>CM064880.1:2045000-3440736 GCA_003313485.2 Penstemon barbatus
AACTTTCAAAATATCAAGAATTAATTAATTAAGCAAGAAACAAACAACTCATTTCTAGAAAAGAAACAAACAACCCATTTCTGGAAAGAAACAAGAAATAGAGGTAAACTGATGAGTAGAAAAGAGATGAGAGAGGGATCATATATATATATATATATATATATATATATATATATATATATATATATATATGTGTGTGTGTGTGTGTGTGTGTGTGTGTGTGTGTGTGTGTGTGTGTGTGTGTGTGTAGGTGTTTGGGGGCATGAGTAGTTTTGGCAACATGAGCAACAGTATGTTTGGTAGAAACAGTCTTTTCAGCAAAAACAATTATTTTGGGGGCATGAGCAGTTTTGGCAACGGCAACAGTATGATTGGCAGCAACCACCGCCTCTTTGCTAGTGGTAATAGTGGTGCCAACTCAAATCTCAAGGAACAAATTGCTTTCAAGAAATTTGTTGAGGTACATATTATTTCATTTATTTTTCTCCCTCACTTTTTTTTTCTTTCATTTACTATATTTAACTAATTTTTATGTGGCAGAGGTACTAACCCCTACTTCTGCAATAGTCTTTTCAGCAAAAACAATTGTTTTGGGGGCAATAGTAGTTTTGGCAACATAAGCAACTATATGTTTGGTAGAAACAGTCTTTTCAGCAAAAACAATTGTTTTGGGGGCATGAGTAGTTTTGGCAACGTGAGCAACAGTATGTTTGGTAGAAACAGTCTTTTCAGCAAAAACAATTGTTTTGGGGGCATGAGCAGTTTTGGCAACGGCAACAGTATGATTGGCAGCAACCACCGCCTCTTTGCTATTGGTAATAGTGGTGCCAACTCAAATCTCAAGGAACAAATTGCTTTCAAGAAATTTGTTGAGGTACATATTATTTCATTTATTTTTCTTCCTTTTTTTTTTTCTTGCATTTACTATATTTAACTCATTTTTTATGTGACAGAGGTACTAACCCCTACTTCTGCAACTGTCTTTTCAGCAAAAACAATGGTTTTGGGGGAAATAGTAGTTTTGGCAACATGAGCAACAATATGTTTGGTAGAAACAGTCTTTTCAGCAAAAACAATTGTTTTGGGGGCATGAGTAGTTTTGGCAACATGAGCAACAGTATGTTTGGTAGAAACAGTCTTTTCAGCAAAAACAATTGTTTTGGGGGCATGAGCAGTTTTGGCAACGGCAACAGTATGATTGGCAGCAACCACCGCCTCTTTGCTAGTGGTAATAGTGGTGCCAACTCAAATCTCAAGGAACAAATTGCTTTCAAGAAATTTGTTGAGGTACATATTATTTCATTTATTTTTCTTCCTTTTTTTTTTTCATTTACTATATTTAACTCATTTTTTATATGTAGGAAATTGGGATTAATGAAAAGTGGACTTGGTTAAAGACCAAGGAAAATATCCTCGAAGATGTTGTTGAAGCAGCAAGGAAAATAGAAGGCACTAAAGGCCCAGATGGGAGGGATAGAGACAATCCTTTAGACAAATGGGCAGTACTTGATAGAAAATGTCGGTTGACATTTATTGGGGATCTCAAGGAGAAATATGCAGTCACAAATAAGGATCGAAACAGGGGTGGATGTGGTAGAGGTGGAGGTGGTCGAGGCGGCAGAGGTAGAGGTGGTAGAGGTCGAGGTGGTAGAGGTGGTAGAGGTGGCAGAGGTTGAAAATTTGTTGGAGATATTATTTTATGTATTTAATTACTATTGCACTATTAATATTATAATATTGTTTGACATGTAATTGCTGCTGGGTAGAAGAATTATGGTGGAAACTGCAAATAGGTAGAAGAATTATGATGAAATTGTAATTTTCTATTTTGGGTAGAAGAATTATGGTGGAAACTCAAATAGGTAGAAGAATTATGATGAAATTGTAATTTTCTATTTTATATTAAGGGTACTTACATTGTTTAAGTTTCATAAATTCCTAACAAACATAACTTTGATTTGACATAAATGAATATCTTCTATAGTGACAAATATAATTTAACACCTTACATTATTTTTCATTTCTTTCATAATAACTTATCTCCAATTTACTTTCTCAAAAGCCAAACAAAGAATAATTTTTTCATCTCCAAAAAAATCCTACACAAACTCTACTTTTATTTGATATAATGGTAATTTATCTCTACACAACTTATCATATAACAAACATGATTTGACATAAAATTTTGCACATATTACACCTACAAACTAAAATCTTTCAAAAAAAAAAAAAAAAAACTACACTCACTTATTTTACAAATCAGTCTCCCAAAATTCAAACAAACAATATTACGTAAATAGAGATTATTTATAAACTCTCATAAACTACTCTCCCAATTACCAACAAACAGCACATTTGACATCAAACCTTTAAAAAAAACATTTGATTGCAAAATGCATGTGGCATCTTGACAGATTTAGTTTCACCATCAAATATTCGAACCATTTAATTACGTCCGACCCTAAAGTACTTTGAAAATACGCTATCAACAATTGATATAGCTACAACTACTGCTTAATTTGATATTAAAATTTAATTAATTGTTACAGCTTGAACTTATTTTAATTAGTGGTTCAAATATTTACAAAAAAAAAAAAAATCTATCAAAAGGTCTTTAAATTGTGGTATCAATTGTATTTTTAAGAAAACTTACAACTAAATGCTTAAAATAAAATGACGTGTGGTAAAAAAATGTAATTTTCTCAATTATATGATAAGTGATAACTTACTGATATCATTCATTTATTTAAATTTCGATTTTACTTATTAAAAACAAGTATCATTTTGAAAGAACGTGCCTTGATCATTTTACTTGAGCGAAAATAAGAAGAAAAAATCTTAATCCCCGTATCATAACAAACAAACAAAAACACCAAATAAATGTTGCAACATATAAAAGTCACATTCTAATATAATAGGAATTTATATTCTATGAGAGGAAATTAAATAAAAGTTTTGTTAAACGACTCAAACACGATCACTTCGTATCAAGAAAAGTTACTCACCCAACAAAACAATAACCATGAATATCCACCCACTTCATTTTTTTTCCCCTATCCTTCCTTGCTAGAGTTGAAAATCTAATCAAACTATTGGATATTCGACTCGAAATGATTCGATAAAAATTCGTTTGAGCTCGATTCGTGAAATAAATGAAATAAGCTTGAATATTATCTTTCGTTTGATAATGTTTGAAGCTCGGCTCGAACTCGACTAGATAAGCTAAAAATGGACAAAATACATGCAAAAATATCAAGCTACTAAATACGCGGTACGAACTCGTTCGCTAGAAGCTCGTATGAGCTCAATTTGTTAAACAATCAAACCAAATTCAAAACAAAAAATTCAAACTCGATAATATTCAAACCAAACGTGAACAGTGTGTTGTTAGTATTCAACTGTTTACAGCCCTATTTGTTTAATTTCATAAAGTTTAATTTATGCTTTAATACCCACCATTTTTACCAATCTTGTTTGTCTTTGCGTGTGTTTAACGACTCCAGAAAATGCTATATAAATTATAATTAAATACACTAACATTAAACTATAGCCATCAAAGCCGGCTTAACTTTAATTGATATTTGGTATATTTAAAATAGAGGGAAAAACACTTTTGATATCAAAATGTAGTTCAAAAAAATACAGGGATAAATGCAAGATACTCCCCTGTGTTATGTTAAATCTGTAAGAAACTATCCTGTGAAATTTTTATTGCGCCACACTTTCTTGTGTTTTCAAAAACCCTGCAAAAAACACTCAATTTGTAAAAAATAGATCATTTTGGATAGGCATTTTTCAAGAAATCATTTTAAAAATATATCGCGGGAAGTTGTAAGGACCAACTTGAAGTGTTTTAGAAATTATTTATTGAAATATGTCGATCCAAAACGACCTTTTTTTACAAATTGGGTGTTTTTTGCAGGGTTTTTGAAAACACAAGGAAGTTTGGCGCAAAAAAAATTTTACAGGGTAGTTTTTCAAAGGTTTAGCATAACACAGAGGAGTATCTTGCATTTTCCCCAAAAATACATCTTGATATCAATTTTTTTGAAAAAATATATATTTCATATTATGATTCACTCCCCTTTGACACATTTAGTTTGTCGTCAAATTTCAAACGGAATTCAGCATGTGCGGCTCATGTGCTCGTTAAATTAACAATGATGGGTCTTTAAAACTTGTGTATATTTTTCCTCCCATTGTCAACTTAATAGCACGTGTTGAATTTCATCTGAAAATTGACGGCAAAACTAAATATATGTCAAGAGGGTGTGAATCATGGTATGAACTGTAATTTTTTTAAAATTTAATACAAAATATATTTTTTAGACTAAAATTTAGTATCATAAGTATATTTTATCATTTAAAATATCATCTTCATATATACCTTTATAACCACAAACCAAAATCAAATTCTTCTCCCCTTCTAAATTTTTTGAACCTCATCTAGCTCCTCTCATAATGTATAATTGTCAAGCCATGTTTGAGTCTTCATCTTCAATTAATCCTTCTCGAAATTCTCGCTTATCACTACAAAACTTGGTGAGTTCTCATCCACAAAGCCATGATCAATTCCAATTAGATCAAAAACTATTAATTATGGGATTAATCTCAAGCATGCAGAATAATCATAGTTTAGGCATGGGAAATAAATAAGCAATCGGGAACGAAGAGGACGCAAAACCCAGTAAGAAAAAAGGGGAGAAGAAATCGAAAAAAACTTGGTATGCATTTCAGACTAGAAGCCAAGTTGATATACTTGACGATGGGTATGGTCAAAAGGTTGTGAAAAACAACAAATTCCCAAGGTTCGTTAATTAGCTTAATAATTAGTTACTAATTTTACTTTTGTTCATATATATATTAGTGGTGTCTTTTTTTTAAATAAAAATTCAATAAATTAGTTCAATATAAAATTTTCAGTGCAAATATAATCTTAGTCCAATTAATATTACACAACCCACTCCGATAATAACTAACTTTACCCAATTTCTAAGCCCCAATGAAAAGACCAGTTTTTCTATTCAAGAGACAAGAGATTGGATGAGGAACTTAAAGTTACTTAATTTTGTTCTAAGCATGAAATTGAAATTTCTTCAATGAGTAATGTCTGTGTTCCATATGAGAGGCCAAGGCGTATGATTGAACAAGTGACTATCGAGTATTATTACAAAGTTGAGAGATTTAATTCGATGATAGATAGACAAATTGCAAGAGTTGATACGGAGTTGCTTCTTTGTGTTGCATGCTTAAATCCATTCCTCACTTTGAGACTTTTGACAAAGGAAAACTTGTTCGACTTGCCGAACTTTATCCCAATGAATTCTCTTTTCGTGAGCTCTCGGTCCTTCCCAATCAACATGAAAATTATATTACGGATTAATCAAGTGATGATTTTTCTAGGTTGAAAGAGATCGGTGATCTTGCTAAGAGGATGATTGCAACTAAAAAACATGTGGAATTCTCGATGGTTTATAAACATGTGACATTGACGCTTATTCTACCCTTTGCAATTGCATCAGCGGAGAGAGTTTTTTTTTTGCTATGAAGATAGTAAAGAATCGATTTCGTAACAAAATGGGTGATCAAAGGCTAAATGATAGTTTAGTTGTCTTTATAGAGAGAGACATATTTAGTAGTATTTCAAAGTATGCTATCATGGATCGATTTCAAAAGATGGAAAACCATCGTGGTAGTTATGTAAGTAAATATGTAGATATTCTGAGTTATTTTGGGACTATAATGGAGTATCATATGTAATTAAAATATCTTATTTGATTTATTTTTGTCAAACTTCATCTCCCCAGTTTTGTATTGTGTCATATGTTTTCTCATGAAAAATATAAACTTTAAGTTTAAAATTTTTTTTTTTTTTTTTTTTTCAACAAGTGGAAGTTAAAAGCAACCTTTACCTTGCTTTTAGCTCTTATAACATGTTTGTACATCGTAACTTAAATATCATAAGTAAACATTTAATAATATTATTTTTAAAAGTCAAAAGTTAAATTCCAGAAGAAATATCATGAACATTTAAAAAAGCGCATAACAGTTTGGCCCTTTTCCTTTCCAGGCCCATGGAAATCCCCAAGCCGCCATATCTCCATGTTTGTTAGAGTTGGTAAAACGGACCAAATTTTATAGGCCGACCTTTAACCCAAAATTGATCTGAGTTGGCCCTTTTGTTATTATTATTATTTAGTGTTAGTTAACATTGGTAAAGGTGGAAATTGAGTCTAATCGACATAATAAAAGATACTCCTAACATAGCATAAAAATGGCCCTGACTCTGGCCCGGTCTAGAGTTGAGACAAGCACAAACTATATGCTAAACGATCATCTTCTTATTGTTTTCATAATCAGACCTGATTAGATCCGTCCAACTCTGTCTCGATACGTCTAATCGTCATCCTTTAATTTTAGTAGAGCCCTCTGATTGAATGTCTTATTCATGAATTATTTATTAATAGGCATCATAATTCACCTTCATCTGTGCCAAAGGACATCCCCTCGCCCTCGATATATATTATATACTCTTAACTAAAAATGGTACTCCTATATAAAATATATTAAGCTCGTCAACTTAATACTTTCAAATAAATAACACATTTTTAGTCAAAAAATGAAACCAATTAATTCTTGAATTTCCAAATGGTTCTCTTTACTTATATATATTGGGACAAAATTAATGGTCCAAATCATGCATGATATTTGGACCACCTTATTGGGTAGGTCAATATTAAGAGACCAAGTCCACCACGTGTGAAGAGCTAGTATTGAAATGTTTGTGCATAGGTTAACAACATTTCTAGTGGTGTCAATTTCTTGCTACATTAGATTATCATATCATGACTATGTGTTGCACTAGGAAAAAAAATTAGGTCAGGAAAATAATATATATATATATGAGACAAAGAAAAAAACCAACTTCGAAAAATTAGATACCCACCTAAAAACAAATAAAATTATGATCTTATAGACTTTAAAGGGCCATTGGGGGAGAAGATTGGTGGCTAAAAAAATAAAACTTGATGACATTAATAAATAGGTAGTCTTGATTTGAAGAAATATTACTAGTATAATCATAATACTTGTCAATTTTGCCTCATAGAGATTAATACGTACTAGTATTTCAAACTTAAGAGTTTGGGCGTTTAGCTAATTAAATAATAGAGGGTTTTTTTTAGTGAATGAAAATAATAGAGGTCGATCAATATGGTGATTATTCAAGCATTATATGGAAATAGATTTTTAAAATTTCACTCTACATAATATATATATATATTAATTTCATTAACGAAAATTCTAATTAAAGTCAAAATACTAATGAACATGGGCGGATCCAGGAATTTAGTATAGTGGAGGCTAGGATTCTACGATAAATTTTGATAATCGAAATTTATTTTTTAAAAATCTATCAAAACAATCAAACTTGAAAATTATGTTTCGATCAGAAAAATATATATGATGAGATACAAAATTAAGGAGGTGAAATTCGACAAAAATAACCTCCACAAAAGAACACAAAATATTTACATATCTTAATTACAATTTCAAATGACACAAACTACATTCACAATTGACCGCGTCAATTTTTTATTTGAACTAGATCAATAATATTTGGGGAATAAAATTTTGTGTAGTAATATGTTACTTTAATTATATAATATCCCATTATGATCCCAAAATATCATAAAATATTTATGTATCTTAATTACAATTCAAATGACACATATTAAATTCATATTTGACCGCATCAAATTTTCATTTGAGCTAAATCAATATTATTAGGGGAATGAAATTTTGTGTATTAATATATTAAATAAAAAGATAACAAGAAGTATTATAAAAATTAAATTATATTGATAGTTATTAAGAAAGAAAAAAATATTTTTAGACATTGTTAAGAAAGATAAAGAAATTAAAAGAACAATTGTTAAGAAGAAAATAAATTATAAGACAAATGTTAACTTAGAAAGAAAAAAGACTAAAGTGGAAAAGAATTGAATTCTATTGGTAGATATTAAGAAATATATAAAATTAAAATAATTATTAAGAAATAAACTAGAAATTAATAGAATAATAGTTAAGAAAGAAAATTGTTAATTAAAAAAGTAAAAGGAGTAGTATTAATACCATATGCAAAGTATTTGGCTCTATACAGAATTTCAAGTGTTTTATGTAAATAACTTTGTTAATATACATAATCTAGAAATTATTTGTAGAAATACACGCTTTAAAGTATATTGGGTGTTTTCGATACGCCTTTCTATGTATCCGATACAGTATTCTTTTTATTTTTTATTATAATTCTTATTATTGAAAATGCTATGGTGGAGTATTTCACAAGTATCATACAAGTATCTGAAATTCGAAATTTAATATGCATATGATACTGCACGGTGTACAATTTCGAAGTATCCGTGTAACCTTGCTATTCACCCTCGTATACGTACACTTGAAACCTAAGTTCAATTTTAGGTAGTAGGTTATTGGTTAAAATAGAATTACAATTCTCGGTTCTTGTATTTATATCACATATTATTAAACAATACAATGACCATTTTACTATTCAAAATGATAAAATAGATATATAAATAACTATTAATAGTTTAAAAAATATCCTAAAAGGACTATGAGAGATTTGTTTTCTTTTGGAAAAAATAGGACTCATTCATCATCCAAAAAATAAACAGAGGACTTAAAATGCATGTCCAAACAAAGTTTATGAGAGCATTTACTTATGTTTACGTGTAACCAGCATAAAATACAAATGTAATGGCTTAAGGATTGAACCTTATAATAATATTGCTTCGTGGTTATAGTAATATTTATTTTTGTTAGCTGTTCACAACTATTTCTGCACCTTAGAGTCACTTAATTAATGATAAAATTGATAAATGACATTAAAAAAAAAAAATCAAACTACTTAAAATATCTAATAATGGATTACATGGGCTCAAGACGGGGAGGGGCCGCCATATTATTCCCCAAGTTTGGATCCTTTCGTGGACCAATTAATTTTAAGCTTGGAGGCATTGATGTTTTACCTAAATATATTTAATATATACATGGTTTATTATGCAATAATTTTAATTGTGTTTCTAATTATATGATCTGTTGCAACATGTCATCTACATTAAAAAAATATATATATCCATAATTTTAAAGATGATGCCATATAGAGGTATCTATAAAAATGTCACAGTAAAGACATCATTACACATACCATAATATATCATGCTATATATTATATATTTCTTTATTTTAGATCGAGTATATTTGTCCTTTCACAAGGATTTAAATTTCTATGCACTCAATTTAAAGTGGTTGGAGTAAGTGGTAGAGACTTGTGATCTTTATAGGCGAAACTCAAGATTGAATCCTACTGAGTCACCACACTGGGGAGGACCTATTGTCAAAGTTTTCTACGATCTAAGCTTTAAATAATAGTTTAATAGATAAAAAAAAATTGATATATTTTTTTTCATATCTTTGAGAAATCAACATCTATTATTAAATATTTCAACATAATTTTTTTTTATGTTATTAACCAACTTAATTGATAAGAAAACATATTTATGTTTATATATTATCATGGCATATTAGGAACCAACTTTGTCCTATGTTAATTGTGTATGTGGATGGTTTTAGCTCGGTCTTGCGGGTTTCACGAGATCGAGTCAAAACCCTTTCAAATGAGTTTTCGTTAAACTCATAACAAAATCATCAAAAATTTATTCAGGAACTCACACTCAAACTCTTCAAACATATAAAACATTGATTTGACACATACCACCTACTTTTTCTCCAAAATCTTACAAAAAAAGATATTGATTTGACACCTACCACATTCTTTTTTCCCTAAACCCCAATGAGATTTCAAAGGTTTCATCGTAACCGCCCAAATTATTTTTTAAACCGAGACCCTCAAAATCGAGCCAAAATCCATCCAAATAGACCCCAAGTTTCTCGTGAAACTTAATCAAAATATTCAATAAAGATAATAGGGTCCATGGGTTAATGACAATTTACCCCCTGTGATATCAATGTTCAATTTAAGTATTTAACCCTATGTGACTTGAAAAAGAGTGATTTACCCCCTGTAAAAAATTTGAAGAAGCAATTTATCCCTTGAGTCGAAGGATGTAACTTACTTTTCGAAATTGAGAATGAGCATGAAAAGTATTTTGTGACATGGGGAGGGGGGGAGGGGGGGATAAATTGCCACATTTATCTTAACACAAAAGGTCAATGGGAAACAATTGTGCTTAATTTCGTACGAAAATTGACAATAAAACTAAATGTGTTAAGAGAGTGTGAATCATGATATACAATATATTTTTTCGAAAAGCATGGTACCAAATGTATTTTTTAGACTAAAATTCCTCTTTTATAAAATAGGGAGTATAAAGAATGTTTTTTTTCAAATCATAAAGAGCTGAATTCAATATTATGAATATCAGGGGAGGTAAATTGCCATTAACACCAGCTCAGGTGTCCTTTGGAGCACTGAGGAAGTGATGACCACATTAATTCCACAAAATAAAGACGAAAGGAACTGAAATTAGTAACTAATGAACGAAATTACTTAGAAATGGTTCAGAATTTGACCAACACAAGCATTGTCTGGTCTAATTTGATATATAACTTCCAGATATATTTGTTGGATTCCCATTTAAAGAAATAAGAAAGATATATTTGTTATGAAAACGGAATTTAAGTGAGATTATTAATTAAAATAACCGGCAATAAATTAAGCAACACATATGCTTGATTTCTTGTTTTAGAAGTCTTGTAATGTACGTAAGTATAGAAATTCAGAATATATAGTGAATATTTATAGATATCACATTTAATTTGTATAATATTACGGAGTAATTAAATATTGTTTACCAAATAACATGCACTAAATAATTTAATTTAACAAGTAAAAAATTAGTTCATAACAAATTTAACTTTTACCAACAATTATTGTTTGATAAATTTCATAATTAACTTAACTTTTTTTTTTGATAATTTTAATTAACTTAACTTGATATACATAAAAATGTCAAATTAATGCAGAATATCAAGGTAATCAATATCAACTTATATTTTAGTCAGTAAATGTCCAGTGGAACTTTAATAATACAACAATCAAAACAAATTAAAAGGAACAATTAATATATATCAAACTAATTAGAAATAAAAAAATCCAACAAAACTTCGAATAATATATAGTTTGACTTTAATCTAAGATAATTTCCAACTTCCTTTACAATGGAACTTTCTAAACGTTCATATGACGTATTATAACTATATCCTACTATAATGTGAAAAATCCCATTCAACAATTAATGTTGTTCTATATATATATATATATTGGCCCCTTAAAAAGTACTCCTATAATATATGATGATTAATTAACACTCTACAGTCTTCACGACCATAATGTTGTACCGAAATATGTCTTTTCAAAGACATATTGCAAAGCATAATAAAGCGATTTTTATAATAAATTATTTGGGCAAAAAAAGTAACACGTACATTTTCAAAGTGTTGCTCTTTTCTTTGTTTACAACGGGAGATTGATAAGTGGTGGGTAGCTATAGGAATAGGATGGTAACTGTTGGAAAAGCAGCGTCACGTCTCGCAGAAAGTGAGTAGTGAGAGTGCATATAAAGCTAAAGAAAGAAAGAAAAAAATGTGGAATCCCCACAAATCCTTTTTCTTTCTTTTCTTCTTCTTTTCCTACGGTGCGTACAATTCTCGACATCACCAAGAAAAAGCTTCAAAACATAATTTGCACCACAAGTGATTTTTGGAAAAATCCAATGGCGCGTAGTGGAGTTTTTTTTTAGGTAGAATTGAAATTATTTTGCTTTTAATTGTTTGACTTTTCGTTTTCCTAACCTTTTTATTTTCAAATGGATTCTTTCTTTTCGAAATTTCACTATTAATTTCTTCAAATTTGATACCTGATTTTTAATAAGCATATTAAATAAGTAAAACATTGAAGTACATTCATATTTTTATAATCGAGAACAATATGGTTCAAGATTATTATTGTTAAATCATTACGTCGAGTGAAAAATCATAATCATAGTATATTAATACTTGAAAGACATTAAAAGAAATGTACTTTATAAAAAAGATATAGTGTTTTATCTATACTATATAAAAAGAGAAATCATAATACATCAATTTTTTTTTCTTCATATTTTACCCTTAAGTTTTAAAGTTATCTAGTTATATAGTATGTTAACTCTTTCACTTATTCCACTACATTCATTTATAAAATCTAGTTTTCACTTTTTCTTTGGATTAATCCCCAAAAAGATTTTTTTTTCTTGTGTTTAAAAATATTTATGTGCACGGGGACGCGTACTAAGGATTACTAGTTAGTCTTAAAAAAACATGTTATAAGTAAAATGCTATGGAATCGTGTGTGTGGAAAGTATAAATTGACAGCCAGCCTTGTATTTTTCCGATTTCTAGGATTACTTTGGTCTTTCAACTAGTTAGTAGTAGTACTTGACCTTTTTTTTTTTTTTTTTTTTGCTTATAGTAGTAGTACTTGACTTTAATTAGAGGAAAATATGTTGTGAAAATGTTCTTTCAACTATTATTTAGTACTTGACTTTAATTAGTAAAAAAAGTAACTTAAAAGTATATATGAAAGTGGAAATCAAATTAAAATTTGCCCTTTATATGACATTATCCTCTCAGTTCTTGAACCCATTAACTAACTAATGATAGATACTTATCATTATTCAAAAGAAAATAACTAATAATTGATACTTCACAATTCATTTTGTCCACAAACAAAAATAGGAAAATATCAACTTTTTGCATGGTGCGTATATTGTGTACAAAACTTTGCATAAGGACATCAAGATCCATATATACATACCTTACAAATTCAATTAGATGATATTTTTGTTTAAGTTAGGTCTCCGAATTTTGGTGTATCTAAATAATTATGTAGTAATTGTACATGTTCCTCCAAGAGAGAGCCCCCACTCTTTGATTTTATAATTTATATCAAGCTCAATTAATGTTGTCCATAATTTGGTGGCTACTTGACTCGGGGCAGATAATAGATAGCTAGCATACTTACCGGTTTAATTGTTTTTTCTAAAATTAATTTAGGTGACAACAATAATTTTGTAATTCTATTTTATTTTTATAATGATCACTATGATATAAGAAAGATTATTGATTACAATTAAAATACAAAGTAAATTAATTATCAAACTCTTAATTATTAAATTAAATAAAAGTTGAAGCCAGAATTTTTTGTACTGGAACATCAATTAATATTAATTACATATGAGGTACGAACTCATTGACACAAATCATATCGATTGATAGGCACGCCAAAATGGAATTGAAAGTTCTAGAAGTCAACTGAATGTCCGAATTCTAATAGAAGTAGTTCATTCTAGCAAGTAACATTAATGTTATACACATTTATTAATGGTATACACATTTAATAGCTCTTTTCTGACGGCTTCAAACAAAGAATATCCAATTTATCAAAAAAAAAACAAAGAATATCCAATTAAGAAAAGGTATATATATAGATGAATAAGCCTGATGTCACATTTTATTAATTAATTCAATATTTTTTATAAAGTATTTGAAAGACTCGGAATAAAATATAAAAAAATGGTATGTTAGCATCAAGTTTGTTGTTACCAATTTATATTTCCACAGAGCAAAAAACAAGCTTAATTTGTTTATCATAAGATAAGATAACAACACTCCATTCTTTTTGGGAAAAGATAATAAATGGGACCCTTAAATCAATATTCATCAAGTAATACTAATAGCTATCGTAGTTTTCATTATCCACTTGTACCTTCATGATCTCAATGATTAATAATACTCCTATAATTCCACAAATTATGAGTGGTACTGATGCTATCATTCTTGGTTTCGAAATCTTTTTATTTAATATATATATATAATATTTTTGATAATTTGATTTACAGGAAATTAAGTGTTTTTAATTAATTTTTTTATATAACTTTAGTTTTACACAATAACATTGATGCAGTAGAAAGGTAAATAGAGAAAAGTGGAGTGTGGTGGTTAGTATAAATGCAAACAAATAATATTGAGGACTGAAAATAAAAATAAAAATAAAATGAAAAAGAATGATTTTCTTTGCTTTTTATCTTTTCCAATCTTTATATTGCAAACTAAACACCTAAGATCACTTTTGAATTAGAAGGAGATTTTGCTTTAATTGGGAATTAGAACTATATAAATACAGTACTTTTTTTTTTCTAGAATTGTACATTTTGGTATGAATCAAGCTAATGATATCCTTTGTTTATTACAATTGTATTAAGGTGGATGGAACAATTAAATTTTCGTTTTTTTTTCCTTTTTTCTAATCGTGCACAATGATAAGTAATAAAAAGAGAAAAAGGCAAGCTAAAGATTTTTATGTCTTTGCATCCTTATTTGTATATAAGTCCACTTTTGGGTCCAATTAGTTAATGATTTCAATTATTTCCTGCAATATTGCAAATTGCAATGTAGGGACGTCACAATTCACTCATATACTAAGGTCAAACACATAACTTAAGACCAAGTCCAAAATGTGTGGGTTAATTTGCATTTCAATTCACAAAACACCAAAAATCCAAGTAAAAATTCAAAATGTGAGGCTTCACGTTCGAAAATTTAATCGAATATACATCTGTCTGTCTGTCATTGTACTATAAATCTTGATCAAGAACCCCAAGATTTCTTCTTCTATTTGAATGAATTTTTCCAAGTATAGACATGACCTTAGACCTAAAGATAAAGATTAATTGTTTCCATTGATAATTAATGTGCACACGCCTCTCTCTATTAATTTATGAATTAATTAAATTAGATAGGACCTAACTAGGTTGTATGTATAATTAGTTTAATAATGTTTGGTCGGTACAGAATCCCTATGCTGCATTGATTATTAATCAATAAATATTATCAGAAACACAATATCTTAATTTTCAAATTTTGACATTCTTGAAAATTTTGATTCGCAAGTCTAGTTTCATGTAAATTTTGTAAATGACCTTTCACATATTTATTAGTATATATATTTAACATGGATTAAAATTTCTAAATTTTCCGTGGAAAAATTTTCCATTTTTGAATCAACAAAAAAAAATAAGGTATAATTCTGAAACAATTTAGTTACTTCTTTTATAAATTTTCTTATTGGTTCCAAAAAATTATCGAAATATCAATATTTAGTTGACCGAAACATACACTCGTAACGAAAATCTGATCCATGAATATTTATTATTATCATCTTACTATTTTTTCAAGATTAAATTTGGACGATGATATTTATTATTATCATCTTACTATTTTTCAAGATTAAATTTGCAATGAATTTAACTAAATTGAGAAAAATCTATCAAAGAATCATTGTTCACAGACTCTTTAAAAAAAAAAATTAACAGTTGCTTCTAATCAAGATTTTCCTCCTTTGAAAAATTTTCACCATCACTTTCAGTTTCTCGAAAGGGCAAGCAGTCAAACAATAAACACAGTTGAATATCAAATTTAGTTCATCGAAATCATACTTACTTTTTTTTATATTCCAAATCCAAATATCAAATAATCTATTTCTTAATCACCGTATTGTCTGCTTGATTTCAGAGCACACGTTTTCACGTCTCTCTCTCTCTCTCTCTCTCAGAAAAGTCATATCATATGTAAATGAGATCACCCAAAAAATAAACTAACTCCAAACAAATTCACGCTCACAACCAACTGTACAAAAAACAATTAAGAAAGAAACGTAAAAACCACCTACTCGCTTGAACCATATCTCACTTTCCCTCAAGAAGATTTATACTTGTATTTGTATTTATAGAACTCTCCTTTTTACTGTCATAAGCAAATATTCCAAAGTCTTGATGCTCTGATTCCAAATGCCGACCTTTCTTTATCAGTTATTTGTGTAGTGGAGGTTGTTCAACTGTTGTGTGTGACATTAATTTAGGTAATCTCCCAATAAATTACTCCATCCAATTTCTTGATTAATACTAATATATAATTAGTGGGTGTGTCAGTATGTGTTTTCTTTTCTTGAAAGTTGTTTACTAGGGTGGGTCATTTTGGGAATGGGTTAAGGTTAAAAATCTTGAATTATGATTTCCTTGAATTTCTGAGAGCATTAACCATGGATCTTGAAAGTCGGTTTTATCAGAATCATGTAAAGGTGAGTTCTTTTATGTGATTTGGATTTTAATTTTGTGATCCTTGAAAATTTGAGCATGTTTTTAGGGATTTTTTTTATGATTGGATTTTGCAGAAAGAGTCTTGGAGAACAATATTGACATTAGCTTATCAGAGTTTGGGCGTTGTGTATGGGGATTTAAGTACATCACCATTGTATGTATACAGAAGTACTTTTGCTGAAGATATTGAACACTCTGAAACCAATGAAGAAATCTATGGTGTTTTGTCCTTTGTTTTTTGGACATTAACCTTAGTTCCACTTTTAAAATATGTGTTTATTGTTCTAAGAGCTGATGATAATGGTGAAGGGGGCACATTTGCTTTGTATTCACTCTTATGTAGACATGCCAAAGTCAATTCATTGCCGAGTTTCCATTCGGCAGACGAGGATCTATCGAGTTACAAAAAGGATATTGTAAGCCCTCCACCATCAACTTTTGGGGCTAGGCTTAAAACTACGCTGGAAAAATATAGAGTTTTGCAGAGGTTTTTGCTTGTTTTGGCTTTGCTTGGTGCTTGTATGGTGATTGGAGATGGTATATTGACTCCAGCGATTTCGGGTTCGCCTCCTATTTCTTGTTATTTCGTTGTCAAAATTCAAGTTTTTTATGTTACTTATTAGGAGTTTGTTAGCTTCTGTATGATTAATCTAGTGGTGTTTTGTGCAGTTTTCTCTGCGGTTTCTGGTGTCGAACTTACCTTGTCAAAGGAGCATCACATATGTAAGGTTCTTAATTGCCCCTCTTGAATGTTCATGTCCATAGGTTTAGCTTTATATATATTAAATTTCTGAGCGAGTTAATTTTGATGTATTATGAAAAAAGATTGTTATGATTTTGCTATAGATTGAAGAATGAATCTAAAATGCATTATCCAAAACAAAAGCAAATATTGACTTGTGCAATTCACGGCAAAAAAAAAAAATTTGTACACAAATGCTTCAAGATAATATTAGAGTTTGTCGCAGAGTAATGGTGATATACATAGAATGGTGCCTATGTAAATCTTAAATCTTTAGAAACACCATGTTATATTGTGTACTCTTTATAAACACCATTTTGATTTGATAGGTTAAAGTAAGTTTTGAACTATATATATGCTTTACAGATTTTTTTTTTCTAATTGATATATATGCTTTACATGCTAAGGTCTTTCTGCATCTATTAACCTCCATTTTGTTGTTATTATATTCAATTTATGGTCATTGAATATGCCTATTGTTTTACTTAAAAAACCAATTATCTTGCAGATGTAGAAGTCCCGGCTGCTTGCGCTATACTGATTGCCTTGTTTGCCCTTCAACATTATGGCACTCACAGGGTTGGATTCTTGTTTGCACCTATAGTTATAACATGGCTTCTTTGCATAAGTGCTATTGGTGTATATAATATTTTCCACTGGAATCCTCATGTCTATAAAGCTCTGTCTCCATACTACATGTACAAATTTTTAAAGAAAACGCAAAGAGGAGGTTGGATGTCCTTGGGAGGTATCCTACTCTGCATAACAGGCAAGTCCAAGCACTTGATATGTGCAAAGAATTCGGCACTATAAACTATGATCTTCCTTTAGGGTGAAAATTGGGTCGGGTTAAAATCGTCTGGTCTAAAATGGGTCACTTTTATGGATCAGAATGGGTCAGGTTGAACCATGGATTGAGGCCCCATATTGCTACCCATAGTCTTCTTAAAAGACCATAAAAAAAGACTATTTTTTGTTCTCTTTACAACATTAGCTAATGCATGCTTAATGATTTCAGGTTCAGAAGCAATGTTTGCTGATCTGGGGCACTTTTCCCAATTGTCAATTAAGGTAATATACCATTTTCTCTTATTTTTCTGTACATTATAAAGATAATGATATTACTTTTATAGACAATGTTATCTTTTTTGAGTTTATAATATATTTACATCACGGATTGCAGATAGCCTTCACATCCATTGTTTACCCATCATTGGTTCTTGCATATATGGGACAAGCTGCTTATCTTTCCCGGCATCATGATCATGATCTTATCGGCTTTTACGTCTCTGTACCCGGTATATATCTACAAAATAGTTACTTTTTAAAGTAAAAGACTATTTTTATGAAAGTATGTTCAACACATGAGATATATGCTTTGTATTCTTTTTCTCAGAGAAAATAAGATGGCCAGTTCTGGTGATTGCTGTTCTTGCTGCAGTTGTTGGGAGCCAAGCCATTATTACTGGAACTTTTTCTATCATAAAACAGTGCTCTGCTTTAGGCTGCTTTCCGAGAGTCAAAATAGTTCACACATCTTCGAAACTTCATGGGCAGATTTACATCCCTGAAATCAACTGGATTTTAATGCTTCTATGCTTAGCTGTCACTATCGGTTTTAGAGACACGAAACGTATGGGTAATGCTTCAGGTAAGACTTAAATCAAACCACCTCAAAATTAAAGGCACCCTTGAGGTATGGTTAAATTACAGGATTACCCTCTGAGGCTCCGTAAGCTAGTAATTGTAAGTGAATCGATTGCTGGGGTTCATAAATTTGATTTGGTCTTTGCTAACAAGTGTTGTTTTCTTTTTCGTTCAGGGTTGGCGGTCATAACTGTTATGCTGGTTACAACGTGTTTGATGTCTCTTGTTATCGTGTTATGCTGGCACCGGAGTGTCCTCCTAGCGGTTTGCTTTGTTTTATTTTTCGGAACAATTGAAGCCTTATATTTCTCCGCGTCTCTAATCAAATTTCTTGAAGGAGCTTGGGTACCCATTGCCCTTTCATTCGTATTCATGATAGTAATGAGTGTCTGGCACTACGGGACACTAAAAAAGTACGAATTTGATGTTCAAAACAAGGTCTCAGTCGACTGGCTCCTCTCTCTGGGCCCTAGCTTAGGCATCGTACGTGTTCGTGGCATAGGCCTCATACACACCGAACTCGTATCTGGAATCCCGGCAATCTTCTCCCACTTTGTTACAAATCTTCCGGCTTTTCACCAAGTCCTTATTTTTCTTTGCGTAAAATCGGTTCCTATCCCACACGTCAAAAATGAAGAACGGTTTCTTGTGGGTCATATCGGGCCAAGAGAGTACCATATGTATAGATGCATTGTACGGTATGGGTACCGTGATGCTCATAAAGATGACATACAATTCGAGAATGATCTCGTATGTAGCGTAGCCGAGTATATAAGAACTGGAAAAGGCGGTTTAACTGATGGGGTTCAAGATTCGGGTAAACAAAGTGAAGAAATGTTTGTGGTTGGAACACCTTCGACTCATTTAGATGGGATTCAATTGTGCGAGGAAAATGGGTCGAATGAAGAAATGGTTGGGACATCGGAGGTTCGAGAGTTGAAGTCTCCCCGGGTTGTGAAACCGAGGAAACGGGTTAGGTTTGTGATTCCGGAGAGTACAAAGATTGATAAAGGTTGTAGAGAGGAGTTGAAAGAGTTGATGGAAGCTAGGGAAGCTGGGATTGCTTATATTTTGGGGCATTCATATGTGAGAGCTAAGCAAGGATCAAGCTTTATGAAGAAGATGGTTATTAATTTTGGGTATGATTTTTTGAGAAGAAATAGTAGGGCTCCTACTTACGCTTTGAGTGTCCCTCATGCTTCAACATTAGAAGTTGGAATGGTATATCATGTGTGATTTTGGTTTTACAATTGAAGTATTCTGTACATGTGTTTTGTAACTTCTATAGAAAATAGTAGAATTTTTTTTACAGATGGTAATTGTCGTTGATTAGTTAAAAACATATTCCTAATTCTAATCGAGCTGAAAATCAGATTAAGCTAGGAAGTTTAGTTCAAGTTCGATCGATGAAAGTTCGTTTGAGTGCAGTACGTTGTTAATATTGAACAAAGGCAAATGGTAAAGGAAAAGAGGAACATTATTATTCTTTCCTTCTTTTTTTTTTTTTTTTTTTTTTTTCTGTTTAGAATTACTCGAACTATCCTTGAGGTTAAGTCCATATTTGGAAAATTACGCAAACTACCTCTGGGACTTTGGATTCATTACAGTTACCACTTATGGAGTTAATTTCATAAAAAAAAAAAAAAATTACTAAATTCCATAGATATTCCAGAGTACCATCTAAGAAAAGATTTGATGAGAAAAATGAGTGTAATTCTTGGGCCTAAGGGGTACTTATGGCATTCTAAGTCTGAACATAATCATATAATTAATGCATCATTAAGTGAAACAAAAACATAATTTTTAGAATGCAATCTGCTATTAATTTTTTTATAGGGTGAAAAATGAAAAATAAGCTATGGGATTAGCCCACTTCCAACTTAAATATAATTGAGCCTAGGGATGTAAATGGGGCAGATTTCAATCTGGATCCGTCCTAATTCGATCCAATTTATTAGGATAATTGTCCGATTAGAGATTCGATAGACCTGATCCGATTATAAAGATCCGAAATCCGAAACTCATGGAGCGAATATGGATTTAGGTCGATCCGATCCATTAAAGATCCGTATCCGACAACAAATAAGAAAAAAGATATATATACAAAATGATTTATAAAAATAAATATCATTAATAATATTTCAACGTCAATTTAAGAAGATAGTAATTTATAATTCGTTTATAAATTTATTTAAACCAATATATTCATTCTACAAATTTGAATATAGTAAAGAAACTTTGAAAATGTGAGCTAAAATTAAATAAAATTGAAAAGATAATAAACTTGTTTTAGGAAAAAATATTAATTTAACTTTTTAAATACAAATTTATTGGATCCGAAAAATATCCGATATCCGGCTAAATCCGACCAAGATCCGTTGGATTCAAAAAATCTAGATTCGAGCACAATCCGAACAAGATCCGAGTCCGACAGAATTCGATCCGATATAAATGGAGCCAGATCTGGACAAGCCTGATCCGACCAGAATCCGACCCATTGACAGCCCTAATTGAGCCTAGCCCTTTCAATCTTTTGCTATTGATGTAGAGAAGCCTGAGATGACTATTGAATGAGTGAATAAATGTTCAACAAAAAGGAAGAAAATCGACTCTCATATTAACAGGGAATAGAAAATGAGGGGAAAAAGAAACAATAATACATGGATATTTTGATTTAATAATACAAACTTCAATCATATTTTATACATTCAAAAATCGTAAAAAAAACAAAAATCACATTCCAAACTTTCCTAGAAATATGGATGATGATTTTCATTTTTGTACAAATGATTCACGACTGAGAATGTGGCGGTTTAATCATCAAAGAGGGAGAAAAAACATGCCACAAACTCACGAATACATTAGAGCTAACGAATTTATTTGATATAGTTCAACATGCATACTAGCATATATATATATATATGTATACTTGGGAGTGAATAGCAGATTAACTCTCCGTGTTATACAAAATAGGCAATTTAACTCCCTGTTATAAATAAAAGGGCAAAATACCTCCTTATGATATCATAAATAGGCAATTTAACTCCATGTGTTAAGAAAAATGGCAAAATAACTCCTTGTGTTTTTATAAAAGAAGCACAATACCTCCCTCTAAATTGTTTATTAATTCATATCACATGGAGTTAAATTGCTCATTATTTCATTTCACATGGAGGTATATTGCCTATTTTTAAATCACGAGGAGTTAAATTCTTCATTATTTCATTTCACGGGGAGCTAAATTGCCTATTTTCATTTCACAGGGAAGTAAATTGCCCATTAGACATATCACAGGGAGTTAACTTGCAAAAAACCATATACTTGGTGTTCCAAACTCTGAAATCATAGTTTATTTAGTTATGTAGCAGAATGAAAACAGAGTTTTAATCAAACGTTTTTCTCGAACAATATTTTGTGAACATTCCAAACAAAATAATTTGATTAGTGCTTTGTATTAGGCTTTCAAAGAAGACTAAAAAATGCCTTTAAATTTATGGAAACATAATGAACAAAACGATACTTAGTAACAGGGGCGGAACCGGTTTTTTGTTTGATAAGGGGGATGAGACTAAATCAAGTAGTATTATTATTATTTTATAAAATATCTTTAGTTGCCATAAGATATTAATAATTTTGATTGTCAGAATTCGGTTTTTTTTCCATTTATATATATGAATACTTGGAAAACATTGAAATTAATGGTTGATTTCACTTAGGCATTTTGTGACATTAAATTCATCCATCGCTGAATTAATATCTAAACTCTTTTATTTTTTCTCAGTATACATTATTATTATTAAAGAATGTGATACCTAACTTAACTAGCTAATTATCAAAACAAGACAATATTCATTTTCCTTTATTCGATTAAATAATCATAATCAAACAAAAAAGCTGCTATGAGTATTGGGCCGAGGGAGGATAAAAGAATTGGGCTTACATTAACTGGCTAATTAAGCAATGCATGTTACTAATAATAATTTATATGTAATAGCACTGCATTTGTTTTTTTGTTTGGCCTCCGCCCAAGCGTGGAAATGGGTTACTATCGGAGGGCCCAATGCATACCATGTCACATGGACATGGTTGCTACATAGAGAAAAAGGTGTACAAATGCACCTTAGAAGAAAAACGTTTTGAGAAAGCAGTTGGAGAAATAAAGTAGGTAAAGATTTTTTTAGAAGAGTTAAGTTGTATGTGTAAGATGAGTAAGACTTTATGTCAAATATGTTTGTGATGTGAGATAAATTGTGTTAAAAATAAATTATTTTATGTCAAATCAGAGTAGAGTTTTGTATTTGTTTTATTTAGAGATAAAAAAATTTGTTGTTTTTTTTGGGTTTTTAGAGAGTTGTTTGAGAAAATTAAGAGATGGAAAATTTATTTCAGAAAATAAAAAACATGTTTGTGTGGCATTACCCAAACACAATTTTTTTTTTGAGAAACACCAAACAAACAGGACCCAATATTTTTGACATAAAGAATATGAGACCACTTTCATGGAAGTACAAGAATACTTCAAGACTTTGTTCATATATGTATATAATCTATCCTTTTTAGGACCAAAACAAGTACTTATTATCAAATTAGAATTTTCATCATACTAACACTTCAAAATAAGTAACTATCCTAAAAATTTACTTATGAATAAATCAAACGTCCAAACCCAAGTGCCATCCCGCTTAATCGACAAACATTAAGGGCATCTCTAATAGGGGGAGATGCCCTAGAGGAGGATATGTGGAGGGAATGGGGAAAAAATATCAATCTCTAATGACTAGGGGTGGGGAGAGGGCAAATAAGCTAGAGGGACCTTGGAGGGGGTTTGGAGGGAGGGGGAGTTTCCCCCGTCCAAGCCCTCTCCCTCACGTTTTTTTTTTTTTTTTTTTTTTTTTTTTGTTTTATTTGGTTTTTTTAGCTTTATTTAAATAAAATCCTAAAATTTGTATATTATTCGAAGATAATTATTTTTAATTATAAAAATATAACTTTCATTTCATTTAATTAACTTTATTATTTTAATATTGATTTGTTTTAATAATTTTGGGGGTTTATTGCCCAAAAATAATTCTTTCAAAAAAAATTTAAATAATTACGATACAATCATAAAAGTTATATATTGAAATCAAACATGTTTTTTGTAAATACGATTACAACCCTACGAATTATATATTGAAATCAAAATATGTTTTCATAAATACGATTACATATGACGAAACATAAACCTTAATTTTGACCTTGTGTGTCCCACACGTGTTCGACTAAGTCCTTTAGTAGTTGGTAATTGACATCTACAAATCGTATCTGGTGACGATGATTATATTATCATTTAGGGATATAGGATTTGTTCGTGGATCCAAATCAAGAGTAGTGCCTTGATTTTAAATTTATTTTTGGTGTAATAATAATAATAATAATAATAACTTAATAAGTAGTAGTGAGAGTTGAGAAGAATAAAATTTGTAATTGAATGAATTTGATAGAATTAGTCATTATAAATAATTAAAAAATTAGGGGGAAAGGGGAAGAATGAGAGGTATTCCTTCTCGGAGTCATTAGAGATGCCCTAACATTTCAATACTATGTAACAAAATCCTATCCCTTAAACCTCTAATCTATATATCAAATTTAGGCACCTAATTGAAATGTTAATCTATTCAACCATATCTACCAAGTTAACACAAATGCCACTTAATTCAAACCCTAATTTCCACAATCATTAATTAATCAATTAAAAAGTGAAATTTAGGGTTTAAGGTGCAATTATACCATATTTAGATCAACTTTAAATTAAGAAAACGGCGGCGGTGGAAATGGAGGCGGGGCTGGAGTCAAAACCGGCGGCGTCGGAGGGAGAGAGGCGCGGCGTCGGAGAACCTTGGCGGAGGAATTTTATGTGGAAGGGAAAGTGGATTTTTGAAGTGGGAAGAATGAAAGAAGGAAAGAAAAGGGGGACCTGGGGCGGGTTATACTTCCAGAATTTAAACAGGCTATTTCGACGGAATTTACTCGGTAATAAATCTGTCGAAATTTTTACTAATTTCAACGGAAATAAACCCAAATTTTAAAAAAATTTGACAGATTTTAGTTTTCGTCAAAATTACTTTTTTAATTTAAAATCATTGCGAAAGAAATAAATCCGTCCAAAATTTTAAAAAAATTCGAGTTTCTGTCAAAATTTCTATTTACTATTATTATTTTTAATATTAAAAAAATTTGACGGATTTTAGTTTTCGTTAAAATTTCTATTTATTCATTTTTTTTTTAAATTCCTTAAATTATTTCGATAGATTTTATTTCGGTCGAAATATTTCGACAGAAAGTATTTATGTCGAAATTTTATCAAATATTTCGATTGATTTATTTTCATTGAAAAAAATCTATCGAATTTTTCTTTTTTTCTAGTAGTGAATAATTCAAAAGTTTGATATGAAAAATAAAATTTCCTCCTTCATCTACTCAAAAATATTTTCTATTTCATCTAACTTCAATCAAATAATAGAGAAAGTGAATAAACCTTATTACATTATAAAAAAAGAAAAACAAACAAACAAAACAGAAAACAAATCTTTTTACATATATAGCTTTCAGGATAAGATCACTTTCCTAGCCTTTTCTTTCAATTTCAAACAAGCATGTTCCAATGAATTCTCATTGTCAGTTCACAGTACCTTTTTATCTTCTAATAAATGATCAAGAAAGTACTTACTTAAGAAAATCAATTTACAATGTCCACTTTTTTCATAGGAAGATATAAACTTGTTCCAATAGGAAGATATAACCTTATATACATCTTAAGTGGCGAATTCAATTCGGAGAGGTTCTAAATTCCTGTTTGAAGAGATTTCATATATGTTTGACGTGTCTCGAAAGGAATTAAATTCTTGGGGAAGAAAATTCATGTCTCTTCTTATCACTTTTCTTTACGATTTCACGAGGATATTCTGATTTTTAATTTGACTTAACTCATTTTAAGGTGTGCCCGACATAATATATGTGAACCTCTCCCAATAAAAGTTTAAACACGACTTTGTCTTTAAACTAAATGTCATACATAGATTGAATATCTAGACTTTTGAGGTGAGTTATTGTTGTCCAGAATTTGAAGGCAACTATTTATCTCGTGGTGGAGGCCTTAACGGGGTCAAGACACAATCGACTAACGTTGGCGCTTGTGTGTGAATGCACTATAAAACTAGTGTATGCATCTTTCTTAACATCAATTGATTTTGGTACAACTAGTAGCTCATGAGGTCCTACAAGTGGTATCAGAGTCAATGTCACGTTTTCAATTCCCAGCAGGAGCAATTGATGATGAGGAGATTGTTGGTCAGAGTTAAGGCAACAATTGTCTTGAGGCGGATGCCGTAATAGGGTCAAGTCAAAATCGAATATTATGAGCACCTGTGTGTGTGTGTGAATACATTATAAGGCTAGGGTACGTGCATTTCCTAACACCAATTAATTTGGGGACAACTAGTAGCACATGAAGTCATACAACTACTCTACAAAAAAATTGGTATTAGTAACATAATATCAAGGGACAAAGTGAAAGTTGTCATTTTTTGTATGCATTTAGTGACAATATTTAGTTTTGTCAAAATAATAACTGTGGTGGCAACTACAAAAGTGACGAAAATTCTTAAAATTGTCACTAGTAACTTTTAGTGAGGATATGATGGTTTAAGTTGTGACTATTGAAAACTAGTGACAACATTTCCAAGACAACCGGGTAGCAATAAATAATATCATAATAATTTAATGACATGTGTGTCAACTCTTTATGTTTCACTAAATTCCAATACGGACAATTCGTGTCACTTATGAATTTAGAAAAGACCATTATGATGACAAGCTTTGGATAATTGTCACCATGGATTAAAATTTCCATATTTTTTATCAACAACATCAAAACGTTTTCAGTTTTGAATGAACCGAAACAAAAATAAGGTGTAATTTCAAAATAATTTATTTGCTTTAAACTCTGTTATTTTTCTTAATTTAGTAACTTTGTTTTTACAAATTTTCCTATAATTTCAAAACGTTTCGGAAAAATTCTCAAAATTTTTTTAATATTTAACTGACCGAAACAAACACTCGAAACGAACTTTTGATCAATGATTGTCACTTAATTCTAAATTGTCATTAACTATTTTGTTATTAGAAAATCAATTGGTGCAGTGAACCCAAGTCATATACTACATCTCATCCCAATCCATATCTATTCATCATAAAATAAAAAGAATATTCCCTCCGTTTCATTTATTTTGCTCCCTTTGTAATAGTTCTTGTCAAATTTTTCAATAATCTAAATGACTTGTCATATTAAATTAGTCAAATTTTTTGTGTGTTAAACCTTTTAAATATTATCAGCTTATTAGGAAAATATATTAATTAAATTATTTATTACTATAAATTTTATAAATTTAGTCAAGTTAACTAATCAACTATACATAAGGATAAAAATAGTTGGGACGGAGAGAGAATAACAATTCCTTTTTACAACGGTCCATATAGCAGTTGACTTGCTGATTGAGATATCATATCAGATAACAAAGAAAAAGGAATAAAACACAAAATTAAGAACGGGGGGCCCTGGTGGCCGATTTATGGATAGGGCCAGAGAGGGAGCCCATCACAAAACCCATAAAACTTTTTCCAGAACCTGCCGCAATATCTGTCTTTTCCCAAGATAAAGTGGGGTCCACCTCTCCAATTTCATAACCACGTGCCGTTCACGTGTCACTTCTCTGGTCAGGGTGACGCGGATTGTTATGGTTGGATGACGCTTCCATGAGATGACGTGCCGAGACGCAATAGGCTAAAGAAGCGTGGAGTGTGGACTTAAAGCTGGGATTTGGGTCGGACCTAATTATTATACGTGAGGTGGGTAGACGAGGAAAATCGAGATTGCTAGTAAAAGTATCCGAATTATGTTATGCTGAGAAATGAGGGCCTATGATTCCTTAATTTACGGCTATGCCACTTATAGTAATTTATTTTGAGAATATAGCCCAATATAAAGTTCAAGTCCAAAATTGAATAAAACATACAAAAATATGTGAATTGACTTTGAGCATGTCATCATTAAGTTTGATGATATTTGTGTTTTTTTTTTTAGTTTAATGTATAGTAAAAATTATGTAGTGCATATTTAGTTCAAATTCTATTTTATTTTAAAATAAATAATGTTACCTCCCTCTCACTTACCATGTAAGTGTTCAAGTAAAAACCATACAATATCATATGCAAAGTTTTTGGCCATTTGAAAGTTTTCAAGGAACTGTTTGTTTGGCATTTGGATATGTAGTTTGTAGAGTGGTGAAAGTTTGTGAAATAATCTCGATTTGCGTAATGTTGTTTGTTTGAATTTTGATAAAGTGGTTTGAGAAATAAGGTGGATGTAGTTTTTTTAAAAGAGTTTAGGTTGTAGGTGTAAGATGTGCAAGACTTTATGTCAAATTGTTGTTTTGTAGAGATAATAAATTTGTTGTTTGTTTGGCTTTTGGGAATTATTTTGAAAAAATTGACAGTTGATAAAATTATGTTGAAAAATAGAAATGATGTTTATCTCTTTTTTTCCAACAATAATTTTTTTGGAGATGCCAAAGAAATAGATTATTTTGTTAATATACACATTTATTTTTTCTGGGAAGACTTTCAATGTTCAATGTGCTTAGATTAGTTTTTCAAAAGTTTGACTAATGTGGCAAAGGCTTTTTTTCAAAAAAAAAAAAAGTGCTTTTGTATTTTATTAGAGATAGATTCTTGAAATCAGATAATTTGATAAGATGTCCAGTACGGAGAATATTAGAGTCAAATTAAATGTCTCTGGAATTTGACTCTAATAGGTTACTCAAAGATGTTTTTAATCCATCTATCCTAATTTGGTAAGCTTTTTACTCGACATTTCAATATGGCATACTCGGAAAATATTATTTGAGGACTTTATGCCGTTACCACACAATATGTATCACATTCTATGGTGCATGATCACATTACATAGTATTAACCCCATATATTTAGTATGATCCCCATATCATGTAGTATTTATTCCAAATTATGTGGTATTACCACGCAATGTGTGTTATATTCTATGGTATAAATTATACTCCTTATACCATACAATGTGATACACATTGTGTGATAATACCACCTAATGTGGTATTAGCGACACCTAACGTAGCGGCACCCTAGAATCCCCCATAATTCGAATATAGTATTTAATATTACTCCCTCCCATTTTTTTCTTTGTCGCTTTGGCTATAAAAAATTATTTATTTTTATTTGTCATTTTAGAATATCAATATAAAATTAATTATTTTTTACCAATATTACCCTTCTTGTTAATTTTTGTAATAAATACTAATTAATAATGTTATTATTTGATTAAAAGGATATTTTGAAAATTTTTTCATAAAAAATGACTATTTATTGTATTTCTTAATCAGGGTGCAATCTTCCAAAACAAAAAAATAAGGGAGTATTATATTAAATGTACTAGTTTTGAAAAGTCAGTTGATGGAGAAGAAGGAAGCGAAACGAAAGCGTTCTTTAAAAAGTCCAAAGGTCAAAATTAAATGTTGACTGATGTTGTGTACCTTGTTCTTATCCGATTGTAAATGCCAGCTGAGAAATATATAATATATATATAATATATAATGTAGTGGTGGTGGGGGTGACCGTCTTCGAGGAGAGGTAAGGAGAGGAGTGGCGTGCTGTCTTTGCTCATCCCCATATCCCCACTCCACCTAAGAATTCCAAATTCTAATTCAAACAAATTATATACTAGATATAGGACTACCTTAATTATGACTTTTCTTTTATCCATCTAATACTATTTAATATTGTGACGAAAAGGCCTACCTTGCCAGCTGTCTTCTATCCAAACCTAAAGAATATATACTATTATTTGGCATTGTGGAAGTTCAAATACAATGTGATGTGTTAAATCCGCAGAAGTAGCGAATTCTCCTATAGGTTTTAAAGACCTATTTGAATGATTTTTGACTAAGTTTCGTAGGATTATGTACTCAAGAAAATTATTTGGATGGTTTTAGGAAAATATTTGAAACTTTCATTTAGATTGAGTTTGATTGTTGGACTATGAAAAAAATTAAAACCTTATTTGAATGTTCAAATTTATGGTGGAAATGTAGGTAGATGTGTCAAATCAATAAATATTGGAGAAAAACTAAGTGATAAGTTTCAAGAGTTTATGAATAAATTTTAGTTAAATTACATGGGTATTGTGAATCACGTTTCACTGCAGCAAACCCATGATGGATTTTCCAAGCACAATAGAGAAAAAAATACAATATTTGCATAGCTCAAAACCATGATGAATGTTTCACATTAGATTGCGCTATACCTCTACGAGTAGTTATGAATACATTAATCATAATGGAATTTCAACAGTTCATAGGTAGTTATGCTTGTCAACATTTACAAAATGAGGTCATAAAGCTAATTTTATCTAGAAAATTAATATTTATCATAATTTATTAATTTTATCATGTCAATATGATGTAGTATCGAATTAAAGTTTGTAATCACATTACATATGTCTTAGTTTCATTACCAATTAAAGTAAGTACCGTCTCTTCTTGAATTCAATAAGATCGCACATAAAAATGATAATATATAGAAAAGAAGTATTTATCTATATGTATGATAGTTGAAAAGAAAATAATAATACAATTGATAGTTTGAACATTATGCATTTCATAGGGGGTAAATTGCCATTAACTTTGTAGAAAAATTTGGTTTGGTACCAAAATTGAAATGAAAACATATCCTATGGTACCAAATTTGCATTTTCGTATCTAATGATACCAAAAGTGCAAGTCAGTCTATCCTATGGTACAAAAAAAAACAATTTTCCCTATATGTTTCTATATCCATTTCATTAATTTGACATGTGGGAACATATTATATATGCCGACCTATAGGAGATAGGGGTGTTGGTGATGCGGTCTACTGCGGTTTTATACTCGTCCAAACTCGACTCATTATTTGCGGGTTTTTAATACTCTAGTCCAAACCCAACCCAATAAGTCTACAAATTGCACTTTGCGGTCCCTTCGGGTTGGGGCGGGTTGGAGCGGTTTTTGCGGTCTTAGCTTTTCCTATTTTAATGAAGGTTTTTTTTTTTTAGACTTTTCTTTAATTTATTATCACTTGCTATTTCGTTATTGTACTTTTATCTAAAAATAGAATTCTTGAATGTTTCATAATAATATGAACAATACTACTTTTTCATAATTTTTAGCTTTAATTTGTTAACCTTTTAAAGTCTACATTCGCTATATGAAGATCAATAATTGTTACTCAAATACAAAACCGAACAAGACTTTTTCAAACAATAAACAAAAATAGAAAATGCTTTAATTATTAAAGTTGATATTGGTGGTTGTCAATCGATAGAATTTAACTTGGATTGTTAAGAAATTGTGTCGAGTAATTTTAGGGGACAAATTAGGCTTTGGGGTTGAGACAGTAAATTAAAAGTATGTATATGCTTAAATTATATTAAATAATAAAACACAATTTGTTATTTTATATATATGTGGTTGGGTGCGGTTTATATGATTTTTTAAAATATAAACTCAAACCCGATCATAATTTGAGGTTTTTTTTTTCCACGAAACCCAAGACCAATCCATTCATCATCCAACCAGCGAATTACGGTCGATTTGGATTGGGGCGATCAATTAGGACAGTTTGACGATTTTATTGAACAACCCAGATAAAACGTGGTGACAATGCACATGCAATTTAAGGGGAGGCAAGAGAGCTGGCACATAACTTAGATCCAGCTGCATGCCTGCATGTCTCGTTAAAAAAATTAATTTTGTAGCTTTCTAGCAGATTGATGAAAGTACAATAATCACGTGACCAAATTTGACCAAATCACAAGTGGATAACGTTTATAATTAAATGCAGTGTGGCACCATAAATCAAAATTAATCACTATGTGATTTCATCCCAAACATAAAAAAAAAAAAAAAAAAAAAAAATTTCATATAAAAATATTGTGTGCTTAATTTCTTGATTTTCTCTTTTTCTTCAATTTTTTTTTAATTATCAATTTTTTTATGAGATTTCTCATTTCTCTCTTAATATATCACTGTAATATTAATTCTTTTATGGTCAAAAAATATGGTATGCTTATAACATGTAATTATTAATACATTATTTACTAACTTAATTATATTACTGATAATCGGAGTTCATAGGAATAATTTTTAAGAGTATAAAATTATTAACTTAAGATCAATATACTAATATATAGTACATCTCAATCACTATGATAATGCTTAATTTTCACTAAAAAAAATTAAGTTTTAGTGACAAAATAGTTGTATTTTTCATACTAAACTTGAACCTACTTTATACATTTGGTATCAATTTAATACCAAAATTAAAGGATTTTTTGCACATTTTCTTTCTCCGTCAACTTACAAGGCCATATTTGTGTTCTTTATAAGGATGAAAATCTATTGACGAGATCTTTCGAATGGTATAAGTTTCAGTTCATGAAACGCAATAAATAATCCGCAAAAAATTAACAATGTTTCTGGATATTAATCAAAATTAAATCATATCTCATAATCTACAAGAAATCATGCCACAATAATTTTTAAATATGATATAGGGCACATATGCATGCTATGGTAAAAAATTGGAACATCGACTTTAAGCATACCAAAAAGCTTAAGCAATGTGAAAAAAAGTCCTTCAATTCTGATATTAAATGTGCCTTTTTCAAAGGTTTGGTACCAAATGTATAAAGTAGGTAAAATTTTGGTATGAAAAATGCAATTTCCTCAATAGTAAATTAGAAATTGACAAGAATTTAAATATTGTCATTAAAATAATGTATATAGACACACTAGTGAGAAAAAAATGTAAAAAAATTGTCACTATTGACATTTAGTGATATCGCAAAAGTGACAACTAAATTATAGTGACATTATTTATTGTCACTAGATTGTCACTGAAAGGGTGTTAAATTGTCAATATTAAGAACTTAAGTTTCATACACTTGTCACTAATAACCATTAGTGACAGCTTAAAGATATATTTGTCACTATTGTTATTGTGATAAAACTAATATTTTTGTCACTATTTATATGCAAAAAGTGATAATTACAACAATATCACTTAATATTTAATCACTTAAATTCATTTTTATTGTAATACTCCTATATAATACTTCAAACTGACTAGTTTTGTCGGAGGCAAAGAATCTCACGTATGCATATTATGAAAATGCTCAGACAGAGCAATATGGTATTCACCACTCATTTATATTTAAAAAAAATTATTAATTTATACAATATATACTACGTGACTGGCCAATGTAATGTTAAAAAGTGTTCATGTGAAATTGATATAAAAATTCATGAAGAAGTTAAGTGCAGTCAAGTTGGCTATAAAGTGGGCATTTAGTGAATTAATTTTTATCAAGCTTTTAAAAGATGTATATTTTAATTTATTGCTTTAATTCGATTCATTAATTACTCGTATAATTGTCAAATCTGGATAGTAATCCGTTTAATTGCACAACTTAATGAAATAGTTACATCGAATTAAAATAAAAAGTCATAAGATAATTATAAAATAGTTACATCGAATTAAAAAGTCATAAGACAACTTAGTGAAATAGATACAACATTGTGTCCATCTGTTACATAATAAATTAAAGTGCAATTTATTGTGTGGGATCTGCAAGTTAAAATATCCTTAAGTAGGAAAAGGAGAAAAAAAAACTGAAAAATCAGTAGTGCAATTTTATTTCCTATTTTCCAGTAAAAATAGTCATCGTCCTTAACCCATCAATCCTCACATGTACCTCAAAAGTCAAAGGCCTCAATTAACCAAACAATAAGCCATTCTAACATTCCTGCTGCAATTAAAGAGGAAACACTACTCTTTTTTTGGTTATAATTTAGTACAATGTTTCCCGTACATTAATGATAAGCAAAACGAAAAATTAAAGGAAAAAAAAATATATTTTCCACTAACTTATTCTAGAAACAAATTATTGTTATTCAGAAATGGTTAGAAAGAAACTTAGCTATGTAATTAAATAGCATGGAAAAAAGTAGTTTCCTGGTATTGTTATCTCTATAGAGCGTTAATTGGGTTTTTTTGCAAGTTAACTCCCCGTGATATGTCTAATAGACAATTTACAGCCCTGTAAAATAAAAATAGGCAATTTAACTCCCTGTGACATGTCTAATGAACAATTTACCTCCTCGTGATATAAAAATAGGCAATATACCTCCCTATGAAATGAAATAATGAGCAATTTAACTTCCTGTGATATGAATTAATAAGAAATTTAGAGGGAGGCAATGTGCTTCTTTTATAAAAACACAGAGAGTTATTTTGCCATTTTTTTTAACACAGGAAGTTAAATTACTTATTTAGGATATCACAGGAAGGTACTTTGCCCTTTTATTTATCAAAGGGAGTTAAATTACCTATTTAAAATAACACAGAGAGTTAATTTGCTATTCACTCAAAATATCAACCATCTTTACCAAAGGCCAATATGCCAATTTGTCTAATTTTGAAAATAAATTAGCTTCTAAATATGATTTTATTTTTTATTTTTTTACCCTTTACAGAACCTTCCAGAAATTTTCTAGGGCTTAGGTTGAACACAAGCCCTTCAACCAGCATAGACGCGCCTCGATTAAAACCTTATTAGCTGCGTCATTGCCCCAAAAAGAAATATTTCAAGTTCAAATATGTTTGACAACTTAAATAAATTTACCTTTGTTTTTTGTCAAGGTCAACTTTCACGCATTTCAATAAATTTATAGGATCTTCTTTACAAGCCCAAGAACCAATAATTCACCATATTTTGTTCATGTTTGGCCAACAAAACCATATATTCCACTATTGAATTTTTCCAAACTAGTAGCTATAAACCAAATAAAACTATCTTTAATTGTTAGGCCAATCATGCCTTATTACCGTTATAAGCATAATACTCCATTATAAAATTTGAAGAAAAAGGGTTTCTTGGATAAAATTGATTAATCTTAACAAATCAACTGCCACCACACAATAGAAGATTTGCTTGATTAGCATTGTCGTTTTTTTTCCTTTCATAGAAACAATCATTAATTTCATTAATTAGATCAATGTCATTGAATAAGAATCAATTAAATTACAATCAATTTAAAAATAAAATCAATTACTAAACATTAATATTAAACTAAGAAAAAAATCACATCACAAAACATCATGATTTTGGGATCTCACCTTACCAATGGGCTATGGCTATAACCACATTGGCTTGATTAGAACTATCATATCTCTCTTAATGATTAAGGATGTCTTTTCCTAAATTTTTTATTTAAATAAAATCAAATTATGGGGTTTAATTTATTTATTTCATTCATTCATGACCATTCAACATTGCAGCCTTTGCAGGTTGAGGGTGTGTTATAATTAAATTATACTTTTTATTTCAATCTTTGTCCTGGAGTCAAATAACAATTTGGAAGCACTACTGATTTGATTATCTACATTTGACCTATATTATCCAATTAAATTATTTTGAAGGACTACTTGCACAACTTCTTCTTTTAAAACAAGGTGTGAACGAACTACTAAAGGATAACATATTTTATTTTGACTAATCAAGTCTTTTTTAGCAGCTAGTGAAATGTTAGGTGACACAAATTGCCCTCAATAGGAATTGCAATTTACCTTCGTTTCCCTATTTTTTGTTCGGCAAAATGTTTTACCTTCACCTAATTATTTCCATCTTTCCTTTTTTGATATTTCGTACTAAAGTTTCTTCATCTTTCTAATCGGGGTGGAAATCCAAGAATTAAAATTTCAACAAGTGAAACTACTTTTTATTACATTATTTGTGTACAAGTCGTGTCATGCTATATATATATCGCTTCATACAATTAAAAATTGAAACATTTTATGCGATAATTTAATTTGTTTATTGTAACTCCTCGCAGGAGTGTCAGACATATTATATGTAAATCTCTTTCAGCAATAATTCAAAGATGAGTTCGCCACATCACATGAGACTACTCATTTCCACTAAATCAATTATCTATTAATAATTAATAATTTATAGTGTATTATACAGAATTTTATGATCTATCTAACTTCTAAAAAATATTTTTTTAGTTTAGGTTGATTATTAAATAAATTGAGTTCGAATAAGTTCTAACCGAACTGAATATGTATCAAATTTAAGCTGAGTTTCAATTATTGAAAAAAATATCGTTCACTTATGTTTATATCAAAAAATGTTGTTGAATTTAATGACGAATTAATAAGAAAATCATTATTGGAGGACGTATAAAAAATGAGAAATGTATTTAAAACTATTCAACCAAATTATTTATTACTGACGTATATTAGCACCCATAAATACATTTATCACTCTTCATTTTATCAATAGAATCGATTTTCAAAACTCAAATAAAAGTAAATGATAGTACCAACCTTCACGTGAATTTCAAAAATCTTAATTTAATTTGATTACTAGAATCTATTCCAAAAGACTAAAAGAATGAGTATTTTTTTTTTTTTTTTGAGCAAAAAAAATAATAAATTATTTATATATAAGAAATAAAGATACATAGCATTAAAAAACACATGATGACCAGACAAAAGGGAATTTTCCCAAAAGGGTTTGATGGTTGGATGGGTTTGGCCAAACCAGACTTGGACAAGAATTTTCCCAAAAGACAGATAAAAAGGAAACAAACCAGAACATAATGGCATATTCGATAATAAAACAATCCTCATGGGCATTTCCATTTCAAGGAAAGAAAAAGAAACTCGTAAAAGGAAATCCGAACTAGGGTTTGTTGAAACCAATTAACTGTGGTAAAGTACCCTCGTCTCTATCCACTTCTTATTACCACAATTTCCATCTCATTTCTGATTAATTAATTTAGCCAAAAACACTTTAGCGCAGTGACCTCTTGTACTTTTTATCTTCAATCACTTGTACATTTTTCCATCCCCTCTGCATTAATTATCACTATCCATTTTCTCTTTCTCTCTCTCTCTCTCTCTCTCTCTTGCTCTTTATCTCTCTAGAAAATTATATCTGGGTATATCCTTCGGCACAAAAATTATAATTCTCTCTCCCCATTTCTCTCTGACGAAGGCAATAGTGAAAAAAACGGTTAGCATTTTCCGATCAACGGTGATTGTTTCTGCTTTTGCTTTCCCTTTTTTTTTTAATAATTAATTGTGGACGAAATTCTATTTAAATTACTTCTTATTGTGTAAAATCAACTCGAAATCGATAGTTTAAACTTGCTGTGATTTTTTTGTTTGTTTGTGCAGTGATGTGAAATTTGTATGTATTCTTTTTTACTCGAAGTTTTGTTTTACATGTTTGTAGGAGTTGATTTGTTTAAACATAAACGAGAAAAGTTGGAGGACTAAAGGTAATAGAAAATCGTATGTCTTCAATTTTATTTTTGACCTTTTTTGATGTAATTTTGAGGAAGTTAATATTTTTGGTTTGATGTAAATATTTCAGGTCATACTGATTCCGAGGAATTTGTTATTTTTTTGGGGGGTTGCAGGGTGTGGGGTATATGTTACTCCATTTGCTGAATGTTCTAAAATATGTTTTTGGTAAATTCATATGTTGTAAAATGGTGAAAGCTCTAGCAAGATACTTTTTGTAATGTCCTATTTGAGTGGAATAGAGAGAGTATGTTTATTGTGATATTCAGTATTATCATTTTGTCTACGTTGACCTGTTTTTGCGGCGGCAGTTGGATTCTGCCGCAAGGAAGACTGTATATAGAGATTACGCCTTATTGCTTACGTGGTTATGTCGTTGTTTATCTGTTATTTGTTAGTAAAGTATGTGTGGTTGGTGTTTTTTTTGTTTGTTTGTTTCCAGGATTAACTTTTGAGTTTGTGTCGTGTGAATATGGAAACGAAGATGTTATCAAAGTAATTTATGAGTAATCTCAGCTCTATGCTGAAATAAATAGAAGTAAAGTAAACATGGAATTCAAATAGCGGCGAGTATGATTACTTTGAACATCTTATATTTCCTTTTTACATGGAGGAGTATTTTTTGCATGCATATAATGAATGGTGATTCAATAATAATTAGCATGATGTCATTTTACCATGGTGAGAATGACAATAGCTTTTGATATCATATATTGTCCTTTACTTGCTAGTCATAGTCTTTACCTTTAGAAGTAAGATATACAGGAGATATTTTACTAGTTCTATCCTTCTTCTTTCTGGAACCAAAATTGATTAGCATAACTGATGGTTGCAGCTGTTTTAAAGGAATACACACAAAATATGTGTGTACATGAGCTTGCCACCTAAATATGGTTTCATCAGTTATGGTTGCAATTTCTTCTTACACAGCATGGATAATCTTGTATGTTATGTCAATTGGTTGTGTTACCTTTCCCGAAAAGATTGAACTAGACTCTTCTGTTTGACCATGTAGGCTTGTGGATATATTAAGTTGGAAGTTGCTGCATTTCTTTCCTGGAAGTGCAGATTCATAGAATCTTGTGCCTGAAGTATTCAGTGCACAGACTTTTGTTGTGATGGCATCAAGATCATGCGGAAATTTCTTGGACTTGGCTTCTGGAGATTTACCTGATGTTTCTCGAACTCCTCGAGGCATTCCGAGGGTGATGACTATTCCTGGAATCATATCTGATGGTAATGCGGGCAGTGATGCCGACTCTGATAGCTCTTCCTCTGTCTGTCGTGAGCGCAAGATTATAGTGGCAAATATGTTGCCTTTGCAGGCTCAAAAGGATTACGGAACTGGTAAGTGGCGTTTCAGTTTGGACGAAGATTCACTCTATCTACAATTGAAGGATGGATTTCCACCTGAGACTGAGGTTATATATGTTGGATGTCTCAAAGTTGAAATTGAAGCCAATGAACAGGAAGAAGTTGCACAGAGACTTCTAGATGACTTCAATTGTGTACCCACTTTTCTCCCGCATGATATCCAGAAAAAGTTTTATTTTGGTTTTTGTAAGCAACAACTTTGGCCTCTTTTTCATTACATGCTACCTATTTGCCCGGATCACGGAGATCGCTTTGACAGACAGCTGTGGCAGGCCTATGTGTCTGCAAATAAGATTTTTGCTGACAAGGTCATGGAAGTTGTCAATCCAGAGGATGATTTCGTATGGGTTCATGATTACCATCTCATGGTGCTCCCTACATTTCTGAGGAAGCGCTATCATCGAATCAAACTTGGGTTTTTTCTCCACAGCCCATTTCCTTCATCGGAGATATACAGAACTCTGCCTGTTAGAGATGAACTTCTGAAAGGGTTGCTGAACTCTGATTTAATAGGTTTTCATACGTTTGACTATGCTCGACATTTCTTGTCATGTTGTAGTAGAATGCTTGGTCTGGACTATGAATCTAAGAGGGGGCATATTGGACTTGATTATTTTGGCCGCACGGTGTTTATTAAAATTCTTCCTGTGGGTATTCACATGGGTAGACTGGAATCTGTGTTAAATCTGTCATCTACTTGCAACAAAGTCAAAGAGATTAGGGAACAGTTCAAGGACAAGAAATTGATTCTTGGCGTAGATGACATGGATATATTTAAAGGCATCAGTCTGAAGATGCTAGCTTTTGAACAGCTCTTACATCAGCAAAGAGAGTTTCAAGGGAAGCTAGTGTTGGTTCAAATTGTCAATCCTGCCAGAAGCTCTGGAAAAGATGTTCAGGAAGCTAAAAGGGAAACATATTCAACTGCAAAAAGAATCAATGAGATTTATGGCTGCCCCGGTTATGAACCTGTGGTTTTAATTGATCGTCATGCTCCTCGATATGAGAAGACTGCTTATTATGCCGTGGCAGAATGTTGTATAGTAAATGCAGTAAGGGATGGGATGAACTTGGTCCCATACAAGTATATTGTCTGCAGACAGGGCTCTTCTAGTATGGATGAAGCTATGGGTATAAAACCAGACTCTCCAAGAACCGGCATGCTTGTTGTCTCCGAGTTCATTGGTTGTTCACCGTCTTTGAGTGGAGCAATTAGAGTGAATCCATGGGATATTGATGCAGTGGCTGAGGCCATGAATATGGCAATCACAATGTCTGATGCAGAAAAGCAAATTAGGCATGAGAAACACTACAAATATGTTAGTTCTCATGATGTAGCTTATTGGGCCCGCAGCTTCATGCAGGATTTGGAGAGAGCTTGTAAGGATCACTACGATAAGCGTTGTTGGGGCATTGGGTTGGGCTTGGGATTCAGAGTGATATCACTTTCTCCTAGTTTCAGAAAGTTATCTGTTGAACACATTGTTTCAGCGTATAAAAGGACAAGTAGAAGGGCAATATTTCTGGATTATGATGGTACTGTTGTACCTCAGTTCTCCATGGTTAGATCACCAAGTCCGGAAGTTGTGAGTGTGCTCGATGGTCTGTGTAATGATCCTAATAACACCGTTTTTATCGTTAGTGGGAGAGACAGGACTTCATTGAATGATTGGCTTGCTCCGTGTGAGAAATTGGGACTGGCTGCTGAACATGGATACTTTATAAGGTATTGAATAATTTGAATGTTTGTAGAATAGAAATTTCTCTCTCCAAGTACCTGTTTCTGTGTAACTCACATTAGTATGTTGTTAATTTCAGGTGGGACAAAACCTCCGATTGGGAAGCTTTAGCCGTTGATCTTGGTTGGAAAGAAATTGTGGAACCAATTATGCAACAATACACAGAAGCAACAGATGGATCCTGTATGGAAATTAAAGATAGTGCATTGGTTTGGCATCATCAGCATGCTGATCCTGATTTTGGCTCATGCCAGGCTAAGGAACTTCTCGATCATTTGGAAAGTGTGCTTGCAAATGAACCAGTTGTTGTTCGGAGGGGACAACATATTGTAGAAGTAAAACCGCAAGTATGCTTTCTCTCCCTATATATTCTTATCACGTGTGGTATGTTGTATGTTTCTGTCAAGTTGCATTTTTATTGCCACTAGAGTGGACCATCAGTAGCTTTAGAAACTTGCACTTTTGGTCCCAATATTTCATATTGTGTTGCACATTGGTCCTATCGCTCCATTTCCATCCAATTTGCGACCATAAAGGAAAACTGAGAAAGTCCTACTGGACCAGTAAACAGCGACCATGCAAAGATCCTATGTACCAAACTACGAACTATTCTCAAAATCGGGATCAAACTGCTGTTTCGTGAAGTGCGGGATAAGAGGATCCAATCATGTGGGGACCAAAATTGCAATTTTGCCTTCTTTCTGTATATATCACACACAAAATCATTTTGCAGAGTTTCATTGATACATTTTTATCCACAGGGTGTCACAAAGGGTTTGGTTGCAGAGAAGGTGCTCTCAATGATGGTTAGAGATGGGAAGGCACCAGATTTTATTATGTGTATTGGAGATGATAGATCGGATGAAGATATGTTTGAGAGTATATTGAGTGCAGTTTCTTGTTCATCCCTTCCTACAGCTCCAGAGATCTTTGCTTGTACAGTTGGGCAAAAGCCAAGCAAAGCTAAATATTATCTTGATGATACTGCTGATGTAGTGAGATTGCTTCTAGGTCTTGCCAATGCTTCGGATCCAAAGTCGAGGCATAACACACAATTCCAGGTTGCTTTTGAAAGTGCCTTCTGCTAATTTATGCAGTTTGTGTGTAATTTGCTCTGCTTTTGTGGGATCCTCTTTTGCTGACTGGGCGAAAATCAATCTTAACTTAAATAGGATGTGGAAACTAAATATGTTTGGACTTTGGGCTGTTAAGGTAGAAAAAAGAGAGCACCTTTTGGACAAAAACTATTTTAAATGTAGTTGTGTACAGTTTAACATTTGATCAAAATATAATGCTTGTTTGATTCATGATTTTGCATGATGTCTTTGTCGTCTGTGCACGCTTAAAACATGCAAATCGGACAGGTGTTTAATTATATATATGTAGTTATCTGCTACACTGTTTATTATATGATGATAGAAGAAATGGAGTAGTTTTAACACTTTTCTGTTTGGTGGTGCTCTTTTTTCTGTTCTTTTGAGCGGTATTTGTCTTCAGAAATTTGAACTACACTACATTAAGCCAAAATGCTAATAGGAACAATATCTGCTATTGTTCATCTATTTTTAAGTGGATTTTATGTTTTCTATTTACATGAAAAGTTTGTGACGAGCATTATACCGAGCTTTGCTTAAATGGGCTGATTCCTTGGTTCTTGGGCTTCGCCTGGGCCAGTTAGCAGTGTTATTCAATTGGTGGGAGAGCCCATTTTGCCTTAGACATAACAACAACCTAAGATAGAACAGAATCCGGCCACTTTAATGCAATGCCCGAAAAGTATTAAAAAATTAAGACGTTATGCGGCGTGTTTTTTGCCATGTTTTGCTTAAACCTTAATGCTCTATGTGGAAGAGTATGGATCCTTTGAATTCTGCGGAAGAGATCATCTGAATATGTCTACAATTATGTGAATTATCTGAATGTATTTATTATGTGAATGACTTGAATGAGATTGAATTGAGTGTAAGTGAATAATCTGAATGTGGTTAAACCAAAGCCAGATCAATTTTATAAGATTATTCTACGAAACAATTGTAATGTATATTTTAATTATAGAAAAAAAGTGTAATGTATTTTGTGAATATTTTGAGAACAAACCGAGTCGGAATAGCTTCATAAGTGAAATGTAACTTAATTGAGTCGAATCGTTGGAAAAGTCATAATTCACCTATAATCACTGAAGTATTCCACATATAACTGATTTTCTCTATTATCAGTATTCTTTTATATCCAAAAATCAAATGTGCAATTAATTCCCCGAGTTTGCAGTAATTCACTAGACATTGTTGCATGACGCATGAACATCTCAAGGGAATAATGGTAACTTTTAATTTGGTTGATGCGATAAAGTATATGCCGGAGCCTGGAGTTGTCCAAATCTTTCTTCATTACTTTGTCAGAATATTCAAGTGTAAGTTCGAATGCGAATTAGAGCAGAATAATAAAAAAGCCAATTACGATTTGCGAGCTCATATGTACATTTGTGGTTTAGAGGACATAGAACATACAATAGATGTCTCTCAAATCATGAAAACGTGGAAGGAGATGTTCACTCTTTTTGTAATTAATCAATCTCTCAAAGTAGGAGTATCAGATTACAAAAGATTTATTATATATAAAATGAAATTATCAGATTACGAGTTCTTCATGACCATATCCAGTGGATAGCTTTGTGGCCAATAACCCAAATAAATTCATCAAGAAACACAATTCGAATAAAATAGTTATGAATTGGAAGGAAAATTACCAATCATTATGATGAGAAGATGCATGTTTATAATTAATTACAGAGAGATATTAGAAAAGATTATTTTGGCTATCGATAATTTTATTTTATATATAATAAGAAACTTGATAATTGCAATGTAACATTTGAACCTGCAAAAGGACTGAAAGACTTGTTCCAGGCCAGAAATGTGAACAAACAAACCAACTTTGCAAGAAGCAAATTTCTATTCACTTACCAAGTCTCGAAAACTCAGCAAATGTCTTAGTCTTAAGGCAAGTTTAAATTATTTCATTAAAGTAATATGAATTAGAAAGTAAAGAATTTTAAGTTTCTATATATATATATATATATTCTACAGTATTATATATATACTAATTAATTGTTTCTCAGGATCATTACCTACCTACAAGTCAATTAATAACTGCATCAAGTAGCAGACATGAAATATAAACATCTGGAAAATACATAGCAACACAAAGCAAGAAAACCAATCAAAACCAGAAACAATTAATTGCAAAGTGCTTAAATATAATCACCAGTCCACTTCCTGTACCTGGGCTTAAGCTCGAAGCATCACGATGACGTTCTTCATCGATTGCAATATTAATCTAGAATACACACAAAACGATCGAAAATATTAATATTTGCAATATTTTACAACTTCAATACAATTGTACGTTTCACCTTCAACTTTGACATAATTTCAGCAATACTATCTCGACGAAGTTACTAAGTAGGTTTAGTCTTAAATTAGGAACCCATTAAGTAACTACCAAGTCCAACTAACTAATTTCTTTAATCAGGACCACATATATATGTAGGGCTGTCAATGGGGCGGATCTCAATCCGGATCCGTCCGAATTCGGTCCGATTTATTAGGATAATTGTCCGATTAGAGATTTCATGGACCTGATCCGATTATAAAGATCCGAAAGCTGAAACTCATGGAGCGAATATGGATTTAGGTCGATCCAATTCGTTAAAGATCCGTATCCGACAATAAATAGAAAGAAAGATATATATACAAAATGATTTATAAAAATAAGTATTATTAATAATATTTCAACATCAATTTAAGAAGATAGTAATTTACAATTCGTTTATAAATTTATTTAAACCAATATATTCATTCTACAAATATGAATATAGTAAAGAAACTTTGAAAATGTGAGCTAAAATTAAATAAAATTGAAAAGATAATAAACTTATTTTAGGAAAAAAATTAATTTAACTTTTTAAATACAAATTTTTTGGATCCGAAAAATATCCGATATTCGACCAAATTCGATCAAGATCCGTTGGATTAAAAAAATCTAGATCCGAACAAGATCCGAATCCGACAAGATTCGATCCGATATAAATGGAGCCGGATCTGGACGAGCATGATCCGACCAGAATCTGACCCATTGACAGCCCTATATATATGTAGTTGCACTTACTAATATCACGAAAATAACAACACTTAGGAACAAATACAAAAGTTTCACCCTATATGATGCTAATACTACCGTTGATTATTACTAGAAAAGTACATGTACGTTGTACGTGTTTAATTAATTATATTGCTGAAATTTCATAAATTAGAGTAAAATTACATTTATTATATATGTTGAAAAATTATTGCACATTGCACAAATTAAATTAAGATCGATCTATAATTTACTTATTATTAAAATTATTATGTCAAGAAAAATGATGACTATAAAATATTTTAATCAATCATTTTAATGATCTACCCAAAGTGGAAAAGTAAGTTTTGCAAGTCGAGTTCTTCTTTTTAGGCTTTCACATGCCAAGGAGAATTATAAAAGGCTTCTGGGCCCTCAACCTTAATTCAGTAAAAATGGTCCTCACATTGACCCAAAAACAACTAAGAAAGTGGGCCAATATGGGCCTATTTTTGCTATTGTTCAATACCTCATATTATCATGTTATTAATTTGATAATCAGATTAAATAAATGCAAATTTCAGTTTTCTAAATTCTAGAAGATAACGATTAAAGACAATTTGCTTATAATACTATGAAATGATCCCCTCCACATAATTATTGATCCTTCCTTATTACATAAAGATAATAAGCACTTTATTATTCCAATTCATCACATTAGGCAACAGGCATGAATATATTACTTCTAACAACAATAGAGATAATGAATACAGTTGCCATGACATTAGATTTTGGCAATAAGTGAAAATTTATCTTAGTTTGTCAAAGGAAAAATGTGGTATATATTCTTGTATTTAGTATAATTTCTATTCAAGTCTCAAAGTGACCAGTGTCAGCCATTTCTCGTTTGCTTTTCATTCTGATTTGTAACTTAGTTTTATCCTTTTAATAAATTGAAATCTTATAAACACCAATTATAGTACTAAATATATTCTTTTTTAATACGGTAAATACATTGTTACATTAATTATTATATCAGAAAGTCTATTTAATTATATTTCATTGATATCAAAGTACAAAAATAACCCACATATAAATAATAGTATTTAACTAAAGAAATGCTGACACTAATATGGAAACCGAAAATAAGGTTATGTAATCACAAAAAGGGAAAAATCTCAATATATAATATAATTTCACGCACACACATGAATCTTCATTTTCCACATACTATTGATCAAAATTATCGTGTTAATCAAAAAGATTTTTAGTCCAAGTATCACGCGGAATATACATCCTACCATGAATTAAAGTTTCGATAAATTTTCACTGAAATTATTAAATATTTATTTTTAATTAATCGAAGCGAAAATAGAAGTTTAATTTATAAATATTTAATAAATTTCCAATTTTAAATATTTATGAAATGGAAACATATAAAAAAAAATGAATGATCTCCATGAATGCAAGAAGATTACATCACACAGACCAAGAGGCCATTTCTTCTGTTGACACCAATTTAATTGATTTTCACCACTGGCCACTGGCCCTCCCTCCTCTTTAGCCAACCAACCTCTCTCTCTCTCCCCTTCTTTCTCTCTCTCTTGTCTCTTTCCATTCTTCTTTTTCTCTCTCCTCAACCATATTTCATTTCACACTCTCTCTCACTCGCTCACTCACTCTCCCTAAAAAATCCCATCACTTTTCCATCTTTCTTTTTGCCCTTTTTCATCCCCAACCCACAAGGCCTTTCGCTCCCCATCTACCTTTTCTACTAGGGTTTTACTTTGCCTTCAATGCAGAGCTCAGAAAAAATCATTCTTTCTTGAACATTGTTTAAAAAAAATGGGGAAACACTTTTGTGTGCTGCTCTTTAGTTTGCTTCTCCTCTTTGGTGGTGTTTACTCTGTTTCAGCTTCCTCTTCGCCTGCCAGTAAGAATTTGATACATACACATTCTGCGTAATGATATACTTATTTCTTTTGATCTGTTTCTACATTTTAATTTATATTTTTGGCAGGAATCGTGAATGGGTTTTTCTCAAATGCTTTTTCAATGCTGATGAAATGGGTTTTATCACTCAAGACCACTACTAAAACCGGTAAGTTTTGATCCTTTATTTGGGATCTTTTTGTTTTGAGTTTTATTGTGATTTTGGTGGTGTTTTTACTTTTTTCTTTGCAGCAATAACAGGGCGTCCATTGATGAAGTTTGAGAGTGGGTATAATGTGGAAACTGTTTTTGATGGAAGCAAACTCGGGATTGAACCTTACTCTGTTGAAATATTGCCTGATGGAGACCTTTTGATTTTGGATTCTGCTAATAGTAATCTTTATAAGATTTCTTCATCATTGTCTTTGTGTAAGTTTCTGAAATGGGATTCTCTTTTCATTGCCATTTCTTAGATGAGTTGTGTTTGTGCTTCCTCAGATAATATAGTTTTTGACATTAGGCTTTTAGCTTCTACTGATAGTGATTTGCCAGATGTTATGGAAACTGAGTGGAATTTTGATTTGTTGGTCTAAAACTGGAGATTCAGCTTTCAGGGGTTGATTGTTGATTGATCCTTTTTTTGCATATATTTTGAAAAGGATTTACCTTAGTGAGTAAACTTTGGTTCTTTTGACATCACACTTGTTTATGTTGAAAAATGGTCGATTTTAAGTGCTTCTGGATTTGGCTTTTTTAATAAATTGTGTATATAAAATGTCTAGAGAAGCCAATGGCAAGGTGGTATTACTTCTTTGTGTAGTATATAACACATTTCAGCAACTTCATTGTATGAAAAGGTGTTTGGATAGGATCAAAATTGGTAGGTTGAGAGTGGGGAAGGGATGTGAAGTGCTTTTTGTTCAAATGCGCGAGTTTACTGCCGTTAATCATCTGTTGCTGGAATATGACTCAAAGGCTCGTTAATCATTTGTTGCTAGAATATGACTCGAAGGCTCCTCTGTTCTGCAATTTTAATTTTAATTTGAAATTTTAATTTTATTATTGAAAATTGGAACTAACTTTTGGAAATTGCAGACAGCAGGCCAAAGCTGGTTTCAGGGTCTGCAGATGGATACTCTGGACACGTGGACGGGAAATTTAGAGAATCAAGGATGAATCATCCAAAAGGGCTTACAGTGGATGATAGAGGAAACATTTACATTGCCGACATAGATAATATGGCAATCCGAAAGATAAGTGATACAGGTGAATGATTCTCCTCTGAGTATTCTTGAATACTCTCTTTTTTCAATTATGTTTATATTTTATATCTTAATTCTTTAACTTTGAGCTTTTTGTGCAAATTTCTCAATAGGGGTCACAACTATTGCTGGAGGTAAACGGGGTCGTGGAGGTGGACATGTGGATGGACCAAGTGAAGATGCAAAATTTTCAAATGATTTTGATGTGGTTTACCTTGGAAGTAGTTGTTCTCTCCTAGTTATTGATCGAGGAAATAAGGCAATTAGAGAGATACAACTCAACTTTGATGATTGTGCTTATCAATACGGAAGTGGATTTCCCTTTGGTATAATCTTCCACATTCATCACCTCATTTTCGATTTGTTTCATTCAACTATTTTTTATAACTCAATGAATGAATGTACCTCAGGAATTGCAGTGTTGATAGCTGCTGGCTTTCTTGGTTATATGCTAGCTTTGCTTCAAAGAAGGGTCGGTTCAATTGTATCTCCTCAAGATGTAAGTTACCCTCTTTCTAATTCTACAATAGAAAGTTCATCTGAAAAATTATAATTAACCAATAGAGCTAAATTCGAAAATACCCCATGTGCTTTGTCTAATTGGCAAAAACAACCCCAAGTTAATTTTTATTAGAAAAACCCCCGTGTTTTTTTTTAAAGCAAAATACGTCGTTGGAAATTCCTTCATAAGTCAATAGGGAGGTTTTCGTCAGTTTTTTAAACAAACAGAGGGGTTATTGCCTATTTTTAAAGTTAACAAGGGGTGGTTATTTATAACATTTTAGGTTAAAGGGTGTGTTTGGTGGGGGTATAATTGTCATTTTTCCCTGCAAGATATATATTCCAGCACGTGAGGCTTTTTCTTGCTAATAAAAAAAATCAGTGGAGTTTTTGCTAATAATTAAAAGTACAGGGGGCATTTTTGCATTTCACTCAAGGAGATTATTAAAATTTACCTACATCTTATTTACTCTTGAAGGATTATGGAATCATGAAGGAGAGTGTTTCACCAAACCCATACCAAAAGCCATTGAAGTCATCTCTTCGACCACCACTAATTCCAAACGAACACGAGCAAGAAAAACAAGAAGAGGGTCTTTTGGGATCTTTAGTGAGGCTCGTTTCACAAACTGGAGAATCTGCCGCGGAAATTCTAGGCGCAGTTTTTCCCATTTTCAAGAAAAAATCATTAAACCATCAAAATGAAACCCAACATCACTATCAAAAGTATTCAAATGGTTGGCCCGTGCAAGAAAGCTTTGTTATACCTGATGAAGACGAGCCTCCTACAATCGAGACAAGAACTCCTACCCCTCGGAAAACCTATGCATTCATGACCAAAGATTCCGAAAAAATGCAAAAGCTTAAACAGAGTCGAGCTTTTTATAGTGGATGGGATGGTGAACAACCAAAGAAACAACAACAACAACATCATCATCAGTACCAATCATCTGCACCTCAAACTTACTATGAGCAAAGCTCTGAGAAGACAAATGAGATAGTTTTTGGCGCAGTGCAAGAACAAGAGAAAAAGCAAGAAAATGTGGTGATAAAGCCTCTGGACCATGGGATTCCCTGTTATGATAATCGCACCATTCGTACTCGAGCGAGTTATTATGGCCGTTGATCGTTTTTTATGCATATATTGTTCTTTAATTAGTTTGCTTCTTGTTGGTTTAAATTTAAATTCAAACATTGGGGTATATCTAGGTGCAAAATTATATAGTATTACTACAAGTTTACTTATTGGAAGAGTTGAATCTGTTTTAGGATAGGTAGTACTAGTTTACCTTGATAGCCTTATTATCTGTTGCAACCGTTGGGAGAAAATTTCACAACTATGAAAATTTCAATCTCTTTTTATTCCAATATTACCCCCACCGGAACTACCCTCTTCAATATGGAAACTTCGGGGTCTATTTGGATGTGTTTTGGCTCAGTTCCATGGGTCTCGGTTTAAAAAAATAGTTTGAGTGGTTTCAATGAAATCTTTGAGACATTATTTGGATGGGTTTTCGCTGTTGGGTTTTGTGGTTTGAATAAATTGAAACTCCACTTGGATTGGGCTTGGATGTTGGAGTTTAGGGGAAAAAATAGGTTATTGAGACTATGTCTCACATTGGTTGAAAACAATAGTTAAGTCCACCTTATAATGCATTGGACAATCCTCACCTTACAAGCTAGTTTTTGAGGTTGAGTTAGGTCCAAGTCAAGTAAGTGAATTTAGCGCAATTTATGTGGTGAATTCTAATATGTTATCAGAGCCCCAGATTGAAGTGGGCCACCTCCTTCCGTGATGGGCTCTTACTTGCGTGCATAATGGGATTTATTCTTCACCCACACGGTCTGGAAATCCGCGTGTTGGGATCCACACGGTCTGGGCAAATCTGCGTGTTGGACTCTTACCCACATGTTAATAATTTGCAAATATTGGGCTTTAATATGTCACGTGTTGGGTTTGTTTCACTCAAACATTCAGCCCGCCCACACGTGAAGGGAGAGTATTGAGACTGAATGTCACACATTGATTGAAAACAATAATTAAGTCCACCTTATAAGGCATTGGACAATCTTCACCTTACAAACTAGCTTTTGATGTTGAGTTAGGCCTAAGCCAAGTAAGTGGACTTAGTCCAATTCATGTGGTGAATTCTAATATATGTGGTAGTTGTCAAATCAATATTTTATAGCTTTGAAGAGTTTCAGTGTGAGTTTCTGAATATATTTTTAATGATTTTATGGATTTGACGAAAATTCATTTGAAATGATTTTGATTCGATCTCAAGAAATTCACGAAACCTGGATGAATTCGCGAGACCGAGTCAAAATCCATCCTCATACACCCTCAGGTGTTGAGTGATCCAATGTTGCTATATAGTAATTGATATATAATGTTTTAATTACAAATTTGGTCAGAGCTAGGTTTAACTTTATCTGAGAGTAGAGACAGACATTCATTTTATTTAAATCTTGCAGAAGAATGTCTGCAGATTTTATATATCAAGTTGGTTAGGATAATTACTTTGTTTATTTCAGATCCCTGGAATTTTGTCCCAAAATGAGGATCCGAGGCACGTGTGCACGTGACCAAGTAAAGGCAATAATTGAGGAGCTTATTATTATAGATAAATCACTGTTTTGGCTTAAGTAATCATCAAGAAGTTTCAGAGTATATTACAAGAGAAATGAAATAATTTAAAATACAACAGTACATTTGTAATAATATAAAATGTAGTACAGTATGATACTATTATACATTTTGTATTAAAGAGCTAGGACGAGATGGAGGTTGACGCATGAAAAAAGCAAGTGAAAAATTAACTGTGTGAAGTAGATATATTTGGCACAATAAATTCAACCAAATTATCCCACATTCAGTTTAAGTTCAATTGATATTAGATTTGTGTTCAGAGATGAAAATTCATTCGATTTCAATTTATTATATAGATCAAATTAAACTTAAACACCATCTTTTATAGGATAACTTAGATTAGATTTGAGCTAGATTCTCTCCTTATTAACTGGAAATCAAAGACAAGAAAAAGAAGAAGAATTGAAAACAAAAGAAGAAGAATTGAAGACCGGAGATAAAACCTAATTAGTATTTACCAATTTAATTGAAGAAAGGCGGTCTTCTAGTTAGTTAATTAGTTATAATTAATATTTTTAGCCCATTTATGTATTTACTTATTTACCCCTAAGTTAGTTATATTATTGTTATATATAGCTGGTAGGAGATTGTTGTAACATACTTTACATTTTTCATTCTGTAAACATACACAGAGATATACAATTACAGTTTCCTTTTCTCTTTCAATTGTTAGTTCAATTACAGCACATATTTCTCCATTAATGAATTCATATACACATTCAATTATCAACACTCCTATACATGACCATACAAAATATAAGCAAATATCTTAGCTTTGGAAATTGATTTAATAGGGTCCGAGAGGAAGCTACTCTAATTTCTTATCAAGAGTTGGATGCCATGGTTAAAATTTTCATCTTTTCTGTCAAAAATACGAAAAAATTTTCGTTTTAATCAACGAACAAGAATTCCGAAACTATATATTTTTTTTAAACTCTGTTATTTCTCTTAATTTAGTAATTTTTTTTTACAATTTTTTCTTAATGTTTCTGATAAATTCTCAAAAAATATCCTATATTTAACTAATCGAAACAAACACTCAGAAACAAAATTCTATCCTAATTATATCCTTGTTGCTTGTTGGATGCTTAAATTGGAGATTCCTGAAATGTGCAATTTCAGTTTTTGGTTTCCCCTTTGCTAAAAATAGAGGCTGTTTCAATTTTTTTTTCTCCCCCCTTCCCGACTACCCCCACCCCAGTACCCCTCATTCTCTACTCGAATTTTAAGTAATTCCACAAATTCAATTTCGAACTCAAATACAATGTAAAAGTCGACAAAAAGAAGTCAAGTTGAAACTTCGACTCTACTCATTAATAGGATTGTCGACCAGGCATTGTGAGCCGAGCTTTAAATAACTCGAACTTGAATATTGTTGGGCTTCATAGTTTATAAGCTCAAACTCAGCTCATAAAATTTCTAATTTCTCTGACTCAAACTCGGTCTATGTAATTTTTTGGTTGCAGGTCTATATTGAGCTTATATCGGGTTTGCTAATATAGGTAAAAATAGTTTGACATTAAAATATTTATATTGCCGAAACACATATAAATAGACTACTATTACTTAATACACGAGTATATATTATTAAATAATATTTTAATTGAAAGATCGAGTTATTTGTCCACATCTTTTAAGATATTTTTGATATATATGAACATGTGAAAGAATTTTAAAGTAGACTCCAATTTATTGACCTTTTATATTAACTTCTATATTTTGTATCTCTGATTAAACTTTTATCTTTAAATTTTGGTATTCAGTACGTAATTAATATACTAACATATATGTGAGTTTACAATATAACTTTCTGTAAAATTTAATAAATAAAAACAATTTACAAGATAACTTTTTGTAAAATTTAATAAATAAAAACAATTTACAATATAACTTTTTGTAAAATTTAATAAATAAAAACAATAATTAGTAATTATAACTACAATACAAATAATTAATCGTAATATTTAAAATAATTATATGTTCGGACATTATTCAAGCTCCGCCGTGTTAGGCTCAAGTTCAACTCATAAATGATCGGATTTTATAATATAATGACTTAAACTTAACCTTTCAAATATTCGAGTTCGAGCCAATTTTAATCGGGTCGAGTCATCGGGCTTCCGAGGCCCGGCTCAATTGATTGTCCTCATTAATAGAGCCCTCACTCAAATAATCATGCTACGCTTTCCATTGCCAGAATACAGCTTCAAATGTTAGAAAAGCTAAGGAAATATACTAGGAAATTATCATTCAAAAACTCAATTAACACACAACCATAGGATAATTAAGTATTTACATAAAGTCGCAGCAGCAAATGCAGATACCAAAAACTACATTTCATCTCCGCTTGACCAAGCCCAAACTGCAGTCTATCGATTCCATAGAACAAACTCTAGGAACTTCATCTAAAAAGTTGATTAGATTTGCCTCTATCATACTATCTATGCCTCTAATCTCACCCGAGGTAACGTCCGTGCTCCCTCGTTCCTCTGCTTGCACAACTACTCCTTCAGCAGTTCCCGGTAATATCAGCCCACCGTCATAAGTGAGTAAATCCATTAATTGACCGTAAACCTTAGGAGAGATTGCAATATTATCATTACTACCAACATCACAATCCAACAAGGATACTGGTTTTTCGATCCTTTTACGAGTTTCTACTTTCCTAAACCTAAACATAAGAGATAAATGAGAAAGGCTCAAGATAATGAGCTGCCAAAAAAGTGAATATAATGTTGACTTAACAACTGCGTTTCTGATGTCGGAGCAAAGTATCTTTATCTGTCTCTCCAGACTCATTAGGCAGTGTTTCCATGTCCCGTTGAAGTGAAGAGGTTGGAACCCTTCCTGTCTACAAAGTATTGTTAGAAAATGAGAGGGCTATTCATATAGCGTATCTAGGAAATATGTAAGAACCGTTTTGGATGTATTTTGGCTTATGCCTTTCAAGGTTCCAGTGAGGAGAAAAACATGGTTGGATTAAAGAAGTGTAAGATTTTGGGGAAACATGTGGCCTCATAAAGGTTTTGTAGGTTTGAATATGTGTTGAATGTGTTTCCAATATAGGGTTTTTGAATTTTGAGCAACATATAGGACCAGTTGAGTTTTTCTCTTTTTATTATTTAAAAATTGGAATATGTATTGGGATGTGATTCTAATGTTGGGGGTGTTTGAGAAACATGTTGATCCATATGTAGTATTTATGCAATTATAGTGTTTTGAAATTACATAACTATCGAGAAAGAATACATCCAAATAGAGCATAAAAGACACACTTACATGTGGAAGAACATATGGACGAATCACAAAACCAACAATTAGACTGAGTAAGCAAGAAAATGCCAGGCCCAGAAGCCAAGCAGAGGTTGTCCCCAGAACTGCATAAAATATAGGTGATACGTGTTATTCCTTTTGTAAGTTATATAAATATAGTAAGATACAAGATGAAGATGGGACAATTCAGATTTGCTGCCCTTTCATAAACATGAAAACAGCTAAAAGACAGTCCATCATAATTTATACTATATGTTAGCAAGAACATGAAAGTAATCATAGAATATAATGCATATGAGTTAATTATGTAAATACATAACAAAGTAACAGACCGTGGAACTTTCTCCATATAGTGCACAATAGATACAACTACATAGAAAATCAGAAAAAAAGTGTCAATATTTACCAGATCCAGAATGCCTCGTACAATCTTCTGATTTCAAATTTATTTGGCGGACTAATCTGTTACCGTGGTCAGAAATCATCAAAGCACATCTTTCTGGAACAAAGGTCAGCTCAAAATCATCTGAAAACGATGCATCGCGTGCAGGTCCATCAGTTCGGCCAGCTTTTTGTGAATAACCTCCGGCAATTGTGGTAACGCCTACCAATCATTATGAAAGAAAGATTAGATTAGTATGACATTAAGAATATATATTTACGATGCAGTAAATAACAGTTTCAACATCATCTTACTGTATCTATTCTACATCAATATAGATAGCACAAATAGGAACTAGAACCTTGCACAGCTGCACTTCCTAATTATTTTTGTGTGTGATTTTTTCCCATTAACAACTCGATTGAACTTAACAAGTTTTCCCCCTCGAGATGCTCTTTATCTAACCTTCAACTCTTCCTTTACAACCTCAAACTAGAATTGTACCATCTTTCTCCGAGTAAATCAATGTGCGTTAATAATCAGATTTCTACTTCTATTTGCAATATCCCAGCCAAAGTCGATCATATCCTTCTTTTTTCATAGCACTTCTGAGCCCAATGATTAGCATGCTACACCGTTCTTTTTCCATAATCTTTTGAATGCCCGTGCATTGAAGTGAAGAGAATACATATTCATATCTACACATGAATGTATTAAGTGTGCAAATATGTTTTTTCACCTGACTTGGAGATCTTCCTGATAGCATGGTTACGCTGGTCAGCAACATACACATTCCCTTTGTAATCAACTGCAAAACTCCTTGGCTTGTTAAAACTTGCTGAACCCAAGTCACCATCAATATAATTAGGCTCTCCATTTCCTGCCAACCTCTGTATCTCAGATTCTGCAGTACAAAACATCACAGTAAACACACATTATACATACCTTAAAGACAACAATATTCTTTTATGGTACTAAGATGCCGAGATAAACTAGAATTATCTCTTACAAACATCATTATTTTGATTGGCAAAAAATGCTATAAGACAAATCTTGACATTACAAGTTCAAGTAAAATGGTCGACTTTTATTACATTTCATTAGGTACAATACAATCTTCAATACACCCATTTTCCTCTCGTTAAATTTTTAAAACACGCATTCGATGTCTTTCCCAGTTGGCTGATCAACTAGAAAGAACCCTAGTTATTTTACAATAACTTCAGCTATAATTTAATGATGGAAATCTGCATCTTATTCATCTTATTATGTGCAAATAACACATAAAAATCAAATCTTTAAAACACCTTCGCCTCACACAGTTTCCATTAAAGGAAGTGCTTTTACACTCACTAAAATCACTTTTTTCAAATTCTCAGTATGTCTATACTCAATACTCGCACAAAAACCTAAGACGCAATTTCATAATCATAAAATCCCAAATCCATCTTTAAAAACACTGTCTAAACCGTAATCTGAACAAACTCCCAAATTATACCATCAATTACTTCCCTTAGTAACTCGATAAATTGAAAAATCAAATATTAGAAAACCCTAATTTTGCTTTTATAATGGTTTCAACAATAATTTAGCCACATACCGTTGGAAGTAGTCGGGAGCGAAACAGTGTAGAAAGTACTGGCTACGGAGTCAAGGAGGACGAAGAGCTGATCGGACGTTGAGGATTGATGTAGAATGGAGTGAGGGTTGACTTTGAAGTTTGATTTGTCGCCGTCAAAGACTGTGCTGACTGTGTAGCCGTCTTCAAAAATGAGACCACCACCACCTGTACCACCCGCTGTGAAAATGTGAAAAATATACGAAGACAATATTTATTAATGCAGTAGTAAAGAGAATTTGAATTTGCTTGTTTTCAGACTAGTAATATTTCTTTAGTTTTACCTTGAGTTAGGGTTTGTTGAAAAAGGAAGGAGAGGAGGAAAAGAGATGGTAATATAGTGGGAGAAGCCATAGCAGATCTGCGGAGAAGTAAAAATGATGAAACCTAACCTAAAAAAAGAGAGATTTACAGAAAGGCCATAATCAAAAATAGAAATTTCTCAAAGGCCACAAGCCTTTTTCAGTTTAAAAAAAAAAAAAAAGAAAAAATGTTAATAATATTTAATATCTCTTAACAATTCCTTTTACCTCCTCAATTTTCTTTAATAAACCAAAAACACCCCAACACTAACTAACAAAAAAAAAAAAAACTCTCCTCTCTCACAGTTCAAAATCGGCCTAGAAGAAAAAGAAAAAAAAATCCTCTCTTTCAATTGTTTCTCCCAAATTCTTGCAACAAATTGGAGATGGCATACGAAAGAACAATCGATGATGGTGAGAGAAACATTAGCAATTGGCCATTTGAGGTAAAGTTTCGAGCCCTTTCTCAAGCATTTCGAATGAATTTTTGTTCCCCAAATTTCGTAAATTCCCCGATCTGCTTGAATCTGTACATGGCGTTTGCCGTTTGAAAGCCAAATGGCAAACGCCGACGTTTGCCGAACAGCGGCGTGCCAAACGGCAAACGCCCGTTGGCGTGAAGCCAAACAGCGGCGTTTGCCGTTTGGCTTCCAAACGGCAAACGCCGCCTGTTTGCTTGCGGCATTTAAACGCCGTCAAGCCAAAAAGCGGATTTTGCCATTTGGCTTCCAAACGGCAAAAGCCGCTGTTTGGCTTGACGGCTTTTGCCATTTGGCTTCCAAACGGCAAAAGCCGCTGTTTGGCTTGACGGCTTTTGCCATTTGGCTTCCAAACGGCAAAAGCCGTTGTTTGGTATCCGTTTGGTATAATTTCATTTGAAATTTAATTGTTACGAGCATCGAATATATACAGGAGAACTTCAGCTAGTTAATCTTAGAGAACTCTAAATCTAGATTGTGGTAATCAGATAATTTCATTTGAAATTTAATTGTTACGAGCATCGAATACAGGAGAACTTCAGCTAGTTAATCTTCGAGAACTATACGCCTGTGTATGCTTTTTTATCTTATTTCACCTTTCATAGTTAATCATCAAACAAATAGCTTGATTAATTTTTTTTAACTGATTGATCAGCTATATATGCACACCATATTTAAATCAACAGAGTAAATGTAAATATTGTACTTAGCTTTTTAATTGTTTTTAATCAATGAGTGTTGTGTTGCAGTAAATGTAATGGAAGTTCTTTGAATTCACCAGTCGCCACCTATATATTAATATTAATATTAATTGGATATATGCAATACTGAAATATGGTGTGGCATATATATTGGAGTTGGGTTGTGGCATATATATTGGAGTTGGGTTTATTGGCCCTGCAAAGTTATTTGACTGATGCTTGGAAACTAAGCTTTACACAATTACACATGCATGCCGCTACTGGGATTATTAAGTTCTTTGAATTCACCAGTCGCCACCTATATATTAATATTAATATTAATTGGATATATGCAATACTGAAATATGGTGTGGCATATATATTGGAGTTGGGTTTACTGGCCCTGCAAAGTTATTTGACTGATGCTTGGAAACTAAGCTTTACACAATTACACATGCATGCCGCTGCTGGGATTATTAATATTTGTATACACGGCTGAATGAAAATTTTGATTTTTTTGTTGTTTTTTCATGACATAATGAAAATTTAATTTTTTTTTTTGTTTGTTTTGGAGTTGTGTTTATCTAAATGATATGGAATCGTGTTTATTAAATTGGTGTGTTGCACAAATTGGTTTTGGATTGTGTTTGATATAAATTCTTAATATACGCATTTTCAGGGTAATAATGAAGAAAATAATTCAGATCATGGTGATATCGAAGTCGATAATTCAGATCATGGTGATATCGAAGTCGATAATTCAGATCATGGTGATATCGAAGTCGATAATTCATATGATAGTGTGCCATCATTTAGGAGTGAGCCAAGACAAAAGAAAAGAGAAGATATGATTAGATATCCTACTAGGCATTTAACAAGTTCTTATATCCCAAATGATGGGAAAAAAAATCTACTAACTAAGTAATTAGTGTTTTTTTTTTTTTTTGTAATATTTAATTCGGTAGGGACCAGAAGTTATAAATTTTGGGGGTAAAATTATAATTTTTTAAAGTTATGGACCAAACTGTAAATTTGGGTTATAATGCAAATTCGTAGTGAATGTACATCCTAATTTTGAGGTACTAAAGGATTGAATCGCAAAAATGATTTTTTTAAAAATTTTGGGGTAAAATTGTAATTTTTTAAAAGTTATGGACCAAACTGCAAATTCGTAGTAAATGAACATTCTAATTTTGAGCGACTAACGGATTGAATCGCAAAAATAAACTTTTTAAAAATTTTGGGGTATTTATCCTTTCGAGTGATAAATTGATCGAATCTTACAAAATTGACCAATATGTACGAAGTTATGATTTACGGAGTATATAATGTTACTGTAAGTGTTACTTCTCCTTTCGGGTGATAAATTGATCGAATCTTACAAAATTGACCAATATGTACGAAGTTATGATTTACGGAGGATATAATGTTACCGTAAGTGTTACTTTTTCTTTCGGGTGATAAATCGATCGAATCTTACAAAATTGACCAATATGTACGAAGTTATGATTTACGGAGGATATAATGTTACCGTAAGTGTTACTTTTTCTTTCGGGTGATAAATCGATCGAATCTTACAAAATTGACCAATATGTACGAAGTTATGATTTACGGAGGATATAATGTTACCGTAAGTGTTACTTTTTCTTTCGGGTGATAAATCGATCGAATCTTACAAAAGAGACCAATATGTACGAAGTTATGATTTGCGGAGGATATAATGTTACCGTAATTGTTACTTCTCCTTTCAGGTGATAAATTGATCGAATCTTACAAAATTGACTAATATGTACGAGGTTATGATTTACGGAGGATATAATGTTACCGTACGTGTTACTTATCCTTTCGGGTGATAAATTGATCAAATCTTACAAAATTGACCAATATGTACGAAGTTATGATTTACGGAGGATATAATGTTACTGTAAGTGTTACTTCTCCTTTCGGGATGATCAAATCTTACAAAATTGATGTGTAAGGGTTAGAGTTAGGGTTAGGGTTAGGGTTAGTTTTAGTGTTAGAGTTAGGGTAAGGGTTAGGGTTAGGGTTATTGTTTACATGGCGTTTGGCTAATTTGGCGTTTGAAGCAAATGTCAATGACATTTGGCGTTTGATGTTCAAACGCAAACGCCAAATGTCAACAACATTTTATTGGCATTTGGCGTTTGATGTTCAAACGCAAACGCCAAATGTCAATAGCCAAATGTCAATGGCGTTTGATGTCAATAGCCAAAATGTCAATAGCCAAATGTCAATGGCAAACTTTTATAGATTATAATTTTACACAAAATTTATAAAAAAATTCATAATTAAGATTCAATTACACAAAATTAAAATAAAAATTCATAATTACGATTCAATTAATTAGTTGCACAAAATTAAAATGTTCATTAGTTGCCAATAATAAACATCAATTACATCAAACATTGTTCAATAAACATAGTCATAAGTTTCTTCGATTTTTCTTTTCTCCCCGGAGTTGCCTCTATCCTCATAATTTCTTCTATCGGAGATAAAATCAAGTACAAAATTAAATCAATAGAACCACGGACGTAGTGCTTTGTTGTCTCCCAATCTTCTTCATCTGATACTTTCACTATTGAGTTATTAACACATTCGCGCACGATCTCAAAAATATCAGTATACCGATCTAAATTCAACTTCTCACAAATTTTATCGAGTATTTCCTCAAACGAAATTCTCCTATCCACCATTATTGTTTTCATAGAATTTCTATTATCACCACTCAATGCCATTTATCATTCATTTGGCGTGTAAAATCACCGCCATATCGAACATATATTATAATTTTGTCCATTCCTACAATTAAAAACAAAAATTAATACACAAACTATAAAAAAAAAATGCATTCTTGAATTCTGGCAGCATGACGTTTGGCTTTTGGTCCTTCCCAAACGCCAAAAGCCAGGCCTACCTTCATGGCATTTGGCTTTTGGCAAACGCCAAATGCCATGAAGATAGGCCTGGCTTTTGGCTTTTGGTCCTTCCCAAACGCCAAATGCCAGGCCTACCTTCATGGCATTTGGCGTTTGGCAAACGCCAAAAGCCATGAAGATAGGCCTGTCATTTGGCGTTTGTTTCTCCCAAAAGCCAAACGCCAAGCACTGCGAAATGCAGACTATATTTTTCTCCATTTTGCGAACTAAATAACACAATAATACATCCAAAACTTGCAAATGCTTACCTTTTATGTTATTCTTCTTTCTTTTCTTCCGTGATTTGAGTGAAATTTGTGTGAAAATAAGTAGTTTTGTAAAGAGAATCGGGTTAGGGTTTGGGGTTGATTTTGGGAGAGAAATCGACGGGAGAGGGGTGGGGTTGATTTTGATTTTTGAAAATTTTGGGGTATATTTGTTAAAGTTTAGTTTAATTAGGAAGAGTTAATTAATTTAGTTTAATTGTTTAATTAATCTTGTGGCCTTTGGTTAATTTTTAAAGTTTTAATGGCCTTTGAGTAAATAAAAATTGATTTTGTGGCCTTTTTTAAAATTTCCCGAAGGGAAATGTTCAAGTAGGATTTTTTGTTCCTCTTTTTCGTTTTCTTTTTTCTTTGACTATTTTTACACATTCGTCTCCCGTTGAGTCGTTGACGAAGAAGTGTTACATTTTCGTCCTTCTTAAATAATATGTGTTACATCGTTCATTTTTTCGATAAAAATATATTTTTGGTGGGTTTATCTAACACTTCCTTCATTTCAATGTTAGTGTGACACTAAAATATTAATAACATGGTACTTCAAAAATACACCAGTCAAAAATATTTTAATACTGAAAAAGTGATCCGTGTAATACATATTAAGAGGCACAAAAGTGTAACACTTTATCTATGAAGAACTAAAGCGTAACAAACTTTAAACATGAATAATGATTAGTGTTACTAATGGCCATGAATTTTGAAGTTGAATTATAGTTATTTTGAACACTAATTTTTATTTGATGATTTTTAGAGTTTGATTCGAGCTTGATAAACTAAAATATAATAAATTATGTGGAGATGTGATTGGAATCAGATGAAGACATGATAAAGATGAAGACATGATAAAGGGGAAGGATCAAGAAAATGAAGGAAACTTGGAATTGATAGAAAAGGAATAAAGTGAATGAGTTTTCTTGAATTTGGAAGAAAACATGTGAGAAAAAGAAACAGAATAAATTAAAGGAAAGATAGAGATGAAAAGAATGAACCTGATGATGAAGAAATAATTGGAAACTGGGATGAATGATGAAACAACGGTTGAGAGGATGAAAATGAAGGTACACCGTGGGAAGAAACTCCAATGGCAGAACAATTTGTGATGCAAGAATTTTATTAGAAAATAAACTTCTCTGTTAATACCATGTAAGTATATAAATTAATTTATCAAAAAAAAAAAAAAATGTAAGTATATAAATATTGTATATATTGAATTATATAAAACTGTACATCATGAGCAGCTGAAGGCTCACTTAATAGAGAATAATACAGGGGCAAAAAAAGTAATCTTCTAATAACTGAATAACTAAGTCTAAACCGGAAAAATAACCGGGTAACCCGAATACAAATACAACCTAAATTAACCGACCCAATTAAATACATAATTAAACCTAATTTGAACATCAATTATTCTCTTCTTTGTAAATCAATCCAGATTCTTCTTCTTCTTCCTTTAATTCTTTGTTATAATCTGGAGATAAATTTATATCTGGTAATATACAAAAATATTAAATTCACACTTAATTCATTTTAATTTGGGTAGTTGAGTCATTAAATTAAAAGTTCCTTCTTATATTTTTCTAATGAAATAATAAATATCGTCATTGCATGATTTGATTATACTAAAATACAACGAATATAGAAATACATAAAAAATGAATTTAGACAATATAGAGTGTCCAAATAAATTACCTACCATACAATGATTCATTTATTTTTTATTCATTGTGAAGGGAAAAAAACTGTAAAATTTTTAATTAAGAAACGAAAAACGTATCTAAAATGTTACAAAATAAATCTTATTTGAATAAAAGCTTGTTTAAACGTCTCAATCAATCTTATTACCTCTTTTCTATGATTTTTTTATTTTTTTTATTTTTATTGTTTATATAATATCCTCTTCTATGATCTACCAACAAGTGCTTCAATCAAATTAAACTTATATCCAAATCACAACAACTTATAAGTTATAACTAAGCAAAACATCAAACTAGTTCCATAAAAAAATATCAAAAAAGAAAAAAATCTATTTCCATAAATAACCTTAGGGCTTGTTTGTTTGGTATTTGAAAAAGTAGTTTAACGGAGATTTGTGAAATAATTTCGATTTGCGTAATATTATTAGTTTGAGTCTTGAGAGAGTGGTTTGAAAAATAAAGTAGGTATAGATTTTTTTATTTCAAAGAATTTGGTTGTAAATGTAAGATGTGTAAACTTTTATGTCAAATCATGTTTGTTATGTGGAATAAATTTTGTAAGAGATATGTTACTTCATGTTAAATCAGTGTAGAGTTTTGTTTAATATTTATTTAGAGATAAAAAAACTGTTGTTTGTTTTGCTTTTGAGGGAGTAATTTGAGAAAATTGAAAGTTAAAAATTTATTTCAAAAAGCTGAAAACATGTTTATTTGGCATTTCCCAAACACGAAATAATTTCGAGAAATGCCAAACAATCCTGCTCAATTACATGTTTATTCCACCAAAGACATTCCACAAAACTCACATGGCCCCACTTAAAAAAGTAAATAAATAAAAAACACAAATAAAATTTGATTATGCTCAATTAAATGAAATCACAGTACAAAATTTCCCAATCCAACCATCGGCATCAATTCTTTCTCTATTTCCAGATCCAAAATATAGAGTTTATACCTTCTTCACCTTCTACGGATCTCTGCCTCACTCATATTGATCTCATATGCGTTGAAAGATCAACTGAAATCACAGCTGCTGCAGTTCAATAAGAAATTACAGCTGGATCTGGTAGAACTTTCTCGGAGCTTCGAAACGGACCCAATCATGAACCCTTTTTCATCCGGCACTCGCCTGAGGTTACTGATTATCCTATTTTTTTAAATTTAATTTAGTGCCTTCTTTTCGGGAATTTTGTATTTCAGTCGATTGACAATAGATCACGTGTGGAAATTGTGTGCAATTGCAGTGGTACTGGCTCAATTTCTTAGCTTTAACTCGAGCGCATTTCGATATTATTGAATGTTTGCTAATGCCGCTGTCAACTGTAGTTTTTAGGTGGATTTGTTTTGTTGCTAGTGTTATCGTGTTTGTTTGTCAATGATTGTGTGGAATATGTTAGGAGTGCGACATATTGATGAAAGTAAAATGGCAATACAGTAGTGGTGAAAATATAATACTTCGAAATCTAATTAAGTAATAAGTGATTGAATGTTGCCGCACATTATCCTAGCTTGTTACATGAATACTAATTGAGTATTTTGAAAACTTCTATATATAATATTGTGTTTGTTATATTATTAGCCAATATTCTATTAACAGAACAATTGAGATAAGTTAGTTCTGATCTGTGAAATAGTCCCCTTCGCGGAATCGAGATCAAATCAGGCAATAACTTAGTCTTATTATCCACAAAGAGTTTGAATGTTGGATATTGAGTAGCATTAAGTAGTAGACGGCGATGCTGAGTTGACATGGGAAAGGGTTTATACTGGAGTAATCCTCATTGTGGTATACTCACGAAGCCATGATGATTACTCTTTTTCATAAGAGGAGTCGTGGGGGAAAGGACGGCGGTGTTGTCATAAACTGTTCCCAAAATGTTGTTAAGGAAAGTAGGGATGAGGGGAGAGGCAGACATACTTGTTCTTGTGTTGATAGAAACCGATTACATATGCAGCTATGAATTGAGATTAGAGGTGATAAAAACTTGTGCGTAGGATACCTTTTTTGTACCACACAACTTGTATTAGCTGAAAAACGATGAGTGAAGGTTTGGGGATGGATTGACTGAGAAAAGATTGAAACGGTTGGATGGAACTTTAAGGATATCATTCAGTCTTGACAAGGAAAGGGTGGAGCAGCGACGATCCGGGAAAGCATTTTTGTGCTTGACCAAGTTTGGGACCTTAAAAGAATCGAAATCTTGACTAAATAAAGGAAAAATAGGCTGATAGAGGAGCACAAGGTTTTGAACAAGTATGAGAATATTGCTAAATTCGATGGAGCCACTCTTGATTAGTTTGTTTTAGAATTAGTTAACGGTTTGTTATTGCCCCTATTTGATAAGCCATATCATTTAGAACGTTGATAATGGCCGTTTAGTGTTATGATGGCTAAAAAAGGCTCAAGTAGTAACTTTGATTAATCTATTTGCTTCTCTTATTCCTTGCAAAAAGCTTCAGTTTGTTGCTAGGAGCATGGACTGTGTTTCTGGTTGGTCATCTTTTTGAACTCTGAATAACTAGAACTAGATTAAGGTGGTCCTTGAATGGATACAATGGTCTCAAGGAGGTACACTTTCATTGTTGCTCTCCAATCATTGTATATATCTACTTCATCATACAACTGAACATGCTACACCTTGTTCTTTTCTTGTTCATGTTGCCTTATACGAATACGCAACTAAGAGAAAATCACATGGTCAAAGTCGGTCAACTTCATATATTTCCTAATGCTTCTCAGCAGAAGCCATTATTTTTCCTCTTAAAATCATTATTTGGTCTTGAGTATCTCTACAATATCATGTGTTATAATGTAAGCTTCCTAAAGTTATGGAAATCTGAAAAATATGCTCCCTGTACTTGACACATGAATGGTATTCTTGAGTGATGATGCATGTTATGATTCTTATGAATGAATTTCAAAATCATAATAATTTCATGCTTGCATCATATTAACTTCACAATTTGCATTTGGCTGATAGATACATATGCATTAGTCCCAGGAATTGCGTATAAGTTAACCTATTAATGGATTTTGCTATAGTCATCTGAATTTCTTTGGCCTCCTCTTGTTTGCAGCTCTGTTGGGTTATTTGGGTTTTAAATCAGTCACACTCCGCAAGAACTCATAACTAAAATAGACCATTTTCCTGAAGTTTAAATAAGATTGAGATCCTTCTGTCTTTTGGGTAGCAAACATTGTTTCCATATCGTAAATGAGTTTTTCTCACCTGTAAATTCCAAATGGAAAGCCCATCTGCCTCGTTATACATTTTGTTTGGTAAAACAGAATGTTGTCCTCAAGAACCACAAACAAGTTGCCGAGAGTAGATTTAAAAAAATATATTTATTTCCTAATTCTATTAGCACTGTTCTTACTTACAGGACGAGGAACCAATTTTCGATATGTTATCTTGACTTGTACCACCCTTCCATCTTATCTCATATTGACTCATGCAGTTCTGCTGCTTTCTTCTTCTAATTAGTTACTATGTAATTTTTTCTCTTTCTTTTGCTGTTAATTGACTCCATTATGGTTTAAAACATTACTCATTAAATTTACCTTTTCTGTCAGGGACATGATTCGGGCTATACGTGCTTGCAAAACTGCAGCGGAGGAGCGTGCTGTTGTAAGAAAAGAATGTGCTTCTATTCGAGCAGCTATCAGTGAAAATGACCAAGATTACAGGCATCGCAATTTGGCGAAGCTCATGTTTATTCACATGCTTGGTTACCCAACACATTTTGGTCAAATGGAATGTCTAAAGTTAATTGCATCTCCAGGATTCCCAGAGAAGAGAATAGGATATCTTGGCCTTATGTTGCTTCTTGATGAAAGACAGGAAGTTTTGATGCTGGTTACCAACTCTATAAAACAGTATACTCTCTAAACTTGATTTTCTTTCAAATATGTTCTATTTGAAACAAACTAACTGTTTGCACACCCTCCCTAGCCTAAAGAAATAGCATAAATAAGACTCGGTTAAATTTCATAATTTGATATTATTAGGGAAGTTATTATTGATGGATCATTTATTTTCCATGACGACTGTCTCTTTCTCTTAAATTCATTCAAATACCTTTACTTGTGCACAGAGATTTGAACCATACCAACCAGTATATTGTTGGACTTGCTCTCTGTGCCTTGGGGAATATCTGTTCTGCAGAAATGGCTCGTGATCTTGCTCCAGAAGTTGAAAGATTACTTCAATTTAGGGATCCTAATGTCAGGAAGAAAGTAAGTTTTTTGAGTTCTTTTGAATGCTGAACAACATTTTTTCTGAAGTAAATATACCTAATTGAGTTAGAGATCAATTTATACACTTTATCACTTAGTTTTGAACTTGATTATTTGGTGCTGAACACAGCCTTGGATCAAGTGTAAAAATGAAATGTAAATTTCAAGGACATGGGTTATTGGTAAATGTTTGTATTGACTTTGGGCGCTACTTTAAGTGCATGTTGTTCATGTGTTTAAATATGGTTTGACAAAATGTTCATATTAGTGCAATTTCAGACCAATAGGTGATTGGTCTGGTGGAAGGGACTAGTACCCCCATAGTGGCGACCCAAGTTCGAATCCTTGTTGGGAGAGTTTCCCATATAATATGCCCGATGCTCCTCTAAAGGGATTAAACCCTTGGGATACCCAAAAAATAAAAATAATGCGTTTTCATGAGAAAAAGATACTGATATTAATCCGAAAGATAATCTTTGAGAAGGCATATTCGTTTTTCTAAATTTTAGTTCATGGTAATGATTCGTCGCAGGTGTCAGAAGGTCGTACTTTTTAAAAGTTGGACACTTGCCAAGTGTTGTGTATCACATGGTCTAAAATTTTGCAAGCTTCTTATGTGCTTTGTAACAAGATTTAAATTTTCTGCCTGCATAAAATATGATGCATAGGATGCAAGTACTGACTTCATATGATTTCTGTATACTTGACACCAAAATTTTCTCTGTTATTCTCTTTTCCCCACTGTGCTTCAACCTTGATGGTCATTTGTAATTTTAATTGGTACCATTTCTCTTGGAATCAGTTTGATCCTACTTAAATGTCTCAGCCTCCTTCTGCTTTTCTTTTGTGAAAGACGAAAATTCCTGTGATTTGTCATCACAATTTCTATTTATTCATTTTGTTCAAAATGAGGGTCCTATATGTTTCATTGCCTACATTAAGCCTACTTTCTATTTAATAATGCAGGCAGCACTGTGCACAATAAGGATAATAAAGAAAGTTCCCGACCTGGCAGAGAACTTTATAAATCCTGCTGCTGCTTTATTGAAGGAAAAGCACCATGGAGTTTTGTTAACTGGAGTCCAGCTTTGTACTGATATGTGTAAAGTCAGTACGGAGGCTCTCGAGTATTTCAGACAGGTAATTTTAATTCCATCTATTTATTTCCTCGAGTATGCAGCAGAAGCCATAATATGAAGAACCCTGACTGCTTGAAATCAATTTGATCCCTTTTTGTTTTACTCGTGATTCTAGAAATGCATAGACGGCTTAGTAAAAGTTCTAAAGGATCTTGCAAACAGTCCATATGCACCTGAGTATGACGTTTCTGGGATTGCGGATCCTTTTCTTCATATTAGATTGCTCAGACTTTTGCGTATGTTGGGCCAAGGAGATGCTGAAGCTAGTGATACTATGAACGATATTCTTGCGCAGGTAGGCTAGCATTATATGTTTTCCCCCACTTGAAATGGTTTTGTATGTGTCCATGGAGCACGCGTCGACTCGTTGTGAACATATTTAATGAAAGTCTGAATGTGGTTTTATTTCTCCTGTCTTCTATAATGGTAAATGTTTTATTTAGTTTTTGTCTTTCAATTCATATTGTTGCTTTGCAACTTTGAGCTTTAAATGAGGGGACACTCTCCTGCAGTTCTTAGATTTTTGATTTGTTTTAGGGTTATTTGCTAAATGCTCTTATTATTATTACAAAACATGCTGACTTGATGAATATGACTTTGTATGACACTTTGGTGATATGGATCACTTTGATGTTTGCGGATGGTTCAAATCCTTAAAAGAGGAAGTGACATGCCTCATAGGGTTACATGGGGCTTGTCTGAGTTTGATAATAACTAATGTTCCATATTACCTGCTTATTTGGAAGAAATTCAATAACTCCCTGTAGGTAATGACTACTTATTAGTTATTACACAGATTATATATGACAGAACTTCTCCTTGAAGACACAGAATTTCAGTGAACAACTCAGCAACTGGTAGATTAGATGACAGCATGTAATATGGGTGTTTAGTGTCAAATTTAATATGGTTTATAAGCAATATCTGAACTGTTCATAGTGATAATTACATGAAACCTTAAATTTGACGCTTGGACTTGAACTCCTTGATCGATCATTTGTAAGTGATATTCTGTACTGAATAAACAAAATTCACTTGTTCTGCTCTTCTGATATTTTAGGTGGCAACAAAGACTGAGTCAAACAAAAACGCAGGAAACGCCATCCTCTATGAATGTGTTGCGACGATAATGAGCATTGAAGAAAATGGTGGGTTACGGGTGCTTGCTGTTAATATTTTGGGAAGATTTTTGTCCAGCCGTGACAATAATATTAGGTAATTCTCGTTCATTTGATTTGGCAACTTTTGTGACTTCACTCAAGAATAGTTTGTTTTTTCTGGCTTCTTATTTCGCTTGTGAACCTTTGAAACTCTCCAGATTCTCCTAATATATAAATAACTACTCTAAGATTCTCTCTCTTACTCTCTAGTACTGGTCTCCTTTACTTTTAGGAAGAAGTGATCGTATTAATGCAGTCTTGAGTTACTCAAAATTTGGTTATCGTTATCAATGTGATATTCTTTGTCCAAAAGTTAGTTATTTCATTCACATGGGATTTCAAAGCCATTTTTTAGTATCCTTTAAACGTATTAAATTTTTATTATAAAGCTAAGTAGTATAATAGGAAGTTATACCCTACAAACTACTCCTTAGATAATGAAAAGGTCAAAAAGCTGTTTCACTTGGCCATTATATACCAAAAAATACTTATTTTTTTAGTGTGGATTTTGCAAATATTATAGTTTATTACACTGGACATACGTGTTTTGGATTATTTTGGGACATATATGTCTTAAAATCCCAGAGTGTTGCTAAACTCTGTTAAAAGGAGGCATAGAAGATTATGCATCATGTCCCTCCATACTCTCAAGGGGGCCTTGACATGATCATCAATGCTTGCCATGCAGAACTAGTTCTGCAGATTAATAACATCCACCAGATGATGATAGATACTATTCGTGCCAAAGTTCAACAAGGCATGATCATTTATTTGTATGATACCTTTAACTTGAAATTTATCAAGTGCCCAGTAGCACTTCACAAATGATGGAAATTGAAACTGGTGAAATTGTTTTGTTATGCTCATAGCTTTTCAGGTACTCAATTAATCAATACAAACTATTGCGAATCTCTTAAGTACACTATTATATCATTCAAAATGACTATGCCTTACTGAGTCTAAAAGAAACTAACTCACTTGTAACTATGCATATATTTAACCAGATTAGATGGAATAGGAAAAAATCTAACCTGAGCCTATTTTAGAGCTCTGAAACAGACTCTTAAAGTTGCTTTTTGTTTACTATTGAGTTTTGCCTTTATTAGAGTCATACTTGTCCCGATCCTTCTTTTTCTAGCTTATGTTTTTCTGTCTGACAGAGTTGAATCCCTTATTTCAGATATGTCGCATTGAACATGCTGATGAAAGCTATTTCCTTAGATAGTCAGGCAGTGCAGAGGCACCGCGCAACAATTTTGGAATGTGTAAAGGTAACAACATGCTACCACACTTTATTTTATGTATCCAAGATTGATAATTTCTTTGCTTTTCAAAAATTTCTCTTGATTCTGTTAGTTTCGTTGGGCCAAGTGGTAGCGTCTTGCGACCCCCAGAGGCGAACCCCAAGTTCGAATCCTACTAGAGTCACCACACTGAGGACCTGTACCAAATGCGCTTTCTGGTCCGGGCTGTGATCCACAGTTTAGTAGACCCAAACAAATATGAGATGCCATGCACATCATGTTAATATGACATAGTTTCTCAGTATAGCCTTTGGTATTCTAGTTTTAATATTTTCAGAAAGGGCTGTGTTTTGTCGGTTATAAATGTTTTGCTTACAATATCAGAAACGAGACCACCCCATTTCCCAGATTGACAGTAATAAGGACCCCTCTCTCCAGTTACCACACAAATTCCAAAACAACCCAACAGTCTTGTTGTGTGAATGAATTGTTTTTGAGTCTCATGTTTCTGGGGAATGAGTTTTGGTTAAAACCCAATTTATATAATAATAATTCAGTTTCTCTTGGTTTTTTGCAACATGTCCAAAATAACATTGTATTCTAGGACAGTATATTGGACTAATTGGTGATTGCTTTGGATGCCTGTTTCACTCCAGGATTCAGATGCTTCGATCCGCAAAAGGGCCCTTGAGCTTGTTTATCTTCTGGTAAATGAAAGCAATGTGAAGTCTTTGACAAAGGAGCTTGTTGACTATCTAGAAATAAGTGACCCAGAATTTAAGGGAGACCTGACGGCCAAAATTTGCTCCATTGTGGAGAAGTAAGTCGGATGAGTTTTAATTTTAAAATATGTTTTTGATGTTCTAACCTAAATATCGATGTTATGTAATCATGTGTGTGTAGTTGTGTGTTTAGTGTCTCATTATCTTAGTAATGTAAACTTCTAAAATGGTTTGTGTTATGCTTTCAAGCTATAAAAAATAATAATTCTTGATTGATTTATTCCACCAAATCTGGTAGAAATCAGATGTTGGTTTCTGCTGAAATAATAGTTTCAGTAAAAAGACGTTTAAAACTTGATTTCTTCTCTTTTTACCTACTATTATCTCCTCTCACTCCTCTCCGCTTACCCAAAGTATAAGTATGTCGATGCCTCATTTTGCTATCATTCTGTCATGTTTTTCTGAATTTTCCCGTACATCCACTTTGTTGATTTGTTCTATAGATTTTCATAACCCCAGCAGTGAATAGATGCATCAAACTGCAATATCTTTATTTGACAATATTAATAACATAGTTGAACTTGAATAGTTATGTATCTTCCAGTTTTCACAGTTTTTCATAGCTTTATCTCATCATCTGTGATGCTCCAGGTTTTCCCCTGAAAAAATATGGTACATCGATCAAATGCTGAAGGTCTTGTCAGAGGTATGCTTTGTTGTGGGATTTCTAATATACAAATATTTTGTCTAGAAAGTGCAGTGTCAGAAAGTCTTGAGCTTGATAGATGTGAGAGCAGTGTCAGAAAGTCTTGAGCTCCTGGTCTTGTAACAGTAAATTCATACTAAATGTTTCTGTTAATGACGAATCTCTACTAATTCGTGTAAATGGTTCAAAATATTTTTCTGAGTGGAAAGAAAATGAGTGCGATATTATTTGAACTTCTTGTTTATCATTTGGAGTATAATAAACATGAAAATTCTCATGTTAATGCATACAGATTTACGACTTGCACATATCCTGTCTCCAGTGAGTTACTCTAGAACTAAGCTTTGTATTAGATTTGAGCAAAAGACAAATACACCCCCTATGCTTTGTCTAACTCCTAAAAAAACCCCTGTATTATTTTAACTCCCAAAAACCCCCGTGTGTTTGGTTTTAAATACCACACTCAACCCAAGAATAATTTTACATTTGACTTTTGGTGGAATGACAAGATTACCCCTATGTGTTTTTTTTTAATTTATTTTTTCTTTTTGAGAAATTAAGAATATACTACTTGGGTCGAGTGTGGTATTTAAAACCAAACACGGGGGGTTTTTTGTGAGTTAGACAAAGCATAGGGGTATTTTGTCTTTCGTTGTCAGGGTAAAATTGTCATATCAAAAGCAAAATGTGAACAAAAACTTGCAATTTTGGCGTTTAAAACACACTCTCTTTTATAGGGGGTGTATTTGACACCTACTTGAGATCACAGGGGGGGTTTTGGGGAGTTAAATCACACAGGTTTTTTTTTGGGAGTTAGACAAAGCACAGGGGATGTTTTTGTCTTTCGCTCATTAGATTTCGATAATCATACATGTTATCCTGTTATTCAAGAGTTCTTATAAGGTTATGTTATGTTGTCAAAATCTATGTGGACTTGAACTGGACCTGACCCATTTGTCTCACTTAATGAGATAATAAATTGTTGTGATATGTGTTGTAGGCTGGGAATAATGTGAAGGATGAAGTATGGCACGCCCTTATAGTCGTGATTACTAATGCTTCTAACCTCCATGGGTACACTGTTAGATTGCTATACAAGTATGTGCAAGCAGCAGGTGAACAGGTATGCATAGCTGCAGTGGCATGAATTTTTTGCAAATTGGCATTACTTGTTTTTTCTCTGATGTCGTAAATTGCGCTGTCTTTATCAGGAAACTCTCATTCGAGTTGCTGTTTGGTGCATCGGAGAATATGGTGAGATGTTGGTTGCTAATGCTGGAATGCTTGATATAGAGGATCCGATGACTGTGAGTTCATGCTTCTTAAAGCTTTTCCTTGATTCTCATTATCAAATTTCCTCGACTTCTGTATCAGTTGGGTGAACCTGCAGAGTTAAGTTGTCCTCCAATTTTTGTGGTGAATGTCAGTAAAATGTGCCTAATAAATTCCAAACTGCAAATATTTTTAATAGTGATATTTTGTTAGCCCTAGGTTAGTTTAGAAAGTTTACTATTTGGGCTTACCTAAAAGATGTTTAGGTATTTGTGTCCTCTATCATGCATGCTTTTATCTAGATCCTTGTCATCTAGCTATCCATGTGATGAGGAAACGTGTACTATGTCTAGGGAAATTTTCTTAATGCAATTGTTAATAGTTAAAACCTGACAATTCTTTTAATCTTTAATTTTATTCTCTTTGGGTGGGCACACTCTCATTTCCTAGTTTCCTTTACTTCGTCATGGTACTAGTACTTACATTTTAGTCTTATTTTAACCATCTGCACCTCTTTGTTGAACTAGATAAGGATATGAAATGCATAAAATTAATTTAGTTTTTGGACTTGGTGATGAGCAGGATAAAAATGTATCTTCCTTCTACTGACAGAGCTTAAGACCTCTTTCTAAGTAGTTCTCCTTGTGTTGTCTCTGGCAGCTAAATTAGTTATTAAGATAAGTCAAAATGAATGATGTCTGATAGTTCACAAAGTCTTTAACTAATAACTATCTAAGCTTGTGCTATATATAATAATGAAGATAATTTTAGATAGAGCTAAATGCCGAGGAGCTGGTAGCTGCTAAAATATTTCTGCACTGTCATCCCTGTCATAAATATTACCACCATTTTAATCATGTGATTGGTGCTTCAAAGTTCAAAGTCTTCATTTTCGTGGACAATTTCAATAAATGTGTTTGCTGAATCAGATTACGGAGGCAGATGCTGTGGATGTTGTGGAAACTGCAATTAAACGCCACTCTTTGGATCTCACGACTCGAGCAATGTGTTTGATTGCTTTGTTAAAGCTATCAAGTCGTTTTCCCTCCTGTTCGAAGTATGTTGTCATTTATTATCTTTAAAATCTGATAAGGTCTATCATCTGGAGCATATCATATTTTTCTTGGTTTATAAGCTACATCTTGACTAACTAGAAATCTTCTCATCTCATGATGCCTTCTGTCTTTCTTGATTTTGTTTTACGAATCCGCATCTGCATGTTATACCTTATTTAATAATCTGAATTCATTATTTTTTTGTTTTGTGTTACTGAAGGCAGAAATACGTAATGTTTGTCACTTCATGAACTGATTACTTCTATAATGTGATATCTTGTTTGCTTTAATTCCTTTTATCAAGTTTGTAATCATTTTAATTTATTATAGGAGAATAAATGATATTATTCTTCATCATAAAGGGAGCTTTGTGCTTGAGCTGCAACAAAGAGCCATTGAGTTTAATTCTATTATTGAGAAGCATGAGAAAATCAGGTATAACATGGATATTTTCTTTCATTTGTAGACCTTTATTTGCATGGTTCTAATTCAATACTGGATGCTTTTTTCCAGGTCTGCACTGGTTGAAAGGATGCCAGTACTCGATGAGGCAACCTTTAGTGGGAGGAGGGCTGGTTCCATACCGGCTGCTGTTTCAACTTCACATGGAGCTGCACCAAAAGTACCAAACGGTGTTGTCAAACCCGCTTCAGCTCCCCTTGTTGATTTACTTGACCTTAGTTCAGATGATACCCCAGCACCCAGCTCTTCTGGTGGAGATTTTCTGCAGGATCTTCTTGGGGTTGATTTGTCCCCAGCTTCTTCACAAGGTCTTTTCTTATGCATAAAAGTGGCAACTTAACTACCTTAGGATGCTTTGACATTGTGTCTGATTTATGGCAGTTTGTATTATGCCAAATCCTCTACGAAATGAATTAATTCACCACAATTCTTTGCTCAGGTTAATTTAGAAACCAGTATGTCCATGATATTGAATTAAATAACCACTATCTCATGTTCTATAATTAAGTGATCTCTAACTCCCATGATCCTTACACAAACTACTATTGCTAATTAAGTTAGTTGATTGTTTGGTTTCTGCTAAAACATGCACATATTCAATTGGAGGGTGTACATTTAATGGCTTTTAATTGGGATCAAACTCGTTTTTATTTCAAATAGAAATATTTAGCAATTTAGTTTTGCATATAATATATCAGGAACTAATCAAGCCCAGAAGAGTGGAACTGACGTCTTACTGGATCTTTTGTCAATTGGAACTCCTCCGGCACAAAGTAGCTCATCCACCCTTGATATGTTATCACCTAGTCAAGGTAACAAAAAATCAGTGGATATGTTAAATGATTTGGCATCCCCGTCTGCTCCTTCAGCACAGGCCTTTTCCCCTGCAAAAAATTCTCCAATGATGGATTTGTTGGATGGTTTTGGACCCAGCCCCACAGCGCCTGGTATGAGCATTCAACATATGTACCTTATTGTTGGAACTACTTTGTTCTTGGTGTACTTACATCCCTGTTTTTAAGTTGCAGAAACCAATGGCTCAACCTATCCATCAGTTGTTGCATTTGAGAGCACCTCCTTAAAAATAACTTTTAGCTTCTCAAAGGATCCTGGGAACCCACAGACCACATCAATCGAGGCCCAGTTTGCAAATAAGTCGCCTAATATCTACTCCAATTTTGTGTTCCAGTCTGCCGTTCCCAAGGTAATTTAATTCTTGCATGTCTGGTTTGATTTGAGATTGTTTGCCGGGAGGTGTAAATTTTGGCAAGAGGTGATTCTAGGTCCCTGTGTGCTCACAAAGACTTCAAACTTTGTCACCTCGCAGGTCCTTATTGTCCTGCATGAACTGGAGTTCTTATTACTTGATATGGTTGTCTGTATGATTTCCCATGTTTCACATTATCTAATGAGAATGAGAAAAACTTAAGGAAGATAGACGCTTATGAGTTTTCATATTGACTTATTGTTAGTCACAACTATTACATGTTTGTACCGAGTCTTTCTTTTTATTAAGAAGCTCTGCTCCTCCATGTGATTTCAAAGTTTATTGGGTAATGCTGTTGCTTTGAAATTTTGGGGTTTCCTTTTTTTCCATGCTGTTTAAATCATTTTGTGTATATGCTCCACAGTTTCTTCAACTGCACTTGGATCCAGCTAGCAGTAATACACTTCCTGCAAGTGGTAATGGATCAATCACCCAGAAGTTACGAGTTTCAAATAGCCAGCACGGCAAGGTATGCCAATTCATATGTGCCAATTCATATGTGCACATCTTTTCTGATTCTGCAATTTAAACTCCTAAACATCGTGTATTGTTGCCTATAATGAGCTACATAAGAATCAAATCCACGTCCAACTCTAGCATTGAAACATATTTTGTGCAAAAAGTAATAATGCATGAATTTTAAGTTGCAACTCCCCCCCCCCCCCCCCCCTCCTGGTGGCAATGCTTTAGGATGGAGTCCTACGTGTTATTCATGAAGCACTACTTAACTTATCCTTAGTTTAAGAATTGAGTCATTAGACTGATGCAATGTGCGTAGATGACTAGATTCTGATTTTTTTCTCTTCACAAGAAGTATGTGTAGATGTAACTTATATGAACATTTACACCATGTTTGGTTCTTGAATTTTTGTGAGGAAATCGAGAATATAAAAATGAACAAAAATTAAAGCCTGAACTTCACTAAATGATACAAGAAATGTTCTACTTACTAGAATACAAGAACCAAATGTGAGTTGCCAATTTAGTCTCTATGTGCTTTTGTGCTTATCGTGCAATTCTTCCAGAAATCGTTGGTCATGCGGATTAGGATAAGTTATAAGGTGAATGAAAAAGATGTTTTGGAGGAAGGGCAAATCAACAACTTCCCCCGTGGTTTGTAGTTCTATTCGATTTGATGGATCTTGATAGTGTACGAGCTCGCTCTTGTTAATTCTCACAACTGTTCCAATCGAACTTTAAGTGGCTTCAGCCAATGAACACCGTTTGAATGTTTGATATCTTTTTTTGTTCTCCCCTTAAAGGGTAGTTTTTGTACATTGTCATAAGAAAAGTTCATGTAACCAATTGTGGAATCAAAATTTGAGACGCATATAGAAGGAGAGCTTATTTTGTCAATTTTCCGCGTTGTTTAGTTTTGAATTTTGGTTTTGTAATCCTAATGTGTTTATAGGAGATTTTTTGAGCCAAAATGGCATCTGTAATATAGATGTTTTATCAAATTCCTGAATGTTTAAAACTGTGCTCTTTGGAGCAATCTAAAGTTTTTGTTGATATTTACAATTCAATGTTGTAATCTTATTGGTTATTCTAAAATATTTCTAATACACAAAATATTGTGAATTTGTTGTTGCCGCTAAGACTAACCTAAATATGCTGCGATGATTGTACTTAGTATCTTACATTAATATCCATAGAATGAAGTCTAGGGTTCGATTTCCACCAATGCGATTATTTTAATAATTTATTACTAATATTTTATATTTAGTTTCTCTCTGTGATTTAATTGGAAAATTTTGATGTAAAGATTGATTGGAATGTATTTATGATTTATTACCAATGTTTGTATTTAGTTTATTATTGTAATTTAACTGAAAAATATTTGATCTAATTATTGATTGTTATTCAACTGTCTCAAAAAAAAAAAAAAGAAACGCATATATTCTCAAACTCTACTATTGCAACTTAAAACCTTCTTTCGTTTTTAATGAATTTATTTTTATCAATTTTTTAAGAGATGTCTCATAAAAAATGTATATATTCTCCCGAAACTATGACTGCAACTTAAAACCTCGTTTGGGTTTTAATGAATTTATTTCGGGTAAATTACGAATACACCTGAGCTAGGACCTAATTATGAAAATTTCTTTAATGTATTGGGTATTACGAAAATTCTCTTAAATTTTTCAACATCTTATAATTAATTTCATACAATTGAAAAGTTTCAACTTTGTCCATAGAGGTTTATTTATAATGTTTGTAATATCTTAAAAATAATTAAATTTTGGTGCTAATTGTAATATATCATAAATTATGAAATTGATAAATATATATTTACCATCAAAAAATTTAAAAAATTGCACGTAATTATCAATTTTTTTTGTGATAAATATAGAATTTTCAATTTTATAATTTATGAGATATTACAATTATTATCAAGTTTTTTTTTTTTTTTTTTTAAGATATTACAAACATTACAAATACCTCACAAGAGGTAAAGTTAAAACTTTCCGGAGGTAAGAGATTAATTGTAAGATGGTGACAAACTACATGGAGCTTTTTCGTAATACCCAATACGTGAGAAATTTTAGTAATTAAACCTTATCGCAAGGGGATATTCGTAATTTACTCATTTATTTTTTAAGAAATCCAGTTTCAGGCCTGTTATTGCATCACCTGAAATGGACCACACAAGTTCACGTGCATGTAGACTCACTCGCATAGTAAGTAGTCCATTTAATTTCGTTTTCAATATTTGATGTAATAGTAATATGATTCCCACCTTACCAACACCCGTGATGCATGCATCATCATGTCATATTGTATTATTTTTCTTTCCCAATGAAGTCCAATAATACCAAAAGGTCTCTAATTTGTTAATAATACTGCTACAATTTTGCCATTAATTAGAAAAAACAGAAAAAGAAAAAGAAGAAACAGTATGAAACATCAATAAAGAGAAAGAGGCGTGCTTTGTTAAGTTTAATTGACCTTTTCTTTCTTTCTTTCTTTCTTTTTGTTGGTACAACTTTTTACTGTTACAGAGTTACAGTACAGATTGGAATATGATACTAATTATATTGGATGGATGAGACATGAATTATCATGAACTTAAGAGAGAGAGAGAGAGAGAGAACACTCCATCTTCATCTCCATTCCATGGCCCCACCCATCTCCACTCACCACTATCAATTGGAGCAGTGAATAAAGACTCAAAAGAGAAAATGTCATTATAATGAATACCACTACTTGACCTTATAACAAATTTTAAGAGACAACACAACATTTTTCTTTTCTTAGTTTAATGATGAGAGCATGGGAAATTGAGATTTATATATAAATATATTTCCCCATGACTCTTTGATGATATATGTGATGAGATCTCATCTAGTCTACTCTACTATGCAATTTTCATATATCTTGTAACAATATTTCACCTGACAAAAGACCCTTGGATCACACAAGAGAGAATATTAATTGTTATACTATTTGAATTGAAGATAGAAAGAGGCATTATCTGTCATTTGACAAAGGTTACATAAAAAGAATCAAAAAGGAAAAGCATAAAACAATAACAGATGAGCAATTTTCTGATTACTGAATTGATATTTTCATTTCATATAACCACAATAAATTAACAATCTTTCTTTCTTTCATGGTAAACTTACATTAACAGAGTTAGAATAGTTTGTACCTTTCTTGGACCACAACCAAATCTTGGAAACAGAAAAGCTTTCACCTTTAGCCCCTCTGTTAATTTTCTTCCCATTATTATCCCCCCCTTCACAGGCAAAATTACCTATTTGCCCTCCTCTCCCTTTCACATCTCTACTGCTTGAACACAATGCCACTTGAAGGTCTGAATTGTCGACAACATATTGAAATGAACCCATCGAATAACACCTCCTTGCATCCAAATTGCAATTACTACTTGTCTCCCCAACTTCAATTTCCATTTCCACATTTTCACTATTAACTATGCTCTTGAATTTCCCTAATCTCACTGAAAACACCCTTTTATCACTAATAACTGCACTGCTATCAACAATTTTCCCATTTCCTGAATACCCATCTTCATTTTCTTTTGATTCACCAAAGTAAAAAACTGGGTTCTCAAAAGAAAACCCAGATGACAAGATTACCCCTCTACAGAGTGGACACGTTGAATTTGACAACAACCATGTATCTATACAATCAATGTGGAAAGCATGACTACATAAAGGCAACAATCTTAACTTATCCTCTTTCAAAAATTCACATAAACACACAGCACAATCAAAGGGCTCATTTGAGAACCCCATAATATCTTTGTAAAGAAAAACTGGGAGTGCATCAATTGTGGCTTGATCTAAACCAGAATCGTGTAAGTGGAAAAGATGCTGTAATTGTCTTTGGAATACAGTAGAAGTTGGGATTTCTGGGTAATTGATATTATTTGAAGATCTTTGTTTTAGAAGAAATCTGATGAGTAAATGGAGAAGGGCAGCAATAAATAACACAAAAGCTAGTACTACTATTGTGAATAGAATAACAGGACTGGTTTTACTCCCAAATGATGATTGAATCCAAGACATTTTCTTTTCTTTTTTTTGTGCAAAGTCGGCTACATCTGAATCAAACTAGTGATAATAGAGGAACAATTTTTTTTGAGAAATATTGAGATTGAAGTTAGTAAAACGAGTAATGTACCTACAATTTTGGAAAAAGAACTTCTTGATATTCTTTGAGACTCCAACTTCATGAAACCATTTTCATTGTTTCTGGGGAAAAAAAGAAAAAAAAAATGAAGAAACTTTGGTGAAGGGTAGGAGGAATTGTCCGTGAGGAGAGGAGATTGATGTTTTGTTTTTATTTTCAAGAGAGGAAGTAGAAGAGAGTCAACTCAAGACAAGAGGCGGTTGAAGATATTGGTCGGGATGTAAAGTTTGAGGCCCAAAATGGTAAGGTGGGCCAGATTGGCCCATTTACATAACATTATTTAAACTTTTGCTCGGTGGATGTTTATAAGATATTTTCCAATGGCAAGGTAGGCTAGAGCAGCCCATTAAGCTTATTCTTCTTTGTAATACTTTTCTTTATCTGTCATTTTCGGAGTTTGAAGGAAGAGTTAACAAAGTAAATTTTGGGTATTTTCATATTTATGTCCCTATAACTAGAAGTAGTGATTGGAAAATGAGTTAATAGTTTTGAGAAAAATATAATTTATTTTGGGAAGGAGAGTTTTTGCATTGGAAATTCAGTAAAGATATAGCCGTAAAAATTTTGGGGCAAATATGGAGTATATGATATATATAAAAATATTTTAATGGATTCAGAAATTTGTGTAGTCGGATGATGAATTCCAACTATTTTTTTTAAAATAGTAGTGGGTTCTAATGTTCGATATGTGGTTACATGCATTATATATAAGTGTGTATTTTTCCATTTGTTATTCAAAATGTGTAAAATTTATTAATGAATTATAATTTTTAATTTCTTGGTCGATTAAATACAAGATTCTTTATGAAATTTTTGAAATTTTTCTACATTTTTTAAAAGAATTCTAAATTAAAGAAACATATCAATATGAAATCTACTTTTGTTATGATTTATCAAAAGAGGTTTTTGATGGAACTTATACTCATCCCGATATATAGCCTGTTTCACATTTCTCCTTGCAGTGGAATGTTTTTTACTTTTTACCCTCCTCATTTGCATTATTTTGTTTCCTTACAAGGCTATACATTATTGTTGTTATTTGTACTCGATTGGCTGTATGTAGCATTTATCAAGGTATTGCAGGTTTCACTTTTTACCGATCCTCTAATATATGGCTCCTTCCACTCGTGAGCCACGACTCTTCAATGTAAAGTGATATATATTAAATGATTCCTCTCTCTAACTGTTTTAATTTTTAGATGAATTGGTCATTCAATATGGTATCAAAACTTAGTCTCAAAGGTGTCCTGTGTTCGAATCCTTCTGTCACCCATTTTTAAATTCTGATGAGTTGATTATTCAATACTCAATGTCTAAGGCAATGACTTTGAAAACTTTGACATTATGGACTTTTAGTTGTTTAGTAGTTTTTCTTCGGAGCTCTCCTCACTCCTCAAGATAGTTGTTTTCATTCGTTTGCTTGTTCTAGGTGTTTCAGGCTCTCATTATGCTATTTGTCTATCTTTTTTCTTTAACTTTATGTTTGAGCCACTATTTTGAAAATATTTATTTTGTTTAAAGCTACAACTCCACTTTGGAAAATTCTTGTCCAAGTCTGGCTTGGTCAAACTCATTGAACCACCAAGCAAGTGTATTGCATTTGCTTTGTGATTGATCACTTTCCTGGGAGTTACATCCAATCCCAAAACAAGTGTATTACACTTGTCATGTAGTTACTTTGGATTCGGCCAAACTCGGTCTGGATAAGAATATTCCCTCTACTTTTGGTAGATTGATTTGTACTTAGTTTGGACTTTGATTTCTCTAGACATTTGATTTTGTGCTTCAATTTTATTGAGAGTTAAATAAATCGTGGCTATCCCGACCACCTTTTAAATATTAAAAAACGTATTTGATGGATATTTTTGGTCAATACATTTATCAGAAAACGTTGTAGCTAAGCCCAAATTACAAGATTGGTACAGAATATACAAATCGTCCACGTACACATTAATTACTATTTATATAACATATATGCTGTAATTTCTTATCTAAGTAAGGTCAGGTCATCACTGTATTAAAGTTTGTTTCGTACTACAAATCGAGTTAATACTTATTAGGATTAATATATGGATATATAATTGAGCCTCCTATACAATAATTATGTAAAATTTAATATCACCATCTCTTGTAAATTAAAGTACGAACATGCAAAAAAAAGGTCTCCAGTAAACGAAACTAATGCCAAATATCCATGAACAATTTATCAAATTATCAAATTTATATTTAATATTCATTAATAGCTATATACCGAATATAGTCTGCATCTATCTTTCTTGATTGATCATATAAAAAATATTGCATCATGACCTCAATAATACTGAAATATACATTTGATTCTACAATCAATAATCAATTTAATTATAATGGCTAAATAACGCACAGATGTGAGAATGAAAAAAGGAAGGTTTCTGTGAGAAACTCACCATGGAAATTAACATAATAAAATGAAATAAATTCTGATGAATAAGGAAAAAGAGATAAGATTCGTCCGGTCAAAAAGGGAAAAAAAAAAAAGGGAAAAGGAGAAAAGAAATAATAAAGTGTAAAAAAGGTGGAAAAAAGGCCGATTGCATGTAGAGATATCAGCTCGAAAATCTGAATGAATGATCTTGGGAAATAAAAAAATAAAAAAAGAAAGAAGAAGTTTATATGTTTGTAACTTCAAGAAGAAAATATAATCTGCTGTTCTGAGTAAAAGACCATATGTCTATCTATCTTCATGTCTTAGAGATCTCCTCCTGATCCTGGTATTATTTCCTGCACTTTTTCATTCTATGCGCATTGGTTGAAACAATAGTTAAGTCCACCTTATATAATCTTGGATAGTCCTATCTTATAAGCTAGCTTTTGAGGTTGAGTTAGGCTCAAGCCATATAATTGGACCTAGTTCAATTCATATGAATTCTAATATATTGTACTTATCAAAGTTGCCATGTGATTGATTACGTACTCTTTTTCAAGTACTAATCAACCACCCACTATTCAACCACAAGGAAATGTATTGTATTTATCATATATCTACTTATCTACTTATATATATATATTTGAGATCAGTCTAGCCGTGACAATTAAATTTTAACTGAAATCCTATTTTTTCAAAGTTTTGAAATTAAAACTAGACACGTATAACGTACATGCACTTTTTTAGTTCTTAAAAATAGCACACACATGTTAAAAGGTACTGACCACTTTCTTCAGTTCATTTTTTTGAAAAAATCAAAATTCTAGAAATACTCTCTTTAATTTTTATTGTTGCAGCATGCTCTGATGAATATATTTCCAAATATTTACTAGAGTAAAAACTTTTTGGATAGACTGCATGAGTACATTTTCCAGGAGGGTGAATTTAGTAACTTACTAATTGTCCTCTGCTCATTCACAACTCTGCTGGCCGATCAAGGTCACTATTTAACTTTGGCATTGAGGTTTCCTTTTCATTCTTGAACAAAGTAGGCACTATATATACTCAACAAACAATCTTCGACCTGCATGCCATATTGAGATTTCCTTCTTTGTACTCTTTACATGCTTTGGTACACAATAAATTAAACATGACGATATTTTCTTGACATCTCATATCTCTGTGCAATCCTACATTTGGTCCTCTATGTACCAATTTCATGTGTGTACGTGGGTAATGAAATAGTGTTTTCTTGATTCTCTGTGTGGAATGCACAATATAAACTAGACACTGAGCTCTTCATGGATTGACTATAAATCTTATAAGGTGAAAATGTTAACTACATACTTTTCATGGGTTTTTTTTTTTTTTTTTTTTTTTTTGTATCAAGTATTAACTCTAATGATTGTATGTTATATTATTGTTTTAAAATAGGGTAAGTACACATTTTCAAGATAGACGTTTTAAAGTTTTGATAATCAGGGTAACGTATGAGACTTCATGGATGTGAAGTTAGAATACACAGAAAATAGAGATTTTATTATTCATCATATATACTTTTACTTTTATGTTTTTTTCCAAAAAAAACCTTTCTTAGGAAAAATATTATTCATTATGTGAAGTAATACCTTTTTTTTCTCTATTTTTTTTTAAATTGGCCGTTTAGTCCTTCGTGTTACAAATAATTACAACATATACCATTTATTTATGTTTCTTTTCTACCATTTATTTATGTTTCTTTTCCATATGTTCTAACTAAATAAATAGGTATATTAGTTATTGTAGATTCAATCAAGACTCGATCTAAACAATAATTATTTGTCAAATCCACATAGTTTACCTAATTACAACCGAGAACCTGCATATATCAATTCAGGCTGTATTATACTCCATCCATCCCACTTTTCTTGCTCCCATTTATATTTTGGGACATCTCAAAATATGACTCCCTTTCTCTATCAAATAATTTCAAAAGTTTACTTATTTAACAAATTGTCTAAAATCCGTGCCAAAATTAAAGGGATACAAAACTTTGGGACAGAGAAAGTATATAATATGCGTGGAAAAAACATACTTGTTTCTTACGATAAAATTGTAAAGACTTTGAAAACTTATTGTATATCCAATAGTTTGATGAGTTATATATAAACATTCAAATGTACACAACTCAACTCAATAATATTGTACGATGGGGAAGCATTTAATAAGCCCAAACACAATCTATTGAAGAAAAACAAAAATAGCATATATACTTTAATTGGAAAAAAATTAAAGATATTGTATTTTCTTTAATTGATTGACTATATATGTAAACTGTAGCAAGCAAGAATATAATATAATGGGAGTGTGGACAATGTGGGTGACAGCTCTTTGCGGACAGGATATGATTATGATGTGGGCAACTGCTGATGATGATCGATCAAATATCACTTAGTTCGTATCAACGTCCCTCGTACGGGAAATTTCGTGCCTAGCTACCTCCGTACGTAATATCCGATCCAATCCCAACTGTATGTATATCTATGTTGTTCTCATACACGTACGTACGTACTGGATTTTCTATTTGCACTACAAATATTACTTACATTAATATTCTTAATTAAGATGATTTTTGCAAGTAAAAAATTAAAGACTCAATTCCGTATTATCATACATTTATTACCATAATTCTTCTTCTTGATATATAATTATAATTCATGTAGTTAAGGGTACGTATATAATTTTGCCAAGGACTCAAGGAATTTCTCCACCGGAAGAGGCATTTTGACATCGTGATTCTAATAATTAATAATATATATGTAGAAAAAAGAGTAACATGAACAAGTCATGTTCACATTCTTAATTCTGATGTAAATTAACAAGTGCATGTACGTTGCGCATTTAAAAAAAAAAATGTATATATATATATATATATATATATATATATATATATATATATATATATATATATATATATATATATGGTATAGGTCACTATAGGCCAATATGGCTAAGTATATATATTTGATTGAGTATATTTGGTGAAAAAATTTGATTATCTGGTTAGATTCAAGAAAGTCAACGTATCTAATTGGATCACGATAACATACTTTCTCCATTTATTTTGCTAAAGTTTTAATAAGAGTATCATTTAGCAAATAATTATCTAATTCGAGGAGGATCCGAAACACAATTTAATAATTATTATTATTATTTAAAAGGAAACACTATATAGAATCAAGAACAGTTACACATTTAATGAACTCAAAAGAAAGCAATGCATATCAAAAAATTTAATTTTTATAACTATATTATCGAATTCAGCTCTAAAATGTATAAATTTTTAAATTACGAATTTTCAGATCAAAGTCATCATATCTCTAATTGAATATAAATCCTAGGCCCAAGTTGTTTCGGAACCGGAAAGAAGGAAGTTACTTGAGCCTGATTCAAGTGAACTCGGGTCAAACGCTGCTCCATCAACTACTGGACTGAATGAATAATTTGGAGGTTTTAAATCCTGGTGCATGATGGACTCTGGAGGTTTTATATACCTTGATGGGCTTCTTTATGAGCCCACATGAGAAAAGATACCAGACGGGCCGGATTCAATTGCCCTTGATTAATGAAGTTGGACCAGTCTAAGTCTAAGTAGTTCACTTCCTTATTGTTTGATGATTTATCGATTTGAAATAATAACTTCCATGGGGGATCAAGCCCAATTATTTTTTAATTTTCTAAGGATATTCATTCGAATATTAAATATGATGATTTAACCTTTAAAAAGAGGCGTGTTTAAATTATTATTAAGACAAGTATATATGGATTTCTGTAGAATTGGAATCCATTTTGATTGGAATAACTAACAAGGCCCGACCCATCTTTCACCTACCATGATAAAAAGCCTGACGGGTCGAGTTTTATTGCAGACTAACTTAAATTTCACCCACATATTGCAAACGTAAAATAAACTCCAATAAGAAATTCAAGTTAAATTTTAAATTATTAATCTAGCTAGTTTACAAATTAACAAATATAGAAAATAGAAAGTGATATCCCCATTTTTGTTTGCTAATTATTCGTGAAATTAAGAAGTGATTTGAAACAAATAGATACAGAAGAAACATATATAGGAGTATATATATCCGATCCTATTCCTATCCTTAGTCAAAATAATAGTACATACATACTACGTACATCTACATATGATGATGATGATGAGGCTGTGCAGTTTTGGTACGACGAATCATCCTTCGTTTTCTTTTCTTTCCGTTTCTTTTTTACCTTTTTCGTGTAATTCATGCATGTTTGTCCTTCAATTTGCCCATCACGAGTGTTACAGTTTTCGTATATATTAAAACAACACTATATATTTATATATTTACAATTAAGTCGATAATTACTACCAAACCAGAATATATAATAACAATAACTTTAATTGAAGTTAGAAATCTATCATATATATCTCTCCAACCTTATTCTCAAACTCCAACATAATCAATCAAACATCATGTTTCACACATCCAATATATATACCTAATCCTCATATCATTTTTCTACACAATCAAACCAAAAAAAAAAAAAAAATCACACCTTTAAAGGCTACAACCGTTAGATATATATGTCACAATCCAATATTAATTATATTAATTATTACCTCAACATCCATTATTATTATTATTATTATTATTATTCATGCTACTACTTACATTCAAATCATGGTGATAAGCATAATGCTGGTGGTGGTGATATGGCAGAACCGAGCCACCACCGCCACTAGTCTCTCCGGCGGCATCATTTTCTTCTTCCTCCTCCAATTCTTCCTTGGCATCTTTCTCGTCCCCCATAGGTGGTCTAGTTAGCGATAAGTAGTGATCATTCTGAGCTTCAAAATGAGCGGAATTAGAAGAAGCAGGAGGCACGACTGAGGGCAGTTTCGACAAAAGGGCTTCAAGACTACTCATTGAAGGTGTTATTGTCATTTGGTGCTGATGGGTAAAATGGTCATAAAACTCGTTTGGAGGAAGTAAGTTGTTTTGAAAATGCCATGCTTGATCTTGTTGTACTGTACTAGTACCATATGCATCAACCTTGAATGGATGTGCAGCTGAAGATGGATGTGGGAGTAATACTCCTGGAATACTTTCAATATAGCTCAACTTCTTTCTTAGTAGAACAACATAGCTCAAATCCTCAATCACCTTTCAATAATTAATTACACATAAAAAAATTAATCAACTTTTTTTTTTAATATCTATATATATAATTGTGATAATTAAGTCGTGAAATTAAAGGTTCCATTAATTAACTGGCCTGAAGTGTTGATCGACTAGAGCTACATTCTGGTATGGATACTTAATTATAGATGATCAGTTGAACATTCAACATTAATTCTTGAACATTCAAGACTTATATATATATATATATATATAATTGTTAAATTCATAAACTACTAATAAATTAAATTACCTTGTGAACAGCTCCTAATTGAATGACACCTTCTCTAACAGCAATCAAGGCTATAGTCTGGGATCAAAAAATTTAATTATTCATTGAGCTGAGGGTGACAAATTAAATTTTTTATGTTTGTTCTGAAAATAATAAAATTAAATATATACATTACAAACCTTTATGCCAGACTGAAACTGAGCTTCCCAAGTTCTTGGGTACTGTTTGTTATGATATATATATATATCAGAGAATTAATTAATATCCTTGATTAACTACTAAGAAAACGAATAATTCTTTGGAATTTTTGTTGTTTTTTTTGCAAGATATATAGTATAAATATATATATATACTTACTGAGTCAGCTGAGTTATGCCATGCAGATAAGAAGTTGATTTCTTGTTCATTTGGTTCTTTATAGATCCACTTGTGGCCATGATCAGCAGCTACTTTTCCAATCAAACTGCAAGAAAATAAATTAAATAAAAACCCAACTTCAACTTGTGATTAATTAATTAATTTCATGAAATTAATCACATTAATATTTGATTTTGTTTTTTGAATTCTTACCCTTCACCATAATTGTAAATTTCATGGGACATTTTGAAGAATAGTTCAGGTTGCAACCCTTGATAGTGTTGGTATTCACAGTTTCCATACACCGATGAGCCTTCTCCAGAGTTAATCTCAGCCGTTGATGCAGCAAAATTGCAAAAGCCATCTTCCCAAACCAAAATCCTACACATTATTAATTAATTACATATATGTAAAACAAACTAAATAACTCATCTCACTCATTTTAATTATATATATATATATATATATATACCAATTAATTAGCTAGCTAGGAGTAGTATATTAATTATTACATACCAATTTCTTCTATTCCCTCTTGACCTGTCATATACTCCTCCTTGGCTATCCCACCTATATATATATATATGTCATCAAAACAAAAATATTATAAAATTTTTTTTTTCTCATGTTATTTAAAATGTAGCAAAATAAGAAGTACTATTTAATTATATATATATACTTTGGAGGAGGGTAATTTCTTGGCAAAATTCTCCAAAAAACAGCATAAACCCACTGTGAATTCTCATGAATACAAAGGCTTCTAAGAGTGTGTTGAAGAAGATGAGTCACTGCCAATGAGTTGAGTTGTTCTTCCATTTCTCTTTTTTGAAGAAAATAAAATATATATTAATAAATCATTGGATTTGGACTCCTTTTCTCACTCTTTTTAATTTCAAAAGAAGTAAAATTCCAGCATCTCTTTACTCTCTTTATATAAGGCCACCACCCAATCAAATCTCTCATTTATTTATATGTATACGTGTACGTGTACTCTTTTTTTTTTTTTTTTTTTCCTTTTTCTTTTCCCTTGGGTGAAAATACAACATACTCCCATATCTGTACGTATTATGTTAAATTAGCGGGAAACTATATATTATGTGAAATGTTTATTGCATAAAATTCACTTATACTTTTAATAATCATCACAAAGTTTTTCACACATATGAGTACGCAATAAACATTTCACCGGGACAATTTAAGTTATGTAGATTTGGTATAACATGTAAAAGCATCTCGCATTTATTCCTTTTCTTTCTCACTCATTAATTATTGATTTGTGCTTCAAATATTTACCAGAATGATTTAAAGGGGCCCTACACTTTTTTCCTGTCTATTTTTCAAACAGTACTATGTATTTATTCAAACATTGAAAACTACCCTATGGTTCAAATTATAAATTATTATGAGTAGAATCCTCTCATTTATTTCAAGACCCATATCTTTCTACTTCAACCCCAGAACCCCTTTTTCTACCTTACCATTCTGACACACTACCACTCATTAATTAATTTCAGTCCCATGAAAAAGATTAAATAAAATTAAGTCTTTACTTAATTAAATCTTTTGTCAATTCAATTATTAGTATCTTACAGTTTTTCAAAGTTATTCCTGATTTGCAATTGAGGGTTCATTCGTTCACTTAACAATTAAGTTAGTTAAGTAAGTAAGGCTTCATTTGGATTGATAAATTAAATTATTACTTATATATAAAATCAGTACAAATTAACTTAAAACGACCCAAAACAATTAATATTGTGATCCAAATCTCTAGCTAGGTCCACTGGACGAAGACTAAAAACAGTCTTATACTATTCTCAGAATTTGGAAAGACAAATTGATACCTAACATTCTCAGAATTCATACTATTCTGAACATTCAAGGACTAGCATTAAACAATCACATTTACTTTTCCATTATCTCACACTACACTCATTAATTACAACTTAATTTCTATTTTAATAATTATTACCAAAACAAGTTGAACTTAGTATATGTATAATTGTATATACTGCTAATGAATGACTACATAAATTGAGCAAAATAAAATGATCACGTGATCTTGCCTATCTCATTAATTAAAATGTTTCTTTTGTTGATCAATCCAATTTCCTTGCCACCTTACTCTTGATGAATGCAATTTTAGCTAAGAGAAAGAACATATATATATATATATATATATATATAGGGAAGAAAGAAAATTAAATGACACTAGTAAATAAGTCCAATTTATTTAATTTAATACTAAAACAAAACTCTGTTTCTTAAATTAAATTTGATCACATTAATTTATCAATTAAAAACAAAAAAACAATTAAAAAAAATGGAAACTATTAGTATTAATTATACTATATATATAATAATGTGGTGTTCTGAGTTTGTACTCTTGAACAGTTTATACATCACTCTCAATCACTGACGCATCGTGTGTACAAACAATGTCACAGCTGCTTTGATTAAAGAGGTCCAATTCTTCAGTGTACTTTCTTCTCATGACTCATATATATAATATATATATGTATGCATGGTAACTTCTTCTACTATTTAATTTTTTCCCTTGCAATTTACTTATAAATTAATTAGTAATACTCTGCACCACCTAATTTACTATATTAACATATATACATCTATCTCATACATTAATGAATTGAAAAAATGAATTCCATGCAACATTTTGTAAAACACAAAGAAATTTATGCAATACAATTAATTCCAAAACACAGGACAATTAGTTTTAAATTATAAAACTTTTTACCCCGAGGCCAATTATGTCATTTGTTAAAATCAATTATAATGCTTGCTAGTTGCATTTGACGGGCGTGAGAGACACGTCACATGCATGGTTTTGGATGAGAAAAAGATTATATATGTATGGTATATGTGCAACATATATAGATCTTGTAAAACACAAATTAATTAATTAAGCTGGTGTTCAACTTTTAGAAATTAGCTAGGAAACAAAACTTAGGCAAATTAAATGAACTGGTGGTAACATTTATTTTTGGTCTCTGATCATCGTTCAGAAGTGAGTGTGTGGATGTGTGAATAAATTGCATGAATTGATGATGATCAAAGTGTATATATATGTAATATAATATAATAATATAATTATAATATGGTGCGATGCGAATAGCTTTAATTATTAGTAGCAGGAGGGAGGACTAGGACTAGGAGGAGGCTGACAAACAAGGAACAAGTTTTGGCAGGCCAATTTAAAACAGTCTTTGACCGTTCATTAACAAGAAATTCAACTACTTCCAACTATTTATTAGCAGTATATATATATAGTACTACTAAATTTATTTATTTATTTATTTATGCAACACGTTCATTATATATTATTATATCAAAGACAAAGACGCGACGACGTTTCTTTATTTAGGTGTCTTCACAGCATCATCGATCATAGAATTTACATAGTACTATAAAATTGCATTATATAATATAAATAAATAAGTTCTTCTAATATTTGTATTCTTCATTTATCTTCTTCACGATTCAGCAAATTAAATATTATCTTTTGAAGATGTAAGACAATCAATTTTATAATTAAATAGTAATTGTGACATATATATATATATATATATATTATGTCTTGCAATAATTTGGAGTTGGACTGAATTGGGTCCGAGCAAGAATTTCCCCACCACATATTGTTTAGTGCATGAATGTACGACTGTACAAACAGAGGAAAATGGAAGAGTTTTGGGACAAATTTCTGAGGCAGTGATGTAAGCAAAAGGGAGTGTTTTTAATATATATAATATATATATTGGGGTTAAGTTGTGAATTAAATGGGAATTGTTTTTATTGGTGGATAGTGATGGTTTTGGGATACTGAAACGAATTGTTCTTATTCAACTCCTGGATATATATATATATATATATATATATATATATATATATATATATATATATATATATATATATATATATATACATTTTTTTTTTTTATTAGAAGTTTATATAGATGGTTAATTAAGCTTATATGTAGATAATAATAATATATGAGGAACAGATTGCTTAAATAAGTTTTTATGGAATCTAATTTGTGAATTCAAATAATAAGGATCGGAATTAGTTGATATATATAAGATTTTGAGGATTAGTGATGGGCATAGAAGAAGATGGAGTATCTATGTATGTATGTATTAATTAATTATTAATATTTGGTGAAGAGAAAAAAAGATAACAATTAATGTGGCCCATCCCTTTCACCCATTAAGGAAGTGGAATCTCTGCCCTTCCCATCCTACTCAATGTTACTCTTGTCTCTCACATTTTTTATTCATTCAAAAATATCAAAAATTAAAAAAAAAATTATATATATATTACTTTTTCACTCACGAAGAAATCCAAAATGTCAACTTCTAAGGTGAAATTCACTCTGCCGACGAAGCTTCCTTCTAGTAAATTAGAGTCTTACAAATAAGGAATTACTTTACTTGATATATTCCTTACACGTATTAATTAATTAGTACGTGATACATACAATTTCTCAATACAGATCGTCCTATTTATTTATCTTTCATAATTTCTATCGTACCTCAAAATCAACTATATGATATATAATTAAACTCACCTTAATTAATAATTTTATCACCTTAATGCACTTTACCAAGCTTATCACATGTTGCATATATATTTATATATATGTGTGCCTTTAAAATTGAATTCTTTAATCTATATAGATAGTACAGCCTCAAGTGTTGGAGACAAATCTTGGTCCATTGCCTTAAGTACAATTATTTGTAAAATTCATTAATGACAAATTCACAATGTTCTGACATATATGCTTCATATATACTTTTCCATCGTTTAAAATGTTTTTCCCGGTTAAAATTAATATTAGCATGACATGATGAAGCACCAAATCAATAGAAAGCTAGAACAATTGCGTGCACTGCTATTTATCAATTTTGACCTGTGGTTTAATTTCGTCCTCTTTTTTTGGTATACAATTTAATGCATGTTTCTTGCTAAATAAATCAAATTTTGAAGAGACTTGCAAAAGTTAGATGAACTCAAGTTGAAAGAGAGAAAAAAATGGAAGATGACGGTCAAGGAGAAATAAATGGTTGTTTGCTCAAAACTTGACTATCATATCATGATACCTTAAGAATAGAGTATGTTTCTAGTATTAAATGGTAGTAGGAAAGCTACTGTTTACTTGTATCGTTCTTCTCCTTTTCTTTTTACTTACACACTTTGTATTGTAAAAGTAGGGATAAATACTAGTCACGCCCCGCCCGTATCGTGTGAAATTTGTACGAAATTATCCTAAAAATTATGTTATTATATAAATCCCTTTGTAATACTAAAAATTCAGAATGAAATTCCTTGTATGTCCAAAATATGTCGTTTTATATCAACACGCTTGAAACTAATTTTTAAATACTTTATGTTGGTTCCTACGTACAAATTTATGTGAACTATTTGAATAATTGTTCCTTGAAATATATGTTGATCCAAAATGACCTATTTTGTATAAATGGATAGTTTTGTGTTCAAATTTAATAGTATAATGATATTTTATGCTCTAAAAATTTTAAAAAATAATTCGTGCAAATTCTTAAATTTTTAAAAAATAGTTCGTGCAAATTTTACATAACACATAGAAGTATCTTATATTTTCCACTTTGGAACCAAAGGAATTTTATATCTTAATTTTCCAATTACAATTATCGACGAGTGCGAGGGAGAACATTTTGATCATTTTTTACCTATAATAACTACTTTATCTAATCTTCATCAAAGAAAATTTGGATCAAAAGTGAAAAAAAAAAAATTGACTTCGTTTATTGCTGGTATATTTTCGTCTACTTAAAATTGGATCTAACTGAAATTTCGTTAAAAAATTTATGGACCAAAGTTATAATTTACTCAAATGGTTGACTACATTTGATCTTATATATATAGTAGTAGTATATATGTCGAAAGTTATGTGGTGATCTCAATACATGAATATAAATTTCAGTGTTTCTTGGGGTGATAAATAATTAGAATCTCCCAAAATCTTAGCTAGATATTAAATTCTCCAATTTCCAATACATCTCTGTAAATCTTTAGACCTTCCAAAATCAGAAATCAGTAGTATTTTGAACTCAATCATGCTGGTGGGTGCGTATATACCATTGACTACCCTCAACGATATCTTATTTGGATAAGAGGAATTCTCTTTTTGTAATATATTAATTAATGTCTGACATATACTACTCCTATATATAATTTGTTAGCTTCCTGTAATTTTTATTTATTTCTAGTTTCTTAAAAAATCTTTATGATATTAAATAAAATTGTAGAAATTAATACTTTATTATATCATTAAAAAAAACACTTTTGATATATATTTAATGGCGCCACTGCAAAGGAAGTCAGACAATATTATTAGGATTTATATCCCTTGAGGCTGGTGAAACTCCAAATACACCCTTTAAGGTTTCAGCAATTACAAAGACCTCTTATCTCATTAAAAAAAGTACTCCATCCATTTTAAATTGATTGACACATTTGCATAAATTTTAAAATAATAATAATAATAAGGATAATAAATATAATCATAATATATGTATTAGATGTCATTAATTATTAAACACGCGTGGAGCCCAATTTAAGACGTATCAATAAATTTGAATTTTTCCATGCCATGTTTTAAATATGCAATCATGTTTTATTTTTCTTTTAACGATTTATATCAAATAATTGTTTATTAATTTTTTGTATGTCTCAAATCATGGGGACATTCTTGATTAGAACAGATCTAGGAGAATTTTCTAGACCTTGTGACTAAAAATGAATCACATACAACATGTATTAAATTAATGACATCACCACAATCAATGGTATGGTGCAATAATTCTAGATCATGGTATCACATTTATGTGGATTGGTCAATTAATTAAGACTGTCACATGTATCAACTCCACATATATATGCAGTTAAGGAAGACAAGAATTAGGCTCTAGCTCTCGCAACAATTAATATGCTTATTAGGTAAAGATTTCATTCTTTTGATTGATCGTTAATTTATAGATATTTTGAATTCATGGTACTAATAAGTGATACGAAATTGCCAGTACGTACGGTACTAGCTAGCTAGTGATCATGTGTTGAAGGCTGTTAAGCAGTAGAATAACAATTTGCGAGGACAAAAACACCCTCTATGCTTTGTCTAGCTCCCAAAAAATTCCCTGTGTTATATTAACTCCCGAAAATCTCCCTGTGATCTCAATTAAGTGTCAAATACACCCCCTATAAAAGAGAGTGTGTTTCAAACGCCAAAATTGTAAATTTTGTTCACATTTTGCTTCTGATATGACGATTTTACCCCTGACATCGAAAGACAAAAACACCCCCTATGCTTTTTCTAACTCCCAAAAACCCCCCTATGTGTCATTTTAAATCCCCCCAAAACCCCCCCTATGTGTCATTTTAAATCCCCCCAAAACCCCCCGTGTTTGGTTTTAAATTCCACACTCGACCCAAGTAGTATATACTTAATTTAAAATAAATAAATAAATAAAAAAACAAACACATAGGGGTAATCTTGTCATTTTGGACCAAAAGTCAAAAGTAAAATTATACTTGGGTTGAGTGTGATATTTAAAACCAAATACAGGAGGGTTTTTGAGAGTTAAAATAATACATAAAGTTTTTTGGGAATTAGATAAAATATAGGGAGTGTTTTTTTCTTTTGCTCATTTGCAAGGCATTGTGTACATCTTGTGCTAATGTTCGCAAAACTTTTGAGTCCCATAGAAAATTAAATCCTAGTCAAATTTAAATAATTATAAAACATCATCCATGTCCATTTCTGAAAAGGCAATTAATTTGATACTACAAGATTGAATAAACACTAGCTTGTATGAAAAGAATAAATAAACTGTAAACCACCAAATAATGGAATAAAGTTAAGTGCCACAGCTAACACCATATAGTAAGAATTCATAGTGGGGAAGACTTTTTGAAATCATGATGAATAAATTTAGTGTCAAATTAAAGGAATAACAAAAAAAAGAACTTATTTCAACGCCAGTGATGAATTAAAGAGCTGGATACCATGCATGTCGGGCCACAAAATCTAGCTAAGGTAGCTAACCATTATTCATTGAAAAGATGTACCTCTTGTACCTCATAAGTTGGAAATTGGAGCAATATGTGTATGCAATGAAGGAGAATAATTCTAATACCATGTAATGGAAAGGTCCACATTCAAAGTTAAATACTTTCACCCTCTCAAATAAGATTTCAAGTACTTACTATACTTTTACCAACAACAAAAAAAAAAAAAAAAATATTTACCGTCACAAGTTATAGAAAACCACGTATGTACACAAAACTTAACTTGTACGATCAAGACATGTATGAAAAACCGACGTTACATGTGAATAAGGGCCTACATGCGGATGATGACAATCGACCTTGGCGAAGCATATGTTTAGCTATCTTACGACATGTATTTGATCATCTTCTTTAGAACTTTTTTTGTTGGGAGAGTTTTAGCAAAAAGCACGGAGAGACATTGCAAAGTGCAAGTGAAAAACAAACTTTACAATTTACATGTTATCAAATGGAATCAATAATAATAATTAAAAAAATTAAACGAATTAATTTATTGTAAGAATGATTTTTGGCCCGATAGTTGAGTTTCAAAAAAAATTTAGACTTATATCTTGATTTATGTACTAATTTTTCACGAGTCTGTCTAGCTACTTACTGATTTTGTAAATGATACACAGCCTACAAACTCGTACGGTTTGACCAAGCCCAGTGTAAAATCAAATATTTCACTATTAAAAATAAAGCCATTTCTCATATATAAAAGATTTAATTTCTTGTGGTATCAAATTAAATATCAATTTTGGCTAAACCAATAACTAAAGAGACCATTGCAATTTTATCTTACTCGGATAGGGAAAAAAAACTCATTGCTAACACGTGAAGGCATTGAAGCACATAATTTCTGGCCTAAAAAGCTTTATGTTGACATACACATCCAAAAACAAGAAATGAAAGATGTCTACTCAATTTTTCTTTTATCATTTTCTCCCTGCAAACCAATAAGACTTATCTTTTTCCATTATTGCATCATCTTTCTAGCAAAATTGTTTCCAAGATGACCCCCACCCCCAACCAACCCAAAATTCGGACAAGTATTACAATAAATTCTTAACGCAAATGACACAAAAAATTATAATGAATAAATAACTAAACCCAAAAATTTTAGAGCCTTGAGATATAAACTTTGTCATTAAATTAAGACATATTTTTTTATAATTCATTAAACTAAGACCTTATAATCAATATGTAGTCTTTTCTAAATTAAAATTATTGCACTCATCCCAATTAATTTCAATTCCATATCATGAACTTTATGGGAGATCCGAAGAAACTCTATTTCAGAAAAAAAAAAAAAAAAATTCCGTGAGAGTTATCGTTTAACATAATGCAATACACAACAATTCTCTGTCCAGTGCATTTTAGAGTAAAAATAAATAAATCTAAAAGTTCAATTTTTTCAACTTATTTAAAACTTTATCTCTAGTACTAACTTGGGACTGATATTTATTATACAAATTTGGGCGCACAAAAAGAAATGTGATGCCAGTTCTATTATAGTATGAATATAGGAAAACTAAAAATATATTGTGGTCCAATGTTTTATTTAGCAAGATTGTAACACAAAATCCGGCTTTTTGAATGTCAATAATGATTCTTGAACTTCTTAAGCACGTGTTATAACTTACTAAGACATAATACAAATGTGTACGGATGTGATTAGTGTTGGGAGAAAGAATAATCTGATCAATTTTATTTCTTTAATTGTTGTGCCTTTTGCAAACAAGCATTCCTTAATTAATTTGCATGATTATGTTACCTTAAAAAGAAGTATCCATCTTGAACTCTTTCTTCATTAAGATTGAGATACGTAGCCAATGCTAGCTAGTGACTATATCTATCTATCATTCTTGAATTGATTATCATGTGCTCAAAAGTCATATCTTAAATGTGATTAAACTTTTTTTGTGATTATTTAATATATGATTCCCATTTTTTTTTTATATAGAAATTAAATATCATAAAATTAAACAAATGCTATGATTGCAAGACTTTGGTCTTTGTGTGGGGGCTTTTGATGATGTTTGATTCTTTAGCAAACAGAGTTTTGAAAATGACTTGCAATCATAGAGAGATGGAATGGGGCTCTAAGCTTTGTGAGTGAGATATGTGGGGTTTAATTGATAAAGACATTGGATCAATCTAATATAAATTATAAAGTGCCCAACTCGATCATTTTCTAACACTAGTCTTCATGACCTTACGACTTATCGATCTAAATTAAAATTATATCGAATTAGTACTGCCGGCCGGGTTTCATGGATTCATTTTCTATTCTTTCATTTCTCTTATTATTATTATTATTATAATTGAGTTCGATTCTACCCAACCGAAAAACATTAAAAATAAAAAATTCAGTTTGTTTGGATCTTAATTTGTTCGAGCAAGAGGTTAACAAAATTTTAATTAATCTTCTATTTTTCTTTTTTCTTTTGAATGAAACTATAATTAATTACATAATTATATTAGAATATCAATTCATTACATTATGAAATTACAATGTGTGTCAATAGTCCCCTACATTGCAATAGAGTAGAATAAATCAAATATTGTGTACAACGTTTAAATACAAATTGGGTGGGTATGCTTCAACTATCTAAACATAAGCTTAAGCAGTTATAAAATTAAATAGAACAAGGCATATGTATGTATTAACATGAATTAAATTAAAAATATTTATGTTTTTATGTCAGTCAAAAAATAAAAATATAAAGTAATTTTTATTTTACAACATTAATTCCTTCGATTAAATAACTTTTTAGATGTATTCAAACATTGTGGAATAAGTATTAAAAAGTCTTTCAATCCATGTGAATTGAATAATTTTATATATATAAAAAGTAACATAGGATTGATTATTTATATATTATTATTATTAAATTGAAGAAGACCGACGTGACCTGTATTGAAAGACATGAAAAAGGTTTTGAGCATGTTTGGGAGATTAGTTTGACAGAGTACTACGTAGAGATTTGTGAAATAATCTCGATTTGCGTAATATTGTTTGTTTGAGTTTTGAGAGAGTGGTTTGAGAAATAAAGTAGTAGTATATATATATATATATATATATATATATATATATATATATATATATATATATTTTGGAAGAGTTGTGATATATGTGTAAGATTTTATGTCAAATCATATTTGTTTTATGAGATAAATTGTGTAAGAGCTAGATATATTACTTTATGTCAAATCAAAGTAGAGTTTGTATATGTTTTATTTAGAGATAATAAAATTATTATTTATTTGGCTTTTGAGAGAGTAATTTAAAAAAATTGAGAGGTGGAAATTTTATTTCAGAAAAAAAAATTATGTTTGCTTGACATTTTCTAAACACAAATGTTTTTAAAAAAATAGCAAACAAATAGGCCTTTTGATATATGTTTATCAGAATGGCTCTTGCACATTCTCCCTAACTACCAACAATATTGACAAGTGCTCCTACATACATTTCTTATTATATATAATATATTATGCACACACTTAAGATGTCCCCAACAATGTCACTTCGACGTCAAATAGTAATACCTGTACTTTGGTTGTTGATTTAATTCAGTATATCTCTTTCTTTCTTTACAGAAGAGATTGCACATGGGTACGTGCATTGTTATTCTGAGTCTAAGATGCTCTTTGTTCTACATAATTAGTATATTTCAATTAGTTTTTCAAAAAGAAAAAAAAATATTAAAAAAAAATTACATAGACATAGATTTTCATTTTTGAAGCCAAAACATGCACTTGAAACTTTCTAGACCTCGAAGAATTGATTAGGCCCAATACATCAACCTCACCAAACAACTTTAATTTGCTAAAATTCCTTTCTATTTTCTTGTGGAACCATGATTGTGCCTTTTGCTTATTATTACACGAATATAATTATAATGTTTATTGAAACTATATGTCTCATACTTAACATGATACCATTTTGAGTTTTTACAAATTTGTGTGTGTGACAGTTGTGTGTTGGTTCGAAATTCAAATTCATGATCATTAAGTAATTAGTAACTAAGCCTTGTGGTGGCTAGCTCAATTGGAAGGCCAATGCCCAATATGAGTGGACTGGGTCATTTTTAGCGGCTCACTGGGCCGAACACGAATATGGCTCATGTGACTGGTCTCTCTATATAAAAAAAGATTAACATGTCCCTTTTCTTTTGTGTTGTAAAAATTTAATCCCAATATTTAATTTAATAAATTTTGTTGATTGACAAATCATACTTTCACAAAAGGAATCACAAAAAGAAGAAAACTCATGTCATTTGTGGTTGGTCTAGGATTTAGAGTTTAGGGTTGACGATGAACTTTTGGATATATTAATTAGTGACTTTTTTTATTAATTAAGAAAGAAATTTTATTGGGTACTTGTTTAATGTGAATATCATGAAATACCCAATACAATAATATCTTATAGCTTAACCAATACACATTTAGTTAAGAAGATATTGTATTGGGCAATGGAATTGATTACCGGTTTCTACATGTAGTGATTTGGTGTCTGTATTGTTTTAGCCAGGAGATATGCAATTTAACTCAATATCACTTGTGCTTAATTGTATTTCTAATGCATAATGCATGTTAGTTTAAGTTTGGTTTGATTTTTATATAGAGATTAAATTTTTATTCGATCTTTGATTTGATTAATAAACAAACCAAACTCGAACAAAATAGTATCAAGCAATCTCGAGTCGAGTACTGAATAGCTTGATTTAAATATATTTTCTCAAGTTTTAGCTAATCGAGTCGAACTTGAACCGGGCTTCAAAAGTTATCAAATTAAACCAAAGATATTGTTCAAGTTAGTTTGATTTGTATGACAAACAGAGCTCAAACGAATTTTTACTAAACAAGCCCGAGCCAAGTATCGAATAGTTTGATTTGATTTACAGTCCAATATAGAGGCAATGAATCAAAATTCTTGCCGGAGATTCAGTTCATAGTTCTCCAAAATTAAGGTATATATATATATGAACCAGGAATATAGGCACACAAACACTATTACATTCTTTGTCTTGTTTGTCCTTAATTGCTTGAGATCATCTTTTCTATATTCAAATAGTATAAGTTTGAGGTAGTTAATCCAAATCTATGGTCATGACAAAAGAGTATTTTGAAAGACTTAAACAACAGTACCAAGTTGTATTTATTCTAAGTTTAAGCTCACATCCTGAGCTGATTAAACAATTAACTAGTTACTAGCCAACAAAAATTGTTAGAAGAAAAGTTTTAACTGCATTAGATTCCTGGTCATTAGATGTTGAATCAGGATTAAATTACTAATTCTTCTTGGATTTGAAAAGATAAGATCTTTATTAAACTAAACCAAACCATGTGAATCTCCTCGATCAAATTAAAGGATAAATTATATATATATATATTGTTACCGTACGTACACATTATTTAATTATGTTACAATTAGTTTGAAAATTTCTTGTAATTGCACATTGAAATCTCAAGTCAAGTAAAGTGAAGTGTGTGTTTGTGTGTGTGTGTGTGATGAAGATTAATAATGCAGGTGCAGGAGTAGTTCCATATGTGGGAATGGTGATAGTGCAATTTGCACAGGTGGGATTAATGATCGCAGGAAAAATAGCGATGACAAATGGGATGACTACTTTCACTTTTGCATTCTATTCGAATGTGTTTGCTTCCATTCTTCTTCTTCCGTTATCATTTCTCTTTTATAGGTAGATGCATGCCCTTCTATTCTAACTTTACTACTCCATATATTCACCCAACTGCATGTAGATCTAATTAACACAACTACTCAAACCTTAATTTCCTCACTTTTAATTAATCTAATACAGATCAGCCCGTCCTCCACTTTTCATCACTTTCCTATGCGGGTTTTTCTTGCTTGGATTTATAGGGTATGATGAGTTTTTGATCTTCACTACCATGACTGATATCTCTGATATGACTTATTGTAAGTGGTATATATATATATATAGGTTCTTGGTGCAGATATTGGGGTATGCTGGAATCAAGTATGCCTCTGCATCACTTTCGACTTCGATGCTCAATCTTATTCCTGGTTTCACCTTCATATTGGCCGTTATCTTCAGGTTGGCCTTAGTAAATTTTACAATATGTTAATGACCTACATCATATTATGGAACGAATGTCTTAATTTCCTGGTTTTATAGAAAATGATAATAGTTTTGATGGCTTTTTCTTATTTAGTCCATGTATGTGACTCTCTCTGACTCTGAACTATATATATATATCACTCCTGATTTTAGGATGGAAAAGTTTAACGGCAAAAGTTCGACTACCTTGGCTAAGTCTATTGGTACAATAGTATCGATAATTGGAGCTCTGATTGTAACTCTCTATCAAGGCCCTTCAATCTTCGGAACTTCACAACATTCATATAATCCTTTCCAAACTCTCACAAGTTCGTCTGATTGGCTTATTGGAGCATCACTTCTCGCTATTGACTCTGTGGTGGCATCGATATTTATCATTGCACAGGTAAGTAAACTCAAATTGAAAAAGTTGGTTTTCCTTTGATAAATGGTATTATATTTATTACTATTTCTATTATATATGATCTGGTGTTGTTTTTTTAACGTTTCCAGGCTTTAGTTGTGAAGAATTGCCCAACAGAGCTGATTCTAATGTTTTTCTATAGCTGCTTTATTGCAATTTTATCAGCAGCAGTTTCTTTGGTCGTTGAAAAAGACTATGGTGCCTGGAGCCTAAAGCCTAAGATGAGGTTGTTCCCTGTTATATACTCGGTAAGAAGAAAACGCACATGGTTTCTTTTGATTTTTACGCTCGTTTTTGTATGTATGTATGTATTTTGTGCACCCAAATGCAGGCTCTTTTTGGCAATGTTTTCCAAGTATCAATTATAATGTGGTGTATTAGAAGAAAAGGACCTCTTTTTGCATCCGTATTCCATCCTCTAGGCGTAATCTTTGCGATTTTGATGGGTACTATCATCTTGGGAGAGACATTTTATCTTGGAAGGTAATGTAATCAACAAATATTTCTTAAATTCCGGTTCTTCTAATACTAATAGAAAGATGAAAACGTAATAATCGTCTATGCAGTTTACTTGGATCAATTGTTGTGGTGGTTGGATTTTATGCGGTGATGTGGGGGAAAGCTAAAGAAGCGAAGATGATCGAAGAAGAGGACGGAGTAAAAAGATCGGAATCGAATGGGAAGAAAGTGCCTCTGTTGCAAAACAAGATTGAGGATGGTGATGCATGATATATTTCATCAGGGGAAAGGAAACTTACTTGGGCTTCTGTTCAAATTTTGTGAAATGAAAACTGAAGTGCTCTTCTCTTCTACATAGGAATGAATATGTTCAAAATGCTTGCTTATGTAATTGACGTCTCAAAAAATAAATCTTGTCGTCGGTCGAACTGCGGTGAAGGAAACCAATAAATTTTTTCTTTTTTGTTTTCCAAGGGTTTAATCCCTTTCGAGGTGGGTCGGACACATTAAGTGGGTACCGCTCCCAACAGGAATTCGAACTTGAGCCAGTTATTTTATAGTGACTAGTCCCTTCCACTATACCAATCACCTGTTCGAAAGGAAACCTATAAATTGATTCACTTACAATTACAAAAAAGAATTCTTTCAACAAATAACCAAATACCGGGAAAGAACGAAAAAATGACATAACAGATTTCTTTATATTACAACACATGTTAGTTATTACTCCAATTAAATGAGGTTTCTATTTCTATTGGATCTCTGATCCGATAAAAAATCTAATAAATCGAGTCTAATCGGTTTCAAATTTATATTGGCCCCATTCACAGCTCTAGATTTATAGTAGTAAATAAAATTTTATAGAGCTAATGTTATTATGTTAGTGAATAGAAAAAAGAAATGAACAAAATAATTTAAGGCAATTTAATAACCAAATAACTCAAACATAAAAAAGCCCAAGTGTGTGATTAGGCCCGATTCCACTCTCCGTACATTTCAACATTTCTGGAGAAGAAAATGCTCTACACACAAATACACCACCATTAATGCAGCCTTTTTTGGGATGTCTTCAGTATCTAGCACAATTCGCAAGTTAGATTTCTCTCATTCTATCTTTTTTACGGTAAGCTCTGAGTTTTCATGTATCATAAATCACAGTATTGCATTTTATATGTAGAAGCTAGGGTTTGTGTGCAAAGGCGCTGCTGGCTAGTATATGCAGGAATCGAAGGAGAAAAAATACTGAAGAATAATCCACCATACATCAAATCTTCCATTTGATATTATAGAAAATATCCTATCGACTGTGTCCAAACCATGGAATTCATTAATCTCCCACTCTAAATTCGCTAGATTCATCTTCACCAATCTAAGAATCTAGATTACAAAACTCTATTCGTGCGCGGTGGTTGGAGAGCTCTAGAATTTACATTCCTCAATTTCACTAATCAGAATCTTCAATTAGAATTCCTGGAATTTCCCTTGAAAAAATACCATCATGCCACTGTGTTACATTTCTGTGATGGTCTTCTCTTATTGAAGAACATCAACTCAAGTCACGATAAGATGTGTGTTTTATGGAATCCGTCCACTAGAACATACACAAATTGGCTGATATTTGTTTCGTACCATCTCTAGAGTGTACGGGCTTTGTTATGATGCATTCAATGATGATTGCAAGGTTGTTTTGGTAATTACTCACACCTGCTATGCAGTTTTTTCCTATAAAAAGAATTCTTGGATTGAAAAATATGGTCAATCTCTTGAAAAAGCATGGGATCCAGCCCCAGATCTTTGTTAATGGGGCTCTACATTGGGTTGCGGATGGAATTCGCAAAGATTTTGACTCTAATGCAATAGAAAGCCGACACATGCTACAGCTACACATACAATGCATTGCACTACACAGACAATGCACTGATTGCAGCAGTAACTATCCAGTTTATGAGCGTACTTACGACGTTACGTCTGGAGTATGTTGTTTTGATCCTAGAGATGACAAGTTAAAGAAGTTGTATACGCCAGCGTGTTTTTATATCAGTACTAAATTTCAGTTGATGGATTTGGGAGGGCAGTTATGTTTCTAGCGGAAATCATATAATTGTACAATGATTGAGATATGTATGATGACAGAGTATGGTGACTGTAACTCTTGGACAAAGTTACTCACGATTGAGAATTTGCCTGTGTTGCACATCTTCTCTTCTGTTAAGCTATTGTGTTTGACAAAGGAAAACAATATCGTTCTTCATATCAGTGGTTCATAATTGTTTACAACCCTTAGGAGAACAAGTCTTGTGACTTCAGTTATCTGGTGAAGAGAATTTGATGCGTACAAAATTCATGGATTTAACTCCACGTTTTTGTTGAAATGATAGTCTTTTATTACCTAGCAGAGTCAACAGGACTAAGAGGAAGCAAAGTGTCCATCAGAAATAATGGAAGATTCTTCATCATTGTTGGACTGGTTATTGTACGGATGCAAGCCACAAATTCCTCGACTTGAACTTGGTCGACAATCAATTTCGAGTATATTTGAAGTACATAGTTACATGCCAAGTTTGATGAACAAATCAAGTTAGTTGTTCAAGTTAGCTGGTGAAACCTAAGGCTTCGTTTAGATTGAAGGATTTCGAGCTAGTTTAAATAATTTTAGTTTTGTATGGATTTCAAATTATAAGGAAGCTATTTTTTGCTATCATTTTAAACAGTGGGAATTAAAATCCACAACTCCAAGTCACAAGGAAGTTTATGGATAAGCCTGTATGTAATCTTGTAAAACCTGATGTGTTAACTAATGAATATATTACATGGGAAATGCCTTCTGTTTCAGCATACTACATGTCTTTATATATTATGCAAATTCATGTTTTTTCCTTGACTTGATCTTAACTGATTTCTTCATTATAGGACCAGCCAATTTTGAGTGTTGTTCAAGTTCTAAGTTACATCCCAAGTTTACTGACAACGTAAGGTTGAGTTGATTAGTTGTTTAAATTAGGTGGTGAAAACTAAGTGTCTTTGCTTAGTTTACATTCTTTTTGTACCAATTCTGTCAGTTTTGAAAAACAGAGTCTTGATGCTATGAATTGCATCAAATGTATGCGCTCACTTTGTTATACTTTCGGGTAACATGCACAAAACTTCTTTTGTTAAAGGAGCTCTACATAGGGTTGCTACTCCAATTTCATTATGTGCGAGTTTACATCTGCCATCTGGAAAGGATGCTAAGATATTGAAAGTATGATAGCTTTACATCTATTTATTGTTTAGTATCTATAAAAGAACGTTTCTTTGTACTACAACACAAGTTACTGCTCATCTCTTCACCTTATGTGGGCATGGTACTAGCAACAACTGATGATAGCCAGTGGAATGAACAACTCTACATCTATCTTTTCATTTAAGGTACCCATGAATTGAAGCCTAGAATAATCTTGATTATGGGTTTCTGACAATTTTATTTCTAGCTTATTTGTGGATTTTTATTGCTGGGTGTTGGACTGTTGCGGGTTATTACTTCATTCACTAATGATGGTTTATTCAAAGAAAGATCTTAACTTGGAGAAATTCAGAGTTTCGAAATTTGACGAATGACTTTATTTTGGATTCCATCCGGTTCTCAGAACTAAGTAATAGAATGACAGGTCTATTTTAATTTTTAACTATTGTAATTGTTATTACTTTTGATTCATTTTGCAGGTGTTAATTACAATTCTGTTGCATTCGCCTCAGCAGTGTTCAAGTCTTATTCCGGGATTTGCCGTTATCCTTTCCATGATTTTCAGGTGTTTTTTTCATGTCCTTCTTGGGGGTGATATTGATATGTCAATTTTGCTACTAAAACAGTAAAAAGATCTAAGATTTTTTTTTGTCTCTTGATGTATGGAGTCTTTTTGGTCAATTACCTACATTTATGTTAACATTCACGTTGATGGATCATCAATAATGTTGAAGGATTATGCAGTTATTTTAAATTGAATAACAAGAGAAAACTTCACTAATCTCAAAGGTCATTTTTCCTATATTTTAAAGGTCTATAAATTCTTTTGTTTTCGTTTTCTTCTGAAGATGCTGTGCCTTAGGGTGGAAAATCTAGCTTGTAGGAGTTCAGTTTTTATGCCAAAACAATTGGAACAGTAGTGTCAATTGCCGGTGCTTTTATTGTATCCCTCTATAAAGTTCGACGTGACAATCAAGCCAAAAATTTGGCCCTTTATTCCTTGCAGTAGACTGTGCAGTGTCTTGAGGCTACCTAGTTGTAATGTACTACTTTATTAGAGGCGATAAATGAAAGCAAGCGAAAGAAAATCAAGATTCTTTTTATGGAGGATAATTGCTTTTTTCAGAGTCATCTTTTCATATTGTATATGAACTTATAAATATTTTGTTTACAGACATTAATATAGAGAAATACCCAACAGGCCTGATTGTAGTATTCTTCTAATTCTTTTCTGCCGAGGTGAATATATCAGCTGTTCATGAGACACTTAATTCATTATATGCCTTGATTTTCTCAGCCATTAATGACTTGATTCTTTATTTTGTTGTGACCATGAATTGGCTGAATAAATTTAGTGAGTTTCGAGGAATTATTCAGTTAAGATGAACTCTGTAATCAAGAAGAAACTAAAATAGTTTGAGATACACACATACTCTTCCGACCTGTTTATTTTTTTCTCTTTTGGTTTGATGCAGAGGTTAAGATAATTTGATAAGAGTTACAATAAAGTAAAAAAAAATGTCATTTTGACCCTATGAAGTAGTGGTTGAGAACTAGTTGTGTAAAATTGTTATTTTACGTGAGATTATCATTTTGAGGAAGAAAAAATTACTTAAGGAAAGAGTTTTGAAACATCCCTTAGAAGAAATAAGATTTAAAACAATTGAGAGGGAGTAGTATTTTTTCCTTTTTGGTTTAATTATGTCTTTGGCTAAAGGCATGCCAGTTGATTTCAACTATCTCGTCCACAATTAGTTATTTTTCAAGTCACTTTTCCGAGCATATATGTCCAAGAAAGTAAGTGAAAATTTGTTATATTGCATATGGTGTCATGGGAATTCTGCATGGTTGCTATTCTTCTTTTATATATCTTATCTGTCACTTATCTTTTTCTTTTCCCAAGGAGTTTTTGCTTCTGCATTTTGAGTGAGTTAAGCATTGTAAGTATTGTAACTACACTTGCAGTAGATATTATCTTTTTGGGGGGTATTCTGTATCTTGGAAGGAAAAGTCCTTCCTCTTTCGTTGGTGTTTCTTCGTATCTATTTTTCAGTGCATTATCTTCATATGGTAGTTTGTTTTCGAGAATGCTATGAGAAAATTCCATGCATCACCAGTTAATTTTTTTGCAGTTTGATGGGGTCCGCTATTATAGTCATCGGGTTCTACTCGGTGATGTAGGGTAAGACAAAAGAAGCCAATATTATTAGGAACATCCCCTCTTCTGTCGATCAAAGGAAGCTTAGTGTAGAAAGCCAGAGCATGGAGTCCGTCACTTGCTAATAGATACAGGTTTGTCTCCCTTTTAATCGAAGTTTGAATAAATAGAAAAATAATTTGGGGAACATTTTTGCATGGTATTTCCCAGAATTTGGATAATAATGCGCAAGGAACCAATAGGTTCCTGGAAAATTTAGTTAAATTGAACGAACAGGTCATTATATTTTTTTAAATCATCATAGATATAATAGTGCATGACTTAGTATTCGGTTTGTCATTTTAAGAATACACAAAGGAACATCTTTATAATTTTAGACTTTATATACTAATTACATGATTTTGGAAACCACAAAATCTAAATTGAACTATACTTTTAATTCCGAGTGAAGAGTCTAGGGAAAGAATCATATTGAAACGTTCATGTAATGCAACTATCATTTTGATCTAGTATTATCCGTTTCCATGTTTTTCATTATTATACTTTTGTGATCAAATTTTTTTAAATTAAAATTTCTTCACTGGATATGGATGGAGTAGACATTGTCAAGTCAAAAGGATAGAACTGATATCAACTGGCAAAATATCAGTTGAATTGATGTATTGAATAACATAATATATCTGTACTAATGAAACCATTTTATTTTAAAAGACATAATGAATACTCAAAAGGAAGTGATTGACATTGTTATTGAAATGCCTTCCTAAATTGTAGCTTATGAATTTCAAATTATAGAACTTGAAGAAGCAGCATATATATATATATATTTTTCTGACCCTTTCTTGTAAAGGTCAACAATTGATATATGCTTAAAAACACCCGACGCCTCTTTAAAGGAGGAGACAAATTTGACAGAATCTTACTATCCTTTCACGTAAACAAAGCGTATATGGCTCCTCACGACATTATCTTTTTTTCAGTACTTCTTGATCAAATTTCTTTCTTGTTTTGAATTTCACACTCATGCACACACATACTCACAAGATATAGCTGCATTATTGAAGTCATATTCATTGAATCCGATTCTTAATTTAGTATTATTCATAGTTCTCTTTAGCTGTTAATCTTCCGAACATATAGATGATTATATGTCTGCAGGATGGAAGAAGTCAAAAGAGATTTTGTGAACATGGAAGCATGACCATCTTTGAAATTTTAGTCTTTGACAGTTAAAATTTATATCTTATTGACAAATGCTGCACCACTTAAGAGCTTCTATTGTGTAGATGATGAATTGGGGTTCTTCTTTATAAAACACAGATGCTCCTTGCTATTATATATGAAGGGCATATATGTATTTACATTAATACATATTACATATATAGTCTAAATTCAGTTGAAGGGATTTTCATTTTTGTTAGTTATTTTCAATTTTTGGTTACTCATAATAGTAGAATTGCAATTTTTATTGTAAATATTACATTGTGAAAATTGTGTTGCGTGAGTGTTGATGAAAAGATAAGTATTCGAAAGATGAATGAAATAAAGAATTGATTGTGCTAAAGTACTTGAATTTGTACAGCTTTATCCAAAGAAGTAGTTGCCTTAGGCTGTCGACAGATCCGATTTTGATCGGATAAAAAATGATCCGGATCTGCGTCCATTTTCCCCCACCATATTTAGGTCAAGATCTTGACGAATTTGTTGTTGGGTTTAAGTTTGTCGATTTCTTGGATCTTTTGTTGAATTTCAAATAGGCGATAAAAAATTTCACACCTCAAGTCTTTTTTTTTTTTTAAAGAAATCCTTCAAGTCTTTTCAACAATAAGTTTATTAATAAATTATAATGTAGTCATTTAATTTTCGAATAGTTACTCTGACCTACAAGTATCACACAATCACAAATTGGAATAATTTGATTTTGTAAAAGTGGGACAGTGCTTGGTATTCAAATTGCATATCTCATGTTAGTCTAACTACCATTAGCAAAAAAATGAATATTGAAATTAAAAACAAAATGGGTAAGTCTTTTTATTTTGTCGACACCCATCTTTGAAACCACAACAAGAAGCATTTTGGAAAATGTGAAGTATTATATATGCTGATAAGTGAATTCGATCGATACAGAAAATAGAGTATCTTAATGACGTGCTCTATTTAATTAGTAATTTCTAGATTATAAGACCTAATATAATTAATCCCAGAAATAAATCCATGTTAATATAATACTGTCACAGACGTGTATACCGTGATGACGCACGAATATTTATTGTCTTAGCAGTCAAGATCCCATGAACTAATTCTGCTGATGCAGAACAAAAGACAATCAATCATATTATTAATGAACAATTATATCATATCCTAGTTATAAATTAAACAACTATTCACTAAACTCTAGGGTGAAATGTACTAAAAAAATGTAAATTACTAATTAATCTAGTCACCTTATCATGCACTAAAATGATTACGTATTGAAAAAATCCAACCGTAAGAGGTGGAATTTTGTGAGGTGCACGTAATTAGAGGGCCCCCAAAAATCTTTAATAAAACTTTTTGGGTAGGCCCATAATTGATATCAGCCACGAAGAGTAAAACCCAAATTCTAACCTTAACTACATCATTTTATGAACCATATATAACAGAGAAAAAGAAAATGGGCAAATTACATTTTTGATATCATACTTTATCCTATTTTAAACATGTGGTATTAAATTTTTTTAAAAAATATATTTGATACCACAATTTGGCGGTGCTAGCCAACTTTAATTTTGCATACAATATCAAATTAGATATGTCCAACAACACTTAAAGAGTACACAAATCTATGCATCATAGTAAGCAGCTAGAGCTACAACTATATATTCATGGATTTGGATTAAGTTTAAGAAATTTTTAGAGTTTGAAGATAATTTAATTGAAAGAATTTGATGATAAACTAATATGTCAAATACCGTCAATTACAATATCAAATATATGTATTTTGTCAGAAAATATGATACCAAATGAGTAAAATAGTAAAATAAAGTGTGGTATTAATTAAAGTACGTACATTAATTTCTTTTAAAAGAAAGTCATATATAATCCAAGAGAGGGACGAATGATATGAGAACATGTGCATAAGTTTTACCATATACAAGACCTTAAGTTATTAAATAATAATCAAACTGTTTATGATATATAGCCTTTCCTAACTATGCATGGGACACCACTCGAGTTGCTCGTTCTCTTTCAAGTAGCTTCACACTTTCATGAAGGGTTAACCTCCATTTTTTTCTCTCTCTTAACTTATTTGAATATATATTTGAAATGTTTCACTAATAAATGAGATAAATTGGTAATGAATTTGTATATAAAGAGAGATAATTAATTGAGAAAAAAAAAAGTATAGAAGAAGAGATATATATATATATATATAATTAGATAGATAGATAATTAGAGAGAAATGGGTGGTGGCTTGCAATTGAAAGAGGCTTTAGGGGAGGTGATTCCGAGCACCGCCATGGTGGTGGTGGAGGGATGCATTATTGGGTTGACTATTATGGCCAACACCGCCATGGCTAGAGGAATGAGCCCTTTTGTGTTTGTTGTGTATACAAATGCTCTTGCAACCATCATATTACTCCCTTATTCCTACTTTTATGATAGAGATAGGTATATCTTATCTTATATATAAATGCGTGTTACTAAATTAAATTTACATATATATATATATATATATATATATATATAGGCATGTTTGTTTGGATTTTTTAAGAGATGTTTTAGCTAGAGATTTGATGAGGTTTTCTATTTTTGTGCAATTGAAAAAAAGTGTTCAAAAAAATAAGTTTGTCTAGGCTTTTGTGTTAGAATAAGAAAATACATGCATGATTTTCTAGAAATTGTATATGTTATTTGTTTGAGTTTTTAGGACTTATAAAATTATTTCCTAATTTTTTAACCTCATATATATAATCAAGAGATCGAGAATGATTCGTTTCACTAGGTAAAAATTGATAGTATATTTGCGTGCATGTATAAATTAATAAAGATTGAAGAATATTAATTAATAAATATATTTTCTTTCTCTATTTTTCAGATCAGATGAGCCATTTTTTACCTGGCCTTTTCTTCTACGAGTATTTCTTCTTGGTTTGATAGGGTTAGTCTATTTCTCTCTCTCTCTCTATATCTAAACAAAAACAAATATATATATATAGACATATTTAAAGATATTTGAGATGGTGAAATTTAATTTATTTGATAGAGTAATTGGTTATATATAGTAGAGTATATACTAGTAGTTCAATTCGTTAATGTTGTACATATATGAATGATAATAACTGTAGGGTGACGATAGGTCAGAACCTTGCATTTGTTGGTCTGAGTTACAGCTCTCCCATTGTTGCATGTGGCATGGCCAATCAGATGCCTGCTTTATCTTTCATTCTTGGAATTATCCTCAGGTACTTTTTTTCTTTTTTCTTTTGTATAAGTAATAATAAATAAAACTTAAATTAGTTCAGGACCAATACATATATATTATTTATGAATATGAAATTATTTATAACCGATCCGATCCCATCCGATCATTACTCTAAACGTGGACCCTATAGAATTTTGAATTGATTTTTGGCATTCCACTACTTGCACAAAATCCCACTACCCAAAATGAAACCAAATTTGAGTAAGCAAATAATTAGTAATTAAAGACTAATACCCACAAGGGACAAATTTGTGGTTGGTATGATATAACTTATAAGTATATATGAGGAAGTAATTACACTCAATTAGTGATTAAAATATTTGAATTAATTAGATTCACCTGGCCTGCCTGAAGCTACGCAAGTGTGCAGCCCACGCTTAGGGATATGGAGCCAATAGCATCTCCTGGTATCTTCATTAATATTTGGGCCTGTATTTTTAATCAAGTACAATAATTCATCATGTGTGGGCCCCACATAATGAGATCATCTGACTTTTGATGTCAGCTGGTGGAATTTATTTATGAACATGCTTGACGAGAAATTATTTAGGATAATCACTGCACCATATCATCAAGTATACGTGGTGCAGCCTACAAATACACTTGGGACATGAATAATTCACATCATCCGTGTTTTGACTCACATGCATATACCTAAAAAGAAAAAAAGACTACTACTCCATTAACTGGATTATTAAGTTAAAATTAATACTACTAGTATTCTAGTAATTAGTTATTTTAACAATTAAAAACAGGATAACGAAATTTGATTGGAAAAGCTGTGGAACCCAAGCAAGAATAATTGGAACATTGATATCTTTCATGGGTGCAATTTCAATCACACTTTACAAAGGTCCCACCATCAGGAACCACTCTTCTCCGTCAATCTTCCTTCAGGCCACGGCAGCGCCGCCGCGCTTATTAGTATTCACTTCACCACATGAAAATTGGGTTCTTGGTTGCACTTTATTTGCAGCTTCTTCAGTTACACTTACCATTTGGAACGTTATTCAGGTACATTATTATTTATTTTAACAAAAAAAATTGAATTATTTATTTTTTAATTCATTTAGTTTCTGAAACATTAATATTTAATATATATTTGCTATTTGGTTTTTTTTGTTTTTTTTTTGTTTTTTTTTTTTTGTAGGTTGGAACTGTAAAAATGTGCTCACAAGTGATGAAAATAGTAGCTTTTTATAGTTTATTTGGGACAATTCTGTCAGCTTTTGTTGCTCTTTATATGGAAAGAGATGTTAGTGCGTGGAGATTGGAGCTTAATTTTGAACTAATGGTCATCGTTTTAACGGTAAGATTATTAATTTAATACGTATATAAATTGAATATAAGAAAAATTCCCAAAGACAAAACAACATTATTTAATTAATTGTTATATTAATATATGGGTATAATTTTATTAAATACAGGCGATTTTCAGTAGTTTGATTCGAAGCAATATTCAGATATGGTGCACGAGACTGAAAGGGCCTTATTTTGTGCCCATTTTCAAGCCATTTGGTATTCCATGGGCAAGCACCTTTGGCAGTTTGCTCTTTGCTGATACATTTCATTATGGAAGGTAAAAAATCATTTCTTTCTTGATTTAAATGATTTTCATTTAATAAATAATGGGTTTATTCCCATTTACCCCCTGTAATATGCACAATGTGATAATTTAAAAAATTAGCATTTCACCCCTGTGCACTTTTAAGGATCAACTTGCCTCCTTCTATTGGAATCCTAAAATTGAATGTGATGAAAAGTGTTGTGTAAAAAGACAAAATCAACCTTTTCCACGTAAAATAATACATGGGATAAAATAACCCATGTGTAAACTGATACATATAAATATGTTTGTAAATAATAACACACGGGTTTAACTGCTTCATTTCTTTCAGGTTTAAAATAGGGTATCTTTATCAAATCATATTGAGTTTAAGACTTAAAAATGTTAAAGAGACGTTGTGAATCTTTTATATATGACGGTAAAGCACGTTTTCTTAAATCATGGATTAGTTGTAATTTGAACATTATCATGAATATTATAGGGGTCAAATGCGTTTATAACTCAAAAAACAATACATAGTAAATATGGGGATGGATTTTTTAAGAGTTATATAATATAATTATATCCACTTGAATTTGGTGCAGCATGATGTCGGCATTTATCTGTGGAGTAGGCTACTACACCGTGTTATGGGGACAAATCAAAGATGAGGAGAACAATAATAAAGTGGTAAATCAAAGTGGCAAGAATGTTTTATCGGATGAAAAAGTCCCTCTTCTGCAACAAGAAGAAGAAGATTCTCAAGTGTAAGTGAGATCATGATAAGGAATCAAAAGCTTTGTAAAAAAGAATAATGATATGAAGGGGTCCTGGTTTTATGCATGATTATTAATTATTATTGGATTCTTAAGTGAATAAATTGTTCACAATAAGAGTCTTTTGTATATAGAATCTGGAGGTTTTTATTTTTTTTAGGGACCTTCCATTTTAAAGTGAGCAATGCATCATATATTTGCTTTCATTTTATTTATTTATTATGTGAAATATTGTGTTGTGTACCAGTACAATTAATAATGTCTTGCATGCTAGTGTCTTCTGGAAATTTAAAATCCAAAAGAGTTAATAGCTTATTAGTGCTTCTCAAGATGAACATAATTACCCCAATCGATCATTAACAAGAAATATTAACCTCCAAACAAAAATTAGTATAGCTAGCTCAGGCATATATATATATATATGTATCAATTGAACTCAAATTAATTAGTATCAGGACATAGGATAGGTATATATACATATATATATATATATGGTTTTATTTTCAAGTATTTAATCATCTTCGAGGCCGTCTGAGCACATTAAGTGGGTACCTCTCTTAAGAGAGATTTGAACATGAGTCTGCTACTTTGTAGTAACTACATGTTGGTCTACTCATTAGCATTGTGTTAGAGAAAGAGTACCAAATAATTAGTAACAATTCATATCTTCAGGGCGGTCCTGAGTTTTTGGTAGCCCTAAGCCAACTTTAAAATTGTGGTCCTTAAGTTTTCATGTGTAACTAAATTATGTTAATAACTAATACAATTTTTTTTGTAAAACAGCGTACTAAACTAAAAATAAAATTATTAATTAGAAAAATAAGAAACAATAATAATATGAATAAAATATAAACTCGCTTTGTAAAAAATATCGGTAATACGAGACAAACTTCTATTTAGTAAGAAAATAATTACATATGCGAATGGAATATAAACACATAAAATATTAGTAAAATATTACTTATATATTCTTCTCCTAGCATTTTTTTAAAGCAAAATCACTAATTAAACTTGCATAACAAATATTTTCAATAAAAAAACATGGTTAACCGGTTCGATTTATTTTGTGACAATGGTTGATCAGAGGTAAGACTTAATCAACTATAGCTTCGAAAATGTTATATCTACGACTGGAATTGTAAACTTAACAATATTCTATAAGCAATCCATCTATTTGAGAAACCAACATCATATAGTTTGCAAATAATTCAAGGTTTTTAGTTCTTTTGGTAAAATACATCTCAAGACTCTCAACTCATATAATAAGTCCATCTCTCATCTATATCATAAGTGTCATTCAAATAATATTCAAGTTTGAAACCATAAATCTTAAAATCTCATCATCAATAGATTTTAAAATCATCAAGTCGAATATTTTTTTTTTTTTTTGATATATTCATATGGCTTGGTCACATTCCTCACAACTCCAAAATTTTAAAATTGCGATGTAAAGATTCATTTTCTTAGTTTTTTATTTAGACAATATCTATCTTAATTTATGGGATCCGTTGATTTAATTGTGATTATGTTGTGCCTGATTTCTTTAGCTATGCATTTGGGCTTTCCATAATAAAATCTTAGCTCCACAAGCAAAAATTTAAAAAAAAATTAAATGCAATTTGAAGATGCAAGGATTCGAACACTAACCTCATACATTCTTTATATAATTATTACATACATAGTAATATATATACACATATATTAAAATATTTTGTTATTGGAGATCCTCGCTCATCGGTGGCCCTCTGGCCCTACATATCTTAGCATAAGCAATTTGTTCACGATCAAATTAAGTAAATATGCACAAGACAATTATTACGTGAAAAATTCAAATTGACAAAGATCACATATCGAAAATTGATCTCACTCATCCACTATATATGATAATAATGGGTTCAAAAAATACTGTACGACTACGACTACGTACGTACGTATCTGCAGGTGCGTAGTTAATCAAACGAACAGAGCCTGCGGACTTGTTGGAGCAGGTGGATGCTTTGGTACGTACGTACTGATGAGGGAAGGCTTTAGGGAAGAGAGTTGTGGATTAATTCTTTTATGCTCTCCCAAAACTTCCCTGCATCAGATCATGATCTAACCTCAACTTACTTCTGCTTCAATCTTTGATGCCATTAATTATATGATTGATTTATTTTTAAATTTAGAAGAAAATCAATTTTAATGAATATCATGTCAGTATATATCCAGGAATTAATTAAATCATATATGTCACATTTCATTTAATGAATATCATCTTCTTAACTACCTGCATTTACATTTTATGAGTTAGGAGGTATTGCATGGTTTCAATTTACAAGTCAATCAATCGTAAAAATGTAATACATATATATCCTCATATATATATATATATATAGATAGATAGGGGAAGAGGAAGATCATAATTCATAATACTTACTAGGATTTTTCTAGGGTGCTGGCATCTGAGCTACGCCCTCTTATGCGGGAAGCCTCATCATGCCGTTCATTTGACTCAAATTGATTTGGGTTAACTTGGTTAAAATGAATTTGTAACTATTGACTTTAATTAAATTACAATTTACCTAATTTACCCTTTCACTTATTTTTCTTCTAAAAAAAATCGTCTATGATATAAAAAGACCACTTTACCCCCAATTTTGATAATTGACTTTGACAATTTTGCAAATTGACTCCTATGTTCCGCGATTTTACGAATTGAATTATTTTGCTTCTAAAAATAAAAAAAATCGCCTATGATATAAAAAGACCACTTTACCCCAAATTTTGATAATAATTAACTTTGATAATTTTGCAAATTGACCCCTATGTTTTACGATTTTACGAATTGAATTATTTTACTTCTAAAAAAATACAAAAAAACCGTCTGTCATATAAAAATACCGCTTTACCCCCAATTTAGATAATAATTGACTTTGACAATTTTGCCAATTGACCCCTATATTTTGCGATTTTACGAATTGAATTATTTTGCTTTTAAAAAAATAAAAAATAAAACGCCTGTCATATAAAAAGACCGCTTTACCCCCAATTTAGATATTAATTGACTTTGACAATTTTGCCAATTGACCCCTATATTTTGCGATTTTACGAATTGGATTATTTTGCTTCTAAAAAAATAAAAATAAAACGCCTGTCATATAAAAAGACCGATTTACCCCCAATTTTGATAATAATTGACTTTGACAATTTTGCAAATTGACCCCTATCTTTTGCGATTTTACTAATTGAACCCTCGAGGCCGACACATTTGGTACCATAATTTAAGAAATTGAATCACATTTGGTACCACCGTTAAAAATGGACGTTAACTGTTGATGTGGCAGTTAAGTTTTATTGCAAAATTGATACCATTACTTATGTAACTGACAATTATACCCCTAACTTTTCAAGTTGTAAAAATAACCCCACATCTTCAAATTTATTGACAAGTTTAGTCCACATTGTTGCCTAATTTCAAAATTGACTCGAAAAAGACACGTGCGGGCCAATTTAGAGATTTTACTTAATATATTTACATATTTATTTAGTTAATTTAATTTTATAAATAATATTAACAAACCAAATAATACTTTAACATAAATTCGATAAAATATTAATTAAATCTAAAATTTATATAATAATATTAATATATTTAATATTTATTAAAAATTTATATAAAATAATTATAATTTTAAAAAAAAAATCCACCTCCTACCCCATCCCCCATCCCCCCAACCAAAACCCCAGGCCCCGATTTTTATGGTACCAGAAGTGAGAATCGGTATATATTTTGGTACCATAATTGCAATTCTCTTAGAAGAAATTGATTTAACCCTAATTACTAGATATTAATCATGAAAATAAATCAATTAGTATATTTTTCAAATTTTTTGATTTAAAGGTTATAACTGTCTTTTATTGATTCAAGATTATCTCAACTATTATTTAAAATTAAAATCAAAAAGGATAAAATAGTCTATTTACAAGCAGAGTCAACTCGCCGAGTTACATACTAGTTACGCGCGTCACATGGCATGATTTCAGGACCGTCACGCATGTGAAGGCGAGTTACCTTATCAGCACCCTAGATGCTTCGTACTTACTATTTGATAAGTATCAAACTTTCACTACTTGGTGTTGTAGATTAGAACACAGGCCAGCTGGCCCAAAACAAAATCCTACGTAAACCTTTTGGGCCTTGACGTTAGGGCCCAATTTCGATACTTACATTGGAGAGCGAGAGAACCGGTCCATAGGCTACATATATTATAAGGCTGTTTGGGTTCAAGCCTGATCATCAGATCATATCGTTTCTAATTTTTTCTACATAAAATTTTTAAAACAAAAATTTATAATGTTTTGACCATACAAAAGCAAAGCTACATATATTAGTATTAGTATCAGTAACCCATAATTTGAATTTCGTGCTAGGAAAGAATTTCCGGTTCATGGCAAAATTTATAATGTATGTTCCTTCTAATTTAACCAGTTTTTACCCAAAAAACAAAATTAATGCACGAAGCATTCATTTGATTTAGTTTGAGATTTCAAAGAAAGTATCAACCGAAAATTAATTTCAAACCTACTAGACGCACCAAATTAAAGAGTTTCACAAAGACGTCATATATAATCTTGATAGTCGACGTAGGATGAATTAGAAGTCTAAGGAGGATAGATACATGGCCTAACAAAATCAATGAAAATCACTCTTCAACCGCATTCTTATTAATTTCTAACAAACAAATATTTCCAAAGGAATAACAAACATGGCCTAACAATAATTTGCTGCTTGTCCTTCCTTTTCAAACAGATACCCTACAAAGCAAAAAATTCTTCTAATTTAAAGGTAAGCAAGAAATACGTACCAACTTTCTTATTAATTTTCTTTTTCTTATTCTTCAAGTGTAAATTCATAGTTGGTGGGAAGCTAACTCCTCAATTGCTTTATACATACTCCGATAAGGATTCTCATACTACATAACAACAATATCAATTCTTCTCCATATATACATACTGATACTCCTATATATATTATGTTGTAATACATGTATAAATCATTTGGATAACAAAAGAAAGAAAGCAACTATTCAATAATGCCTTTTGGATTAGTCTCCGCATGGAACAAGCGCAGGAGAAGCAAGTCTGAAGATCAGATCAATCTTGTGTGTTTTCCTTCATTTTTCTCATTCACATACTCAAACAATATAAGAATAATACTAACATTCTATTTTTCAGGGATATATAAACCAGCGGAGAGCTGGAAACTCGAATACAAAAACCCACCGGCAAAAAGACGCAATGCATCAGCTGTTTACACACTCAAAGAAATGGAAGAGGCCACATGTTCTTTTAGCGATGCAAATTTCCTTGGAAAAGGTGGATTTGGTCGAGTATATAAAGGCACTCTTCGTTCTGGGGAGGTAAGTTCTAAGAGCTAAATGCAAAAAAATATTAATTCAAAGGGGGGGATGCTAATTAGGCAAAGCATAAGGGGTATTTTTGCATTTCACTCTAAGTTCTAATAACTCTTTCTTTTCTCACACAAAATATTCATAAACCAATAAAAATAGCTAACTAACTAATGATAACATGTTTATTGATTGGGATAATAAACAGATTGTAGCAATCAAGAAAATGGAGCTACCGAAATTCAAGGAAGCAGAAGGAGAAAGAGAGTTTCGTGTGGAGGTCGATATACTGAGCAGATTGGATCATCCTAATTTAGTAAACTTAATAGGATACTGTGCAGATGGGAAGCAAAGATTTCTTGTCTATGAATATATGCATAAAGGGAACCTACAAGACCATCTAAATGGTTTGTATGTTTCTTAGAATCTTTAGTGTCTTCTAATCCTTCTTTTTTTTTTCTTACCCCTAATTGTATTTTAGGAGTTGAACAAGTAAAAATGGATTGGCCTTTGAGGCTCAAAGTGGCTATAGGAGCGGCAAGAGGACTTGCGTATCTTCACTCGAGTACTGCTGTTGGGATTCCTATAATTCATAGAGATTTTAAATCCACTAATATTCTTCTTGATGATAACTTTGAAGCTAAGGTAAGCATAAGTAATTTGTATTCTAGATAAATAATAAAAAACTATAGTTATGGATATGGATATGCATGAGAGCAACTTTTAAGCAGATATCAGACTTTGGGCTAGCGAAATTAATGCCGGAGGGGCAGGAAGCTTGTGTTACAGCAAGAGTGCTTGGTACTTTTGGCTATTTTGATCCAGAGTATACCCTCGTATGGTTCTTTCCTCCTGACTTTAAGGCTATGTTGGGTTCTTGGATTTTAGTGAGTTAAACGAAAAAAAGTAAATGCTTTGCTTGCATCCGATTATTGACACTCGGCTTTTTTTTTTTTTTTCATTTTCCTTGACTAAATAGAATCCAAGAACCAAACATAGTCTACTTTTAAATTATAAAATGGCCAGAGGGACTGAGAAATGGATATATATTGGCCATAGACAGGAAAACTCACTCTACAAAGTGACGTCTATGCATTTGGAGTTGTTCTACTCGAGCTTTTGACTGGAAGGAGAGCTGTGGACCTGAACCAAGGACCAAATGATCAAAATTTAGTACTTCAGGTACTTTCAAGATGTCATTTTCGGAAAATTTTAACCCTAGCAAACTCATCCAACCACAACAAGGTAAGTGCAGCATATCTTATGTGGTTGGTCACTCTCCTATCCAGTCACTAAGTAAATGTACTGCACTTACCATGTGAACGTCTTGGTCTATGTTTAAATTACCTGCCATTTCCTAGAAAAATCCAAAAAATTCATTACCAGAAAATGTGAATGGAAGTAAATGAAAATCCACAGGTTAGGCATACGTTGAATGACAAGAAGAAGTTGAAAAGGTTCATTGATCCAGAAATGGCAAGGAGTTCTTACACTATGGAGTCAATATCGATGTTTGCAAACTTAGCTTCACGCTGTGTAAGAGCAGACAGTCGAGAGAGGCCCCCGATTATAGAATGTGGAAAAGAACTACAGCTGATCCTCCACACCAATTCTAAAGGTTTGGGGATGACAATGCATACCCTCAGAATGATCTAAACTAAGGAGCTTCTAGATTTATGTAAGCTTAAAATATTGTAGTAATTTTTCGATAAAGTATTAGCACTTCAGAATGTCTCAGAGATATCGGCGTGTTAATAGAAATAGTACTAAAAAACAATAACAATTCATGACTAAGAGTGCTATAAAGAGTAGGCAATTCTTACCAACAAAAAGTGTATTTATCCTTTCAGCAACAACATTACTATTGTCTTTGGTACTAAATTGTGATATATTTTAATATATGGAAAAAAATGGCAATTTACTAGAGGTTAGATAGGCACATTAGTAGCAGCAGTACAACAAAAATGAACCAGAACTTAAATGTAAATCAACATATCTAAGTTTGACATTTATGAAAACTCAGTACTCGATACAATCAGAGATACCTTTAGAAATAGTTGAAGCCACTAAATCATCACTTAACCATGAAATAAATTGGAATATTCTAGTTGTTCATTAGCCTTCTTCATACACTTCAAAAATGGAATATCATGGTCAAGACTACAAAAATGAAGTGAAAATTACATTCTATTTCTTGGATCTTGTTTAGTGTACAACAGCAATTACATGGTAAAAACGTATAGATGTGATTGTCTGCTCTTTACCTCAAAAACTCATCTAAATACACCTGCTAATCAACTAAGTTCTTCATTAAGAATATCCATTTCAGAAGGTTTCTCAGGGATAGGAAGGTCTTTACGCATCAAGTGCCTACGCCTCTGCAATGTCAACAATGTTAATACGCTATCTGTCTTAACAATGCTATAGCCTGCTTTTGTATACATGTCGAATGGACCTTCATCGATAATTCTACAATGCAAATAAACCTCTCTCGAGGAACTCATTCGTGTAATAAGGTCCTCACCAGCTCTCAGTAGATGCCATCCAATTCCTCTCCTGAAATATATACTTTACATCAAAACTCACGTAAACACAGAATCAACAACGTGAAATTTAGGAACAAGATGGTTTTCTCAATAGAAAACACGAAAAATCAACCGTGGTGAGACATGTTAATTGTCTCCTATTCAATACTCGATCTCCTTTTTCTTTCTTTATATTTTCTATCTAATCTGCTACAACAAGGGAGCAATTCATGGAAGTTTTTACTTGGTTTCTAAGGACACTAAAAACTATAAATATTGTTTCAATTACCCAACATATAGACCACAAGATCAAGAAACAGGACAAATCAGAACCAATCATTCAAAAGAACATTCAAATCAAGAAATCGAATAAAAATCGAGACTTTATACCTTCGAAGTGGCTTCCTCACAGCCATATTACAGATATAGGGTGAATTCTTGGGAGCAATAGGCGTAGGAGGATTAACATTAGAACCCATTTTATCAAAACTCAATTCCACAGTCCCTGCTAATTCAAAATCCTCTTCCCCATTTTCCCTATAAATCCCAAGAAGCATAGCACTATGAGGCATAGTTTCCTTCCTCTCAATTAAGTAATTCTTGACCAAAAACTCGAGTAATTTCGTATACCCATTTGCCATCATCATTGATTCTGCAAATGATTCGGCCAACAAATTTACGGTCATGTCCATTTCCTCCTCTCTCATTACACGAACCCAAAGAAGCCCAGATTCTAATTCTTGATGGTAGCTGTATTTTGTAAGAAGGTCGAGTTTTTGGAGCTCTTCGTTTGTCAGGAAACGGCCTGATTGAAGTGGGTTTTGAAGTGGGGAAGAGGAAGAGTTGGAGGAAGAGAGGGAAAGGGAGAGATTGTGAGGGGTGTGTTTGGGGAAGCTGAGAAATGGGTGGTGGTGTTTTCCGGTGGAGAGGTGGCGGTGGTGGTGACGGTGGGGATGGGAGTTTAGGGAGATGGAGAGAGAAACTGTTCTTGCCATGGGAGAGCTCAGTAAGATTTGTGATGAGGAGAAGTGGAAGTTTTGCTCAAGATACTTCTTTTCGTGTTTATTGTTAGTGGAATATTGACAGTTAAATTTTGTGCCATGTTTGGGACTTGGCTTTTTACATTTTAGTAGTATTTTACTATTTGGCATAACTTTCTTTTCTTAATTATGATAAAATAATTATTTATCTACTAATATAAAACAGCTTATATAGAATTGTGGGACAATTAATTACGTAGGCTTAAAATCAAATTAAGTTAAATTAATTTTAAGTTCGTTCAGTAAAATCTCTATTGAGTTTGGTTTGTTATATATACCAGAATAATTTTGGATGAAAAAAAAAAAAAACTCTTGAATAAATTTTAAAATTCAGTTCCAGTATTCAATAAATTAAAAATTAACAAATATATGTAAAAACATATTAATTTACTCGATATTTGACTCGAGTTTGTTCGAGTTCACTTCATTTAACATTTTAATCAAGTTTAATCACAATTTGAAATTCGATAAAAAATAAATAAAAGCATGAACATATATCACTTGACATGTGTCTTTCTTAAATGGTTCCTCTTCACAATTATACAACCCCTAGCCCTAAAAGCAAGAAAAAAAAAAAAAAAAAATCTCAAACCAATTGTGGAAAGCCAAAAAAAAAAAAATCACTTTATAATATTCCCCCTTTGTATTCTTCAACTTCCCATCTCTTGATTAAATCTAACAAAATCTCATTCCATGTATCAATTGGACCAGGTAAACACCAATGCACACAATCATTCTGCACAAGCTCACCAATCCCATTGGCAAATGGGAAAGGATTCATATAAGGTCCAGGATGTCCATCTGGCCTCAACAAAGCCAATTTAGTAATATCCACTACCTCCACTCTCACACTACTATTACCAAACTCCTCACCCTTCAATTTTGCCTTTTTCACTTCTTCCACTCCAACTCTCCTCATTTCTTCATCCATCCCTTCTAGAAGTTTCTCACTTCCTTTGAAAGGTTGAGTCTTTGAACATGCCCCAAACTTATCCCAATCCCCTTCGAAATGTGCAGGTGAAAATGTGGTCAAATACACATTAATTGAATTCCCATGTGACCCTTTTCTTTGAATTATTATTTCTTGAAATGTAGTCTTTAATGCCTTGCTATAAACATCATAGAATCCAATTTCAGTACAATTCTCAATGTAATGACAACCTAGTACTGAATTTTTGTAATAGTACATTGCAGGATGCAAAAACCAATGGCCCACAGACAAAACAAGAATGTCTATGTACATCAAATCTGAACCCCAACTCTCATCAATTACATCCAAATACAATGTGTTGTAATTCTTTTTTGCATTTTTCTCATACCCTTTTACAAGAAATGGTGACCAATAAATTGAGACATTGATATTATGTGAAGGGAAATGCCATTTTCTGAACTTCTTTTCTTCGCCATCTGTGTAGTAAAGATAGGATTTTGAAGATATACCCATCATACAAAGCAGTGATTCAAGTTGGTTTCTTGCAATTGAGTCCCCAACAAAAGCTAAGTGTTTGTTTTTTAAAAGATTCAGAAAAGTTTTGGGGTCAAACCTTGGGAGATTGCATTGTTTGGGCTTCCATTTCCAGTGGAGATAATCTGAATCAGGCCTACCAAACAACATACAATTTTGGCCTTGTTTAATTGTGCCACAACTTGAGCCATTGTACAAAGGGGGTAACTTATTCGGTACCCACTCCCCATTGGTGTAGTCACATACACTATTTTTTATCAAAATTTCTGCAAAAAAGAATGAATATTTTTTCAATTAGTAAGAAATTTCAGTGAAAAATCATATTTCTCTTTGCAATTATATATACATACCTTGTGAAGAAGAGGAAATACTAATGTGATTCGTGGAAGGAGTGGGTGAGAAAGAAATTGGATTGAGATAAATGTGAATGAGGGTTATAGGGAAGAGGGCATATAGAGTGTAAGGAAGTAGTTTCTTTAAGAAATTGGATGAATTATGTGATGATCCCATTACATCAGTTTTCGTCTACTTTGCTTGTGCTTTCTTGGCGATTTTTGAAATGTAATCTAATTTCTTTTCAATATGAGAAACTTGAAAAAACGGAGAGGCAAATGACAGAGAAAAAGGAGAGGTAGTGATTATGAATTATGATGAAGAATTGAAAAGGAGAAGTTTGTGGGTTGATTGAGTCTTCACTCGAGTGTGAAATTTTATTTGGTTGGCCAACGCTTAGTCCACTTGAATTATTTTGTACATCTGCCGGTTGAGATTGTATTTGATTGCCAATTTAAGAAGATGACATTAAAATTTTATCCACTCCCTGAATTGGAATGTAAGACTAAGTTCTATAATTCTCAATCATATGTTACATTATGTTATCCGTACAACGTATATACCTAATCTCTCATTGTGATCAAGTCACAATATAATCCATTCCTTCCATTATTTTTAATCTCTTTCCCGTTGGCACAAAGATTTATGTAAGTATTATAAAAGTAAAAGTTTAAAGTATGTTTACATTTATGTCCTTAAAGTAGTGGATGAAAATTAGTGGTATCAAATTATTGATTTTTGTGAAATGGGGGCATCAAACTTGAAGCTCCACTTAGGCCATCTCTAAAGACTTGGAGAAGGAATCATGTAATGAGACAATTTATGTAAAATTTAATCAAAAAGATTGTTTTTATATACCTGTAAATGAAATAGTAAACTAGGGACAAAGTTGAGATATCGAGATCAAAAGGTAATATAAATTCGATTCTCACTAATATAAATATTTTTAATTTAGTGCTGATGTTTATTGTTAGTTTCTCTTTGTAATTTGTTTAGATAATTAAAAATATCATGATGTTATAATCTATAATGTACAACATAGAACTATTCCGCTTATAATTCAACCCCTCAATTTTTTTTCTTTTGAAAAAACTACCCCTTCCACTTTGAATAATAAACAAACATAGGTTTATTGTAGTATAAATTATTGTTACAGAGAGCGAGAATCAATTATTCTCACGCACAAGAGGGGGAAAAAAGAAAAAAAGATAAGAATCAATTGCAGAAATAACTCCACCGCGTAGAATCGGCAATGGAGGGTGAAGAATTTGCAGTGGGCTGCATACTGTCCATCAAAACAACTTTCGGAGAAGAATTTCAAGCTCAAGTCATCTCCTTTGATCGCCCATCAAATCTCCTCATTCTTCATATCCTTTTTTAAACCCTAATCTTTATTAAATTTGAATCATTATAGATATATGCAAGATTTAAACTTTTTGCTCTGATTTTACGGTGTTTTTAATCTATTTTGGAGAATTCTTTAACTTTAGCTTTGGAAAATACAAGATGGAGTGAAATCTGGATCAGGGGCAAAGAGGAATATAAGGCTACTGAAGGCTAATTACATCAAAGAATTCGCCTTTTTGGGTCAAGGTGAAGACCCACTTGATGCCAACAAATGTGTTGTTGATCTTAATGCAGTTCAAGCTAAAGAAGAGTCTGCTATTAGGTAAAGTTTCAATTTTTAGCACCCTTTTTTTTCTTTCAAAAAATAATGTTTTTGTCTATTTTTAAATTGTTTGCCTTATTTATGGGTTTTTGTGTTTGATTGTTTGGGTTGTATTGCAGACAAGCAGAGGCAGATTCTGAAAGGATTGGAGTTGGTGTTACTCCTGAGGCTCAGAGTATATTTGATGCCATGTCTAAAACGTAAAGTGCCTTCCTTTTTTATCTTCCTAAATCCTTTGAATTTATCAATTCTGAAGATTATAACTTAGTCTATTGCATTTTATGAAATTCTTTCTCTCTTGCTTCATCAAAGTACTATAATTGCATTGTTAGTATCCCTCCTTTGCAGAAATGTGATTTGGTACATATTTGTATGATTTTGGTGTTCTTTTATTATGACATTCACACTGATAACCTGATTATAGAAAGACATTGCTGTAATATAATTACAATAGATCATCTGGGTTCACTATGAGGAAACAAGAAAGACAAATTACATTGGGTTTTCTCGTTTCTTAAGGATACTACTGTGTTCTAATGATCAAAAGTAATAGCATTTACCAAATAGTTGAACTTTGTCTTTCATTATTAAGTTCGGAAGGTAAAGTGTCCTGTCTTACTTGATAAGTTTTGATCCTCCTCCTCAAATGTTTCAAGATTTTAATGGTGTTATAATATACTCTCTTTCTCACATGGTTTAGTGATATTGTTTTTATCTTCCTTTCAAAATTTAACTATTCTTCTGAAATACAGAACAGTTTTTCACATCTTTTGCTTCCTATAAATAGTGTATGGAGATACTTATGCCATTAGATGTGATATATTCTTTTGCTTTAGTATTAATCTACTTGTGTCCATGTAGTTTGATTCAATCAGTAGAGCATCAAAGAAGTTTTAGTCTATAACAATTAGGACAATGTATGCAGAACTATTAGGGTCAATGCTCTGAAGATTTACCTCAAAATTAAAGAGTTACTTGAATGTACTTGAACTTGTTAATCTTGTAGTGCAAATGATTGAATTTGTCTTGGTTGAAGTAAAAACTCACGAGGAAGTCGCACAATAGTTTTATAAATAAGCCTTTTTACGTCCTCATCGACCAACATTTTGCCTCTTCCATTGGCTGAAATTGCTGCCAGTATGCTCTTGCTTACATAGACAATATTAGAATGGAGGGAAATGAGAAACTACCCCTAATTAACAAAAAAAACTCGTGTTGTTTTATTAACAAAACCCCATGTGCTATTTTTTATTAGCAACAAAACCCCTCCCAAGCCGGACTACATATTTTGCAGGGGAAAAATCAAGTATACCCCACCATAAATCGCGAAAACATCCCTATCCACAAAAAAAAAATTGACAATAATCCCCCTATTAACTTTTTTTTATCTTTTTCTTTCTGCCACTTTTGATGACAATGATCCCATGCATTGATAATGTAAACAGGCTTCCAGTTCGTTGGGACAAGGCGACAATAGTTGTGATGAATGAAGTTCGTGTTAGTAGCCCTTATCTGCCTGAATCCGTTCGTGGAGGAACTCCTGCTGCCAATGAACGAGTGCGAAAAGTGGTAAGTTGTTTGTGAATTCTTATATTTTGATTTTGCTGAATACTTAAAATTTGTGTCTATGTTCAATTCACTCCACTTATAACATTATTATATTATTGTTTTATATATTCAGCTTGAATTCGAGAAGAAGAGGTTGCAATCTCGGAATGTAGGTCAATGATTGTTTCAGATTCGCAGAACATTCAGAGCAAATCTAACCCTGTCCTTTGAGTTGTATCAGTTCGTTGGATAAGTAATTTATATACAAGTTTCTTTGATGTATGAGGAATTTTGAGTTTCATAAATTTATGAATATTTCTAGTTTGAGTTCTGGAATACTTGTCCCTGAATACCAAATATTAATCTTAGTTTTTTTTTTATCTAATAACTTTATAATAGAGTGAAACTTGCAATTGCAGATTTTTTTTTCCAGTTATTAGTAAATTATACTATTGTGTTAGTTCTAATTAGCAAGTACGTCATTTTATTAATATTAATTAATATATTTCCTCGTGTGTATATGAAAATGGGAAATTTTTTGCCTAGACCTGGTCTTTCATCGAAAATGTAGCAATAAGACCCATTAGTTGTGTGATTAATCAATGTAGCAATAAGTCCCCCTTTCTGAATTAGTTGTGATTTAATCGAGGCGCCATCCTCTAAGGCCATCTGTGGATTTCAATGCGTAAAATGACTAGAAAATTGAAAAGATTAAAAAGTGAATATATTTTGGATAATTATTTTGGAAGAGATTTTGTTTTGAGAGCTTCCAAAAAAAAAAGGGGGTAAAAAGTGAATATCAATGGTCTAATTAAGAACAATTTCTTCTTCAAGAACCACATAAAGTAATGGGCTTGTTTGTTTGGTGTTTGGAAAAATAGTTTGGGAGAGTAGTGGAGATTTGTGAAATAATCTCGATTTGCGTAATGTTGTGAGTTTTGAGAGAGTGGTTTGAGAAATAAAGTAGGTGTAGGTTTTTTTAAAAGAGTTGGGTTGTAGGTGTAGGATGTGAAAGACTTTATGTCAAATCATGTTTGTTGTGAGATAAATTGTGTAAGAGATAGATTACTTTATGTCAAATCAGAGTAGAGTTCGTATATGTTTTATTTAGAGATAATAAAATTGTTGTTTGTTTGGGTTTTAAGAGAGTAGTTTGAGAAAATTGAGAGATGAAAATTTATTTCAGAAAATAGAAAACATGTTTGTCTGATATTTCCCAAACACGAAATTTTTTTGGGAAACACCAAACAAACATGCCCATATATGTTTTTGTTGTTTTAATACTATAAAATTGATTTTAATTATCTTTATTTTCCTCAAAATAGGGTTATAAGTTGATTTAATTTTTTTTCCAACTCAATCTTTTTTTTATAAGCAAATAATACCATTGTATATGGATGACAATAATATATATATATTTTTCTTAATTATTAATTAACAAGTGTTATCGGCACAAACAATCAAGAAGTTGTAGGGAACAATTAAAAACGTTGGAAAACAATTCATCACCTTAAAGTTAAAAGCCATATTCGAACCAAAAATAGAATTAAATGACATTAAATTAACCAAATACTCCCTCTATTTTTTATTTATTTATCGTTTTGAAAGATTGCACACAAATTAAAAAATATTATAAATAATCATTTTTTTAAAAAAAATTCTAAAAAACCTTTTTTTTAATCAAATAATTTTAGTATTAATGATAAATATTAATAAAAATGATGAAATTGATATAAAAATATTAATAATAATCTAAAACGGTAAATAAAAATAAATAATTTTTTTTTGGTCAAATCGACAAATAAAAAAGAAAAGTAAGGGAGAATTCGAGAGAGAGAATACCAACCCTAAAGAAGCAAAATAAGAATATATAATAAATGGGAAAATTGTTTTTTTGGTACCATAGGATAGGCTGATTTGCACTTTTGGTACCATTGGATATGAAAATGCAAATTTGGTACCGTAGGATAGGTTTTCATTGCAATTTTGGTACCAAACCCAATTTTTTTACAAAATTAATGGCAATTTACCCCCTATTAAATGCATAATGTTCAATTTAACCCCCCGTGGTTTAAAAAGGAGCATTTTACCCCCTGAAATTTTGTAAAATTTCACATCGCCTCCCTGATATTTTTACAGGCGGCACTTAATCCACTTTTATTTTGATAATGTGATATTTTACCCATTGTGTTATGATAAATGTAGCAATTTATCTCCCTATGTTAAATAAAATAGTTTGCATGCATACTCTCAATTTCAACAAGTGAGTTATAATCTCCGGGTGAAGGGGGTAAGTTGCTTCATTAAAATTTTACAGGGGGTAAATTGATTTTTTTCAAATTATAGAGGGATGAATTGAATATTATGCATTTCATAGGGGGTAAATTGCCATTAACTTTGTAAAAAAAATTGGGTTTGGTACCAAAATTGCAACAAAAACCTATCCTATGGTACCAAATTTGCATTTTCGTATCCAGTGGTACCAAAAATGCAAGTCAGCCTATCCTGTGGTACCAAAAAAGCAATTTTTCCTATAATAAATTGTATCTGTTGCATGCCATGTATGCAAAAAGCTTGACTTTGCGGTACAACTACAAGAGTTTCAGGTCAATCACGTCTTAACACGTGTCCTTTTAATGTTGTTCTTTGTCAGAATAATAAAAATAAAATAGATATATGATATGATATGATATTGGGAGTGTGAAGTGATCATCATAAAGTGAAAGTGCTCTCTCTATCTGAGTCTGAGAATCTAATTCCTGCCTAATCGGATTTAATTACAGTAATTATGTTTCATATACCCTGTTAATACTTAATTGTACTTCTATTTCTTTATCTTGAGATATATTAAATTGAATAAAAAACTATTAAGTAGTAAACAATGCGCTTGTGAACATTTTTCCATCACTTTATCTTAATAGAAAAATTGTGCGTTACACTTGCACCATAAAAATTTAATTATTCGCATATGTTTCTTTTAACTTATTTATATGTGGATTAGGGAATAAAGTAGTACTACGTACTATTAAAGTTGTCCAAGGGAGCAAAAATAAAAGGTGTCGTTTGGTTTTATAGAAAGAAAAATAATGATTTCATTAGATTTGAATATGTTGGTCGGCGAGAGAGATTTACTAAACTACTAATAATTGGATGAAACAATTAATCACATTCTGGTAATCACAACATAATGGCCTGGTTTCACAATTGGCCGGTAACAAAGTTTGAACATGTCAGTACAAATAATAATTACTATGTCTATGAGATGAGATTATGAAAGGTGGCATGCAGATGCTCTGTGACTGTAACTTTATTATGTTTTGCGTGAGAGAAGAACAAAGCAAAGCAAACCAAAAGTTTACAGAAAAAACTTTATTCTATTTTTTTTTTAATTTTTATTTTGAAGAATGCATGTAATTAGCTAGTTTATTCTATTGGAAGTGTGGCAGTGAAGCCATTCCCTCCCTCCCCTGTTTTCTTTCTTACTTTTGGTTGCGTTTTGCTTTTTCTCATCTCTTCTTTTCTTTCCTAACTTAGTCAAATATTAGCTTGCATAGGCCCATAATAAATATTATTCACATTCCCTTTTTCATGTTTTATTCAATTCAATTTCTTTTGTGCTGTACCACATTACCCTCTTGTCATGTATTTGGAAAATAGTACTAGTTCCTTTCCTGAATATATGGTGGAGTACTAGCAGCTACTATTTTCATTCATTGTTGTTTTATTAGAGTTTTGAGTTTGTCTTTTGTGGAGATTAATTGGGTGAATATAGACTATAGAGAGTTGAGTTGAGTTGAGGTGAGGAGAAGAGGGGTTTAAATTAATTAATTTGAAAGTAAGCAAAAACAGAGGACAAGGAGAAGGTAGTAGGTAATTTAATGGCTGGGGGTGGAGCAGCTGCACCAGCGCCGAAACAAGATGAATTGGTACCACATCCAGTCAAAGATCAACTCCCTGGTGTTTCTTATTGCATTACCAGCCCACCCCCTTGGCGTTAGTCCTTTACATTTTTCTTTTCTTTTCTTTTCTTTTCTTTATGTTTGAAATAAATTCTTTCTATTTCTAGCTTATATATGTTGAATTCTTGATTAATTAATCTTGTAGCTGAGGCCATACTTCTTGGGTTTCAACACTTCATTGTGATGCTTGGTACAACTGTTCTAATACCCTCCTTTTTAGTTCCTCAAATGGGAGGAAATCATGTAAAGAAGAATCTATTCATCATATCATACAATTCTTTTTTCAACATTTTAACAAAACAAATTTCTCTCTCTATATATATATATATTTGATTGATTGATTCTCTTAATTATATAGGAAGACAAAGCTCTTATGATTCAGACACTACAGTTTGTTGCTGGTCTTAATACATTAGCTCAGACGATGTTTGGTACTCGATTACCTGCTGTGATCGGAGCTTCTTACACCTTCATACCCGCAACTATATCAATTGTCTTGGCTGGTCGATATAGTGACATTGTGGATCCTAGAGAGGTGATCAATTAATCAGTCTTTTCATTTATTTACCTTTGTTTGGGATGTTGTTGATATATTAGTCTACATAATCGTCGCTTCAGAAATTCAGAAAGATTATCAGAGGAATTCAAGGTGCCATGATCGTCGCTTCTAGTCTTCAGATTATCATTGGCTTCAGTGGCATGTGGCGTAATGTGACCAGGTCGAGTAAATCAAATTTTATGAATTTACCCAATATAATAAATAGCATCAAATGATCTATAGAAACTTGAATTTACCGATATTTTTGGTTGAAATCTCAGGCTTATGAGCCCCCTATCCACAGTTCCATTGGTTGCTCTCACAGGATTTGGTCTATACGAACATGGCTTTCCTCTGGTAATAAAATGATAAGCCAAACAGAGCTTTACTCGGTTAAAATCCAAGAACCAAACATAGCCTATATCTTTTTCGTCCTTTTCTAATTAGTTCTAACATGAACTCTTCACCGCCAGATCACAAAATGCGTGGAGATTGGACTACCTCAACTTATCCTACTTGTGATCTTTTCACAGGTAACATCCATTCGCATTTTCTTATCCGACCATACGATTTGTTTTTGAACTTTTCTTTCTACATGCATGTAAGGTTGCTAGATTATTTCTTGATCTTTACTCTGTGGGTGCCTTTATGTAACAGTACTTACCTCATCTAATGAAAAGCGGGAAAAATATCTTTGACCGATTTGCTGTATTATTCACGGTGATAATTGTATGGATTTATGCTCACTGTCTCACTGCTGGTGGAGCTTATAAGCATGCGGCAGAAGCAACTCAAACCAGCTGCAGAACTGATCGTGCTGGGATCATAAGTGCCGCCCCTTGGTAAATCTTGTTTGTCTCAAACCGAGTATTCATACTTAAAATCATCGCCACATCAACAACCACTTTTACAGGATAAGAGTCCCGTATCCATTTCAATGGGGAGCTCCTACTTTTCATGCTGGTGAAGCGTTTGCCATGATGGCAACCTCTTTCGTCACTCTTGTTGAGGTACATTTACTTCCATTTACATATTAGACCTCGAATGAAATGCATAAATACCCCCTAATTAACAAAAATCCCCCTGTGCTATTTTTATTATAAAAAGTATCCCTTGTACTATTTTTTTCTTGTGCTGCCAGTCGACTGGTGCTTTTATTGCTGTGTCGAGGTATGCAAGTGCAACTCCTGTGCCACATTCTGTTCTTAGCCGTGGCGTTGGCTGGCAGGTAATGAAGATGAAGAGTTTATTAGATCAACTTGAATTTTGAAATTAACTATGTTTCTTTGGTTAAAATACTTTAAAAGGGTGTGGGCATACTGTTCTCCGGAATATTTGGAACTGGAAATGGATCATCAGTGTCCATGTAAGATTCTTCTCTACGTTCTTCAATTAACATTAACATCACATAAATGTATACTACAAAAAAAAAATGAACGAACTTCTACTCTCTCTCTCTTTGTATAGTGAAAATGCTGGTTTGCTCGGTTTGACACGTGTTGGAAGCCGAAGAGTGATACAAATATCTGCTGGTTTTATGATATTCTTCTCTATACTTGGTATTTAACCTGATTAATTGATGTTCTTTTTGCCTAGGTAATGTTTTGTTTGGATACTTACAATGATTACATACACATCAGGTAAATTTGGAGCTGTCTTTGCTTCTATTCCTGCACCAATAGTAGCTGCTTTGTACTGCCTTCTGTTTGCCTATGTTGGTGCTGGAGGTCTCGGTTTTCTGCAATTTTGCAACTTGAATAGCTTTAGGACAAAGTTTATTCTAGCATTCTCAATCTTCATGGGCTTATCAGTACCACAATACTTCAACGAGTACGAATCCATCAAAGGTTTCGGCCCTGTCCACACCAATGCAAGATGGGTAAGCATTCATCTGTCGTAGTTTAATCATCGCTCGTTCAAGTTTGTAATAATGATTTTCTATATTGGCTGGCACTGGCAGTTTAATGATATGATCAATATTCCTTTCTCGTCTGAACCGTTTGTTGCTGGAGTTTTGGCACTGATTTTGGATGTTACTATGCCTCCGAAAGACAATACGACGAGGAAGGACAGGGGGATGCATTGGTGGGACAAGTTTAGGTCGTTTAAAACGGATACGAGGAGTGAAGAGTTCTATTCTCTGCCTCTCAATCTCAACAAGTTCTTCCCTTCTGTGTAGTGTTTTGAGTTGAGAGATTGAATGTGAAGTGAAAAGAAAAACATGAGAGTTTTTATTTTCTAGTTAATTTGTTTGCGCTCTCATTTTGTCATTATATTCTTCAAATTTATAGACTTTTTTTTTATGGATGGAGATGGATCTTGTCTAAATTGGGCCCAAATGGGCTTTATCCGAAAGGATGCACCTCAAGGTAGGGGTAGGTAGTGGCGTTTGGGCTTTCTGATTTCCAAAATTACTTTCTATTGCATGATGATGACTATAGAAAGTGGAACAGGCAGATTTCGAGAAATTCTCGAATGATTTTTAATTAAAAAGAAGGGCTGAATTATTATATATGCATATAAATATACTTCACAATTCACAATTGAGGTTGTTATATTTCTATTTTGTATTTATGCTTGTAGTAGTACGTAGCATCAAATTTAAGAATAAGTTGAAAAAAATAAAAAGGTGTTTTACGGTCATTAATATCTGTACCCCGGCCATTGGTATCAAATCATTGAAGATGCAATTTTTCATATTATAAATTGAATGATTAAGATGAAGATGAGAAAGAAAAACTTTATTGAATAAATATGACAAGAAGAAGAATTACAAATACCGAATGAATTGAATTACATGCAAATTACAGAATAGGTCCAATATTTATAAGAACTAACCTAACCGCCTAAAATATAAAAACTACACGATTTTAGGCAATAACAACAGTTGCATTCTTCACTTTGATTTTTCCTTTGCCAATTTATCATTTGATGGTAAATCTTCTTTCATACTATCTGTTGTATTAATTTCTTATAATTGGGCTAAAAATATCAATTTTAGCGATAAACATGCCAACAATATTCCCAATTTTTTTTTCTTTCAAAAAAAAAAAATAAAACTTCCTCTAAATGTCTCGTGATAAAGATTTTACACCACCAACTGGCGCCCCATGGCCAGTACCATAATTTGTCAGTATGCAAAAGAACAAATTTTGCAAGGACGAAGAGAGATTGAAACAGAGATTTGATCAGATAATTAGAAATCAAGTTAATTAATTATATTAGATATAGTATATATTACCACCAACCACTTTCTACGAAATGACATTATGTCACAACTCACACCAACAGCTTTTGTTTAAAACAGAAAATTTATTTATTTATTTTAATTATCATACTTAAGTGTCTGTAAATATTAGGCAAACATGCAATATGGCATGAAATGAACACATGCAATTTAGGAGGCAACAAGACCACCCCGCAAAACGTGTCAGATTAGGATTGGTTTTTGGGTAGACATGTTCCTACCTAACCAATAATTTTGAACCAATATTCCCAATTTTCTGATGATGAATTAAAAGTTCACAATTATAGAACAGTAAGTGAGAAAAAGGTAATTTTATTTTCCTTTTTCTTTAGGAAAGTTATGAATGGGTAATACTTCATTGAGTCGAAGGACGTTTGTCTTTTGAAAAATTAGTACCTACTCCGGTGGATTTAATCCATTCGGGTGTTGCATGAGTACCACATGAGCATGCAAGGATAATTTTTTATCTTTTTATGTCCATGTGACATTCATCCAACCCCAATGTATTAAATTCACTAGTATAGTATTTAAGTAACCTGTTTTTTGAGTGGGAAAAGGGTTCAAACATGGTGTCGAGTTGTCCCATTCTTTTACCCTTTTTGTGTATATTTGTTACTAGTGGATATGTTGTTTGGGATAAGAATCACCAGTTATAAGCTATAACAATCAATAGAACATGATACCATAAAAAATAAAAAGATAAAATGAAAAAGTATAGCTTTATATACAATTGTAAAATATTCGAGGTGATTAGGTCAAGAGGTAGAGATGTAGAGACTTGCGATCTTCAGATGTGAAACTCAAGTTCAAATCATATAGATCTAGTCATCACACTGAGAATGATTTATACTCAACGCTATTCAGTTTAAGCTGTAAATATACAGTTTCGTAGATAAAAAATTTACAATTGAATTTTTTAACCCAAAACTTAATATCTTGTTGAAAGAAAACGGATATAAAATATGATCTTTGTTTGTTATTATTATTATTATTATTATTATTATTATTATTATTAGTTGAAGGCTATTAGAGTTAAGTGATTACATTATAATTTATATTGTATGAAAGTTTTAAAAAAAATTAAGAAAGAGAATACTATTTTGACACCTTTTCTTGAGAAAAATATTATGAATTTATATACATCTTTGAATAATTGATAACATGGCCACTCACAATGTGTAGAATCTTTTCTCGAGCTGATCGCCCGAAGTTGACCAAAGCCTACTGATTATAAAGTTTGATTAGAAAGTTTAGAATGTAATCAGTAATCACAGATAATTAATTATTTGTTGATCGGATCATAATTACTTAGTCAAAATAAATAAAATAGGAATGTAATAAACGGAAAATTATTCATCATATCAAGTCTACGAGATATTTTATGGGATTATTGTATTTTTGGTGTCATAATTATAGATCATTGTCGTTTCTATCTTATATCTTTTTTAGCTGTCACATTTGATGTTATAATTTCAACATCGTTGACAGTTTTGATATCAATTGAGATTCAATTCAAAATTGGCCCAAAATTCCTCCACGTGACATAAAAATTAGAGATTTGACCATTCAACGACCTTTTTTTTTTTTTTTTTTCGACAAAGAAAAAAATTCCTTTCCAATCTTCGGAAAAAGAAAGTCTAATCCCTTTTCAATCCATATCTATTCTCTTGGCAAATTCTTTTGCTTCGGTTTCTGGGTTTTACTGATCAAAGATTAAAGATTCTATCTTTGTTGAGTTTTTGTACCAAAGATTTAAGTTATGTTGAAAAGGAACTCCAAAACTTCACTTTAAAATGCTTTGAAACCACTCTGTTTTCTCGGTAAAAAGGTTTTGGATATCTCAACTTTGCTTTAACTATTTATCTTGAATCCTTTTCCGTATATGGTTCTTCTTGATTCCAATCAATGGAACTTTGTCATGGAAAGACCATTGAGCCACCACAAAATTACTCCGAAAATCCAATAATCCCATATGAAAACAATGAGCCTGTACTCAATTTTGATTTTTTTCATTTATAAGTTTTTGTAAAATTAATTTTTCTTTGAAAATTCCCAATTTCCTTGTCATGAGGCCCGTGGAGGAATTTTGGGCCTATTTTAAAATTGAACCTCAATTGGCATAAAAATTGTCCCAAATGTTGAAGTTGTGGCACCAGATATGTCAACCCGAAATATACGGAGTAAAAACATCAGTAAGCTATAATTGTGACGTCAAAAAATAATAATCTCGATATTTTATGGACTTTGTAGTTGATAATGTATCCTATCATATCATTATTTATGATTATATATTATATTTTCAATCACCATATTTAGGAAATATTTCATAGGTCAATGTCATGCCTAATTAAAAATGTCCAATAATAAAAATGGAATTATAACTCTTTGGATTTCCTTTAAAATAGTAGGTTTTTTTTATATAGAAAGAAAAATTAACTGATTTTCGTCACGCCAGATTGTGCGGTATCGCTTTTTCTTTTTCAGCTAGCTAGCCCCTATATATGTCGACATAATTAACGATAGATTTGTTTTAGTCTAGTTCCAAATTGATTGTTTCTTTTATCATTGCAAAGAATAGCCACTTGTATTTTGTTATTACTAGTTCATAATGTGCCATTAAACATAAACTTTTGAGTCTTTACTTAGATCTAGTCAACTGCAATTTGCATCCACAAAATTTTGAAACTTTCGAAAATTTAAATCATATGTTTATTTGATGCAGGGACTTTTAGATGATTGGAATGGATGTTTATTTACTGAATACTGAATACTCCCTCCGTTTTTTCTTATTTATTGCTTTGTCAAAATTTTCTTGTTTATTTTATTTGTCGCTTTAGGATTTCAATCTAAATTTAATGTTTTTTTTTTTTATCAACTTTAACCTTCTTACTACTCCCTCTCCCTCCATTCCATATTACATATCGTTTAAAGTTTTTTCACAAGGATTAATGAATCAATTAATGCTCTAAATTTTAGGAAAATAAAAGTGTTATTGGACAAAATTACCCTTGAGAAACAATTAAATGCAACTCTCCATAATCCATCTCTCTATTTTCATTTTTAATGAAGAAGGGTAAAAATGTCAAAATAACATTTAAATATATCTTGAATTTCTACAGTGACATGTATTGTGGAATTTTTTTTCTCTCTAAAAAGACATATATTGTGGAATGGAGGGAGTAATACTTATCATTAATGCTAATTAATATTATGATTATTTAATTAAAATGGTGTTTTAGAATTTTTATTTAAAAAAATGATTATTTATGACATTCTTTAATGGTGTGAAATCCTTCAAAATGACAAAATAAAAAAACAAGGAGTATTTGCTATCAGAATTAGGGTGGTATTCCCCAAAAGCTAGGGTTTCCTGCAAAACAAGAAAAAATGAGGTTGGAGCAACTTTAACAAAGTCACTCTTGATCTTGAACGGATGGATAAATATGTAATGGAATATAATGAATATCGTAACTTGTATCTTAGAGTTGTTTTCATATCCAAAGTTTGTGTGCATGGATTGGGGGATTCTCCATGTTTTTAGGTCATAATTGAGGAAAATTCTTGTCCAAGTTTGGTTTGACCAAACTCATTCAACCACTAAGCAAGTGTATTGTACTTGCTTTGTGATTGGTCACTCTTCTGGGAGTTACATCCAATTGTCTGAAATTCAACTTGATGGATTTCTGTCTCCAAAGCAAATGTATTGCACTTGCCTTGTAGTTACTTAGGGTTCGACCAAATCCGGTGTAGATAAGAATTTCCCCATAATTAATATGTTTGCGTTTGAACACACATTCTCGCCATGGGATTATTGTGGGTTGTTTGTTTCCTACTTACTACTCCATTCGTTTCAATTTAATTGATACATTTGATTTTTTTCACACATTTTAAAAACTCAATAATAAGTCATTTTGATAAGATAAAATGTCAAAAATATATTTTTAATGATTACTTTAATTAATGTCATTGATCTTTGTGCGTATTTGCATTTTACTTTGTTGTGTAAACCTAGGAAGTAAGAAATGGTAAAATTGAAAAACTAAATGTAACAAATAATTTGAAACATGAAATTTTTTCAAATGTGCCAATTAATTTGAAACCGAAGAAGTATGTTTGAGTCAAGTTAGGTATCAGAATGAGTCTTGAATTATTTGGTTGGAGGGGAGAATTTGTGTGGCGCTTTAGAACATAAAAAGACGAACAAGCTCATTGATGCACCTGAACACAAGGTTGTTGCAAGTGTTCTTTAGTTTTAACGTCCAGATACTATTTATTTGAGTTTTTAGAATGTATTTTTTCCGACCATTACCAATTTTATCTGTAATATTATTTTGTTCAAATTAAAACATTTAAAATTGACTAATGCTTTTGCCTTTGGACATTCTACAAAATATATTAAAGCTCTATACTCAAAGTAACCTAATCTATGAGACTTGCCCCCCATCAACCTCCATTTGTTAGGTTCAGATGTGTAAACAGGAAAACTAGAATGTTTTTTAAATCCCTAGCTAACAAACAAACAAACATTAATGTTATAGTACCATGAAACAAAGTAGAATTTTAAATTCCCCAAAATTAAAGCTGTACCAATAGTAGGCTGTCTACATTTAATATTTAAATGGGTGACCACAAGAAGTTGAGGGAAGAAAAGTTAATTTAAATGATTTGCAGTTCCAGGCTTAGGTCATGTTTGAACATTTCATAATTTAATGTTATAGGAACTAATAAGATCCCAACACCTCACATGGCTTACATATATTGACATTGAATTAGAGATCGATGTTTACGCATGTGAGTTAAACATATATGTAGTTGAGTTCAAGATCTCTCAAACCTAGGGTTTCCAATAGTTTAATGCGAATCTTATGATTTACCAAAGTCAAAGATCTTAGACAATAGCTTTAGGCTTTTAATTTACTGTACGTAGTAGTTAATACTTAATGGAGTATATATTTATATATATAAACAGATGATGATTAATTTGAATAACTTTCAGTGATCCATAAAAAAATATATCTTTTTTTTTTCTACATACAGAAAAAAAAATCAACTTTAAAGATAAATCCCCAATTAATAAACTTTAAAGATAAAGAATTATCAATATTTTTTATGGTATGAAATGTGAATGAAACTAGTTCTTAATTTGACGCCGGCAGCCGCCTTTAAGGTAAATTATAATTATATAGTTTAATTATTAACTATAATTAATTAATTATCCCACATTTCTTCCCAAACCATACACATAAAAAGGAGTATTACTGAAGCATGTTGAAAAAGTTAAAGCTTCTTAATTATGCTTTACTATTTTATTGTAGAATCTTCACATAAATCAAAATGGTAAAAGATGCCCATTTTTAAGTTTTATCACTTTGGAGCAATTTTTACTTTTTAACAATAAAAAGAAAGCATAAACTCCTAATGCTTGTCTATTTTATTTTTGTTTAAAATATAGAAATGAAAAACCGTTGCACCTAAAAGTTGACCTCATTCTTTTTTTAAGTCTAAAACTAGCAATTCTTCTATGTGCTAAATTATTAATTTGGCCGGTTGTAAACAAATTAATACTATGAAAAAGACTCCATACTTGCGCAGTGGATAAAAAAGAGAGTTAAAATGAAGCCAAGTGGCTAAAGCATTGCAATGGCGTGGAAAATGGAGTACTGTGACAATTGGAATCTCAAATCCACGCTCTTATTTGATTTCTTTCACTATAAATCTTTTTTCTTCTAGTTGTGGATAAATCGAATATGAAAAATATTATTCAATTTATTTAAATACACCTAAAGCTCAATTGATAAAAATTCAATTGAGTTTTATTCTTTACACATAAAAACACTAGTTTTGAATGTCATTTATCATTTTTCAAAAAAAAAAAGTTGAAACTTAATCATAGTTTGAATCGATAGCTGAAATATTATTCTAACTAAAAGAAAAATCAATGTTGTCGAACCTAACTTATGTTCGTATCAATTGAAGTTAAAAATTCCTTTATTTATTTGAAAAATAAAAGGGCCTGAATAAATAAATAAAAGCTCATAATAGCTTCTTAATTGAAATACTAGTTGTTTATGAATATCATCATCAAATTTTAAATAAAGAAGCAAGATATTACTAAAGATTATGATAAAACCATCATTACCTCTCCTAATACCAAATCTTGACTGCATCCACCACGTCTGATGGCTCACCACATGGCAAATTTTCACCAATATCTAAGCTAAAACGCTGCCGGCCCCCACTCGGCGTGACAAAAAAATATAAACAAATAATATTTAGAATAATTAACATATTAGTAGTATTAAATTATTAATCACATCAGCATGAGCATGAGCATGTGATAGTAGTACTATAATACATTATCACACACCACCAATAATCAATTCAAATCAATAATACAAAAGGGAACCTGAAACAAAGTATAAAATCTGTCTCCTAGTATGGCAGTAACTGGAGTCACAACACTTTAAATCATAAATAAAAGTTATTTGGAAAGAAAGGGACCATTGGTTACTTCCCTTATCTATCTATCTATCTATCTCATTCTTCATCTTCTTCACAAAAACATTCAAACAGTAGTACTAAATTAAGCAAAGGAAATGGGAAATTGTCAAGCAGTGGATTCTGCAGCACTAGTTATACAACATCCAAGTGGGAAACTTGAGATGGTATATTGGCCCTTAAAAGCCAGTGAGGTCATGAAAATGAACCCGGGCCACTACGTTTCCCTCCTAATTCCGTTAACTGAGAATTCAGACGACAAGACTGTACGCTTTACAAAAGTTAAGCTTCTTCGGCCAAGTGATACGTTAGTTCTTGGAAGGGCTTATAGGCTTGTCACTACTCAAGGTCAGTTTTTTGCATTTTTGGCTTCTTATCTACTATTGTAAAACATGCACAAAGTCAAACTGTAATATTATATGAGAAATTTTATTAAAAGTTGCGAATTTTTTTATGCAGAGGTAATGAAAGTGATTAGAGCCAAGAAGCATGCAAAAATGAAGAAAAGTCAGTCAGAATCAGGTGAAAATTTCGAGATGAATAGGGAAAAGCAGAGTACCACTTCTGCGACTGAGCCCAGAAAGTTCATGCAAGAGGAGAAAGATCAGGTAATCTTTGGCTCTTTGATTTCTTGACTTGTTCCTTTGGCTACCTGGTTCTGCAAAATATAAATAGCAATGAATACAAGTTTTTATAAAATTTAGGAAGGTGAAATTATCCAATATTGTTCCTTCTCACTTGTTGACAAAGAATAAAAGAGAACAGTAACAACAAAACTTGTTTTGTGCACTAAATTCACAACAAAACTGTGTTTCAGTAAATACAAGATCGGTTTTATTTTTCAAGATACAGAACTTTGTTCATACTGGAAATAAAGTTTACATCTACAGTTTTATACGTAACAAATGTGGTCTTTTTGAAGATGCTAATTGAATAAATTGCAATATTCAGGATATAAAACCCGAAACACAGCAGCAGAGGTCAGGATCAACAAACTCCACATCAGTGCTAAGGCCCAAATCATGGCGGCCATCTTTACAAAGCATTTCTGAGTCTGGAAGCTGATGGTGAACCATCAAAGATGGTCAGAACACTTCAGCCGACATCACTTACAAAATCTTGAACTTCAATTTGTCTGAGTGATAGTACCTTGTACAGCTTGTAGCATAGACTAGAAATGTCGTCTCTTTCTATACTAATACAGTTTTACACAAAATTTCAATATTCAAATTCCAAACACGTTCCTCAGTGCTATTTACTGATTGAACAACATGAAGTGGAGATATGTGTAGTCAACAAGTGGCCATCATTTTTGAGATTTGGATTTCCAATTTTCCCAATCCTGATCAACATAGTTTTGAGCCCACAACAACGAAGAGCGAGCAGCCAATGGTGCTCCTGGAAGATTTTTTTCCTTGAGTATCGCCATCATATCTGTGAAGGGCTCAATCAATAATGTTCCTGGTCCTCCATAATCTTTATGCAAGAATTCACCCAATACCTGATAATAAAATAGAAAGTGGTAACACGAGTGAAATTTCAGATAAATATCGTGAACTTTTAAAATTTATCAATTTAAAAGTATGAAGCAGATGGGTCTTTTTCCAACAGAATGCCAGAACATAAAAGGCCAAATATAACAAGCTATCTCAACAGTTCATTCTCCATTTGAGGGACCACAGTAGAGGACTAAAATTTTCCAACGGTCCAAAATGAAGATTGGTTAAATATCATCACATATAATAACTACAATAGCATGATAAGCTTTTTTCCATCGCAGTGTAAATAATTTAATCAAAGTCACCAATTAAAGACTCAGATACATGCTTCCAAATTTCAAAATACCATGGAAACCAAAAAAAATATCAAATTAGCATGAAATGTTTTGACTGAAGAACCCTTATATGGCACGAGCGATAACACATTCTATTTCTGGATCACAGAATCAATTTTATTACTTCTAATAACAATTAGTAGCAATAATTTGAGAAAGACTCTGCTTGCTTTACAAAATAAAGGTACATTGCACTAGAGTAAACTAGTGAACAGAAATTCAATGGCGCAGCCTTCTGCATATTCTTAGACTGTTTGAACGTAAACTAAGTCTTCTCAGCGGCAAGCAGCCTCAAAGAAGGATAACCTTCTCCAAGTGTTACTTCAAGCTGTTCCAGACTCCACAATTTTTCTTAAACACCAGATTATCTTTCATTTAGAAACAAAACCTACAACTTTATTCAGGAGAAAGATTTCACTTCATGCTGCAACGGGCAAATCATTGACATTTTGAAATTTTTGTCCATATTATATAAATTAATACTCTAATATTTGAATGGGGATTGGGAGCCATCTGTGTTGCTAACAAAGATACAGTAAACACATCAATAAATTTATAACTGGTTTCATGTACATGGGTGTAGTCTCGGAACTCAGAAGATTTCTGATCTCTTTACTTCTTCTGGCTGAGTAGTAAAAATGAGCATCTTTTTTTGGCATGCCACCATAACAACTCAATATGAAATGGTAATATCTGGAAACCGGTCAGAACTCTTACACAAAAATGACAAATCCATCTTAAGAATAATCCTTTTGCCAAAGACTATAGTTAATTACTCGTTAGAAAATTATCTTAGAATGTTACCTAGCAGTTCACAATTCTAACCACGGAATTCTTTGAAAATTTTGTTTTTCTGGGATCAGTCTATAACAGTAATAAATTATATATTTTCAAGACAGTGCCCAAGTTGTTAAGAACTCTAGTTCACTACGGCCACTGACCAAACAAATCGCCTAGGGGGCAGGACGAGTATTATATTTTAACATTTTAACATTTTTTTTTCTGGATCAGTGCCCTTTCAAAAGTCAAAGAACCAAATTTTAGTGTAATTTATTCAAGGAAAGAATTATCTCTTCATTGGTTTCCATCTAATTAATTTAGGTGACATTTTGGTTCGTAGGTGAGAAATCCCTATCTACAACTACTACAGCAACAAAGATCGCTAAATTATATACTTAGTAAGTTGAGTTTGGTTTAAAGAAGTTAAATGATCTACAAATAGTTCCAATCCACTAAAATAAGTTATAACAGATCCGGGTACTCTTCCAACTCTTAACTTAGAAATTATTACCAAATTAAGAAGCTGCTTCCTGGTATTATGGTAATGATTAAGCATCAGATTCACTTCTCTTCACATGGCAATGGACAGATGTTAAGTCACTGATTGACACCATAATTTACCATATCAACTCCTTAACTAAACTCTTTACCAGTAATTCTCTGAGAAACGTGTAAGAGATTCTTATGTTAGTTGAAAATATTGCAGCATGATTCACAGTAAAGTTTTAATGCCCCAAAAGGTCAAAATAGCATGGGATCTTTTTAGGCTTGTAATCCAGATGCTCTATGTCTCTCTTTAATTAGACACATTATTGCATCAGCTTTTAATGAGCATGAAAATCTAGCTGATATATATCTCTCTATCTTTGTATCTCTGGCAGCTCTCTATCTATCTATCTCTCTCCCTCCTCTCTCTCTCTCTCTCTCTACACACACACAGCTCAAGGACCTACAAATTCATATAGATCAAACGTTGAGAAGCCCACTAAAAATGAATTACACTTGTTCATTAACAGATTTTAACATTATACTCTCTAAAATTAAAAGTAGTGTTCCATATCCTTAAGTAATGGGTCATCATTGTGTAAGAAATTGAACATTTAGTTTTCTTAATGATCTGAGCAGACGACTATTCTTCAACAGAAACATTTTACTTCAGAAACTCTAACAGACACCCAATTCGAAACACATGGACTATCTTCACAACAGAAAACAAGAAGAAGTTCTCACTCTGAGATGCTCAAGGGGATTTTTTTAGTGCATTAAGACGTGCAGTTGAACAAGCCAAGAATTGAAAATGTGATAACAAAAACAAATATGGATGTCACAAATTGCTTGGTCTTATTTAATTAAAGCGAGTGAGTTTCAGAAAAAATATATTGAAGCTGATCAAATTTTAAAATCGGCCAGACAAAATGTTTAGATTAACTTTTATTCTACAATATGTGGAACTATTGATATCTTAGACCCCATATTGTTTGTTGTCACTTCTTGCTTTCTACCAAGCTTAGCAGAACCAAAAGATCTTCACCCCCCAACCAAACATTATAGATTATTCTGGCTCATTGCAACCATTAAGTACTAGTGATTTAAGCCTCATGAAAGCCAACGAAATAAAGTGCAATATAAGTTTTCGTTATTGCAATCAGAGTTAGGTTCTCAAGTATAAGTCATATGACCAACCAAGTCACACAACCCCTGCCATATTAACTTGTAAATGACCCATTCGCTTGTTATTTCACATGCAGCACACTAACACAGTTCGAGTATAGCCTTCTAACATATAGTATAACCTGAAAGTTTGAGTATTCAACTCAAACTTGAATGAATAAAAAATGGAGTACCTATACTGATTCGATCTCACATTTTCGTCAGACTCAAATTAACATTTGAATTTTTACGCAGATCATCATTCACTCGAGCAAGGAATTAAAATTACTTCCCAAATCACACAGAAATATAAATTTATTTTCTTCTTCTCTTTATTTCAGCAACTCAGACATATGCATCATTTTGAAAAAGGGAAACTATCCATATTATTGTGCTATTTGCATCATAGAGTCATCGACGGCCACCAACTAGGGACACTTAAAAACACATAGCATGGAGGAAGCAAAGTTTCACATATCCTACAAGGCTACAACAAAATTTGTAATAACCAAACGGTCCACCTTAGTAAACGAAGGGGGAAATACCTCCGCACAGACATTGACAACGGTTCGAAGATCATTTCCAAATGTATCTTTTTCCTTGGAAAGTTTCTTCAGTAATTCAGCTTTAAACTTCTCTGTCTCCTGTAATTTTTTCCAAAATCACACACAATCAAATCACTAAAATCGTATATAATTGAATAAAAATTAGTGAAGGAATTACAGCTGCGGCAAATTGAGGGATGGGGTCAGGATATACGTAATTTTTAGGTTCAATTGCTCTTGGACTTCTCGGAAGAGCTTTTGCAGTGACAAAATGCAGAGAGCTGCGCAGGATAAGGGAGTGTGTGCGCAGGATAGTGCCATCGAAGGTGGGGGTGGTTTTGGCGGGGAACACAAGAGGTGTTTGGATAGGATTACAGAGCGACGCCATTGGGGATAGCCAGCCAGCCAGCCTGCTGCCACAAATGAGGGTAGGGTACTTGCTAATTTTATATATGGGCTGGGGCATGATTTCTTAAGTTTAATTAAAAGCCCAGTCCATTTATAGCTATTGCTAGTTTATAATTGGGCTGGGCTGGGCTTACTTTGTATGTTTCATTAAAAGCCCAGTCCATTCAAAAAAGTGTTGCACAAGTTGATTTGACAATTTTTTGTGCTAGGGTGTTTCAAATATTTCTAGTTTTTGTGTGAAACATATAAAACATGTTTCTTTAATTAACTAAGATATGAAATCATCTTTCTGAACTTTTTGCTTATAACACATGAAAAAAGATATCTCCAAAAGAAGAGAAGAGAATCATAGCATTGCATTATTATTATTTACTAATAGAAAGTATTATTATTATTTACTAATAGAAAGTTTGAAAACCCAATTAATAATGAGCGAGCACCTATTTCTATTTGGACCACAGAATACTAGTAAGTACGTACTAGTAGTATATGTTATCTACTACGTACATGATCAACCCAAGTGCCAAACTCCGTGATTTACATTAATGCTCAAACTCTCTCATTTATTCCAACTCTTGTCAATCTCGTGAATCCATTATTAGATTTAGATCACCCCGCATTAATTAATTCACCAACCCATCATCATAAATCTCTTCATATCAAATACCTTACCTATATATATACATCCCCAAAGTCCAATTTAATTTCTCACCCTTCACAAAATTTTGTTCAGACCTCCCCACAAAAGATGTCCCTCTTTCTTTCCTCAGCCATCACACTACTACTACTACTACTACTATCACTCATGAACGCTCAATTATGCACAACATTCACTGTCATCATGTCTGATTCAGCCCTAGTCGACGGCCCACAATCCGGGTTATCGAATTCAAATGATGCATCCCGATCCGACCCAAAAGAACAAGAAGCCGTTTACAATATCATGAGGGCTACTGGTAATGACTGGGCAACTGAAATACCCGATGTATGTCGTGGTCGATGGCACGGAATCGAATGCATGCCCGACAAAGACAATGTGTTACATGTCGTGTCATTGTCTTTCGGGGCATTGTCGGATGACACTGCATTCCCTACTTGTGATTCTACTCGATCTTTTATTTCCCCTTCCATTGTGGAGCTTCCGCATCTAAGGACATTGTTTTTCTACCGTTGTTTTAGTAATAATCCCCAACCAATTCCATCTTTTTGGGTAGATTGGGTTCCAATTTACAAACTTTGGTGCTAAGAGAAAATGGGCATGTTGGGGAAATACCATTTCAAATTGGGAACTTGACCCGTTTAACGGTTCTTGATCTTCATAAAAACAATTTAAACGGGTCAATACCAAGTTCTTTGGGTCGACTCACTGGGTTAAGATCGTTGGATTTGAGTGGAAACAGATTATCCGGTTCGATTCCGAATATTTCTTTACCGGATTTGAGCGTTCTTGATTTGAACCAAAACCATCTATCTGGATCAATACCAACATCACTTTTTAGTTGCAAATCTCTAATAAAAATAGATTTGAGTCGTAATAGGATATCGGGTTCTTTACCGAAACTAAGGGGGCTTGACGAACTTATTCTTTTGGATTTGAGTTACAATACTTTAACAGAAAACCCATTTGCAAAACCTTTCGAGAATTTGAAATCACTTCAAGCTTTGATTCTCAATGGAAACTCATTAATGTTTAGTACAATTCCAGAAGAGGGATTTAGAGGATTGGATAATTTGATGATTCTTGGATTGTCAAATATGAATTTGGAAGGAGGTATACCAGAATCTTTTGGATTGTTAACAAAATTACGTGTGTTACATTTAGATGGGAATAAATTGAATGGTACAATTCCATCAAGTTTTGGGTATTTGAATGGTTTGAGTGAACTTAGGTTGGATAATAATAGATTAAATGGGCCGGTTCCTTTTAAAGAGAGGTTATTTGGAGAATGAGGAGAAAATTAAGGCTTGAAAATAATTTGGGCCTTTGTTTTGATGCAAGAAGTGGGCTTGGAGATCATTTGGACTTATTGTCTGATGCAGGAATTGGGCAGTGTGAGACGACAACATTTGGGCCGACAGTATCGGTGCAACATGTTTCAACGGTTACTAATTCGGGTCACAAAATTATTAAAAGTGAAATGATTGGGTTGAGTGTTGTTTTCTGGTTTGTTTTGTTGTTATTTTGTAAGGATATATAAATTGAATTGAATCTTTCTTGAATCGTGATTTGTACTTGTGGATAGTGAATTTGTAAAAAGTAGATGAATTATGAATATTGTTAACCCCTTTTCTTTATATTGGAAATTATATGCCACAAAAGCATTTTCACATCTCAACATTGAAAAGTATAATTTATTAGAAGATTACTCAAGTTCCATTTCCATTTCTTTAAATTTAATTAAATTAATTGTGGAAGTTAAATGAGGACATATGATTCATTTGGTGCAGAAGGCACCATACTCCTCAATATCCATGGTACTAGTACGCCTACTAATGATTAGCGTAAGATAATAATATCAATTTTAATTTAAAAAAAAAAAAAAAAACTTTCATGGATAACTCTTATTAAACAAACTAGCAAAACGGCTATACAAAGTGGAACAATGATAACTTTCATCAATAACACATTAACAAGAAGTAAGAGACCATTTGGATGGAAGAATTTCAAATAAAGAGGGATTTCAAATGAATGTATTTGAAATTTTAGTGATTTAAAATCTCGTTCGGATATTTTTTTTTTCTAAATGATTTCAAATCCATTCATTTGAAATTCATTGTTTGGTATATATCATTTGTAGTATTTGAAATTCCCAATTATACCTTATAATTTGTTCTATGAGTTAATTCTTGCTCGTTATTTGTTGTTGATATCTAGATAAAATCGGATAAATCGATTTGGGGCAAAATCACAATTTTTGAAAACTAAGAGACCAAAAGTGCAAATATCGAATTTAAAAAAATATGTGGCCGAATTGAAAATCTTAATTTTCTGAAAATTCTAGATTGAATTGCAACTACGGATTTTTTGAGAATTTGGGTCAAATTGTAATTTCGGAAAATCAGGGTGAATGAAAATTTTAATCTTCGGAAAATTATGAACTGAATTGCGATTCTTGATTTTTTGAAAATCTGAGGTCAAATTGAAATTTTTGAAAATTGAGAGACCAAAAGTGTAAATTCGGATTTATGAAATATGGAGCTAATTGAATCGCAATTTTGGGTTTTTCAAAAATTTGGGGTTAAATTGTAATTTTAAAAAATCGAGGGACCAAAAGTGCAAATTTTATTTTTCGAAAATCAGGAGCATAATTGAAATTTTTAATTTTTTGAAAATTTTCGACTGAATTGCAATTCCGGACTCTTCAAAAATCTCGGGTCAAAATTGCAATTTTCAAAATTTGAGGGACCAAAAGTGTAAATTCGAATTTCTGAAAATCGGGGTCCGATTGAAATTTTTAATTTTCTGAAAATTCTGGACTGAATTGTAATTCTGGATTCTTCGAAAATCTAGGGTCAAAATTGCAATTTTCAAAAATTGATACCAAAAGTTAGAATTCGAATTTATGAAAATAATAACCAAATTGCACATTGTAATTATTTGAAAATTTGGACTGAATTGTTATTCTAGGTTTTTTGAAAATTTAGGATCAAATTGCAATTTTTGAAAGTATACAGTGTAGACTTTGTTCTTAAGTGGATTTCAAATAACTAGTTTTAGAAGAATTTCAAATCCACTTAAAATTTGCTGAAATCCATTGAACTAAAATCCAGGATTTCAAATGATGGATTTAAATTTGTATCCACATACTCAACTCAAATCCATCCATCCAAATGGGCCATAAAAGAAATACAAGACTACCAATTCCACCCAAAAGCCCATTATGTAAGGTTGGAGACGGATATGTTATTTCCACATGGCGGGAAACTAAACTTCTATTTGGGTCAGCAAGCTATAAAAACACGATTTTTCCAACTCGATACAAAGTTTCGGATGTTGTTTATGAAGATCGTTTGGAGACAATTACTCTCAAGAATAACCTCACTTTGTTAAGATTTATTTTATTTTTAAATATTGTCAAACTTATCTCCTACGTGTGGTGTGAGGAGTAGATTTATTATTTAATAGTTTATTAGTCATATTAGTATTAGTTATCATGGATTAGTGGAATTAATATAAATCGAACTCCACTTAATTAAACCCTGAAATTAATTTAAACTCAACTTGAATATGGTAAACTATAATTCAAGTATAAGACCGGAGTTGAACATATATGTATGATCTATTTGAATCAATATTAGTGGCCAGTAATGAAATCGTTCAATTTGCAAGAAAAAACTTATTCTCGAGATTGTTTGGTGTCTTTTTTTTTTATAAGAAACGATTGATGTTAAAATGTTCTAATTATTTTGACAAGTGCGACAACCAAGTACAAACTAACCATGGTTTTAAAATTGTGTAGTTTAACTTAATCACGTGCACTAATACTGCCAAGCACGTGTGGGCCATTTGGGAAAAAAGAAGTAGAATGAATCCCTACTTTTATTTTACTTATATATATAGTACAGGAACAGGATGCTTTTAGTTTAAGATGCATCCACAAGGAAAAGCCAAAAAGATATGGAAACATATATATATACAGGTAGGTAAATTAATTCAAATTTGTTAATGAAAAATATTTCATTTAGGTAGGTCCCTTCTTGTATGCTCCTCACGTCCGAAAATTCAAACCTAGTGGTGGTCTGTCATTTTTATGTTTTGTACAAAAAAGTAATTTTATATATCTCCAACTGGTTGACCAACAATTCATAAGACTTGCTCCAACGGCAAGGGTGGGGGTTCGAATCCCATTTGAAACTTTGATGAAAGCATTTTCATGAGTCTATCTAAATGGTCATTTGTAGTGAAGACCCCTTTCTGCGCAGAGTGTACAGCAGTATGGTGAGATCCCGAGGCTTGGTGGAGGCACATCCTGCGATTTACATCCTTCAGGGTTCTAGGGCAAGGATTCTGAGGGTCCAGGATTAGTCTAGTGTAAGCTTTGACACCTGGATTATAAAAAAAAAAAAGTAATTTTATTTTCTGGTAGTCGTCTTTCTATAACCTTTTTTGAAAACTAAAATATTCCAACAGCAATTAATTAATGCAATTAATTAATGCCACCTCATATTTACAAAAACATGCATGCATATGGTTAATTGTTCTAATCTTATAGGGAACTCATTTATAATTTGGTTCACCATTATAACGTAATTAAAATTACTTGCACATTAATTTAATAACATGCCATTGTTTCACTAAAAAATGCTCAGTGGCTTATCAATAAATGCAAATTTTTTTTTACAATTATCTCTTTGCCCAATTAATAAGAAAATATCACTATTTCTGGACAAATAAGACAAAAATGTAAGTACTTACAATGCAATAAAAAAATGTACAACTCCTATTCAAACTAAGAGAAGAGGGGAAAAAATAGAATAGTAATTAAATATTACACATTTACAATCAATTAATTATACACATATTGATTTTGCTTCAAATTTATTTAGATATTACTGTATTAAAATCAAATGGATATAGATTCACATTCATTTCGTATTTCCGAATTATTAACTTTTTCACTGAATCAAATTCATCAACTATTTAATATATAATAAGTAAAAAAGTTACTCCACTTAAATTGAATTTGAATTAAAACTGAAGTGACAAAAAACTCTCTCTCTCAACTCAAGGCATCTAGAATTATCAAAAAAAAAAAAAAAAACTCAAGGCATCTAAATAACAGCGACCCAACAAACGAAAGTCCAAATTCATTAATAATACTAGAATGAAGTAAGGACTTTACACAGACCCACACGCAGCACTGTCATAAACAATAAACCAATATTCCGATACCCAATCAACTTTACGTTTCACATTTCAATTCATAGAACAAATTCAAATACGAAAGCTTTGTTCTTTTCTACTTTTGCCTCGACTCGACACCTTTACTCAATCAACAGAGACATCTGTTCTTTAAAGATAACTTAACAGAGTAGTAATAGCAGGATCCGTTTTTTCTTTGAGTTCCTTCTTAAAGTGGAAGGGGGAGAGGTTTTGGTTTTTAAGAAGTGGGTTTTGGTTACTTTTTGTGGGATTTTAGTTTGGTTGGTGAAATTTTGCAGGAAAGAAGGGTTCTTGCTTGGTGTAAGGTGTTGAAGAGATTTATGGATTTTCGCTCAATGTTTTGCTGTGTTAAGAGTTTAGATGGGTATGTGCTGCGTTTACATTTGGTCAATGTTCATTTATGTTGGTTTTTGTTATTTTTATTTTTTCAAAGTTATTCATATATGGTTATTTTGGGAATTATTTTAGTTGGGGTTTTGATTAAGCTGCTTTATTCTAGGGTAAATCTGATGTTTTACTGATTAGTAATGCTTTTATTTTTTCTTGGTTGCTTAAATACTTGGCGAGAGTGAAACGGGGAAGTTTTACAATGTTTCTTTATATTTAACCTGTGAATTGAATGAATCCATTTCAATATTGATTAGAATAAAAGAAGTGAAGTTACTTTTTTAAATCCCTTTTAGTATTTCCTAAATGTAGCTACCTAAAGTGAACTTGTTAATGTAACAGGAAAAAACAAGGGAAAAAGGAGTCAACATGGAGGATATTTTCTCTGAAGGAGTTACAACTGTCTACGAATAATTTTAACTACGATAACAAGCTCGGAGAAGGTGGATTTGGCAGTGTTTATTGGGGTCAGCTCTGGGATGGTTCTCAAGTAAGATTCAAGTGCTTCTGGTCCATTTCATGTAGTTTCTTAACCATTCATTAGTGTTATATCTGATTTTCCTTGATTTCTAACATACTCTACTACACCGATCAATGAGCTACGAAAGAAATTAAAATTGGCGCTGGCAAACTATAGGTATTAGAAATACCTTAACATGTTAATTTAGGAGTTCAGTTCTTGAATAGCTGAGACTCTAGGTAATCCAATTGATCTTTCGATGATATTTCCTTTTTTAATTTATGTTGGTGTATGGTCCCTTTCCAACAAAATTTATCTTCCCATATCTTCACGGTATATACTTGATACCAGATAATGTAGCAGATATTTTATCCATTAAGCAGTTAGTTATTACCTGACTCATCATATTCATTTGCATTACTTACTATGGTCAATGAAGTTTATATAAATATTCAAAGTTATGTTATCTTATGGAATCAATTACTACAGTTGTCGTCTCATAATTTATACTTTCTAAAGTTTGAGGTTTATTTTTAAATTCTTTTTTCTTGACAAGGTCAAGAGATCCCTGAATACAGATTTATATGGATACATATAATTGATACCAAAGAAGTCAAAGTGTCTCTAAATGGCCATCTTCATTGATGATGAAAAGCTCACAAATGGGTTCTGTACTGAAGCACTTTTCCTTTACAGCACTCTTTTCACTTCACTTGTTATATAAGAATTACCATTTTATTATTATATTTCTCAATTTTATAACTTTCTCAACTTAGGAATTCGGCATCTCATGTTGTTATATGCCTTTGTCTCTGGCATGGTTAAAACATCTATATGTCTGCACAAGTAGAAATTTCTGAAGAGCTCTATAGGACTTGATAATGAACAAATTTACTCTATTTTGACGTGCATATTGTTGAAGTATCCAAGGATGGATGATGAAAAATCGGTTATACCACTTTAACTTTCTTCTTTGAGAACATCAGTTTCTATGCTTCGATTCTCAGTTATCTTTGCCATTTGTCCCCTTCTATCTAAATCCGCAGGCCTTTATCTATAGTAAACTAAGTAGATATAGTTAAAATGTTACTTTTTCCACATATAGAATGGCGTCTTCTTACCAAGCTTGATACTTTTATTCTACAGCTATGTATGTTTGATTTCTTTCTCATGCTTACTTCTTTAGATAGCTGTGAAAAGGTTAAAGTCATGGAGTAACAAAGCAGAGATGGAATTTTCTGTTGAAGTCGAGACACTTGCTCGTGTACGCCACAAGAATTTGCTCACTCTACGTGGTTACTGTGCTGAAGGGCAAGAACGTCTTATTGTCTATGATTACATGACTAATCTTAGCTTACTATCTCATTTGCACGGGCAACACTCTGCTGAATGTCACCTCGACTGGAAAAGGCGAATGAACATTGCTATTGGTGCAGCTGAGGGCATTGCGTAAGTACACAACACAACTACGCATTCTGTCATTTTTGTTCGAGCTAAATGCAAAATGCCCCCTGTACTTTGCTTAATTGGCAAAAAAAAAACCTGTGTTATTTTTATTAGCAAAAATCTCGTGTTTTTTACTAGCAAATAAATCCCATTTGAAATTCCTTCATAAATCAAGAGGGAGGTTATTGCCAATTTTCAAAGTTAACGGGGGGAATATTGGCAATTTTTTAGGTGAATAGGGATGTTTTCGAATTTTTTGGTCGGGATATAATTGTCATTTTTACTGCAAAATATGTACTCTGGCATGGGAGGGTTTTTTTTTTTTTGGCTAATTAGGCAAAGCATAGATTGGCATTTCATTCTGCTATTAAACTTAAAACTTGTTATGTATCAGATATCTACACCACCATGCAACCCCACACATAATCCACAGAGACATTAAAGCTAGCAACGTATTGCTCGATGGTGATTTCAAAGCTCAAGTTGCCGATTTTGGGTTCGCTAAGTTCATACCTGAGGGTGCAACACATGTAACAACTAGAGTGAAGGGTACTCTAGGATACCTTGCCCCTGAATACGCAATGCTAGGAAAGGCATCGGAGAGCTGTGATGTTTACAGTTTTGGGATTCTTTTGCTTGAGCTTGCTAGTGGGAAGAAGCCATTAGAGAAGCTCAGTTCAACATTGAGGCGCTCGATTACTGATTGGGCTTTGCCTCTGGCTCGTGAAAGAAAGTTCGATGAACTTGCTGACCAAAAGTTAAATGGGAAGTATGTGGAAGAAGAGTTGAAGAGAGTTGTTTTTGTTGGATTAATTTGTTCCCATAATCAACCTGAGAAGAGACCTACGATTCTTGAAGTGCTTGAAATGCTGAAAGGCGATAAAGAGAAGTGTGCAGCTCTGGAAAATCATGAAATGTTTGTGAGCACTATGGTTGTGGATTCAGGTGTGGAGGACAGCTCGGAATTTATCTCAGACGAGAAGGAGCCAAAACAAGAAATTGAAAATGTTAAAATGTAGATACTCGATTTGGTGGACAGCTTCTTCAGCGTGTAAAATATGATTGCTTTCTCATTGGTTGCATATTTTTGCCAATGTATCGGAATCCGCTTTATTGAATTCAGGGTACAAGAGTGATGTCTATTGGATTGAAGTAATGATCAAGTTTGTTGTGCATTACCAGTTAATTATGTAAGTTTGGTGTTAACGTTGGATTCTTAAATTTGTTTTATACATTTTCTTGGATTTCTTGAGTTGGGCATATATGTAGATTGTAACAAGGTTGCTCAGATATTGTAGTGCTCGTCACATCTGAAAACTAGAAGTATATTTTGAGACGTTCTTTGTTCAGAAAATGAAAATATGTGATAGTAGTATATTATCTTGAAATATGCCTCCTGACATTCCTTCTTTATTCTGACACTGTAAATCTGTTTATTGGTGAAATTTGATTCATATTCTGTTCTGAAAATAAACAAATGCAGTTTATTAACCTTTCATCAATGAATCAGAAAAAAAAAATTTACTACAATATCGATATTTATAATTGGATAGGAAATTAATCTCAGACCATATCTGCAAAAGATTAACTTACAATACGATATTTTTACAATGTTGCGAAACAAAGAAGTGAAAACTAAAAAACATACAACACGATGTCGAAATGCCGAAATTGGTCTCACCCACCGAAATTGGTCTCACCCACCAACAACTCTCGAATGGTGGAACTTAGTAAACGCCTCCTGTCATTTCACATTATAATGTAGAACTAATATTTACAATTTCCTAAGTACAAGATTGCAACAACAATTCTAATACGTCTTCGGTAATAGAGACATTTCAAGTAAATGTGTCTTCCCTGTCACCCTCGGCAGATTCCCCTTCCTCCAGATTGCTGAATTCAAGGAAATGTGTTGGTCGATGATCCTCGTGATAGTACTCCCTAGGTGTCCCTAGTTTCAACCCATAGCTCATGCTCACTGTATGCTTCACACCCATAAAGTTGTAGTTCCACGGGCCATTATCTGGTACCTGCAAAATCACACAAATTACACCAAGCAACCATGAGGAACATAAATATAAATACGAACAAGCTAAAAAAGAGATGTTTACAAGAATAGAACAAATGAAGTGTAAAACAGAGCATTACCATGTAAAAGCCAAGGAAACGGTCACTCAAGAGCATTTGGACTTTTTCATAGTAAGTTGGCAGGTAACCATGTGGATTGCTTGCAGCATCACTGTTACTTTTTCCCCATTCGTATCCTGATGGGGTCAACTTATATGCAGTCAAAGAGCATGAACCGGGAGTGAAACTGCAGGTCAAGATTATGCACTTCTCTCCATCCCATTGTGCATTATTGGACAAAGTCCGAGCATGAGCCACTAGATCCTACATTTTGCATAGATTTACACGTGTTAAGAATTGAGGTCATGATAAATAAAGCTAGGGAAATAAAAATAAAATATTAAGTGTGAACCTGTGGTGACAGCTGAGGAAGCTCATTGGGTTGTGTATGCAGCCATCCGAGAGGCTCCAAATCGGTCAAGAAATTATGGCTAGGAATAGATGATGGAAGATGAACCTGCTGATGAGTACCCCACTGTGGGGGCATAGCAATACAACGAATCTCCTTCACCTGAGGATTGTCTGGTGGGCTTATACCATACAAGTATCCAGCAATTTGAGTACGCAGGTCAGCTATGCATATAAATTTCTTCAAGATGTTTTTGGGAATGATGTATGTATACCCAGTTTCCTGCACATTATACAAAAAAAAAATCAAGAGATGTTCACACCATTAATCATAATTCTATGCATATGCAGCTAACTTGAAGTGAAAGGGTACCTTGATGTCTTCTGAATTCACATATATGTGATTAACCCGTAGATGGAGATTTGTGGCGGATATTGCTCTAACACGCCAGTCAGTTTTGGAACCAAATGCTGCCTGCTCATAAGGACTTGTAGTGGTAACAATTAATTCATCTCCATGCACATTTGTGGTCCTTGTGGTGACTGCTGTAAGCTGACTAGCCTCCTTTGCCTGAAATAGAATATAAAGGAGTCCATAATTAACTACGTGAAAGCCACACACAAAAAAATAGCATGAAGACCACATATTTTATGTCTAAATACTGGGTTTTTTTTTTTTTTTTTTTTTTGGGGGGGGGGGGTTGGAGTTGTAAATCACCTGTTTCTCGATCTCAGCAATTTGCTGTCGTTGCTGTGAAGGTGGTGTAATTTCAGCTCCAAGAATTATATCACGGATCTCAGATTGGGTAAGAGCCGATGTGTTTACATTGTTCTTCTTGGCATAGTCTGAAAGTATAAGGTCTCGGAGTGCAACCTCAACCTGCATATGTCACGAGAAGAAAGCATCTTAGAAATGCATCGCTTTATGAAAGCCATGTTCTCAACAGAAAATTCAGAAGTCACTATGTCAGAATATGCATGGGTCAACAAATCTCACCTTCATCCACTGTTCATCTGAGAGTGAAGGCCAGATATGGTGCGGCTCGGTAACTATTGTCTTGTCAGGCTTCAGCAACATTTTTGCCTTCTCATTATTGACATGGAGAGCTCGCAAAATCAAGATCAGCCTCGAGAATGCTGTGTAGGATGAGATACTCTTCAACCAATCATCATATATGTTGAACAAAACCATTTGAGGTTCTGTGGCCTTCAATATCAAATCGCCGAATTTCTCGATCTTTAAGCAAGCCTGGAATGGCAACTGTAGCTCACTTCCTTTGATCACAATATTTGGGAAATCAAGCAAGTGGACCTCTAGTGGATCCAACATTCCTTTGCGTGTCACAATGATTTGCTTTGGCTGTTCTTCAACAGGTAATGACCGCACCAGAGCAGCCACTTCTTCAGCAGTTTTCCACTTCGCCAGCTGACCAAGTCGCTTCTGCCCTGCCCACACACTTGTGTGAATGACCTGCAATATACATGTCGTAGATAGAGATGGATAGATGTTCAGTATATATCACAAAACTGAAAATTAAATGAAATTAGCAGGTAACATAAACAAACCTTCAGGAACAGTTGACCGGTTCTAGGGTTGAATATAAAAATGGCACCATTAATAGGTTTTGTTGTGAGATTTCCCTCAAATGTCTTGTGTATTGTGACACGGTACACATTTGTGTCGTCAACAAACCAAATTATCTGGTTGCTGAATATCTCACCATAGTTCTGAGATGATAAATAAGGCTCTGTAGGTTCTGAAGAATACAACTGCAGTCCTTTCCTTATCCGTTCTCTCAGAACATATAATGCTGGATTAGACTGGAAGAAGAAAATTTAACATATAAGATATATTTCTTTTACATGAAGGTATGATCTGAGACAGTATAATTTCGAATCCAATAATAAGAAATCCTACAATATTAAAAATTGTACCGTCTAATTTGTTTGCTATGGTGCTGAGTGAAATTGTTCAATTTGTTAACCAACTTATCATGTTTCACTATTTTATGTTTTAAATCTTCCAATTCTAAAGTTTGCAGTGTTATTAATCATATTATTATATGAACATATTAACTAAATTATTTATGGTAGATTTGAATTTAGCCTAATTGATAAGTAACAGCAATGGATAGAAAGAAATGTGACCGAGGTAGTATAAATAATACCTTCATGATCTTGTTCATGGCCTGGGCAAGCAATGGCTTTGACCCCGGAAACCAATTTCCAAAAGCAGAATGCAAGTTGTAAGCAAGATCAAGACCAATCATAACCCCTGCACATAGTAACAAGTTACTACTAACATAAAAACTGAGCATAAGCATCAGTTTGGATTAAACTGCAGAACAGCATACCAGTTGGTGATGGATAGATGGACATATTGTCTGTTGTGTAATCCATAAACTTCGCCCTGGTGTAGCGTTCTATGTCATGGGAATCATAATCACCCCAGCGAAGCTGCACATCGATCCAGTATTTATTACTGGCCTTCTGGTCAAACACATCCTTCGACTCAGCCACGAGACTGGGCTTTGACATAGGCCATCTATGGGCAGCAAAGAGGAGTACGTCAGCACAGAACTATTCATTTTGTAACTTTTCCTTGGATGGATAGTTTCTTTCTGAACAGTCTCAATTTCCAGCGCATCCAGTTCTTGATCCAAAACCTGGCAAAGATCCATAACAACACTCTCGTGTATTTTCTGCCACAAATGTGCACGGAATATCTGAATCAAAGATATCTTAAGTGTTGGTATCTTTCCATGCATAAATATTCCAGTTAGATCCAGCTGCACTTGGAAACCAACGTATACATTTGCTCTATTTATAGTAGGCGACCACCAAAGAGTAAACCTCCGGTTAGGGATTTGATTGAGCCCAGATCTCTGAGCATTAGTCAATTTCTTATATTTCATGGACTCCTCGAAACCAGAAGCCTTCTCCCAGAAAAGACCCTCCCATGTAGGAAAGCTGAAAAAATCAAACAGCACATTAGGATCCAATATAAGGAGTTGAAATCAACAACACCAGTCTATATACTTTAGGAAGGTGACACATATGAAAACATCAATTTTGTTATAGGTGTACTAAGGAACAGTAGTTGAATACTTACTATGTTCCCTTGAACAGCGTATGTTCAAGAATTCCTTCAACTCCTCCCAGAGCTTGAATGACATCAGTCCGGTAATTGTTCAAGTTCCACAATTTTCCATCATGCCTCTGGTGCGTCCACCAGAATGGATTTTGTTTCAGAACCTGATATTGCTTAAAATCTGTTCTCACTCGCCACCCTTTGTCATATGCAAGGGTGTGGCGATCCTTTTGAAACAGAGTATTGATTCTAGGTATACCCCGATCCCATGAATCCTGAACACAAAAAGGAGGAATATAATTGTGCTCATACCATTTCCTATAGTAATAAAGTACTGATATTTACCACAGATGCAAAATAGTTTGATTAAAACTTAAATCTTGACCTAAGACCACCCCACTTGCAGTCGTAGTCTTTGTGTTTTTCTTTTATTTAATTTGGGCGAGGGGTAATTCTACCTATCATAAACCCCAACAGGCTAATAAAACAAGATAAGAATACGAAGGGTAAAAAAATAACTGCAAAAGCTTACTTCCAAATCTTCCAAAGTTAATCGCCTATTCTGAGCCTGAGCTTCCTGTCTCTTCAACGCATATTCAGCCCAAACACGCTGCGAATCAATGAATTCACTCTCCCATGGCTGTCAATAAGGCGAAGCAAAAGGCAGGTTAGGAGAAAAAGCATAATACAAATCCCATATACATACAAACGCCACATACCTGTATGTACCGATACAAATTTGGAATCAATTGGTCCTCTTCATGACTCATTCCACTCCTAAAATGAGTTACACCAACGTCTGTTTGCTTACTATACCGAAGGTCGCTTTGAGGAATCAATATGTGACCCATTGACAACATACCAAGTCCTCCAATTTCCTTTGGTGTGTAAAATATGACAGGAGGGAACCTAACAGAAGAACAAGTTTCGGGATTTCTCACAAATCCAAACAAAGAGAAGTAAAAATGAAAAGTGCAGGTTACAAGTACATTACCTGCTAGGCATCTTTGAATTTAACCCAATCTTAATACGAGTCTGTATCTTATTTTCACATTTTACAAGTAGATCCAACAGTTCTTGTGTGTGTACAGTTGCTTCACGGAAATATGTCATGAGGCCTGCCAAAGTAAAACCAAAGCATATTAATTTTACAACAAATAGAAAAGCATACCACCAGCCATCAGTTCAAGTACGAAAGCAACATTAGAAGGGCAGAAGCAATTCTTCATTAATACCTATAAGAGCCGTATTCCATTTGTTAACAATCTTTGTGAATGTTGTTGAACCTGAGGACATAAGAATCTGTCTGACCCGGTTTTCAAACACCTTCATATGTTCATCATCTACACGTAAAAAGGCAACTGCAGTGCGTTCTTTGGTCTGCTCATTCTGCAAATTCCATACTCCATCTCTTGTATTGCTGAAAGCCTCTTGAGTCATCCTTATCTTGGGAAGTATACGAATTTCAAATCCGCTCCTACACATACATCAGTGGTTTATCATTTTAATATACACAGAGTAAATTGCACAGTTCTACAGATATATTATATGATTTAAGAAAATAATATATTAAGAGAAATGGAATAAGGAGCTACACACATGCTGAATAGCAAGTTCGGATTGTCTTTGCTATAGACGGATACAAAACCATTCTCCCATTCCAGAGTGGTAATGCTTCTAGGAAGACGATTCTTCATATCCCAAAAAACACTTCTACCAAGATTTACTGGAAGGAAATAAACAATGCAAATTAGAATCCAAAAAATGCTTTAGTTAACAACCTAACTAATATTAAAAGTAGTGAATATGTCTAAATTTTGAAAGTGAAAGAAGATATGTACCATCGTGTTTCATTAGTCGCATCCTAGCATCTCTTGGCCAGCACTTTTTGTTGTTATAACCGACCATATTCTCATTGTTGGGATCTGGATGCTCTGTAAGATACCGCTGGATAAGGTCCCGGGCCTCTTCATGAGTGAACCGAAATAATATATGTACCTTGTCGATATATCTGGAATACAAACGGATTGGGTGTCGAGTTTCTACTCTGGTATCATTATAAGTAATGAACTCATTAGGCATCTGTGGTGGACCAGCAATTTCACTGGCTCGTGTCAGACCAAGAAGCAAAAGGTCCAGGACAAGTCCATAGTACTGAACTATGAATGAAGCAAACTGAAGACCACGTATGAGCCCATATGAGTTTGTATGGCTCATATCCTTGTATGACAAAACAACATTATTCTTTGCAGTGACATAATCAGCTATATTATGGTCAAGGACCAAACGAAGAAGCCTGCAGATATATGATTTATAAGTTAGCACAAATTATTTAAAGCATTCATATCCCACACACTTATACAGAAATATGGTGATACAGTTCATAATAAAATACCTGTTTAGCATGGTAAGATCTATCTTTTCAAAGAATTTCTCAAATTTGGTCTGAAGCATCACCACACACTGCCCTTCACTAGTGTCCCATACGCTTTGCAAGTTGTTTATGCCCTGACACCATTTGTACACCAGTAGTGGTGGTGGCTCTGAATCTGCAGGCTTAATCCAATTCGGGAAAAGGTGGCGCTTATCACCCTCATACCACAAATACTGGTCCAGATACGCATCAGTGATCTTTTCAAGCGGTTCTATCTCATAAACAGGAATTAGGTAGCTATACAAATCCATGAACTCGATGCCAACCTGTAAACAGTCCATTCTAATTTTTACTTAATTCGAAATGAAAGTTAAACAAGCAGTCTCACTAAATTCTCATAAATTCTACGAATTTCACGAAAATGGGAACTACATTTGCAACTTACCTCTTTGAAGGAACGCTGCGTAAGCAAATGACGTTTAATACGCGACAAAGCTTCGTGTGGATTATCATAAGCTTGTTCAATCAAACCCAATTCTTCTCTTTGCAATTGGTTTAACCTAACAGCCACGCTATATGATTCCTTCAATCTTTCCAAAGCCAGGATGAGGAGCTTTGTATCATGCTTGTAAGACAATGGAGGAAAAGGGATTGGAGAGAATTTTCTCGATTCCAACCAGTGCACAGTTGTCGTGTATATGGCCACTGCTTCTTCGGGTGTCACATATGGACCATCTTTCAAGTAGTTGTGTTGGCGTTCCTGCGTGAGAATGGAACATCTTCAGAAGTGCCTCAAAAAAAAGAATAATTTTGGGGAGGGATCCATATTCTAATGATGTCAAGTTGATAAAGAGTCAGGTATATACCTGTTCTGCCTTCAACCAAAGTCGGGTTAATCTTCCAAGATTCTTTCTGCAAACAGTCTTGTCAACTGTTGCCCCTCTTCTAATACGTTCCCTATTGTAGTGGGCAACGTTTGTCCACCAATCTGCTTTTGATTTTACATAACGAAGTATCATGTTCTCAATAGGAACGGGCAAACCAGGCACCTATCAAATCCAAGAGTTCAGGAATTAGATCGAATACAAATGTTGAAGGTAAAAAAGTTTTATCATCAATCAAATCAAATGGAATAATTTAAACAGCTGAAATACCTTCCAAGGAATATTTGCCTTCCAGCAACGCCATGCTTCACTCAAATGCTGCAAGATGGTTCTCGCTTTATTTTGCTTAATACCCTCTGCAATGTGAAAACAAAAATATAAGTATACTAAAAGAATTTATTCAACAAAATGATTAAAAAGGAAAAAAGGGAAAAACAGATGATAGGACCTGGCATAGCATCAAGGACATCATGCATAACAGCAGCACGAAGCTCCAAATCGAAGTGGCTTTCTACACGCTGCTTTGTCACAGTTTTAGCAACTCCTTTGGAATGTCGTCCCTCGAATTGTCTGGCCAGCAAATTCCCAAGCCACCTTTCCAGGAGAGGCACTATGCCACGAAGAAAGAACAACCATACCCTCCACATAGGTGCCCAAAAACCACATCCAGGACCTTTCCCAACAGGCCCAGTATTAAATCTATAATATATTAAATGCTTCAGATCTTGCACATGCGAATCTGCCGCATAAGCCTGTATTTGTACCGGTACATACCCGTCAACTGGCCAACATGTGAAAAGATGTACTGCAACCCATCTGCCAACTGAAATGCATCCACATTTCCCAACCGGAACTGGATATTCGCATCTATAACTAGCTTTGTCAAACGCAGAATTTCACGACAAAGATGAAAAGCATTACCGAACCGTGATTTTTTACGTTCCTTGGTGGTAAGTGTCTTCACAGGCTTCAAATTGAAATTGTAGTCGAGGTGAAGGTAGTTCAAGTTTTTCCTATGGATCAGTAGATTCAGCATATTGTACCCTTGTTTACAAACTTGGAGACCAGCTTCAGCCCAATCAAGTTCAGTAGTCTGAAAAAACTTTGTAGCTTGGAGAGACTTAAATAGGTGTTTCTTCTTTTGGGCCTTAGGAGGTCGGTGATGCAGCTCATTCAACACAAAACATTTCAACAGTTTCTGGTAACTCACACGGACTTTGACAGGGTATGATGGAGGACTGCAAAGAAGTAACCATGTGAAGATTAGTCGCAAAAAATTCATCATAGATAAAGGCACCTGTAAAACAGATAGCAAGATGAGAGCGAGCTTTACCAGTGTTCCTTGAACCACTCAGACACAAGAGGAATATCTTCAGCACGCCTCATGCGACCAGAACGCATATTGAAAGGGCGTGGGGCAAACAAAAGAGAAATACCCGCAGCAGTAGTGTCAGTGTAGATCGGAGTGCTCGTGAGTAACGGCTCGACTCCCTCAGGCAAAACAAAATCGTCATCATCATCTTCTTCGTAATTCTTTTTATCTCGCCTATCTTTACTTGCGCTTGTTATGGGGTGAATTAGAGGGTCGTAATAGAATGCTGGCAAATCGGGATCTTCAGTTTTGATGTACATCACCATAGGAGTGTGATAAATACTGAGCTTTATTTTTCTGGGCCTGTTATTATATAGATGAGGGAAAGCAATCCTGTACTCTGTCCTAAGAGGTGACCGGATGATTAGTTTGTTAATATCATTAAACTCATTCCAATCTTCATCTCCTTTCTCCATATCACGATACAAAGGTTCAAACTTAGGGCCACCTGCAAATGATGTGTTTCTTCAGAAATAATAGAAGACGATTAACAAAAGGTATCACCATATTCTTACTCGTCATAATAATGTCATTTCACAAAAAATGCAACAGCAGAAGATCATTGTCATAATTGACCAATTACATCGGGGTATAGCTCAAGAAATTCAATTCAGTAGCATAGTAGCACCATACATGCAAATATACATATAGACTCGCATGCATATAAAATATAAAACACAAGGTCGATTTGTATGAAGAACAACAAGAAAATGAGATTCAAGATCAAACATACCTGGTATGCACATGTTCAAAGCTTTGGCAGTGAAAAATGACTCCATGTCAAAGAGGTAAAAATAATTGCGATCAATCAAATCAGAGAGCAACTGTCCAGCAAGCCGGTGAAGTGTTGCCATTATTGGAAGTGATAGATGCCACCTCCGGTAGCTGGGTCCATTGATAAGCTTAGTTTTCACCAGAGGTTTATGGTCATAGAACCAAGTGTAAACAGCTGAATCTTCTTCCTCATCTAGCTCCAACTGAATTGGCTCCAAGGGGTCCACATCTAGAAGATTGTCAGCATAATCCAATGGAGGCTCTTCATCATCAAAAGGGGGAAAACGCATTCTCTTGAAATGCCTTCGATCTCTCTTCTCTCTTCTCATCATAATCCACATCGAACCCCACTGCAAAAAATTGTCCAATTGTATAAAATCACAGGTCAGTAATTAGGATATATTAGGAGAAAGAGAAGGTCTAGCGCAAAAAGATACAAAATTAAAACATAAATTAGAGAGCAAAGGACATCGGTGCAGCTTATACACGGTGTATAACATGGAGGACATACCTGTGCCAAATAAATTGGTTCAACAACCCATGGTATTTCATTTATAAATGTAATAGCCCCAGTGATGTGGTAGAGAACCTTTACTTCACGGACCTATCAACACAAAACATAAGAATATGAGAAGTGCTCAAAGTACCCAATGACAGTTTTTTCACAAGGAATTCAACAACCACACAACTTGTCAAACTCAAGTACCTGCTCCCAAGGCATGGGCATATTCTCAAGAAGTTTGTATACAGCATGGGGAACATATTTAAGAGCTCCTAAATAGACACGCTTATCATGACGATATTTCTTTGATGTCATGTCACCATGGTCCCTGTCCAAAAAACAATTGTCCATAAGTATGTAAGGTGAACCATCTATCCATCTATAAACCATAAAAGTTGCAATCAAATGCACCTATGCAGCAAAAAAAGCTGAAAGATCTAACAAAATAAATTTTACTCTTTGACGTGTGTAATCCAACTACTTGATGGATAAATCGGTTGTTCGTAAATGATTCACGATAAATTGCTCAAAGAATTTTCCTCAATTTGACACCTTCAATCATGTTACTGAGGAATAGTCGAAGACTGCTGCAGATATCCCCACAAGACAATTTAATCACCTCTAGATTAATATATCACCTCGCAAAAATTTAAATCAAATAAAGTTTCCAACAAATGACAATGTAATTACGATTTAATTGCTTACAAAAGCTGGCAGAATGGGAAATTGAACGAAAACATAAGATGAATACAGAGGTGCTACTGGTACTGGTATGTCCAAAAAAACAATAAAAAAGCATAGATTTCGAAGTAGCAACGATGATGAAAAATTAATTGTAAAAGGACTGTGATATTTTATAATATTACTATTGAGTAAATGAATCACAATGGTCTATATTCAGGTCCTTATAAACCATTTTTAACTAAACCAAAGACGAAATCATTCGGACATGAATTCTACGCAATAGTCTACCCATCAATTAACTACTACTCTACCTTTTTCAATTACAAATCTTCTTCACAACCCATAATAACCACTTAATGAACATGCATGATAGCCCAAAATTATACAGTAATCCATCGCAAGTCCGAATCCTTCCATCCATGATTTTCCATAATGAAAGTAACGAGAATCCAGCACCAATACTAGCTCTGTTTCAACTGAGTTCATGTTACTACAAGATCTCAAAACAAACCAATTCAAGGATGCTAGTTTTATTCCAAGGAATTTAGACAGAAATCCGAACTGCAATATAATGCCCTGGACATATAAAAGAATAAATTCGGAATCCAAGATTCATAAAATACCAATAAATTCATATTACGACTTCTTTGACAAGAAAAGATGTGGAACTCAGCAGAGGGAAAAATCAGACAGCTTGTACAAAGAAAATACACAAAAAAAACAGGTAGCATGCATACAGAAAATACTATATCCAGCTTAAATCCTAACGAGGCTAACGTGAGATTTTCTCTAAACACAGGCAACAAACAAAACAATTAGCATTCAATGAGCTATCAGCACTAAAAAACTATTAAGCGTCAGTAAAACATAAATAAATACGTAACACACCCGGAAATTAACATTAACCATCGGAAAAATCTAGTGCTGGGATTAATTCAATATCTAGATCAAACTTACCGAATAATTTTCCTCACATGTTCGGGAGGCATATCCTCCTTCTGCGCCTCAACAAAACCGAACTTCCTCTTATCACCATACCGCTTCGAATTGAGCTGCATCCATTTCCTTGCTCTCTCATCCAGCTGAGATTCAGTGGGCACAACAGTGTAAGAAGGCGGCAATAACTGCGGCGGAGGAGGAGCACCCGGTGGAACTCCATTAGTCCCTGGAGGTGCAACCATCTGCGGCATAGCTCCGGCGCCGCTCGTCCCAGGCGGCGCCGGATTGCTCATGTTGTTCCACGAATCATGCGCGTTGTTATACATGTTTTATGGGTAAAATTTAAACCATAAAAAAAACAGTGCGATGAGAATCCTACTCTCGAAATGGAATTATGAAACTGATATCGGATGATTTTGATGAATTGGTAGGGCTTTTGGAAGTAGGGGTTTGTACTTTGCAGTGAGGAGGTGGTGGGGGGGAGAGTAATCGTTCGAAAAGTAGTAAAAGAAAACACTGCTTCTCTCAAATTCTCTAGAGAAGAATGAAAAAGAAAAGAGTAGTTATGAAACTTGGGCCTGAATTTTATATATGTCGTTTGCGGTTGAATAATTGTTGAAAAGCGGTCTGAAGTAAAAACATGATAGACGTTGGACATATGGGCCTATTACTAATGGGACTGTTTAGGGCGTCGAGTTTTGGGCTTTAGTTTTACTTTTGAGATGTTAGCCCAATAGATTTCTCAAGCTGAGCTTAAAGAAACGAATAAATTATTTCAGAATTCAATAATTCATCATTTCATTGTTTTTGCTCAAATTGAATTTAGCATTCAACTAATCTATGCTGAAATAATTTGGTCTTGGGGAAAAAATAATTGATCATGTTGGACTTGGACACTTGGTTGATATGAATCCAATGTAAATAATTTTATCTATTCACAAACCTCCTAACCATATATATCCAATTTAAATTGCTCGAGTTTAATAGATCTTACTCAAATTTAGTAGAATATTTTTTTTTTAATTCAATAAATTTTTTCTACATGTTTGTTCACGTTAGAAATTGAAGTTGTGAAACCAAATGTGTCAGTCCTATAAGATGCGGGTTAGAAACGCCAACGAGCTTAAGTTGTGACACCAAAATCCCCAAAAAATTACAAGTCACATGATCCGCACAAAACTTAGTTCGGAGTAGTTTTAAAATTGAGCCTCAATGTGGACCAAAATTGTCCCTGAAATTAAAGATGAAGCACCAAATGTGTCAGCCCAAAAAAATATAGGGTAAAAACGCCAGAAAATTTAAGTTGTGATATCAAAAATGCAATAATCCCAATAATTTAACACTATGAATACTTTGATAATTTCTAATTTTATCACATCATATATTTTCATCGGTGAAAATTACATTCTCGTGGGTCACTATACCCAAGGACTAATTGCATGCAAAATAATAATGCCACTTAAACACAAGAGTTTCACATGGAATGGATGTTAACTTTTAATTCATTTCATTAATAACAAATATGTAATTTACGCTGAAATATCAAATCAATTCAAATCACAAATCAACATATATAGTCCCACAATTCACACGCAACATGATCGTGTTAACATCAATCACCTTGAATTTATTGTCCGAAATGATTTAATAGAGAATGTTATGTAACATTAGTCAAATATATTCTAAAGATTTAGAGAGGATCTTTCTTTGTGATTGTTTGTCTCTTGACTCTTACTATATAAATGCAATGCAAAGATAACCATAAACCACCAATTGACATTAATTATGACGAGTTTAATTCAAATATTTCTTTTACTTATGAAACGCTTTTAGAAAAAAGCATTTTATATACATCATACGTGAGTTTGTTTTGAAATTTGAATACAATGTTCAAAGACCCGGATGAAACATTATACCAACAAATTATACTAATAAATAAATTAAGAAAAAGAAAAAAAAAAAACATTTTACTAAAAGTAAGAAAAGAGGTTACCTTTTAGCCTAGGTTTAGCTTTTACATCCTAGGGTTTAGAGTCACTAACCAATCATTGTGGACCTACCATGTAAAGGTAAAAAGAGAAAAGCTGAAATAAAAAGTTATTTATACATCATCATCCCACAAGCATTGACTTGCAATCTACAAGTATATACCAAAAATCTTTGAGCAAATCTTTTCTCAAACTCATTGAATGGTCCTAACGGGAACTTGTGAAAGAATAGATCACACAATATCTTAATTATAGTCTCACGCAAGATTTTCCTTACCTCTTCTAGTCAATTGGATAATATTAGTAATAATAATAATTAATGACAAATTTGCGGTTGCCAAATTTCTTAATACATATTATCTTGAAACTTTATGCTCTAATAGAAATTTCATTCTTACAGAAGTTTTAAATATAGACGTTTGTTATAACATGATTCAGTGTCTTAAAAATTGGAATAATTGGGATAACATTATTTTTTATCTATCAGACTCACAAATTAGAATGAGGTAATATTTTATTTTGAGTTGCGTGAACTATTTATTCTCACATATGGTTAAATAATATATCAAATTATTTTTATGTGTTATTGTTAAATTAATGTAGTTTACCCCCTATGATAAATTTAGGACAATATAATCCATATATTTTTTGTAAAAAAAGCACATCACTCGCTCTCTTTTGATTTTTGCATTTTCAAGTGGAGAGGATGAGAGGTGATCGGGAGAGGGTTGGTAAAATGTCGGTTAGGCAATATCACAGGGGGAAATTAAAATGGCCATAGAAAAATATCATATAGAGGTAAATATTCATTAAACAATATCACACGGAGATAAAGTGTTTGTTACATTTTGTCAATGTTTGACTAAATTGGTCATTTACACATATCATAATGAAGTTTCGGTCACATTTTGGGGTGTATGGTGCAACATTTCATGGATGATGAAGGTAAAATGCTCATTATTGTATATCGTGAAGAGGTAATATGTCTATTCTCATATCACATTGAGATAAATTGTCCATTAAACATATCACAGGAAGATAACTTGCCAAAAACTTTATATGAGAGGGACAATAGTTTTATCTTGAATCATTAAAATAATACTCCATCCGTCTCGTTTATTTTGCTCCCTTGATACATTCAACTTGACTAAATTTATAAAAATTATAATAAATAATTTAATTAATATATTATTCTAGTAAGTTGATAGTAACATATGACACCATATTTATAAAATTTAAAAAGATCATAAATGTGAATAATTTAATATGATAAGTCACTTAAAAGATTGAAAAGTTTGACATGGAACTGTATCAAAATGAGCAAAATAAATGGAACAGATGGAGTATATCCTCACACGTAATGGTGTATTAATGAAATGAAAGATGGAATCTTTATTTTGAATTATATAAAAATAAAATGATCTAAACCCACTTGTTATGGTATACTACTAAGGAATCCAGCTAGAATTGATATGATATTATAAATAAATTGAAAAAAAATCTCAATATGCGCCTCATGTGAGAGATAAAAATAAATATTACTTGCGCCTTGAGCTTTTGATGAGATATTTTTTTTCTCTAATTCGAAAATTTAGGTCGTGATTATGTGGTTTTGCTTTCGTGTGTTTTTCATTTATCATAATTTAGTGATTAGTTTTTCTTATTTTGTTTAGATCCGTAGTTCATTTCATTCTTATCATAATTCTTTTATATAATTGTATGAATCAGGTATAGAATATTAGGAGTGGATATACTTCATAAATTTCATAATTGGATGTAAAGAAAAGAACCCTGGAGAAAATGGAGGGGCCACTCACTGTGTTAATAATCAGGTGATCATGCTTGACAGTACACCACGCGTGCGCTTAAACAGTGGTGTACCTTCTCTTTGCGGGACCTTTTGATCATTTATGATACAATTACTTAATCAGTTTTCCCAATAATCCGATAAGAATGACACATTCAGTAATTCAATAGGTATTACTTTTTCTCATCTGCTCTCTATGGACTATACTCCTCCAAATATTGACAATTTTTTTGGCTAATTTGCAATTTTTATTGTTGATTTGATTTTTTTTTTTCCATAAAAGATTATTCCGGACTATGTATATATAAATGCATCATACATAAAACTAGGAGGAAAATGCATGATACTACCTTGTGTTAAATCTGCACCAAACTATCCTTATATTTTTAATAAAAACCTTTCATAAAACACTCTATCGGTCTCACTCAGTCCATTTTTCAACGCGTGTATGTTCCACGAGAACAATGTGTTGTTTTTGTTTTTTTTTTTAATAATTTTTTCACCACAAAACACGATTGTAGTTTTGAAAGTTTGCACAAAAATCCCTTGTACTTTAATTATATTTAGGGGTGATTTAGTCAATTCAATTAAAATTTAACTGTGTTTATACATAATTTTTCAAAATACAAAAAAATTTAATGCAAAAAAAAAAAATCACAGAGTAATTTTATGCATATTTCACATAAAATAGGTTTAGCATCATGCATTTAACCCGTAACCAAGAGTAAAAGTATTACATAAGCAAAAATATATTTTGACACGAGCTTGTAGTCTTTTCTTTTTAAATGAGAAAACTATTAGCAAAACATTCATGTAGTGTTTGATTGTCGGGAAAGTGAGGGAAAGTGAGGGAAAAGAAGTTTTTTTTTCTCTCATTGTTGTTTGGTTAGCAGGAAAGGAGGTTTTTATTTTCCTTCAACTTTCCTGCAGGAAAATTTTGTGAAGAAAAAATTTCCCCACCAATTTGATGGGGAAATCCCGGGAAAATCCTGGGAAAATTTTTTAATAAATTGCAAAACTTCCCTTGTACATTGTTCTGCATTTATTTTTCATATAGTTTTTTGTTATTTACAGTAACTTTGTATGCTTATGACATTAACAAAGTAAATTAATTTTAATATATCATGTAAGCATGTTATAATTTTCTATTAAATTTTAAATATTTGTTTGTGTTACTACTTTAGATGACTTCTACAAATAATTGTGATGACGAGATGGAAGCAGCGGGTATGATTGTCGCTAGTGCTTATGCTTTGCTAGTGATTGTTGGACAATACTTTTTAGCCTATCTAGATAAAAGACCACCTCGCAATCAATATTTAACAGATAGAAAATTCGTACGAGAAATATTAAGCTCTGACGAAGATTGTCACGATTTATTGAGGATGAATACAGAATCATTGAGTAGATTAGCATATATTCTTAGAGGAACTGGTAGGCTACATGACACGATTCATCTAACAGTGGACGAACAACTTATGATTTTCTTATATGGAGTCGGTCATAATCAGAAAGTTCGTTCACTCAAAATTCATTTTAAACGTTCTGGAGAAACAGAGATATATTGGTATACGAAAAGCTCTGCTATTTCTGTTTTAAAAAATATTACTGTATTATTAGTAAAATAGTACATTTTTCTTTTATGAATACAATTTAAGATTGTGAAAATAGTCACCGTACAATGCATGTTTACTTTCATAAGAGGTGGATGTTAGCGACGTTGGTTGTTAACTTAATTAATAATTGATCATAATTTTCCTAAAATTACTACTATTTGTTATTTAACATTTTAAATAAATTGTTTTTGTATTTATTTTGTTTTACACAACATTTGTCATATCAATTGTTGTTCTATTTTGTTGAATTCTTAGATAGATATCATGATCAAGCAAATGATGACCTACGATCGGATTCCTTGAGGTTTAATCATCTTACAGGGAGTCTCTTGAATTTTCAGAAATTACTAGAAAATCCTTTATGGTTAGATTATGTATCAAAATACCCCCTTACATCTTCAACAATTCTTACAAGAACAACCCCTACAACATTTACAAATATTTATAAAAATTTACTATACGGGATCTTCGTATAATTTTTGAACCTATATTAATTTTATGTAATTACGATAAAATCAATGGGTTCAAGTGTAAATAATCATTATTTTCGTTTTCATAAGAAACGATTAAAATGTTAAAAGACCTACGTAGAGATAAGGTTCAAACATGACAATAAACTACTGCTTGAGAAGTAAGATAACTACGAATGACAGCTTGTTCAAGAGATCCATCGCGATAATAAAGTGACCTTCGTGTATAACTTATTCAAAGAGATAAGAATGTCGAGCGTACAAATCTCATGTCATATAAATTCAATTATATGTAAAATATAACTATAACATGTGTTTTGCTTAAAGAATAATATTAATCCCAAAATATGCACATTAATTGTACTTGTCTTGTGGTTGAAGTTAATCATATATGAAAACCCCAATTTGAACAAAATTTACTCGTTAATTTTTTTATGTCGTGGAAACTTAAGGCTACCGATCTCGTAACGTATGTTGTCCTAATTTTGATAATTTGATATCATGGGAATTTCGTGATTTGTGCTATTAGGGTTAAATACAAGATACTTTCCCGAATTATGTGAAATTTGTATGAAATACCTCGTGAATTTTATATTGTATAGAACTAACTCTCTTTGTACTTTTAAGAACTCAACATGAAATCCCCAACATGTTCAAAATATGTTGATTTTAGATCAACTTATTTTAAGAAACTAATTTTAAAATATTTCACGTGAAGTTGTAGAGATCAATATGAAGTATTTTTTTAAAAAATATTTTCTTCAAATATGTAGACCAAAAACAACATATTTTTACAAATTTGGGATTTCATACTGAGTTTTAAAAAGTATAAAAGAGCTTTATTCATACAAATTTAACATAATAACACAAGAGAGTATATTACAATAAATACCCCTTAAGGTTATCTCAAAATAATTTATAATTCCAGCACAAACTATAAGACATAAATAATAAAACATACTCTATATGTGGACATATAGAAAATATATATGGATTGGACTTGTGGAAAATCAAGTTGCTGTACAGCATGTACGGGTTTTAGGGGCATCTGGTCGAAAGATCGGGCGTGGCGCCCACCCAACTAGGGGGACTAAGAAATCAATAGAGTACACAACTTACTTTCAAACCCGGTGCATCTTGTCGAAAGACTGGGCGGCGCCCACCTGACTAGGGGGTTGAGAAATTAGTAGTGCTAGCTACTTCAAATCAACTTCCGATCCACAATATCATGATGATGATGATGTAGTTCATGGCTTCTTATTAATTAGTATTTGTAGTTTATCTATCTTTCTCCTTTGTTAGTAATTGAAAAAATTAAAATGATTATGAATTAGCGATTAATGTACTAAGTAATGTATTCATTGTCTTAAAAAATCGACTCCTACAATCTCATCATTATTGTACATTTATAAAAAAAATCTCCATTACTATAAAACATCATATAAAAAAAATATACAATTCATGCATAATTTCAAGCGTAATTTTTCGTCCTTTCCTTCAATGCCTCTATGACTATACATATAAATACACACTTTATCTATTCGACTATTGATTGCATTCGTTTGCCCTTATCAGCTATCTGTTGTGCTTTGGTTGCATCAAATAATTAATTTCGACATATCTTCGTTAAAAGAACGTGAATGAAATGTCTCAAATATCTCCTTGAGCTCTCGTATTATGAGGGTAAAATTGATGTTAAAGACTTTTGTTTACGAATATTGGAAACAAATGGTTCGTTGCAGTTGAAACATGAAGGATATTTAAAAGAGATTTAGTAATACATCGATAGTTTTTTTTTTTTTTTTGATAATTTAATACATCGATAGTTGATAGACTAGAGTAATCATTGAAAATAGTTGAAGGGGTAAAGTGAAATTTAGCTTCAAGTACATGTTGTAATTATATTTAAAGAGAGTGAATTTATTGTGGATGAATACCTAATTACATGGTTGAAATTCATAGATAAATTGTTATGTAAAGTGGGAAATATATTGTTCAATTAGATAATGTATATGTCGGTTTGTCCCACGTTGATCTAAGATTAATTGGCATTTTATAAAAGCCTTTGTGAGGAAGTTGAAGAGTTGAAAAAACTCTTCACTTGTTCCAAATTGACTTTTTATATTTGTGTGTACTAGTATATATGAACTTAAGTGTACAGATTTGGTAAGTCTTTACAAAGATGGTCATATGAATATACCACACGTGCGCCACTGCCCGCCCGCTCGACTCAGATCTGAACTGGGTCTAGTCTCGCACTTATCTTTTTGGAGATTAATTTGAAATTTGAACTTGAACAGTTACAATATTAATTCTGCAGCTACAACTTTTCAGTTACGGAAATTAAATTGACAAAACGTTTCTATCATTTTTCAATTTAATTAGGCAGTTTTAATTATGAACAGTTACAATATTAATTATGCAGCTACAACTTTTCAGTTACGAAAATTAAATTGACAAAACGTTTCTACCGTTTTATTCCAATTTAATTGGGCGGAATTTTTTCTACGATTTGGTTGGATCAATGTTAATATACAAAATTGTGAGATAAGTTTGTTTAAATTTAATTATTTGGTTCTTCAACTAATTATACTTTCCTTTACTGTCCAAATTGATTTGTACGAATTTGGTTTCTTTTGCATTACTGTTCGGATTTTGATCATTTCAAAACTGATTTTTTCAACAGTACTCACATAAAACAATAAAATTGATTTTTTTAACTAAATAATAATTTGAACACACACATGAATTGTGTCAAAATCCTAGAATTTACAAAATATTTGTTTTCTTTTGGGTAGAAAATAACGTCAAGCCAAATCTTTACCCACGTTAATTACATATTTTGAAACAAATCGAGTAGGAGGAGTACTGTATAAAAATCTCTATTGTACTCCAGCCTGAATGCTTACGTACTAAAGAACCACAGACACTGCAATCAACTACTCATCCAAAAATAAAATTATCTGTAAGGGTGCGGCTGACCTAGTTGGTGGTGTAAGTGAGCGCGGCGTCTGTTGATCCAAGTTTTGATGTCATTTTCAATACTTTCTAGGTCGAGTTTGTCACATTAATTTGTCTAGTGTGATTTAACGAGTGCGATATTTATTTTGTGCACTTCGGTAGATGCGAATTCTCTTATTAAAATAAAAAGCTAATGGGAAAATTGTTTTTTTGGTACCGTAAAATAGGCTGACTTGCATTTTTGGTATCATTGGATACGAAAATGCAAATTTATTACCATAGGATATATTTTCATTGCAATTTTGGTACCAAACCCAATTTTTCTACAAAGTTAATGGCAATTTACCCCCTATGAAATGCATAATGTTCAATTTATCCCCTATAATTTGAAAAAATCCAATTTACCCCCTGTAAAATTTTAATGAAACAATTTACCCCATTCAGCCGGAGATGGTAACTCACTTGTCGAAATTGATAGTATGCATGCAAACTATTTTATTTAACATAGGGGGGTAAATTGCCACATTTATCATAACACAATGGGTAAAAAATCACATTATCATAATAAAAGTGGATTAAGTGTCGCCTATAAAAATATCAGGGAGGCGATGTGAAATTTTTACAAAATTTCAAGGGGTAAAAAGCTCTTTTTTAAACCACGAGGGGTTTAATTGAACATTATGCATTTAATAGGGGGTAAATTGTTTGTAGAAAAATTTGGGTTTGGTACAAAAATTGCAATGAAAACTTATCATATGATACCAAATTTACATTTTTATATCAAATAGTACCAAAAATGCAAATCAGTCTATCCCATGGTAACCAAAAAAACAATTTTCCCAAAAACTAATCATCCAAAACCTGGGATGTCATAAATTAAAATACTAAATACATACAAAACAGAAAGTAGATATATAGGAACTATTGTTGGTATAAATAAGTAGCACCACTCAGTGGAGCTTTTGTCCATCCAAAATACACACACTCACTCTTCTTCTCTCCAAACAAATAGTAGTTGAATTTTGTCAGAGTAAAATAAATAAATCATTAAAGAGAAAGATGTTTGCAGCAGAGAATGGTTTAAAGAGTGATCCAAGATTGAAAGCAATTTCTGATGCCATTAGAGTTGTGCCTAACTTCCCAAAACCAGGTCATTTTCATTTTTTCTTTTTACTTTTACTTCAATTAAATTTTGTTTTGTTTGGTTGTGGTTTATTAACTTTTCTAGTCTTTTTGTTGGTGTTCTTTTTTATTTTTTTTATTTCAGGGATTATGTTTCAAGACATAACTACACTTGTTTCTAATCACAAAGTCTTTAAGGATACTATTGATATATTTGTTGATAGATACAAAGACATGGATATCTCTGTTGTTGCTGGTAATGCATTCTTTCTTATTTAAATTTTTAACGCATTGTTGTGTTAGAAATTGATGATAAATGAATACAATAATGCATAATCTACTTTTTTCTTTTTTTAAACCAAAAGCAGAGCAATTAGCAGCTTTTTCATCTACCTCAAGATTGTACACAAATATACTATATGTCATTTTTGGTTGCTTAGGTATTATTAAATTTTGCTTCAAATGATGATGGCTGAACTTTTTATAGGAGTTGAATCAAGAGGGTTTATATTTGCTCCTCCAATTGCATTGGCAATTGGTGCCAAATTTATTCCTCTGCGCAAACCAGGAAAGCTTCCAGGTAAAATTATTTCTAGACTGTTTTCTTTTTTCTTTTTAAATTTTTATATTTGTGGTGTGATTTCCTTTTTTGGGTGAAATTGGCAATTCAATAGCCAATTCAAGAGCCAATGTCATAATAAAATTAAAAAAAAAAAATCACAGATGTTCAACTTTTACTATGATCATTCTTGTGTGAGTTGGATTGTAGAACCTGAATATGATATTTTATTAAATTAATAGTTATGCTTCATAGCTTTAGCTGTTCTTTTTTCTCTTTCTTCTAATATGTAGCTGAAATTGTTAATTTTTTTTCCTTCTTCTAGTAAGTAGCTGAAATTGATTGTCTTTCTTTTTCTAATAAGCACATGAAATTGAAACTCGTAAAACGCATATTAAGTGTTTGATGAAATGTCACAGAAACTCACAAAATTGCAATCGTAAAGAAATTCAAGTATTTTAAAACTTGCGTTTACGATGGATGAAATGCACTGTTTTCCCCAATTTTCTGCTACTCAAAATGGTAGTGAGAACCAACAAATAAATCTTGCCAAAAGTTGGTGTGATTAAATTTTATGGTTTGGTTATGTTAAACCAAGAGGAGTTTCAAGTTTTTCATATTTCTTAAATGGTGACCATAAGGTTTTCGAGTCGGGTATATCCAAGTATTTCCCAAATGCAACCCCATAAGCCAATTCAAGGACTGGCTCAAGAAATGGTCACTCTTTGAGTAGAAATCTGAAAGCATTCGTATAACAATGCCTTTCGTTTTTTGGCTCAAAGTTTCTATTTGAAATTTCTAAAGGGACTTCAGTGAGAACATTGACAATTTATCTTCGTAATCTTGTACATGTGGATGTCCATTGTTTTCCCATCCTCAAAAATAATTCCCCATTTCGTGATTTAATTGAAGAGGCATGCCAATGAATTTGTATTGTCCAGGTGAAACTATATCTGAAGCATATGAGCTCGAATATGGTACTGATTGTTTGGAAATGCACATGGATGCTGTCGAACAAGGAGAACGTGCACTGATAATTGATGATTTGGTAGCTACAGGAGGCACCTTGTCTGCAGCCATAAGGCTATTAGGTGAGTTTTTTTAAGTTGTTTTATTTAATTAAGTTCTATTTTTTTGCCCAAATTGTTTAAACATTTGCAACTTTTGTTTGCCAAGAACGAGTTGGAGCCAAGGTTGTTGAGTGTGCTTGTGTTATTGGTGTGCCAGAGCTCAAGGTAATCACGCGTATTCTAGGCATTGCTTCACGCGTATTACTTCTAGTCATTGCTTCTTATCTTTGAGAATTTCTTGAGTTTTGAGAGCAAATGACATGCCGGATTTGTAATAAACAATTAAAAAATCACATTTTTACAGTTCATTAATTGTCAAATATTTTCCTTTTATAGGGACGGAGAAGGTTGAATGGAAAACCACTATACATATTGGTGGAACCTCGTCAATGAGAAGTTGTTAACTGGTACTTTAAACTCCCTTAGTCCCTTCATTTGCACTTTTTAATTCTTAGGTTTAATGGGGGATTGAACGTGTCTGATAACCAAAAATGGTCTTTAATCACCCCTGTTTGAGATTTTATTAATTGCATTTCTGCCCTATTAGATAAGAGTGTAGTCGAGTTCTTCCACAAACATTGTTTCTTCAAGTGGATGCTCGGAGCTGTGCGAGTTGGTGTAAAGTTATGAAGAGGACAATGCGCTACCTAGGGATCCATCATTGAGTTATTTGTCGACCCTTCTTTACTTTCTACTCTTAGATTTATTTCCACCATGTATTAACATTTGTATCTCTTGTTACAGTAATTCAATTTGTTGGAAAATCTTAATGCATTGAGGTTTCCTGTGTTTGGATTTTATTAATAACTTCAAACGGGGTCGAAATAACTAGGGGATCTGACTTCAATAGACTTTAACTAGATCTAAACTAGTTGATTTCTAGCTGGATCGAAGACGCAATCTGGATTGGATCCATAGATCTGACCCATATTGCCACCTCATTTTGTAAATTGATTTATCTTCTTGGTAGAGTTGATAATGGTGTTATTGGAAGGCAATATAAGGGCTTGTTTGGATCGATTTTGGCCCAAATGTTTCGCCCAACATTTGGGCCAAAACCAATCACTATTATGTTTGGGCCAATTTCCCAGCGAGATATGCGTCTCATTGGTGGCCCAAACGCCTTGAAATCATAAGGGGACAACTCCCCTGTGGACAGAGACCTTGTGACATCATGCAAAAGTTCTCCTGCAGTCTGCAATTGTCTCTCTCCTTCCTTTTATCACTTTTCTCTCTCCAACATTTTAAGTTATTTAATGTTATTTATTTATTTTTTTCAAAATTATGTGATGTGGTTGTGATCAATCTTGACGTCTACATTCAGATTGATATTAATTTTTCCAAATGAATCCTCATTTTCATGTTATTTTATTTTAAATGATTATTAATAATATTTCCACAAAAATCCTCATGTAAAAAAATATATTAACGCATATTAATTTATGTGCTAATATCTAAATTATTTTCATAATCATATATTTTCATTGTTTCTAATATCTAAATTATTTTCATAATCATATTAATTTATGTGCTATTTGTAAACTTTTGTGATGTAGTTGCTTGTGTTTCGAGTGATATTATTTTTTTCAAATGAATTCTCATTTAAATGTTATTTTATTTTCAATTATTGTCTATTAATTATTAATTATATACCAATGTAAAGTTTTATCATTACTAAATTATATTTTTTAATGATTATTTAACCATTATTATTATATATAAATATCAGAATTTATTGTTACTAATTTACTATATTAATTTTTAAATATCATATAAAAAAATTACAGTACTATTTAATTTTACACCTACATTCAATTATTATTAATTATAAAAAATTAATACTACAATATTATTATAACAATCATCATCTCAATCATAACAATATTATTATAATCACAATCTCAATTATTACACTATTTAATAATATATCCTACTTTTATAAAGTCTATGATGTGACATTTGTCATTAACTCTTCACCCCCAAACACCAACATCCAAACTCAATCCAAATCATATCTCAAATTCTCAAAACCCACTAACTATTATTTTAATATTATATTACTATCAAAATATTCCAACCAAAACCAATTCAAGTCGTGTTTCAAATGTTTCACCAAACTCATTCAAACCAATTTGAAACACCGAAACAGGGCGAAACAGAACCAAAACCGATCCAAACGGGGCCTAAATGTCTCTTTTTTTTTGAGGTAATATAAATGTCTCTTTGAATGTAAAGAGTTGTGTTGATCAGTGAGAAATGTTAGAAAGTAGTGTTTGGTGTGTTGTACTGGTCAGTGAAAAATGTTAAGTAGTTTTTGGGAATAGCAAATTACCTCGTCTTGTCATCGTGAAAAGGTAATTTACCTCCGTGTTATAAAATATTATCCTGTATTTTTGTAAAAAAAGCAAACAGACACCCTCTTAGTTTTTTGCATTTTTATAGGGGATAAAATGTCTCTTAGGCAATATCACATGGAGTTAAAATGCACATTAGACAATATCACATGGAGGTGAATTGTAAGAGGGGCAACTTGTTTATTATATCTTGTTAATTTAGGGTTTAATTGATTATATCACATTAAATGAAGTATGTGTCGCATTTTGGAGTGTGTATGCAACGCCTCATAAAAAGATAATTGAAACGTTAGTTATATATCAAAAAAAATTGCATGCTTTGTTTCTTGGAGATGAGAAAGTGGACAATATGCAGAAGAAAGTACAATTTATTTATCACTTTCGTTTCCACAATTATGTATATATCTTGTATTAATTGGACTTAAAAAATTCAAATAAATTGTTGATGGAGATGTGGGATTTTGCCCGTTTAAAATTTCAGACAATTGTGAGGGTTTATTTGACATTTAAGCTACTACGGTTAATCTATCAAACCAAACACAAACTTATGTAATGGACCAATTATTTAATGGGACACAAAATACCATACTATTTTATGGACCCAAATTGCATATGGGCTAATTTTATTGGAAAAGCCGGACAGGCCCATATATGATTGATGGTTCGACTTCAATCCAAGAAAGCATACATACGTTCAGGCAACTAAACGTACCAAATACTACTAAATATGGTGGATTTGAAATAAATAGGCAAATAAACGTACCAAAAACTACTAAATATGGAGTTTATCGACGTGGAATTGTGACTGGAGAACTGAACCTATGTATGCTCTCTTGGATTGAAGTCGATCCATCAATCATATATGGGCCTGTCCGGCTTTTCCAATAAATTTAGCCCATATGCAATTTGGACTTCATTATTTGCATCTTACTAGATGATTGTTTACATAAAATAGTATTTTATAAATCCTAAATTAATAAAATCCAGGGTTTTTTTTAGACATTATTTAATGCAACCACTTTACCACATCATTCTAAAAGATATTGTTATTATCATAGTATTTACAAACATTACTTATTATTAATATGACGTCTAACCATCCATATTAATAAAAAGTCTCCTTCACGAATGCTAAATACATTTATTCTTTTATAGAAACATCATCATTTTATAATACCATATAAGTCACACTATTCAAACATATTTTTAAGCACATTTCTAAAAACTTGAAATTCTCTCATTTATAATTTTACTATTTAAAAATAAACCAAAAAACCCAAATTATTATATTTTACCCTATTAGTCAAATTTATCTAAAATAATTCAAATTTCTTGCACATTTATGAAAAAATACCGTTAAAATTGCAAATCATCAAAGCATAAATCTCCCAAAATTAGTCCACTATTTTTCATAATTTTTAAAAATCACGCCACCTCCAAATAAAACCCCCTATGAGAAATTGAGAAATACCATCACCCACCACCGATAAGCAGAAATACTGCTTTACAAAGCAGGAAAAAAAGGGGAAAAGCACTTCCCTACGCCGAAGCAAAGCTTGGAATCTTAATAAATGCACCCCCAAAAACCTAACATTATTTCGTGATATAATTCGTATTTTTCTCAGTTTCAGAAGAAACGAACGGCTGAATCAATAAAATTCTGTATTTTTTTTTATAGTTACAATAATGTCTGCAATCCTTTGTGGGAAGAGATCGTTCTTTGAGGACGTGGAAACACCGGGGAATTCGCCAACGTCAGCATCGCAGCCGGTTTACAAGAAGTTCCGGTGTTCTTCCGCTACGTCGCCGGTCCGTTTCAATTACTCACCGCCGGTTTATCCGAGTCCTGTTGATCAGCTTAAGGCTTTGTATCCTGATACGGAAATTCAGGTGAATTTTTATTTTTGTATGTTTTCACGGTGTTATTGAGTTTAGGGATTATGTGAGTACTAAGTTTTGATGGATCTGAATTCTGCACGGTTTAATTCATTTTTCCGCAGGAAATAGTTGAATTGAAGTTGTCGTTCAATCATATGTCTGTCGATACTGGGGTTTTCTCATCTATATTCTACCTTTGTTCATTAATTATATTGAAATTTGTCTGACGAGGATTCTGAATTCTGGTATCAGTAATCATCGTTTTTTATCATTATTTATTCATGAATACTGCAGTCATGAAAGACCAAGTTACTTGTATGTATTGTTTGATGGAAAATAAGGCCACGTATCCCTTTTCCATTCGGTAGGTGTTTAAATGATGTTTCAATTGTGATGTGGTTGTCTGATTGGCATTTTGATATTTGCTAGATGAAACTATTCATGAATTTAGCTGATTAAACTACATGTTCCATTATTTCCTCTGGTTAATCTATCAAATCTCTGGTCCTTGACCATTTTGAGGCTTTTCCTCTGCTAATATTGTATCATTATCAGCTAATATGGCCCTAATACTTCTTGGTTCCTGTTTTCAGCTTCTTGAGAAAGCTTTAGAAGAGTCTGGCAATGACTTAGAATCTGCTACTAAGAGCCTTCACGAGCTTTGCCACTCAGGATCTACTGCCGAAGAAAATGCAAATATGGAAAATGGTACGTATATGTATTGGATAAAGCAAGGGCACATGGCTGTATAATTTTGTTTTTCATCATACAGGCTCTGCTTTTAGGACACGTGCCATGCTAATTATGGACTCATTAATTACAATAAACATGCGTGTATCACATTTTATATATTCTTGTGATCATATTTATTGTCTCACGTGCCATGCTAATTATGTTGCATCTTGAAAAAAGCTAAAAAGGGATGTTGAATACGTGGGGTTTGTTCACGTGAAAAGCTGTTTAACTAAGTTCAGCTATGTTCTCGAGTGTACGGAGAGATGACTTGTTTAAATGACTAGCCTTTAGGTTAAGATTAAGAACCTTAGTATTTACTCGACGAATGATTCTAAGCCAATAGGATTCTATAAATGCTTGTGTTCCAAATAACCTTAAGATCAGCTACCATGGTTGTTTTACCTTGCATCGTTGGCTTTTTCGACACGTGCCGTGCAAATTTTGGATTTATTCATTACACTATACATTATCTGTATCACGTGTCTGCATATTATCCATTTGTTCTTGTGATCGTATTTATTGTCTCGTTTAATTGCATCTTGACAAAAGCTAAAATTCAGATGCAGCATACGTGGGATTTGGCCACGTGGAGAGTTGTGATAGTTAAGTTCTGCCCATGGTATTATGTGTTTAGAGGAATGACTGGTTCACCAGACTGACCTTTGGTTTAAATTAAGAACCTTAGCGATTAGTAGACGGATGATTCTAAGACAATTGAAAATCTGGAAAATGCTGTCGTGCCAGTAGAATATTCATAGCATCAGCTACCAATATCACCAATGTTAGGACAACGAGAAGTGAGAGAGGGTCATAAGTATTTTCTTACTGTAGTCTCACCTCCATGTTGAAGTTTGACATACCAGACTTATTGGAAATGAGTACGCTTCTGTTTCAATAATTTGTTTCTTAACCAGATAAATGTTTTATTTAGAAGAGTTCCTAATCTTGTCGGATGTCATTAGCATTTGGAATGTCTGCCTTTTTGTACTCTAAATAAGTTAGATTTTTCACTGGTATTGCTAATTAATCAGCACATTGTCTATCTTTCACTACTGGAGGCGCACAAATGCTTAACAAAGTGTAACTGCTACTTAACTTCTTTAAACATATGATAATGATCGGCTACTGGCAGGTGGAACACCAGCGGGTGGGGATGCTCTTCCTTTGAAGGAGAACAACATGCCAGTAGATGGTGCAGAATGGGTGGACTTGTTTGTGAGAGAAATGATGAATGCCACCAGCATAGATGATGCTAGATCTCGGGCAGCAAGCATATTAGAGATTTTGGAGAAATCCATAAGTGCTCGAGCTAGTGTGGAGGCAACCCAGAATTTTCACAAGGTTAGCTTCAATTTTTATGTTTCCTATCTATTTTAAGTAAGAAGTGTTGATGGATGTTTATCACAAAAATGTATATAATTTTCATCATGTTCTTGCAGGAGAATATGATGCTGAAGGAACAAATTGAAGTACTTCTCCGAGACAATGTTATCCTTAAACGTGCTGTAGCTATCCAGCATGAACGTCAAAAGGAGTTTGATGAGAAGAACCAAGAAGTACTGCAGTTGAAGCAGCTGGTTTCTCAATATCAGGAGCAGATACGCACTCTTGAGGTTAACCCTTAACTTGCATTGACTTCATTTGAAAAAAAGAAGAGAAAACAGCAGATGGCCTACAAGATGTTATATAGTTCAAAACCCTTGTCTATTAGTTTCATAAACGGAAAATATACCTTGAAAAGGATGCTCAATGTTCGAGTGAACTAATAGAATTTTCGCTTATTTTCTTTCAGATGAACAACTATGCCTTGTCATTGCATCTGCGTCAGGCTCAGCAGAGCAACACCCTCCCTGGACGTTTCAATCCAGACGTATTCTGATAAAAATATAATGCAACTGTGCTGTTTTAAGGTTCTATATAAGTTGTATGTCAGAGTGTTCAATATAAAACTTTAATTTAGCCTGTAATGACGGCCATTTTTCATAGGATTGGGCTTAAAGCATAGTACTCGGGTTATGTCAAAAATTTGAGATTCTAATAATTTGTGTTGGAATGATTGCATGCTAGTTACTAGTTAGTATTACATATATCATGGCCTTGCTGTTTTATGGTGGTTCTTGTTTTCCACAATTACTTGTTTCTTTTTTGTATTTGCTAGTCTATGTCTATCCAGTCACCTTAGGTTAAGTAATAGTGGGCAATTGCTCATCAAGTCTATTCCAGTTCGAACTCAATTATCTTGACTCGGTAAGCTATGAGATCCGATCCAGATCCGATCTGGGTGGTCCATTTGCCACCCCTAGTTAACATTTACAGTATTACAAGATAATTTCCAAATAATATTTTTTCTCCAACTAATATTTATAAATATATAAAGTTTCAATGCCTAATGATGGGTCAATTTTTTTTACTAATGCATTTTTTGCTCAGCTAATTGTTGGAAACTTTTCGAAATCACGGCGGAACATTAGGAGAAAATGTCTTGAAAACATTAGAAAAAAATGTAAAGAAATTGTTAAATTATGAGAAATAAGAGAGTTTCAAAGCGGACAAAGACAAAATAATTTGAAATTACTTCATATTTTCTTTTCTCTATTCAAAATCATGATTTTTTAATATTTTTTATGGAAATAATGAAAATTATGATTTATATTTTATGATATTCATGTAACATCGTAAATTAATAAATAATTGACAATCTTATAATCTTCAGAATTCGTGTTCTATGATTTTTTTCATGCTTTCTAATGATATTTTCTTGTTTTCGGCGTCTCATTTTGTCAAAAGGTGTCCCAAGATGTGTTTTTTTTTGTCAGAGTCTCAAAATGTGTTTATCTCTCTTCTTTCACTTAGATATCATTTTCCAATTCAAACTGAGGGTTCTCTAATTAGATATCATATTAAATTCATTTTTTTTTGTGCAATATTAAACACATTATATTTTTTTTAGATAATTAAGTTAAAATTATAATTAGTCCTTCTCCCAACTTCATTTTCTTTCTTTCTCCAATATCCACACCACACAAATAAAACGAAAAGGAAAAGGACAAATAAAATGCCCATTCTCTCTTTCCTTCACAACTGAAGCCCGTTAACAATGACCAAAAAACCACTCGCAGTTCTTCACATTCTCTCAGGACTTTCATCGAACATGTACAGTTAGTTCAATATTCTCCTACAAAATTATCGGTTAAATTCCCAAAGAAAAATATCTTCTACAATGGCCGCCACATCATTTATTTCCCCTTGTTCTTTAAGCTTTACTCCTCAGAGCCGTAGAAACAACTTAGCTTTTTCATCGTCTTGTTTCTTTGTAAATGGACCCCTCATATGGGGCAACGAAAATAGGTTTCTGCAGGTTTCTTTATCCTCTGCTTCTCAATTGAATAAGAAAATGTCTGCTAGGAGGTTTAGGAGAGCAGTGGTGGTGGCTGCAGCTGATTATTACTCCACTCTTGGAGTGCCAAAATCTGCTTCTAGCAAAGAAATTAAGGCTGCTTATAGAAAAATGGCTCGGCAGGTACGATATAGTAACTTATTTCCTGAAATTGCTAGATGTGTTTTCAGTAAGCTTGACTGTTAGAGCCAATTGAAGTGTGCTTTATGTTAACATAGTTAGGGACGGAAATTGGATTTGTAATGGGAACTCTATGTGTGATACCTTGACATAATAGAAAAATTAAGGGGGGCTAAGTTCACAATGTTATGCATTTCCATGCTGATTGCAGCCAATTGATTAGATAGTGAGTTCCTGTTTACCAAAAGGTGTAAGAAAGGATGGGTATATTTAGATAATTAGATTTATCGAGAAACTCTGTTCGTTTGTTATGTCCTATTATTGCATTTTGATGAGATTGAATTGTTATATGAATTCATGTTGTCTTTCATGTATTGGAATAAAGAGGTATTCAATATGGTTGACGTGATTTATCAACTTTTGCAACATGTGAGTAACTACTTTGGGCGTGTGTTGAACTTGGTGAAACCTTCGTAATTTTCATCAAATGCTGAAATTTGACTAAGCTTAGTTGGATGGTTGATGCTGCTATAACCTTTTTTGGCCTAAAATGAGTAGTTTTTCACTACCATGTCAACCTATGTCCGAAGCCTGAAATTAGAAAGCTAGGTAAGTTTACTGTGATAGAAAAGGATAAACTATGTTACTGGAAGTTGGTAAATAATGAGAACTTGCAATTTTTTTATGCTCTTAGTAATCCTTTTGTCTCGAAGAAATAAAATATCTCTTTTCATTTGGTGTTTTGTGGCTCATCTGGCTTGCTTATCCAGATATGAAAATGCATAACTTCTACTCGAAGATTATCCACGTAACTGGCTATAAACCTTCAAAAAACATTGAGTTTTTGCAATAATTCTGAAACTCAGGCCTCCCTTGATTCACCATTTTATGTATTATCAGTTTATCAATATTTATGAGGCAACAGCAATATGGTCATGTGAATCAGAGATTGTTGCTCCAGTTGGGCTGTTTTCTCATATGATATGTCACTATAGATACATTAATTTGGGAATTGATTATTTGCTTTTCCTTTCCTCTTTAGTACCACCCTGATGTCAACAAGGAACCTGGAGCAACTGAAAAATTCAAGGAGATCAGTGCTGCATATGAGGTAAGCACATGAAGTGAAAGAGTACTTTCTATTTGTGCCTATCGATTTATTGTTCGTTTGAACAAAAAATTATTTATTTCATGTTGTTCAGCTTGTTGGACTAGAACATGTTATTGCTTCTATTAGGAATTGAATGTTGTATCGAAATGCATTATTAATTTTTAAAATTCATGGATATACAGAGAGCTGTTGAGGTGTTAGCGGTGAGATTGTCGAGACAGTTTTCCACTTTTCAGGTGTCCGTGTCACTACACTCTGTTGTGGGTCAACTACTATGTCCATTTGTCATTTAAAGAAAAACTACTATGCCCATTCAATTGTTGATAGAAAAACTTTTGATTTTATCTTCTTAGCCAAACACCCACCTTTGATTGCCTTTTGTGTGGAGTAAAAAATGACCTTGGTTTGTAATGAGTTTGTGTCTAGTTTTGCTAAGATGTTACTGCAAGGTGCAGTCTTGTTTCTTAGCATAGTTGGCACTCAAACTCAATGCAAGTCCTCATCAGCAAAAACCTTCTATAGGCCTCTTAGATATGTAATCATGCATGCATTTCCAAGTTATTTTATTGAACTTATGTTAAAATTTATTTTTCTGTTTTGGGGTTTGTGGAATAGTTATGATTGTATCATTTCTTTATTGTCGACTCCCTTTATAAGATCTCCATCTTTGTGTGTGTCTTGAAACTTCTCTTGGGTTGTTTTGGTTCCTGTACTGAATGTACATCCATAGTTGATCTCTCCTAGAGGCACTGGTTTTGCTGTTTTGAACTCTGCATCTTATCTTTGTGATTGATGCAAAACTATATTCGTAATCTCCTCGAGGCATTTATTCGTTGCATTTGCAGTATTCATTTTATTAATTTCCACGAAAGAGTACCAAATTCATGTGTCTAAATGCTAAAGATAAAGTATCATAATCTGATGACAATTAGAGAAGAGTACTATTGATAATTTGTCATATGCTGGATGTGAGCATGAATTATTTGAGATTTCTGAAGGACAATATTGTCAGGTACTATCAGATGACCAAAAGAGAGCTTTATATGATCGATACGGTGAAGCTGGGGTGAAAAGTAGTGTAGGTGGAGCTGGTGGTTACACGGTATTCTCTTAATTTTTCTTCTTAGTTTTTGTTTAAATGATGGCTCATGCATGAAGTACACCCTATGGCCTGTGCTAGAAATGCCACTTATGAGTGTGTTTCATGTTATATATGTTTCTTTCTATAGGCGACAAACCCTTTTGATCTATTTGAGGCATTTTTTGGGGGTGGGTTCTCTGGCATGGATGGAACAGGATTCGGAGCATCACGACCTAGTACTGTTTCCAAAGGTGAAGATCTACGGTAAGTCAAATTTGTTATCAATTTTGTCACTTTTTTTACATACTACATTTACTTTCACAGTTTCAGGGAGGTTTTGGGCTTCTAGACTTTTTTAAGCTATTTCTATCATCCGTGGCATTCTTTCTAGTGTGTGGATTGCATAGTGTTATTAGGTAGTTTCACGTGTTATTTCTTACCACAAACTCTGTTATCATTTAACTAGACTGTTTATTCTAAAATGAATCTCAGTTATGATATGACATTGGAATTTTCCGCGACTATATTTGGGGCAGAGAAAGAGTTCGAGCTGTCCCATCTTGAAACATGTGAAGTTTGTGCTGGTACTGGAGCAAAAGCAGGTACAAAAATGAGGATATGTTCAACATGTGGTGGCAGAGGTCAAGTCATGAGAACTGAGCAAACACCTTTTGGCATGTTTTCTCAGGTACTCGTTCATCTGCAGCATTGATCTCTTGTTTCGGTGATTATGATTTTTACAACATGAGTATCTCGTATGTCGGAGAACCTGTATCGTTACTTGCAAATGAATGTCTGCCTATCAGGAAAAAAAATACTATGATAATCGTGGTCACTAATATCACTCAGAGGTAGAAGTTCCTAACTTCCTAGAAGCCTGTGAAGGGCCTCAAGTAAATTTGCTATTCATTTATTTGGTGAATAACTTGAAAGTTTTCTTTACTACACATGGGGCTTCTTGTTAAGGAATACATTTTTTGTCACCCAACCACCTAAGAATTTATACTCTAACCTTTACTTTAAGTATTAAGTAGACTTATATAAAGGTATTAAAAAGACAGTGGGTGTACAATTACTTAGCAAAATGTTGCCGTTGTGGATTAAGACTATGAAATTGACTACCGAATGCCCTATCCAGTGGTATTTATTCTTTTGCTGAAAAAATATGTAAGTTTTATTTGATTTGTTACTTGAAAAAGTAATTTATTAAATCAGTAGCTGCTAATGAAGTGGTTAAAAAATTGATTGCAGCAAGTTCTAATACCATTGTTGCGCTAGAATAGGCAATGAACAATTAATTATTCATTTTCCAGCGGGGAATGACAGAATCATGTTTCTTTTTTTTTCTCTTTCTTTCTCAAAGCTATTATTATTGTCCCAGTTACTATTTGGTCCCTCATAGTTAACATGTGCATGAAAGTGGTTTTTTTTTCTTTATATTTCTGTGACAATGCAGTATAATTACTGATTGGGGAACAGACTGCAGGTTTTTAAGTGACACTACTATGTATTCAAACCACTGATAATATAGTTGGATTAGATTGGTCTGTGTGAGTATAAATTATGATTATTCCTTACATAAAGTAGAATTATTCTGTTTACGAGTAATGTTGGGCAATGACCTGTATTTTTCTGTCATTCTACTTGTGGAATTAGGTTTCTGTATGCCCAAGTTGTGGCGGGAATGGTGAAATGATATCTGAATCTTGTCGTAAATGCTCTGGTGCGGGTCGGATTAAAGTTAGAAAAGATATCAAAGTCAAAATTCCTCCAGGAGTAAGCAAGGGAAGTATTCTTCGAGTTGCTGGAGAAGGTGATGCGGGGACAAAGGGGTATGTCCTAAATTCTCTTGCTTCAGATAGACATCCTCTTTATCTACCTGTTTGATGGATATTTGGAAGTTACATCATGGTTTCGTGCTAGTTCTTAATCAGAATAAATACGTTATATTAAATGCAAGAATTTTACACCTTTTGAGGCTTCTATTCTTTAAACAGTGGCCCACCTGGAGATCTTTATGTCTACCTTGATATTGAAGAAATACCTGAGATTCAACGAGATGGCATAAATCTATCATCAACTATTTCAATCAGCTATCTGGATGCCATATTGGGTACTGCTATTAAGGTACATCTGCTCTTGCAAATTTTAAATATTAAACTCATTTTTTGGAATATTTCTTTTTATTTCAATCCCTTGGAAGTTCCTTTCAATCTTATTGCCAAATCTACCATCTAAAGATATTTGATCATTTAGAAAGCCGTGACTACTTTCACTATAAATCCATGTGTGCAAGTTCATATTTTTCCAAAGATTTTTTTCGACTTTTCTACTGCTATTATGTTCTTGCCCATGTTTTAATCTATGAATATGTTCGTAGTATTCATAACCCCAACCTATTGTTGTCATATTTTTTGTAAGTATAATGTGCCACAGATTATTGATATGTGTTTTAGATTAAAATGCAGTCTGGTGTGGCATGTGAATTATGTTAAATATTTCTATACATGAAATGATGATATATAAATTCTATGGTGTGCAATAGGTTAAGACTGTGGAAGGAATGACTGATCTTCAGATACCTCCAGGCACACAACCTGGAGATGTGCTTGTCTTGGCAAGGAAAGGTGTGCCTAAATTAAACAGACCATCAATACGTGGTGACCATTTCTTCACCGTAAAAGTTAGCATACCAAAGCGTATAAGGTAGTCGAATCATTCTCCTTTTATTTAATTTTCGTGCAAATTATGTAAAAAATTGAGTAATAGTTTCTCTATGACATACATTTCTCATTTTTATTTTCAGTGCAAAAGAACTTGAACTACTCGAGGAACTTGCTTCTCTTAGAAATGCTCCTGCCAATCGTTCAAAAACTCGCCCAAAGGTTCAAAAACCCGGTGAGCAATTCTATAAAGATTTGTGAAATGTAGCTGATTATTATCACCCCAATTCTGATATATGTTGCATAAATTAGTTATTTTACAAGCCTAATTTGGAGCATGTTATTTACTCTAGTTTTAAGTCATAATTTTATGTTGAGAGACAATTGTTCTCATTATTACATTGGCGATTTTAGAAATTATTTCTAATGCAAATAATGTTTTACTTAACAATATCAATATTTATTGAGTCTGATCTCTATATTGCAGAAGAAATTACAGAAAGTGAAAAAGATACCATCATGGAAAACAAAGATGAATCAGAAGATCAAAATGACTTGTGGAAGACACTGAAAGATTTTGCTGGGTAAAATTTCCTCTTATCGTCTTCACATAAATTTCGCAGGAGTTATAACACTCCTTTCACAGTCGGTGATCAATATAAAGCATGCATTTCAATCTCCTGTTTGTTTTGCTTGGTGCTCCAAAAACTGCATTTTTGTTTCTTATTTCTTTCTAGAGCGCGATTATTATAGATTAAAACGGGTTATCTGTGCTTGCAGGTCTGTTGCAAATGGAGCTTTAAAGTGGTTCAAAGATAACATTTAATTCTTCCTTTGAACAAACTTGTATCACCAACCCTGCGGCTTGTACGTTGTTAATGAGTAAATGGACTACATTTAAAGAAGGATGTTGTTACCTCTGCCTGATAAAGTGGAACTAATTCTTTGATTTTTGCACCTCCTCACTGCTGTAAATTGTAACATGGCTCGTCATAGAGTGACCTCAATTGTATTCTTTTGCACCCTGTGAATCAGTAGACTGCTTCCTAAGAATAACTAGCGATTATCCTTGCCTCTTCAGTTTGTGTGCCATCGCAGAGTATTTCTTTTTTTTTTTATCCACTCCAAATTGATATTGAAGTTGATAGCATCAAATCTTTATGATTGGTTCGATTTTTAAGATTTCAGAACCATTTTTTCTTTTATGATTATTGAAATAATTTCCTTGAAAAAATATATATATTTTAAAATAAATACTCAAAACAATATTTCATTTTCCTCTTTTTCCCTCACCCATTTTCTCTCATTCATGACAAATGTATTGCCTTTGTCATTAACTGAACATGAAGTTTCCCAAATGATACACATCTACCTATACAAAATCATATATTCGCGTTTCAGATATTTGGTTCAATAATACAGAAACCAGACCTTGTTATATTATATTATATTATATTAATTTGTATTGGTCAATTACCAATGATATGCTATGCTGTGAGGATTATACATTGATTCTTTCACTTCATTTGCAGAGTTGCAGCGAACAAAAGCCCAGTCATATTTATACGAAGACGAGAGAAATGAGTGCCTTAGTTATCACGAAACATGAATGCACAACACATTGGTAAAAACCAGATGTTGAAGCCAAATAAAGGCTTGCAAAACTCGATGAAACAAACAAATGGGTTCTGCTAAGGATATGATGGGTCCAAGTGGAAGTGTAGGAAAATCCGATTATTCTACATTGTAATTTCTCTTCTTCTGAAAAAGACTTAATATACATGTACCTAATTGTCCAGGGTACATATTTCCCTTCCTATATATAGGCTAGAATGTACATACAGATTATATTCTCACAAAACACTCTGTTCAATTTTCCAAGAATTTACTGAGTACAGTTTTTCTTGTAGAATCAAATAATCAATTACATTCTTTCAAGACTGTCCGGAGATGTATTTATCGTATTGATATGCTCCCTTTCTTGCCTTTCCTTTTGTAGACTCATCTGCAGAAAATAACATGAGCAAAATATAACCTATATATCATTTCGTGCTACGGACATTGAAAGCACTAATTTAAGTTAAATACTCTACCTCTAACTCCGTCTTCTCTTTTTCCAATTTCTCAAGATCCCGAGTCAACTCCGATTGAGAATTTCGAAGTGATTTAACCTCTTTTACTAGAAGTTTAACATCTGATTTTGATTTCAAGTCCGACTCTTCATGGCATTTCTGCATGTTCTTAAGCTGTTCTTTAACAGAATCTAACTCTTTCCGCAATGCTTCGTTTTCTTCAAGGATTGAAGTTTTTGTTGCTTCAGCATGAGCTCTCTTTTCCTGAGTGCCCCCCCCCCCCCCCCCTCATTATTATCGACTTTAAGAAACAAAGGGAATAGGACAATTAATGTTCACAGTGGAGAACAAATTCATACCTGTTCAGATTTCAACCCCAGCTCCAACTCGATGCATTTTCGACTGAGTTCTTCCATATCCCATTTTATTTGAGTATATCTTTCCCTTTCGAGAATAACTGCCTGCTCAAGATTTTCTTTGCCATTCTTGTTTGTGGATTCAAGTTCTGTTTCTAAATCATTGACCTGCAAAAGATGATTCTAAAAATAGTTTACCTAAGAAGCATTATAATTTATATTCACTTCAATAAATTACAAGAGTTTGGGAAAAGAACAGTGAATATACCTTTGTGGTAAGATACTCTCTTACAGTTAGCTCTTGATTTAATCTTGCTATGAGATTTTCCATATCGATTGTTGATGTGCCTAATCGATGTTTCATGTTATCGAGAAGTCTGTCTATCTTCGGCTTCTCATCTGTTGGAAGAACAACCATTGTATTATTGTTTGAAAATCGTAATTCTAATGCATCTGGAGATTCTGAAGCTTCAACACTTTCAGAACATTTAGATGAACTACTTTTATCAGCTTCACTTGGCGTAGCAGAAATTGGAGAGATTTTCACTGCCGAGTGATTTTCGATTCTATCAGCATTTGAAGTACCTAGGTATGCATTATCCATGTTAGAGCTTCCACGAAACAAACTCCTCAAAAGAATACAAATAAATCATAATTTGAGTGAAATGCGAAAAACACCCCATGTGCTATGCCTAATTGATAAAAAGCCCCCTGTATTATTTTTATTAACACCCCCACCCCCAGCCGGAGTACATATATACCCCCACCATAAAATGCGGAAACACCCCTGTTCACCTAAAAGTTGACAATAATCCATCTGCTAACTTTGAAAATTAGCAATAATCCCCCCATGTTCACTTAAAAAAATTGACTAATAAACCCCCTATTATGAGGTATTTCGAATGGGTGCAGTGAGCTAGTAAAATGTCAACACCTTGGAATTTTAGCTTAATAAAAAAGAACGCGGGGAATTTTGCCAATTAGGTAAAAGCACATAGGGTGTTTTTGCATTTAGCTCATTGTAATTTCTCTCTTTGAACTCTTTAGAGAGTTTACCGTTATTATTTTCGTGCAAGGCTCCACTTATAGTTGCTTGTGCTTTTGTCGGACTTGTTATTTCATCATCTGAAACATCAGATTTCTGAGAACCAAACTCAGGCACGTGATGACTAGTAGTCTCATAGAATGCTGCAAAGGTTTTTGCACAAACGGAAACATAAGTATAACTGAATTAGCTGCCTATTATATTTACGAGAACTTGGCATAGAAGGATTTACGAGAAATTTCGATGAAGCAACAAGGAAATACATACATGACCTTGCAGCCGCTTCTAATTCAAGAAAGCATGCTATATGAACACTTCTTGATATATCAATATCAGAAAGTACTTTTGCCATCCATTCCTCCAAAGAACACCTACGCTGTGATTAATTACTAACTTGAGTACAGTATATAAATAATCAAATGTAAAATATTTAATATACTAACAAGTACAAATCCAGATTTTGAATATAATATTCCAAATAACACTGACTTTTATATTTCCAATTGGCAATTATGTAAATATATGGAAATTTTATCATGACATAGTATAGACTGCAAGGAAATATAAGATAAATTCATAACGAGCATAGAAGGAGAAAATAAATGGAAAGTTACATACTTCCTCGAAAAGTATCCTGCTGTTCATTCTCAAAAGCCCCTTTGTAGGAGTCGGGGGCAACTTCTTCTTTCGAAAGGACCTTTTGAGCTGTAAAAAGACAATGAATTAATTATGTCACAGCTCATATCATTCTAATTAACAACATTACAAGAAAGTCTTCATCAAGCACTGACTAGAATATATATGATTTATAGACAACAATATAGGAATAGAAAATCCGAACAATAATTTGTTCAAAATAAGGGTAAGTTTTTTTTTTAAATCAAATAATAATGAAACCAAGTTGTTCATATAAAATAAATTCATGTCAAATCAAATATAATGTTTAATTGTCTCATAATGGTTCGTGAAAAATGTGCTAAACTCACATCGACTGAGAGCTTCAAAAAATCGTTAAACCTTCTTAATACTCCCCGGGTAGTGGTAACCCCTTCTGGTGACTGCAAACCAACTTGCACCCTGTAAAACTGCCAAAGTATGAATGTCAGAACAGCAAATAACAACTAGTAGCACCTAATACGGGTATGAATACAGAGACAAAAATACGAACAATATGAAAAAATAAATTTTTACCACTACAGGCTCTGAACCTCCTGATTCAGATAAGGTACTCCAAGAAGGAATTGTGACACAATAACTCCATCCTGTATGAAAATCATGTGGCCAGACAGTAGAAGGCCCATTCTGCATCGAAAAACAGAGAGTCTTAACTCTTAACCATACAATGCATGGCGTATGATGAGCAGCTAATTAAAAAAAAAGTAGTTCTAAACCACAGTAGACAGTGGGCATAAAATTTTCTGCATCAGAAATTCTCATAGAAACATCACAGTACTTGATAAATAAAGTTGATCATATTAAATCGGTATTTTGATGATCCCAGACGAAAGCAGTAATAATCCTTAATAGGATTATTCAACTTGCACATTTCATTTTCCAGAAAGTACCAAATAAATGTAGTTATTATGAACTGAGTCCAAGGAGAAGGAGAATGGAAAGCAGACGAGAATGCAATATAAGCAATATCTGACTTCATTCCACTTTTTTAAGTGGCGTATAGCCGTGAAGAATATGTGAAAGAATGCAAATGGTAATGTGATCAACTATTCCCTTGGCCTAAAACTAGGCTTAGTTAAATGCTTAATGTAAGCTTTTGCAAACAAGTCCTAATGAATCGTAAAATCATTATCAGTAAATAAGTAGGCTGAGTTTTAGTTGAGTATATAACACTACAATAGAACAATGAAATACTGAAGAATCAACATTGATCGCCTAGTAACTTTAATAATAAAACTTATGATATAATAAACTGGACTCGACATATAATATGCAGTGAGTCTGAAATAAAACAGGGATAAGAAATCTATTGTTCCAGGAGGGTGTGTTTGTGGGATCTCACCTAGTGGAGTTGGGGTTGTCTACTCAAGATTTCTGTTCGAGTTTGATCCATTCAAACTCGTTTGAGCTCATATATATCGTGCATAACAAATCAAGAATGCGAAAAAGTTTATCGTTTGATATATTTTGTAGCTGGTACGAGTGCGGTAGATAATCTATTTGGGTACATAAATAAAGCCAAAAATCTCAATCTTTTGCTTAAATTTCTCTACTCTAATAAAATCCCATTGCTTAAGAGCAGAGGGTATGAAAGTTAAACCTGATGCCCTAACTGCCAGATTGATCCAAAAATTGCTCCAGCAGAGGCACTAAAGAAGAACCTAAATTTAACTCATGTACTCTTTAGCATCAAAAGTAATGCCCCGACAAAGGGCATTAAATTTTGGTAGGAAATTTTCAAGGGCTCTATGTCCTTTCCATTTCTCCCCCCAACAACTATATTTTCAAAATCTTGCAACGGTTGAAAAAAAGGGTCACAAATTTCAATTAAAATGCACAAATTCAAGAATCACAAGCAAAATAAAAAATCAGATAAAATTAATATCTCTTCGACAGGGGAATTTGTTTCATATCTCTTCAATTTCTTGCTCCAAATTAAATTGGTTAAGGGTCCACGACGATGGTGTAGGACAGAGGAGGCGGGCGGCGATGGAGAGGAGGGGAGTGGGTATTGTAAAAAATCTTATCCGGATAACCTAACGCAAGGTACAGATATTTAACATTTTTGAATTTAATTATAATTAAATTAATTTTCTTTACTTCTAAGTATGCTTTAATTTATTCTGAAGTTAAATAAATTAAATTTAAAATGATACTCCATATTTTTATGCAAGTATCAAATCACTGTAGCATATATGAAAGTATCAAATCACCGGAGATGCTCTAAGCCCCCACTAATAACTCACCAAGAAACAGAGTGCTAACTTGCGATAAGAATATAATTCAATAAAGCAGCATGAAAAAACACATACTCCTGAAATATAAAGACTCTTATAATAAGTACAACTGACTGAAGTAAAATCCCTGGTGAGAAAAGAAATCAAGTATACAACAATTAAAAGAAAAAATCTCCATAAAAATCAAAACTTGATGTTCAAAAAGATACCCAATTATGAGGAGGAGGGCTCCAATCCATTCCAAGAGGCAGCGGCGAAGTGCCGTCGTGTCGATGCTGCGGTGGATTTTCATTTCTGTTGATGTTTTTCAAAATCGAATTCGAAAGCTTAAGTAAATTATTTTCTTCTCTTTCTCTGTAATTTCTTGAAAGGGATTCCACGAAAACGGGATCTTCGGTGAATCCCACGTCGAAGAGAGAGAAATCCACTCCGTATAAATTCATTGTTGAAATGTTTTTGGGAAAGCAGTATTTTCTCGGTTGAATTAATTAGGTAGGTAGATACTTTTCTACTATTGATGAATTTTGCAAATTACTCCATGTGTTTTGGATATGTTGCACAAAAGTCTCCCTTCTTAAGTAATAGCGAAAAGTTTCCGGTAGATGTTTGTTGGGTTGGATTATAGCTGGATTGATACAACAAAATAAATATGGCCCAAATATGTCGAGAATGTTTGTTTGGTGTTTCAGAAAGTAGTTTGGGAGAGTAGTGAGTGTTTATGAAATAATCTCGATTTGCGTAATGTTGTTTGTTTGGATTTTGAGAGAGTGGTTTGAGAAATATAATACGTGTAGGTTTTTTTTGGAAGAGTAGGGCTGTAAGATGTGTAAGACTTTATGTCAAATCATGTTTGATGCGTGAGATAAATGGTGTAAAAGATATGTTACTTTATGTCAAATCAGAGTAGAGTTTGTATAGGTTTTGTTTGAAAATTATTGTTTGTTTGGCTTTTAAGAGAGTAGTTTTAGAAGATAAAGAGATGAAAAATTTATTTGAGAAAATAGAAAACATGTTTGTTAGGCATTTTCCAAACACGAATATTTTTTGAAAAACGCCAAACAAACAGGCCCATTGTTTCTTGCGGACATAAAATGAAAAATTATTACATAACTGAAATCTACAGCAGTTACATTAACCCTGTGATAATAATTTTATTATATAATATAATATCAGTTGTGAATATGTTATGCTTTCGAAAAACATAATGTGTTGTACTTTTAGTCCATAACTATGTAATAAATTTATCATTTTATGTCTGCAACAAATAACTTATAATAATTTGTATTTAAAGGTTCGAATCTGTATCAGGATTGTCAATTTGTGTTTGGTTCTGATTAACTCTATTAATTAACATACGCAATAGATTGGATTTGATTAATTAGATTATAATTCATAAGTAATAATTAGGTGATTTCACAGGTTCAGTTAAGAGAATTTTAATTTATAACAATATAAATAATATTGATAGTATATATAAATATTTATTTATTTACACAGTATATATAATTGGGTGTCTTATTTCATTTCATGCCTATAGGTATAGGTATAGGTATGTTTGTCTACTGCCCCACGTTAAGGTACTTTTTACCAATTGTACAAACATATATCATCAATTTCTACCAAAAGTCGGGTGACAGATTTTCCATTCTCAACTATTTTTTTCTTCTTTATACGACAATCAATGATATTGCAATAGTTATTTTTTACTCCCTCCGTCCCAAAGTTTTTGCTCCCTTTAGGTTTGACACGGAGTTTTAGATAATTTGTTACAAAAGTAAAATTTTGTTATTCTTTAAGAGAGAAAGAGAGTTATATTTTGGGACATCTCAAAAAGAAAATAAGAGCAAAAACAATGGGACAAAGAGAGTATTTTGGTTGGGGGGAGGGGAGGGGGATTTGACGAATTACCCGTGCGATATGTTAAATATTAAAATAAGCATGTTATTCAAGTGAAATATAATAAAGAGAGTTTTACCCTTTTCATCGAGTAAGTATTGCACGTGTAGTTATAAATGCGACTGAAACTTCATTTAACGTGAAAAATGATTAATTAAACCCTAAACCAAAAAGATTTGCTTCATTTTATAATATGAAATGAATATTGGTTAAGTATAAATTAGGACAAATTGTTATATGACAAATTTAATTCTTTCTTTTATTTTTATCACATGGAGGTAAATTATCTTGTAAGAATAACATAGAAGGTAATTTTATATTAACTTCATTTTAAGTATTTTTATTCAACCATGTATATAAAAAAATGATTTTTTTATTTTTAAAATAGGAGTATTGAGTTTCTACATCTCATATTCTCATTTGGAGAAGTTATTATGTACACTCCCTCTATCTCTGCTCTGAGAGATTATTTAGTACAACCGATGCACCACGTCATCAAGTACATGTGGTGCAGCCCACCAATACACTTGAGACATGTAGATTGATAATTCACATTATTCCATATTCTAGCCATGTTCCAAAAAAATAGGGATTAAAAAAATTGTGTTCACATTGCCAGAACATGGGTGATGTGAATTATTTATCCACATGTCCCTAGTGAATTGGTGGGCAGCACCACATGTACTTGATGACGTGGTGCAGTGGTTGTACTAAATAATTTCTCTGCTCTCTAGTCTCTTGGTATGTAATTATATATAAGACCAAATTAAGAAATGTAGAAAAATACATCCAACTTTTTTACATTAATCTTCCTTTGAAATGAATAGATGAAAATACCCTGATTTAAGTGACAGTAACTTGTAATTCTCAAAGAAGTTTGAATCCTACTGAAAGTATACCACAATGAGAATATATATTATATGCAAATACACATCTAATTAGTAAATAAAAATAGATGAAAACTAAAACGTAATCAAACAAGAAGTAATTGAAAACGGAGAGAGAGAAGATATATAATAATAAGGTAGGTTAATTTCTATAGTAGTACGTAGGGGTGGGCACGGGGCGGGTTTGGGACGGGTTCGGGGCTAGATATATGGGTATAGTAAATTTCGGGATTGACACTTTTCATCCCAAACCCGCCCCGTAATAATTCGGGTACCCGGAAGCGGGTACCCGAATTATTGCGGGACGGGACGGGACGGGATTACGGGTCCCATATTATTTTTATTCATCAATTCTTCATCCACCTCACAAAATAATATTACAATATTACGTAATTATATTTCGTCATTTCCCTTTTGCTAAATCGTATCACTTTTAGCTCATTATTACATAAATATATTATCAATTTATCATATCGACAATTTTAAATATATCCAAACACGATCAAAAAGTGAAATCATATAATGAGCATATGATAAAATACGATCCACATCGAGTCTCAATAAGAAAAATTCAATCCAAATACTATCTATAATTGATACCAAAATAATTTATCTAAGCCTACACTTAAATTACGCAAAAGTTATAATTTTTTAAAACAACTAAAAGTCTAAAATCATATAATGACCCATAATATTGATTACTAATAACTAATGTAAGATTTAAAATGAATACTAGGGTAAAGTAAAAAAGTTCATTTATTAGATAATGTTAATTAATTTTGTAAGTAAAAAGTGTATAAATTATATCATAATAATATTATATAGGCGGGTTCGGGTATTCGGGGTTGGAGAGACCAATCCCAAACCCGTCCCATATTCTCGTAATAAAATACGGGTATTCAAGTTTGGGTACCCAAACCCAAAAAACACTCGTCCCGTTCGGATATTTTTAAAACGGGACGGGTCGGGTTTGGGTTACCCGAACCCAACGCCCACCCCTAGTAGTACGTAGATATGATCAAAAACATATATTTCTAGCTAGCTAGTGTTACGTACGTCAGAGCAAAACATGTTAGCTATATTCGTGAAAGTGAAACAAACCAAATACGTACCTCAACTAAGTCACATAACATTAATTCTAAAAGTTGCTGCTGCTGCTGCAGCTGTAACTTTCTTCACTACTAAACCTTGATTTGTTACCTTTATTATATTATATATATAAATACATACTTGTGATTGGTCTAATTAATAGAATATCATGAATGGATATTCGATTCCTAATTGTCCGACGACTGTACCTCAAAAAAAAAAAAAAATTAAGTTAGGTTTGATAATAATAAATCACATGGTGTCAAAATATCCATTAAGAAGAAGTACTACATACCTATATATAGTTCATCACCAATTCATATTTTTCTAAAAAGAAGAGTTCATCACCAACATTAATTAATTAATTAATTTGTAGTCTTAATATTTATTTGTACAAAAGATTCTGATTAATCCACAACCAGTCACTCAGTAATTACAATATCACATAATAAACTATTATATATAGTCAAAATTACAACGGAATAATTATTATATTATATGTATATATGAATTCGAAGGGCATATATAATAATATAACCACCAAGGGATCATGAGTTCACATATATATATACTAATTAATTCGGATTAGGGATGTGCTATTTGTAAAGTTAATAAATTAAGTGATGTGAATCCACAAATTTTCAGTATAAAGCACCAACGCAAAAGGATCAAGATTCTGCATTTACTTGTAAATTGTAAGTATGAATTTCACCATCATATTGATTGTTAATTTGATGTTTGAGCCAAAAGAATGATGTCAGTTTCATTTGTAAGGCTGAGACCCTAGGACTAAGGGGTTCAATAGGGGTTCAATTTCCACTAATTTGGCAAAAATAAACAAATTAAATCAAGAATTCACCCAATTGAAATTAACCACTATATATTCTCAAAGCTTGAAAACAAAAATTACAATTTTATTATAAAAATAAAATAAAAAGTACAAATAAAATTACCCACCATAGCACAAATAACATTAATAGTTCTAGCTATATCTTTTCAAAATTAAGTTTTTATTTTTCTCAAGGCTATTCAGATCTTAGACCTGGTGTAATTCCTTTGGAGATATGCCGAACACATTAAATGATAATCTCTCCCTACATGATTCAGAATTCAATTGATAAATTGAAAACTTCTAAATACAGTAATAATTAAATAAAAGGTAATAGAAAAGTTACCATGTGTAGATCAGGAAAAACCCTCCAATTCAGATTCATGTTTTCTTCGCATCAGAGACCTTAGAAATTCATATTAAACAAGAAACAAAAAAATTGAAAAATCCTTATTTGCCATGTCTTCCCACAGCATTCTTGAACTTCCAAAAGTGTACATATTTATATAATAATTAAAATACTTGAAAATACATTACAACAAGAAGTTCAAGAAAGCTGTGGAAAAGCATGACAGGATTCTCATTCAACTCCACTATATATATAATTGTAAATCTTTTTCAATATCGTATAAAATGTGACAAAGAATTCATCATGTTTTCATATGAATTAATTTCAAGAAAATTTGTGTGTGTTACGGAAGGAGGGGTAAATTAAATAACTAATTAATGGGGATGAAAAGAAGAAAGGCAATGGTATTTATAATGCCAGAAAAGAGAGAGAATTTAATAATTACATATATGATTGATTAAATTTTTGTCTTATAGAAATAAAAGTAATTAATAAATTATGTTGTGGGATTTAATTAATTGGGAGGGAGGACCACTCTAGCTATATAGTAATTGATAAGCTGAGGGAAAAAAAATAAATCTGTTGAAATGAAAAGATGATACTAGTATAGTATGTATTATTATGCAGCTTTATAGCAGAGCGTGGGGAGAAAGGTAGGGTTCTTCTTCACGTTCTACCGCTATATATATATAATAATAATAATAATATAGGTACAAATACAATACATACAAAAAAGTGAGTGCGCAGTGGGCCGGGTACCTAGGTTCTAAATTTACTAGCACAAAAATTTTACTAACTTGATTTAATAAGGCAATCATTAAAAAATTAGTATTATATATTGTCCCTCTTTTACTGGGAATTTTTTTTTCACTAACTAACAAAAGAAATCATCAACATATCATGTCATTGAAAGAAAATTCGTATATCTATATAGATTTTATGTCTTCAATTCCATGAGATTTGTATGTAATTGACGATGGATCGATGTAAGAATGTTTTAAGTCTAACCTGGAAGCTCTACATGGACATAACGAATAAGGGTTGGTAGCCACCAACGACCCCATAGAGCACGAACACAAGCCGAATAAATTAATCAGGTCTAGGTAAGAATTTTTCCTCTAGATTGTACGAATATGGAGAAGGTATAATGGTCGTTCAATCAGAACTTTGATTGGACATTTTAGAAAAACGGTTAGTTATATAAGAATAAATTCAGAACTCATGCACAACAAACTCCAAAGTAAAACACTTAATTTGTTCAGACAATTAAATCAATAAAAATTCTTCAGTTCTTTAAGATCAAATCACTAACTTAATTATAAGGTATTAGAGTAGTTAGGTTGGAGTTTTCTAAGCCTCGACTTTCGTTGTTTTGCATGAAATTAAATTGACTCATAACATAAGAAGAACGATATATATATAGCAGATCGATTTGCAATAAGCAAATTTCCTAGTTGTAAAAATATCGATATGCATCAACAAGAATAAGTAAAAAGAAAATTACGGTGACAATTATTAACATACCATCACATGTCAACACATAAGTTTGATCTTTGTACTTTGGAATAGGACTAGGGGAAGCCACTGTAATTCTCCTGTATTATAGGGTCCGCAATCAAAAGAATTAATGTGTCCTTCATTTTCACCTTATATATGTTATCCTTTCTCAACACATTACACATGCAAATGTATGTAAATGTGTAATAAAAAAAATAAAGAATTAATGCATTGCAAGAGAAGGAATGAAAAAAATGACAATGATAATGTGTAATGACGCAACCACACAATGGGGATTGTCAGAAAATGTATAGCCGAATTGGATCGTGACTGCAAAAACACAATGCATGCATATGCAAATGTAATTGTGATGCATGTACGAGCGAGCGAGGGGGCGAGCCAGAGGGGAAGTTGGCCTAGCTAACATTAATTATTGGGAAATTTATATAGACACCCCCTCGAGGGGTGTATTTGTAATGATTTTAGGGACCAAATTGGTAATATTTTTTGTGTAACAAGGGGGTGTCCTTGTAATACAATTTTTGATTGAGGGGGTGTTTTTGTAATATTTCAAACAGTAAGGTAATTTCTTGTAATTAGGGTAAAAGTCAGGGGGTGCCTATATAAATTTCCCTTAATTATTCATGGTGTGTGGGGGCGCCTCATCAGCCAACCAAGCGTGCAGTTGCACGGACTGCAACATACATCTGTACACATCACAAATAGCTACCTACAAAATCCAAAAGCCTCCTCTCCTCCTTTAATTTTATCTCTTTCTTTTCTTTTCTTTTGTGATCCATCAAATTTAATTTGATGTACGGATATATTATTTATATATATATATATATATGAACTAGCTAGCTAGATTCCAATTAATTAATTCAATTAAACCTCCATCTTCAATGTAATCAATCATATTATTCTAATTTGAAAGCATGAACTAACTAGCTAGCTAAGAAAATATAATTAATAAGCTTCGAGAGAGAGATCCTGATCCAACTTGTTTGTATATATATCATGTTGGGTTATGTTCCCTAATTATGATCAATGGGCCTAGCCTATGGAAGTGTACCCAGTTACTTGATTTTGACTGGTGACCCAAAGTCTTTGGGATCTTCTCATAATTTCATGCAAATTATGCCGAATTTCATTTTAGGTTCGTTTCATCTTCAGTCAAAGCAGACAATAGTCTCATCATGTCTGTCTATCTGTCTTGTCTAGTCTGTCATCTCCAACCGAATCAACAATTTAAAATATTTAATTCAAACTTTCCCTACTCTCACCTAACAATAATAATAACAATCGCCAATAATAATAATAATAATAAGGCATTCAATAAAAAAAAAAAAAAGGAGTAAAATTAATCGAAAAAAAGGACTACTACAATCGTATAATTAACCACAAGATAAGGCGACATCGACTTGGAATCATATATATGCGTCGTGACAACATTCGAAATAAAGAAGTCAATAGACAATTGAAAAAGAAATTGGTCGAACACTTGTGGGCAGTACATGGGCCATTTTTGAATTAGATGTTTCTTTGTACTCATATTTGTTAAGTTGTTTAATTGATCTTGTAATTGTATTTTTAAATTAAGTTGCCATAATAATAAGTTTTGTTAAGTCATGTTTATATAAGAATAACTATATATTTTTTTAAAACTAAGTCGTAGTTTATTAAAATACACCAAATTTTTTTACAAATACACATAAATATTTTAAATTTTTTTTTTAAAAACGTGACCAGTTACATAAAATTGACTATTTTTAAAGAAATTTTACACCAAATTTTTAAGGATTTTTACACACACATATACATATATACATATATATATATGTGTGTGTAATTAATATAATTTAATTTTTAAATACATTTTAAAATTCAAAATAAAAAAAAAATTAAGGGTGGCGGCCTGATAACTCTGTGAAAACAATGTTATCAAGTCTATTTCCTTAACTCATTCGATTACGTTTATTAGAGTTTTGGTAGAATCTTAGGCAATTTTAGTTAATTTTTTGTTTTGTCGCTCGAGTAATTGGTTTGAGTATTTTGTGCATGAATTGTGGTATTTTCTTATATATTGTGTTCATATTTATAGGCCTAAGCTATTTTGGATCAAAGAACATGATTGGAAGTGAAGAACAACGAATTAAAGATCAAATTGAGTCAAGTAGTGCAAGAACGAAGAAGGAACAAGCTGTCAGAAATGTTATTATGCACTCCGAGGACCATAACTCTTTCAGGGAAGCTCCAATGAAGCTGAATTTCGACTATGATGTAGAGGAATGAGTTAGCTACACCACAGATTTTACGGATCTTGATTTGGAGTTCGGAGCTGAGAGTTATGACACTTGCAAAACTGTCGCGCAAATCTGTCGCGATTTTCAGCGGGCTTTTAAGGGAATTCTTGGGCCCAAAGTCTCCTACTTGGATTCAACTTGGTAGATCTATTTAAGGACTTCTATGTCACGAAATTACACATCTTTGATCAGATCTAAACAAACTTTTCTCATAGAATACACATACAACATCAAAGATCTACTTGGAGAAAGATTGAAGAAGAAAAGAGAGAAGTCTTAAAGATCACCAAAGCAAGAAGAACGCAATATTGAAGATCTTTATCTTGGATTCATCGTTTTGTCTATAAAACCACATGAACTCAGATAAAGATCTTCAATATTGCGTTCTTCTTGCTTTGGTGATCTTTAAGACTTCTCTCTTTTCTTCTTCAGTCTTTCTCCAAGTAGATCTTTGATGTTGTATGTGTATTCTATGAGAAAAGTATGTTTAGATCTGATCAAAAATGTGTAATTTCGTGACCTAGAAGTCCTTAAATAGATCTACCAAGTTGAATCCAAGTAGGAGACTTTGGGCCCAAGAATTCCCTTAAAAGCCCGCTGAAAATCGCGACAGATTTGCGCGACAGTTTTGCAAGTGTCATAACTCTCAGCTCCGAACTCCAAATCAAGATCCGTAAAATCTGTGGTGTAGCTAACTCATTCCTCTACATCATAGTCGAAATTCAGCTTCATTGGAGCTTCCCTGAAAGAGTTATGGTCCTCGGAGTGCATAATAACATTTCTGACAGCTTGTTCCTTCTTCGTTCTTGCACTACTTGACTCAATTTGATCTTTAATTCGTTGTTCTTCACTTCCAATCATGTTCTTTGATCCAAAATAGCTTAGGCCTATAAATATGAACACAATATATAAGAAAATACCTCAATTCATGCACAAAATACTCAAACCAATGACTCGAGCGACAAAACACAAAACTAACTAAAATTGCCTAAGATTCTACCAAAACTCTAATAAACGTAATCGAATGAGTTAAGGAAATAGACTTGATAACATTGTTTTCACAGAGTTATCACGGCCATCCATTGGCCTGGATGCGTAAAGGCGCGTCCAGGCCTTGCTTGCCCGCAGGCAGGCAACCATTGCATGTCTGCCTGTCTAGATGCCCTCATGCCCGTTTGTCCTCCGAAAAAATTTTCATCTGCAACCGACGACCTCCCTCATGCCTGTCTCCCCCCTTCGGCTGGAGATGGCTTAAGGTTTACAATTAATTGCTACCTCAACTCATGTTGGACAATTGATCTTCAAGTTTGCTTGAGCTGAAACTTCTTGTTGCACGTGAGAGTTCTTGGTTGTGATCTTTTAAGACATATTTTGAACCCAAAGACTTATATTATAACACAAATTGGATATGAATTCGTCATATTTTTAGATTTAATCTCTTACATTAGATTAAACATCCATTGGCTGGCTAAAATTACCAACTCAGAAGAATTAGTTATTAATATTGGAAAACCATGTATAGATTAAGGGCCTGAAAGAATAATTTGATTCCACAAAAAGGTTTATTTGAAACAAGTTCACGGTAATTATTTATTTATAGTAAAAATATCAACTTACATGTTTTTTACCAAAAAAAATGGATTTTCTTATATAGAGATACCTAGTGATTTTAGTTTTGGAAATCATGTCATAAACAAATCAGCTATATTGATTGAATTATAAAGTAACCGACACCACATCTTTCAACGGTCCAGATCCAAGTAAAACGATCGAACGGCTATAAATAGGGTCAAGAACTCCATCCTTTTTTTCGGACACTTTCCATTTTTATTATAAAGGAGCCCAGCATGTCCAATTTAGCCGCCAGTCCATTAGGGTTTATCAGTCTCAAAAGCCCATCTCCTTCAATCCCCATCTCCCTCCATTAATTTTTCTTTAAAATTTACGAAGAAAAAATTCGCAAGACCTTAAAGCCACCGTTGTTGCCTCTGCTTTAAAGTTTCGTCGCCGCATTCAAAGTAAGTTTCTGACTCGTTTTTCTGAGCGACGTTTGTTGTTTAGTTTTTTCTTTTTTGTTATTCTTGGGGTTGATCATGTTGTGTAATTAAGTTTGATATGTTTGGGGATTGTAAGAAAATGTGTAGTTGCTGTATATGTTCGTGTAATTTGTAATGAGTAAGCCTGTTACCTCTGTTGTTTATGTTGGAATTACATGTTTTATATGCCTAATTTAATTGAGTTGGACAGATTTGTGTGTGCTCTTTAAGATGTCGGTTAATTTATTGAATCTGTGGGATACTTGTTTGTTTAAGTTTCTTTTTTGAGTGAAGATTACAATTTCGTTTCCTTGTTATGTGGCAGTAATATAATAGAAACTTATTGATGTTTTTTCGGAATGTTTGGAAAAAATTGCAAATAAAAGAAAAATATAGCATAGATACTATTCTTGTAGTTTTGTTTCGGTTGACCCAAAAATAAGAACTTTTTGGTGTTTTTAGTGGAATCTTATAAAAATTTGATCCATGATTTTGAGGAGATTTTCTTTAAGGGGCCACCTGATTTATTGTTAAGCTGATTATCTTGTTATCGACGCATGTCTTCATTAATTGGAGAGTGAAACTGGACTTTAATTGAGACAATGATGCTAGTTCCTCACTTTTCAATGATAAAGATTTATGTTTCTGAGTTCTTCTATCTGACGATTTTTTCATTTACTTAGAAATATTCATATAGAATCAACTATCATTATAAAGAGTGGATTGCATTACTTTGTGGGAAAGATTTAAACTTGCTCTCGCCATTTTGTGAAACCACTGTGTTTCTTTCTGCTATCTTGGTAAATTTTAGGTTATGTTTGGAAGATTATAATTGGGATCTTGAAATTTTAATAGAAATGAATTCCATACTGAAAGTAAACTGCCATTCTAGTCCAAGCACTTCCTTTTCCATCTGAATTTGCAAGAATCATCAGGATGAGGTTATGGTTTTCAAGTGAAGTCCCTATAGCAAGTAAAATGTGGAAGATTGCTTTTATAAAGAGATTTTGTATTACAGATGAGTTCTACGTAGTACAGTTGATATTCATTAGTTCAAATTGACTAGTTGATATCAGTTTGATTCTGCTGTGACGCTTCGTTTGCAATCCATAAAGGTGCTCCACTGCTGCCAGTTCACTCATGTTTCAACATTTGACCATGCCTGTTTATGTTGTGTTTGTAGTTAATACATAGCATCTGACTTCAAGCTCTGTAGAGTTTGAAGTGTAAATTGACTGATGATGTTGATGGGATTTCTCCTTGTGGTTGTTTTTTCAGAGAAATAAAGGTGTTGGGACTACTAGGGAGGAGAAGCTCCTACCCCCCTTTCAGTTTACTTTTCTGTTTACTGCAACAAAGAAGAATCTGGCTTTTTGAGTGGCAGGCAGTGCCTCCTCCCTTTTCCCATAAGTTGAGGAGGCGAGTCCCTTCTTGAATGTCTTTAGAAATCATAGAGTTGTAGACATTTTATCTATCTTAGAAGTGCATTGTTTACTCATACTCATGTTGTTTCGCCATTCGATTTCAGGATGACGATGGATATCTCTATTACTCAAGATGGTTCCCCCAATTCGGATACCCAGCCTAACAAACGCAGGAGAAAGAAGTCCATGGTTTGGGATCACTTCACGATTGAAACTGTTAATCCTGATTGTATTAGGGCCTGTTGTAACCAGTGCAAAAAATCGTTTGCTTATATATCTGGCTCAAAGCTAGCAGGCACCAGTCACCTAAAACGACATATTACTTTGGGAATCTGCCCTGTAGGGCGGCATAATCAGGAGAACGATCAACCAAGTCAAGAAACGCCTGCTTCCACAAGTAATATTTCTGTAAATGGCACTAATCGACCAAGAAAACGCTTTCGGGCTGCCAATGCAGTGGCGAGCATCTATTTGGCTGGGGATGATTGCAGCCATGAATTAGCAAAAATGATTATTCAGCATGACTACCCACTTCACATGGGTGAACACACTGGATTTATTAATTTTGCACAAACTATTTATCCCCAGTTTAGTATGACTAGCGTAGGCACTGTACAAGAGCAGATTAAGAACATTTACTACAGAGAGAAGCAGAAGCTGAAGGACTTTGTTACTGGAATTCCAGGACGTCTTAACCTTACAATGGACTTGTGGACTTCAAATCAAAGCGTGACTTATGTACTCCTAACAGGTCACTTTACTGATTATAATTGGAAGTTGCAGAGGCGAATATTCAATCTCGTAGAAGTACCATTTCCTGACTCAGAGGCAGCATATGGGCGTGCTATTGCTTCTTGTCTAACTGATTGGAACTCCAAAGGCAAGCTATTTAGTGTCACTTTTGATCGTTTTCATGCCAACGAAAATGCCCGAGGGATTATACGAGGTCTACTATCAATAGAGAATTCCCTTATTCTCAATGGTCAGTTAATAATCAACAGCTGCTATGCTCGTGTCTTAAGTACTCTTGCACAATATGCTTTGGGGTATGTGAAGGAAACCATTGACAAGGTACGCCACAGTGTGAAATATGTTAAAGCTTCCGATGTTCATGAAGAAAAGTTCATCAAGTTGAAGGAAAAGCTACAAGTACCCAGCACGAAGAAATTAATGATTGATGACATAACAAAATGGAATTCCACTTATGACATGTTAGTGGCTGCTTCTGAATTGAAGGAAGTGTTTTCTTGTTTAGATACTTCTGATCCAGATTACAAGTCGACCCCCTCAATGGAAGAATGGGATCAGGTGGAATCTCTGTGCATATACTTGAAGCTATTTTGTGAAGCAGCCCAGATCCTAACTTCACCTGTGTACCCAACAACTAATATACTTTTCCATGACGTGTGGAAAATTCTTTATGAACTTATGCAAGCTTCTGTGAGCCAGGATTTCTTTATTGGGAATCTCACAAAACCACTGCTAGAAAAGTTCGCCAAATTTTGGGAGGATTGCAATCTAGTTTTAGCAGTCGCTGTTGTGATGGATCCTAGGTTTAAGATGAAGCTCGTGGACTTTAGCTTTTCGAGGATATATGGTGAGGATACTGAGACTTGGATCAAAATTGTTGATGAGGGTTTACACGAACTATATCTTGATTACGTGGTGCAGTCCCTTCCTCCTCCTACTTTCTTTGAAGAAGGAAACGAAACCATGGTAAAAACAGAGGTAGCTCAAGAAGATAGTCTTCTTAATAATGGTGATGATCTTTTGGATTTTGACGTATATGTCTCTGATATTATGGGTGCACAACACATGAAATCAGAATTAGATCAGTACCTCGAGGAACCCCTTATGCGCCGTGTCCAAGATTTTGATGTTTTGGGTTGGTGGAAATCAAATGGATCAAAGTACCCAACTTTATCCAAAATGGCTTGTGATGTTTTGTCTATTCCACTTTCAACTTTAGCGCCTGAAAATGTGTTTGATACAAAAGGGAGAAAGATCGATGGTTATCAAAGTTCATTGAGACCTGCCACTCTTCAAGCCCTAGTATGTTCAAAAGATTGGCTTCAGTACGAGTCTTCAGAAACTGAATTCAGATCTGAAGCAGAAATTCCAACTGCGATTGTTAAGACCGAATTATGATTTTTTATGTGCACATTCAATTTTGTAGATGTTTATTGTTTGACAGGAAACAAGGTCAATTATTCTTTCGTTTTTTAAAGGAACACGAATTGTAAATGCCTCTGCTTCATAGAATACTTTTCATTTTTATTTTGTCTTTAACTTGAGAGTAGTACCAAATTTATATTTCTTGAAATCTATCCAAGTTATTTGTCAGAGCTTATCTGAATGCTAAGAAAATTGAAAAATAAATGTAACTCCTTCGAATAAGGTAGACACAAAGGGTGGAACGAAGATGAGCAGGTCCTATGTGCAATCATGGAAACAAGTTGAGCCGAGTTGGATTGAACTACATGAGGGTTGTTTATTCAGGTTGAGTGGGTTTGAGATATATTTTAAGATTTCTTATTTATTGAATTGTTTTGTCTTTGTCTTTTGTTTTCATTGTTCGCTATGATCGACATACATATATAATTGTTGTTTAATTTAAATGTAGCAAGACAAACAACATGTTGTATCAAGTTAAGAATGTGTTTGACGACAAACTCGACTTATAAGCTAAAAGGAACAATAAAACCTAATCAAACTTATAGTAATAGAATAAGTTTTAGGAGAAAGATCAGTGTGGAAAAGAAAGATCCAAGGATGCCGTAAAGGCTATGAAGTCACGTAAGCAAATGTATGGACTTTGTGTCCGATGTGTTGGTAAAAGTCCTACCAGAACTGTACAAAGTCAAGGACGATCGGCCTCCACAACTAACCATTTAAGTCGTCTGACATTTGCCTACCTAATATCCAAAAGTACCTGAAATTTATACCAACATCGGGATTAGACCATTGATAACCCATTGGAGTGAAGGTTTTAACACGTTGCTAGAAATGCAAATGTTGTTGGATTGCTTCTTAGTCGATATGTCGTGATAGTTTCTATAGGCTTCAACTTGATAAATTTCACGATAAGAATTATCTCATTGTAAATTGATTTAGTTCAAAATCTCTTTAGTTGTATGAAGTATATTTAAGTTTTAAAAAATAAAATAAAGTATCTTATATTTAAGTTTTAAAAAATAAAATAAAAAGACACTAGGCAAAATTTTGTAAAGAAAAATGAAAAAGATGAAATTTTTAAAAATTAAATGGCTTTCAAAAAAAGAAATAAATGCATTTGCTTTGAAACACTAATTCTTCATTCCCTCCATTTTCCTCCCCCAAATTCGTAAAACCTCCCCCCTCTCTCTTTCTCTCTCCCCCAAAACTCCTGTAACCAAAAAAATGAAGTTCAAAGCTTTCTTAACCGACAATGGAATCAGCCTCTTAGAAAAGCGAATCCTCCCCGCACTCGACAAAATGGGCAAAATTTGTCACCTCTACTTAACCCGCGACCACGCCGTTTTCCTCCACAACCTCCTCAACTCCGATGGCGTTCAATCAATCGCTCAATTCAGCCAGCAATCTCTCTTCCAAGACTACCGCATCTCGTCCCAGAATGATGACCGAATCGCCTTCTCCATCGACCTAACCCTGCTCCACCGCGCCCTCAGGTCGATCCTCACCGTCCAAGACTTCAATCATCATCGCCTCCAAATCAAACTCGTCAAAAAGTTACCCCCACACTCCACCCAATCCACCCCCTTTCTCACGTTCGAAGCTAAAGGGTATAAATCTGCAGTCGTACACGACGTCCCAATTTCAAAACCCCTCTCCCGAGCTGACCTTCAGGTGTGTTGTCAATTTCACTAATATGCACGTACGTGTTTAATTCAATTGTAAATGAAAGACTATTTCATTTATGTGTCTTATTTGTTGTGATCTAACTATTATGGGGCACTTACATGGTGTTTGCTGGAGTTACGTATTTCATTTTTTTATTTGCCAAACTAGCCTTATTTAGATTAGGTTATTAATTATTTTAAATTAAATGAAAAACTCCAAAAAAAAGAACCCAATTCTTTGTCACTTGGCGACGCTGTTGCCGCCGGGTCACTTGGGTGCCCAAGTGACAAGCGACAATGCCGCTGGTCGCTTGGGCGCCCAAGTGGCAAGTGACAATAATTACTGGTGAATCTTTTAGAGAGTTTTTTTTTTTTGTAGTGAGAAATTTTGAAATTTGAATTGGGAGTGAAAATGAATTTTTATGGATGTTTCGTATTATTATTATTAGACTAATTAGACTTAATTTTGTTTAATTGTTATTAAAACCAAGAAAAAAAGAAAAAAGTGAAGGCTAGTTTTGCAAAAAAGCTTTTGGAGTAAGGCTGTTCAGCCAAATATCCCGTTTTTCATTTATGCTTATGACAACAAGCTGCTCTTTGGTATAAACAGGTTGTGTTTGCCAATCATTAAAATTAAAAAAAGAGAGCTTAAAATAGTACTTTTTGGCTCCTGCACATTATTATCCGCTTATTTCTGTTTCTGTTAATTTTAAGCAGGACATAAGCAAAGTTGATTAATAAAATTTTAAGCAGGACATAAGCATAAGTTGATTAATCAAACACTAAGATTATGTTTTTTCTGTTTTAAAGCTGTGTATTGCTTCAAATAAGCTATAACAAACACCATCATAGGAATATCATTTAATTAATTTTAGGCTCGATTATTATGTATGTGTAATCGTGTAGAGGCTTATCTCTGACAATTAACTGTTATCAATGGCCTGATAGTTAAGAGTCCGCATATATTAGGGTTATGATCTCTAAGGCAGTTCACGTGACCTCTTACTTCTTCCCCATCGGAGAGAAAGCTAAGGAATTGGTGAGTCAGGCTTATAAGTCAGAAGACCTTTACCCACAAAATCCATACATTAATGGATTTAGGTATGCATCTAGTTTTAATCAACGATTTTTGCTTTTAATCTTAGCGAGTAAGTCCTAGAGGTTCGTATGATTCGATGCATGAGGATTATTTTACATATTGTTTATTGATATATGTCACACTGATTCCGTTTTCCATAACCAGGAACTTCAACTCTCCCTACAAAGTGCGCAAGAAATGCCAGCAACTTTAGTCAAAGCGCCGGAATTGACTTCATTGCAGAATTTTGTTGACCGGATGAAACACGTTGGTGAGGTGATGGGAGTATCTATTAGTAAGTATGGGGATTTGCATTTGAAGATTTCGACTAGTTTAATTGCTTTGGGTGCTGAGTTTCGGAAGCTGATGGTGTTGGGGGAGAGGGCTGATCCAGTGGCGGAGGATAGGGATTTGAGTGCTCAAACTAGGAATGAAAGGGCTGTGCAGAGAGGAGACGCAATGACTGTGGATGTGAGTGTTAAGCATTTTTTCAAGAGTTTGCAGTGTAGTTTGGCAAAGCCTGATTGTGCGTTTTATGGGATTGCGCAGCATGGGGCTTGCTTGATTGTGATCTTTCAGTTCTTTATTCCGGGTACTAGGCAAACGGATAAATCTATTAGTTTGCATTGTAGGCTACCTGTGCTTGATCCTGGCACTAATTGAAGTCTTTTGTGATGTATGTTTAATGTTTATCTTGTCCTGCTTTTTTGGTTCTGATAATATGGTTTGTTAATTATAGATTGAATTGTGATATCTCCTTTGGTACCATTGGATTGTATAGTATGGTATAGTATGATTTTCTTTATGTGATTATTTCTGTTGCAAAATTTGAGTAATATGGTTCACAAGTTACTTTTTTTTTTTTTTTTTGTTGAGATTCAAATTGGGATAAATTGCATTTTGTATTCTGAAAACTCTATATATTAAAGAAGTATGTTGCTCATAGTTCTCTTTGGTTGGTCAAATATTATTTCACTTGTAACATAAATAATAATAATAAATTCAATTGAGAATCTAACTCAAGATTTTATACTAACCCAACAAATGAAGAAAAAACTTTCTACTAAGTAACTAATTTCAATTTAATCCTCTCTTTAAAGAATTACTTCACGGAGTATTTCGTTTAACATCTTTCTCAAATTTTTCTTCCTAGGCTTTTTAGCTTCTTTTCTATTTCTTTTTTTTTCTCTTCTCTTCTTCCTTTACATCTTCCAATGCCTTGATCAATCTCAACAAACAGCTCTCTACTACATCTTCACCACCCGAATTCGGCATCTTATTCAAATGCTTTGATGTATTGTTCGATTCAAAGCCACAGCCACAGCCACAGGGTATTTATATCAGTCAATACTATATATTGAGACACAAAACAAGCAATTAAACATTCATTCATAATGCCGTTACAACTATGTTTTGTAACTCTTAAACAGTTTTTGGTTGTATTCTTGTATTAGAGGATTCCGTGGAAAAATTCATACATCTTTTATCTCTTTAAAAGAATATGTTCATCGTTGACTCACGTACTTCTCTTAGGCCTTAGGCATTATTATTTCACAATTACCTTAACATATCAAAATCTTCAATATTCAGAAAACCTCACCTAATAATTCTTGAAAAAATGCATATGATACAAAGTTGAGAAGCACCCTATTTTGCTTAAAGGTGCTCAATGAAAAAAAAAAGACAAATTATGAAACGACATATGAACTACACATGTTTTTCTTTGACGCTATGAACTCTATCCAACAACTCTTCAAATCCTCGCAATGCGACTTTATAATGGTCGAGAGAGATCACTCCCTCCTCCACAACTTGCAAAGCGCTTCTGCACAACTGTGTTAAACTCATATCATCATTACCCGATCCATGACCCGGAACATACAAACGTTTAAAATCCTTCTTCCACCGCGGTAAAATGTACTTCGAGGGTATCTCCTCTACTCCATTGAAATTCAAAACACATAAAGCATGCCTACATAAATAACCATAGAAGTTAAAGCAACTACAAATACAACGAACTTCAGCTGCTGCTCGATTGTAAAGAACTTCATAATCTCTAATCTCTCTTCGGTTTCCTTCACTCAAAACCCGTTCCTTGACTAAAAATATCGTGACTGGCCCATCGATGTGTATCTGTGTTGTACTGAAACAAGAGTACATTTCCTCTACCTCGGACTGAAATCTTTTAAATATTGATTTAGTGTATACCTTGGAGAGTTGCAGCTCAAACGAACATCTTGTTTTGAGGTCGAGGATTGTGCTTCTCGAATCCATATCTGCAAGCACTTCTTCTTTGTGTTTTTTCTGCAAGGCTAATTCATACTTGTCGAGAAATTCTTTCAATGGCGTTTGCTTGTGCAAATACTTATCGAAAAATGGGCTCAAAATCTCACCGGGTCGGGCCGTAGCCATTCCCATGAAAAAGGTGTCTTTTAGGTAAACAAGAGCCCACTGGGCTCGATCCTCGTATAACAATCGAAGCCACTCATTATCAGCAATTCCAAAATGCTGGATCAAATATCCCCATGCTGCTTCAAAATCAAACGGCTTTAAAGCCACATAAACTCCTTTAAGCAATGCTTTTCGTATAGAATCGTAGTTTTTAATCCCGCCTAATTTCTCTGGAACTTTTCTCATGATGTGGGATAATCCAAAACGGTGGCTTGACTTTGGAAACACGTCAGCAACTGCAGTATGCAAAATCTTGCATCTATCGGTGATAATGGTTTGTGGGGAAAGTCCGGCTGTACAAGCAAGCCATGCATTGAATATCCAAATGTACGACTCCTTCGTCTCACTCGAAAGCAAGCCGCAACCGAGTAAGACCGATTGGCCATGGTGATTTACGCCAACAAATGACACGAGAGGAACCTCGTACTTATTCGACAAACATGTAGTATCGAAAAAAATCACGTCGCCAAAGTAACCACTCGCCGCCCTAGACCTAGCATCGGCCCAAAATAAATTAAGCAAACGCCCTTCGTCGTTAAGATCCATCATGTAAAAAAAATTAGGGTTCGTCAATTGCATACGACATAGGTAATTATACATCGCTTGTGTATCACCTTTTCTCAAGTTCAATTGATTGGAAGAAGTGTTAGCCTCTGTTTGATTTAAATTGTGGGTCCCGTCATTTCTGGAATCTATCACAAGAGCACGGTACAATTTGATCGGTGGTAATTCGGAGTCGGAGTTCGACAAAAGCTTTCTCTTAGTTCCACTACTCGTTTTCTTAGTAGATTTGTAGCCGTTTGTTCCTAATAGATGGTTGTGTTCAAGACTAACTTCGAGAATTCGCCACCTCTTGGAATCCACTAACCTCATCCTCACCATAGCAGGACAACCAGTTCTTGTTTCTTTCCGTAAACGATTTACATCTTTAACTCTCTTAAATCCCTGGCTACTACAACAAAGAACGGCACCATATTTCTCTCTACTATTTCTTTTGAACCAAGAATTTTTCACTCTCACATTAAACCCGGCTTCTATGGCATAACAATTATAGTAATTGTATGCATCGTCATATGAGTCGAATTCCATTCCAATGGCAGGAGGAACAAACTCTTTCTTTCCTTCGGAATCATTGACTTCAAGAATGCCATTTTGACCATTTAATTCTGTTCTTGTATAGTTTGTCTCGGGTGGCGTCTCACAGCCTAGTCCATCTGTGGTCTGCTCGGTATGTAGGGAGGTTTCTTCCATGGAAATCAAATATGATCTTTTTGAGCATATATATACCTAAAGAGCACATAAAGTTAAATAAATAGAACAAATAGCTGGCAGAACACAGAAATAAGTAGATATGCCAATTATTCCTACATGAGCTCAGAAACAGCAACTAAAATTATTTCAATAACAAGTACTGATTGAATAAAACACATTTTAGATATTTCCGTTTAAACGTTAAAACAGAGGATTTGTATAAGGTGCGTTAAGTTCCTATTTTACAAGATACAGAGTCTCTAGTATTATCTACATTTCTCATCCCCCAATCACCCTCAATCCTCAACCCCACACAAAATGGAAGCACGATAAATAAAAGAAATGAAGAAGCTGGAATCTAAATATTGTTTGGTCGCTCAAACATGGAGGATCAAAGATAACAATGATATAATCCACAAAGAGAAATATAAAAGCATGATTAGCCATCACCACATAAGTTAACTGAATTTCCACAGTTTGTCTCTATTTCCACTAAATTTATCAGCTCAATGGGATATTATCTTAATACATAAATGTTTCCAGAAACAACACTGAATCTTGAAAGTACTGACTACTGATTCAAACTACACCTCCTTCAACTTAAAATGAAAAGTAGGTAAACTAGAAAATTGGGATAAGAAAAAAATAGTAGTAACCCTTCAATCCCAATTATCACTTAATTCCTTGAATTGAAAAGGGAAAGAAGGAAAGATATGTACTAACACTAATCTAAAGATTAAAGCTATGAAGTATAAAATCGACTCTAATAGGGGAAAAATAACAAACAGCCCTAAAACTGAAACTCAAAATAAATATGGGTCAAGATCAAAGCTTTTAGGTCGTAAGTTTTAATTACTTCCAATCCCTGAAACCTCCAGAAATAACAATCCAAACAAATTTCATGTGGTACCAACAGAATCTTCAACCATCACAATTTAATGGAATGATTAACATATTTTATACCTCAATTATCTTCTCTCACAAAATTGACATAATTGTAAGAGAGAATAGAAATCAAGTGACTTAGATATGACCCGACGCCGGATAAAATCACCGGTGGCGCTCCGTCGAGAACAAAGAATGTGGAAGAGTTGGGGCTTTTCTGTAAATATTACTCATTTTAGTTTAGTTTTTCCTTTTTTTTTTTTTTTTTTTTTTTTGAGAAATCAATCAATCATTCTAGTTAGCTTTGGGCCTTGTTTATAAACGTTCGTACATGGTCCAAAAGGAACAAGCAAATTTAATTCTCGATATGGTCTAATATCTTTTTATCTACTTCAGTTTGTTAGTGATATTTTAAATAGTGTAATACAATATTTTTCTTTAAGTTTCTCAATTTTTCTTGTGAAGTGATGGTAGATACGAATTGAGGAATATTAGTTTTAAATATTTCCATATTTTATCTAGAAAATAAGAGTGTCACATTATCTATTCCTAAAATGGATTTAATGCTGTTTCAAATTTTCAATTAAAAATCTAGGAGTAAGTAATCTAATTGCTTTGTATATAAATTATAGTTGGATTTGAGATGATTCAATTATTTCGGCTCCCATTAAAACTATTGGGCCTAACTAGTTTGGGATTAAGTTAAGTCAAGAAACGCTGGGTTTGTGGTTAGAGATATGAGTATAGTAATTTCAGGATCGACACATTTTATTTCAAATTTGTTCCGTAATAATTTGGATATTCGAAGCGGGTATTTCAAATTATTGCAGGGGCAGGACGTGATTAAGGATCTCATATTTTTAATTAAATCATTAATTCTTCACGTACCTAACTAAATTTAAATTATAATTTTTCGTATGCAATAAACTACTAGTAGTAGTAATTTAATTTGTAGAGAAAAAAAAAAAATAAGGAGATGCATTGAGGTTAGTATATTAACGGGAAAATCGCATATTTGGTATCAATACAATATGCTACTTTGCAATCTTAACTGCAGGATATGTAAAGACATATTTAATACCATAATTTAAAAGTTTAGTTACAATGTTCATACCACTGTCATATAATTGGACGAAGTTGGCCACGTACACAGCTCATGGAAGTTATCTCGTCTTTTGAAAGAAAAAAACCACGTTTTCTCATTTTTAGAGTGAAAATTATCACATTATTTCATATTTTAGAGGAAAAATTATTACGTTTACACGTTATTACATGATAATTTGAACTATAAAATACTAGATAACAACCACGTGGCCAATTTCATCAATTTCAATCCATCCAATTATTTGATGGTGACATGAACATTACGATCAATAGTTAAATTATGGTACTGAATAAGCATTTATGTATTAAATGATATCAACATTGAAAATTTGTCTACTGTACTGTACAAAATTTACAATTTTCCCATTGATTAACTATGATATAGCGGACAAATTAAAGTTAAATTAAATAACATTCTTAAAACTAGAAAGTCCATGATGGACTATATATATTCCGGGAGTAGAGAACAAAAGTTTTTAGATAGTTTCATTTAGCATCTTTCATAGTTTCATGGCCATCTATCTGCAGGTAAATACAATCTAATTTCGATTCCAAGTCAAATGTGCAATATTATTAGAAAGCAGCAAGTTCTTTTTTTTCCTTCTTCAGCATTTTACCATATGATTGGGAATTGATCAATAAGACAAATAAATTTCTAAACTTATAATATATTTCATACTTCTTGGCATTTTCCTAGAATTAATGTTTCTATGGCCTGCACTAGTTTAAATAGTCATTTTTAAACTACAAGTTTTGTTGATGCTCTTGCAGTATTATATTGGTGTATTTTATTTTTAATATATCATTATATACTACAATGTATAGCTTCTTTTAATATTTTGTGGAATAAAAAGTGAATAAGAATGTATGATCAGTAGTAATTCAACAGGGGACCAAAACGTACTTAAGTATATACTTATTAACTTTTTATATTTCAAATAAAATTTATTGGCATTTCCATGTGCATCACTTGCAATGATAAGGTCAACCATTATGCAAATACATTTGACTTGTTAACAAAAGTGTTTTTTTATTTATAAAAATAACAAAGGGAGTGTTTTGTTAATTAAAATTAAATAGGGATATTTTGCATTCTCATGATCAAATCTATGAGTCACTATTAAGCTCTAGAGTTTATCATTACAATCACTATATTTTACTCCATTCAATCTTATTCTTGACTTTTTTTAAAAAAAATTACCATTGTTAATGTCTGTAAATCCCATATTGTTTCCTTCTTATAGTAAATGATTTAAGTTTATAAACTGATCAAAGAAAAAAACTTAAGAACATTAACGCTCTTTATCCAGATTAATAATTTAATATAGACCCTGAGGCGATAATTTTTTTTTTCCAGTGAAGTCAGAAATAAACCGTCAAATTATCATTCTCAACTTGAATCACGAGTTACATTCTACAAAAGGATGACTCTATTTCTAAGAGAAAAATAACAATTACAAAGCACAATTCATACGTGTAGAAAAATAGTATATTAATATTGAGTGTGTCAATGTCACATACTCACCAATAATATTTTAAATCATGTATTACATTTTGAGTTTCGATTAAATTATTTCAACTAAATCATGAAAATCAAATTCGTTTATGATATGTAAACATATTTTTTTTTTTTGTTTCCCAATTACTAACATAGAATCTATCATACATTTACCAGCTTAATAGACCAAATTGAACGAATTCACCTAATAGCAAAATGAGATGTATGAAGATAAAACAAAGATGCCACAACACTTGAAAAAACAAAGGAGCCCGGCTGGTAGCAAAACCACCCTATCAGTAAATGACAGGTGTCGCAATACCAACGGTCACCCCACCAATTGGTGCTTGTGTGCTAATAATGCATGGGCTACTCTTCCTCTTAAAAAACGACATCACATATTTCGTGTAGAGAGAGAAGGAAACTAGAGAGAGAAAATGACACTTTGTGTGGGTGTTTTATAGTTGTGTTGTGTGTGTGAATTATCAAGAAACCAAGTTAAAAAGAAGGAGAGGCCGAGATTTATTCTCATATCCCTCAAAAAACAAACCCAAAAAAACCCTTATCCTATTCCTATTCCTATTCCTATCTTCTTCTTTTCCTTTCCAAAATTTCATCAACAAAAGACACTACTCATTTCTCCTCATTTTTCTTAAATTAACAATCCCTTTTAATCCAATCCAATCCAATTGAAGCATTTGCATTTCCATTTAGTTAAATACCCATTAAAAGAAGAAAAAAGAAAGAATGGCCCCAAGGTCAAGTAGAGGCAGGGGAAATAAAGCTAAGTCAGAAAAGAAGAAGAAAGAAGAAAAAGGTCAGAATCTAGCTCTTTATAATCTTGATTGAATCTTCATTACTACTTTATATATAATTATATATATATATTGAGTTTCTCTTATTCTGATTTTCTTATATATATATACAGTTGTGCCAAGTGTTGTTGACATCACTATCATTACCCCATATGAAACTCAACTTGTTCTCAAGGTAAATTAATTAATTAATGTAAATATATATATAAATATATGTAGTTTGGATTAGTTGTAAATTAATTGATTTGGTGTAAAAATAAAATGAAGGGTATCTCAACTGATAAGATACTGGATGTGAAGAAGCTGCTAAATGTTAATGTTGAAACATGTCACCTTACAAATTATACTCTGTCTCATGAGGTAATTATATATTTAATTAATCCAACTGCTCTCATCATTCATGAGTATTTTAACACACAGACACACATGTGGGTGTGGGTCAAATTTGGTGATTTTTTTGTCTTCATACATATATATATATATATATATATATATATATATATATAATATAATACATATATGTCGTCCGATCCTTAATTGAATTCACTGAGATTGATTCTTGTGTACGTACAGGTTAAAGGTCACACATTGAATGATAAGGTGGAGGTTGTTAGTCTAAAGCCTTGTTTGCTGAAAATGGTTGAAGGTAGGTACACATTTAACTCCTAATGGTACAACCTCTCTTTTCGAACAAGTCTTATTAATAAGTGTCTAGGACCGATCGAGGATATATATATATATATATATAGCTAAAGTTTTTATTTCAATCAAATATTTTATACATTTCCACTTTCTCATTTATTTCAAGAGATTGTTATTGATATTCACCTCATCTCTCACTTTTATAAATTTTATGATGAAGGTGAATGTCAATATTAATAATAATTCAAAGTTCATGAGAGGAATTCACTAGAACATTTGGTATAGTTTGATGGGTCTAATTTTTATTTTTATTTCTATTTCTTTTGTAAATACTAAGTAGAATAGAATAATATTAGGTGAGGAAGGTATGCGCCATTGGGGTGGCCCACTAAGATACCAGCTATATGCTCACATTTTCAATCCCATTACATTAATACATTAATTGGCAATACGCCAAATTTAATTTCTACATGTGATAATAAGAGTAAAATTTAAGATACTCTACTCCTTTATTTAATTATTATTATCACCTTAATTGTTGGTAAAGCCTAACCGAAAATGTAAGTAACTTTGTTCTATTTTCAAGGGTTTTGACCCGATTTCACGGATTTTGATTTTAAAAAAATGATTTCGATGAAATCTTTGAAAGATTTTAATGTTGAGTTTTGAAAATATATACTAACTTTTGCACAATCATTCCTCATAAATTTTTAAGCAGTTGACTCCTTCTTATCAATGTGTTGTTTCACCGGTGAGTCGGAGATGACCTCACACGCCTTGTAAGTGCATGACTTCAAGGGCATTTTCTTCTATTCCCCTCTAAAGGTGAATTCATGTTTTATATAACACACTATAGTGGTTCATTTTAGTCCAAATGAATCTGCCAAGGAACCACTATAACACGCTATAGAGAATATTGGTGTTAAAATCCACATGAGCCCTATAAAAAATTACTGAATTAATTAAAAAAAATTTTTTTGAGCGTTTGAAAGTTATATGTAATCACAGTGATCTTCTCATAATTTATAGGGCGAAGGTAGTTATTACATTTTAGTCCAACTCAACAATAACAAATGGAAAGAGAATATGTTGAATGCTTTAGTGCTATTTATTTGCGCAAAGTTATAAAATTCCGAAACATAGGTACTATAATTGTAATAATTTCATTCTGGTCGTATATCACTAAATATTAAAATTATTGCATTACTTTTATTTATGTACTACAAGAAATTATTTTGTTATGGTTGAGAGGTTTGGCTAACTTAGACAATCATAAAATAATTTAATGGCTAAAGTCGCTCCTATTAACTTCTGTAATGCGTACTTTTTTCTTTCAAATTAAACATTTGTAATTTTTTTTTTAATAATTTAAACAATTGTACCGTTCTGTATATTAATTTTAAATTTTAGTATGGAACAAGACTACTAAATTTGGACGTTTTGAGTTGCTTTATAACACACCAAACCAAGCACGTGCATTTCAATTTACTACTCGTATTGTTTTTGTACCTTCTCCAAGACTGTATGGAAATTGCCAAAACTAATAATTAATGCTATTAAATTTCAAGAACAAAAAACGTGCCATAAATTCCAATATGTTTATTTTATTCAACTATAAATCAGTTATTAAAATAGAGTCGCTGTCTACTAACTTGTAATGTGCCCCTTTAGTTTCTCATTATTAACCAAAAAGCCACTGTATTTTCAGAGGATTATGCAGATGAGTCAAGTGCGGTATCCCACGTGCGAAGGCTCCTCGACATCGTCGCGTGCACGACGCGCTTCGCGAAACCCAAGGGCGGTGGCGGTGGCGGTGGCGGTGCGGAATCTCATCCAAAGAAAAACAAAATCCAGCACAGCTCATCCGCCGGATCGTTACCGATACCGGATGGAGAATTACGGTCGCCGGAGAATCCGCCGCCGGCGATATCTGAATATTATGATATGGTGGCGATTCAACCGATTCCAAATCTCTCGAATTTCTACGAGTTCCTCTCCTTCTCTCACCTATCTCCCCCCATAATACGTGCGTGTATTTCTTTTCTGTTTCCCTTTCTTCATCTAGTTTATTTTTTCGATTTTGATCAGTAATAATTTTTATTGAAATTTGCAGATTTGAAGAGGGTAGAAATGAATGATGAAGAAACGCGGCGAGATGGTGATTATTTCAAAATGCATGTGCGTGTTTTTGGAATTACGTTATTTGCTGCTTCAGTGCTTGTATCACATTTTGATTAATCGGTGTAGTAATGTAGTGATATTTATTTTTTATTTTTACTTTTGATTTCTTCCATATAAAATTACTGGATTTGTATGAAACTTTTCAACTTTGGTATATATATATATATATGTAATAAAAATAAGGGATGAAGGAGTCTTTATTATCAACTTCTTTTGTAGATTCTCGTGTTAAAAGTGATGGATTTCCACAAGTGGTGGACTTACAATGTGATATTTTTGCAGATAAAGATATGCAATGGGAAAATCATACAAGTGATGGCATCAGCGAAAGGGTTTTACACCTTAGGGAAACAATTTTTACGGAGCCATTCTTTGGTGGATCTTCTGCAACAGCAAAGTCAAGCTTTTGCTAATGTGAGTGTTTATTGTAAGATTCCATGCAAAAAAGTCCAAATTAGTACTTGACAAGTTATAGAAAAGTAGAGCGGGATCATAATACTAGTTTCTTCTAATGATTTTTGTTTCATATATTTCACTGTTCAGTCAAAATTACTGTATAATAGCAACACACACACAAACCAAATATAACTCACCATTTACTGCTAAACCCTGAAGTTGAACATTGGTATGATTAGTTTGGCTTTAAGAATTATAAACAAAACCACATATAAGCAGTGTATAAAGCTGGCTGTTTTGGACTCTTCATTTTGGTTAGTCAACCATGGTTTGCTTTCTTATATTAACACCTTGTTGTAGTTTGGGATAATAAATCTGATATTTTGGTGCAGGCATATGCATCATTGATGAAAGCTTTTGTTGAACACAATAAGGTGACCTTTAATTTAGCTACAAATTTTTTTTCCCAAATAAAGCTTGTATGTACCGGAATGAGAATGAGTTGTTACAATGTTCTTTTCAGTTCGGTAATCTACCATATGGTTTCCGTGCTAATACATGGCTTGCCCCTCCATCTGTCATTGATTCTGCATCACACTTTGTGCCCCTGCCATCAGAAGATGAAAACTGGGGAGGAAATGGTGGAGGCCAAGGAAGATGTGAAAAGTATGATCATAGACCATGGGCAACAGACTTTGCAATATTGGCAAGCTTACCTTGCAAAACTGAAGAAGAGAGAGTTGTTCGAGATAGAAAGGCATTTTTGGTTCATAATCTTTTTCTTGATGTCTCCATCTTTAAAGCTGTTTCATCCATACAGAAAGTGATTGATTCTGCTGCTAAGGCTTCATCAAGTTTTCCACTGGGCTCAGTCGTGCATGAGAGTCACATAGGAGACCTTTCTATTACTGTCAAAAGAGATGACGCGGATGCAGGCTGGAAAAAGGAACTGAAGGTTATTGGCACTAAAACCTCTAATGAATCTGCCAAGGAAATTTCTCAGAGAAATCTTCTTAAAGGAGTAACAGCTGATGAAAGTGTAGTTGTGCATGTGAGTTACTTCTACTCTCCCCTGCACAACTTCAACCATTTTGCCCATTTTAAAGTTAATGAATTCAATGAATCTAAAACTTGGCTGTACACCCGAAGGATACTCTTCTATATCTTGCCATTTAACATGGAAGGCCCATTCATGAATTACTTAAACTAAAAAGTTATCGCCCCATAAAACTGTTGTTATTTATTACACATTAGGACTGTTTATTTGGTTATTCCTGAAAAAAATAATGCTGGTCCTATTATTAACTTACAAGTCTAATCCTTCATATCTGTAATAAAGCCCCAGCTTTCTCAACTCTAGGTCCCGTATTTCTGGTGGTAATCAATTTATATCACTGTGTGGCATTTCTTTCTGATGCTTCTTCCTTTTACCATCTCTAACAAGAAGAGTAATGCAGTACTCAGTAAGACTGCATTGCCTTTTTGTTGTTGTTCAAAGGCTAACAATATGCTTCATCTTCTTTCCCTTAGTTATTCTCTTACAACTCGATCTGCCCTCATCTTTTGACATTCCACCATCAAGTAAAACCTTGCAGTAAGAACCTAGCTGCTTGGCAAATTAATGCACATCACAACTGCAACCTAGAATTGGGAAGTGAGCAATAGACTATAACAAACTAATTTCTTGCTGCTGATTTTTTTTTTCTTCTGATATATATGAAACAGAAACAAGTGCAATGAGATATCCGGTATTAGCATATTATTTTAGCTATCTCACTTGAATTTTCAAACAATTGAACTACATATGTGGTAATTTGTAATTAACTGCAGTGACCAAGAACTCTCTTCTTTAGATAGGATGGCACTGTTATATATGACTGTTCGAATGAAACAATGTGCCACCATTTGCAGGATACTTCTTCTCTGGGTGTTTTAGTTGTAAGACATTGTGGCTACAGTGCAACAGTCAGGGTCACTGGAGACATTAAAAGAGGAAAGAGCCTTACACAAGATGTTGTCATCGAGGACGAACCAGATGGGGGAGCCAATGCACTTAATATTAACAGGTTTTCTATTATCTTTGCTTGTTGCAGATTCATATGTAAAGGGTCTGATTGCACTTCCTGGTAAAAAAATGTTCATAGATCATTATAAATTGATATTAAGTTGTCCCTTTTTAGTTCCATAAGTCTTTGCAATAATTATAAACAAGTGATTAATAAATCAAAGAGTAATGTTATCACAATTTTACCTCTATTGGTAGTTAGATATCCATTTTTTTTTCTTTAAACAAGTCATAAAAATAGCAAGTGGAGTGCTGTATGTCCATGTTACAAGCATGTTTTGAGTACTAGAATGAAATTGCTGGTTTACCAAAGGGGCTTAGCTAATTTCTTAATTCAATTAGTTATGCCATTCTGATCTATCATATCCTCTGCAAAAATTGCCGAAGTTGTTTGACACTTTGGGATTACATAGTATATAAGCGAACCAAAATTCATGTTTATGAATTTCCAGTGGAGTTCCATACATGGAATTATATTGTCAGAATCTTATTATTAGAACTGCTGGGTAGGTTCTCCCTGTCTATCTGTTTGTCAACAGCCGTAGAAAGAAAAGATAATATAGATTAGAAATAACTGAATGGATGATGTTTTACAGTTTAAGAGTACTGCTCCACGAGCCATGTGCTGAACCATCTGTCAGAGACCAAACACGTCATTCTGATTTGACTGATGTTGGAACTTCAGGATGTCTGGTCCACAAAGTAATAAGTGATAGTCTAACAAAGCTAGAGGATGTACCTGCTGTGGCAGAAAATTGTATCAGATGGGAACTTGGTTCATGTTGGGTCCAGCATCTACAAAAGCAGGAAGCACCAGTAGATAAAACTTCTGGATGTCACAGGGATGATAATAAGGTTGAAGCAGCGGTTAAAGGACTTGGGAAACAATTTAAACTGCTGAAAATGAGGGAAAAGAAATTACCCAGTGCCGGTGGGAAGTATGATGAAAGTGATGCTGGAGCAAACAGCCTTGAAGTGGAAAGCAACATTGGAGAGATGAAAATCTGCAAGTCTAACTTTGAGTTGCTAAATTATGTTCCTAAGGAGGCCTTCTTACGTTTGAAAGAAACTGGAGTCAACCTTCACACTGAGGTATTTTTTTCTATAATATTTTCCTTTAGATTTATGAAAAATAGTACGTAACTCAATGACTCTCTTGCTTCCCCAAAAGGCAATCCCATGAGACTGAGGGGTTTGGAGACAGGTAGAAAGGAGGGGGAGAAAGAGTTCTTTATATCCTATCTTCTCTCTTTCTACCCCTCTCCATTCCTCTATCTTTGATGGCTGATAAGAGTTCATATTATTCTGCATACCATACACTTGTCACACAAGACTTTATTTCTAGCTTAGCTACATGGAGTTGAATATGGTAGAGTTGGAACCTTTGGCAGGAAATTGAATTATCCAAAAAGAATTGTACAAGGAAGCTTGACTTGGATCCTGTAAGATAGAAAATTCTCAACTTCCCCCTGCCCAAACTGATTATGGTTTGGAGATGTATGGTTATGTGAGAGGAATTGGGGAGAGTGAAATCCCAATATGTCTTTTTCCCCCTTCGGTGACATTTGAGGTCCATGTGGAGGATAGTAGTTCACAGAATCAGTTGCTTTAGAAACTTTTTTTGGCAGTCCCTGTAGTTGGATATCAACTGGTACTGGGGGATGGGGATGATTGGGACATCATATTAGTTTCAATTTTTAATATAGTTGACCAAAGTGAAATATGATATTCCAACATTACACTCTTAAGGAGGTGGATGACGATGATGTGATCAACCACTCCCAAATTAAACTTTACCAAGCACTCTTTTTTTAAATTGTTTAAAACAAATTTTGCCTGCACTATTTTGTCTAAATGTTTAAATATTTTCTCAAACTTATCAAAAATAAAGAAAATTATCTCCTAGCATGTAAAGTTGTAATTCATTGTTACAACATGCAGAGAGTGGATGAGCTGGTCAAGATGGCACACAAGTATTATGATGATATTGCTTTGCCTAAGCTGGTATTGTTTTTGCTCCAAGTATATTGAACTTTGGCAGTGTACCATGGGTTTGACCCAGTCTACAATTTTGATCCATATCTTTCCAGGTCACAGACTTTGCATCACTTGAACTTTCTCCAGTTGATGGACGCACACTGACTGATTTCATGCATCTTAGAGGATTACAGATGCATTCTTTAGGTCGCGTGGTGGGTGTACAAGCTATCATTCTCTCTCTCATTTATCTTCGTGAGATGGGGGAGTCCTCATTTGTCTTTTCAAGTTGGAACTAATTTAATTGTTTCAATCAGGTTGAACTTGCAGAGAAGCTTCCACACATACAATCTCTTTGTATTCATGAAATGGTTACTCGAGCTTTTAAGCATGTGCTTCGAGCTGTTATTGCTTCTGTTGAGAGCATGAATAACATGTCTACCGCAATATCGAGAACCTTAAATTTCTTGCTTGGCTCTTGCAATGTTGAAACAGATGGCTTGAACAATGAAAGTCTCAAATTACAATGGCTGCGGGCATTTTTAGAGAAGAGATTTAGTTGGAGGCTGAAAGATGAATTCCAACACTTGAAAAAGTTATCAATTCTCAGGGGTCTTTGCCATAAGGTACTTACCGAGTTTATTTCTTTTAAATACTTGATAATTTGAGAGAGTTTATTCAGTTCCACTTTTCTAGGTTGGATTAGAGTTGGTTCCTAAGGACTATGATTTGGAAAGCTCCAGTCCATTCAAGAAATCTGATATAATCAGCTTAGTGCCATTTTGCAAGGTAGGAGCAAACGATCCTGAGGAAATTTAATTAATTCTAGTATTTACTGTGATGGCTTCTCTGTAACATTTTCTTATTACTTCAAAATATACAGCATGTAGGGTGTTCTTCTGCTGATGGTCGAACTCTGCTAGAATCATCCAAGATCGCACTGGACAAGGGGAAGCTAGAAGACGCAGTCAGTTATGGAACAAAGGTAGCATATCCTAACGAATATTATGATTTTAATATGTATTGGTTTCATGCCTCCTTATATTAAATTTAAATTATGTTTTGACTTGAAATTGAAGGCTCTGGCAAAAATGATATCCGTTTGTGGTCCTTATCATCGTATGACTGCGGGTGCCTACAGTCTTCTAGCTGTTGTTCTGTACCACACTGGAGATTTTAACCAGGTATGTATAGCTTTCGTATACTAGCCAAATTGTATTATTTTTCCTTCTCAAGCAAACAGTAAAAATCAGAATATTTGCTCAGTAATTGTGATGCTGCAAGTTAAGTCATTGAAATTTGATATTCTCCCTGATGAAACAACATCATGTTATCCTGTGTAGTGCAAGGCAGCTAAAAATGATTACATATTTTAGATATATTTTCTTTAAGTTTATAAGCTATATATTATCTAAAAATAGTTATACATAATCCTTATCTTTGGTTAAATTTTAAACGTCTTGTGATGCTTCTTTCTTTAGAAAGCATATTAGACTAGCCATATTAATTGTGTCTGCATATTCTTGTTCAGGCTACTATATACCAGCAAAAGGCCTTAGATATTAATGAGAGGGAGCTGGGTCTTGACCATCCAGATACGATGAAAAGCTATGGGGATCTATCTGTGTTTTACTATCGTCTTCAACATATTGAATTGGCTCTGAAGTGAGTTGGATATTTTTATGATTTGATTTGCAAAGTAGGATTGCTTGAAATGATTTTATATAGGATATCCTCTAAAAGGTATGCAGTTGTTTGACTGAATGTCACTTAGAGTTCTATATTCGATGTCCAAAAACTATGTCATGTTCAGCTTCTAACAATCACTTACAATTTTGCAGTGAATCTTGTGATTTAAGTTATTTGTAGACTGTAGAGTCTATTTTCCTTGGAATTCATGTAGTCTCTTTAATTATAAACATTTGAGTTTCACATGGCAGATACGTAAACCGTGCGTTGTATCTTCTTCATTTCACATGTGGACTCTCTCACCCAAACACAGCAGCTACTTACATAAATGTGGCCATGATGGAAGAGGGCATGGGAAATGTTCATGTTGCTCTCAGATATCTACATGAAGCCCTCAAGTGCAATAAAAGATTATTAGGAGCAGATCACATACAGGTCCTCCCTTTCCACCCCCTATCTCAGAATCAAAATATGATAAACTACTTACGTTTGATGTGTAGTCACTTCACTGCATTAACAAGTCATGAAAATGATTTGTTTAATTGCACACTCAAAGATATTATGCCCTTGGTTACAGAAAATTTGTGAATCTTGCAATTAAAAAGGTACTTGCTTTTGTATATGACAGACTGCTGCTAGCTATCATGCCATAGCCATAGCACTTTCATTGATGGAAGCGTATTCACTCAGTGTGCAACATGAACAAACTACGTTACAAATTCTTCAGGCTAAACTGGGGGCAGAGGATCTTCGTACTCAGGTTCAATTTGCATCATAAAATTCATAAAGAACACTATCTACAATAATTGGCAGTATCTTGTTTACACCAATGCTACAAGAATGGAAAACTTGTTCGGATATTTGGTTGGGCATGCTTGCATCTTTCTGCTTCAATGCTGACTGACTGCTGGTCACATGTACTTTTATTGAAATTACTGAAACTTTTTGTTTGATATGATGTTTAACTGTGAATAGAACACTGAAATACGTAGGATGTTTGATTATCAAAGTAGTGAAACTAACTTTCTAAACACCTGTAGGATGCTGCTGCATGGCTTGAATATTTTGAATCCAAAGCCTTGGAACAGCAAGAAGCAGCACGCAATGGAACTCCAAGGGCAGATGCATCAATTGCCAGCAAAGGTCACCTGAGGTATTAATGGTATTTCCACATTACTTGGTTTTGGATTTCTACCATACCATGGCAAACCATGCTCATTTACCTTCATATGCAGTGTTTCAGATCTCCTCGATTATATTAGTCCTGATCAGGAGTCGAAGGCAGCAGATGCGAAAAGGAGACGGCGTTCAAAAGTAAAATTTTTGTCTTTTTAAAGATACTTTGATTTCATTATTCATCTTTTTTCAGTTATACTTTTGTACTGCAAATTTACCTCTTTTTTGTCATATGATCTCTTAGGTTTTTCCAGTTGGTGATAGATCCCCCCGAGAGCAGCAAGAGGGAAACTTTAAAAACATTATGAACAATGTAAGGAAGGAAATCATAGCTATCATGGACCAGCACAGCAGTGAAGAGGATAAGATAGGTGCTAAATCCTCCAAAGAACCATTAAAGGACATGAACGCTAGATATGAATGTCCATTTTATGAAGATATCATCCAAGAAGCGACATCTGAAGAAGGATGGCAGGAGGCTAGTTCGAAAGGAAGATCAGGAAACGGGGCTATTAGAAAGTTCAACAGGAAGCGCCCAGATCTCGCTAAGTTAAAGATAAATTCTGTGTACTCTAACTATAGGGACAACAGTTTCAAAAAGGAAGCTACTTCACAGGGCCATAAGGCTACACTGAATACAGTTTCCGCTGATGCCTCAAGTAAAATGCGTTCGAAAGTTTCAATGTCCAAAAATTCTTCTCCTGCAGTGTCTAAAGTTCCTCCACTTCCTGCCACTCTCACAACATTAGCTTCAAAATCATTGTCGTACAAAGAAGTAGCAGTGGCTGCACCAGGTACGATTCTAAAGCCCTTATTGGAGAGAGTAGTAGAAGAATTTAGTGAGGAAAAACCTGAAAACCAGCCATGCATTAGTCCAAAAGATGCAGAACAGCAGGATGGGAATGAAGAAGGAGTTTCTATAGACGACTCATCACTAGATCAAGAAGACAAAAAAGGAGAAGATGAAGGTGATATTCATGAAAATGGATCTGCTTTGGCCAATTTACCTTCAGATACCGGTGTTATTTCATGTTCCAGTAACCAGGAGAAACCTTTAGAAACAAATGGAAGCAAACTTTCAGCTACTGCTCAGCCATTCAGCCCAGGTGCCTATCGTTTGGCTCATTCACCAAACCCCATTGCTGCCACTAGTGTATATGATGTTGTAGCCAGCCAAGGCAAACTCATAGAGCCAGTGGAGTTTCCATCAGTTACTGCAAGAGTTCCTTGTGGTCCTAGATCACCTATGTATTATAGAGCAAACCACGCTTTTCGTATCAGACCTGAGTTTTTGAATCATCAAACTGCCATATCTGATAAAAGTAGTTTTGCCTCTCACAAGACCATGAATCCACATGCACCTGAATTTGTTCCTAAAAGAGCTTGGCAAATGAATGCAGCTTCTGAGGATTCAAAACCTAATCCTGATTCAGATTCGTCTGCTGATTCTAATATAGTTCTGATAGGCTCTGGAGGTGAGAAGCTTGATGAAAATGTCACTAAAGGGGAAAGAACCAAGAAAATTAGTTCTGATGCAGAAAAGGCAGAGTTAGCTAGACAGATTCTACTCAGTTTCATAGTAAAATCAGTAAGAAATACTTCAGACCCTTCAAGTGTCGCTCCAATAAGCGAAAAAAAGCATGTATTTTCAAGTAATTCTGCTGAAGCAATTGCTAATGACAGTGCAATTATAAAGATTTTTTACGAGAATGATGATAAAACAGAATCAATGTCTGAGAACAGTAGTATTGAAAGGCAAGATGTGTTAGATGTAAATGAGAGTGAGGCGAAAGATGGGGAAGGATTTGTTCTTGTTACAAAGCGGAGAAGAAACAGGCAGCAACTCACAGAAAGAGTGAACGGTTTGTACAGTCAACAATCTATTTGTGCTTCAGTCCGTTGAAGAGAGGATAATCGCGAATAAGTCATGGGGAGAGCATTTTATTCTTCTCAAACAACAGGCTTAATTGAACTTAAAACATTTTAATTAAATTGTGGTGATGTCCAAGAAATGCAGCCCAGTTGTGGCTAAATAGGTGGTTTCTTCACCCAAAGATTTTGGTTGAGTTATGTACAAATTCCTTAGTTCTTGTCTTCTTGATTTATGAATTCAATGTTAGTGTTTTCTTTTCTTTTTAGCAAACAATTTCTAATCATTACATTAATTGCTATATCAGGAAAATTTATTCTATCACTTCTTCCCTCCTTATAATTCTTTATATCATCAAAAGAATATTTTTATTCTCCAGGGCTGAGTGTAGGGAATTGGGAACTACTCAACGAGTCAAAAATAATGTGAACATTTGACCTGTCAATGACATATTTATCTCTAAGCCTTGAAGTAGGACGCTATGACGAGATATCTTTACTTAGACCTGGTCCATTGTGGTTGAAAATATACCACATCATTATTGTGAGAAAACCACATCATCACAATTAAAGATGTGGTATATTTTCAACCACAAAATTTAGAAAATATCTCCTAGAGCAGATTTAAATAAGAATTTTCCCGCTATGACTTATATTTCAGCAGTTTTGACATTTACTTAAATTGATTTGTCTGAATCAAATATTGAATGAAAACTGGAAAGCAAGCAAAGTCACATATATCACGCAAGCGGCAATTAAATGGAGTAAGTTACACTATTGCAACTCTATCAAAAACGAATTGCATGTGAGTGTCATACTGTGTCATATGCATCCAATTTGAAAACATGCCCAAATATGTTTCTGGAAATTCTTTTAAAAACTTTTGGGGAGGTGTTTCTTTTTTTCTCTCATAGCCCTATTCTTGGTAAGATAAAGAAAAATTGTATTTCAGTCTCACACAATTGAACTTTTAGCATTTTTAGTCCCCTGTTTTTAAGATCACACTTTTCTCCTAGTTTATAAAAGTGTTTTGCAGTTTTGGTTACATCGCATCTTGTGGTACCAAAAATGCAAAACTAAAACAATCGCATACGGTCGAAAAAGCTAAATAGAGAGAGCATTCAAGAGTGTTACCGTACTTCAAGTGGGTGATGGTATTGCTCGTATTCATGATCTTGATGAAGTAATGGCAGGTGAATTAGTCAAATTTGAAGAATGGACAATAGGCATTGCTCTTAATTTGGAATGAAATAATAATTTCATAAAGCGTGGAACACAAAGAATAAAATATTTTAGAATTTGGGATGAAAAGTATAATTGTGTAAAGTAAGTGAACCTAAGTGTTGAGAGTTTAATCCAATGAGACTAATAATGCAGTTTTATCTAGTAGGAAGTAACTTATGGCTGGAAAAAAAATACCAAAAAAAGTTCATGTTTGAAGTAGTTTCGGAGAGTAGTGGGGATCAGTGAAATATTTTAATTTGTGTAATGTTGGTTGTTTGAATTTTGGGAGAGTGGTTTGAGAAATGGGGTAGGTGTATGTATTTTTTGAAGAGTTGAGATTGTAAGTGTAAGACTTTATGTCAAATCAAAGTGAAGTTTGTGTTAGTTTTTTAGAAATAAGAAAATTGTTACTTGTTTGACTTTTATAAGAGTACCTTAGGAAAATCGACGGAGGATAGATTTATTTAAAAAAAATAGAAATGACGTTTATCTCGCTTTTCCTCGGTACAAAATTATTTTGGAAAATGGGATACAAACATGCCCATCCATAAGTTTTGAATTGGATAAGGCAATTCCGATGAGCTTCCGTCGCAGTCTAATTCAAAGACTTAAGGCTGTGTGTGGATGGGCGAGACCGAGCCAAAACCCTTTCAAATGAGTTTTCGTCAAACCCATAAAACCATCAAAAACCTATTCAGAAACTCATACTTAAACTCTTCAAACCTATAAAACATTGATTTGACACCTACCACCTATTTTTTTTCCCAAATCTCATTAAAAAAGACATTGATTTGACACCTATCACCTACTTTTTCCCCTAAACCCCAGCATCCAAACCCAATCCAAGTGGGGTTTCAACTTATTCAAATCACAAAACCCAAGAGCCAAAACACATCCAAATAAAGTCTCAATGGTTTCATCGTAATCACCCAAATCAATTTTTTTAAACCGAGACCCGCGAAACCGAGCCAAAATTCATCCAAATAGACCCTAAATTAATTTATGTCATTTTCTTGTAAAGACCTGATTGTCATTGTCATCGTCATCTAAAGTCAAAGCAATAGAATTTTTTTTGTCAATGTCTTTGTCATTGCTAAATTCGTTTTTCCGACCTTTTGATGCCTTGTAAGTCAACAATCTTCTCATCACAAACAAACACAGCTAGCTAGCATGGCTTCTTTTTATTAACAAGGTCTCTGATTTCTTGAAAATAAATTAAATGAAGATGTTAACACATACTCCTAGTCCTACTACTAATTAATGTTAATTACAAATTAATAACTCTTGGAACCAAAAAATATATATAAGTACCGAAATATATAGTACATCCAAACTTCAAAGTTAAAAACACAAACTTATATTATGTTATATATATATATATATATATATATATATATATATATATATATATATATATATACCTGAAAATCGATCTGGTCCCCGAAAAATATTTAACATTGCACGGTGGTCCTCAAATGAATATAATCTTATCCGTAGCACTGCACATTATTATTTATTAATTGACTGAGGAAATAAATTAAAAAATTGCCCAAATTTTCAAAATATTTTGAAAGTTCAAATTCTGAGTTGCAGCATGCATTAAAAATAGGAGTAATTGCCTAGGCCTCCGTCCCGACGAATCATTCATGCCCCTTTTTGTATAGTAATTCATTTCTCATAGTACAAATTCAATTTGATTATATATGTATTGATTCTGGAGTTACACTTGTTTCAATATATATATTTGCGTTCATCATTAAACTTAATGCATGTTCCTAATCATTTCTAACGTGCATTCAATTTAAAACAAAACTAAACTAACCTTTTGTATTGCATGTTTGAAGCAATCCTAAAACGGAATCAAACAACCCAAGTAGAATTTATAGTATGATAACTACTCTAAATGTTTTATACTATTAAATATATTTATTTCCCGCGAACTAACCAAAAATAATAATAACAACTCATTAATGAAAAGTGTCTAATTGACAAAAGTTCAAAAATTAACTAATTTAACAACCATACTTTAAATTCTCAAATAAAATTTCTCGGAATGTTTCACAAATATTTAAAACTTGGGGGATTCTAGGGTGCCGCTAATACCACATTAGGTGGTATTATCACACAATGTGTATCACATTGTATGGTATAAGGAGTATAATTTATACCACAGAATGTGACACACATTACGTGGTAATACCACCTAATTTGGAATAAATACTACATGATGTGGGGGTCATACTAAATATATGGGGTTAATACTATGTAATATGGCCATGTATCATAGAATGTGATACACATTGTGTGGTAATACTACTTAATGTGATATTAGCGACACCTAACGTAGCGACACCCTAGAATTTTCCTTAAAACTTTCATCCATGTTATAACTTATATCTCCTGTCCAAGACAAAAATAATAATAAATGCCAATATATAAGCAACTAATTAATTATCATAATTAATTCACTTAAGATCACTTTAATTACTACAAATAAGATTTTAAATAAAGTAAGATACAAGATTACTTCTAAACTAAAATTAGTACATACACAAATCACGTACGTACATATAATATTGGAGTACTAGCTACTTCATAATTAATCAATCCAAGAAATTAATCATATTTAGTACTCCAGCATAACAATAAAGAGAATAATAGTAATTAATTAATGTTAATGATAGTTATCTCTGGGTGAAGAAAGTGGAAACAAAGGCAAGAGCTCTGGCGGGTCGGATCCTCTAGGAGTGCTTAACGGACTCCGGTGCAAATAAAATCCCTTGTCAGCTATAGCTTTCTCTTCTTCTTCCATGGGCGACCTCGGCGTTCGTGGGCTCCCACGCGCCGCCGCCAAATACTCCAACGGCGAAACCGGCGAAACCATAACCATATTTTCTCCATGTAAGTTTCTGTAGCTTCTAGAAGAAGGCGAATACAATGTGGTATTCGGGGCTCCGCCGCCATTGTTGAGCTTGATCTCGAGCTTTCTTGCAGTTGGCCTTCTTTCGTGGAGCTTGAATGTGGGTTTCCGGATACCCATTTCGCCGGGGTTGGGTTTTCCGGTGGGGGAGGCGCCGGTGAGTTTTTGCACGACGGCGCGGAATGTCGTCGGGTCGGCTTGAACGAAAGTGGTGTTGGGGATGGAATTCGGGTCGAATCCGAATGTGGGTTGAAATGAGGTGGAGCTGGAATTGTTGTTGTTATTGGAAGATGAAGCCATATTAATTTTTCTTATTTTTGAGTCTAAAAAAAATAAAATGAAGAGAAAGAGGGAATTGAATTGGGGGATGTTTAATTGTTTCTATTGCAACTCTTTTTCTTTTTTTTTTAATTATCTTTACAGTATTGTATTTGGGTAAAGTAAAGTGCCTTTATAGTGCACCGGAAGAGTTTTCTTCTTTTATTTCTTTAAATAAATAAAAGTGAAATTGAAATGTTTAAAATTTAAATATTTTTTTTTTTTTTTGAAGAAGAAGAAGAAGAAGAAAGAAGAAAATGAATTACAATTACAATACTAATAAATGGGAAATGAAATAAATGATGAAATTTTGAAACGGGAAACGAGGCGTCGACTTACAGGTTTTCTTTCATTTCATCATCCATCAAATTCAAATGTACAATTCTCCACATTGTAATGGACCCCCGTCCGTCAGAAACTCTCTTCTCAGTGTTCTGTAATTTTCCTTAATTTGTTTTCTTTCTCTCAAATTATTTTCCCCATCCCATTAGTAAACATATATATACTCCATATAATTAATGGAAAATAGTGATAATTTATATTGTTATACATTTAGCACTAGTTAGTAGTTATAGTTATCTGTAATAATCTGAAAATAATTTTTGTCACTGTTGTTACATGTCCAAATCATTACTACAAGAATTTACAAAAATATTGAATCCCATCGTATCCACAATATGATAGTATTATTATTATATATATTCAGTTCCCGATGATACCAAAATAGTAAATTCTAATACAATCCAAATTTGATTCAGTATAGTCCGGATCCGGTACGAACAACCTTAATTAATTAATATGAGATAGTGAAAGTAAAATTGTTTTCCCCCTCTCAAAATAATGCACTTTGCTTCTTTCTTTTTCCTTAGTTTGCGTAGGGGAAATGAAAAGGACTTCAATTTGCTTCAGTTTTCCTTTGTTTTTTTGTGAATAACTTGTACATATATATAATATATATATGTGTGTGAATGCGTGTTATATAGTTTTGTTTTGCTTTTTCAGTTTTTCTTTTGTTTTCTGACTTCACGGGACCTTTCACTTCAACTTGTTTGTTTCTTCCTTTTTCTTTTTTTTTCTTTTCTGATCTTTCCAGCAATAATTTGTTATATAGCAGCTAGCTTCCTGCCAGGATATATACGATCCAACAAAATAATTGTAGGGGATAGAATAGAATATATATGTGAACAAGGAATTGAAAGATATAATAAAATAAATTATATAGTCATGTGAATATTTTTAGATTTTAGTTTGTGATGAAAGAAACTATATATATCTTCTTTAATTTAAATTCTGCATGCATCACATGCAATGTCTTCATAAATTTATGCACAACATTTTTTAATATATTAAGTGGATTTAATGGTTCTGCGAATATAATGTATATACTGGAAACATATCGGAGTTTTCATGGATTAAATTATACATAATTAATATCAAGATCATTAATTAGCTTGTGTACCAAAAAGCACAAGATTAAGTTGTTTATTTTGTCACTTTGACATTAAATGAAATGAAATGAATATAATTAAGTTACTACAGAAAATCCTTCAAATAAATGGATTCTTGTTAGATGATATCTTTAAGGGACCGTGTCAAAAATCTTTCTCCCATTTACTTGTTGAGGACATAATTGTGGCAAAGCCAAAAACTATATTTATGCTCATACCATATTTGGCGAGACAACAAATATGTTATCATAACAAACATGAGTAATTTATTGGTGTTTAATTATTACCTTCTCATCAAGTGGGTTTTTATATCATATGCTGTGTTTGCAAATTATAGCAAATAAGGATATTGCAATTTAATTCAGTATAAGTAAAAGCATTTCAGGATAAGTTTACAACTTATTAATTAAAGCTTATTTTGAGAGAAGCAGAAGCTAATTTTACAAACACCAGGTTGTTGCGTTCATGGTAAAAAAAAAAAAAAATTTGATAAGATGTTTACAAATACAACCATTAAGTATTTTAAAATCCAATCATGTTTGTCACATTTAATTGAATAATTAATGAGGGAATTGACCAAACTTTCATCTACTTTATACATTTGGTACCATTTTTATGAAAAAATACATTCAATACTATGATTTTACCTCCTCAACACATTTAATAACAAATTAATGTTTGTTTGTTTTTAATTTCTTCTTCTTATGAAATCAAATTAAGTAACAACTTACAAAAGGATTTCATCTACACAAGTTAGGAAAAGCATGGGAGAGCGCTCAATTAATCATTCAAGTTTTTGTTGTGGACGACGACATTATATATAATATATTGTAGACTAGTCAATTTTCTTCAGTATTTTTAATTCTCTATGTACAGGTATATTACCTAACTAAAATTAACCCAATTATTAAACACGTTTACGATCCTTGTCTCCATATATGTGAAATTAATAAGACTTTTATATTCTTTATTAATGTTTTCTTTTAATCCATTAATTATATATATATGGTTTGTTTAGTGGGACTCAAAAGTCAGAAAGATTGACTTTCTGTTGTGTGAACAAATGTTATGCATATTTTACTTTAGTAAATTCCTTATTTTAATGTAAAGGACTAGCTATGCATTTTATTTATTTAAGTATACATTTCGAATTTCTCCACCATTTGAAGCATCTTCATTAAATATTTTCTGTGGGAAAAGTACCTATGCGCGAGTCAGAAAACTTAATAAATAGCCCTCAATTTGAATTAAATTCATCTCATTTATTATTGTTTTCCGTTGCATGTGTTTTTCTCCTATTATATTTAAAAATTTAGTTTGTTACTGAATTCCTCCATTTGCTTTTTTTTTTAAACTAAATTATTTTAATAATAAAAATCAAACAAGACAGTGGCATTAGGAAAAATTAGAAAATAATAATTTTATCCAAAGGTAGATATATATATATATATATATATATATATATTTAACTTTTCATTATCACAAAAGTAAAAGAAAGGTTTTACAATGCAAAGTAAAAAAGGGAACCCATCACAACAAACATTTATTGGAATTAAAGAAAAATGAATATAAATTGACAAATTCGCCCAACAAGAATCAAAGACCCACGCCGCAAGATTGTGGCTGGCAAAATTTGAATTTCTCGATGCAAATTTAGATTTTCACTTTGGCCAACAAGTCCAAAATTTCCTAATTAATTTCTCCAAAATTTTCACTTCAATTCACCTTTCAGTTGTTGAAAATTTCGAATAGCTTGAAGACAAACATTTTCATTGAATGCACGCTGGCTAGCTTAGTCAATTTTATACAGTTGGGAACATCGCCACTACAGTACATTCAAAGATGAGAGTAGGGTTGCGAAAATTAAAGCTACTTCCCATGCAAATAAATATTAAGTATTTCTATCTAAGAAAGAAAAATATACCTCTCCCAAAATTACACTAATGAAAAAAGAAAAAGATGATGTCCACAAGTTATTGGGCTTTAACACAATTGTGTGGGCTTTTTATTGGGCTTTAACATAGTAGACTTGTTTCACTGCATTAAAACTGGATCAGATTGATTTATCTACTTAATAATTCATTCATATCATAATCACATATTTTTTAATACATTCCTCTAAAAACATGAGTTAATTTTTATGTCATAATTTCGATATCAATGTTTCTCAAAGTTATATGTTAAATCAGAAAATTTTGAACACGTGAGTTAAAGTTAAATGACAATGTAACCAAACAAAATACTGATGTGAATTTTGAAAGTTGATGGAGTCGGATTTGGGACGAGCCTAGTCCAACCCGTTTCAGTCCTAATTGATTTTTAGACAACAGAGAATTGGTTTCTCAATACAGAAACAGTAGTAGTTCTATATTGAAGTGCAGAAAGAAAATATTATATGCATGCAGATGCAGGTGAGCGTGAGGACGAGGTGAGGTTAGTTTGTTAAGTAGATGACATCTTCTAAGAAACGAAGCTCCAACTAATATTTATCGACCCACCAACTCAACAAACATTACATATCAGTACTCAATAATATAATATAAAACAAGATGTTATGTGACTCAAAAAAGAAAAGTGCAAACAATTCACAAAGATCAATTTTATTAAATTTCATCAAAGAAACCAAAGGGTAACAGTACAAAAAAAAGTGTAGCATAGCTTAGCTGAAAGAAATAATTAATTAATTACAGAGAAAGATCAGCCAAATCAAAGGTTCTTGACACTGCTTTGCACCAAGAATCCACCTTCTTCTTCCTCACTTCTTCACCTAATATCGGATAAAAAGTCGTATCTTTCTCCATCCTTTCCCCCGAAGAAAATATCTCATTCTCGGTCCATATGCCAACTGCTAATCCAGCAGCATAAGCCGCTCCAAGTGCAGTCGTCTCTATATTAGCCGGTCTCACTACCGAGCTTCCCAACAAATCCGCCTACAAATTACCAAAACGTAATTAGTGACTACAAAAGAACGAAGAATGAAATGCAAAAACACCAACAACAAAAAACCCTTCCAAGTTTTGCAAGAAAAATGAATCCCTATTCACCTAAAAATTAACAACAATCCCACATGTTAACTTAAAAAATTAGCAATAACCCCCCCCCCCCCCTGTTCACTTAAAAATTGACATATATGAAGGAATATTTTGTTAATAAAAATAATCCAAAGGGTAAAGTACAAGGGGTATTTTTGCATTTACCTCATTGAACGAACACACAATAACTCGATGAATATATAATCAAAAACAAACCTGAATTTGCATTAGTAGGTTGTTAATAGTAGCGCCACCGTCGACTCTAAGTAAAAACTCCCCTTTATCATTCTTAACCTCTCCCTTTTCACCAGCATCTTTATGCATCGAATCCAAAACATCTTTCACTTGAAAACACATACTCTCGAGCACAGCTCTAGCAATGTGGGATTTGTTCGTAAACCTCGTGATCCCAATACAAACTCCACGAGCATCATCACGCCACCAAGGAGCAAACAAGCCATTAAAAGCCGGTACAAAATAAACCCCACCAGACGACTCAACTTCCAATGCCAAGGCCTCAATCTCACTCGCACTTTTTATTATTCCGAGACTGTCCCTAAGCCATTGCACCGCAGCACCAGCAATGGCAATTGAACCCTCTAAAGCGTAATTAGTAGGAGCTTTAGGCCCCAGCTTATAGGCCAAAGTGCTCAATAGGCCATGAGTTGATTGAATTATCGCTTCTCCCGTGTTTAGGAGTATAAAAGCACCAGTCCCATAAGTGCTCTTAGCTTCACCTTTACGGCAAGCTTGGCCCAACATAGCTGCGTGTTGATCGCCCAGACATCCGGCAATGGGGATACCGGTAATTGGCCATCCTTTGCCTATACTTCCTATAATCTCGGCATTACTAACGATTTTGGGTAAAATTTCGGGAGGAATTCCAAGGGTATTCAAAATTGTTTTGTCCCATGTGAGTGTTTTGAGGTTCATTAGCATGGTTCTTGAAGCGTTAGATACGTCTGTCACATGTAAACCGTTTCCTTTCCCTCCTGTCATGTTCCAAATGAGCCATGTGTCTATGGTTCCGAATAATGCATCTCCTTTCTTAACCGCTTCCTTTACGGCATCAACGTTATCCAATAACCATAATAGCTTGAGTGCGCTGAAATAAGTGCTTACTGGCAAACCAGATGTCTCAACAAAATGAGTTCTTCCACCTGGTAACTCTTTCTCCAATTTTCTGAATGAAACAAGAATATACACCACTCAGGTCATGAATTTGATTGAACTCAATAATTTGATGATTCAAGAAAATGGCCAAACTCGTAAAACATCAAACTACTTCTATCAAATCAACAACCCATTTCAGAACTAGGCTTCTAAGTACTAACAGCTAAAACATACTAAAAGTTCCATAAATAATCACAGCCCAAATCAACTATTCTCAATTCAAGGCACAGTTAATGATTAACCCAAAACACAAATTTCAAGGAGGCAAAAGTACAGATCTTTGAGTAAACGTCAAAAGAAGTATACTATGAAGAGATATGAACCTGCAAATGGAACTTGTACGGACATCCATCCAAACAATAGCATTGTAAAGAGGGCATCCAGTTGATTTGCTCCAAACAACAGTTGTCTCTCTCTGATTGGTCAAACCAATTGCTTTCAATCCACTATCAACATTATGTCCTGCAGCAGTGGCCTTATCAAGACTCTTTGCGATACACACTCTCACACTTTCAAGAATCTCCATTGGATCATGTTCAACCCATCTACACACAATACAAAAAGACATAAAAACCATGGGTCAAAATTTTCATTGTTCATCGAAAAAGTTTTTGTTTTTGAATCAATGGAAATCAAAATAAGAAGTAATTTTGATACTTTTTTTTTTCTTGTGAGATTCTCTTATTTTTCTTAATTCAGTAATTTTTTCACAAGTTTTCCTAATGTTTCCGGAAACTAACATACACTAATTTTGATCCATGATAGAAAAAAGAAAAATAAACAAAAACCATTAAAAAGAATGAATCTTTACGTAGAAACCTCAATAAAAACAAGGGATCAGGTAATAATATATCAATAACTGATAAAAGAAAAAGGTGATTATATCAATACAAGGTCAAAAATAGATAGAATTTTTACGTAGAAAAGGATGAGAAAATTACCCTGATTGTGGATAGAATTGAGTGAATTCAACTTGGTGAGATGCAATGGTTTTTGCAGAGCGGTCATAGATTATGAATCTCGTGCTTGTTGTGCCTTGATCTACTGAACCGATGAATACTTCTTCACCTGACATTTTTCTTCTTTCTTCTTCTTCTAATTTTAATGATTTTTTGTGTATCAAAAGATCATAGTTATATATAGAGTGGGTTGAGTTTATTGGGAATGTAGATAGATGGGTATATCCAATTAGTTTATGTTTCGATAATTACTATATCAAATAAAGAATGATTTTATCCAGGATTTAATTTGGAGTATTGTTTTGTAGCGTTGACCGTTTAGGCTTTTACTGATTATAGCCAATGGCTGACCTTTAATCTTTTATAAGTTGATTATTTGTTGTCTTTTATGTTTTGTTTGGTAGAGGTTTGAGGGAATTAGGTAATCCATTTCCTTAAATTTTGCCATGGAACTTCTTGGTTTTCTACATATGTAAAAGCAATTCCAAAATTTCAATAATTATATTTTAAATCATGAATTAAAGTTTTATTTTCGATATGTTAGAGATATTAGAAACTTTTTAATAATTTTATAAAAATTCCTTGATAACATTTAGATAAATCAAAGAAAATTATTGAATATAAACCTTTTTTTTTTAGTTTTATTTGACCCAAAATAGCCAAAAGTTGAATAATATTAAGTAAATTGATTTATTATTTAAAAAATAGCTAAAAGTCTTAAAGTTTGACTTTTAGCTATTACTCACAAAAAACAAGTTCTTTAACGGCTATAGATTTTTTTGCTAAAACTTAATTTAGATATAGCTAGACCTCTTCTCTTATTATTTATTTGAAATTAAATAAAAAATCAGAAAATTGGATTCTAATATATAAATTGGTTTCTTATACAAATTTTTTCCTAAGCATATTTAATAAGGATTTCAATTCATATTCTCAAATAAACTACGGTCCACTAGTACTTGTACATGAACCAATTTCAACCTTCTTTAGTGAGACCATGCACGTGAGGCCCATGACTCCATTTGCCAAAAGCTTTATTGGGCCCAAAAGAATCAAAAGTCCACATCCACGGGTGTCCTCCTTTCTACAACGTTACGTCTCGTGAAAATGTGAAATGAAAAATCGAACGTTACGTCAGAAATGTTAATAATCATTTCAATTTTGACTATATAGTATCTTATCATTCAATAGATTTGACCATTTCTAACTCTTCTCCAACCTTATCGGCGAACAATTAATATATACTTAGTATAGGGTTTTTGGCATTTTTCACTCTAGAATGTTCACATTTTGCACCCTAAAATTATAAAATATTAGATTTAATTTTTATGGCACTCTGCATCATAAAAATATAATTTGTATGACATTTGCAACTTAATGTATTTTTCTTAAAAAAAACATACTCATGCATGTCGACGATGTAAAGATAAAATGGTCATTTCTATGCACAACAATCATAAACTTGTTATTCTAAATTTATTTTACTTTATAATAACTTATTTTAACATTTTCTCTCTGTAAAATTTAGATTAAGAAAAAGACATTGTCTTCATTTTATTTTCAAGTATCCTCAATATTATTTACTTTATATCTAAAATACACATTTACATATCTAACGTAATATTTTATTGCATGTTATTGACATAATTTAGATAATCATATTAAGTTGGGGTTGAAAATACCAGAAATTATACTTTTAGGGTTTAAAGTGCCAAAAATATTCGAAAATGACTATTATACTCTTCAATCAATTAATTTTTTCTTCAAAATACACACTAGAGTGCAAACTGCCAACTAAATTGTATTTTCATAGTGCAAAGTGCCAAAACTTTTAAGTTAGGGTGCAAAGTGCCAAAACTTTTAAGTGAAGGTGCAAAGTGCCAAAAGCCCCTTAGTATACGACTCTTCAAATTTTTGAGTTTTTGCACGGTGTTCTTGTGAAGCCCCACAGCACAAGATAAAGAGTGATTACAAAATACATCACTTAAATTCAAAATATATTCTAAAGTGGACGAAAGTTGATGTATTTTGTATTTAAGATAGACTAATGTGTTACATTATATTGATAAGAAAGACAAACTTGCTACAAAAAATTTAAGAGCAAATAATGTGTTATAAAAGGGACGAATGTGATACATTACATTGATAATAGTGACCAATCTACTATAAAAAATTTAAAAGGGACGAAAATGCAAAATTTAACCCATAAGAGATCCAAATATGCTATTCACGTAACAATTAATATATAATTAGTATATGACTCTTTAAATTTTTGAATTTTTGCACGGTGTTCTTGTGAAAACCACAGCACAAGATAAAGAGTAATTTTGCAATAATGTTGTTTTAACTACTTTTTAGTGCTATAATAAATGGTGTGTTTTATTAGGAAAGTCCCCATGTATAAATAACTATTTGTATAGTGAAAATGATTGAATGTACTTCAAGGGAAAAGCATAAATTTGTTGTTTGCAAACACGGATATTATTGACAAATATCTTTTTTAAACTCGTGATCTGAGGTTAGTTGGTTATTTCTCATTAAAAAAATTGTTATTGTATACGAGTCGTGTAATATCAAATAATATGACCTTATTTGAAAGAGTTATGACCCGATTTCGTGGATCCCACAAATTAAGTCATAACTCATTCAAATAAAGTTTGACATGACCCATGAAACTCAATCTACATATTCACAAATACATACTCAAAACTCTTGAAACCCGATAAAACAGTGATTTGACAATTGATATACCACTTACTTTTCTATTCAAAACTATATTAAAAAATATTGATTTGACAGTTACTATCTACTCTTAACTCTCAAAACCCCAATATTCGAACTCAATCAATAGAGTTTCAACTTTTTTAAAATCAAAACTCAATATCCAGGCTCAATCCAAATGGAATTTCAAGGGTTTCACCAAAATCATCCAAACCATTGTTTCAAAATCAAAACTGCGCCAAAACTCTTTCAAATAGACCCTATATTTCAGGTTTGGTTTGAATTTTGTATAGAGCTTAAAATTATATTTTAATTTGGTTTAGTTGTTAAACGAATAAAAATCAAATGAACTTTTATCAAACAAGTTTAAGCCGATTATCGAGTAACTTCATTTTTTTACATGTATTTTGTAAAATTTTAACTTATCGAGTCAAGCTCAACCTTAGCTAAAAATTAAACAAACAAGAAATAATATTCAAACTTGTTTGATTTGTGTGACGAACCAAACTTAAAATAAAATTTCATAGAACGAATTTAAATTGACTAATCAATAACTTGATTTGTTTTTTAGTCCCTGTATATAGACATATAAATAGTTGTGAAATTTTTTAGGTAAAAGATTTCAGTTGATTCGAAGCCCGTTTGAAATAATTAAACAGTATTCCTAGGGCTGTTAATGGGGTGGATTTCAATCCGGATTCGTCCGAATTCGGTCCGATTTATTAAGATAATTATTCGATTAGAGATTCGATAGACCTGATCCGATTATAAAGATCCAAAATCCGAAACTCATGGAGCGAATATGGATTTAGGTCGATCCGATCCATTAAATATCCATATCCGACAACAAATAAAAAGAAAGATATATATTCAAAATGATTTATAAAAATAAGTATCATTAATAATATTTCAACGTTAATTTAAGAAGATAGTAATTCATAATTCGTTTATAAATTTATTTAAACCAATATATTCATTCTACAAATATGAATATAGTAAAGAAACTTTGAAAATGTGAGCTAAAATTAAATAAAATTGAAAAGGTAATAAACTTGTTTTAGGGAAAAAAAATTAATTTAACTTTTTAAATACAAATTTATTGGATCCAAAAAATATCCGATATCCGGTCAAATTCGACCAAGATTCGTTGGATTCAAAAAATCAAAATCCGAACACAATCCGAGCAAGATCCGAATTCGACAGGATTCGATCCGATATAAATGAAGCTGGATATGGACGAGTTTGATCCGACCAGAATCCGACCCATTGACAGCCCTAAGTATTCCTATCCAAATCGATTAAAACAAATGTGGATCCAAATCTGCATTGACTTAATCTGGCCCCTTTTTTTGTGTCCGTAATTCTTGGGCTAGTGACAAACCTGGCCCAAAATTACATTTCTTAACACAAGACACAGGCCCAATTACCTATTGGATTTAATTTGTTGTAAATAAATTTAGAATTTAATGTACCACATTTGTGACAGATTCGAAAAATTATAGGAGCACATAGGTAAATGTAATTTATTAATTGTACATGATTTTTGAGAAATTTAAATAAATTACTTTAAATATTGATTTTTCTTAGCTGATTGCTCATAAATATTGATTAAATCATTTAAATTACTTAATAACTATACTAATAATTAAACCATAAAGACCTTGAATTTATATATTTGTTGTCACTTAACCATAAGTAAACATATCATTTATGGCAACAACCTTATGGTCCCATTCAATTGGCCCCGCCTGATTTCAGCCCTATACCATATTAGGCCAAATAATTAATAATGTGCCCATTACTCTTGATAGGTGGTGTCAGTTGCGGTGTCATCATTAATTAATGGTGGTGTCATCATTAATTAATGGTATATGTGGATGGATTTTGATCCGATCTCACGGATTTCGTAAGATTGGACTAAAACTTTTTCAAGTAAGTTTTCGTCAATCTCATGAAATTCATCACGAACCTATTCAGATATTCACATTCAAATTCTTTAAACTTATAAAACATTGATTAGACATCAATCTCCTATTTTCCCCCCCTCAAACTCTATGAAAAAGACATTGATTTGACATATACCACCTACTTATTTTCTTAAACCACAACATTCAAATTCAATCCAAATGGGGTTTCAGATTTTTTAAAACCACAAAACTCAACATCCAAATCATAGCCAAATGTTTCACCGAAACCATTCAAACTTATTCTTTTAAAATAAAGACCCGCGAAACCGAGCAAAACCCTTCCAACTAAGCCTATATTCAACAATTTCCTTCTGTTAGAAAAAAAAAATATACTTTTAGTCGTGTAAAAACCAATCTATTCATGTCTTCATGTTACAACTTACAAGTACAATAATCATCATGTGATTGATAAATGACTAATAAACTAATGACAATGAACTCTTGCTACTTTGTGTACTTGTGAGTAATATTCAAACTTGAACAAAATTTTCTAGAAAAAATATTTTAACTCTAGAATCCCTTCTTTCTTAAATGATTTTGCTTTTCTATATAAATGATGACTATTACATTTGTTAATAATGGGGCCACAATTACAAAGTCTTGGTAGCTCGAATTTGGTGGGAAACATTTCCATGTAACATAATTCTCATCCATTATATCAATCTTTGGTGGGAAGATAAAGTATATGAGATAAAAAATATATATATATATAGGGATAAATGCAAGATATTCATATGTTTGTACGAATACATATACTATTATTACATGAAATATTTATTGTACATAATTTCTTTATATTTTAATATACTTAACATAAAATTGTTGTCCTTACAAAATGTAAAATAACGGTAAGAAAAGTAAATCTTACCAGTCAATTTTTATTTTCGAGGAGTAAATGAATGGCCATGTTTGTCTCCCTTTTGGAAAAGTAGTTTTGTGCTTTCCTGAATGCCAAACATACAACATAGATAATTTTAAAAATATTTTTTTTTTATCTTTTTAATTTTTTTAAACTATTTATCTAAAAGATAAAAAAACAACAATTTTCTTATTTTTACAAAGATTTATACAAACTCTATATTAATTTAACATAAAATTATATTTCTTTTACACAACTTAATTGACATAGTAAACATAATTTCACATACAATATCAAGATAATTTTACATACATGCATTATTATCTTAAACTACTATTCCAAATACGAGACAAAGGAGTCCAACATCTTTCATTTATTCCCACATTCCTAGACTAACTAACCTAGCAATTAAAATGCTTGCGTGGAGGTTAAAACGGCAAATTTTTGGAAGCATGCGTTAGAATTGAGATAAGGCCAAACTAATATACATAAAGAAAAAAAAGGGTATTATCCTCTGGGAAAGGGTTGCACGCCATTCAACATGGCGGACGCCAGGAGCCACTCAGAAGCCGTTGCCACTTGCCAGACAAAAACCTTGCAACTTAGGAGTCTCTATCACTACATTTTTTTTCTACCTACCATCTACTTTTATCCCTAAACCCCCAATATTCAAACTCAATCAAAATGAGGTTTAAGCTTTTTCAGAACCACAAAACTCATCATCCAAAACATAACCGATTGGGTTTCAAAGGATTCACCGAGACCACCCAACTATTATTTTTATATTGAGACCCGCAAAACCTAGTCAAAACCCTTCCAAATAGGACCTTATATCTTAAAGCGTTTATCTCACATAACAAATATAATTTAACATAAAGTCTTACACCTATAACATAACTCTTCCAAAAAAGTTTACACCTTTTTTATTTCTCAAACGACTATCTCAAAATTCAAATAAATAACATTATGCAAATCAAAATTATTTCACAAACATCCACTACTCTCCCAAATTAATTTCTCAAATACCAAACAAACAGAGAGATAGTCACAATTCAACTTCTATAAATATACAATACAACTATGGACAGAAAAGATGAAAACCAAAACATTGTTGGCTAGATCTATTTTTGGGGGGCCTGGAGTTTGGTGGTGAGTGTGACTGAACTATTAAATTGTGCCAGCTTAAATTGATCTACCCAATGCTCCTTGTGTGGCAATGACTCTTTTACTTGTAAAACATAGTATAATTCACAGCACATTAATTGCTTTTACAGGTTGCAATCTCAATACTGTCAGAATATTGGATTGGATTGCTTTTACTCCTATATTATTATTATTTTCGTAAATGAAATAACTTTTGATGTTCTATAAATTTGACTAGCAATATTGTCATAGCACAAATTATTATTGTCAAAACAAAAATAACATATTTTCGCAAATGTCCTCAACATTAAATTCTTTTGATGTTGTTATTTGCTAAGTTTTTTGTACGAGTGCGCAAATTATTAAGTTTCTATAAGTTAAATTTTCCTAAACGTCAAGCCCAATTTCTTCTATTAAATTTTTTTCCTCAACCACCGCCATAGGGTCGCCGGGAATAATTTGTACATTTCAGTTGACAACCTTCCACTCGTGTCATCCCTCCACTCACTCATGGACAATATATTGTTTTTCTAATTTTTTTTTCTTAAATTCTTGCTCAGTTTTTCTGAAAAAAAAAAAGAAGTAATTCTGCATTTTCCATGGTTTTCCAGTACTAGAAATAATTGAATTTTTTATTCCAGCCTTCAAAGAGGAAGTGAGAAATATAAAATAGAGAAATCTGGTGTTATATGAGATTATAAAAAAGTTACTAGTACTTTTTAATTAAAATGAAACTAGACTTTCAATAGACACATACGAGGATGTTGAATTATAATTCCCAAAGATTCGATATTTTTTTGGCTAAGGAAATAGTCTTTTTTTTTTTTTTTTCTCTCTAAACAATTAAGGAAATTTAAGATTCAGTTAAATATAACTCACTTCTTCCAGGGAATAGACTTTTTTTTTTTTTTTTGAAACTTTAATGGAAGAATTGGGTAACAAAATTGAGACATTTTAGAGAGAGAGTGTGAAAGAAGAATAACTAAGGCAAGAGGGAGAAAATAGTGATAATAAGGTAATTAAATCATACATCAAATTAAGATTTATGTGTAAGGGTAGATTAGGTAGGTGACAAATTTTGCTTTTGCTTTGGCATTATCACCAACCTTGAAATAATTATAAAAAACTTTAATTAATTATATATTAATGATGATCTTTTTTTGATGTGAATTTGTTTCTTTTCTTTTAACAAAAGCTCTTTATTGAGGATAAGATTCATCAATTTTTAGACTTTGTTAAAAAAAGAATAACGTAAAGGAAATTGTCAACTTATTGAAAAGAAAAGAAAAGAGCAAAGATGCAATCAAACAGGATCGGATAAAAGAAGAGTTCCCAAGGCACAAAACACTACTAACATTGAAAAACGTAATTTAACCTTAGCCTTATCTCCACTAAGGCCATCTCCAATGGTTTTCCGGGGCCATTCCCGGGCCAGCTCCCGGGCCAGCCCCCGAGCCAGCCCAGACTTTGGGTGATCATCTCCAGTGGTGGTCTCCAGCACTCAATTTCTTTCAAAAAAATTTCTTCCCCACTCTCACCCTTTTTATAATAGTTTTAATATTGATATTAATAATAATAATTTTAATTTTAATAATATAATTAATTTAAAAATATTATAATTAAAATATTTAAACATTAAAATATAAATTATAATTATAATTAATTCAAAACACAATACTTATAACATTAAATAAAAGGCACACATAAAAACAAGATAAATGTTACAACAAACTCGCATGAAAAAAATAAAAATATGGTTAACAATATATGTAAATTGTAAAATTTATGTATTTTTTTAATTAAGTATGTTTTAAAATATTTCTATGTTTAGGGTATCAATTTAAATTATTTATCGGTGTTTAATTATATTTTCAAGTAATACTAATTCTAATTTGAAGGAAATTTTATTCTTATTAAATCATTTTTCAAATGTGTAATTATATTTTCATTTCTTACTTTAAGTAACAGTTTTAATTGTATGTGTAAGTATGCAATTATATTTTCATTTAATATACTAACGAATTATTTATATTTTTCAATTAAAAACTAAAAAAATTAAAAACAAACAATTAAGAATATTTTATATAATATTAACTAACAATTAATACAAACAAATAATTCAAACAAATAAAACACACACACTCACGTACCAAAAAGCAGATTTAAAAAAAAACAAAAAAAAAAAGAGGAACCAGTCAGGTGGCGCCAAGTGGCGCCACCTGACTTAAAGAAGGAGAGTGCACAGCACTCTCCCCTCTTTCATCCATAAACTTCACGCGGCACCCCAGCTAGCAGCAGTTCCCGCCCGCGCCCGCCGCCCAGCCCGCGCCGCCCCGCCCCGCGCCCCGCCCCACCGCTGGAGATCACTTCTCCGCCCCGGATCGGCACTCACGCGGCCCCCAGCCCACCATTGGAGATGGCCTAATGTGTGATATTTTTCCGTACATGATCACAGGAATATTATGGAGAAGGATACGTACAAAACAAAGGCAAAATAATAATAATAATATTAAGAAATGCTGCTGGAAAATTCTTACCTAGACAGGATTTGGTTGAACCAAAATTAACTGTATGATAAGTGCAATTTATTTATTTTGGAATTGAATATAACTTCTAGGAGAATGACCAAATACAATATATTTGCTTGATGAGTGAATTGTCAAATCATTTTGGACAAGAATTTTTTGTTAATGCTTTGAACTTACGTTTTTATTGGGACATTATTTTTATTTTACCCTTTTTTTTAGCTTAGTCTGAAAAAAATCTAACTCTCCGATTTTATCGAGATGAAAGATGGTAGAATATTAAAATTTTAATGCAGGGAATCCAAAACTATCATTTTAATTTAACTTTATTTAGTTATTCTATTTCTATATTTTCAATCCTTAGACCATCTTCAAGGGAGTCTTTATATCCTAAATTATAAGAAAATTTATAAGAATTGTCAAAAATAATGTACTCCAAATTTAAAGTAGAATTTTAAAATATGAACAAACAACTGGATTGCAGAATAAAAAATGACAATGTGTAATATTGTTCACCTCTTAAATTTTAAGATACGATGCTTGAACTTAAGAGGTCTATTGAAAATAGTGTTATGTAAATTTATGTAAAAGTTATAATTGATCTACTAGAAAAGTCTATTTACTATAAATTTATAGGGACTCAAGTTCAAATTTTAGTAGGAGAGAGGTGTCCAATGCCTACATATCTAGTTACAGTGGACTTCATCGCATAGCAGTATACCCGGCTTTATCCTTACTACTAGTAGTATTTATTATAATGAGATTTTAATGCTTATAAATATCCTCTCACCCACCATTGCTAAACCTCCTCGATTTCGATTTCCTTTCCCATACATACTCCGTTATTTCTCTTCCCTACTATTATCTGTTTATTTTTCCGGCGAGGTGGATATTACATATCTCGGTTTCCGGTGATAATGGCGTTGTTGACAGAACTGGGGACGGAGATCGCGATTCCAGTGTGCGCCGTCATAGGCATAATCTTCTCACTCGTGCAGTGGTACATTGTCTCGCGCGTTAAGGTGACGCCGGAAAGCGGCGCATCAGCCACAAAAAATGGGAAGAATGGGTATAGTGACTACTTGATTGAGGAGGAGGAAGGAATGAACGACCAAAACGTCGTTGCCAAGTGCGCTGAGATTCAGAACGCTATATCCGAGGGTTAGTAATGGTTCAGATCTCTCTGTATAATTTCATTAGATCTGATATTTCGCTTAATTCATGTGCACTATGTGAGTACGCATTTATGTGTGTGCGCTAGTTGCTATTTTGTTGATTTTGAGCTCTGGATTCCTATTGAGTGGATACTTGCGAATAAAAGTTCAATTCTTTTAATGGGAAACATTAATTTTAAGTTGAGCTATGGTTTAGCTAACAGATTAGAATGGTCATATTTCTAAGGGTCTTTTTTGGTTTGTACTTCATTTAATGTCCCCGTAGGTTCCAGATTTGAATAACATTTGTTATTTAATTATTTAATTTCTGTTGTATAAGAGGTCGAGTATTATGCTCCATTCTTTTAAAACTAAACTATCAATATGAATGAGAGTTTCTAGTTGGACCGAAGTCAGACCAAAGCATTTAATCTCCAACAAAAGAGAACGTTTGATATTGACAGGTTTGCTGTGTCTTTTACTCTTTTTATTGAGGCAATTAGGCGTTCTTGATTTATGTTTTTTCTTTCTTTTATTCTTCCAATTTACCGATATTAATATATTAAATTATTTTATTAATTAAAATTTATAATTTTGAATTTCTTGTCGGCGAATTGGAGTTTAGGGTTTTACTGTGAGAAAAGGTTGGTGTTTTGAGGTTGGAGTCTAACGATGGAATAGACGAGCTGGCACTGAAGAATGCTGACGGATCTGATTCCATTACTTAATAATATTCATAGATTAGTGCCTGCCTGCCTGCCTGCCTGTGTTTTGTTATGTTAATGTTACCTAGATCTTGGGAAGGTTGTATTAATATTTTATTGATTGTGCTGCTTATCTTTCAAGGAGTAACTGGGGGAGTTGATTTTCACAGGCTCTATACACTATACTAGTATATTACTAATGGAGAATATTTTATCTCATTGCATGTCTGGAGCACGTGGCAATAATTTGCTGTTTGATGTTGTCAATAAATGATCTAGCCAAGTACTTTTTTGCAGTAATTTATTTTCTCTAGAAGATAATATCAACTGACGTGGGTGTATTTATTGCTTCATAGTTGAAATATTATTTGGACACAAAGCTAATCAATTTATTTATATATAAAATCATCAGTAATGATAATATGTCTTCAGTTAACAACAATGAGCTTAGTCAGTTTAATTAATTCTTAGAATGCAGTATGAAATACTATCTGTATTTCTCCAGTTTTAATATTCTAAAATTCTGTTGGAAGAATTAATCACTTAAAAGATAAGCCACTTTGATTCTGTTCATGTATATTCAGAAACTAGAGCTCCTTAAAATTTTCTTATAGAGTTTTGAATAACTAGTGGCCCTATTGGATAACTATAGTGGCATTATTGAACAACTTAATGTGATTGGTGGCTGAAAGGTCTAACCATACCCTTTTTAATTTTCTTGTATAGTTTTAATATGAGTAATTTGGTTCTTATGTTGTTATTTTATTCTGCATAGAGGCTTTGGAGGTACCTGCTATATTGAGTAACTATTTGCAAGCATTTGGTTCATTGTTTAGGCCTACAATTCTGATATTTTGGGGTCCTAGATAAGATATCTGACTATTTATTTAACCTAACTGATTTGTTTTAGCTAACTCAATTTTTTTTTCTTTTGGTTTTTACAGGTGCTACATCTTTCCTTTTCACCGAATACCAATATGTTGGTATTTTCATGGTCGCTTTTGCAATTCTCATCTTCCTGTTCCTTGGTTCAGTTGAGGGTTTTAGCACAAAGAATGCGCCTTGCACTTATGACAAGGAGAAGTTATGCAAGCCAGCTCTTGCAACTGCAATCTTCAGTACGGTATCTTTCGTGCTTGGTGCTATCACCTCTGTCATTTCTGGTTTCCTTGGAATGAAAATCGCAACCTATGCAAATGCAAGGACAACCTTAGAAGCCAGAAAAGGTGTTGGGAAAGCTTTTATTGTTGCATTCAGATCTGGTGCAGTTATGGGTTTTCTTCTTGCTGCAAATGGTTTATTGGTTCTGTATATTACAATCAATGTTTTCAAGATATACTATGGGGATGATTGGGAAGGCCTTTTTGAAGCAATTACTGGGTATGGTCTTGGTGGTTCCTCCATGGCCTTGTTTGGGAGAGTTGGAGGTGGTATTTACACTAAAGCTGCTGATGTAGGTGCCGACCTTGTCGGAAAAATTGAAAGGAACATTCCGGAAGATGACCCCAGAAATCCCGCTGTAAGTTACAGTTGATTTCTAAAATTTACCTTATTTACGACGGGATTTTAATTGACCGATTCATTCATCTTGTTATGTAGGTAATTGCTGATAATGTTGGTGACAATGTTGGAGATATTGCTGGAATGGGTTCCGATCTTTTTGGTTCATATGCAGAAGCATCGTGTGCTGCTCTTGTTGTGGCCTCTATATCCTCTTTTGGAACGACTCATGACTTCACTGCAATGTGTTATCCATTGCTCATTAGTTCCATGGGGATCCTGGTCTGCTTAATCACCACTCTTTTTGCTACTGACTTTTTTGAAATCAAGGCTGTCAAAGAAATTGAACCAGCATTAAAGAACCAACTTATTATCTCCACTATTCTTATGACTGTGGGAATCGCAATTGTCACTTGGACTTGCCTGCCATCATCCTTCACAATCTTCAATTTTGGCGCACAGAAAGTTGTGAAGAACTGGTAAGGACTTAAAAAAAATGAAATGAATCTAGGTTGTGGACAAAATAATATGCTTTTACACTTGTAGGTCATAAACTTTTTAAATAACTTATTTGGCCCCCTTCTTGAGTAAAATCTTGTAGAGATGAATTTTTCTTCTATTCGCAATAATGATATTCACACTAATCATGTAAACAACCAGAATCAGAACCAGAATTTACTACAAAAAACCTCTCCAAAAGTGGAGCTTATTTTCTGGGGTTTATGAATATTATTAGTTCTTGATCTAAAGCATTATTATCCTTACTCTTTTATGTCATCCAAGTTAGACTGATATACTGTCGCACTGCAGGCAACTATTTCTCTGTGTTTGTGTTGGGCTTTGGGCTGGACTTATCATTGGATTTGTGACCGAATATTACACCAGCAATGCTTACAGGTCCGCCTCTCTATTGAAATAAAACATTGATCTTGTTTTCCATCTACTTGATTTTCTTACGTGGTATTGAGATTTCCTGCTTGGTTTGCTGAATGTCTCTTTGCAGCCCTGTTCAAGATGTTGCTGATTCCTGCAGAACTGGTGCTGCAACCAATGTTATATTTGGCCTTGCCTTGGGATACAAATCAGTTATTATTCCCATTTTTGCCATTGCAGTTAGTATTTTTATCAGTTTCACCTTTGCTGCTATGTATGGTATTGCTGTTGCTGCTCTAGGAATGCTGAGCACAATTGCCACTGGGTTGGCCATTGATGCTTATGGTCCTATCAGTGACAATGCTGGTGGTATAGCTGAAATGGCTGGCATGAGCCACAGGATTCGGGAGAGAACTGACGCCCTTGATGCTGCTGGGAACACCACTGCTGCTATTGGAAAGGTACTTGTACACTAAATTTGTTGTTGTATATGCATAATATAGTTTTCATTGATTGTTCAAATAATATTGATTCCTTTGTATTTGTTCTCAGGGATTTGCTATTGGATCTGCAGCCCTTGTTTCATTGGCACTTTTTGGTGCCTTTGTGAGCCGTGCAGCAATTTCTACTGTTGATGTTTTGACCCCCAAAGTCTTTATTGGTTTAATTGTTGGTGCAATGCTTCCATACTGGTTTTCTGCCATGACCATGAAGAGTGTCGGGAGTGCAGCCTTGAAGATGGTTGAGGAAGTTCGAAGGCAATTCAACACTATTCCTGGTCTAATGGAGGGTCTTGCCAAGCCTGATTATGCAACATGTGTGAAGATCTCCACTGATGCATCTATCAAGGAAATGATCCCCCCTGGTGCTCTTGTCATGCTTACCCCTCTAATTGTCGGAATCTTCTTTGGAGTCGAGACCCTCTCTGGTGTTCTCGCAGGTTCTCTTGTTTCTGGTGTCCAGGTATGATTAGCTGATGGATTGTCTTTAAAATAATCAAGTGGAAATTTTTGTCCTTTTTATTTTTTGCACTTTAAAACTTATGTGTTCTTGTGCCTTATGCAGATTGCAATATCTGCGTCTAATACTGGGGGTGCATGGGACAATGCAAAGAAATACATCGAGGTAATAGCCCTGATTTCTTAAAGTTTGCTTATTTCCAAGTAAAATGCTAGGAAAATTTTGACCTTTAATCTTTCATCTAGGCTGGTGCTTCGGAGCATGCAAGAACCCTTGGTCCCAAGGGATCAGAACCACACAAGGCAGCTGTCATTGGTGACACCATCGGCGACCCTTTGAAAGACACTTCAGGTCCTTCACTCAACATCCTCATCAAGCTCATGGCAGTCGAGTCACTTGTATTTGCTCCCTTCTTTGCTACTCATGGTGGTCTGCTATTTAAGATATGGGGGTAGATGGTATTCTGCATTGGTTTCTACATAATGCTCTTAATGTCCACTGTCCCTTACGAGCACTAGTTAAGTTAGCTCATAGTTGGTAGATCTGATTTTTTTATTGAGCTGATGATGATGATGATAATTGTGTCGGTAATGATGAAGATACAGATCTGCATCATTATCATAGTCGTGTCAGATCATATGTATTAGATTTTTCATTTTAGTTGAATCTATTTTTCACAAACGTTTAGCTTTTTAGTTTTCTATGTAATGGAATTAAATTTTGCTCGAAGAATATGGATTCGTCGGGGTCCCTAATTTTACTTTTTTAGCAATAAGATCAAAGTTGTTTGATTTATTACTGAACACAGCAGAAAAGACACCACCTATTACTAAGCACTTATTCAAACTTGTGCAGTATGAAGTGATCTCATTCCCTTTTGGTAGAATCCAAAGTGGATTTCCGCATAATCTTTGATACTCGCATTTGCATTGATCAGCCCTTCTACGGGTCCTATTTGTTTTCCTGTTTCAGGTCTGTAGAATATTGCTACTCTGATACCCTATTCCTTTTTTCATTGCTTATTACCCTATGCACTGCACTCTTGAATACTCCATTGCTCATAATCTATAGATTTTTTAGTTAATGTTAATATTTCTTACATGCTATATATAATCATTGCATGATTTGTTAGTTACCAATTTTCCTCCATTTGGTTGCCCACGAGTACTAGAAATGCAAGAGGATTCTTTGCAACCGTAAACCATTTGCCGTGGTTGAGAATCTATAGCCCTGGTTCATCTTGTAATACAATGGCGTAACCTGATCCATCGGCATGAGGCTTTAGCCCAAGCACTAGATCAGGCCAAGTTGTACAATAGTTGAAGCTCCACCCAGACTGGTTTAGAAAACAGTCTCTTCAAGATTTAGTTATTCTTCACTTTCTTTAGTAGAACTATTTTCAGGCAAAAACCATCCAATATCCGTCTTTGCTGTCATGTTTGCTTCTGCATAAGTATTATGACCATTTCTTGAACTCGTTTTGATAGCAACACCTGATTTGGAGGAACTGAAACTCCGGCCATGTTTTAGAATTTCTATGGGAGAATATGGATTTGAGGGCCTATATTGGAAATTTGGAACGAATCATTGCAAATTTGCAATGTATGTTAAGGTTATAATTGATGTACAATATTTGGAGATAATATCGCTCTGACTTTTGCTAAACTAGTTTTTACAAATCTACTTGACCAAATTTTATATTAGAAGTATGATTTGTCGGTATTTTTATTATGATTTCTTTTCCTTTTTCCATTGATAAGTATAACAAGATCAAGACAGGTGGTCAGTTGGTTGGATTCGGGTCGGATTTAAATTCGTGTTCATATCTAAATCATATCACACGGATTCTGGAAATTTGGTCGGATTTCGTAGAAGAATTCAAATATATTCAATTCTAAAATCTGAAAACTTATATCAATATCTCTATCTCTATTTATAACCCAACTCAGGCCAACAACTTTAATATTTGTCATTGTAGTAAGCTTTAAAATAGAAAATAAATAGTCACTGATTAATTTAACCCATCTGTTTTGAAGTAGTATTTGCTAGATCTCTTCCGAAACAACGGACTTGATAGTGAATCAATCTATCCTGCTGAAATTGCAAACTTATGCATTTTAAATTCCCCTTATTTTAATGGTAAATATTTAAATTCTGATTTAATAAAAAATGCAGTCTTATGCATTATTTCTGTCAAAAGAATAATTCCATAATTCTATAAGTGTATTCAGCCTATTTCAAGGTTTTCTTTTACACCTTTGGAATTAATGAATTATTTTGCTTATGATTGCAAGCTTTAGCCAACCAAATTAAGAATTAAAAAAGGAAATAGAAAATTAATTAAAGCAGGGAAATGATTGTGTAAAGTGTGTGTTTTGCCTTTGAAAATTGTATGAAGATCCAAACAACTCCTAAAATACTCTTATAAACATAAACATAAAATTCCTCGTCACCGGTAGAAACAAACAAAGGTTTATCCTCTGTTCTACGGTGATGACTAAGAAGTCCCAATCCCAACTTCCTCTCATAAATTAATCTCATCTCATCTCATCCTTATAATTACACATTGAATTGAATTAGCCCTCATTAATTTCGGTCACTACATTCAGAACCTATTGAATAGGTTCCCTTTAATTTTTTCCCCGTCTTTTTTCACTTTCTGTACCAAAGGCAAGATTTATGTAATAAAAATCTGATTTTGATAAGTGGGTCGCTCTTAAGAACTTTGCAGATTGGTAATTTAATCATGGGTAGCGCTTCATCAATGTTGACTCAGTATGACATTGAAGAAGTCCAAGAACACTGTAATCATCTCTGTAAGTGCCCAATTTTTTTATTTTTTATTTTTGGTGGGGGGGGGGGGGGTCTTTTATCTTGGTTTTTGTGATTTTTGATGAATTTAAATTTGGATGTTTCATGATTTAGTTACACAGCAAGAAATAGTGTCGTTATATAAGAGATTTTGCCAACTGGATAGGAATGCTAAAGGGTTCATATCAGCAGACGAGTTCTTATCAGTACCTGAATTTGCAATGAATCCACTTTCTCAAGCAAGATATTCACTTTTCTTTTTTCAATTTTATTATGTTTACTACTTGTTTTAATTGATATCTGATAATGTTTTTTTATTTTTATTTTTTTGGGCGTTATTACAGAGGTTGCTTAAGATGGTGGATGGCCTAAATTTCAAAGACTTTGTTGCATTTTTGTCTGCTTTTAGTGCTAAAGCATCTACTCCACAGAAAATTGAGAGTATGTGCTTGATACCTTTTTACTGAATGAAATGATACAATCATCTGTTCTGTTTGTTTTTTGCTTATTGATATTGGTCTTTGCTGTATCTGGAAATAATTTAATGAGAGCCTTCGAGTTAGGTTTAAGTAACTTATCCTATACTGAGATAATTAAAGGTTTGATGCCAATGTTACTTTACTTTTTTATTTGGTTTTGAGATTAAACAGATACATTTTGTTTCGTGTTGCTAAAAGTGGGACTTATTACTAACTAACAAAGAAGAAGCACATGAACTTCTCCTTGACGATTTTATTCTTTTTAATTCCGTTATAGTTATCTTTAAAATATACGACTCTGATGGCGATGGAAAGGTGGTTTTCAATGACATAATAGAAGTTCTCCGTGATATGACTGGCTCGTTTATGTCAGATGAGCAAAGAGAGGTAACAGTTAATGCCAATCTTCCGTTTGTTTTTTTTTTTTTTTTATAATCACGAGTCTCGTCTCTTAATGGATTTTTAGTATTCATTTCTTAATGGTGCTTGATCTTTAGTTTATTTGATATATTAATGGTTAATTTGGAAATGCATCTTTAGGGATAAGAGAAGTTGTTAATCTGTTCGCTTTACAGGAAGTTCTTAATCAGCTGTTAAACGAAGCTGGTTACTCAAGGGAGTCTCCTCTTCTAAAGAATGACTTCATCAAGGTCCATTTTTATCCATTTCTTCAGACCTCTCCAATTTGAGCTGTTTTCTCTATACATTATTTCAATCGATTACTCTTCATTAAGAAATTTATTATTTTATTTTTCTGATGTTTATTTTGCTAATTTACGTTAATACGGGGTTTTGATTCAGATATTTGATTATGAAGGCCTAAGAATGGAGATGGAAGTCCCCATCGACTAGCCAATACTGCTCTTCCTTAGCTTGTCTTGAATGTATGAATGGAGGAGGAGTTGGTCATCTGCTTGTAAATGTGAAAAAGTTATGGTTATGTTTTTACCCTTCTTTATTCTTAGGAAATTATTATGATAAAATGAAAGAAAAAAAAAAGAAAAATTCAACCAACATTGGGAAGGTGAGCATTTTGTATAGTAGTGATCTGTGATTGTTCCAAGTTTGCTGGCTTTCTTGAAAATATCAAGAACATTCTATGTACCAAAAACAGGCCATAGAAAACTTCGTTCAATGATGAATTCTAAGCCTTGTTACTTTGATAAGTAGTTTTTAGTTACGTGTGTGTATAATGCAAAAAGATCGATCCTTTTATCTTTTCCCTAATCGGTAAAGAAACCATATGTTATTTTTATTAGCAAAAAATATATATTGTGTCCAATTTTTTTTTATTTATTAGCTAATGCATTGACCATGGGGGCATAAATGTTGATTTCCCTACAAATTATAAATAATACACTTGTACTTCCAGAGATTTAAAGAGGCCAAATTTTGCACGCCCAAGTAGTAGTATACACAACAAAACACCATTCATAACCGCCTTGACCATCCTAAATTTAGCGCCGAAATCTGTGTCTATCGAATAGTGTATATATATATATAAATAATATATAATGGGACAAATCTTGCATCACAAACATCCAACCATTTTCTCTCTTTATCTTTACACACACACACACACACACAATCAAACATTGATATCACACAGTAGTTGTTGGCCCTGCAGGCATAGGCATGCTTCCCGACTGTTTGTGCAATAAAAGGAACTTACAACCAAAAATAACCAGACCAAAAAGGATGGCTTCTGATCTGAGACTCCACTTCTAAGCAGCAGTAGTTAGATTCAGCTTCATATCATATGGAAGGCGAGACATCATCATCCCGATTTCAAGGTGAGGTTGAAGGGAGAAAAGTGATTGATATTAAACGACTTGAAGGAAGACTAGGGGTTCTTGAAAGAGAAGCTCAAATGCTCAAGGAAGCTCTCGTTGAGAGTGTACAAGAAAGAACAAAGCTCATGAGCGATATATACGAGCATTTTGAAACTATTCAGCAATGCCTTGTGGAAAGAGAACTAGAAAGAGGAGAAGCATATACTCATGGAGTTCAGATCATTTCACTTCTTAAGGTAAATAAGCCTCGACTGTATATGTATTTCTATATTTCCTTTGGCACCCAAATAAAACAAGTAAATATCTTACTCTTCAACTACTATATATGTAATACTAATCGATTGTGATTGCGTTCTTATAATATTACAATGATCACTATGGTGGTGTGTATAGGACAGAGAAGCTGGTCTGCTTCAAGTACTATACCAAGAATCAAATCCATGGCTTGTGAATAAGAGCTTAAGAGCTAATCCATTATGAGCTTTCAAGATAGTTGAAATTTCAAGATGCAGAGAGTTTCTGGTGTTGTATTTATCATTCTTTTGCTGTAATTCTTACTAATTATCATTTACAGACATGAGATTCATTTCTAGTTAGGTAAAATAGTTTACAGAATTACTGGTGTAAATGCAAACTTATGTTAGTTTTGGAGTGCAAAGTACTATATTTTTTAGAGTAGTACTACTTTCATTAAGAGTGAGAGATGTGGCTTTTTCCAATTCTTTCCACAGAATTGCACAGAAGAGTTGAACGGTTTGAAAAAGCCTTTACAAGTGCAAAATAGGTCTGTACCTGAGGTGCACAATGCCAACGACCATGTGATCATATAAACTTAGTAAGTCGCAATTCTCCCAAATTGGAACTAGAAATATCTCCATTCAAACAAAGATACCAATTCTAAACATCACTTAGTATTATAATAACTAAATTCTAGAGAAGTATATGAAATACAAAACACTTACAGAAGGGTATGAATCATATTTCCCCACGGTAACCCCCAGATCCAAAATAATCCCTTCTTGAACTTGCAATTTGCATGCTCTTCTGATGCTCCAATTTGGGACAGTCGCGAATACGATGACCAAGCCCACCACAGTAAGCACACCCTTTCACTCCACTTGCATTAGCTATCGCCTCCGCTTCTTCCATTGGATCATTAAGTTCAGCCAAAACCGGAGGTATCCTCTGTTTAGCCTCTTGCAAAAGGTGCTTCAAATCAAGCAAAGTTGTTTCAGTTTGATTCTTGTTTATAAAGGTTGTAGCAATTCCCGTTTTCCCACATCGTCCAGTTCTTCCGATTCTATGCACATAGTTTTCGATTTCTCCCGGCATATCATAGTTGATGACATGTTGGATGTCCGGAAAATCGAGACCTTTGGAAGCCACATCAGTAGCTACTAAAACATCTTTTTTGCCGGCTTTGAAGGAAGCAATTGCGTACTCTCTTTCTTCTTGATCTTTACCTCCGTGTACAGCAACAGCCTCAACTCCTTTTAAAAGGAGATACTCGTGAATATCATCGACATCAGCTTTGTTTTCGCAAAATACTAAAACAGGAGGTGGGGTTTTTTGTAAGCACTCGAGGAGATAAACAATCTTGGCTTCTTGTTTCACGTATTCAACTTCTTGAATCACGTCTAGATTTGCTGCTCCAGCCCTTCCCACATTTACAGTAACTGGCTTTACCAGTGCACTTCTAGCGAAATTTTGAATCTTTGTTGGCATGGTAGCGGAAAATAGAAGGGTTTGTCTTTGGGCTTTGAAGTGATCGAATACTTCTCTAATGTCATCTTCAAAGCCCAAGTCCACCAAACGATCTGCCTCATCCAGTGTCAAATACCTGAGCAGAAGAGCCCATTATGTGAATTTTTACGAGTATTGCATATCTCAATCCAATAATAGGTGAACTTCTAAAAATGTACTAATAGAAAGAACAAAACTTGTGGATATATTGGATTCTGATAAGTAGAAGAAGATAGGTAAATTCATGACTATTAGTCTTAACTTGACTAATTTTTGGACAGGAAGGTATCATTTCTATCTTGAACTAACTAATTGCTGAAATGAGTCCCTCTAACTACATTTAATGGTTGAAACTCAATTAGACAGCCAAAACCCTCAATATACAGATGAGTGCTTCAACGAGAAGCAACAAGAACAAAAGCAAGTAGCTTGTCTCAATTCAGAATAAATCACAGCCATGGATCAAAATTTCCATCGTTTCCATCAAAAACATCGAAAATTTTCCATTTCTGAATCAATGGAAACAAAAATACAGTTTAATTCCACAACTAGTTGTTTGTCTGACTATCTTAACTTTTCTTAATTTAGTAATTTTTCACAATTTTTCCTAGTGTTTCCAAAAAGTTCTTGCAAAATTTCCAATATTTAGCTGACCGAAACATACGCTAGAAATGAAATTTTGATCCATGATCACAACATCAAGTAGTTCTGCAAGCACAAACAGTAATCGAACACGAATTTAACAAGATCATATATAGTGGAATATTTGTGAGGGTGTCCACTCATCTAAGACCCGGTACCATTTAGCAAAGTGAGCAGCTCAAATATCATGGATTCGCATGAAATTCAGTGAACAAAGAAGAAGAACAAGTTCAGGCGAATATAAATTCCAATTGAGTTTTGGAAACAAAGCAAAACAGCGTACAAGTACACTTACCGACAGTTGTCGAGGCTCATTTTCTTCTTTGCTAGCATATCCTTTAGCCTACCAGGAGTAGCAACCACAATATGAACTCCTTTCTTCACTACATCAAGTTGAGTTTTCATATCGATTCCTCCAATGCAAAGCAGAGGTCTCAATTCCGGATAACCAGCCTCTCTCATTGGTTGAAGAAATTCTTCCACAACTTCATATGTTTGTCTAGCAAGCTCTCTAGAAGGGCAAATAATCAATCCAAATGGTCCTTCACCTGGACCAATTGGCATCATCACCTCTTCTTGCAATGCTATCATAATGAGGGGCAACACAAAGACTAAGGTCTTTCCAGATCCCGTAAAAGCAATACCAATCATATCTCTTCCTGTCAAAATAACAGGAAGCCCCTGCACTTGGATAGGCGTAGGCTGCACAATCCCCTTAGATTTTAGCTTCTTTAAAATGGGTTCGGGAAACCTCATGTCCTTGAAATTCTTTATAGGTGGGGGAATATCTTCTCCATCGACAATAATATGCCATTGCTTTCTTATGGCATCACAAGCTTTTTTCGACATTTTCCGAATTAGCAATGGTGGCTTCCACCCTGTCATTAAAGGCTCCGTATAAGTGATACCCTTTGCTAGCTCACGAACTGACATTAAAGTTTTCCTATCAGATAGATTTTCCATCATCTCCTTTTCTTGCAGTATTATTTGCTCGGTCTGCGTAATTTCGGGCTGCTCTTTCTTGAGCTGAGTAGCTTTGACTAACAAACTCGGTTTAGCCTCGACTAGTTTCTGTTTCTCAATCTCTTCATCAAGTGCAGAAGACTGCCCCCTGCGCTGGAGGATTTTTTGTGCCTCGAGGGCTCGACGTTTGGCCACTGGAACATACTCAACATAATCGTCATCTTCTTCCATCATGTCCTGAGAATTCGAACCCTAAAAATAGCTCAGTACACTCAAACAAAGCTGCAGGATAATAAAATTTCAATCTTGATCAGGGCCGGCCAGACATATTACGGGGCCCTAGGCGATATTTAAAATCGGGGCCCTCTTCTACAAATTAGATGATACTTTATAGATTCAACTGTTATATTTTTATGACATTTCATTCTTAAACTTTCTCTTAACAAAAGCAATATATACATGTGTGTTGAAAATTCATGTATCGAGAATATAGTTATATAAAAAATGTAAGTTAAAAAATATAACTTTTTACTTCTCAGAATCAGTAAATAGGTAGAATAAGAAAGTTAAATATTTCTGCTCACACTACTATCTTAGGTAGGGCTGTGCAAACTGTAAAACCAAACCGTACCAAATTTCGTTATACCTGCTGATTCGGTATTTAGAAATCTCGTACCGTTTGACAAATCGAAAATTTTGGTTTGGTTAAAAACAGAAAAATTATTGAATCAAAAATAATTTGTCTTGAATACATATGTAACAAATAATATGCTTCCTACCACTCTAACCACTAACCATCCAATGAACTTGAATAGAAATTATAGAGAATACATCAGAGACCCCCTAGCCTCATTCCCCTCCAAAAATTACTTTAGCATCATTCAAGTTTTGGGTTTCAAATGCAATTAGAACCCAATTAATTAAGAGAAAATCAGAAAAAGAATAAAATTGGGCATTTAGAATTTGGACTGTACCTCTGTAAATTAAAAATCTGGGCCAAGAGAGAGATGGTGGAGCCGCGATGGGGTAGGTGGTGCGGCGGCGCGGTGGGATTTTGAATTGAAGAAGAAGAAGATTTGGGTTTTGCTCTAGGGCACCGTCGAAGAAGTTAAGGATTGGAAATTTGGAACGTGTCTTTACCTTGTACGAATGGGATGTAAGAAAAAGAGTAAATAGTGTTTTTGGAGAAGACCATCGCCAACAAAACTCTTAAATTCAGCATCTTTATCTTAAAATTTAAGGTATGAACAGGATTTTAAAATTTAAGGTGTGAACAGTATTATATATTCTCACATTTTACTTTGCAGTCCAATAGCTTGTTTATAATTTAAGATTCTACTTTTAAATAATAACATTACACGGCTTCACTCCTACTTTAACACACTACTTCTTTTAAAATTTCACTTTGAACTCTCAAATATAAGAATCCAAACTTATAAAATTTTGTAAGACTTATTTTTTATGGAGTACATTTTTTGTGTAATTCTTATATATTTTCTTATAATTTGGGATATAGAGACTACCTGGAGATGGTCTTATGGATTAAATTTTACACTTTTGTCTCTTTTAAATTTTTTTTAAAAATTGATCATTCTTATGTTGGAATTAACCAAATAACAATAGATATTCATTCTTATACTCTAAATTACATATATAAAGTATAATCTCAAGAACAACTATATATGAATATCTATAATAGGATCACATGTTATTGCTTGAATATGATATATAAAAGACATAATTCAATTAGAAATCTAACCTGACTCCATTGATGCCATGGTTGGAATTTCACCAAGAGACAAAGCACTGAATCTTCTAAGGAGGTGGATGGACATGTACGACTGATTATTTTCTGATGGGGATTGAGGAATAATCACATGTATTTATCCACTCCTTAGGGACCATTGCTCTTCCAATTAATGTCTAATTTGAAACTGACCCATCAATAATAACAAATTAGACCTTTAGGCTTTCTACACATTAAACCCATATAATATTATATAATAAATAGTATTTCTAAAACCCTTTATATTCCATCAGATCACTTAAGTGGGTTTTGGGCTTTAATTAAATAGCTGATCCATATGTTATAATAACACATGTTAGCCCATATAATAGAAAATTGCTAACAATCTCCCACTTGGGATACATGTGTTTACTGTATAAAACATATGAAAATAACTTTATTGAGCTCCATAGTTCTATTTAATATCAGAAATACTCCTAAACAATCTGGTCCAATAGTTTTATCAATAAAAGACCAAAGAGGCCATCATTACTATTTTATGTAACGGGACCCATCATTGATCACAATATTGACTTAACCAATGACAAAGATCAAATATGGATGTGTAGCATGAAAATTCCATGTAATGTGATCTTAACATGTCTATTTCCAACTGGTCCTCTTTATGACTCAAGAGAGTCTTGTTTGTCATACTTACAAGCACTAATTGCTAAACAGCAGCAATAAGTCATGACAATTATCTTAGAGTTATCAAAATATAAAACACAATATTAGCAAACTTTAGTACGTACAAAATCACAAGAAAATATTGTGTACTTGATAATGTCAAACATCCAAATACAAACTCCCACTAGTTTGATACATCGTCCAAAAGACAAACACCCATACGAGCTACATGCTCATGAAACACCTTGGGTGGCAAACCCTTGGTGAGCGGATCAGCTATATTGAAGTTTGTACTAATGTGTTCAATTGACACTTCATCATTTTGAACTCTTTCCTTAACAACTAAATACTTGATGTTGATGTGTTTGGACTTTGATGAACTGCAGTTTTTCTTAGAATACATCTCTGCAGATTTGTTATCACAATTAATCCTCAATGGCTTCTCAATGCCATCAACAATTCGCAGCCCAGAGATAAAATTCCGCAGCCATATTGCTTGATTTGATGTTTCATAACATGCTATAAACTCTGCTTCCATAGTAGAAGAGGCTACAAGTGTTTGTTTAACACTTTTCCAAGAGATAGCTCCTCCGGCCAACATGAAAACATAGCCTGAAGTGGATCTCATGCTATCCACGCACCCAGCAAAGTCGGAATCCGTATAACCAATAACCTCCAAGTGGTCAGATCTCCGATAAGTGAGCATAAAGTCTTTTGTCCTCTGTAGATATCGCATAACCCGTTTTGCTGCTTTCCAGTGAGCCAATCCTGGGTTACTTAAATATCTGCCCAACATCCCTACTATGTACGCAATATCCGGACGCGTACATACCTGAGCATACATGAGACTGCCTACTGCAGAAGCATAAGTGAACTTTTCAATTTCCTTCTTTTCAAGTTCAACTTTAGGGCATTGGTGCAAACTAAATTTATCACCTTTTGCCACTGGTGTATCACCTGGTGCACAATGTTGCATATCAAACCTGCTGAGTACCTTATCAATGTAAGTCTTTTGTGATAAACCAAGTATACATCTAGAACGATCCCGATGGATCTGTATACCTAACACAAAAGATGCATCACCAAGATCTTTCATTTCAAAATTCTTAAACAAGAATTTCTTGGTGTCATGCAACAAGCACTTATCATTGCTTGCCAGTAATATGTCATCGACATAAAGCACCAAAATGATAAACTTTCTCCCACTGAACTTGAAATAAATGCATTGATCAACAATGTTCTCTTTGAAACCGAAAGAAGAGATTACTTGATCAAATTTCCGATACCATTATCGGGAAGCCTGTTTTAACCCATAAATGGACTTCTTTAATTTACATACTAGGTGCTTTGAGCCTTCCGGCTCAAAATTCTCCGGTTGCACCATGTAAATTGTTTCATCAATGTCACCATTGAGAAACGCTGTTTTTACGTCCATTTGATGTAGCTCAAGGTCATAGTGAGCCACAAGTGCCATGATTACCCTAAATGAGTCTTTCGTTGAAACCGGTGAAAAAGTCTCCCTATAATCTATGCCTTCTTTTTGAGTAAATCCTTTTGCGACAAGGCGTGCCTTATACCTCTCGATATTGCCTTGTGAATCACGTTTGGTCTTAAACACCCATTTACAACCAATCGTTTTAACACCTTTAGGCAAATCAACAAGTTCCCAAACACCATTGTCTGCCATGGATTTCATCTCATCCTTCATGGCTTCAATCCACTTAGCTGAATTGGCACATGATTTGGCTTGATTGAAAGATATAGGATCATCCTCCAAACCTGTATCAAATTCATGCTCTTGGAGATAAACATAATCATCAGAAAATGCATTTCTCCTTTCTCTAGTGGATCTCCTTAATGACACTTCCATTTGAGGTGGTTGAGGTGCAACTGCTACCACATGAGGTGTTTCCTCAACCATTATGGGATCTCCCAACTGAGTTGGTGGTTCCAAGGGAATGTCTGCAACTACTACATTGTCTGGATTTGCAACACCAACAATGTCAGGAATGGTTACCTGATCACTATCAGTTGCAACTGTAGTAGAAGTGTTAGGAAAATTTTGATTTTCCTCTTCAAAGACTATGTCCCTCGAATTAGTGCTCCCACTGTCCTCAATAAATTTGGCATTCCCAGTTTCGAAAAAGGACATGCTTGAGGGATTATAAAACTTGAATCCTCTTGATCTCTCAGAATAACCCACAAAGAAACAGCTGATTGTTCTTGAATCCAACTTTTTCTCATCAGGATTGTACTGTCGAGCTTCAGCTGGACAACCCCAGACATGCAAATGCCTAATGCTAGGTCTTTTGCCTGTCCATAATTCATATGGGGTTTTGTCAACCGCTTTACTGGGTACTCTGTTGAGTATATAAACTGCAGTCTTTAATGCCTCACCCCATAATGATTCTGGTAAAGAAGAATGACTAATCATGCTTCTGACCATATCTTTGAGGGTTCGGTTTCGTCTCTCAGCCACACCATTCTGACTTGGTGTTCCTGGCATGGTATATTGAGGAACGATCCCACATTCGGCTAGGTACCTTGCAAAAGGCCCTGAACGTTGTTCACCCGATCCGTCATTTCTGCCGTAGTACTCACCACCACGATCAGATTTTACGGCTTTAATCTTTTTTCCTAGTTGAAGCTCAACTTCGGCTTTAAAGATTTTGAACATATCCAAAGCTTGTGACTTCTCATGTATAAGGTACAAATAACCATAGCGGGAATAATCGTCTATGAACGTGATAAAGTATGTTTGGCCATTCCAAGATGCCTTAGGAAATGGTCCAGATATATCTGTATGTATCAGTTCTAAGACGTCATTACATCTATTTGCACCTTTTTTCCGTTTGTCAGTTGTTTTTCCTTTAATACACTCTATGCAAATTTCAAAATCTGACATATCAAGTGATTCTAAAATTCCTTGTGACACTAACTTTTGTAAGCGTGGTTTGGAAATATGTCCTAAACGCTTATGCCACAACATTGAGGAATTTTCTTTTGTTAATTTGCGTTTTGTACCAGTATTACTTAAATGTAAACTTTCATTGTCAATTGAAGTTAAAGTGTTCAATTTATAAAGCTTGTCAATTAGTGAACCAGTGCCAACCAAAGTGGAATTATGAAAAATACGAAATAAACCATTTCCAAATGAACAATGATATCCAAAGTTGTCCAAACAAGAAATAGAAATTAAATTTCGTCTAAAAGACGGTACTACAAAAGTATTTTCCAAATCCAAATAAACACCAGTTCTTAAAACAAGCCTAAAAACACCTATGGCTTCAACTTCAGCCTTATTTCCATTGCCCGTAAAGATGTATCTTTCACCATCAGTTGGCTTTCGGCTCCTCAGACAACCCTGCATTGTGACACTTATGTGAGTAGTAGCACCAGTATCTATCCACCAAGTGTCATTTGGTACAATTGCTAAATTAACTTCTGAACTGACAAAGTTTAGAAGTGTACCTTTCTTTACACGCCAATTGGCGTATTTGGGACAATCTTTCTTCATATGTCCTTTCTTCTTGCAAAAGAAACAGGTAAAAACTGGATCCTGTGTCTTTTGCACCTTAGGGGCTGATGCCCCAGTTCCTGCAGTTTCTTTACCCTTAATGTTGTTCCTTTTTCTTTTCTTACTCGGATCATTTGAAACAGATGCCAAGTGAGCACTTTCAACAGTTTCGAGTTTCGATCTCTCCTCCTCCTACACACATTGAGCTATAAGCTCATTCAAAGTCCATTTTTCCCTTTGAGTATTGTAGCTTATCTTGAAAGGACTGAACTGTGCAGGGAGAGAAATTAAGACCAAATGCACGAGAATGTCATCAGACACCTTTAACTTTAGTGCCCTCAGCCTTGTTACGAGATTTGAGACCTCCATAATGTACTCACGAATGTTTCCTTTCCCTTTGTACCGCATAGAGACAAGCTTAGATAGGACAGTGCTTGTCTCGACCTTTTCATTAGAAGTGAATCGGTCTGCTATTTCCTTAAGGAAGGTTTTTGCATCTCCTTCATCAGGTATTGCACCTCTAATGGATTCCGGAATTGATAGTTTCATGATCATAAGGCTCATGCGATTGGATCGCTCCCACTTTTCAAATGCAGTTTTCTGATCAGCAGTACTTTCACTGGTCAGATCTGCAGGGCGATCTACCCTTAATGCATGGTCAAGATCCATGCAACCCAACACAATCATAACATGTTCCCTCCATTTCTTATAGTTTGTGCCGCTAAGCACGGGGATGCTGCTAATATTTGCAGATATTGAAGATGCTGATTCAAACAAAAAATTATTCTCACAATTAATAATCAAAAAAAACGCATATATATAAAATCCAAACAATTTATAAACATACTTATGTATGTAAGTGGGCCCCATCACAAGATACCAATCACAACATTGAATTTAGTCTTTGGACAAAAAATAACAATTTGTTAACGGTACTCTTTTTACAAAAATAGCTCAAAATAAAACTTAAACCGGTCACACAATATGCCTTTCTTTGGAACGACATATTGAATACATGGTAAAAACCTTAAATTTTCTTTCTTTAGGTTGAGCTATAAATCTATATCTGGCCTAAAATAATTTTCCTTTGGGCTAATTATTTCAGCATAGATATAACATGTTTATAACTTTACACTAATAACTTAAATTTAATAGTGGTTACTTTGGCAACATATTAAACTCAAACTATCAATTTCAAGAAATAAACACATAAAGTGTATACCGTACATATTAAATTCTTGAATATCAACTGATTATCACGATGACATCATGAATAAACATAGAAATAATATAGCACTTTACAGTTTCCAAAAGCGTTGCTAATTCCATTTTTTTTTTTATTACTCAAATACCAGCGATGACATCATCACTGGAAGTCTGGAAGTAGCTAGAAAAGTGGTTCCATATTTCCTGACAAGGTCAGCACTTCAACCATAAACAAATAATTGATTATGCATCAACAATACTTCAAATTAGACTTGGGCAGTTGGCGGAAAACCCAAGAATTCTCAAAACAAATATTGACATCAAAATAAGAAAAACGGAATTGATGTCAAGACTGTGCCAAAGTATGGATGAATGATTTTTTTTTTTATCAAAAAACTGATCTAATCAACAGTAACAAAAGTTGATATCAAAATAGTTACCGAAAGTTGATATCAAAACAGCACATTAGTCCATAATTTTCTCAAATTGATAAATATGCCCAAACTCTAGAAAACTGATTTGAGAATAAAACCAAAAATCTGAAAATAAATTTTTTATATATACTCCAAACCAAAAGAGTAAAATCAATACCAAATAGCAAATTTTACATTGCTTTAAAATTTATAACACAATAGCCCCCAAAATACATGATTTCTCCAATAAAATATCAGAAATTCAAATAAACATGAACCCTAATATTTCTATCATGATAAACAACAAAGGGGCAACAAACATATACCAAAATCAACAATTAACATGTGGCTCTGATACCACTTGTTGGAATTAACCAAATAACAATAGATATTCATTCTTATACTCTAAATTACATATATAAAGTATAATCTCAAGAACAACTATATATGAATATCTATAATAGGATCACATGTTATTGCTTGAATATGATATATAAAAGACATAATTCAATTAGGAATCTAACCTGACTCCATTGATGCCATGGTTGGAATTTCACCAAGAGACAAAGCACTGAATCTTCTAAGGAGGTGGATGGACATGTACGACTGATTATTTTCTGATGGGGATTGAGGAATAATCACATGTATTTATCCACTCCTTAGGGACCATTGCTCTTCCAATTAATGTCTAATTTGAAACTGACCCATCAATAATAACAAATTAGACATTTAGGCTTTCTACACATTAAACCCATATAATATTATATAATAAATAGTATTTCTAAAACCCTTTATATTCCATCAGATCACTTAAGTGGGTTTTGGGCTTTAATTAAATAGCTGATCCATATGTTATAATAACACATGTTAGCCCATATAATAGAAAATTGCTAACATCTTATCAATGTAGTATATCACATTCGTCCCTTTTAAATTTTTTGTAGCAAATTCATCCCTCTTATCATTATTGTGTAACACATTATTCCCTCTTAAATACAAAATACGTCACTTAAATTCAAAATATATTCTAAAGTGGACGAAAGTTGATGTATTTTGTATTTAAGAGAGACAAATGTGTTACACTATATTAATAAGGGATGAATTACTACAAAAAAATTAAGAGGGAAGAATGTGTTATAAGAGGGACGAATGTGATACATTACATTGATAAGAGAGAACAATCTGCTATAAAAAAAATTAAGATGGACGAAAATGCAAAATTTGAACCACAGGGAGGACCAAAAATGCTATTCATTCAAAAAAAATTGTATATATCGGTTGAATTATGTAAGGTAAATCTACAGTTAATATCGAAAATCAAAATTTATAAGGTTCGGTAATGAAGCTCACTCCGTATACTAAACTGAAATTTCAGTTCAATATACGGCTTACCATATCGTGCACAACTATAATATTAGGGGTTTGATGTCGTTGCATGCAATATAGCTGAATCGTACCAATTTTTTATATTTAGTCTGACGCGGTAATTTTAAAATTTGTACGTACATCAAACGGTTCAGTCCGTTACAAAAAAAAAAAATAAGATGTGTATGTATTTGAGTATTCTTTGTAATGAATTAATATTACATCAAATTCTAAATTTTTATTAATTAATGCAAAACAACAATATCATAACATATATGACATAATAAAACAAAAACACTTGAACTATCAATTAGCATATTCTCCCTCCATTTTATTTATTCGCTTTGGAGAATTGAACACGGATTAAGAATAAGTAAAAATCCCAAAACATAATTTTAATCAAGTAATAATAGCATTAATAAGAAGGGTAATTCTACATTGAAATTCTAAAACGATAAATAAAAAAAAGGGATGGAGTAATCATTATCATTTGACATCAATAATATAAATTAATTATTTTTACATAAATTAGATCAACATATCTTACGTAACAAACATAAGACGAATTTCTATAGAAAGTGTAATGTTAATCGAAAAGTTAATTTGATAAGTTAAATCTATTTTAATGTCGCGCTACAATCATTGTCCAACGCATCTTAACCAATACATAACGCATTAATGTTAATATAGTATGATGCAGGTAAAAGGGGGGCAGTAAATGCATAACCCATAAAGATATCGAGGACATTCTTTTTGCATATAAATGGTTCTAGATTAAGGAGTAAAACATTCTAGATAAGTATGAAAAGTCTCTAGAACATTAGTTTTAGCAACTAGATCAAGTTGATTTTCACCGTCTGTTTAAGAATGTGGTTATATAAATAGGGCAAAACCTTATTTGAAAACTTTTATTCTTACATCTTATTTGACAAAAAAAATTGTCAAATAAAGAAAAAATTGAGGCCCCTCTATAGTCGGGGCCCTAGGCGAGGGCCTAAATTGCCTAACTATAGAGCCTGCCCTGATCTTGATAAATGGTTCATGAATAAACGCACAGAAACCCCATCTTCACTAAGTTCGTTTTACTGATACATTCAATAATATACTATACTACAAAGCATAAATGGAGAAATTTCCCAATGCCCTATCAAGTATTTCAACTATCGAATCGAAGCTAGTATGAAAAGTATTAACTACCATAAGAACCCGCAAATCGAGAAAAATCCGAACGTTTGAAAAACCAGATCTCAAAGAAAAGGCCAACCCGTTGGTAATTAATAAATCAAGTAACCATAGAAGTGTGAAAAAAATACAAGAATAAGTACCTTTTTTAGAGCAGAAGCTTTTCACGCTTGAAGGGTTTTCTTTGCTTCCTTATTCCTATATGGCTTCCTCAACTTGAAGGAGGAGAGAATTGGAAATTTAGGTTAGCTAACATTTTGAACCGACTTTGACGTTTTACCGGGTTCAGTTTAGTTAGGGTCTGGAATTTAAACAGTCTTCTTCTTTGAGAAGAAATTGTTTCTTTAATTTGTGTATTTGAAATTATTTAAAAAGACACAATATTTGAAGTGAAACCTTATTGTAGTTTTTTCCTATAATTTCTATTGTGACATATACACTTCTACATATAATTTAGGTAATAATTGATAATTCGAATTTGCTGAATTTTTATTATACTGGAAATCAATAAAAGAAATTGAATAATTCATTATATATTAAAAATTATAATGTTAAGAATAGTATGCATCTGAATCTCTCGCCCTAAATTTAGAATTGTACTTGAATTTCCTTAATTAAGTTGAGGCTTTCATTATATAAATATAATATTTTACAATCATGTATGATTTAATAATAAATATTTAACTGGTTTTAATATATTAAAATAGGCTATTGGTCTAGTGGAAGGGACTAGTCACTACATAGTAATTGGCTCAGGTTCGAATCCCTGTTGGAAGAGATATCCGATCCACTTAATGTGCTCAACCCGCCTCGAAAGGGATTAAACCCTTGGAAAATCCAAAAAAATAATAAATATTTAACTCGTTAATATAGTTTGGTATGTTTGTGCATCATGAAAGGAAAATAAAATGAGTTATAAAGCATCATGAAGATTGAATTTCAAAGTTTTTGTTTATTGGTGTATGGTTAAAGAAGGAAAAGAAAATGAGTTATAATGCATCATGAAGATTGAATTTCAAAATTTTTGTTTATTGGTGTATGGTTGTATGATCAGTTTTGTATTATTCCGATCTTATTTTTAATAGTAGAATATCATTTATAAATTGTTGATCAAAAAGTTCAAAACAATAAAAAAAATAAAAAAAATATACTTTTCTTTTATCTATTGTATTGTGTATTTACGGACCGAAGAATAAAAAGGGTATAGAAACAATAAAATATACTAATTATAATATAGAATGTTAAAATATAGATGACGTGGTTAGAGTAAGCAGTAAAATATGATGTGTTATAGATATGACATGTGCGTTATACCACATACAATTGAAGTTGCTCCGAATCTCCGATGATATATGGTGAAATTTAGTTACTAAAATGAATTTCTTCTTATACAAAAGCAAATTTAAGCACCATTGAAGTTGCTCTAATGATATATGGTAAATCTAGTTATAATAAAATGAATATCTTCAAATCAAATATTTATATATATATAGTAAACTATAAATATTGAAATATATCTTTAATAATACTTCCATGGAAATCTTTTTAATTTTTTGTTCATATATGGTCCCTGCTATATAATGGCGTATATATATATTGAAAACACTTATTTAAGAAGAAATCTAGCTTCAAATAAAAATAAAAATTTGTGAAGTGTAAGAACGAAGGGATCTCAAACATGAAGTTTGCCAAGGTTTCTTTGTTTATCTTTCTTGCCCTCTTTGTCCTCGAAGGTACGGTACATTTATACTTGGATTTTTCTCATATGGAGTATAATAAACACGCTTACATTTACTTGAATTTTTTCTCAGTTTTGTTATAATTTTCATAATTTATTATTTGGTTTTGGTAATAGTTTATGATTATATTTCATCATTTTCGATGATATTATATTAATTTATGAGTTTTACTATAGGAGAATTACTAAACTACCTTTGAGGTTTAGTACATTGATCTTACTTTATGTTTGAGAAATTATTGAAACTATAGAAATATTGAATTCATTGCAGTTATTTGAATAATTATTCCTGAGCAATTAATTATAGTACGTAATGCGTGTCTCATGCCACCGCAGGTAGTTTGGGAGATGATGGTATATGCACTTTTGAATTTACCTATGTTGAGAAATTTTGTAACGAGCAAAAATGTGGTCAGGACTGCAAGACGCTTTTCGGAAATTTAGCAAGTGGAAGATGTCAACTAATTGATACCTGTATGTGTAGGCATCGTTGTAAAAATTAATTGACTCATCTGCATCTTTGTAATAAGGCCTGTTCAATAATATTCAATTTTAATAATATTTACAATTTTATCAGTGAACAAGTTTTACGTATTTTCTGATGAGAAAATTATCTAAAATGATATTATTATTTAAAATTGAGAGATAATAAATTTATTTTTGAAAGTAAAAAAATATTGTTGATGTGACTTTTCAAAAAGCACAGAATTAAATGCATGTTCTATGAAAAATGAGACAAACATACCCCTCTCTTTTAACATTGGTAATTTCTTTTTGCATCTGGGCTTCCCTTACTTGAAATCCAACCATTTTTCATTTAAATTATAATCAATCAGATTTGCTCATTTTTTATTACAACGCAAATCAATAATAAAAAAGATTATAATGATAAGAATAGTGTGCATTTTAGTCTCTCACTCTAACTTAGGGGTGTAATCGAACTGAGTAATGTCCAACGATACACTTTTTAAGTTTGGTTTGAATTTTATCGAGCTTAAAATTTTATGTTTGAGCTTGGTATATTAATTGATAAACGAGTTGAGTTCAAAAGAGCTTTTGTCGAATGAGCTTCAATCAAGTATCGAGTAACTTGATATTTTATATGTATTTTATTAATCTTTAGCATATCGAGTTAATCTCGAGCCGAACTTTAAAAATTATCGAGCGAAAAACACCATGGAGATTGAATTTTAAAACACCGTTGTTTATTAGAGTTCAATTAGGGCAATGCCGGATCCAACTCTATTTTGGGGGGCTTTGGCCCCTCCAAGTATTTTGGATTTTTCTTTTAGTACTAATAAAATATGTAAAAAAAATTGGAATACTTCTGCTAGAACTATTATATATCATAATTCACAATTTAGTCACACCCAATCCCAAGTTCAAAAAAGCCTTTTTTTTCCTTATATTCATCGGCACAAGAAAATTACTATAGAAGTTTTTGACTCTTTCAATCCTAAATTTACAATTACACAGTTCTAAATCCAAATAAAGCCACCACATAAACTTAATTAATAATAATAATAATAATATAGGATAAATACTACTAATGATCATTCTTATCATTAAATTTTTACATAATGGTCCCACTTGTGTTTATTTTTCCATATTAGTCCCCACTATGAATTATTTAATTCACTTTGGTCATTCATAAGTGGTATGTTACTTAGAGTGTTAAACGTTAGTCCCTCATAAAATTGTTTTGACACTTTAATTCATCTTGATCAATCTGATAAGGAGGACCATTCTATAAAATGTTAATGATAAGGAGGACCATTAATGGTGTTTAACCTAATATATAATATAAAGTGCCACCATTTTTATCAATAATTTTGAGTTATATTTATAATTGAAGTATACAAGAATTTAGTTTAATAACATTGTAATTTTAATATTTAAATTTTGAATTTATCTACGATTGTATAATTTAGACAAATTCCAAAAATACGAAATCTAGTGAAAATATAAAATATACAAATGCCATAAATTTGGGTGTAGTGGTCCGATTTGGTAAAAATAAAACAATGAAATATTCATGAGATATTTACTTTTATGGAAATCTTTTGTTTATGGTACTTGGTATAGGCATATATATTGAGAATATTTATATAAGAAGGGTTCATTCAACGACCAAAATAAAAGCTAGTTTAGTGTAAGAACGGAGGGACCTCAAACATGAAGTTTGCCAAGGTTTTTTTGGGTATCTTTCTTGTCCTCTTGGTCCTCGAAGGTACATCTATACTTGGATTTTCTCTCATATATAATTAAAAAATACACTTGGATTTTCTTTCAATTTCAGTGAAGTTTTTTAACTTATTATTTGGTTTTTATAATTGTTTATGGTTACTTTATTTAATCACCAACGGTCCAAAGCTGAAAATCTTTGGAAGACGAGTACAATTGATGGTTCACATAAAAATGTATGAATAATAGATAATTATAAGTATATAAAAAATATGCATCCCAAGAAAATGTAATAAAAATTTGACAAATCTGGTTTAATAAAAAGAAAAATCCATTTTATTAATGCATGTCTTATGTCATCGCAGGTAGTCAAGTTACTTTGGCAGATGATCATATATGCACTTCTGAAATTACCTATGGTAAGATTAGCTGCAACGACTTACAGTGTGATCAGGATTGCAAGACAATTTTTGAAGATTTAGCAAGTGGAAAATGTGAACCAATTGATACCTGTATATGTAGGTATAGTTGCAACAATTGATCGTGTCGTCATCCTTGTAAAAGGATTCAATATTTTAATTATTAAAAGGATTCAATATTTTAATTATTAAATAAATAGTGAACAAGTTATTTGTGTTATTATTTCCTCTTTATTCTCTATATGTGCATGATTGAAACAATAATTATATTATTACATTAGTCCATTTTTAGACATATCAGACATATTATATCGGATCACTCACATTAAATATTCGAAGCTGACTTCTCTAATTTATAAGGACTAATCAAACAACTAATTTATAGAACAATCACCCGTTGATTCGACTTATATTTTCTTTTTTGTCTGATGACTTTAAGCAGACTACTAATGACTATCCAAACAATAAAAAACTTAATTAGTGAAAGGGACTGGTCACTACAAAATAGCGGACTCAGTTTTGAATTCCTGTTGGGAGAGGTACCCTCTTAATATGCACAACCCACCTCGAAAGAGATTAAACCCTTAAAAAACCAAGAAAAAAAAAAACCTTAATACTTTATTTTAACATGATATTTCTTTTTCCATAAAAAAAAACATGGGTCGTTTCTTTTCGGATCCGGGCCAAACCAATGGTTTAAACCAGATAAACTTCCGTTACTTGAAATCCAATTTTTTGATGATTGGTGATAATATTTTCATTCACACCCACTGGATATGGAAGTAGAAGTAAAGCTCCGCCTCCTCTCCTCCGCCGCCCATGAGCGTCTCTCTACCATCCTCTCCCCCCATCATCGCCACACCCACCTCCAACAAAACCTCTTCTTCGACACCCCCAACTCCGACCTCTCCTCCAACCTGGCTGCCCTCCGCCTCCGCTTCTACGACCTCGACACCCAATGCTTCCTATCCCTGAAATCCAAGCCCCAAATCTCCGCCGGAATCAGCCGCATAGAGGAGCAGGAAGAGCCCCTGGACCCCACCTTGGGCCGCCAATGCGCCGCCGAGCCGTGGCGCCTCCTGGAAATCGAATCCTCTGAGATTATGAAAAGGGTAAAGGATGAATTTAATTTAGGGGAAAAGGGTTTGATTTGTTTGGGGGGGTTTAGGAATGTGAGAGCTGTTTATGATTGGAACGGGTTGAAATTGGAGCTTGATGAAACGGATTATAGTTTCGGAACGTGTTATGAGATTGAATGCGAGAGCTCGGAACCGGAAAGAGCGAAGAATTTGGTTGAGGAATTGTTGAAGAGGAATGGGATTGAGTATGAGTATTCCGAGAGTAACAAATTCGCCATATTTCGAGCTGGGAAATTGCAAGCTGGTACTACTTTATGAATAATCAATTTTATTCATGGTATGTATTTTGAACTTTTGAGTAACATTTTTATTCATCTTTTAGGTCTTTTCTGAATAAAAAAAATATAACTTTTATAAAAAATTATTTATAGTAGTCGGAAGAAATTCATTCTTAAATATTAGACCTTTTCGTATGAGAGTAATAATTTGGTGATAATATTTTGATTATCATTTTTGGGGCATCGCTATATGTCAATAATAAAAATTAATATTTATAAAAAAAATTGATTATGAAATAAAATTAATTAGTATTATAAATATGTCATTATTATTTATATAAAATAATAATTAAAGTTATTTGTTAAAATATAAACTAGCCGTTGGAGTGAAATGATATGGTTGTTAAAAAATAATCTCTTAAAATATAAATTATCTGATGGAGTGCTGTGTAAAAAGTGAAAGTATATAAGATTGATCTTTGATTATATTTTAAGATAAGATGCTGAAATTTAAGATACTGTTAAAGATGACTCGGTGAATGTATGACTATAAATGCGTTGAGAAGATATACAATAAATACTTAAGAGTAGAATTTACGACTTACGAGCCAATTTAGCCCTGCACTGCAATTCAACAGTCAAATTGTGCGGTTGAATCTCAATGGAGTTGTGATCGTTTGGCTTTTTCATCAGGACTGAGATTGACGTTACATATCTTAATTATTACATAAATTATAGATATTCCTAATATCATTTTCTATTGACAAATCATATTGGGGACCTAATCAACAAAGTTACATACATATTTGTTTCACATAGCGATGATGTACAATCCAACTCTATTTTCCTAGATTTTCACCTTAAACTGTTTTGCTAAAATGTTAATGGGATGGTGGTTAGAGAAGACACAAAACTTCGTTAACAAAATCACAATTCTTATATAGTGAAGGGATGTGTGTGATATGTATTTTATAATGATAACTAATATAAATCAATTACTTTAAGATTATAAATTTCGATTTTGTCTAAAATGTGTGCATGTGTGGGTACATATATAATACTCAAATTAGAATGAATTTTCATGTCCCTTATTTTTAAATATAATTTTAAAAATAAATTAAAATTCTCTCTCTCTCTTTTTTAGACATACCATACTAAAAGAACATAATTTTATAAATTTTAGCTTTTATATTTTAGAAAATAAAAATTCAAAAAAATATAATAATAAAAAATCATTTTAAAAAGTGAGAGGTCTAACTAATAGGACGTAATTATTTTTTGAATCAAACTAAACATTTTGAAGCAAAACTCAAGAATCATTTTATTAAATGAGTTACACTCATTCTATATCGGTAGATTTTATTTATAAAAGTTGGATGATAAACACATGTATAAGAGGATAAAAAAGTATCCTCTCATACACACTTGCCACTTATCCAACATCCCAATGGATTGAATCTAGAGGATATACACATAATTTCCTACCAAATGAAAGAAAAACAATAGTACACTCAAACCAACATTGCTTATCTCGTCCTTTCTCTCCATTCGGAAAAGCATAACTTGATTTGAAAGTCAAATTAGGGAACAAGTTCATGCAAGAAAAAAAAGTAGTACAATTTGTGGATATTTTTTGCTAGATCAGGTTTAGAAGATTATTTTAATTCTTGTGGTTGAAAAATATACCATATTATCATTGTGAGAGCACCATATCATCACAATTAATGATATGGTGCATTTTCAACCAACTTCACGCAATTAGGGCCGAATATGAATTTAATTACTCAAAATTTTGGCTAAAGTTCCTTCATAAAAACTTGTAAGTTCAGTTCATTATTCTTACCCGAAAAACATAGTCAAATAATTTCCAGAGCTCGTTCCATAAATTAAAAATAAAAATATATAAAAAAATTGAAGTTATTTAGTTTGATTCGTGTTCGGTTATATTAAAACTCATTCGAACTATCTGGAAATAGTTTGGATATAAACGCATCGAGTGTACTCGAAACATCTTTCAACTTAAATATGAAAGTACTGAAGTAGACTAGAAAAATAATTTATTTAAGTCTGACTTGCACTTTTCGCTTAAATTTGTGCTTAAACTTGGCTTTATATTCAAATGATCTGGATTCAAACTATTTTTCAAATAACATTTATTTTTAACTTAATCGATCGAGATCGCAATGAGCTTAGAAAATTATCTTACTATATTCTCCAAGCTTAATTTCATAACAATAATGAACTCAGCTCGAAAAAGATTTTAATGGACAATTTTAGCCGAATTTTGAATAAATTAATTCATATTTAACTCGTAATAATCGTGTGAAATCGGTTACACTTATTTTTAAATTACATAATTTTGTTCTACGTTGTACAAACGAAAAATTTACTTTCAAAAAAAAAAAAGGAAGAAGAAGAAGAAAAGAAAAATGAGAAGTGAACTTATAATTATTAGATGTTCTATATCATCCGTGCCATATAAATTGGGGAATGGATAAAGTAAACTTATAAAATAATTTTTTTTTATCAGATGATCTATATGTCTGATATTTATATTTGATTATTTTCATGTTAGTGATTTCTAGGGATGTAAAAAGTTAATATTGTATTAATAAAAGAGAAGATTGAGTTGTCAATTAAATTGAGGGTGCGAAATGTAAATTTTATAACCTTTAATTAAGAAAGCAAAGTAAAAAATTAGAAAAAAATTGCTATATATATTCTGACAATATCACTAGTCATATTACTATCCATTCACTGATACTAAATCTGACCCAATCATTTCAAAATTTATTTAATACTTTCTTCGGGCGGACTAGGGTGTGGCCCTATGTAACTGGCCGCATGTGCAGCCCCCCCTTAAATCGCGCCACGTGGCGCGGTAACTAAGTGTCTTTTTATGTCGAGGTTGCACCGATTATTAAATGTCCAATCTACCCTTTTCTTTTATTTTCAAATGAAAATCAAAATAATAACTTAAAATCGAAAAGTCAATCATATCCTTTTTAATTAACTTAAATTTAAAACACTTAAAACTTAATTACACAAAGACACTTATACCCTTTCACATAATAAACCTAAATCTATATCCGATTTATTTCCATGATTTAAAAACACAATTAGGGTAAAATCAAATTTCATCTTCCAAGATTAAAACAAGCCAACAAATTCGAAATTCCATGATTAAAAAAATAAATTACAAAAATTCATCTTCCACGATTAAGAACAATAATTACAATTCAAAATTCATCTTGCACGATTAAGAAAACTAACTAGAAGTTCTTTGAAAATTTCTTAATTCCACTAGATCATATATCCTATAAATCGTCGCTTCCAAAACTTATATTAACATTTTTTTTTTCAAAAATAAGTTTGTTAACTTTACGATTTTATTAAATTTAGCTCACATGTTGAGTTTTTAACACTGTTCACCAGGGATGAAAATATTCGTAAGAATGAATTTATGAACTTTCTAGTAATTAATATTCATATTTATTTAGAGAGATAATTGCAACTGTGGTACCAAACTATATAGCGATTCCAACTTGTGGTACCATAAAAAATGAAGTTGATCAATTTGGTACCGTAATTTAAGAAATTGAATCACATTTGGTACCACCATTAAAATTGGGCGTTAACTGCTGACGTGACAATTAAGTTTTATCGCATAATTGATACCATTACTTATATTGACTAACAATTATACCCCTAACTTTTCAAGTTGTCAAAATAACCCCATATCTTCAAATTTACTAATAATTTTAGTCCACATGGTTGTCCAATTTCAAAATTGGCTCGAATAAAACACTTGCGGACCAATTTAGAGATTTAACTTAATATATTTACGTATGTATTTAACTAATATAATTTATAAATAATATTAACAAACCAAATAATATATGAACATAAATTCGATAAAATATTAATTAAATTTAAAATTTATATAATGATATGAATATATTTAATATTTATTAAAAAATTAATTATATATTATTAATAAAATAATTATAAATTAAAAAAAAAACTTCTCCTACCCCTAACCCACCCCCCCCTAACCAACCCCCCCCCCCCAACCGAAATCCCAGGCCGCCGTGTCCGGCCCAGGCCACCGTCGGCCTGGGATCGTCCGTCCCAGGCCACCGCGGCCTGGGATCTGTTGGGATCGGACAGATCCCAGGCCGTGGTGGCCTGGGACCTCCGATCCCAGGCCAGGACCGGCGATCCCAGGCCGGCAGCGGCCTGGGAAGGATGATCCCAGGCCGCCGCCGGCCTGGGATTTTGGGGGGGGGGGCGGGGGATTGGTTGGGGGTAGGAGGTAGAAGAAGGGTTTTTTTTATTTATTATTTTATTAATAATATATAATTTATTTTTTAATAAATATTATATATTGTCATATCATTATAAAAATTTTAGATTTAATTAATATTTTATCAAATTTATGTTCATGTATTATTGCTTTGTTAATATTATTTATAAATTAAATTAGTTAAATACATATGTAAATATATTAAGTTAAATCTCTAAATTGGTCCGCAAGTGTTTTATGCGAGCCAATTTTGAAATTGGACAACAATGTGGACTAAAATTATCAGTAAATTTGAAGATATGAGGTTATTTTGACAACTTGAAAAGTTAGGGGTATAATTGTCAGTCAATATAAGTAATGATATCAATTCTGCAGTAAAACTTAACTGCCACTTTAGCAGTGAACGCCCAATTTTAACGGTGGTACCAAATGTGATCCAATTTCTTAAATTACGGTACCAAATTGATTAACTTTATTTTTTATGGTACCACAAGTTGAAATCGCTATATAGTTTGGTACCGCAAATGCAATTCTCTCTTTATTTAGATGAAAATATTTGGAAAAATTATTTATGAACATATTATTAAGTACTATTTTTTTTAAATAAAATTATTGATGGTAAAATATTATCAATGTTACTTATTTTTATAAAATACTATGCATATATATAATTTTATTTATATATTGTCGAATACGGATCTCTTAACTAATAGGATCGACCGAAATTTAAACTATTATCTAAGAAATTCGAACTTAATCGACTGAATAGAAATAAATAAACAAAAGGGGATAAAAGATAATATACATCAAAATTATTGATTTGAGATATTGATTTCGTAGATTCAAAAGTAATTGAGAATTTCATTTTTTTTATAATTCGAAATTTGTAAAACAATTTTGGAGAGGATTCATTTAAGATGCAAAAATGGTGGTGAGATTATTGAAGGCATGAATGGTGTAAAAATGATGGAGAAGTAATAACAAGAAATAATCAATTAAGTTTGATTGATTATGAAATAAAAGGCAACTATTTGTTAGTTTTGAAAGATTATGAAAGAGAAGGAAATAAGGAGCAAATTAATTGTTAATTTTGGTTTTTAAGTGGGGGGTTTAAACGTCTTCTTAAAACATAAAATTTAATGAGGGGCAAAATAGTCTTTTCAATTTCCAGTCGGTTTTTTTTTTCTTTTTTTGACAAACTAAGTAAAAGGGCTTAATAGTCAATTGCATTTTTTTAGAAATAAACCAAAATTAAATTCAAAATTTTTAGTTATCAATCCAACGGCTGCCATTTAAGTAAGTCGATCTAACGACTGAGGGAGTGGACCGCATGTACGGCCGTAACTACTGAGCCGCACCCTAGAAAGATTGTACTTTCTTATAACTTGTCAACTGTCATTAAGCCTAATGATGATTAGCACCAAAATTAAGCTCACGCAACCCACATTACAAATTCCAATAAGGCGTTGATTTGTTGAATACAATAATATCTTACCTAAAAATGGACCCCCTTAGGAATTAAATATAAGGAGATCCCTTAAACGGATAAAAGCAAGCCGTATCCAAATATTTGATAAATCTCTATAATACAGGCAGTGGGACCCTCTAAAAAAACTACTAGTACTTCCTATCTTATCGTCTATTCTTCTCCGAAGCAAGAAACCGAGCCTGATTTCACCAGATGTCAGTGATCCGTTGGCTCGGAGTCTGGTTCGGTTAAAGCAAATGAGTTAACACTCTTCTTCTACTACTACAATTTTCTTTTTATCTGTCTACAACTTCCCCCGCCCACATTTCTCTCTCACCATAAATATAGTATAAACTCAGTTTGAGTGCTGGTGATTGTTTTGATGATTGCAGAGTTGAGGTACTATATTCGATGATTTTCTAAAAATTGATGTACGGTTGTGTTAGTATTGCTTTTTACCTTTACTGTGGAGATATTTTATCATTTTTGGCTTTGAATTTTTGTGTACTTCTGAAATACGATCAAGAGATCGAAGTGCATAATTGAGATTAGATGATATTTAAGTAGTTTTTCTTCTCAACTTTTGTACAATTTCTTACTGATATATATTTAAGTATATTAGTTTTAATTCGTGCTGTTAGGGATTAAGGCTTCTATGTTGACAACCTTTGGGAGATCAATTTCTCTGAATGTTATGGAGTTAACCAGTTTACATATTTGGTATGAGGAGACCCTCTTATGTGATGTGCTCTGTTTTGTGCTAATTTAATGTTTTATGTTGGTATTCTCTGTTTGAGAGTATTGAGTGTGCATCATATCTTTCTGAAACATGGAGATTATAGCTTTGTAAATTCTTATTGTTTAATGATGAAAAAACTTCGATTTAATTATCTTGAAAGTGAAGTATTAAAGTTTGTCGAAAACTTAAAGACCTGGAGGAGTTCAGTTTAGAAGTTTCGGTAATGTAATTTAGATTCTTTATGTTTTGCAGGGTGATTTTGCGTACATATCCCTGATATTAGTGATTCATGGACCATTCCACTGCAAGTCTCAGCTTATTGATTTAATTTAATTAGACTATATTACTGAATGGGGGCAGCTTGTTCCAGGAAGAAAGACCAACAGGTCGACGAGGATAACCTGCACAGAGGAGTTTCTGGAAGATATACTAAAAGTGGGAGCTCAAAATGGCTAGGAACTTCATTTTCTAGAGCATCTATGGATGTTAGTAAGGGAAAACTATGTTGCCCACCGTCTCTTATGGAGTTGTGCATATATAAGATTCGGGAAGTATGTTTTAGTGCTTGACGAGTGTTTTTGTTAGTATTCTGTTGTATTGGAGAAAAGGCCAAATTAATTAAAGTCATCTTTTTGTTTCATTGAAGGACATACACAAATATAGAACCTTCTCGATGCTGCCAAGGGATATAAGTCAACAGATTTTTGATGATTTGGTCTGTTATCAATGCCTAACTGATTCCATACTCGAAGCTTTTCGGGATTGTGCTCTTCAGGTATCCTTTAAAGTTTTATTGAGATAATAACTGGTACATCATCTTTGGATGCCTAATGGTTATTTATCCTGCAGGATCTTAATCTTGGAGAATATCCAGGGTGTAATGACAGTTGCATGGACTTTGTCTCTTCACAGGGTTCATCTCTATTGTCTGTGGATCTATCTTGTTCAGATGTTACTGACTCTGGGTTAAGTTATCTTAAAGATTGCAGAAATCTTGAAGCGTTAAATTTTAATTACTGTACCCAAATTTCGAACAGAGGTCTGGAGCAGATTAGTGGTAAGAATTTGTTCCTGATTCGGACTAAATATAGAAATAAAACATTCTCTGTATTTCTCTTTTCTGCTGATAACTCAGTTTAATGTCTACATATTAATTAATCGCTGCTAGTAGTTATTTGGGTAATTTTCATTCGATAAATTTACTGAAAAAGATATGCTTTTCTGATGAGAAATTTAAAGTAACAGCTTTGTAATGCTTATAAAATAACATCCGGAGCATTAAATTACCATTTTTAATCTAAGGAGAAGGTGTCTTGTTTTGTAAAGAGTCAAAAGAGTCATTGCATCAACTCATAAAAAATGTGGTTGATATTTCTTATTCTTTCCTTCCCTCAGATTTTGCTTTATGGAATTAATATTTTGTCTTACCCGTGTCCCATCAATAAAAGTGTCAGAGGGGACATGGTGGTCGGCTGTTGGGGAACTGTAAAGGAATTGCCACCAAGTGCTGATATGTGCTATTTTTTTTAACCTTATAGGTCTTTCAAACCTGAATACCCTAAGTTTCAAACGAAACAACTTAATCACTGCTCAAGGAATCAGTTCCTTATCTTCCTTAATGAACTTGGCGAAGTTGGACCTGGAGCGATGTCCAAAGATCCATGGAGGGCTGGTTCATCTTAAAGGTTTGATAGTTTGTGATAATATTCTGAGTACTGACTGGGGATTAGGAATCATAGTACTTAAACTCCTTTCAATGTGTTTTGCTTGACGCGCATTGCACCTAAACTGCCATATATGTTCCTATATATTTGACCATCACTTTTTGCAGGACTAACAAAGCTTGAATCTTTGAATGTCAATTGTTGCAATTGCATCACTGATGCGGACATGAGGGCTCTCTCAGGTAACTCATGTTATGTTCCTACCCCTTAACTGCTAAGAGTGAAGAGAAGCATTCTTCAATAGTCGGGTGCTAGTTGCCTTATGTCATTTAGCTTTTCTGTCAGTTATTCGTTGAGAATATCTATATAATTCATCACCATTAAAATTTGGCGTTGCTTAGCAATTATTTCATCTCAACCCAGTGATATTCTGAAGATGGATTCTAAGAAAAAATTATAAATATTTTATGATAAAAAAAGGCTGGATTTGTGCTGTATCTGGATAAATGTTGAAGTTAGCTTTATTATAGTTTGATGTTACTTACTGATGTGGCATGCAGAAAAAATTCATATGTATGAATTGGTGTAGGGCATGGGTGGAGGATATTGAGCCTTTTACTTTTGTTGAGCTCAACTCCATTTGTCTCTTTTACAGGGGTTGCAAGCTTAAAGACTTTACAAATTGCGTCCAGTAAGGTTACAGATGTTGGTGTTTCCTTTCTAAAAGGTATTTGTTTGACTGAGAGTGATTCTTGTTTTGTACTTTCATTTTAAAGATACTGGGATTGAACTCATTTGACCCATGTGATTCTTTTTCTCTTTTTTTTTTTTTTTTTTGAGATTAATTCTTATGGATATCTGAATGATATAAAGTAAGTAAAACCCCTTGTGGAAGCCTCATAAAATAGTGATCCTGTGGCGAAAAACTATATTAAATTTGGTTGTGATGGGTTATTAGAAGTTGGCAATTTTTAGCAATTGCAATCTACAATGATTCTGTGTCCCCTCACTCCCCTGAGACTAATGTTCTCCTACTCAAAGAATGGCAATACAAAATTGTGGTATTCTTCTTTATTATATTATGTACTATCATATTTCTAAGCCCCCAGAGCTCAGAGATCATTTTGCTGTGTATGAAAGAGTTCTGCACTGTAAAACTTCTGATACTTTTGAGTGTTGAAATATCCTCAAAAATAAAAATTCTAATTTTTGATATATTCTCCTTGTAGCTTTGACTAGGCTCACTCTTTTGAATATGGAGGGTTGCCCTGTCACTGCTGCATGCCTGGAGTCGCTTACAGGTTTATGTTGAGCTTGGTTTTTTATTTATTTATGGCTATAGGATCTGCTTCTTATCAATCAGAAGATAGATAATTTGATGCTAAAATTTTCTATCTCGTTATCATAAAATTTCTCATGAAAGTCACCATTCTCAATATAAGTAGCATATTAACATCCTACTATCCATTATCTTCTCATTTATATTGACTCTTGTTGTGTTTATGCAGCTCTCGATGCCTTGCTGTATTTGAATCTTAGCAGATGTAACTTGACAGATGATGGTTCTGATAATTTTTCAAGTAAGTCTTATCTAAAGTGCTGTTTTCATTCTCAAGTTGAAATAATAACTACTTTAAGAACATTATCCATTTCAGTCTGTCTTTGTGAATCATTTCATGAACTTAAAAATTTAATGGGTTTGAATGTTATTCTTCATGGCAGAGCTGCAATCTCTGAAAGTTTTGAATTTGGGATACAATGAGATAACAGGTGGTACTTTGGTACATCTTAAAGGTAAGTAATATTTTCAAATCTAAATAAACTGGTGTAAATGATGATTTATTACGTGTTTGAGGTAAATTTTACATCCCGAAGAAATTTTACAGGTTTAACAAACTTGGAGAGCTTAAACCTGGATTCTTGCAGTATTAATGATGAAGGGATGGTTCATCTTGCAGGTGAACTCATTATTACCACTGTTAATGATTGGTTTATTTTTGATGTTGTGTCAAAAACAGAACTTGTCTTTTGTTCACGTGCATCCAGATCTTTGTTGTTACTAGTGCCCTCCTTTTTTCATTTGCTGTTTTTTTGTTTGCTATGATGTATGATTCTCAGGCTTATCTCGCCTTAAACTCTTAGAGTTGTCTGACACTGAAGTTGGAAGCAATGGACTACGTCATCTTTCTGGTTAGATGCAATCTTCTGACTAAAGTATTTATTTAAAATTCAAATAAGAACTGTCATGCATTACAGCATTAGTAAATTCCCTTTGAGTTATCTAATTATACAGAAATTGAACCTCAATCTTAGAGAATTGCAGATATTTTCATATTAAAGTTCCTAACATATATATGAATGTATACTACATGTTTAAGTAGACAGATATGATTTATTGTTGATACTTTCTTTTACAGGCCTACTTAATTTGGAGAATTTGAATCTCTCCTTCACTGTTGTCACTGATGGTGGTTTGAAAAAGTTGTCTGGCTTATCATCTCTCAAGTCCCTCAATTTGGATGCTCGTCAAATTACAGATGCTGGCCTTGCTGCTCTCACAAGTAATGATATTTTGAGATTGTGGAGTACGGATTATCTTATATCTACTTAAAATTCTAAACTATAAAGTCTCTTCTTTTGCAGATTTGACTGGACTGACTCATCTGGATCTCTTTGGTGCACGAATTACAGATTCCGGAACCAATTATTTGAAATGTATGCTAAGGACTGAACCCATCTTACTCAATTAACCGTGGTTTTATTCATCATTGTTTATTTTGTTTAATGCCTTTTCCTTTAGCTTTCAAGAAACTGCGTTCTTTGGAAATCTGCGGTGGGGGGTTAACGGATGCTGGTGTAAAGAATATTAAAGATCTGACGTCCTTGACTCTATTGAATCTATCCCAGAACCACCACTTGACCGATAGGAGCTTGGAATCAATTTCTGGTATTTCCAAAAAAAAAAAAAAGTTATCCTCTTCATTTTACCCATTCACAAAAGAATGTCTATATATGCTCACTCATTACATGAGATCTGCATTATATTTATCGTTGTCTACAATTCGGATTCGGATCAGATCAATTTAGATCCAGATCCACTTATTTCAATTGGCATCGGATCCTGATCTCGCCTAGAATTTAAGCTCATCGGATTCTCGGAATTTGGTATGGATTTAAATAGAATTTCAGATATGCGTAAGTGTTCATCCTCGAAATCTCCCCTATCTTTGTCTACAAAGAGTTTCTTAATGCAATATAATCTTATAATTCAGCTCACGAGCTCAAACTTTCTTCATTGGATTGAGCTTCAAATTTACCTACATGCTTTCACTTATTTATTAAATCTTGTCGCCAAACAGCGTGATTGATAATGTATCAAACTCAAAAGTATGAAAATGAATTCATGTCATGTACGTCATACGATAAAAGATTGTTATTGTTACCTATATAAATAAAATATCATGTATATATGGTAGTTATTTATTATCATATTCGGATCACCAATGGATTGAATCAACCCAGATTCAAATGCACTCCATATATCTATTATCTGGTCGGATCCGGATTAAAAATTGCTTCATCAACAGCCCTAATTCTATTTCCGTGGCTTAATACATTCTTGTGGCATCTTTCTTCATGGATTTAATCTTTATTCTGATCTGTAAATGCAGGACTTACACAACTAGTGTCCTTGAATGTCTCAAACTCTAGGGTAACAAGTGCCGGTTTACAGCATCTGAAGTCACTAAAAAATTTGAAATCACTGTCATTGGAGTCCTGCAAGGTGACTGCAGATGACATGAAGAAGTTCCAATCAATGGATCTGCCAAACCTGGTGAGTTTTAGGCCCGAATAACCATATAGCATCAATCGAATTGTACATGATCTACACATGAACTTTGCTTTCAACATTTTCCTGTGCCACATGTGAAGCTTTCTTTTGTATTGTTCTATATGAAAGAATTGTATATAATCACTTCCTTTGGCATGATTTAAATTTGGCTCCTTTGGGGAGTTGTGGGAAAATGTCATCAGCTCCTGAAGTTCTGTATATAAATTCTTGGCTGTGTAAATTTTGCATACGGTTTGAACTCTACTTCCACATTTTGAGCTTCTCTGTGTTTACTTTTTTCTTCTTCTCAAGTTGATTTGCTGCAATATATTTTCTTGCGGTAGAAAATAATTATTACTAGGTCCATGTGGATCAATTTCGCCAAGATTTTTTAAAGAATATTTCTTGGAGTAATTTAACAATGAGATCATTAGCATTCACATTTACAGGTTCCATCCTTGTCCACCGCTTTGTAGGTTGTACTTGATTAATTAGGTTCAAATTCTACAAAGAAACTCAATAGTTTAACCAAAACAACCAGATTATGTTGACTTGAATTAACATCAAATTTTTGTTTCTCTAGGATGCGGAATTTGATTGCGCTAATATTTTCACTATTTCCTCCCCCCCGCCCCCCCCCCCCCCCCTCCCCCCCTCTCTCTTTTTTTTATTCTTCTCAAGGAGGGGGGCTCGACACATTATTCCCACTTATTAGTAGGGCATGGTATGTCTGGATCAAAATTTTGATGAAATTATGTCTTTATAAGCATTTAAATATTTAATTACTATAAAAGGACCCAGTAATTTGTTTAGTTTTTTAAGAACGTGTTTTCGAAGATTTGAATAATCTTTCCAGATGTTATGCATTTGAAAAAAGTAGTTTGATTGAGTTTGTATTTGAGTGTAACCCAAATTTCGAGAAGAGATATAATTCTCAAAAAAGGGAAAATATGGTAGTGTTGCACTTCTCAAAGAATGGCATTGCGACGGTATAACTGGATTTCAAATTCACAAGGCACATTTTGGAAATGATGCGGTCAAGTCTGGGTACATCAAAATCGGATCAAATCTCACTTGGAAATGGGTTTGGATGAATCGAAATTCCAGATGTCGGTCTAAGTCGATACTTGTCCAATCTCATTGGAGACTTAACAATTACTTCTAACTGTGATAAGGTTACTCATTTGATATGTATTATCTATTTTTCTTCCTCAAACCTTATAATAAAACTTTAATCTATATGACTTTTATTTTGTTACTATTTTATAATCTCAATATTCATTGAAATCATTGTTTAAATTGAATTTTAAAGTTTCATTAAGAACTTCTAAAATAAAATTTTAGACCAAATAAAACTAAACACAATCAAAACATTTTCATAATAGCTTTAAGTTTTCAATTACTGGTGAGCTGGCCTAGGAAATATTTTTAAACCTTATGGCTAGGAATTGAGGACACTACATCATTCTTTTGGTTCTAAAATACATGATGTGATGATGGTGTGATGCGGTTCATATCCATAATATTTAGGAATTTTTCCTAGGCCGGATATTGATACAAATTTTCCAAAAGGTTGGAATGTCATTTGTAATAGTTAATTTTTTTATGATATTGAATAAAATGTCAATAAATTTATTACTCCATCCGTCCTTGATTTTTCGCCTCTTTTACTTTTGACACAAAGTTTTATATAAGAATTGAAACAATGAGACTTCTAGGCAACTTTACATTTATGTCCTTAAAAGTAATGGTTTAAGATTAGTGATGTCAAATCACTACTTTATGTGAGAGAGTAATTTTTAAGAAAAATATTATTTGTTTTAAAAAAACTAGGAAAGTGTATGTACGTTGTACGTGTCTAGTTAATTTCATTGGTATTTTTTGTAAGTTAGAGTAAAATTAATTTTATTGTGTCATAAAATAAAGTAAATTAACCCGTTTTCACCTATTTAACATTTTTCACCGATTTAACATGTTTTTTTTTAACCGATTTTATTCATTTTTACCAATTTAGTTTTTTTTTATCGTTTTATCCATTTTTATCAGTTATAACTTATTTCATTGTTTTTACAATTTTGTCATCTTATTTTATCCGTTTAAACTAATTTTCTACTGGTTTCACCTTATTTTGTCTGGTAATTTTTTTTATTGATTCAAACGTTTTTATCATATTACCCCATTTCACCTATTTCACACATTTTTTTCACTGATTTCACATGTTCTTTTCACCAATATCACCTGAATTTTTATTGATTTGACACGTTTTCATCGATTTCACCTGCTTTTCACTATTGTTGTCGTTTCACCGATTTCATATTTTTTTCACGAATTTTCATCGATTTCAGTTTTTTTTGTTTTTTTATCAGTTTCAACCAAATTTTCATCAACTTCGCCAGTGTTCACCAATTTTACCCGAATTTTCATTGATTTCACATGTTTCAATGATTATATTTTATCTATTTTACCATTTTCCACGAATTTCACCTTTGTTTTCATGAAAAGAATTACATAAAGGTTATGCATGTTTGAAATTATTGAATATTCTTCATATTCTATATTTATTTATTTTAGAGTGTTTATGACTTATATTGTACATTTGTACTAACTCTTTAAATTAACATTTTCTTACTTAAATAAATATTGATGCTAAAATATAATAATTTCTATATATTTTTTAGGGGATATTTAAAATAAGAGTGTTATCTTAAGATTAAAATTACAAAAGTTCATGTAAAAAACTCTAAATATGCCTCTTCAATTACTTTTGTTCTTTTATATATTTACTATTTAATTAAATATCAATTTACAATTTAAATAGGGGTATTTTAGTCTTCGCAAAAAAGTTAAGAAATATTTATGCTTTTATAATAGTAGAGATAAAGTCTGATTTTGAGACATCCAAAAAAAAAAAAATCATCGAATTGTCAACAATAGGTTTCTGTGGTCTCTTTTTTCTTTTGATTAAGAGGTTTCTACGGTCTCATGGCTACACGAGTTCATTATAGTAGATTACATAGTGAAATATTATTGTAATCTTACCCTGGTCTTAAAAATCTTCTTTAGATTTTATTTCTTCTTCTATTTCTTATTTGGGTAGATTTTATTAAATCTTATTTAATGTAATTTTCTTCTTCTTTCCTTCTTATTTGGTTTGGGTATTTATATATAAAATACTATAAAAAGAGGAGTTCATTTCAACCTAAAATTCAGTCAACCCCAAGTTACTATATATTTTGCAATATAAGAGGAGATTAGGGATCTCAAACATGAAGTTTGCCAAGGTTCCTTTGTTTGTCGTTCTTGCACTATTTGTCCTCCAAGTCCAAGGTACATTGACTTGGATTTTCTTTCATATAATTATTAATTTGAGAAAATCGTATATATAATATATAACGTATGGTATGTTTAAAAATAAAGTCTTATTTTGAGACATCAAAAAAAAAAAAAAAAAAAAAAAAAAAAAAAAAATCAACGAATTGTCAACAATTGTTTTCTGTGGTCTCTTTTTTCTTTTGATTAAGAGGTTTCTACGGTCTCATGGCTACACGAGTTTATTATAGTAGATTACAAAGTGAAATATTATTGTAATCTTACCCTAGTCTTAAAAATCTTCTTTAGATTTTATTTCTTCTTCTATTTCTTATTTGGGTAGATTTTATTAAATCTTATTCAATGTAATTTTCTTCTTCTTTCCTTCTTATTTGGTTTGGGTATTTATATATAAAATACTGTAAAAAGAGGAGTTCATTTCAACCTAAAATTCAGTCAACCCCAAGTTACTATATATTTTGCAATATAAGAGGAGATTAGGGATCTCAAACATGAAGTTTGCCAAGGTTCCTTTGTTTGTCGTTCTTGTACTATTTGTCCTCCAAGGTACATTGACTTGGATTTTCTTTGATATAATTATTAATTTGAGAAAATCATATATATATATATATATATATATATATAACGTATGGTATGTTTAAAATATAGGTAGTTGGGGAGATGATCATGTGTGCACTTTCGACTTCATTTATAGAAAAGGTAACTGTGACAATATAGAATGTCCCCAGCTGTGCAAGAGTTTTTATGCATATGCAGCAATTAGTGCAAGATGTACACGAGATGATAGATGTACGTGTATGTACAAGTGTGATTAATTAATTTAATTGTCAAAAACTTATCAGATAATTAATTTTGGTGTATAACTCTTTCCCTCTTGTTCGATACTGCTAACTCAATCCAACAAACCCAATAAAATTGAAACATACCAAGACGTAGAGCGATGAAAACTACTAACTTCAAATTTCTCCAACTGAAAAACATAGTTTAACAATGAAGACGAATCAACCTTATCTCTATCGAGCCTCTTCTCGAACTTTGGATCCTGTCTGTACGAGCAGTGAAATCGCTAACGCAAAAGGCTCAAGTAGAGAGTGCAGCCTATAGGAAATTTGCTGAAGCCGAGAAGTGAGAATTGCTAAGGTTGGGATTTGATATGTGAATTGTTGAATGGGCACGTCAAATGCAACACCTTATTCTACTAAGTCATTCATTATGTGTAAAAATGGCTTAATTTTTTTTTTTTTTTTTTTAAATCTGTAATTGTGATAATCTCCTCGTGGTTCAAGTAACTAGGTATTAATGATCACTGAAATTTTTAGGATTAATTTGTTTAGTAAACTCTCCTGCGTTCACAATAATAATCATAGTTTCTACTAAACAACGAATATCATATTTTAACAAACAAAAGAAGAACATATTGACTTGATCGAAGAAGAGGGACTTCCTCTTTTCTCTATGACAGGTGGAAAAATCAACTGTTCTAAAATATTTGTCAAAATAAATAAAATAGAGTTTCTAAAACATTTGTCTTACATCACATCTTACCCAAACTGTTAGTGAACCAGAGATCAGAAATAATTACAATCCAGCTCCGAAAACTGCAGATATTCAAGGAAAATGATGCAATTAAGAACAAGTTTCATTCTCTATTCATTAATGTATGTATGTATATTTAATTAGAAAATCACCTTTACCAAAAATTTCCAAGAAGCAAGCTAGTGAAGCATGTAAATATTATGTAGCAATGGCGGCCACTAAATCATCATCTTTGTGCCTGATCAGAAGCTGAAGCTCCGCCTAAAGGTGTGGTTGGTACACTGTTACCAGACCCGTTTTCCACTGGTTGGGGCACACCCCATCTGCCTTCAGACTCGAGGGGTTCGATAACATGAACCGACCCATCTGAGAGACCTAATGCAAACTGATTTGATTCTTGTGGATGAGCCGCGATTACAAGTGGGTGCACGTTCGAATTGCTGGAGAATCAAAATAGAAGTTAATAGGTAAGAAATAATTTTGTTTTTGTGTTCAGAATTACATAAAAACTATAAGAGTGCAATTACCCTCTATGTTTAGTCAAATTAGCAAATTAAAAAAAAAAAACTGTATGACTTTTATTACCAAAACACCCGTGCTAATTTTTATTAGCAAAAAAGCCCCCCCTTTTAGGCCAAATGACAATTTTATTCCCATCAAAAGATGTGAAAACACCCATACTCACTTGAAAAGCGACAATAATCCCTTGTTAACTTCGAAAATTGACAATAACCCCTCTGTTAAGTTAAAAAATTGGTAATAACCTCCCTATAATTTATGAAGGAATTTCAAATGGGGTTTTTTGCTAATAGAAAGATAACACAGGAGGGTTTTTGCTAAAATTAAAATAACACAGGATTTTTTTTTCCAATTAGGCAAAGCACAGGGGATATTCTTGCATTTAGCTCATTGTTCTTATGAAGCATAGTAAAAATTTAGATCATTTATTCAGTTAAAGATATAAAGTAAATGGCAATTTGGAAGCCTTATACTGGTATATGATCGTAGCCAAACTCGGTTATCATGCTAGAGACTTGCCTGACATTTGAAGGAAGATAAGCAGAAGGTTTGATAAGGCAACGCAAGTGAAGGTGTGTAGCAGTGAATATGCGGACAGTTGCATCTAAGAAGCTAGCATAAACCAGCTGGCTATCGCATGAAAATGTCGCATGAGAGATTGGGGCAGCTGTTTCACGTGGGACCCACTGAAGATTTTTTATTTTTTTTTATAACTAAGTCAGTGGCACAAAAAGAAATAAAAATAATATTAAATGTCCATGAGAAATATTTACCTGCTTTACACATTCTAACTTCGTGGTTTCATATATGGCAAGCTGAGTTTCGTGTACAACAAGAAAGTGAATCTGATCTTGATGAAACTGTACACGCGTTTCGGATTGTTGTCCTGGTGATATCCCGGAGGGAAGTTGCAGAAATCTCGATTTTTGCTTTTCCCACCCATCGGAATTCCACACACAAAGCTGGAGAGGAATATTTGCAGATTAAAAAAAATTCAGGCTTAAGAATAATACACAAATTAAGTTGATTTTCTTTTGAATTAATTTATCAACCTGAGCATCTGCTCCAGATGAAACGAGCGAATTCAACACATGCGAGAATGCAAGGCCTGTGATTCTTTTAGAGTGGCCTTTAAGCTTGCTTTTAACCTACAAGAACAGCGAGGATTAGTAGCCTACCTTGCACTTTGCCACAAACACGAGAATATCAATAGTGATTTGTAAAAAAAAAAACAAGTACTTGTGTGATACCTCATCTACACGAACATTATATATTTGAATAGAAGAATCATCCATCCCAATTGCAATTATATTATTATCTTGAGGATGGAAAGCTAAGAATGTCGCTGCTGGTGGAGGTGGCATGAAAGTGGTCATTGTCTGTGTTCATGATTAAATACAAGGATGAGTACAAGCATATGATAGAAGCATAAGGGAACAAAAATTCACTTTTATTCTTTGTTACCTTGAAAGTCATCATATTGAACAAAGAGATCTTTCCCCCTGATGCTGACATTACATAAGAGTCGTTTTTGGACAAAGCAAAGCAAGGAACAGCTTCTTCGGGATTTGAGTCAGTTACATCATTAGTCATTAAAATCCCACTTGATGGCTGCCATAATTGAGGAGAAACAATTGCAGTCGCCTTTCCACTTGAATTACGGTCACTACGCTGCCATTTCCAGAGTAAATGGATTGCATTTGAAGCTAATGCTAATATAGCATTACCTGAATTTGTATATATCAATCTTGATATCTGTACCAATTAGACCAATACAAAATGGAACCTCGTTAGAGTAAAAACGTGTAAAGCACAATCAAGGTAAAATCGAGTGGTTTCATATTTTGATTCATAAAGTTTTATGATGTAATAGAACACATTATAAATGAAAATTATCCTACATAATACGAATTCTAATGCATATAATTAGTCTTCTTGATTATGCAGCATGTATCCACCAGATTGGATGCATGTTCCTTGTCTAAGTAAAATATCAACTTATGATCTAATAAGAAATTAGCATACGTGATAAAATACCTTGTTTGCTCTTAGATTTTCAGGGAGCTTCAAGGAGCGGCACTGAGATGGTTCATTAATTTCACTGAGCTTCAAAATCTTCGACTTGTCATTAATTTCTTCCATTATTCTAGGTTTTACATCTACGAGGTTTCTTGTATCTCCATTCTACGAAATCCAACAAGAGCATAAAATATGCATGGGTCACAAATAAAAAATATGACAAAATGAGAGGGAAAAAAGAAAAAGAAAAAAAAGGATGCCAACCATAGCGGAGATGCCGACAACAGAGCCCACCCTGTCACTAAGTCCAGCACTACTTGCGCCTGCTGCAGCTATTTGGCTTACCATAGGCTGCATGGTTGGACACAATATTAAAGACTTCAGTCTTGTTAACTATGAAATTCGAAAGATGCAAGACAAAAATACTTTAATACCTTTGTAGATTCAGATGCTCTTGAAGCATCAAAAGCTAGATTTTCAGTAGTGCGAAGTAATCGAACACCATCATTATTTGCTAAAATTCTGATGCCATTTTCATTGGCAGAAACAGCCAAAAGGGTTCCATCTTTGTTGAAGCGTATCCTTGGACTTGCCTTGATTTGTGAAAAGAAAAATCAAGGCTCAGCACGCATATAAGCATATGGTATTGCATTAATGAATTCATTATCAAGAAAACTCACAGGAAGGCCTCCATCAGCTTCAATACTGGTCAAAAGTTGAGTATTGTCCATATCCCAAAATTTGATGGAAAAGTCATCACCAGCTGCCAGAAACTTGTTTTTAGTGGTATCAAACTGTACGACCCCTAAAGATCTTTTCCGGAAACCTTGATATGTTCTTTTCACAGCTCCTTCACTTTCATTCCATTCAACGATGTGCGACTCTCCCTCTTTACTTGTCCCACAAGAGAAAAGCCTAAACAAGGAGATTGACTACTTAAAATCTGGTCATAAATAAATATCAGCAAATGCAGCAGTGTAATTTACCTTGTTCCGTCGGCACTGTACGCCATGGTTGTGCACCAACGACCAGGTGCATCATAATCAACTCGAGATCCCAAATTATCATACAACCATGCCTTAATCTTTCCATCTAATGCTGTAGAAAAGATAAACTAGACGACAATGATAGAAACATCATAATCTAGATCGAGGAAATATGTTCCGCCATACAATTAATCACAAATGAAAAATCAAGAAAAGTAATGGGACAATTGATCACCTGTATACTCTCTTTGTGGTGAGGGCAGATCGAATATACAGGGGCCTCATGACCTTCAAAAGTGAACTGTTTAGTACCATTTGTGGCATCCCAAACCTAAGAATCATCGGATTATCATAAATCAATCCCAACTTGTTCACTAATATATAATAGGTCGCAAAAACTAGAACTATCTTGTAAAAACCTTGATAAGCTTGTCATCCCCACAGGTTATCACAGAAAGCTGCTTATTTGGTTGAGAGAATGCAAGATCGTTTACTCCACCAACATGAGCATCAATCTAAAACGGCAGTAGTTAGTGGCAAATTGTGAAATTATTAAACCTTTGAGACAAGGTGGTTGACTCAAATATACCTCTAAATGCTGACGAACATCATTGTTTCCAAGATATGAGTAGATTTGTACAAGGTGTCTTGAATAGGCAACTCCTATTAGCAAAAGATGAAGAATCATAGACGTCAGACCATTTCATCAATGATTTTGCATATTATATAGGCTGACATTTATGCCAAAAATTACCGAACAAAGTCCCATCAGGGCTCCAAATCACTCGATTTACTGAGACACCAGGATCCTTCGCTAGACCAGCCTGAATTCAATAAAGAAAGTTCTTATGTTTCAGACTGACCCTGAAAGGCACTAACTCAAAATTTTAATTCAATAGCAGCAGTTATTGCTATCTTTCAATAAATAAACACGGCACCTGTAAAGGCATTGAACATGCACTCAGATCCCAAACCTTGAAGTTTTTTTGAACAAGCCTCTCTCTTGAACCAACTTCCATTAACCCGATATCTCCAACGTTGGTCCCAACTGTGTTTTATCATTGATACAAAGATCATAAATCATGTAAAACTACTGAAACTTATACATGATAATAATCCCAATAGAAAATACAAAAGAATATTATGTGCGCCTTATAACCAACCTAGAAGTAGAGTCTGTTGCATAGGATGAAAATCCATGCTCATTGGAGATGATCCTTGGTTCAGTGTTCGTGCCACTGTCTTGGGCAAGTCATCCGGTGCATTGAAAGTCTGGCTATGAGCATGCCCAGGAAAAGATACAGGAAAAACATTCATAGGAACAGTTACCTGCATACAAAAAGACTAATATTACAAAATGAAAGCAATATATATACATATGTATATATCAGTATGAAGATCATAACTTTCCACAATATCCAACTACCTCATCGGAAATTCCCAAGGGCCTGCTTCTTTTGCTTACATGATCAGAATCAACAGATAGGAAATCAACAGAATGATTTGTTGGTGGAGCCCTTGGATGCTTAAGGGAAGCTGTAATAGAATTTTTCAACATACAGAAATATGTCAAATATCTGACTACCAAAATGTCATGTGTATAACGTATATATAGAATTTATGCATGCAATGTGCATCATAATTTATTTGATCATTGGAAGCAGAACTCCTAATTGCTTATAACAGTTCAGCTTCATGTTACATATTAAATTTGCATAAAAGACGAATGGATGATTTCTTTATCTCATGGAATTGAGAAAACAAATTATCTATATATAGTGGTATTAGTACGCACAGACACAGAGCAAAAAAATGTGACACCATGATTTCATTCAATGTTGCGATTGGAATCCTCAAAATTTCAAATTATTTGCTTTGATATTAAAGAGTGCTACCTGGCATTGAAGGACCACCAAGACCTATAGGTCCACCAGAAACTGATGGATGAGTTCCAGGAGGTGGGTTCGACATCCAACCAGCAAGAGGGGTAGGAACTGGTGATGCAATAGGCTGGAAAGGCTGGCCACGTCAACCACAAAAAAGTAAGTGCAACAGATAACTTCAAGAAATTAAATGCCAGCAACTAGGCACTCATATGTAAAAATACAAACCACGTGTCCACCCAAGTGAGGGAAGCCTCCAGGTTTCGGTACTGCTCCTCCAAGCAGGGGATTGTTTGCTGGAGAGGGTGCACGTGCACCATTTTGTTGTCCGCATGAATGATCCACAAAGAGAGTTTTAATATCAGGGTTAGGCTTAGGACTTTTACAAAGTTGGTGCTGCCAGTTTAAGCTGCATATGGATATATTATCAATGTACATATACATACCAAGAAAAACAGTGATAAGTCATGACTACCTAGAAATATGGAGCATTTAACTCTCACTAGAAATGTGAAGAAACCAATAGTATCATCTACTGATTGCAATTAATTTCACAGTGAAACCTACCTTTGATTAATAAGTGTTCGCAGCCTTGAATTCTTGAGATTTGGGAACAGCAACTTATCACGAAACAGGGGATTTGCCTCAATAAGCTTCTTCAGTTCAACTAACATAATGGCTCGTGCAGATTTTGTATCCCCATATTTGGAGAGTTGTTCATTCTCCCTAAGCAACGATGAACTCGTTTAAAAGTCAATCAATTTCTGCTGAATAGATCTACAAGAAAATAGCAATGAATACCTGAAATTATCTAATGTCAACAGTTGAGTTATCTCCTTAAAAAGCTGTTCGTTAAAAGATGCAAACACTTTAAGATCCTTTGCAAGAATTTCCACAGCTTTTGGGCGGTCGTTCCTATATATAAGACAAAAGAAAATTCAGTGTAAATATCACATGATTAATAGATTTCTTTAGTGTAAATTGAGATTTCCATTGACAAATTCAGAATCTCACTTATCCAATGCTTCAAGATACTTCTGCTTCCTAATCTCAAAAAATATCTTCATTGAATAGCGATTGTCATCGACTTTAGTGAAACCAGAGAGGTATTTTTCGACCTCCTCCCAGTTCCCATTGTGCACTTCATCTTCAAAATACTTCATGTTAAAGAAGAATGCCGATTCTTGTTCAAGCCTATTTCAATAAAAGGCCACATCAACAAAGCACATAACAACTACATCGACACAAAAAAAACACAAAATGTAGTCACAGATATCAAATAATAAACCATAAATCCACCCACTTGTGAACAGTCTCCTTAAACTTTTCTTCGTCCAGGAACTGTAAGATCAGGAACACGAGTTCTCTACTGAGAGAAGACATTCCCAAAAACTCCAGTTCAACTGAGCCAGAGGAACAATTCAAAAGCTTATTCAGCAGCAGATCTGTGGAAAAACCACAAGATACAAATTAAATAATAAACCAAATAGAAATATAAGAAATGAAATGGTCATTTACATTTACAACTAGGCTCTAGCATTATTTAATTCTCAGAAGTATACCTCCAATTAATTATTGCTCGACACAAATAACAACAAAATACTATAATAGAAAGAAAAAAAATTGGAAAATCAACACAAACCTAGATCACAGAAACTGCAAGATTAACTCAAGGGTTTGAGAATGCACCGACAAGATAATGAGCTTAAAAAGTCGAAAAAATAATTAAAAAAAGCTCTAAATAGAGGAATCAGAGGAAATAAAAGCAACTTTAAATGGATCCCTAGATGCAACGAAACGAAAAAAAGAAGCTCCAAAAGCAAAAGTCTATTACTATCACTACTCACTCGGAAAATAAAAAACAAAACATAATAAAGAAATTAAAAACAGAGATAGATAAAATAGTTTACTTTTTTTCCAGAGAGAAACAATAAGCTTGGGTAAAAAATGGGACTTCTTTTTTCTCTCTCTATCTATTGTATTGTTTTCTATATATACACAGTTGCACACACATACACATGGGAATGGGATTTTCTCTCTCTACTCTATCGTTGGGAGAAGGAAGGAAGAAAAAAAAAAAAAAAAAATTAAGTGCAGGCACTTATCATTTGATTGACGAGATACGCAGACTAGCTTATCAGTGGAGATAAGAGGCTTGCCACATGTACAGTTAGCAGGGGCCCCACCGAGCCGGCTACGATTTTCTCCGGATTATCGGCTTTGAAGCTGGTCTTTGGCTTGTAGTGTTATGCTAGCCTATGTGTTTCCGGAGTTTCTAATTGTACTCCTGAAGTAATCGTAGCCGTTGGTTGGTAGGTTATGTGAAGTGGGGTTTGGTTTTTGATAAGATCGAAGGCTGTGGATATGAGCTGATCGTACGGCAGAATAGTTGCTTTGAAAGTTTGAGACAGCAATTTTCACTCCTTTCAATAATCAGATCCCTTTTACTTACTATTAAAACGACAGGCTTTTTCTAGGTATTGCTTCTAAATCTTTGGGACTGTCGTTGGGATAAAATTACTCTTGTATGCCACTGGCATTTCGTGAATTACTCGCGAGATGGGAGGGAAAATGGTTTTATTTATCGGAGATATATATAAGAGATATGGGTAAAGGTAGATGGGGAATTAATTAGGAGTTGCACTCACCTTTTCTGAACCCTGAGAATGAATGAAAGACTATTATTACGGAGTATTATTAAATGCCTCCATTAATAAATCTTAAATACGCATGGTGGTTTTGAAGTGGGCCTAGCGAGGGAAAATTATACTTCCTCTTTTTTAAATTATTTGTCATATTGCATGATTTTACAAGTGTTAAGCTACCTATTAAATAGTTTTAATTATGGGGAAAAAATAATTTATATACCTAAAGTACTTTTATTCTATATTTATCTCACCATTAATTATTTACACGTTATTCAAGTTTTACTCTCTCTTAATTTTTTCTCTTACATACTTAAAATATGTAATTAATAGTATACTGAAAGTGACAAATAAGTTGGGACCTTTTTTTCTCGAAAATTACAGATAATTTGGGATGGACGGAGTAACTCAAATTGGGTTTGTCGAACATATCCAATTAGTTTAAAATAAGTGAATTATACTTATTTTGTGATTTGGTTGAGTATATCTAATTTAAAAATTAGTGTAGTGCACTTGTTATATAAATATATTAGATTCGATCAAATTCAGACTTGGACAAAAATTACTTGCATATGAATGGAGCAAGATAATACTATGCAATTAGGTTGCATTTCTTAACATGATTCCAATTTATATTTTGATTTGATGTTTTAAGATTAATCTAAAGTTCGTACATAATATATAAATCATTAATTGGTTAAATTTAATTATGTCTAATTAAGAATTTATGTATTTTGGCTTATCTCACTTTGTTTACAAAAGTCACTTGATTTCAAGTGCTTGACTCTATTGAATTTATTTGATAAAAAAAATTATCCTAAATTAAGAGTGGTTATGCAATATTTAACTACATTGGAATTCGTTGTTATTAGGTCATGTTCAATAAGAATGAAGTTTCAATTAAAAAAAAAAAAAAAACAACCAAAGGTTGTATATAGAGTTTCTTGGGATGGTATATTGTGACTCTCACTTTAAAGAGAGTCACCAACAACTTTATTCTTGGCCAATTAAATTTGGATACATATTCACATTACAATCCCAATAAATTCATTTACAATCCAGCTAATTTTTGAAATATCCATTATACTCTTACCCTTTATTTTACAGAATTCCCAACTTACCCTTTATCTATTTCATATATAATATACTTACTTAATTGTTTTCGCCCTAACGGAACTTTATCCGCCCCCAGCGAAGCTCGGTAGTTTTTTTGGTCTTTTTTTTGTGTGTTTGAGGAAACATGAAAAATCGAGAATGAAAATGAGGAAGCTTCACTAGCAAATCAATTGACCAAAATCGAGAATGAATGAGACCCTAACACGAGTAGCTTTGCAAGCAGTTCCGGTGAATCAATTGATGGATGAAACTCAAAAGTGAGATAAACATTTTGAGGAAGAATAGATACAAAATTTAATGGTTTGATTGAATGGATTAGCAAGCTTCTTGGTTAGATCCAGCAAACACAAAGTGCTGCATTTTTTGCTTGAAAAAAAAAAAGAAGTTTCGTGACCAAAACGACGACGACATTGACGAAGTGCCGCCTCCATTCTGGTCGCGACCAGAACGGTGGTGGGTCAAATGTTGCCGTTTTGGTCGAGATGAGAACAAAGTGCCGCTGCCGTTCTGGTATATTAAGGAGCAAAGAGGGAGAGGGAGGGGGGGATGAGGGCGGTGGTAGTGGTGGTGTGGGTTAGGGTTTTGAAAGAGATTGGGGTTAGGAGAGAAAATGGGAAGAAGAAGTGGGAGGGATATTCTAGTAAAAATGAGTATTTTTGTTGTTTTTATTTGAATGTGATAAAGTAAATCTACTATTTACAATGTATTAACTATTTAAGATTTGAATATAAGCAAAAAATGTGAAATTGTATATATTTATACATAATTAACGGATAAGATAATTTTTTTTCAAGGGTTTGGATTAATTTGTTATGGTGACTCAACTCTAAGGCAAGAGTCACCATAGATTTCCCCGGAGTTTCTTACCATTTGACGAATTTGATAAAAAGAAGTATGGCCGGTAAATTATAGAGTAAAGTGGTCAGAGGAAAATTCTTATTCAAACAGATTTGATCACATCTATCAAATCATAAGGCAACTAAAATGCGAAAGTCTTGTAATTGTAATTGAACGGTAGTACTCCCTCCGTCCCATATTCTTTTCTCCTTTTAGGTTTGGCACGGAGTTTTAGACAATTTGTTAAAAAAATAAACTTTTGTTATTCTTTGAGAGAAAAATAGAGTTATATTTTGAGACATCCCAAAAAGGAAATAAGAGCAAAAACAATGGGACGGAGGGAGTATTATATAATCACAAGGCAAATAAATTGTATTTGCCTTTGGATTTGATTTGACGAGCATTTCCAATGTAAAAAAAACAAAAAAAATAATAAAATGAATGATTTTTATTTTTTTTGGAGATTTTTTTTTTTAAAAAATACATTAAACATTGATCATTGTTTAATGGGAGTTGAACACATGATCTCTTGATCATGTAGCCTCGATTTTATATGCGATTACCACTAGGCAACGGCCTCATAATTGGCAATTGCTGAAAATTTTAATATTCGATATAAGGTTAAGAGTCATGCAGTAAGTGAATTTGGAGTTATGAAAACAAACAAAAATGTATGGTGATTCAAATTAAATTCCGAAGATAAGATAAAATGGTAATATAGGATAAACACCACTAATAGTTCTCCTTATTATTAATTTCTTACAAAGTGGTCCATCTTGTATTTTTCTTCCATGTTAGTTTCCACTATAAATTATTTGTTTCACTTTGATCATTTATAAGGGGTCACTTATAATGTTACATTTTAGTCCATCGTAAAATTATTTTGTATCAATTTAGTCTCTCATAAAACTATTTCTTTATCAATTTGGTTCCTTGTAAATCTATTTTGGTACTTTAGTTCACCTTGAATTATCTGAAAATAATCAAAGTAAAACAAATCATTCATAGTGGGGACTAACGTGGGAAAAAAATACAAAAGAGACCACTCTGTAAAAAAATAAAGATAAGGAGTATCATTAGTGGTGTTACCTGGTAATATATTTACTTAATCAAAATAGAACTTAGTATATATTTCAAATTGAAGTCTAGCAAAAAAATTGTACCAATTACCAAATTTTTTAATTCAGCAATTGAACCTCGCTATGTTTTGTTTATGTATTTCAGTGAGTAAAAGCATCATTGGACAGAAGAGAAAGCAACTAATTACTTAGCGTTTTACTCACTAAAATTCAAGAATCAAACATAACATAAGTAATTATACATAAGGATTTGTAAATTAGCCACAAAAAATTAAGTGATAACATCAATTTTGTCACATTTTATTTATATTTAGTAACAAAATTTGCCGTAATACATAGTAATTTTGACAATTTGCAAAATTATTTTTATTCTGTTAATATATAATAACTTGTAGTGATATATAAGCCCCGTAAGATTTCAGTATTATTGACAAATAATGAGACAGCTCAATAGTTTTGAGAATAATTTAGTTTGGTCGGCCGTGCATGCACGCCCGTAATCAGTAACATTGACCCAAATGAGATTCATATAAAGCCTTGTTTTTTAAATGAATATATTGCATATGACGCATTGTAAGTAAGTTGTTGCTTTTAACTTACAAAATGTATATTAGATTATTGAGTATTTTTTGCATTATTAAAAAGAGTAAATAGCACTTTTGGTCCTTTTCATGGGTTAACTTTTACATTTTCGTCTCTCTTAAATTTTTTATAGCATATTCGTTTCTCTAATCAATGTAGTGTATTACATTCGTCCTTCTTATCAATCTAGTGTAACACATTTATTCCTCTTAAATGTTTTGTAGCAGATTTGTCACTCTCATCAATGTAGTGTAACACATTCGTCCCTCTTAAATCAAAAATACATCACTTAAATCCAAAATATATCATAAAAATGGATGAAAATTGATGTATTTTGAATTTAACTATTTAAGAGGAACGACTGTGTTACACTACATTGATAAGAATGATAAATTTGCTACGGAAAATTTAAGAGGGACGAATGTGTTATATGAGGGACGAATGTGTTACACTACATTGATAAGAGGAATGAATTTTCTACAAAAAATTTAAGAGGGACGAAAGTAAAAAATTTGACCCATAAGGAGGACCAAAAATGCTTTCACTCAAAAGAGTAAATAATTTATTAGTATGATGCGCCAAAAAAATTGTGGGTGTATGTGGATGGGTTTTGGTCCGGGCTCGGGGGTTTTGCGAGACCGAGCCAAAACCCTTTCAAATGAGTTTTTGTCAAACCCATAAAACCATAAAAACCTTATTCAGAAACTCACACTCAAACTCTTCAAACCTATAAAACATTGATTTGACACCTATCACCTACTTTTTCCCCTAAACCCCAACATCCAAACCCAATCCAAGTTGTGTTTCAACTTATTCAAACCACAAAACCCAAGAGCCAAAATTCATCCAAATGAAGTCTCAAAGGTTTCATCGAAACCACCCAAACCAATTTTTTTAAACCGAGACCCGTAAAATCGAGTCAAAACACATCCAAATAGAACCTGTGTGACGGATACACCAAGTAAATTTCCATTCACTACAAGAAAAATGGATTTTAGTGACAAAATATTAAGTGACATTGTTGAAATTGTCACTTTTTGCATACATTTAGTGATAAGAATATTAGTTTTGTCACAATAATAATAGTGACAAAATATATTTTTAAGTTGTCACTAACATGGATCAAAATTTCGGTTCAAATGTATGTTTCGGTCAGTCAAATATTGGAAACTTTTCGAGACTATTCGGAAATGTTTCGGAAACACTAAGGAAAATTTGTAAAAAAAGTTACTAAATTTACGAAAATATCAGAGTTTAAGGCAAATAAGTAGTTTCGGAATTACATCTTGTTTTTGTTTCGCCTGATTCAAAAACGGAAACTTTTCGATGTTTTCGATGGAAAATATGGAAATTTTGATCCATGGTCACTAATGGCTATTAGTGACAAGTTTATGAAACTTAAGTCGTCACTATTGACAATTAGTGACACCCTTTCAGTGACAACCTAGTGACAATAAATATTGTCACTATAATTTAGTGATAATTTTTTAGTTGTCACTATTGGGGTATCACTAAATGTCAATAGTGACAACTTTTTCACATTTCTTGTCACTAGTGTGTCTATATACATCATTTTAGTGACAATATTAAAATTCTTGTCACTTTGTCATTTACTATTTCGTCACTAAAATTTAAATTTCTTGTAGTGATATTATGTGGTGACTGGTGAGTGATGTGGCTATAGCCTACGGGTCGGAGCCAATAAATTATTTTGTGTGATTGTTATATATGTTAATACTTTAATAGTTCAAATTTTCAAATAAAATAAAATTTTATGTTTTATATTGTATTATCTTATAATCTGATTTTTTTTAAGGGTTTAATTTATTTTGAGGCGCGTTAAACACATTCAACAGGAATTCTAATATTGATTCGTTACTTTGTAGTGACTAGTCTATTACACTAGATCGACTATGAACTGATATTTATCGATAATGTTATCTATCAAAATCAAGTAATTGGTCTTAGTAAAATATTCGTATTTATTAACATGCTGAAATGTAATGTATTGTTTTGCTCAAATTGTCAAAATAAAGTGAGATCGATTCTGGTTGTTGGAAGACACAAACATCGTCGAAATTAATTCTTCTTTCTAATGGGTAGTGTTTGAATTGAAAGATTTTGCTATGATGGCAAATGACTTATTTTCACATTAGCTTTAATTAAATGATTTAACTTGGAATGGAACAAAGAAAAATGTTTTTGTAGTGTTGTATTTGATTGAACCTAGACCAGAATAAAATTAGATTCAAGTAGGCGATGACACGCATATGAAAATGACATCAGATAGATTCCATTTCTTGAAATTTAGTAGGTCAAAAGCATGAGATGCCTTTGAATATTATATTTATTAACTTGTGAACAATAATAGCATGCACATCAATATTTAAAAATGGAATTGACTTGATAATGCTGAGTATGGCTAGTTTGATGGTAAAATGAGACCACATGACCTAATGATAAAATTGAGGCTATTGAAGTGTGAGTTTTTTTTTTTTGGTTTAATATTATAATTGTTAGTATATTTTTGTATTTATTAACTGAGCATTATTTGTACTTTAAAAGTAATTAATAGATATTTTTAAATGATGATGTAGCCACCGATTCACTTAAAAAAAAAAAAAAAAAACTTGATATCTCACAAAGTGTCAAGAATAATGTTAAATTCAAGTCGTAATCAAACTGAGTCATTAATTTATTTATTTTTAATATATAAGAGGCATCACAAAGTGCATTTATTAGTCAAGGAAGTCTTGTTTTAGTTAAAAAGCTGATACTCTAGACTTTAAAACAAATTCTCAGTTCGAATCTTCTTAGGAATATAAGTATTGATCTAGTTTCATACTAGCTTTATTCGTCATTTTCAAACATAAAAAAATTACTAGATTTACTAGTTGTTACTTATTCAATTATAATTTAATAAAATATAATGTGTCGCCTCATTAAAAATAGTGCATTTATTTTTCCTTCCTTATAAATGTCACAAGTAGATTATTTTAGATAGACTATCAAAACAACGCACTCTTCCAAATAAATGTATAATAAAAAATTAATTATTCAACAATTTACAACTTAGTGTCAGGTGATACACGTGAAAATATCCAATAAAATTTGAACGAAATTTCACCAATTGTCTTAAATTAATGAAATCTAAGTTATACTATTTTTTTCAAAAGCTCGAGCTATAATTTTAGGGCGGTCTCAAATAATTGTTTTGAAGTTCGAGGTATTATTAAATAATGTAATAATACACTACAACTCCACCACCAGAAGTGCAACAAAGAAATTTTTGAGGGTTTATTTAGATGAGTTTTGGCTCGGTTTTGCGGGTCTAGGTTTAAAAAAATGGTTTGAGAGATTTCGATGAAATCTTTGAGACCTTATTTGGATGAGTTTTGATTATTCGTTTTTGTGGTTTGAATAATTAGTTGAAATACCACTTGAATTGAGTTTGGGGTTTAGGAAAAAAATTAAGTGATAGATGTCAAATCATTGTCTTTTTTTAATGAGATTTGAGGAAAAAAGTAGGTGGTATGTGTCATTCAAATCAATATTTTATATGTTTGAATATGAGTTTCTGAATAAGTTTTTGATGATTTTATTGATCTGATGAAAACTCACTTTAAAGAGTTCTGATTCGATCTCGCGAACGGGGGTATAAAATAAAAATAGATCCAAACACACCGCATGTCACGCTATTGTTTTGTAGTTGGGAAACGTTAAACTGCATACACATCACATGGGCCACTGTGTCAATTCTGCACAGAGAATTTGATTATCTCATATCGCGACGGAACGTGATTATTTTCTTTGCAGGAGAGGAGACAATATAAGTTGTCAGTGTCAGGTTTAGCGTTTTTTGGAGTATAAGAAATGGTGGGTGGGAGGGAGTAAGCCTTTAAAATATATTGTCACTTGTCCTTACTGCTTAAGGTTCTGTGGTCCTCACGCTCTGACCTGCGTCAATTAAATTAAATGGTAAACCTTCTCACCCACGCGCCAAGAAAGATCATTAATTTTATGTTATCAAGATTAAATTTATTCTGACTTTTTCTTATGATTGTTTTGAAAATTCAAAGGAAAAATACCAATGGAATGAACTTCTTTTTTGAGAAAAATATATGGTATGTATGTGTCGCTATTTAGAGAGTACCACGATGCTCTCTTATCATCTCTAATTTTTTAAAAGCAACATCATATTTAAAAAACTCTCTTATTTACGAAAAATTTAAACAAACTCTATCTTAATTTAACATAAATTAATATTTCTCTACACTATTTAATTATCTCACAAAATATTGATTTGACATGACTTAATCAATCACTTATACTACTTCAACCTCCAAAAGGAAAAGAAGCTAGTGAAATAAACATGATTCTATATATTTTAGAATACACCAACATAGTGTTAAAAAAAAAAAAAAAAGTTAGCCGTATGAGGATAGATTTTGGCCCAGTCTCACGGGGTTCGTGAGACTGAGCAAATACTCTTCCAAATGAGTTTTCGTCAAGCTCATGAAACTCATCATAAACTTATTTTAAATCTTTCTACAAACTCTTAAATATTATATAACATTGATTTGACACCTCCCAAAATTCTCTAAAACTGACATTGATTTGACACCTATTATCTATTTTTTTACCCAAAGCCCAACATCCAATCAATTCAAGTGGGTTTTCAATTTTTTCACAACCACAAAATTCAACATCCAAATTCTATAAGATTTCAAAAGTTTCACCGAAACCACCCACACAAGTTTTTATTAATCGAGACCCAAAAAACCGAGTCAGAACCCATCCAAATAGACCCATAGGCTCTAAACATTTGCTAAACTTTTACTTTTCTAACCAATAATTTTGTTCCCAACTTCATGACTTACTTTTCAGTATTCCTTCTATTTCATATTTCATATTATTTATCATTTTGGATATTGACATACGAATTAAGAAACTTATCAAATAGTCACTATCTAAAGATAAAAATTCTAAAATACTCTTGCTGAATAATAATTGTTTTTCTCTTTCTCATCTTAATGAGAAGTTAGAACAATCAATATGAGAGAAGAAATCTAGAAGGAAAAAAAAAAAGTTAATTTTGCATTTAACTTCTAAAACGATAAATATCTTGTAAGACATTCTTCAAGGGAATCCCAAAATATAAGAGAAATTATAGAAATTGCACAAAAAATGAACTTGAAGGGAGTATTTAAAAAATAATAGTAGTGTCAAATTTTTATAAGTTTGAACTCTCAAAAGTGAAATTTAAAAACAAAAGTTGTGTGTTAAAGTTGAAGTGGACAAGTGTTGGGTGATTATTTAAAAATAAAATCTTAATATATAAATAAGTTGTTGGAGTGAGTAAAAAATAAGAATGAATTTCAATGTTCCTCCTAAAATTTAAAGATAAACGGTTTGTTGATGTAATAGGAGTAGTAAAATAATAAAAATAAAAATATTGTTCTGAATGGAGGCAACCACTTGCTGCCACGACTTTCTCTTATCATGTGATATTAAAGAGCATCAATTTATATTCGTACGAAATGATATTTTACTTCCTTATGTATAATGTGATATATTTTCGAGAGTGATTGTGGGCTCCACGCTAAAAAAAAATACTTCTTTCGTCCTCTTCAGTTTTTGAAGGCATAAATATAAAGTTACATAAAATGTTTATTTTTTCAACTATCACCTAAAATTTCATGGCAAATCCCAAAGGCGTAAAAAAAAAGAAAAAGAAATGGAGGGAGTACTACTACTAATATTACTCTATTTATGGTTTAAAAATCACTCATATTAATAACTTTAGAGCGTCTGCCGACTTAAAAGGCCCAGCTTGAACTTGTATTGGCTCGAGCTTGGCTTCGCCCCTAAGCTCATGAGCTTTAACTAATATAGCGAATTTATTAAGAGTAAATCTCAATTTTGGTCTTCTTAGGTGTCAAATTTATATTTTCGTCTTTCTTGTATTTTTTTGTAGCAGATTTGTTCCTCTTATCAATATAGTATAATACATTCGTCCCTCTTATCAAACATTTGTCTCTCTTATCAAACATTCGTCCCTCTTAAATTTTTCATAGTAGATTCGTCCCTCTTAAATTCAAAATATATCTTAATAAGGACGAAAATTGATGTATTTTGAATTTAAGAGAGACAAATGTATTACATTATATAAAAGGGGTGAAAGTGCAAAATTTGACTCATAATAAGAAGATAAAAAATTGCTATTCACTCATTTAGTAATGTGATATTTTACAACCCAACCGATAGTGGCTCGTATATATGGAATTGTGATTGCTTGATTTTAGTTGATTTGATTTTAAATAATTGCTTTGAGTTGTTTCAATGAATACTTACAAAAAATTATTTCGATTGAATTTGGTGTTATCATTTATAAATTTTAAAGATAAGGTTGTAGGTAATAAAACAATGATTTTTATGTAAAAAAAAGAGTTATAGATTTCAAATCTATATATTTTACTTTGTTGATTTAGAATTTATTATGTTTGTTTAGATGAATATAAACAAGAGTTTAGCGAAATTCATTCATAAACATTATTTGGATTAATATTGATGAGTAATTATAAAAAAACTTGACCAACATCGTTCCATATACAACCAAAGAGTTCTTAGTTCATATTTCATCACAGTTTTATTTAAAATATTTTCTTTACATGTCTGACTTCAGTTTAGAGAAATTAATAATTTCCATTAGGCAAGAAGGTGATATAATAAAAAAAAATTCATAACAACTTCAACTTTCGGATGATATCTTAGTATCAATTAATCTAGCTAACGATTATGATCATATTGTGTATTACTGACGTAAAATGTGCTAGTTAATAATTAATTACTTGCTTGTTAATTAATTAAAATTATGGGAAAACAAATATCTTCATTAATCAATATCAGTATACATAATCCGTTACTTCCTTAAATTAATTACAACTAGTATACGTCTCGTGCTATGCACGGGAATTTAAAAAATATATATGTTAAGTACCTTGTTTAACATATTGGAAATATTTATTGTACGACATGGTTAAAATATATAAAATGAAATAACAATATTTATATACAAAGAAAAATAAATTGTTAAATATTAACAAAAAATGATAGATGATGGAGTTATATTCTTTAAAAATATATCACTCTAGAGTCTAGACATCTAAGTTACATAGGAATATTTACACACCATCGATGTTAAACTAATACCTGCATAATGAACAAAAGCTATGTTAATAATAGTTTAATATAATCGATTTATGCATTTAATAATTTAGTTATTCTCAATATAAGCATTTTTTGGATATTATGTAAGAAACTGAATTATGACTTACTTTTTTTAGCCTAAAATAGGTCGTCTCTTTGGAAGATGCGAGCATTCTTCAGACCAGTCAACAGTCAAAACAAATTTCACCGCACAGATATGTGGCCTTACAAACTTCGGTGGCACTGGGATGATAAAAGTAAATGCACGATGCAGTAATGAAAAGACTATCTCCTTTAATATTTTGATGCCATTTTGCTAAGTAGTACATGAGAGTAGCATTATGATTAGTGTTAAATCTAAAACTAATATCAAAATTATATTTACCTGGTCTTGTAGTTTTTTAAGATATACAGCTTCATTGCGAAATATATATTTTGCTTGGTCATCGTATAACTTCAAGTTCATAGTTCCATTGCCATCTGCTACTGTAAGACGAACGCGAAATCTAAAAGAAATACATTTGTGTTAATAGTTAAAAAAAGATGTATCTACTGAATCAATACCTGAAATTTTGTACAAACCTTCTTCTAATTGGATTTAAAAAATTAGTTAAAGAAAGGAAAAAATTCACTACCTGAAATTAGCCTTCACCACATCTTCACATGTAAGACAAACCACTTTGCCAAACGAAGATACGCATAAACCTCTACAATTAACACAATGTGCTTCCCACATGTCATCAACATCAATACTTTGAATACGTGCAATGATCCGAAAAAATTTAATCTGCATTGAGAAGTGTCAAAACAATCATATTGAACTATGACTACAACGAAAAATTCAAGGAATAACGTACACCCTCATGCAGTACACAATTATAACAGTAGGGAATAGTGATGCATTTTTTTTTGGTCTTATATGAAAAAACGAAAGTGTGTGTTAGAACATGGAGAAAATTAGTTGAGACCAGGTAAACATATATATACAAAAAATAAGTAGCATATTAAAAAGGGGACTAACTCATGTATTAAGAGTAAACGGCATAAGCATAAAACAGTAGATGGACCAAAAGTGCTAAGATAAGAAACTGAAAAAGAGAGTTTAAGAATTGAAAACTAACCTTTAAGTATTAATTTTGTGCTCCAAACAAACTCGTATCTGCATTGAATTTATAACTGAAGTTCTAGCGACACAAAAATAAATGACAGTGGCGAAGAGATTAATTGGATAATCGATATAAATTCGAGACAATCAGCATTCATTGAGTCATCATGGTAGCAAAAAACCTTATTAGAGACCACCGTTCTTATCTCATTCACTTGGTTTTTTGTTTGGTTCTCGGTCTTGTACCACATACTCCTGCCAAAACAGAAAGCAGAGAACTTTAAAAATGTATCTAACTTGTATATATTAACCGTGAACATAAAGATCACAAGTTCTGACAACTAAAATATAGATTATTGAAGCTTGATACTGCCTTAACAAACATTGAGCGTAATTTACCTCTTTATACAAATTTTAGCAGCATATTTCATGGGCAATTATTGAAGAGCTTCATATTGCCTTAACAAACATTGAGCATATGGAAGAAAAAGGAGTAAAATATTTTGAGAAGAAGATGGGGAAAATTGAATTGTAACTGGATTTGGGATTGTACGTGTTTTTTGAAGTGGTTATATTTTTGGAGGTAGTAAAATAAAATAAGAAGAAAAACATGGGTTAGGGACTATGTAGTGGGTTTGAAGGTGGTTATAGATAATTATTAAGTAAAATAAAATAAATCCAAATAAGGAGAAAATAGTATTTTGGTCAAAAGAAATGAATTGAAGTCAAACACCGCTGTGAACTATATTATTAGTAGATTGCACGGTCCATATGGTAATGCTAACATTGATATATATTTTTTATACATGACAAAGTAAAAAATAATTTCATATTACTATATTCTATATATATATATAGGCTAACGATATTGCCAGAGCACATATTGTTGCTGCCAGAGCAATTTTTTTTAATTTTCTAATCTACCCCTTCTAGTCAAGATCATAAAACTTGGAATTCTCAATCCCCATGACACACCATATTATTTTAATGACAATTCTATTTTCTCTCTCATATGTTTTCTCTCTCTTATTAATATATTATTATTGTTTTCCTTTTTTCTTTTATTATTTAACTTTTTTTTCTTTGTCCTATTATATTTCAAGCATAGACATAATTATATAGTTTTATATAATAGTATAATACGCCTAGTATGTAATTCACAACAATATATAAAAAAATTAATTTGTGATGAAATGAACTATTGCGTAATTTCACTTTTTCTCTTTAATTGAATTCTTTGTCTCTTCTTATTACCAAATGTTTATGATTTAAAGCAAATTTGGTAAATCCAGAAATGAGCGTAGTCGACTTCACACAATTAAAAATTAAATGTGGATGGATAATATAGTTAGATAACTTTCAAACTCGTCACAAGCTCGATTCGGTAAGTCAAAAATAAATATATATATATATATATATATATATATATATATATATATATATATATATATATATATATATATATATATATATATATATATGTAAATGTAAAGTTAAACGAGTTTAATACATGTTCGATTCGATTAAAACTCTTTCAAATCTAAATCTATTATTTTTATCAAATCTAGCATGAATAATATAGTCATATAATTAAGTTTCAAACTCGTCACAAGCTCGATTCGGTTAGTCAAAAAAATGTAAATGTGAAGTTCAACGAGTTTAATACATGTTCGATTCAATTAAAACTCGTTCGAATCCAAATTATTTAAAAATATTTTCAAAATTCAAAAATATTAATTAATCATTAATGCACAAAAATAGTTTGTGCAATCCAAATAAATTATCACAACATCATATATAAGTGTCATTCTAATCAAATATACATGAAAACGGGAAGGGAAAAATGCATCGCCGGGCCAAAATTAATATTACGGAAATTATTTATATTACAAATGAAGTTAAAAAAATTACATTTAAGGATGATGATGAAGGGCTTCTTTCATATGCGCAGTTTATTATATTACTGCAAAATTAAAATCAAATGAAGTTAAAAGAATTACCTTTAAGCATGATGATGAATGACTTCTTTCATATGCCGTTTATTATATGTTGAAGAACAAATAAAATTATTAATGTGATTTATCTAAAAAATCATTAAAATAATTTATTTATTTTCTTGTTAAAACATACTACTATTAAAATAGAAAAGAAAAGTTAATAATATATTAATAAGAGAGAGAATATTGAATTACCAATTAAATGAGGATCTTGGGAATTGAGAAATATGAATTTAATGACCATTGACTTGAAAGGGCATAATAGAAAATTAAAAAAAGTTGCTCTGGTAGCAACAATATGTGCTCTGGCAATATCGCTAGCCATATATATATTGTGACAAAAACTTGTAATTATCATTACGTAATAAATGTTGGAGTCCCACCAACTAATACTGGTTTATAATTAAATGCATGAATGAGGCCACGTACAGCCAGCATAAATTATTGAATACTCTATAGCCAGAATTATTGAATGAATACTCTAAACAAAGAGATCATCAAATTAATATCACACTTTAAATACGTAAAGTTATATCAATTAAAGATAATGCAAAATCATGAGATAATTTAAACTCAGTGTCATTAATAAATTAGGCACTATCACACATCAGATGTATATCATATATCTTGAGATTATAACGATAACATAATATCGTGAGATAATTGAATTTATGTCAAAGTCTTGATTCTAGACAAAGGTTAGATAAAGCTATAGTGACAATTAATTAATAAAATTTAATGTAGGGCTTTTTTATTTGATGTGAAGGAAAATACCCTTGCTAACTTTTTGGACATCACCAAGGGCCATTAAGGGTGCACGTAACACACATAACAAACATACACATAAAAATATTTGGAAAGATGATAACGACTAATTAACAAAACTATTTATAAAAAATTATTCAACAAAACTATTTATAGAAAAAGAAATAAACCTATTATGGGTGATTATTACTCGATATTGTAAATTTGTTATTATTAGTTATAATTTTCAGAAGCTCTAAGCAAGACTTCATAATTTGTCTCTTTCATGGCTATAAAATTGTATATATCTTTTTTTAGTAAAACGATATATTATATAATTGCATTAACATATTAAGTCACAACAAAATCAAATTATAATTATACAAAGAAAAACTTTTTTGAGTGACAAATAATTTTAGTACTAAACTAGCTAGAGAAACTTCAGAATATCTATTGACATTGGAACCCAATTTTTTTTAATTTTAAATGGAGCACAAAATATGTGATAATTAATTTAATCTAAATTTGGTTTAGATGCATTTAAGTAAGTGGCCGAAAAAGGATAAAGTTGTCGATGGGTACACCCAAAAAAGTGGGGAAAGAAAAAGGGAAATGACAAGTAAAGGGGCAAATTAGATATTTGAAAGAAGATGAGTACCAAAGTGGGGATAAACAATATTGAGTGGGTGACAGTCACGTCAGTCGGCTGTGCAGGGCCCCCCTGCAAGTATTTCTAATTCTCCAGTTTCCAATACAAGTTAGTACATGAAACTCTCCCTTCTCGGAAAAAACATTAAACTCAATTACTCACGCGCGTCATGTATATTATATGCACGCGCTTTGATCGAAAACTGCTTTTTTGATCTGCATAAGAGCATTTCCCATGGTACACCAAATCCTATTTTTTTTACCTAATTTAAATGTTTTAAGTCTCCCACCCTAAATCACTAAATCACCATAACACCCAAAAATATAGAGATTTTATTTTAGCCTCCCATGGTGGTCAACCACCATTTCACCATTTCACCAAATCCTATTTCTACACCAAATTTTTTGGTGAAGGAATTTGCATCTCCCACCATTCCACCATTTCACCATTTTTTACACCAAATCCTATATTTATCACCAAATATAGGGAAATAAATAGGATTTGGTGTAATTGTCACTATTTGATTAATTAGCATCTAATTGCATGATTAGCAATGTATTGACATGCTTATTCTAATTTATATGTATTTGACTATATTTTAAATAATTTATCGGCTTTTATTAAATAAATAAACTAATTATTATTAATAAAAAATATTGTTAATAAAAATAAATATTATTTACATCATTGTTAATTAGTTGTATAATAATCAATTAATTTATTGACTTTTATCAAATAAATACAATAATTAATTAGCATTAATAATTAAAATGCAATAAACGACAACAAATCCTTTAATGAAATACATTGTTAATAAAACGACAATAAGCTACATTTATATTATTAAAAACTACATTGGATTTTCTGTAATTACGCTAAACCTCAGGGGTCTGAGTGTATATCACCCTAAGATATAATTGATGATGTAAGCGATTACATCATCCGCAATACTAGATGAGTGGATTATACGTACGTGTCCCCTTGCAATTGGTTGTCCAAATCCGCCTGTAGATAAAATAATTGATGATGTAAGTGATTGCATCATCCGCAATCCTAGATGAGTAGATAAGACGTACGTGTCGCCTTGCAATTGGTTGTCCAAATCCGCCTGTAGATAAGATAATTGCTGATGTAAGTGATTGCATCATCCGCAATCCTAGATGAGTGGATAAGACGTACGTGTCGTCTTCCAATTGGTTGTCCAAATATTGTCTGCAGATAAGTTTATCATATCAATTCAAATATTATACCTATAAGTACAAGATAGCTGAAACTTTACTTGTACATCAACTTATTAATCACAAATCCCTAGTTAAGCAACACTATGAGTTACGAATCTGGGCCATCGAACCACCATATTTTAAATTACTCCTCATCTTCATCCAGTAATGACTCTGAGCTTGAAGATGCTTCGGCCGAGTTTGACATGGAAACTCAAAACACAAATTGTCAATGGAACCATATCATTCAACAACAACAGATGGCGCAACAATATTATTTAATGCAATCGCAGAATTCTACCAACTGGGGTGGAGCCGTTGTTGGACATGCACATATTGATCGTGGACGGCAAACTGCTGCAACTCTACTGAAAAATGATTACTTTGGTGAAAATCCCACATACGGTGCACAATTTCGTAGGCGATTCCGAATGAGTCGTGAAATATTTCAGCGCATTAGGAGCGCACTAAAAGAACATTCAAGTTTCTGGAGAAAACACCATGATAGTGCAAAGCGACCAGGTTTTACTTCTTATCAGAAAATATGAGCGTCTATTCAGTTTCTTGCTTATGGTACTTCTGCTGATTCATTTGACCAATATTTTCGTATTGGTGAGTCAACTTTAATCCGTTTTGTTAAACAATTTTGTCGGGATATTGTCACGATATTTGGGGAAATTTATATGAGAAACCCCAATGCGGAAGACATTGAGAAGTTACTACAAGTTGCAGAAGCTCGTGGTTTTCCTGGGATGTTAGGGAGTCTAGATTGCATGCACTGGGAGTGGAAGAACTGTCCAACAGCTGATGCAGGGGCATATCGTGGACGCAACAAAAAGTGCACTATCATACTTGAGGCCGTCGCGTCGTATGATACTTGGATATGGCATGCATTTTTTGGCCTCCCGGGTACCAATAACGATGTCAATGTCCTACAAAAATCAACTCTCTTTCAAGCTTTGACCAATGGTACTTCTCTACCAGTAAACTATTCGATTAAAGGTAAGGATTATAATGTCGGTTATTTTTTAGCTGACGGTATTTATCCTAAATGGTCAACTTTGGTACAAGCCATTCGTGTACCCAAATGTGCCAAAGAAAGATATTTTGTACAGAAACATGAATCATATCGCAAAGATGTTGAACGAGCATTTGGAGTTCTCCATGCTAGGTTTGAAATTATTAGAGGAGCAGCTCGATTCTGGGGTAAAAAAGACTTGCATGAAGTCATGTCAGCATGCATTATTATGCACAATATGATAGTCGAAGAAGAACGCAGTGGATATCTCAACGCTTACATTTTCAATGATTCTCAGCCTCCCACCAACCTTGACTATGAAAGTTCACCTGTTATACCGCCTGTTGAGCTTTTGAGAGATTTAAATAATACGATGTATAGGAATTTTCTCGGCCGACATCGGGATTTGATAAATCAAGGAGAGCACAATGAACTAAGAAGAAGACTGGTTGCACACTTGTGGGATAAACGTAGCCAAATAGGTGATGATGACGATGATGAGTGAGATGTTTTGTAATGAGTTAAGATTATTTCGTTTTATAATGTTGTTTTTCTTTATCAGTTTGTAATATTGTTTAATTATGCACGTATTTATGAAAATGTTGTTTATGTTATGATTTTAATATATGTATAACATTTTGAGTTCATTGTGTAACATGTTTTAATCATTTTTCATTACTTATAGCATAAAATTTAATTAACACAGTTATAAAATTTTAATACTTTTAAAAATAATTTGTAATTGTAAATAACACTTTAAAATTGATAATAATGTGTTGAAAGTTTACTGAAATAAAATTATGATAAACCTCAAATTTATTATTTGGTGACACATTTGGTGAAATACCATGGGAGATCAAACCAAATCCTATTCTCTAAAAATGGTGAAATGGTGAAATATTATTATTTTATAATTTGGTGTAAATTTTGATGAAAACTATAGGAGGCCAAAAACACCATTCTTTCACCAAAAATGGTGAAATGGTGAAATGGTGTGCTAATCATGGGAGATCAACTCATCTCTATTACACCAAATATAAGATTTGGTGAAAAAAATGGTGATGACCATGGAAGATGCTCTAAACTGAAAGAAAAAGATATTATAAATAAATAAAATGAAAAATGTGATAAAGCGAAGTGGTTTTTTTTTGATAAATGATAAAGCGAAGTGGTTGCCTGTTAGTGTTTTTTACAATCGAATAATTTCACTAGGACTATTTCTTTTATTGGTATTCATGTTCTACCTTACCTTATTTCATTCTAAGAGACTATTGAACACACAAATACGAGTGTTTCTTCCGCCAAAAGTTTGAACTTGAATATTTGATTATTTAAAGATTTAATACATTTCATTGTTTGTGAAACTACGCGTCTACATGTTTTAGGAACAAATACATTTTCCATAATTATTTAAATAATCTAATTTTATTACTTTTCCCTCATGTTTGAAGCCCTTCGAACTTTTGTTGTCGGGAATTTTAGCCAAGAAGTCAGGACAAAGCGTCGCCATGAGTCCATTATCAAGAATGTTCTTGGTGCCGCTAAGCCACGAGTCCATGGCTGATAAGGTTTAGGCAAGAAACTTACAAATGAGGATCTAATCAAAATGATCAATCACCGTTTTCCAATCAATCGGTATCTTGCGATTTAAAACTGTCAACAGTATTTGTCGTAATATATTTCATGTCATTGTTCTATGAAATGCCTGACCTGTTTTCTTTTCCTTATGATTTTTTTTCTTAAATTGTACTTTAAATGATATTTTACCTATGATAAATCCAATAGGGACTCATTTTAGCATTTCATTTCAAAAATGGAATTGAAATGATTTTTTTAGATGTGATAAATTCATTAAAACTAATTTAGCATGTTATATGAAATGTTACACACTCCAGTGACAGAAAAGATATGGATGTCCATATATTGTCTCAATATTTTGTAGTCATAAAATGTATTTCATTAAGATATTTCCGCATGCCATAAAACTATTTTGCCACGTTTTGCCAATGAAGATGTGAGGATGTCCACCATCTACGATTCTTTCTTAAAAAAAAGATAAATATGAGAAAAGTGCACTTCAAACCCCCCCACCCCCCTCCCCTCAAAGTTACATGTTTGGCACTTTAACTCTCAACAGTTCAAAATAAACATTTTACCTCCTCAAATATTTAAATCATATACATTTATCCCTACTAAAACGGTATGCACATGTGTTTTTACAAGGGCAAATTATTAGTTTTACCATTTTCTATATTAACAATATGCTTGCACTATGTATTTTAAGTAAATAAATATGTTTAATTTCTATGCCTCTTTCATATGTTTTAACCGTGTATATTCCTCTTATTAAAAATACAATTTAATTATATTGTGCATAGCACGGAGCGTATACTAATTGATTATTAATTAAGAAAAGTATGGCTCTGTTTGAATGTATTTTGGCCCCTATTTGGTTTGCTTTGGTTTGGTTTAGATAAAACGTATTTTGATTGAGTATTTTGAAAATTCTATTGAAATTTATGCGAAATAATTAAAATATGACTTGAATGTGATTTGGTTGTGAATGCAAAATAATGTTAATTTAATGATGATTTGAGTTTAAAAAAGTGGGGTGTGTTTGAATTTACGAAGTATTTTGGATGTTGGAGTATTATGGGGAAGATGTAGGTGATAAATTTCAAATTAAAGTAATTGATATTATATTGTATGATGATTCATTTGATTGAAATATTATTATTTTAGATTGAAACAATTGTGTCGTGTATTTGTGTAGATTAAAAACAATTCCTGATGATGTCTGATGGCCTATATGCAAAAGCAAAATTTGTCTTCAACTAGAGAGAAATTTTATTAAACTTAATTTCGATGAATCAAAATTACTTATAGAACCACAATAGATTAGTATGAGTGGAGTCACATTCTTTAAAGCCAATTTATTTAGTTTCAATAGAGGTATAACAAAATCTCACAAAAGGAAACGAGATATAATCACATCTAAAAGATGTACGTAAATTTAAAGGCCCAGTTAACTAAAAGTGGGCTCCTGTAGCATGCTAAGTCTTTTAGTTGAAGGCCCACAGTTTTTTGGTTTAGCTCAATTGTTCTTTACAACTCAAGTTTCTAAACTAATAAATTAGATAGTTTAATAAGCCCAAGAAACAAAAGTAAAGGGGAAAAAGTCCATCTTCGAGATTAAACCCTTAAATTAGCAGGTTCATGTTCGAATTTCTATTGAAAGAGGTATTCATATTAATGTGCCCAACCCGTCTTAAAATGAATTAAATTCTTGAAAAACCAAAAAAAAAAAAAAAAAAAAATACTCTGTCGTTGTACCTAGAAACCAAAGAAAAAAAAACCATGGTTTGTCTTATGAGCAAACGAACTTGAAGGCCTTCTCATTTGAAATATTATATATACATATTTTTTTGGATGGATTTGTAAAAATACACTTTAGAAGTAATAAAATTGTCTCCCTTGCTTTTGAATTGGTGGGACCTCTTCTGTACTATTTATTACATTACTACTACTACCACTTAATTCTCGATCTTAGCAATATGTATATTGTCCGGCAAATGGCAATGCATCATTAATTCAAGAATATAATTGTATATGGACCCTGTTTGTTTTTCAATAAATTGTGAGAGTGACTGAACCAAGATCATAAATGAGCTAGCCTACAAAAACAAAAGAGATTGATTATATGGAGACTCATGTCTTGTAGTCATCTGACTCAAACTCCGCCTATTTCCACCAATCAAACAAAATAAATAAATAAATAAATAAATAACTTTATGCCTTGTTATCCATCTATCTTTTTTTAATTTTTTTTCTTCATAATCCTTATTTGTTTGTTTAAATTTTATTTTGCCCTCTCCAACTATTTTCAGTACAACTTATGTTATATGAATATCAACTATTAATTGCATCACTTTGTCCCCCTCAAATTATTGTGCATGCTTCAATTGCAACGTTCGAGCATATGTATTTCAAAATGTTGTAATAGCAAAATGCTTCAAATTTGCCACTTCTGCACTCGAGGCATTATTGCTAACAAATTTTTGATGGAATTATGTAGAAACTTAACTCACGAAGGATAATTATTTAAAAGAGTAAAGTTGTGTATTTAATAGTTGAGGGGTAATAATAAGAATAGTTGAAGCCTTGTAGAAAAGAAAGAGAAATTTTTAGCCTATTTATTTAGATTTTTTTACTGGTGACTTCATGTTCCACGTTTGCTCGAAATTAATTGTCGTTGTATTTGTTATACCCAAAAACAATGTTTAATGTCAACCAACCTCAAGAAAGAAGACGACTTAAGTTTGAAACCCACTACTAATACTACTACGTACCATCAATTCTTATATGTAGGCAGTGGCAGTACATAAATTCATCACCTATGTTTATTTGTATTCATATTCATATTCAAATTAAAAGAAGAAATGCGTGACTTCTTAACTACCCACCTCCAAATTGGGTAGACAAAAGTGTGACATTTGCCAGTCCAAATTAAACAAGAGATCAGATCAGTAAATTAGGCCAACACTCCTTTGAAAATTTATTTTCTCATTGGTTAGGTCAAATAGTAAATACTCAAGATTAACATGTGATTGGTTTGATAGAGAAATGACTAGTCCCCACAATATCGTGAATTCAGATTTCATTTTCCGTCTCGAAAAGAATTTACAAGTTATATAGGTCTAAGGTCACTTGGTAAAAAAAAAAAAAAGAGTAAAATTTCAAAGAATGACCCACAAATTAAACCAACTTTTTTGCCAACAAAAGAGAGATGTTAAGACCATCACAGAATCCCTTGGGCTTCACTTCTTTACGAAAGATAAAGTGTCACTCCACATGCACTACTTCTGTAGCTGGGGAAGATGGCCTTTAATTAAACCAAGGCCCCCTTTTGTCACTCTCAAGTTCAACTACCAACCAATTAAAATGATATTAATCTTAAATCTTGTTTCTTCTACCTAGCTAGCTACTTGTTGTTATATACAATCATTGATTTTTCACATAATTTCTTTTAAAATCAACCAAACCATGGAGTGGTATACATGGTTATCAAAAACTAACCTGGATCCCTCCCTTGTTTACGATTACGCCCTTACATTCACAAACAACGATCTCGAGTTGGACGACATACCATATTTCAGCCACGAATTTCTTCAAAGCATGGGTATTTCAATAGCAAAACATCGATTGGAAATCCTCAAGGTAGCAAGAAAAGAGAAAGGTGAAAGAATATTACGTCCAGTTCTATGGCTAATGTTTGCAATCAAGCAAACGAAGAACTATATTTCAAAGCATGTTAAAGAATTAGTTCATCGCGAGAACTCAAAACTTGCTATTGTGCCTAAGAGAAATAACAGTTTGAGATGGAAAGTAACTATGCTGCAGAGGAACAAGAAATTGAAGGAAGCTTACCTCGACTGGCCTACGAGATACGATAGTGTTCCTGCGGTTGAGTGTGGTCGCGATATATTGATGCTTACGAATGGGAGTCCGATGGTTGAGTCCCAAAGCTCGTGCTCGACTGGAAACTCCAGCTCTGCAGAGCTGAAGGCCAATTTCTCGAGCACTAAGGAGGTTCATTCGCGAGATGGTGAGTATTGGTTGAGTAGTATGGAAGAAATCAAGTGGGATTCAATGTTCAAGAACTTGAAGCCCACATGATTTTATAGTTTTTACAGAGATTTGGAATTTGAAATAGTCCTTATATATATATACATTACATGTCTATATAATATGCTTATCCTGAATAAATGTTGTGCGATCAAGAAATATGAAGCAGTAGAACTGAAATCAATATATCATCATTTATATTTTCAGCCTTCTTATGGCCTATAGACTCATGTAACCAAATCAGTACTACATTACTTGTGATTATAATTTATAAGTTACTTACCTTTTTTGTACATAATGACAAGTAAAGTAAGAACATCACGAGACATAATTGTTATTTTAGTCCCTCATGATTGGACCGTTAGCATTTTAGGTCCCGCACATAATTTGTAAAATTGCAATTTTAGCTGTGATTTTTCGAAACATTTTACATTTGGTTCCATAGTAATTGTATCTGGTCAACACTTTTAGTCTCGCATAACTCTCTTGATTTTGTACTTGTGGCCGCACTCTTAATAGGACTACATAAATTTTGCATTTTTAATCCCAAATTAGAAGAGGAGGAGATTATGACTAAAGATACAAAATATTTTAAAACTGGGACCAAAAACACAATTTTATAAAGTTTTTGAAGTCCAATCCCTTGGAACTAAAATATTATTTCACATCATCAGGTGTGATGCTATGTTTTAGCAGTCATAACCAAAATTTTAAGTAATAAACTACATCAACTATTCAACTGCAAAACATATTTCTACCAAATCATCCAATGTTCTTATCAGTAGAGATACTATAGCCATACTAATTTCACTATCGACGAGGACTTTTATTGTAATACAAGCATAGCTCAGGGGGAATATAGGTAATTTACCCCATAAAAATGAGCCTTTTCCTCCACAACAGAGAAAGCTCTATCTCATTACTCATATAGCATACATATTTATATAACATACATATGATTAACCTGAGCTATCAATGCCCGGAACCTTGAGGTATACGAAAAGAACCTCCAGCATAAAGCATTTGGTAAACTGGCCTTATCCTTACAGTAAGAACTATGCTCAAGAAAGTTCCCAAACCACAAACCCCAGCTAAAACAAGGAATGTAAGCCTAAAGCAATTTGGGCCCATGCAAGAAGACCCCATTTGCTTTGCTGCTTCAGAGTCGTATACTTGGCCCGCAAGCCAACCCGAGAAGAGAAGTGCTCCAGCTGGGTTTCCAAGTTGCATGAAGTTGAAAATTATGCCGAAGTGTTTCAAGCCAAAAACTTCCGAGGCAGTTGGAATCATAATACCGAATTGGAAGCCATAGCAAATACCAAGCAATGCTATGGCAGCATAGAGAGTGCCAGTTATGGATGAAGCAAATAGAAGAAATGTTAAGATCATTATTGCTTGCGTCACTGCCATCCAAAATGTCCGAGGAATCGTTCTTGACCTGCAATCGTTGCAAAGTGGCTTCGTTAATTAAAGAGTGAAATCCGAATATACCCTTGGTTAATTTTATTACCAAAAACCCACCTTGTGTTATTTTTAATTAGCAAAAAACTCTTCCCAAGCTGGAGTGTATATATTGCAGGAAAAATGAGAATTATACCCCCCCCCCCCCAAACAAAAAAATGCAAAAACACCCCCGTTCACCTGAAAGATTGACAATAATCTGTGTTGACCTAAAAAAATGGCAATAGCCCCCTGTCCACTTAAAAAATTGGCAATAACCTTCCTATTGATTTATGAAGGAATTCCAAATGGGTGTTTTTGCATAATGAAATACAAAATACGCCCTATGCTTTGCCTAATTTGCCTTAATTAAGTGGAACTGTTTTCCGAGAAGAAAAACAGTTTTAGCGTCGTTTTAAGATAATTATAATTATCTCTGCCTTGGGCAGAGATAGGGCGCAAAAGATAATAGTATTGTAATTCTTGCACATTCCACTAAAATAACCATTCAGGGCTCAAAAGAACTGCATGTCGCAGATTTCAAGAGAGGACAATGTTGATTGTTGAGTATCTTAAGAGCAATTTTGACATTTTCTTTGAATCACAAGCCTAAAAATTAAGTTGTCGAATATGCCTGACTTCATATACTCATTATAGTGGCTACAAAACAAAATTCATACTAATTGTAGCTAAAAATAATAGCCTTTTCAAATTAGTTAATAATCGAAGAATAAATAAATAATTACCTCACAAAGTGTTCGGAAACAGCTCCAGCCCCAAGTCGACCCAAAAAGTTACAAAAGCTGAACAAACTCAACAATATCGTAGTATTACTCGCACCAAACGATACTCCAACTTGTGCCAAGTTGTTAAGTACAGTTATTCCAGAACCAACTCCAAGAAAGGAAACAATCCACAGAAGCCAAAAGTCAGCCTTAACTACAGCTTCTCGGAAAGTAAAATCCTCCCCTCTCCTCGGTTTCCTCTTCTTCTTCACCGCCCCCTCACCTACAGCAAGAAGTAAATCCACTTCCGATATATCTTCCGACTCGTAAAAACTCCCAAGGTTCGTAGCCGATGAAGATGGGGTCAACAGAGAATCCCTTTGATTAGAATCTTCTCGATTTTTACGGAAAAATGTCATTTTCACGGGTATCGCTAAAGGAGCCATCAAGAGAATCACCATTATAGCAATAAGTATGTAAGAAGCCGTGTTCCCGAGTGATAAAAGATCTTTTAAAATTGTTGTTGTGAGAAGATAAATGGCGAGAGTGAGACTAGCAGCTTGAGTGAAGAGAAAATGAGCGTGCTCTGATGAGTCTTCTTCTCCAGAAGCTGGAGTACAGGGGCGTACAAAGTACATCATTAGTAAGCCGATAGTCGGGATGCCTAAGGCTAGGAATAGTAGTAGATTTGAAGGTGAGCCGTTAAGGACCATAGTGTAGACCTCGGTAAAAACTGCGGCACTTAAACCGACATATCCTTTGAGTATTCCTGCAACCGTCCCTCGACTGAGAGGGAAGTTTCGCATGTTGGTTACGAGAACTGCTGTCCCAAGCCACGCGTTGCTGTTCGTGGCTATACATAAGGCAAACCATAACTGGACATGGTATTAAATGATTAGCAAGAAAGCGTAAGGAAATAAACAAGTCTAATTATTCGCAGAAATTTTTCAGTACACTGCATTATTTCCTTTCATTGTCAAATAGTTCTTTTCTACCGAGTCTCGAGTAGGAAAGATTGGTAGATAAGGCCTGTGAGAACTTAGGTTCAAGTGCTCTAATTGCAGGTTCTATAGTTTTGATTATAGGCATTTGCACCCGATATTATACGGGATTATGTTACCTAGTAATTTTTGTCATAAGAATCTTCAATTTCCGAACTTAAACCACAGAATAAAGAGAACAAAAATGAACAAATATATTCTACAACTTAAATAAATTAATATAGAGGCAGAGGAAGTTGAATAGATAGGCAATGATAAATGCTAAAAGAACTGAAAAGACGAAGGCAGGTCCTATAATTTCATCCTTCACCAAAAGTATAAAAAAAATAGTCAATCTTTCTATGTAAAAAGCACTTCTCAAGTACTATCAATCAAGAATCACAGAGGATTCAATTCAAGTATAAGAAATTTTTATTAGCAACTGTAGGCAATTCCACTTAAATAAGGCAAAAATCCAACTTTCCACAACCATAACCAAAAACCCACATAATTTCAACACTTTACAGAAGTAGAAACTCAATAAATTTCGACATACTTAACCATTTAGCAAAACAATACTATAATATCACACAAGTCATGCCAAAAATCATATCCTAATAAAGTAGAAAAACACAAAATCAAAATTCAGCATACAAAAGGTGAATAAAAAATCCAATCTTTGTGACAAAATCAAAGAACTTACAACCCAATAAGGAAGTGATTGAACAGTTTGACTAACAGCAAGCCAAAGAACACCATAACCCAAGAAAGAAAGACAAACACCAACAAGAAGAACAGCCCATGGAGGAAATTTATTACAAGCAATTCCTGGAAGAATCCCAACATTTTCTCCGATATCATTGGCCACTCCAAGAATTGTGAGTTGTTGCTGATTAAAACCCAGAACTGATTTAAGTGAAGGAGAGTATAAAGGAAAAGTGTATGCATTTCCTGCAGCTATTTGTACCCAAACTGCAGCACCTAAACCTACCCATGGCGGTCTACTTCCTGCTTTTAGCACTGGCATTAGTGGTTTTTTTCCTCTCTTCCTTTTTTGGGTTGAATCTTGGAGTAATGGATTTGCGAAATTTTGAAGGAGAGTAAAATTGAGAGAGAAGTGGAGTTTGATTATGACAAATTGACAATTTATAGTTCTAGGAGTTGGTCGCTTGACATTTTAATGCCAATTTTTTTCTTCTAGTTAATAATATTGACATTGTGGCTGTGCTTACTGCTTAGAGCATCATTTTATAGTATTTTCTTGTTTTAAACGTGGTTTTTTTTTTTTTTTTTGGTTAATATTTTGGGTAAATTATGAATACCCCCTTAAGGTATGGCCTAATTACAAAAATCCCCCTCACGTATTGGGTATTACAAAAATCCCCCTCATGTTTGTCACCTTCTTACAATTAACCCATTGCTCCTAAAATGTTCCAATTTTACCCTTGAAAGTTATTTGTAATGTTTACGGTAAAATATATTAATTTTATGCTTATGGATATTTATTTTAGTTGTTTAATTTAGATTATGATCGTGATCAGAACGACAGAGAGCAAAGTGTCATCGTTCTGGTACGAACTAGGATCAGGAAGGGAGGAGGAGGGTGGTGGTGGTGGTGTGGGTTAGGATTTGGAAAGGGGTTGGGGTTAGAGAAAAAGTGGGGGGAGGGGCATTTTATTAAAATTGAGTATTTTTATTATTTTATTTGAGGGTAATAAAGTAACTTTCTATTTACAATGTATTAATTATTAACTTTTTTGGTTGTATTACACAAATTGTGGAGGTGATCGATATATATATATGTATACAATCCAAGTAGAGGACAAATCATTTTTTCTTTTATTTGATCTATCGTTGTTAAGATAAGACCATCATATATAGAATGTCCCTAAACTGTTAGTGGACACTTTCGATCACATGAATACTGTGATCTATAACATTCATCATTTACAATACAACAATAACAACGTGTTACAAAAACATTACAATGATCTTTCTTTCGGCATAATGTCAGACCATCTTTCTCGCCAATTATCTGGCTACTTTTTAAGCCTTTGCACCCAATTTCACTTCCTGTAATTAGATAATAATAATAATAATAGAAATTAAGCAAGAAATTAGAAAAGAAAATTATAAAGTTACATTATTGACAAATCACTATGAATTATGCGCTAGTTAACTTAAAAGAGGCTCAAAAGCGAATAAATTCTAAAATTCTTGTCTTTTTGGTTAAAATGGTTATATATATATATATATATATATATATATATATATATATAGAATGAATTTTATATTTAAATTACTGTCAAGATTTTAAAATGCACTTACTTACCTCCATGGAGAATAAAGAGTGTAACAATAGTTAGGTAAATGAACGCGAGATTGACACTTTTCTGCGAAGCAGCCATATTGATAGATGAATTTGATGATACAATGAGTTATGAGTAGTTAATTCTACGTACGAGGACTTGTGATTATATACTAGTTAGTATTTCAATCGATGCCATAAATTGAAATATTTTCGATATATTTGGAAATCACATATTTATGTTAATAAATCTTCTTAGTTTAGTTTAAATCATTTAAAATTAGTATTTCAATCGATGCCATAAATTGAAATATTTTCGATATATTTGGGAATCACATATTTATGTTAATAAATCTTCTTAGTTTGGTTTAAACCATTTAAAATTAGTATTTCAATCGATGCCATAAATTGAAATGTTTTCGATATATTTGGGAATCACATATTTATGTTAATAAATCTTCTTAGTTTTGTTTAAATCATTTAAAATTAGTATTTCAATCGATGCCATAAATTGAAATATTTTCGATATCTTTGGGAATCACATATTTATGTTAATAAATGTTCTTAGTTTGGTTTAAATCATTTAAAATTAGTATTTCAATCGATGCCATAAATTGAAATATTTTCGATATCTTTGGGAATCACATATTTATGTTAATAAATCTTCTTAGTTTGGTTTAAATCATTTAAAATTAGTATTTCAATCGATGCCATAAATTGAAATATTTTCGATATCTTTGGGAATCACATATTTATGTTAATAAATCTTCTTAGTTTGGTTTAAATCATTTAAAATTAGTATTGCACCGCCAGCAGTCCTTTTGATCTATAATTAAAAATATTATGTATGGCCTATCACGTACATGACCACTTATTGTACTACTAAGTTAGAAGTAACATATTTGTTATTTTTCAAATAAGTTACTTTTTTTGCTTTTAAAGATCTGAAAAGAGATAATAAACGCCACAAATCACAATTTACTAAAAAGTGATTGTGATTTTGAGGGCAAACACGTCCAAATCACAATAAAGATTCAAAAGTATATTTTAGAGTTGTCAGTGTTATACCAAAGTTAACATAAATCTACATGACGCTTTCAAAAAAAAATAAAAAATCTACGTGACAACTTTAAGGGCATGTTTGTTTGGCATCTTCCAAAAGAAAAAATCGTGTTTGAAAAAAGCTAGACAAATATTTTTTCTATTTTCTAAAATAAATTTATCTTCTCTCAATTTTTTTAAACCACTCTTTCAAAAGTCAAACAAACTACAATTTCTTATCTCTAAAAAAAACCTACATTTAGATTTGACATAAATTAATCTATTTCTTACACAACTTATCTGACATGACAAACATGATTTGAAATAAAGTCTTACAAATTTAACACATACAACTTAATTATTCCAAAAAAGTTTACATTTACTTTATTTCTCAAATCACTCTTCCAAAACTCAAACAAACAAAATTACACCAATCGAAATTATTTCACAAACTTCCACCTCCCTTCGAAACTACTCTCCCAAATAGCAAACAAATATGCCTTAAACCTCCCCATCACCCTAAATCTATGTGACAACTCTAACACCTCCCGGAAGAACAAACTATGTGAGAATTATTCAACTGATAAGGGTGTAGTATTATTTATGTTACAAACGTGTAAATAAATATAATCATTTTATGATTAATTAGATGTTATCAAAACGAATTCGAACCATTTATCAATAAAGAAAGATAGTGTTTTTATTTTGATAAATTAAAGAAAGATAGTGATGTACAGATGTACTGATGTATGCTACGTGCTGCCCCAAATAAAGAGGTAGACTAGCAAATGACGACGGAATCAATGAAAATGAAAATGACGGGTAGGTAAAGCAATAATAAGTTCAATTATAATGCAGTAATGTAAGATTTTTTTTATTTATCTTTTTTTAATCTGTTCCTTTTTTTCTTCTTCTTCCTTTAGGAATCACAGAAGAATCTCATATATATATGAGCTATGAATCCTTTAGGTGTACTAATTGTAACAATATAGTATTATTTAGTTTTTAAAAAAAAAATATAGAAACAATAAGCACGAGTAGCGTCATCAATTACAAGTTGTCTAATTCGTTAGTTAAATCAATCATTCTAAGAAAGGAATTAATTTTGTTATAGAATGAGCTAGCACATTACCTTCTCTACAAATAAAAGTTACATCAAACAAATAAAATACCTTGAAGTTGTGATGAATTTGTTCTCCTGAACAATACTAAGTAATAGCTCAAATCGCACAGTTTGGGAGATTCCTATAATCACATGCATTCAAAGGAAAATTGTTAATATTGATTGTCTCGTATTTTAGGGGTAGTGTGGGTTTGTTCGATTTTGGGCCTAACGCAATACTAGGGCTGTATTTGGATGGGTTTTGGTCCGGTCTCGTGGGTTTCGCGAGACCGAGCAAAAACCCATCCAAATGAGTTTTCGTCAAACCCATAAAACCATCAAAAACCTATAAAACATTGATTTGACACCTGCCATCTACTTTTTTCCTCAAATTTCATTAAAAAAGACATTGATTTAACACCTATAACCTACTTTTTTCCCTAAACTCCAACATCCAAACTCAATCCAAGTGAGGTCTCAAAGGTTTCATCGAAACCACCCAAACCAATTTTTTTAAACCGAAACCCGCGAAACCGAGCCAAAACCCATCCAAATAGACCCTAGTATTTTCACTACTCTAGCCCCACACCCAGCCCAGCAACTACTGAAAGAAAGTCCGTTTCATAGTTCATTCTTGATTGTAGTTTGTTGTTTGTTAATTGATACTATACTTGGATGTAAAAACTCTTTTAATGTACATTTAATTTAAGTGCACATGATTAAACTCTGTAGATTTACATACTAAAATAAAATGTAAATATTCCAAAATCCTAACAAGATCTACTTCATTTTGGTGTCACATGATGAATCCTATTTACAAATTATATGCGTGAATATAAATTCATGTGTAACGCAAAAATATAATAAAAGATCCATCCAACACCCTTTTGTTCCAAAACCATTCTAAACATTCAGGACTCTGTCCAGCTTAAAATAGTAGGGATCAGCTGATCATGTGCCAATGATTGAATTAAACTGTACATAATAATATGCTCATTGATGAGCTTCGTGAAGGCATCAACATGGTGCTGCATTGTTCAAATTCTTAAACAAATAGTACTACATTAATTGATTAGTTAATTAACTTTGGATAATGTAAGGAGTTCAATTATAAATATAACTGTGGATAATGTAAGGAAGTGCACTGTGGTTTCTAAAGCCTAGTCATTCTTTTACACCCACTTTTCAGGTGAAAATGCAATCATGTCAACATTATTATTACATTAAAACAAAATTCTTTGTATTGCTAAAAATATATATATACATATATATATATCAAAAGAGACATAACAAAAAGAGTTATTTGTTTACCCAAGAGCTTCTAAAAAATGGTGATATATACGTTTATAAAATCCAATTAGGTAACAATTTTACCGATATATTGACTAAAGCATATTACCAACCATGTCATTCAAAACGATGGTCCAAAATTTTGGAGTGCGTCAACTAGGGACCTCGTATCGACTTAGGGGGGAACGTATCATTAACGATAATTTGAATAATGTATCCTCCAAAGTTTTGTTTTTAAAGAATAAGGTAGTGTACAAGATCAGGTCAAGAGTTATACTACTTGCGTTGGCACCTAGGGCTCCAAAATTTTATATGTATATGTATGTGTGGTTTTTTTTAAGGATATATAATTAGATGATATATAAGAGTTACAAATGTAATAATTAAACAATAAATTATTGAAGGTTAGTTTATTTTTTCGTTAATTCGAGATTGTATTTAATATTGATAAAAGTTAAAATAACTTTAATCGAATCAAATATGTGTCTATTTTGGCTCAAATTTAAATACTATTAGTTCTATGAAATGACAATTGTTCTTTGAGTTTGTTATCGTATGATCATATGCATAACAAACATAATTCATATCAATTTTTATCAAGCAATTATGAACCAAATATCAAATAGTTTTGTTTAACTTCAAACATATGAACAATTGTTTATCAATTATGATTCATGTGAAGCTTTTTGAACCACAAATAGATAATAATTAATCTTGACAAGTAAAAACAAATTATGTACATACATTTGTTAAGGAATTATATTATGTATCCATACTTGTAAAATTTGCTCCATGTAAAATTTTAAAAGCATTTTTACTATTAATTATGTCAAAACAATTAAGTGAATGTGTTATTTTATCTATTTCAAATATAAATGTCAACATTTAATTTGTACGTATTCTTCCAATTTTACGAGTAAGAGAATAAATTTGAGTGACCAATTTTTTTGAAAATATATGGTGCCCTAATACTAGAGTTCTCCAATTATGTAGTACAACCGATGCACCACGTCATCAAGTACACGTGGTGCAGCCCACCAATACACATGGGACATGTGGATTATTAATCCACATCACCCCATGTTCTGGCCATGTTCCAAAAAAATAGGGGTTCAGAAAGTTGTGTTCACACTGTCAGAACATGGGGTGATGTGGATTAATAATCGACATGCCCCATGTGTATTGGTGGGCTGCACCACGTGTACTTGATGACGTGGTGCAGCGGTTGTACTACATAATTTCTCGAGCCTAGGGCCCATATGAATATATGTATAAAAAAAAAGCCTTTGTTTATTAATTAAATAATTAAATAAATAAATAAAAATAAAAAGTTGAGGAATTATAATCTGTATAGGAGACATTCTTGAGATATTCATCATATTCTCCTCTAAATTCAGAACTCTCCACATATTTATTTTTTCCAATAACACCCTAGCCTAGGTACTAACAATTAATTTTCCATGGATTCCGAGGAGGAAGATTACTACTACTCCTACGCGGCCGTGGCGGAGGAGGAGCAATCGGACAATTCCAAGGAGAAAAATTACACAATCCTAAAAGGAGAAGACATTAGTAAACTTCAAAACGACGAAATCTCTACCGTTTCGAACGTTCTCTTTGTTTCCAGGGGAGCCGCTTGTTCCCTATTAGGTTTCTACAACTGGAATATTGACATCGTCTGCGATCAGTGGTTTGCCGATCAAAGCAGAGTTTGTGAATCGGTCGGTCTATATACGTTGGAGAAGAACAGACACAGACATAGACAGAGTAGTACTAGTAACTGCGAGATTTGCCTCGAAAATTATGAATTTAGTTGTATGATTTCTAGTAATGCCTGCGGTGAACATTTTTACTGTGGTAATTGTTGGGAAACATATATTCATGTATCAATCAACGATGGCGGCCCTGGATCATGTCTAACCCTTCGTTGCCCTGAGCCCTCGTGCCACGCCATAGTCGATGCAGACATGATTGATTCTCTAGCGTCTTACGAGGATAAAGACAAGTACTATAGACACCTTCAACGATCTTATGTTGAGAATAGTAGAAAACGTAAGTGGTGCTCAGGCCCAGGATGTGATTTTGTGCTACAATGTGAAGATCATAGTGACATGCATGATGTTACATGTCATTGTTCAAATAAGTTTTGTTGGAATTGTTCGAACGAGAGCCATAGGCCTGTCGACTGCAAAACGGTTCAAGAGTGGTATAGTAATCTTCAGAGATTTCCTGAAGTTGCAAACATTGATTGGATATTGACTAACGCAAGACGATGTCCCAAGTGTAAGCGTCCAATCGAGAAAGATGAAGGTTGTTGTCACGTAAAATGTGCAAGTCCTTGTAGATTTGAATTTTGTTGGTTGTGCCTTGGCCCATGGACAGTCCATCATATTTGCAGTAAGTACAGTTCTACTACTACTACTTCGAGTTTTAGACCGACGGTAGGATATGGTAATTTGGAGAAAGCGAGGTATGCACATTACTATGAGAAATGGGCTTATAATGATAGTTTGATGAAGAGGGCTTTGGTTGATTTGAGTCGAGCGAGAACCGAGCACATTGAGAAGCTTGCAAGAGCGCATGAATTAGTGGGTGATGCTCAACTAAATTTTGTGACTGAGGCATGGGACCAAATTGTCGAAGGTAGGCGTGTATTGAAATGGTCGTTCGCTTATGCATATTATTACATTCTCGAAAGGGAGAAGAGGAAGAAGAGTTTTTTCGACTGCTTGCAAGGGGAAGCAGAGTCTGTTTTGGAGAGGCTTCACTATTGTGCAAAGCAAGAAATTGTACAATACCTCCTTGACGCTGATCATGTTGTACCTTCCAGGAAGAAGAAGAGTTTTAATAATTTTCAGTCCAAGCTTGTTTGTCTTACTGGAGTTACAAAGAATTTCTTTGAGAATTTAGTAAGAGCATTTGAGAATGGCCTTTCTGAAATTAAGAGTCTTGGAAAACCTAACTGGTAAATCTAAATTAATCAATTGCAACTTCTTATTCCATTAAAATAATTTTTGAGAGGATTATCAATCTGTCCATGAGTTATTCATTAGGAAACAGTCCAAAATGTAATAGAGATTCATCTACTTATTATCCATGAACTTAGTCTTCTAATTCATGTAGTTTTTGCATAACTATTCATTTAATTAAACAAGGTTGATTATCGGATATTTTTGTACTGTCACAGCTTGTGTAGACATAAATGTTTTCTTGTATGTTTTTGGATTTTAATTATTATGTTGTTTGTACTCTGATTCCCCTGAAGTTTACAATTATGATTTAATTACAACTAGAAAATGAATTTATTGACTAAGCCTTTTGAGTTAGAATGACTAATTCTCTTATGAAGGGTGATGTTTGATGTTTGATATATGATTTTAGCCTCTTGGATTTAATTTATTGACTAATTACGATGAAAAATTGCAGATATCACTGTCAGTATGAGCTATGCTGGTCATTTTGTTCTTATATTTTTGCATCAAAGTAGTAATTTTATTGATGATTAATTCATGAGTTGGGCGAATGAATCATAGAACTCAAAAGACTAAATAGCACTTTTGGTCTTCCTTATGGGTAATTTTTTTTACACATCCGTCCCTTTTAAATTTTTCGTAGCAGATTCATTCCTTTTAAATCTTTCGTAGCAGATTCGTCCATCTTATCGATGTAGTGTAACACATTTGTCCATCTCAAATTTTTCGTAGCAGATATAGTGCAACACATTCATCCCTTTTAAATTCAAAATACATCAATTTTCGTCTATTTTAGGATGTATTTTGATACAAAATGATGTATTTTGGAATTAAGAGTGACGAATGTGTTACATTACATTGATAAGAGGGACGCATCTGTTACGTAAAATTTTAGAGGGGCGAATGTATTACATTACATTGATAAGAGGGACGAATCTACTACTAAAGATTTAAGAGGGACAAATGTGCAAAAAATTGTTTATAGGGCGGACCCAAAGTGCTATTTACTCGACCTCAATATATCTATATAAATATGTTTGGTATTTTCATTTGATATTGGTGTTTTAGATTTTGGTTTTGGAAAATTAATTCATTTGTTCTTGTAGATGGTTGAAACTTAAAACATGGCTTATTTCAGCGGAATTTTCAGAACGTAAAATAATGAGAGAAAAAAAGTTAGTAATTCTTTTGATAGCATGTGATATGGATGTTGGGGCTTTGAGATGAAATAGGTATGTATGTGTTAAATATATCTTGTGGTGAATATTGGAAAATGTAGATGTAAAAGCATATTAGTTGGGAAGTATATTCATCGGGAGTTTGTATGATGATTCTATCGAAATGCAAAATACTTCCTTATGTTATATTAAATTTATACGAAATTACTCTGCAAAATATTTGTTGCATAAAATGTAATGAGTACAAATTTCAATTTAAACCAACATGTTTTCTTTAGAACCATATTCATTTTCTCATCACAATTATTTTTAACGTTCAAATCAACTTTAGCAAGAATCTTTAATAATATTTTATATTCAAATAAAGAAATCAAGCCAAAATACAGGTGTGTCAAATCTTATTAATATTTAATATTCAAATAAAGAAATCAAGCCAAAATATATGTGTGTCAAATCTTAATATTATCTATTTTAATTTAATTATTTATACTTATTGAAACTTTATAGCAATTACACAATTTTATTTAAACTTTTAGGGTAAATATGTAGTTATTATTTTAAATTTAGTCAAATTCTTCAATTCTTCGAGGGTAAAGCAATAATAAGTTTTAAATTTCGTAAGGACTTTTGGTGTTACAATACATATTTAATAGAGAATATAGTGAACCACTTTATTGTGTTTATAAACTGAAAATTTACATTTAGAGGTGAAGGGACAAAATGCCCATGAAGTCAGACATGTACAAGGTACGTGAGGCCGACTCCATTAAAAAACCACAAGTGAAATAATTTATTGGTAAGAGGACCTAACCGCTGGGAAAAAAAATAGAGGGATAAAAATTGCCAAAAATGTGCTATAAGAGGACAAAAGGGATATTTACCCTTTAGAGAGATGTGTAAATTTGGGCTGACATAAAAAGCTTACAATGGTGAAACAAATAGAAGTTATTAGCCCAATGACTGAAGCCCAATTTTAATAGTAGTTTGGAAGGGTAAATCAAAGTAATTATATGACAAGTGTAATATACTTGTTTTAAGATTAAATATAATTTTTATGAGAGTGATCAATCACAAAATAATGCAATATATTTATTTGATGATTGGATGAGTTTGATCAAATCATGTTTGAACAAGAAGTTTTCCGGTTCTTGATATGCCTTTTAACCGCGGGGTTATAATTTTATTTACCTCCCTTTATAAGAATAATCTATACTTTATCATTCTCCTATATAAAAGTGGACGTGTGTCCTCTTGTACAAAAAATTATAAGATCATTTTGTAATTTTTCGTTGGAGAGTACAATTTACGTGTCCGAAATCGAATAACAAATTAAAAATGAGGGTAAACTATAAATACCCTATTAGGTAAGGTTTAATTATAAAAATTACCATCACATATTGAATATTATAAAAATTTCCTCCAGATTTTTCACCTTCTTACAAATTAATTTCTTGTCCCTAAAATGTTCTAATTTTGCCATTAGGTATTATTTGTATTGTTTGTAATGTCTTATAAATATTAAAACTTGGGATCTAATTATTATATCTTATAAATTAGAAAAGAGATAATTATACATTTACTACCAAAGTAATTGATAAAATTTATAATTATCCATAATTTTTAATAAATATTGCAAAAAAAATATTTATATATGTTAAATAAATTTATTTTATAAATTAATAAAATTATATTTTATTATAAATAAGATATTTTAATTTATTAAAGTTTATATTGTATTTTAAATTAAAATATTTATTAAAATTTATGGACAATTATAAATTATATCAATTATTTTGGTGGTAAATATATGATAATTATTTTAAAATTCACAAGGTATAACAATTAACACTCAAATTTTAAAATGGGTAAACGCCACTTTTGGTCCCTCTTATCATTAACTTTTTACAGAGTGGTCCCTCTTTTTTTTTCCCACTTTAGTCCCTACTATGAATTATTTGTTTCACTTTAGTCCTTATCAAGTGGTACAAGGCGATTCCGATAACATGTGATATGCTCATGAGGGTAATTTTGTCATTTCAAGTAAACTAACATTGATATTTTCGTCTTTCTAATTATTTAAAAAAAACTAAATTTTCAAACTAAGCTTTCATTCCAATCGAACTTAATCGTACATTTCGTTCCAAACTAAAGTTTTTTCCTAAAATCTTTTTCAAACACCAAAATTGCTCACCAATTAAACAATATCTCAAATAGTCTCAATAGTGAACGGACGAAAATGCCCTAAACAATAATCATATGCATGTTACGTGTTATCGGAACCACCTGATAAGGACTAAAGTGAAACACATAATTCATAGTAGGGACTAAAGTGAAACAAATAATTCATAGTATGGACTAGAGTGGGAAAAAAACATAAAAGGGACCACTCTGTAAAAAGTTAATGATAAGAGGGACCAAAAGTGGTATTTACCCTTTTAAAATTTATAACATATTATAAACATTACAAATAACTTCTAGGACAAAATTGAAACATTTTAGGGACAAATTGTTAATTGTAAAAATGTAATAAATTTAAGAGGAATTTTTGTAATACTCAATAAGTGAGAATAATTTTTATAATTAAATCTTACCTTATTGTATTATTGTAGTATTCATAATTTACCCTAAAAATTACAAATATAATAGATCATATCATATGGCTTTAATTGCAATAAAAAATTGTAAATATTCGTTCAGCACTCTGCCCAAGTATCTTGCTAGATTCTGTTCAACATTAAAATAATAAAATCAGCTCATCTCATCTCATGTGCCATCCCATGATTGAATCAAACAGAATGAATACCCCTACTTACTATATGCTATGCTTGGCGAAGGCATCAACTGGACTGGTGTTGCATTGCATTAATCAAGTTTTTGGACCAGATAGCTATTCATAATTAATTGATTGTTTTAAGTTTAAATATTTTCATTAAGATCAATCTTAATTATATAATAATAACATTAAATATCCAGATAACGAAATCGAGCCAAAATACATAGTCACATGGTGGTATCAATTAACATCTGGTATGTTCTGATCTGGTCTGATGACTCATATATAGTATACCAGTAAAGTAGTATATATACCAAATAATTAATTTAATTATAGGTGGTAAGCCAATTCCACAAACCAAGCAATTATTGTACCCATCCCATGAAACATGGGCCTCATGCACAACCACATGCCCCCACACTATTTTAATTAACTACTAATTGATTCGATTCAAATATATATTAGTAATTGACCTCCAAACATTTCTCAATAATATATAGAAGTAATTGTTTTCGTATTTTGGTTCTTTGAACTCCATATATTCAAAATGAATTTCAGATTCCCAAATCACACAAGGATTCCAACTATATCGAAAGAGGAATTTCGAAATTACTCGGACTTACGCCATAATTAATTAATAAGCTTAAAATTTTATTTTACAAATTTAAACCGGTAATTAGAGTACTATTTTTACTCAAAAGATTAAAAAAAGAAATAGAATAAAATAACCACATCTTATTTAGCTATCTATTTTTGGCTATATCTTCTGTTTATCTGAATAGAGCCATTCACAATGGCATGTAATTGGTATTTTTTTTGTTTTTGTTTTTTTTATATATATTTAAAAAAATCTTATTTCCCATCACAATGTTCTTCAGATCATTCTTCTTTTCCCCCTGTTTGTTGATTCCCGTCAATCTTGAGCTTTCTTTGAATGAAATTATCGGGAGAAAGGAAAACAAATAAACTTCTCGTCAATTTTCTCAACCAGGTTCTAATGGCTGCTATCCAATAAACCAAGACAAATTATTAATCTTAAATAAAAAGAAAATGGAAAAAACATTAAACAAGCGAAATATATATAACGTTTACGCAACTAAATGACATATACTCATCTCCTAAGTCGTGGCGTGGCTGATAAAAAACTATACTGGTGTGTGGATGGGTTTTGGCCCGGTCTCGCGGGTCTCATGAGACTGAGCCAAAATTCTTTCAAATGAGTTTTCGTCAAATCCATAAAACCATCGAAAACCTATTCAGAAACTTACACTCAAACTCTTCAAACCTATAAAACATTGATTTGACACCTACCACCTACTTTTTCTTCCAAATCTCACTAAAAAATACATTGATTTGACACCTATCACCTACTTTTTTCCCTAAACCCCAACATCCAAACTCAATTCAAGTGGAGTTTTAACTTATTCAAACCACAAAACCCAAGAGCCAAAACTCATCCAAATGAAGTCTCAAAGATTTCATCGAAACCACCCAAACCAATTTTTTTAAACCGAGACCTACGAAATCGAGCCAAAACCCATCCAAATAGACCCTACAATATTATCATGCAAATCAAAATTTTTGGCATTTTGCATCCTAATTAAAGAATTTGACAATTTGCATTCTGATTTAAAAGTTTAAGCACTTTGCATTATAAAAATATAGATTTTGGCACTCTTCAACCTAAAAATATATAATGTTGACACTTTACAACCTGAAAATGTAATATTTTCCACTTTTTGCACTCTTCCCCGATTTTTATTTTTTTGGCACTCTGCACTCTAAAAATATAATTTATATGACATTTTGCATCCTAAAATTTTTTTCTTTGAAAAATCTCATGAATGTCGTCGAAAAAGAGATAAAATGGTCATTTCTATGCATAACAATTATAAAAATTTTATTTTTAATAACTTATTTTAACATTTTCTCTTAATAAAATTGAGAAAAAAAAAAGAATGGGCCTGTTTGTTTGGCGTTTCCCAAAAAAAATTCGTGTTTGGGAAATGCCAAACAAACATGATTTCTATTTTCTAAAATAAATTATTCATCTTTCATTTTTCTCAAACTACTCCCTCAAAATCCAAACAAACAACAATTTTTCTATCTCTAAACAAAACATATATAAACTCTACTATAATTTGACATAAAGTAACTTATCTCTTACACAATTTATCTCACAACAAACATAATTTGACATAGAGTCTTACACATCTTACACCTACAACCTAAGTCTTCCAGAAAAACCTATACCCACTTTATTTCTCAAACCACTCTCTCAAAATTCAAACAAACAACATTACGCAAATCGAGATTATTTCACAAACCTCCACTACTCTCTCAAATTACTTTCCCAAACACCAAACAAACAAGTCATTATCTTTGTTGTGTTTTCTAATATCCTCTATATTCTTTTACCTAAAAAAAAATAATATCCTCTATATTATTTGTATTATATCTGAAAAACACGTTTACAAATCTAACATGTTATATTGCATGATATTGTTTCTAAGACCAATATGAATCGATCCTAAATTTGCCTATACGAAATACTCAATAACTCTAAATTTATTTACTATTATTATGCTAAATTTATCAAATTACAAAAACGAAAAAAAAGTTCTTACCTAATCACTAATAGCTACTAAATTGATTAAAATAATAAAAGTGCCAAGAATATAAATCTAGGTTCAAAATGATAAAAAAAAATTATATTTTTAAGGTATAAAGTTACAATATTCTATACATTCAATCTGCAAAATATCAAAATCTATATTTTTAGGTTGCATAATATCAAAATTATTTAAAAATAGTGATCATTATACTATCAAAACACACACTAAAATGCAAAGTGTCAAATAAATTATATTTACAAGGTTCAAAGCAATGTTTTCAGAACCGGACCGGATAGTGAACCGGTGAGCCGACTGGTTAGTGGTTTTACTGGTCGAACCGGTCGGACCGCTGGTCGGACCGAATGACGTCATAATAATGTAATAAATATATTTAATTTTAAAGTATATGTAATATGCATAAAATTTAAACATTATCCTACAATTGATTAAAAATATACAAAATCTTATAATATATTTAAATTAAATCATATAATATTTATCTAACTTATATCATAACGGTAATATGATACTAATTTATATGCTCATATAAATATAATATGATTACATTTCTTTATAAAAATTTAAAAGTGTAAGTTAAAAATACAACAAACTAAGAAATTCATAAATTTTAAAATATTGTTATGTATAAAAGTCTAATATTCAAAGTCAAACTTGCTTAATATATCGAGTTGACTCTTTATCCTAAAAATAATATTGAAAATAAATATTTTATAGAACAAATTTTAATAACAAATTATTACTTGAGTATTAATTTTCATTCATAATGAATAAATTGTTAATTTGGCTACAGTTTCTATATTTATAAATTTTAATTTGAAAAAAATTCAACAAAAATAAAGTAGCTCAAGTGGTAAGGAAGTTATGTTTCACCTAAGAGGTTGGGTATTCAAATCCCATATTTTACATGAATTTTTAGTTTAATTTTAACATTTAAAAAAATCAAAAAATCAAAAAAAAAAAAAAAAATCGGAACCGGGTTGAACCGGTCCATACCGGTTCACCGGTTTTGGACCGGTTCGACCCGGTTCAGACTGGTTTTTAAGTAAGATGGTTTTAGGAGGTAAACCGGACCGAACCAACCTCCGGTTCGCGGTTGAACTGTCGGACCGACCGGTCCGGTCCGGTTTTAACAACATTGGTTCAAAGTGCCAAAATTTTTGAATTATGATGCGAAGTGTGGAAACCAGATAATTTCATGGTGCAAAGTGACAACCATATAATTTAAAAGATGAACTTGTGTTAATTTAAGTCAAACCTGATATAAAAGTAAACATCAATAGTGCAAACCATATATTAGTATATAACAATATTTACAACTTCTAATCCTATTATATTCTTCAAAAATATACAAAGTATTTCCAACATCATGTTCCATAGTTCTCCTTAGAATAAAAGAATGAAAGAAAATAGAAATATAAAACCAAAACCCCGAGTTCTTTCACTAATGCAGAACTCCAGTTAGGTCTGACTTCAATTCACTCCACACCAGCCCATAAAAAAATAGGCTAACACTGGTCCAGTCCGACTCGGCCCTTCAACTCACCGAGTCAAATTCAAATTCTTCTGTACAGAGAACAAAAGAAAACTCTTAAAATTTTCATATTCTCAATTCGCTAAAAATCTTTAGCTTTCGACATCAATGATAACCGGCTAGGACGCGGCTGGAAATCGAATCGCCGCCGCAAGCTGTGCGAAGACGGCCGAATCAAAGCCGCAAGCGCTCTCTTCATCAAATCCCCTTCCACAGTTCCGATTCGAACCAAAGAATTCGTCATCGCCGATCGCCGCATATTCAATTGATGACTCGACTGATACGACGCCGTTTTGTTACTACTAGTATACCCTGGGGAAATACTGTTATTCTTATGGAGGCTGCACCGGAAGGACCCTGGGTGCGTTGTAGGGGAACACATACACGTCCTCTTAGGACCCGAACTCAACGATCGGTGCGAGGCGATTGGTTGCCTTCTGGAGGCTGAAAATCGGACCGAAGGAGAAACGGATCTGCCAAGGCTGATACGGGTGGGGCTGGTGGTTCGGGTCAATACGGGTTCGGGTCGGGTAGTGAAGGTTGAGGATGATGAAGCGGAGATGGAGGATGAGCAGAATCGGCCAGATGGAGAGAGAGATCGTTGGAATTGGCTGTGGAAGGTTGTACCTTGTGAGGATCTTCTTGAGGACGCTTCCATTGTTTGTAATTTTTTAAATTTGAATTCTTAAATTTGTAATAGTGAAAAAGAATGGAGGTTTAGGAGATTGTTTTGAGTGTTTATTTTGGCAAACCTCTGCACAACTGAAGCAACAATTATATAGGGCAGGAAGTGATGGCAGCTTCGTTAATAAAACAAGATATAGGGGTGTTTTGGTATAAACATTGATCGGCCGTTGTTTAGGGTTTTCTATGGGGGTCCAGTTATAAGCAATGGGCTATCAGGAAAGGAAATATACCACGCTTTTTCGAGTGCGTTATGCTTACGCGTTGGAGAAAATAATATCAGATTCAGATGCTGTGGAGTGTGGGGTTTAATGTCCGAATTCATTTTGAGCTACATGTCATGTCACTAGTTCTTTTTCCTTTTTGTTGTTTTTTTGAGTCGACATATATAATATCTTGACCCGTTTGTTTGTGTTATCTCCCTAATTAGCTGGAGAAATAGTCACATACTAATACTAATATTAATATTATTGAAAAATTATTGCCTAAATCAGGGCCAAAAAGATACTTCTAGATTTAAAATCAATAAATCTGGATATAATATAGTAATTCACTTGTTTGATTTTAAGTAGAGTAATCATATTCTAAATTAAATTTAATCTTTCTCAAAATATAAATACCCCTACCTAGGAGGATACTCTATTTTAATCGTTCACAAAATAAAAATGAGTGTAATGTGTTAAAGAAAATGTATCTTATACAAATGCAATGTCTTGTGATTAAAATAACTTCAACAAATTGAATCGGACTTAGGATACTATTTTATGTAGTGAGGAAAAAAAAAAAAAAAACTAACAAGTATTTAATTGATAAAATAATGTTAAACTAGAAAAATATTTACATTTTTAGTATGACTCGAACCCAAAAAACATCTTGAATCTTTGAAAGTTTAGAATTATAATTTATATCTTCTTGTCATTTATAGGTATATATATAACTCATTTGATCATAGGCTCTAAAAAATATTCACCTAACAAAAATAGTATTAAGCTAGAAAAGTATTACTTACATTTTTAGTGAGTTCGAACCTTTAGAATATAATCTATATTTTACGTATAGGTAATTCATATTTGAGTGTTCGACAATATATAAATCATACCTAACTAACAAAAGCATAATTACACTGGAATTTTTAGTGGAATTCGAATCCAAAACATTTAATAATGATATTGAACCTTTAGAGTTAATTTACATCGCAATGTTATATATAGATAATTCATAATTCATATTTGACCATAATATAATTTACCCTTAATTATGAATCCAGCTACCAAACTGACTATACTTTCCCATTAATTCAGTTACAAAAACTTATAATGAGTACTTACCCTTAATTACCCTTAATGAACTGTATTTTAGATTTTGATGCATCTATTTGTCAATCATTTCAGTTACTAATTACCATTTTACTTCATTATGTACAGTACCCGATCAAAAAATTTCAATCTTTTAAATGATTTATTTTGTTAAATATTATTTATATTTATGATATATTAAACCTTTTAAATATTAATATGTATGATATTATATGATATTATCAACTTATTAGTGAAATATATCAATCAAATTATTTAATATAACTTTTATAAATTTAGTCCAGTTGACAAATCTAGCAAGAGATAAAAAAAATGGGTCTAAGGAAGTAATTGGTACAGAATATTGTATTGATTTGAATAAGGAAACGGTTCTTGGCATCTGCATGTTTTTGCACTTTTCATTAATTAATATTTTGTTCTCATAACACATGGTAGATTAATTGTATCTTGTACTCGTAATACATTGAATTACAATTAATATTCTTGAGGAAACTAAATAAAATGAACATTACATATAATAATTATAGGGAAATGCTTTGTATTAAGCAGGTAAATAATTATATGCTTTGTTTCTATCCAATATTAAATGGAAACAAATTTGTGTATAATTCAAGCAATTAGAGACAACCTTAAACTTCTGATTTTTTCCAATATGTAATTATGAGCAAATTAAATAGTGATTGATATATTGCAATGTCTAAAATTTATCTTAATTAAGATGATAAATTAAATAAGTAAGCTGGGTCATGATGCTTTCTATCTTTCTATTTCTTTGACCTGTACGTATTAGGTCTTCTAATGGACGTCCACAATACCACAACCTCTTATTAATTAATAATTATTATCTCCCCATTATTTTGTAGTTGCAACTGCTCCCTTTATAATATCAATTTGCATCACAAAAAAAAATTCAGAAAGCATTAGCTAATTATAATAAAATAAGAAAAAGAGAATCAAAATATCAAAGAAAGGGAAAGGCGATTCATGAGGAAGATTTGAATTGCTTTAAAATATCTCAGACTTTATTGACCTTTTTGGTATCTATTTAATTTTGTTTTTGACTCTTCACTTTCACTACATTCTAATTAAGGTTCCACAACAACCATTGATTAGTATTTTGCAAGTCATCCACACTTGATTATTTTATGAAAATATATAATGATTCAACATGTACACCAAACGCGCGTGTTATATAGTAAATCTAATTAATTGATATGTTATAAAAAAATCTAACAAATTGATAACTCTACGGGGCAATTTTTTAAGAACTAAACTGCAAACAAATTGTTTTTCTTTTTTCTTTTAGTACGCCAAAATTGTAGTACATATGAGACTTAAGAAAAATGATGTCACGTCATTATTGTATACAATGAAATGATAGTTTTAAGAAAAAATTCCCAAGAGAAATCCTAGAAAATGGTGAAATTCATGCATGAATAATTCAATTACTATAATTTTTCGACATTATCCTTCCAGGAATTAAATTCTTCAAAAATGTAATAATGTCGATTTTTTTGTTTTTTTTTAGAGAGTGCTCCTCGCAATTGAATGCAAATAATAATGCCGAAATTCTTTCTTCAAAAAAAAAAAATAAAATAAATAATAATGCCGAAATTCACTAGCAACTAAAATTACCAAGAGCAAAGTGCACGTTTGGCTTACCCTAAATAAAAGGAATTTGAGTTCTCTCAAAAAAAAAAAAAAAGAAAAAGATAAATTATTAAAAGGAATTTGAGATTGTCGTTGGGATTTAAATATTCTTCGCGTGGGCCTTTCTTCTAATGCGTTCAAATTTTTCGTATACCTTTTTATTGTATAAAATTATAACATCATTAATGAGCCGGACATAAATCAATTAGAAAGATCATTTATACTCCCTCCGTCCCATTTTAATTGTCGTTTTAGAGAATTTTTTTTGTCCCAAATTATCTGTCACTTTAGAGTTTCAATGCACTATTAATTACATACTTTCCCATTTTGCCCTTTACTTTTTCTCTCTCTTACTTTATTACTCCAAGAGAGATAGAAAGAGAAAGATAGAGAGAATAAAAGAAAAAGGAAGAGAGATAATGTAAGGATATTTCAGGAATATCATTTGTTTTTTCCCTAAAATTGAGGCAATAAAGTAGGTGCCTTAATATGTGTGAAAACACCTAAAACGACAATTAAAATGGGACGGAGGGAGTACATTACAAGTCATGTACTCCCTCCGTTTTTTTTTATTTGTTGCTTTGGGTTGGTGCACACAAATTAAGGAATGCAATAACTAACCACCTTTTTTAAGCAAAAAATCCAAAATACCCTTTTAATCAAATAATAACATCATTAATTAGCATTTATTACAAGCAATAACAAGAAGGGTAATATTGGTAGAAAACAATTAATTTTATATTGAAATCCTAAAACGACAAATAAAAGTAAACAAATTTTTTTGGCCAAAGCGACAAATAAAAAAAAACGGAGGGAGTACGATCTAAGAAACCCACAATCAGTGCACATTAATTAGCCTGTTGCCACCATGTATTTTCATCGTTTTCGTCGAAAATATCGAAACTTTTCATTTTTAAATTAATATGTAATTCCAAACTATGTATTAGTCTTGAGACTCTCATATTTTAGTTAATTTATAAATATTTTTTTATAATTTTTTTTTTTGTATTTTTAAGACATTTTCGATAAATTCTCGGAAAAATTCTAATATACAGTTGATTAGAAACATACAAAAATACAAAAAATAAAATTTAAAATTTATTTCATCTCTTAAAGTTCTTCACATTGGCCATTATATATTTCACTGTGTAACGATAAACACAATTGAGTCTTATCTGGTAACATCAAATATCTCATTCTTAAGTCTTAACCATAATTTTCTTTGAATTAATGATCTATACTGTCCACATTCTATAAACACATACATCGCAGTACGTGGAATCATTCAACGTTTATTTGTTGAACTAGTTTGTAGGCATAAACATTAGTTAATAAACAATTTCATAAACACAGCTGTACAGTTATATATAAATTAAATTTAATCACTATTTTATTTTACTAGTTTTTTAGAATTACAAAACTTCTTTGTTTTAATGAAAAATTAAGTGACAACACAAAAAAATCACTTTTTAAATGTAAATATTGACAAAAGAAACTTAGTTTTGTCGAAGAAGTTGTAGTTTTGTGTTAGTCAAGGGTGGTGGTGGGTTGGGGTATGGTGCAGACCAGGTGGTCGGGTCAGGTTGGTGTTGTGCAGGGTGCGGATATGATGGTGTAGGGTGTGCGCGGAGAAATTAGGGTAAACATCACTAATTAATAGTGGTGGTCCTAGGTGAACTAAAGTGCCAAAACATGTTTATGAGAAATTAAATTGATTAAAAAATAATTTTATGATGGACTAAATTGATAAAGAAATAATTTTATGAGGGATTAACTTGATATAAAATAATTTTATGAGAAATCAAAGTATAACATTATAAGTCAAAGGTCCCTTATAAATGACCAAAGTGAAATCACTAATTTATATTGGGAACTAATATGAAAAAAAATACAAGAGAGATCACTCTATAAAAAATTAATGAGGGCTACTAATAATGATTACCCGTATAATAAATGAATAATATTATTTTTAGTCCTTAAAATCAAGAGGTAGCCGACTCTAAGAACACATCGCCACCATGTATTGATATATAAAAACACAATTGGAACTTTGATGCCCTAATTGTCTCACATTTTTGTGAGTAGTTTTAAACATAAATTGAGAATTCTGAATATATCTCAGTTTTTACAATATTTGATTTAGTTGATTTCAAAAACAAAATTTTGTTGTTTCTTCTTAGAGGTTACATATTGAAAGAGAAATATTGTAAAAAAATAAGTTAACTTCTGTCAAATCAAAATAAAGTTTATATACAGTAGTAGTTATTTTAGGAGTTGACAGATTTTTTTTTTAAAGATGAAATTTGTTTTGTGAAAATTGAGAGGCAATTCTGGAAGTAAAAAATGGTACAGTATAAGTTTGGCTTTTTCTGAGAGCATAGAAAAGTCAAAATTTTATCTGAAAAAGGAGACAATCAGGCCTTAGGCTTTCTAAAAACTCAATCAAACAGGAAAATTCTGCTTTACAGTCAAGACTCGAGATCAACATCAAATCATAAAATTCATAATTGATTCAGAAATTCATCAAATATCAAAACTTAAAGTGTACCAGCTTCAGTTAAAAAATTTATGTACGGATGAAATTTTTATTAAAATTGAAAAAGAAATACAGAAATCAAGAAACAGCAACAGGATTATGATGGTCACCATTTTTATCATTATTATTATTATTCAATTTACAAAATCTGGTGGGCTTGGGCTTGAAATTCCTCCTCCGGTGAAGATCATTGCTCGAGGGCTTTATCATGTGCTTAAGGATTAATGCTTTCAAAAGGCCCAATTTTGACACCATTGATTTCTGGTTCTCCATAATCCGGTTCACTGAAGGTTTCGGTTTCGGGGATGGGTTTCTGGAGCTCCGATGTAGGCTGCACCGGAATGAACCCGGATGTGAAGTGGGTGAACAAAGACATGCACGCCCAGAAGAAGAAGAGGAGTTTCTTGAAGCCATTATATATATATTGTATTAAATAAAAAAAAAAAGTAAATATTTCTGAGTTATTTGAGACGTAACGGTGGTTTGGTTTATATAACCTCTCCTATTTCAACTTTTTCTACCCATTGTCTTTTCTGATGGAAAATTAAATTAATTATTTTCTGATTCCATTTTGGTGAAAAGGAAAATAATATAATTGCTTTTGTCTTTTCCTTTTTGGTGAAAAGTATTTAAGTACTCTTTTAGAAGTAAACTTTTCATTTTTTTTTTATTTCCTAAATAGAATAATCTAGTCTTAGAAGAATTCTCTTATTTAAGAAAAACATAAACAAACTTTTAATTTTAAATTTACCAACATAAATATGTACATACTGTTTATTTTATCTCAAGAAATCAAACAAATATTATAATATTTGAAAATTGAAAACCTTACTTGTTCTTGGAATCATTTTAAGAAAGAAAAGCGAGACAACGTAACTTTCTTAACAAAATAAATCGCTGTTTGGAATTTATTAGAATTTGGACTTGAATGACTGTATTTATAGTAGTGAGATTATTATATTAACGAGAAGGTTGAAATCTTAAATTTAACTTAATTAATTTTTTTTTTAATTTTTTTATTTTTTATTTTTTATTTTTAAATATATCTAACTATCATGATAAATTGATAAGGCAAAATTGTAAAAATCGTCCCAAACTAATCTCTGATTTTGAATTTTCGTCCCAATGGCGAATTTCGTCCCGTAATTTAATCTATTTTTGGAATATCGTCCCACCATAATTATAAGACGGAATTGCGCATTTGCCGATGAATTATCACATGGCTGCTTAAGTGTCATGACATGGTAAATTTTAACATGAATAATTATATAATATTGCAGAGTTAGTCCCAAATTAATTACAAGATTGAACGTCATTTTCATTAAATTAGAAATTTAATATTGGGACTAAATTCATACAAAATGGTAAATTATGGGACGAAATTTGGCGAGTTGATATAGTTTGGGACGAAAAATCAAAATTAGTAATTAGTTTGGGACGATATTCCAAAAAAAATTAAATTACGGGACGAAATTCGCCAAATTAAATAGTTTGGGACGAAAATCCAAAATCAGTGATTAATTTGAGACGATTTTTGCAATTTTGCCAATTGATAATCAATTAGATGACTCCACATGAATTCATTATTATATTGTTAGAAACTAAACTATTACATGATGATACCTTTCACTAACCCAACGTCAGTTCGGTTTTGTGAAGGGATAGAGATAAAATTCGGGTCATGGATCGAGATTTTAGATACGATTTAGGGGCTGTTAATTTGGCGTGACGTCTAAAATATTATAATCTGCTACTTTTGGCATTATTTTGATGGCAAAGCACGCGTTTGATGGAGCAGCAGTAGCAGTTTTCTTCCTTTTGGCTTTAATTTAATTATTGCATTATCTTCTTTCAGTTTCAGGTATAGGGATGCTAAATATCCAATCAATCTATAAAGGATAAAATCAAAAGCTTTTTCTTCTCAAGGGGGCTATTATATTTATTTATTTATATATGTGTCCTTTTTTATTTAAATACTACTGTATAGAGTATATTTTTTCTATAATACTAGTAGTAAGTTCGGGCGTTCTATTATGACTCACCCATAGTAGGTGAGTCATATGGCAGAAGTTTGATTGGCCGTTGGATTGAAAGGCAAAGCAATCATGACCGTCCATTGCGGGTACGGGGTGTACGAGCGTTAAATTGGGCGTACGAGATGGGAGAAAACATCGTACACCTGAAAAATTACAATTGTACCCATGATCAATTAATCATATACCAAATATATCCTCCTCATTTTAATATCAATGACCGAATATACCCTTCTCATTTTAATTCCATTATCGATCATCTCTCGCCCCTCTCCGAAAAGTGAAAACCCTTTTCCCTCTATCTGAAACCGTGTTCTTCTCTTATCTCCCGAGCTTTGTTTCTTCGATTTTGTTAAAATTCTGGAAATTTCTTTGCTTATTCACATAATCTTTCGATTCTTAATGTCCGACTTAAATAAAAAATTCCAATTTGTCGTCTTCTCCCTGAAGGTTTGTTTCTTAGATTTTTATTAGAAGTCTGGTAATTATTTTGATTAATCCCTAATCTTTTGATTCATAATATCTGACCAAAAAGAAATTCCAATTGATCCCATGGCTATTTCTTGTATATATGAATTGGTCAAGATATCGTGAGGAGATGGAGATTTAGTTACCTTTATAAGAGAAAGAAATTGGAATTCAATTGAAAAGGGGAAGATGATGGATATGAAGAGAAACTCAATTGGTAAGTAATTCCAATTTCACGATCGATTCAGATGCATACGAAGTATGTTAGGGTTTATGCCTAATTCAAAATTAATTTAAAATTCTGAATTCAATGCAGCAAAGGGGAAGATGGAGGGTGATGAAGCGAATTCATTTTTGTGAAGAGTAATTGCAATACACTTGAACAATAGTTCGTATGCAAATATGCAATAATACTGAAAATGACATTCAGGTGTGTATATTCAAAATCATGTTTGTTAAATTTGTTATCGTAACATAATTTTCCATGTGAAGATGTATATTTGATGGATTAATTAATGTTCGGAGACGTTTAGTTAGCATTTATATTACCTTTTTATCTTAATTATTTCTCTATCTATCAGAAGATGGTGGTTCTTCATACTTATTATATGAAGAATTTGACAGAATGGTTCTGCATACCTATTCATATAATGAAGTTGATAGAATTGTTATAATTGTTGTTTTTGTGGCATTTGATTTGCAGAGTTTGTTTGCACATAAGGTGTTTGGGAAAGGAGTGTTCCTGAATGAAGTTTTCCTCTTAGCCAAGTGTTCTTGATGAATGAATGGAAGATCATCAGTGTTGATTCTGGGAAGTATTTTTCTTCCTAAACAATGGTTATAATTATTGACTCTAACATCTATACTTGGCTCTTAGAACCTCCCTGTCTTTACTTGGCTCTTAATTCTTATATGATGATGCAAATTTTGTACACTTTTTGTCCTGTTTGTTTTTTTATTTTATGGAGTCCTTGTCCATATATAATTATGTTATTATATGATGTATATTAAAATTTAAGGCACTGAAAATGAATTGTGAAAAAGAAGTATCTTAAAGAATGGTCTAAATGAAAGAAGTTTACAATGTAGTGCTTCATCACTATGGTAGTATTTAAGATCAGTAGTGAAGCAAGTAAAATTTGAGTAAGTAATTAGGTAACTTAAACAGTGCATTGGTGATGGTCATTTTATGAGAGCAAGTTTAATGATTAAGCTTATCATTTTGGTGACTTTTGTGTTTAATGGTTACTATTGATTGAATCATTTCCTAGAAGAAATTCTTAAAAATATCATGTCCAAAATGAATTTCTAATTTATGTATTCCTAAGTTATGTTAGACAAATTATTGGTTCTAGGTGATTGTAATTGAGAATTTTACTCTATGATTCATGTATATTTGCCTAACCAAAAGCCTTATGAAAGTGAAACATATAGTAGGGGCTGGTCTAATATAGTCTTTGATCATCCCATAAAACATGGATATCTCTTGAAAATTCTAAAGCATACAACACATATATATGAATTATACTTGAAAGAAAAATGGAGGACTATACTGATGTCTGAAACAAATACTTAAGATCCCAAACATGGGTACACAAAAACAGAAAGTAAACATTGTCTATGTGATCAAAATCCAAAGCCATAAAACTCTGTTTAGTCACTGTTTGAGATCATGGTTTTTTGTGAATCCTTGCAACCAGATTTGGTAATTGTTATGTTTCCACAGAAAGGCTTCCTTACTCTTTTTGTTGATCTTCTCCTTCTTAGGCTTGAGTGAAACAAAAATACACACCAATTGCCAACAAAACTATTAGATGCAAGTTGATTAGATATGGCATTTTTAAGAAATGCATACAAGACAAAAATAATAACCTACAAGCAAGTTTGAGTTAATTTAGACCAAAGAACTGTTTTTCTAATTCTTCCAAGCAAACTTGTTAAATTTTGCTTTATAAAGCTGAACTGCTAGACGTTGCCTTGCAATTACTGATTCAGCCTGTCATAAAAAAATGCAAGGTTCTATTAGTTAACTAGTATAAGAAAAAAATAATTATTTATTGTTGAATAGGTTTGTAATTGACCTCATTTAGTTGTTGCTGCATCCCAGAACTGAATATCATCATCATGCTCACATACAGTCCGCAATCATATCTACCTTGACAGTGAAATTGTTACACAAAAAGCATTCACAGTTTACAAAAACAATAGGAGACATTTTGTATGCTTACCCATTGCCCTGTATGGGCACCCATTTAGGTTTGATCCATAAATAGGTTTCAGCCATGTTGTGATTATCGTAAACTGTAGGATACCATTGCTGCAGCAAAATCCCCAAACGTTTGACCTATTTCAATAGAAAACATGATGTGAGAGAGCATGCTTAAATATATTTGTGCATGATATGACAAGATATGATAGTTTACCACTTTATGAGCTATTTGTGTCCTCAATTCAGTCATTGCCTCCGAGGGCTTTGTATCACAAATGCTTATATCACAAGTGTCCATATCTATGATTATTAGGTACCAATGTTGGTGGCAATCGTTGATGGGGATGTATATCCTTTGTAGAAAGAAAGATTTAGATACAAAATTTTGTGGGGAGTTGAAAAATGCTTTCAGAATTTTTTCATTCGAAACTGTAGGTATCAAGCACATTTGCTGCAATAGAACATTCAATATAACAAAGAACAATCAATTAATATTATAGCCATATAATCATTGAATTCAGAACTAGATTAATAGATAGTGTAAATAACCTACACTGAAAATTGCTGGGAAATACCAGCAAGTCTGCCTTGAGTTTTGTTCCCTGTTTTGCATTGTGCATAAATATGCTACGCAGTCCAGTACCTAGGAAAACATAAATATGATGTATATATGGTGTGTGACATGGTTGAAATTATAATGTGACATTTCTATTGTAAAACTTACACTCCCATTGATGAATCTTTCAGGTTTCAAGCACAAGATGTTCTCCCTTGTGCAGTACCAGGCTCCGTAGTCAATAACCAACAGGCTGTAAAGTATAAATGTTAGTACATTTCTCCTTATTTTAACTTCACTTATCTTATAATGGATGTTCTAGTTAATTAGTAAAATATTAATATAACATACCTTAAGTTCAAGCCTTCATCCAACAAAAAACAACAAATATCAGATTCTTCCGACTCGGGATTTATTGGATTATCTGAAAATCGATTCTCCGGAGTCTTGGAAACATGATTTGGTGTTACATGAATTGCAGTCCTATTTGAACTATCCCCTTTTGACTCTGGTGTTCCCAAAATTGAGGTAGGGGGTCTCATGCATCCTTGTGTCATGTATTTGTTCAAAGCATTAGCCATTGTTTCATGTAAGTTCTTGTTTATAGTATCAGGAAACCCTGTGATGAAATCATTTATCTTTGGTATCAAGCTTTCAATTGAGATCCCTTTAGACTTAGGAATTGGAGGGATGTGGCCACATGATATATCTATTATTGAGCGCCTGAGTTGTGCCACATCTGTCTGAATTTCATCCATCTTTGATGACAGCAAACCAAATTGTTCATAAATGTAGTGGCTGTCATAAGGTGATGACTGGTTTTTTGATTCCAAAATTGGACTTGAATTAGGAGTAATCAGTGGATCAGGAGCCACCTCTTCTGTTCCAGAAGCAGAACTTGTTAGACTAGCTGGAGGAGCAGTTTCATTATCAACTTGAAATAGTTTTGGGCTACCCTTTGGGGTATAGCCATTGTTGATCATACATGCCTGCACACAATTAGTGGTAATAGGTTGAATAACATATTATGAAAAGATGTATGAAGGAATTAAATATTTGTCTCATAATCTAAATTATATTTGATTATAGGCAAATAAAATATAATATGAAGTTACAAATGTGAATGAAGTTCAAAACATAAGTTATTTGAAAGTAATAAACTTGACATGACAAATGTACCTTAGGACTCCAGTAGCCCCCCATCCTTTGCATATCTGTTGTTAGTAGGTTGACCCTTTGTTTGGTTAGGTAATCCACATAAGGGTATTCCGTTCGAAGACGAATGTAGTAACTAGTTCCAACTGGAATTACCAGTGCTAGGAATAAAACCTGATTAGGCAAATGGATTCAGATATAAGTTAATAAAATAATGAAATGAACAATACTTACATGAAAAAATTGTATTGTAGATTTAATATGTAAGTACCTGTAGCACCAACAAACATCCACTAACATAGGTCTGTGTGCTATCCTTCCATTTTGTAATTCCCTCATCTAGTGTGAGTAGAACTAGACCAGACCAGTTCAACTCTTTAACTTTGCTCAACTCTACTAGAAAATCCAAGTAATAGATAGGCATGTTCTGTTGGCATCCAGGGAGCAAGGCTGTGCCAAAAAGTAATGCCATGTACATTACTTTGAATTCATCCCCGGCAGTAGTGCACCCTTTGAGTCTTACAGTCAATGCTGCAATATCAACTCTCCCCTTGGTTATAGTGAAATAATCCCTATACATTTTAAGCCCTTCACAAGAACTTGGGTGCAAGCTAACATTTAAATCTGAAATTGGAATTCCAAGTGCCTTATTTACTGATTCACTAGTGATCTCCACATAACCTTGATGAACTTGAATTCTATGTTCTTCACAGCTATAGTTGTCAATTATCCATTTTATAAGAAGCCTGTCTATGGCATCTATTTGTAGCCTTGCAAGTGATCCGAATCCCATATCCTCAATAGCCTGAATTTGTGGTTGGCTTAGTTGAACGTTAACTTCGATGAGTTTTTTCAGTGAAGTTCTATGCTCAAATTTGGTAAGCTGTAACAGTAGCATATAGAATAAGTTTTCTCTAATATAATTGAATGCAACTTGGGTGAATATTTAATTTCATAAATTCATACTTTAGTTGGCGCCAAAAAATCTGAAATGTCCTTCAGATCATTTACTTCCTTGCATGTTAGATGATTGTTCACCCTTTTTATGTACCATTCATCTTGAGGCTGTGTAAAACAAATGAGCAGGCCTTTAATTTTATGATTCAAATAGGATTATTTCTATATCAAATATGAATGCAGTAGTTAAATATTGATGGTACTCTTATTTTTAGTTGATAAACCTTTGAATCTGACTTTGTTGTTCTCTTTGTGGATATCCCCGTGTCCTTTTCCAATAAATCAGAATCTTTTGTTTGTTTGGTTTTTGTAGGCGCACTTTGACCTCTATATTTCAAGCATGACTTCATGAGGCTTCCCTTGGAACTGCCCACTGGATGAGTCACTTTGCCATCGAGTGACCAAGATTTTGCAAGTTTGAGTTTGTTAACCTCACCGTAAGTGAGTTTTCTTTTTGTGTCATGAGTCTCCTTACTACTTGGTGGATCATCCCTAATTCAATAAAATAAATTGGATATTAAATGATAAAATTTTACATAATGTATATATTACATGTATTATATGATACAATTTCTCCTAGAAATCATAGGCAAAACAGTAGCAAACATATTAATAGAACTAACCTCAAGTAGCATTTCATAAATATTAATCTTACTTTCAAACTTAATTAACCCCTTATAAAAAATTAAATTCTGCTGAACTTTGGCCATCATTAATTTTATAAATTTTGGTCTTGAACAAGCCTAAAAACTTTATAGTGTCTGCACTAGCCCTCTTCTTTCTATTGCATTTTGGCCATCTTAACCATAAAAATATTGCATTTAACCACTTAAAACTGAATATTTCGTAGTTAACCCTTAAATTTTCGTAGAATATAAATGTGAGCTTATGAGATATGTGTCATGCATATTAACAAATTCCCCATCTTTTGAGACTTAAAAAAAAAATATTCTTTTATTTGTAAACGACCCACAACCTTTATTTTGAAGGCACAACACTAGTAGTATATATGACATAGTGCAATGCTAAGAGCCTAAGACATTTGTTTTCTAAATTATTTACAAAGTATATGGCATCCAAACTTACATTGACCTTTTTTCGCCTGAAATTGATTGCTTTTCTTCCATTGTGCACAGGTGGTTGTTGAGAGCTTTCAATGTAGAGATGGTGAGAGCTTTTAATGTAGATATGGTGATAAATTTCAGCAGAACAAATAAATGAGCATTGTTAGAGGAGGGCTTATATTTTTAATGTCTGTGAATAAAAGTGAGGCTAGGGGCTTGATATGATCATGGCTAGTTGCCCGCCAATTTGTTTAATTGATGCAATAGTCATTTCGCATTAAATGCACAATTGGGCCATACTGTTTATTGACCGGTGTGTATTGTTTTGGGTTTGGTAGAAATCATCATTTAAATGTGAAATTATAGTACACATTTCACATTATTTTAATGTGTTCCTTTAATTATACAATTTTTTTTGTTATATGGGGGATGAGATTATAATGTGTTCCTTTATTATACAATTTTAATGTTTTCCTTTTATAAATAAAAATATTAAGATCTTCCAATTATGCGGGATCAGATTAAACATAAATTTGTGATATTTCGTAAACAATTTAATTCATTGGTCAAATAAGACACAAATAGATGATTTACGGCGTTAATTAAAAAAAATATGGAAATTTTAGTCGAGGACACATTAAACCAACGTATTTTGTCGAGGTAATACAATAAAATGGTCAATTTTGATTAGATGGTTATGGAACACTTAGCCCTCCGAAATTTGATAATTCCGACAATTTTTATAAAAATTGAATTACTATTTACCGATCGGTCATTATTTCGATCAAAATAAGTATTAGATGGTTATGGAACACTTAGTCCACCGATATTTGATAATTCCGACAATTTTTTTAAAATTTGAATTACTATTTACCTATCGGTCGTTATTTCGATCAAAATAAGTATTAGATGGTTATGGAACACTTAGTCCTCCGATATTTGGTAATTCCGACAATTTTTTTAAAAATTGAATTACTATTTACCTATCGGTCGTTATTTCGATGAAAATAAGTATTAGATGGTTATGGAACACTTAGCCCTCCGAAATTTGGTAATTCCGACAATTTTTTTAAAAATTGAATTACTATTTACCTATCGGTCGTTATTTCGATGAAAATAAGTATTAGATGGTTATGGAACACTTAGCCCTCCGAAATTTGGTAATTCCGACAATTTTTTTAAAAATTGAATTACTATTTACCTATCGGTCGTTATTTCGATCAAAATAAGTATTAGATGGTTATGGAACACTTAGCCCTCCGAAATTTGGTAATTCCGACAATTTTTTTAAAAATTGAATTACTATTTACCTATCGGTCGTTATTTCGATGAAAATAAGTATTAGATGGTTATGGAACACTTAGCCCTCCGAAATTTGGTAATTCCGACAATTTTTTTAAAAATTGAATTACTATTTACCTATCGGTCGTTATTTCGATCAAAATAAGTATTAGATGGTTATGGAACACTTAGCCCTCCGAAATTTGGTAATTCCGACAATTTTTTTAAAAATTGAATTACTATTTACCTATCGGTCGTTATTTCGATCAAAATAAGTATTAGATGGTTATGGAACACTTAGCCCTCCGAAATTTGGTAATTCCGACAATTTTTTTAAAAATTGAATTACTATTTACCTATCGGTCGTTATTTCGATCAAAATAAGTATTAGATGGTTATGGAACACTTAGCCCTCCGAAATTTGGTAATTCCGACAATTTTTTTAAAAATTGAATTACTATTTACCTATCGGTCGTTATTTCGATCAAAATAAGTATTAGATGGTTATGGAACACTTAGCCCTCCGAAATTTGGTAATTCCGACAATTTTTTTAAAAATTGAATTACTATTTACCTATCGGTCGTTATTTCGATCAAAATAAGTATTAGATGGTTATGGAACACTTAGCCCTCCGAAATTTGCTAATTCCGACAATTTTTTTAAAAATTGAATTACTATTTACCTATCGGTCGTTATTTCGATCAAAATAAGTATTAGATGGTTATGGAACACTTAGTCCTCCGAAATTTGCTAATTCCGACAATTTTTTTAAAAATTGAATTACTATTTACCTATCGGTCGTTATTTCGATCAAAATAAGTATTAGATGGTTATGGAACACTTAGCCCTCCGAAATTTGCTAATTCCGACAATTTTTTTAAAAATTGAATTACTATTTACCTATCGGTCGTTATTTCGATCAAAATAAGTATTAGATGGTTATGGAACACTTAGCCCTCCGAAATTTGGTAATTCCGACAATTTTTTTAAAAATTGAATTACTATTTACCTATCGGTCGTTATTTCGATCAAAATAAGTATTAGATGGTTATGGAACACTTAGTCCTCCGAAATTTGGTAATTCCGACAATTTTTTTAAAAATTGAATTACTATTTACCTATCGGTCGTTATTTCGATCAAAATAAGTATTAGATGGTTATGGAACACTTAGCCCTCCGAAATTTGGTAATTCCGACAATTTTTTTAAAAATTGAATTACTATTTACCTATCGGTCGTTATTTCGATCAAAATAAGTATTAGATGGTTATGGAACACTTAGCCCTCCGAAATTTGGTAATTCCGACAATTTTTTTAAAAATTGAATTACTATTTACCTATCGGTCGTTATTTCGATCAAAATAAGTATTAGATGGTTATGGAACACTTAGCCCTCCGAAATTTGGTAATTCCGACAATTTTTTTAAAAATTGAATTACTATTTACCTATCGGTCGTTATTTCGATCAAAATAAGTATTAGATGGTTATGGAACACTTAGCCCTCCGAAATTTGGTAATTCCGACAATTTTTTTAAAAATTGAATTACTATTTACCTATCGGTCGTTATTTCGATCAAAATAAGTATTAGATGGTTATGGAACACTTAGCCCTCCGAAATTTGCTAATTCCGACAATTTTTTTAAAAATTGAATTACTATTTACCTATCGGTCGTTATTTCGATCAAAATAAGTATTAGATGGTTATGGAACACTTAGTCCTCCGAAATTTGGTAATTCCGACAATTTTTTTAAAAATTGAATTACTATTTACCTATCGGTCGTTATTTCGATCAAAATAAGTATTAGATGGTTATGGAACACTTAGCCCTCCGAAATTTGATAATTCCGACAATTTTTTTAAAAATTGAATTACTATTTACCTATCGGTCGTTATTTCGATCAAAATAAGTATTAGATGGTTATGGAACACTTAGTCCTCCGAAATACGAATTTCTTTTCTTTTCTTAACTCCTGTACATATTTGTATTATACTAATACGAATTTAAAAAAAATAGTGACTTTAGTTTCATATTATATTCTAAGATTATAAATATTTTATATTGTTGTGTTTTAAATAAATTACATACATATTTGTCTATTACGGATATTTTAATTATTTGTGTTAGGAACTATTTCATTATGGCCGATCAGCTTTTTAATCAATTTATCTTGCCATGTGAACAACCAAGAAGTCTTCATGATGTGACATAAAGCTGATTGCAACTGTGCAAGTCTGCTGCCGGTTTTTAAGCATCGCTTGCTTACTGGACCGATCAGCTGTGTCTATATTTTTACATTTGGTCATTAATGTATTACCCATTGTTAATTGATTTATATCATTTGGCACAATATTCATGACCGATGCTTAAGCATAAAACAGACGGATAAAAAAGTTTACATTTTTATTTAATTTATGACCGATCAATCATAAAACATACGGATTACAAATTCAGTTTTCATTTGGCACAACATTCATCAATTCTTAATGTTCGGCCCTTTTACCTGAGTTATTTTAGTAAAATTTTCCTTCCAGCAAATATCAAGTATAATTTTATTTTGTACAGGAACCCAAACTTTAATACAGGAAATATAAATGAAGTCGGATTGATATCGAGCCTTATCCGACCAGAATCTGACCCATTTTGTTCCCTAATTGACCTGATTTTACAGCCTAATTTTTTATTTCGTCGTAACCATCTAATACACAAATTTTAACCGGATTTATATATGGACTTATCTTTTGGACCAACAACTATTCTGTAGCTTATAAATATTGGATGATTCAATAGGAATGCTACCTAAATATTGCATTTGAGCTACATGTTCTCTATTCCTAGTAACCATCCAGAGGCAAACAAGCATTTACTCTTTTTCATTCCTCTCCCACATGGTATTCAACATTTTGTTGCTTTGTCAATTTTATGTATTGATTTTTTATATTACGAGATTTTATTCATCTCCATTAATATTATGTTGTAACTTGAATTATAGGCAAAACATTACGTGGTATTTGTTGGCCGTAATCCGGGGATATACGACGAGTGGGCAAACGCTCATGAACAAGTACGAGGGTATAGTCATGCGTGTTACAAGTCATTCCCGAGTTTTGAAGACGCAAACAGGGCATATGTAGCATATCTGTCACACAACTCGACTTGTACTAGTAGTTCTGCTTCATCGTCGACAACACAACAAAACGAATCAACTAGCAATGAATTTGAATCCCTTCACCGGGAGATCGAAATGCTACGATTGGAAAGAGATCGCATACTATTTGAGCGGGATGAGGCTATAAATTTGAACAAGAATATGACTGATTTGTTCAAAATATTGGGAAATTTAAAACTGAACGAAGGGAACTCTAAAAAATGATGTATTTCTCTTTATGATCATTATGTTTGTAACTTGAAGATATTAGTGATGTTGAATGTATGATTATGTTATTTTGCTTGATTGAGATTTCGAAATTTATTTTGTTTTAAATTTTGGTACAACCTAAATAATATTCCTGCAGGCTTTGAATATTATATTAACTTAGGTTGTTTAAACGAAATTAACCGAAAGTGAAACCAAAAATTGTCCATTTATTAATAGAATTGGGTGTTATGTGCCAATATGTCTACTATATTTTAGTTGTTGTATCTATATATATCTTCATAGTTCATGCATACGTGCCAATTGCCATAAGGCCCATAACTCCACCTCCACTAAAACCACAATATATAGTCATTGCCATATTGCCTCTCAAATTTTTTTGTTGAACATTGTAGTTGTGAACTTTTAAAATTGCACCCTCCTCACTTTATCTAGTTATGTCACAACATATTGGTGCATCATCTAACAAAAAACCATGTGATATTTATGGTTGCTGCGTCGATTGTCATGTGGACCTCGACAACGGTAATAATCGGACATATCCGTGTTTCCGATGTACGTATGCTACAAAGCTTAAGACTCAATTCAACAATTTGATCGACGAGCTTGTGTGCGAGTATTCCAATGGTGAATTTCAGAGGTACATCAATTCCTTTCCATCGAATATGTGCATTTTTGAAAAATTTGAGATAGCGGTGCAGTTTTTGCAAGTTTCGTACAAAGCTGGTGTTCAACCGAAAAATCCGTAAGTTGAGAGAACTTTTATTAACGAATCTTTAGGGATTTCCTATATGTCCGTAATTTATTTATTTTCACATAAATATTACTTTCTTGAATTAAAATGCAGTCCGGTGCGTTGTTGGGGATTTCCTGTTACGGGTCCAGTGGAAATTAGGTATTCTTATATTAAATCAGCTATGCTTATTAAGTATGTTATGTTAATTATATAAATTTGTTGCATGTGTAAAAATAGCCCGTTGTTGAAGCAAGGTGAAGAGAATGGAGAGATGTGCCGTATCTGGAATTTCATAGACTTAATCAGAAAACGAATGATTTATTTGCTTACGGAAGAATTCGAGAAAATGACCATTGCGAAATTAAACAAGATTGCGTCGATGGATGTATTGGATCAAATGAAGGATGAAATTTTGCATTTGAAGGAAGTACTGGATTTTTATTAGAGGGAGTGGTGTTTTGGAGTTTTATTATTTTTAATGTATCGAATTATGAATTTCTTGTGTTGTCCTATTCTCATCTTAATGAACTATGGTAAGGTTTAGTCCATCACATTTGGTCTATATATTTTATTCAAGTGATTTAATGAACTATGTTTATCTGAATTACGTGCCCAGTTCTAGTTTCTAAATTACGTAATTATTTTTATTTAAGTAATAGTAATAGTGGTAATTGTGGTGAACTATGTTTATGGCAAATAAGAAACTTAATGAACTATGTTAATAGTGGTAATCGTAATTTAATTAACTATGTTTATGGCAAATAAGAAAACTATTCAATGTTCGGACAAGAAATTAGCATGGAAATTAGAAATTAGCATGGAAAATAAAGTAGCATGGAAAATTGAACTTTGAAATGACATAAAGGTAAAAGGACAACTTTTGCAGCCTTGAATTGATATTTCTGACGATAAGAAAAGCGAAGCGACTCCCCCTGATTCAGCTAGGCGTGTGTTGAGGTACAGGAAAATCGGAAGCTTTTAAAATTGGTCACCAGACTATATATTATTTTCGGGAGACTTTTACTATATGACATATCATCTAATCATTAATTTTGGAAGCTTTTCTTTTCTTTAATTGCAAACTTAATGTGGTAGTATTTGATATAATTAGCTTTATTTTATTTTGTTAATTCCTACGAAATTTGAGGCATTATTACTATGTACTGTATATATTTAGCTACAATAATTTTGAATGAAAAAGATTATGCTAATGTTATGAAGTGTAGCTAGGTAAACGCACTGGTGAAGTAATAGCTGTTTGGTTTTCAATTTTAGAAACATCTTTCAAAACATGTCATACTTTGTTTTACATGTGTAATATAATTGTTGTTTTACTTGAGTTTTAATTTTAGAAACATCTACAAATCTTATTTTATGAAATTGGTCCATAATTGACATGGACGAAGCTAGAAAAATATTTTAATTTGCTTTTTTTTTTTTTTTTTTTTTGAGGTAGGAAATTTGTGTACTAATAAATAAAAAAAAAAACAAGAAGAGAACTGGTTTATAAAAATACTTGAATTCGTATGCTGAAAATATTATTAAGAAAGAACAATTATTAAGGAAAAAATTATTTTAAAGAACACTTTTAAAGAAATTAAAAAGAGCAATCGTTAAGAAAGAAAAAAGAAAATGTACTTGTTAATTGTTATGGCAATAAAACTAATACTTTAAATTAAAAATTATAAACTTGAAGAAGGAAAAAGATTAAAGAAGTAGCTCTTGGGTGTTGAACACAGAATCAAGCCAGTAAACATTCAATACCTATACCAGTAAGTCAAAGTGTTGGTTATGATTTTAAAAACCTATCATAAATATATAACAAATCGAAGTGGGGGCTATAAACCCGAGGGGGATTTTGGTAATACTAATACCCAATACGAGAGGGAGATTTTCGTGATTAGGCTATATCTGAAGGGGGTATTCGTAATTTACCCTTACTATATAGAGTTTGCAAATATATGTGATAGATACCAATTTATCAGTGAAGAAGACCAAAACATGTCATAAATGAAGGCTGTCAATAATATAAATGAATTAGGATGGTAAGTATATAGAGTTCAAATCAAAATTTTTTATAGAAAATATGTGTATAAGCTTATCTATTAGATATGGCAAAATCTCGAAACTTGAACAGTTTGTTGCCTCAGAAATGTTAGATCAACCCGATTAACTCAAACTTTCTATGATTTTTTTTTTGGGTACATCAACATTAATATTTTGCAATATCACCATGAAAGCCGTAAGGCTACAAATTTTATCTATGTTTTTCTCACTATTTTTAAATTTCTTTCTCCTCATAATTTTCACGTATGGACAAATTTAATGTCTTGTCTAATTTATAGAAACCATATACGGAGTATATGTATAGCAGGAAGAGTCTTACATAGACCCGGTCTAGGAGTTTACTCCTAGACCATGTGGTCTATATTTTTTCTTCAATTAAATATTTAATTCTCTTCTTAACTCCAATACTTAATCAAACAAAAAAAAAAGCAATATTTTCTTATTCATTTAATTTCAATTCAATTATTTAACTAATAAAAAAAAAATTGACCCAGTTAAATTTAAATGTGCACCTTTCACTTATATAATCTTATTTTACATTAAATTTAATTGTGTGGAATTATGAATAATTTTTTCATTATGAATTATACACATTTTTCATTAAAATAAATGGTTCAAATGTACTACATAAAGATTTTGCATAAACATTACAAATCTTATCTAATCATAATTTAAAATTGGATCTCTACATCTCATTACAAATACAAATAAGATGTAATCGAATTCCAAAAACCAAAAATCTTTCACCAAAAGCCACAAAAAATATGAGATTCTTGAGAACCAAGAAAGCTAAATTCATGTCTTCTTCACATCCGTCATCATTATAAAGAAGGATAATAACCTAAATAAACCCCAAAAACAAAGTTAAATTGTTATTCAAATTATATATAGTTAAAAAAGTAACACAAAAGAGAAAAAAATTGAGAGATCAATATTACTTTTCAAACAAGCTTAAACATCTCAAAAAACTTGATCTCTAAAAATAACGTCTAACGAATACATAAGAGAATTTAAAAAAATGAAGCAAAGTCAAAAAATTCAATTATTACTACATAAGAGAATTTCACATGACATACCTCCATAATTATGTGTTTCAAATCTTTGGAAATAAATAAAAATATAGCTACAACACATTGAACGATTACGAAAAATACATATTATATATAAAAAAAACTACCACTACAAGAAAAATAAAATTTAGTGACAAAATATTAAGTAACATTGTTGAAATTGTCAGTTTTTTACATATATTTAGTGACAAATATGTTAATTTTGTCACAATAACAATAGTGACAAGTACAATAGTGATAAAATAATATTTTTAAATTGTCACTAATGGTTATTTATAAATTATCTCTTTCAATTTTTGTAATTTTATCTTACTGGTGAAGTAATAGATAAAAACATGCCATTAAAAATACTATTATGGCTGTGGAACCCCTAAAACTTATATAAAATTGTTACATCAATATTTATTTAAAAAGAAAATGTCAATTTAAAGATTTATTACAATATGAAGACATGTGAAATTGATGAAAATTCGTGTGAAATTGGTGAACATTGACAAAATAGGTGAAAATTTGGGTAAGATCACTAATAAATTGTCCCTGATATTGATGGAAATTATGGTGTAACTCGTGGAAAAATGATGAAACCAGTGAAACAACAACATAAAAAAAAGTGAAATCTACGAAAACATGAATAAAGTCGGCGAAAACGTTTCAAATCAAAGTGTCATATTATCATGTTTTCTTGGACAATGGAACATGTTATATTCATTGCTGTTTGTTAAAAATATCTCTGATATGTTGTTTTGATCGACAATTATTATTTTTCAGTAATATAGATATTCTTGCACCCAGTTCTGTATAGTCCTTAAGTAATATAATCACTTATAATTTTAGTCTTTTACTTAAACTTTTTGTATTTCTTATGAGTATTTCAGATCACCATATCTACTTGGAAATATATACCAAAATTTTGAAATCTATTAACTACAGTCTACACCCAATTGTGCCCCTTTACCGCCCTATCCGACCATTTGCATTCCACTATTGAAGAAATTAAATTAAAAGTATTTTTAATCTGTTAACTACTCTCTCCGTCGTTCGCATTATCTAAGCTTTTCCCCACTGACCCAATCACCCTTTTAGAGATAGACATTTGAAAAGGCAAGTTCCTTTGCCTTCTTTGAGACTATTACGTTTGAAGTTCAAGCAAAGCTATGGAAGACATTCGGTTTTTCCATGCCATTACAGATGATTTTGAAGACTCAATTGTAAGTACTTTTAATTTATTGTATATTTGAAGAAGACGGGTCGAGTAAATAAACAAAATCCCTCTTGTGAAATTTGTTGGGTTATTAATTTTTATGGGTTTATTTGATTTATCATATCGTTATGGTGATTTTGATATAGGTTATGCTTTACTTGATATATGGTTTCATGCTTTGAATAAGCAACAATATTCATGTTTAGTTAAAATATATATAAAATGTATTAGGACAATGGGATTTTATATGGATTTGTGCATATTCGCTTGTGCGTGTGTTTATCATGTTTGACGAGGAGGTCTCGTGCTTTGTAGGAACTCCCTTTTGTTTTTGTTATAAGGCCAGAACTAGTTGATAAGAAGACTGGGATATTATCCATTCGAAGCCAAACATATGGCATACGAATTGCTCGAAAAAATGGTAATGTCTACATGATTTTGTTAAATGCGAGTGCATTAGTGAGACGTTATGGAGTTCAGACAGGGGATGTCATATTCTTTCAATATAATGGCAATACAAACTTCATGGGCTGCATATGTTCAGGGGTACAATCTGTTGAGAAATTCGGGGCTATTGTTAACCGAAGCCCTTACAAGTTTTTCAGCCTGGCCGGACAACATTGTGAACCCTGCTTGGTATAGATGGTTAACTACATTCATGTTTATTAAAGCTTGATCTTTTATCAGTTGATATTAATGATTGTCTGTTTCGATGCAGGTATTGCCCAAGGTATTTTCAGACTATCCTAAAATGGACCCCTCGGGGTGCTTTGCAACAGTTAGAACCAGGTTCGGTGCTTGGAAAATATGGTGTGTTAGAGATAATGAGGGTGTAATGTTTGTAGGAAGATGTTGGGACGCTTTTTATAAAGCACACAAGCTACATGAATGCCATTTGATTCTGTTTGAATACTATAATGAATTGAGGTATGATGCAACAATATTTTGGATTGATCGGTGTGAATTTGAATTCATACGAGGAAGAAGACCTAATGCAGGTGCTATCTACTGTATTCCTACGAATATGTTCTAATTCGAACCATGTTTGGGAAATATTTGTTAACATATTCTTTGGTTGTTATGGTATGACAGGTTTTGACGTAGATGAAACAAAATTGTGCTGCCCCTGTGCTCCAGTTGATCGAGCGATTACAATCGATTTAACTAACGACGACGACGAAGAGGAGGAGGAAGAGGAGGAACATAAGGAAGAGACTGAAGACACTGATGAGGATTCGTATGCTGAAGACTCTCTCGAGGATTCGGATGAATTTTTTTCCGACAATCATGAGCAAGGGGATGAAGATACGGACCATGGAGCGGATGTGCTTTATGGCTGGAGATTGCTTGAACAAATTTACAGCCAATTCAAGTTCCCACCTATTGAAACATTCCGGCCTACACTACAGGGAATCAACATTCCAAAGGACTCGAACAAGAGCATGCCTAGATTGGTATTTATCAGTTTAAATTGTGGCATCTATTATTATATGAATTCATAAAAGTATCGGTTATTTATGATAGCATTATATTTTTTATGTTGCAGTACTTAGATAAAGAAATTTGGAAGCCACATGGCCTATCTAAGTACGACGTTGCATGGTTGATGACTCCTGCGCATGGCACCCGGGTCTGGGAGGTAAAATTGCAAGTGTATAGAGCTGGAAGATTAAGTGTTGTTAAAAATCCTCGAATGGCGTTGGGTAAAGGATGGGACAAATTTTGTGTTGATAACAACTTGAAGGAAGGTGACAACATTGACATGTACTTTGTGGAACCGAAACGGCATGGGGTGGAAACTGATGTCCTGCACATTCTCATCGATTTGAATGGGGGGAATTGATTTTATGAATTTTCAAAGACAATTTGTTTTTTTTTGAGATTATATGAATGTTCACTATCTATTTTGGGGAATTTAATATGGATAGTTTATTTTCATGCACACTGGCGCATGATTTCGATTATGTGTAAGACTACTGAACTAGTGAACTACTAACAATTCCAGTTGGATTATGTAGCTACAAATTTTTCATTATAACTGGTTTTGGTATTTTTTTTGATTTCTATTATAAGTTAAACTCCATTATAAATTTTTCATTATAAGAATTTATTACAAAAAAATGGATTATTATATACTGAACCCGAAGTCCTCCGAATTCCGATAATCACGACAACTTTTTTAAAAATTGGGTTACTTTGTACCGATCGGTCATTATTGCGTTCGAAATACGTAGTAGATGGTTATGGAACACTAAGACCTCCGAATTCCGATAATCACGACAACTTTTTTAAAAATTGGGTTACTTTGTACCGATCGGTCATTATTGCGCACGTCATTAGGGCATCTCCAATCCTAAGCCATCAAAGTGGGTAATCAAATACTCATTTGAGGACTGCTACAGTGTTTTGGGGCCCCTGCAAATGTTTTTTATTCCAATGCACAATCATCAAAATGGAACATCAACTTTTAAAAACAATTAAAATTAAGTCAAATTGATACTAAAACAAAATTAAACCCATTTAAAAATGCAATCAAATATAAAAACCAGATTAAGGTGTAAATTATAAATATTATATCTTGCTGAATTTTTATATTATATCATGATAAGATTTTCGGATGTCACGTATCGCTTTGAATTCAAATATTAAGGTATATGATCAGATTTCTTATCCATATAATTTTTTACCTTTTCTTCTTTTGTCTCTCTTTTCGATTCCAGATTTGAATCTTTGTAACTTTTTTTTATCTTTTCGTTTTAATTTTTTGTATTTTTTTTAGTTTAGATCTATATTTGTAAGTGTAATTTTTTTGTAGAAAGTGATTTTAATTTATGCAAAAAATTTACAACGGATCTTTTTCAAAAAAAAATTCTATCGTTGTTGAGTGTCAAATTGGCCATTGGAGTGTGAAAAGTTTCCCACCAAAATTTGGGGTCAAGAAGAATTGGCCCTATCTTTGATGGCAAGAGGTTGTTGACATCAATTTGATGGCTGGAATAGGGACTCCATTGGAGCTTCATTTTTCTGATTTCAGTCACCAAATTGGAAGTTGATGAGTTTGATGACCCAGAGTGTATCTATAAATATAACTTACCCGAAATATATAATTATTTGTCACTTTGTCTTTTACTATTTTGTCATTAAAATTTAATTTTTGTGTAATTAGAACTTAATCTAGTATAAATATTGTCACTAAGAACACAATTTTTTTTAGATGTCATTTGTTGGGACGTCATTAAATCTCAATAACGACAATATTTTTACATTTCTTGTCAATAATGTGTCTATGTAAATCATTTTAATAACAATATTTAAATTTTTTTCGCTTTATCATTTAATATTTTGTTACTAAAATTAAATTTTTCTTGTACAATATTATTTTATTTACGAACAATATATTACTATAAGTATCCCACAAAAGTATATAAATTTAAAGATTGATTATTTGATTTGTCTAAAAAATACTTGTTATAAGAAGAAAAAATTAAAGAATTAATTAAAAAAAATAAGAAAAAATCTTCACCACACGATTAAAAAATTACATCCAAGTCGTATCATCCCTGTGCAAAGGGGACGGATGTGACAACTGACAACACAACAATTCCTTCCCTTGGCTTCCCGAAATGCTGTGTGCATGACGCAGCGGCTGCCAGGGACATTATTTAATTTAATGTTCATTTGATTAAAAAAAAATACGATTATTGAACTTTGGTTAATTAATAGGGTATTTATTATTCAAATTTTATTATACGATAATCACAAAATGGAGTATTTATTTGGATAACGATATTCATCATCCTTTCATATAGTCAATTAAAAATTGCCTCTCATTAAATTGGTAATTATTAGAAAATCATAAATTATTCTAAAATGTTAAGTAACTGTAAGTCCATCGTAAATTTTAAACATAAGCAGCCATGTGCTAATTTATCGATAAATGTGCAATTCCGTCTTATAATTATGACGGGACGATAATAAAAAAAAAAACATTTAATTACTGGACGAAATTCACCAAATAAAATTGTTTTGGGACGAAAATCCAAAATTAGTAATTAGTTTGGGACCATTTATGCAATTTTGGCTTCAACAAAAGATACGGGGTCTAAATCCCTAAATCAGAACATCCTTCCACAAGCACAAACACAAACACAGCCCTTTAGCTTTCCCAGCCCCTCTCTCCTTGGAAGATTGAGATTTATCAGAAGCTCTTATCTGCACACAAAAAAAACCACGATCATATATATGCCCAGAAATATGCTGTTTTAAAAAAACCATAAATAGAATATCAGTGTAATCGATAATCATAAAAGAAAAAATCCCAACCATCACAACCCTTCTGAAAATTGTCAATCCCTCATCATGACTACCAATGTTGGACACGCCGGTTCATGTATTCGAGGTTTGCATATATATTCGGGCACATTATTAAGTGAGATATACTTGTGTAGAAAAAAAATTATCTTTCAAAGAGGAACAAGAGAGAGGAGGAACCCGAGTGGGCAGCCATAACCAAACATAATTAAGGAGAGGGGAGGAACTCGAAGCAGGTAAAACTCCAAAACTGAACCCTTTATTTAATTTTGGTCTTTATTCCATATAATATAGACTATGTAATTTAGGTTAAATTTTGGAACCGTCGTTTTCTACTGTTAGACATTGCTTGATTCAATTAAAACGAAACAAAAAAATATGCCTTTTTTTGGGGGGAATTGAGGGAGAAGAACATTTCAAAGGAAGTACTGGAAAATTGTTGAAAAGGCTTGAATGTTCCGAGTATTTTGGTAGTATTAGTAGTATTTATTTATCAAGTTCCTAGATTGTTTTATTGCTCAGATATGCTTTAAATTTCTTGTTCTTTTGTAACATGTAGTTGCCTTTATAAAGGCTGATTATTTCATTTCAATAAGTGTAGTAGAAATTTGAATTCATTATATCAGTGTGTGGGATGTGTGAGTGTGAATTGGGGAGAGTGTGTGAACAGGGGTCATTGCATCCTTCGTAAATTTGATAATGTACAAGCAAGTGTGTAACTGGATATTTTATAAAATATATTTTATGAAAAAAATTTTGGTCACAGCAATCAATTTGTATCGAATACAGGAACAAGTACGATGGGGTTTACATGGACTGAGGAAGACGAAGCAGTGTTCATTGAGTTGTTGTTAGACGAAGCCTTCAAAGGTAATATCGACTATAGGAAGAACAATGACGATGCTTTTAACCGGATACTTCCTGCTATCATGTTTAGGCGAGCGAAGGTATTCACAATGAGGGAATTGAAGAACAAGTTTTTCGCCTTGCTAAAAAGATTCGACCTATGGGAGAAGGCTAAAAAATGCCGCACTGTGCGATGGAATCACACTACAAATTTGTTTGAAAGTCGGGACGACGAGTGGGAGAGACTGCTCCAGGTATAAAATTTCTTCGTACGTTCACAATTTTTACAATTTATTGCTATAACATTAGTTCTGATTTTCATAAGATTTTTGGTATAGCAAAAGCAGAATCGCGAGTGGGCAGAACTGTACAGACACCAAGGGGAGCGTTACTGGTTCGAATTTTCCGTCATATTTTCTACTAATGGGCCTCCGGTTGATGATCTGGCCGTCATGGGTTATCAAAAACCACCAATAGATTGGGGGTCACCGGCGAAGGACGTGAATGATGGACCGTCGGAGGTGAAGGAAGAAACTGATGAAGAGGAAAGAAACAAGAAAAAAAGGAGAATTGAGTAGTGTGCGATGAACACGGGATGTTATGGCTGTGGAAATATTTTAAATTATGTTCGATAATATGGGATGTTAAGTATATTAATATTAGTATGGGATGTTTAGTATATTAATATTAGTATGGGATGTTATTAATATTAGTATGGGATTTTAATATGTAAATACTAGTATGGGATGTTAAGTATGTTAATATTAAGTTATGTTAGTATGTTAAGTATGTTAATATTGTGTGGGTTATATGAATTGTGTGGGATGTCATTATTAAGAGTTTTTAAAAAAGATTGAATAAATGTCCATTAACATCCCAGAACGAAGCAACTAATTTGTGTTGCTTGGTAAGATTTATTAATAATATGTCATTATTAATCGTTTTTATTTCAAATCAATTGAGTAAGTTTAAAGTACCAAGATTGAAAAAAGTCGGCGATGCTTGTGTTTTCGAAGTAATATGTTCGTAAACACAAACAAACAATTTACATTTATTTTATGAACTTCGAACACACAAGCAAACACCTCAATTTATTTTAATTCATAAAGTGTATATAATATGTAATATATTCTACAAGAATTTCGATGTGGGATTAAAGGGTTCATACTTCTTAGAAATATTAAAAATGCCATATACTAACATACAAAATTTGTTATTATCGTTGAGAAATTGGATAGTTAAGTTAGTAGTTTCTTGCTGGGATGGGAGATGGAGGTTATCTAAGGTCCCGAGTTCGAATACCAATAAAGTCATTATTTAGTTATACTTTTTTACTATTGATAATTAAAACACATACGGACGAAGGACAATTCGAACCTGGATCTCCCATCCCTTAACTAAATATCGTAACCAGATAGGCCAAGAGATTTAATTGTTATATCATATAAGAGATTTAAATATATTAATGATAGTCACTTTACATATAAGTTATTTTATGAACCCATTTACCCTAACAAAATTTCCCAAATTAGACTCCGATTTCAACCTATTCTTCAATTTCGTCTTCAATCCTCTATATCAAAACTGGGCCTATTTAATTGTTTGACCTTTCTCGGCCCAAAGTAGCCTCCTCCGCTTCAAGTTCTCCCTTTGGCCCAATATCCTCCATTGGCCCATCCGTTTCCTTGACCCGCGAGAGCAACCCGTATCCATCAGCCAACCCGTATCCATCAGCAAATAATTGAACCTTTCCCCTTCCCTTCTTCATAATTTAGGTCATTTTTTAGAGAAAATACAGCCCGACTTCTTCCTTCCTCCGAAATTTCAGACCACAACAAAACATGGCTAAACAGAATCTTCTTTATTTTGGAATGCGATTCTTCGTTTTGATTGCAGCAACATTCCAGCGAGAGTTTGTAAGTTTTTCGAACAAAAGCCCTAAATTTTTCAATCAAACTTTTGAGTGTCAATTGTTTTATATAAGAAATATGCTTAGAGTGGGACTCGTTGGTTTTACTCGCGGTTGGTTGTATTAGCTAGTGAATTTGCGTTTTAAATTAGATTTCATGTGTCTAGGTACTTTATTTTTGTTATATATAGAAGGTGTTTGATAATAGTACTCAATGGATTTACGTTCTTAGTTTATTCGTAGAAATTTTTGGTATAAAGGTAGGTAATTAGAGACAGAGAAGAAAAAGATAAATTATTTGAGAATTTGATCACATAGAAATCTGCGTTTCATTTCTTCAATCAATATGTTATGCATAATATGTTATATAGGTTAATATGTTTTACAGAGTATTCCTACGGGATTCTTGGATGTGGGTGCAAAAAAGGAATTTAGGAGAAACTCGAAGGGTGAACTTATCATTAGGAACAAGAAATATCCTTTCGAAGTAATTGCAAGTAGGGATGGAATGTTCATTACAGGGAGACATGTAGCTGAGATGGCAGTCGACTTCAATGTTGTACAAGGAGACATTATATTTTTCGAATATGTCGGGAAAATGACATTTGTAGCATGCGTGTGTTGTGGCCAATCATACTCCGAGAAATTTGCAGAAACCTTTCATAGAACCCCTTTGAAGTTCTATCAAGAAGTTAGTAGAGATTACAAGCAGGGTTTGGTAAGAAAACGTGATTTCATACACATATTACTTCAGTTTAAATGTTAATATTATTGTGATTGTAACCCCACCATAATTTCCTTGTATTCAAATGCAGAAATTGCCAGCTGATTTCGGATCATACCTCTGTTACAAACGCAATTCCTTTGCAACTGTTCACACTCGTCTCGGAGTTTGGAGAATTGGAATCAGACAACACAAAGGCGTACATCAATTTATTGGACCATGCTGGACAGAGTTTTTGAAAGCCCACCATCTACAAAACTGCACCCACATACAATTTGTTTATCATGAGGGCTTGACATTTGAAGCAACCATTTACGGGGAAAATGGATGTGAGCCATGTTTCATTCTGGATGGAAACTTGTTTGTTAAAGGTGAAGTTTTCTTCAATTCTGTGTTATAAAATTTGTTAACATATTCTTTGCTTGTTAACATTATTTTTTCCTTAGATGAAGAAATTCCAACTACATTTATGTGTCTGTGCACGAGGCAAAATTCAATTGTATCAATTGGTACTTCATCTAGTATTGTTCCGCCAGATTCAGTAGATGATACAAGCTCGAGTGATGACACGGATTTTGAAGAAGGCACAGTTTTATTGGATGTATTCACATATAAGATGAAAAGACATAACTTGCCTGGTTGTTATACAACACCAAGATTGGTACGTGTTATATTTTTAGAATTTTATATTTCAATTATCTTATTGATCAAAATTCATAACTTAGTACATTATTTTGCCAGTACTTTCCCACAGATACATGGAGGAAAAATGGCCTAAATAATAAAAGGGTTGCAATACTTAGATGTCCCGGATATGGTAGGCGCAAGTGGAGAGTGGACATTCGTACATATGTTGAACCTTTCCGGACACGTGTGGCATTAGTTCAAGGTTGGGGCGACTTTCTCACTAAAATTCAAGTAGAAGTCGGGAATGAACTTGTTTTTGAAATTCGACAGGCCAATGACAACCCTGAAGAAGTTTTAATCTTAACATTTGTCTATAGTTAAATGTTGGCTCATGTAATTAATTGGGTAGGTCGTGAGACTTATGTACTTTCTATTTAGATGGATTATGGTTATGTAAAAAGTAAGGAGCTTATGGATGTTGATTATGGTTGTGGTAAGTTTAGGTTTGAATGTCCATATCATGTTTAGGTAATTCTGTGTTGGTTGATGGTAGATGTTTACAGTTTGTGATGATTGGTTTATTAGATGGCTTATATGATTAAATCATTTAAATTGCTAGCAACTTACAAAGAATGATTAATCAATAAATATTAAATACACAAGCCTCTACAAAGTAGGAATATTATTAAATTTGAAGAAAACAAATCCACATCTTGTATGGAATGTATTTAATATTATTAACAATGGACGATTGTTACACATTTAATAATGTTGTGATTTTTTTTATAGGAAGTGCCATATCTACTAATTTTTTTAGGGTTATGTCCGCAGTTATGGATTGTTATTTTTAAATATAATTCACATTTTTTTGGAAAGATGTTTAGCTAGTCAGTAGTAGCCTGTTTGTAGACTCACAAGACTCTTCATCTTTATTCCCCTTGAAATTTTAAAATAGACAAGACTCTTCATCTTTAGCTAGTCAGTAGCTAGGTAACTAAATTCGCCTACCTATGCCTCACGCGCGCTCTCAGTACGCGCTTTAGAGCGTTTTTCAGAATTCGCTAGTTAATTCGCGCTCTGTTCTATACTAATTCGCGCTCTGTTGCACATTAGTTCGCGTCTTTTATTTAGTTTGAATTTTGGACCATTAATTTGATGACACATGGCCATACTTCCTGCAAAGTTTACAATAAAATAAGGCTTAGGGCCTTTGCACACTCCCCCAAGTTTCAGTAGGTGATAATTGTTTCTAAAAGATGACAATTGACGGCTAATAAAGTGTGGTCTTGTCAACATTTTTTAAAATTGAATTATTTTTCCCTCTCTTCTTTTAAGAACATATACATACACCAATATACTTTAGTTTCTGAAAATTACCATGCATCATATGTAATTGCAGAGTTTTATGATAGCAGCGTATAAATTTCACATTTCATTTTTACATTTTTATATTAAATTTGTTAATAAATTTAAAATATGAAGACAATAATTCCACCCAAATAAATATTTATGACTTTATGTATTAAAATATTTTTATTTATTTATTTATATGATATTAAAAAATATTATTTTATCATATAAGTGACGCTCTCAATCGACGCTCTCAATGTCAATTATTTTAAAACGGACGCTCTCGCGCTCACGCTCGCGCTCCACGCTCGCGCTTCGGTTCGCGCTCTAGTTACCTAGGTCAGTAGTAGCCTGTTTGTAGACTCACAAGACTCTTCATCTTTATTTCCCTTGAAATTTTAAAATAGACAAGACTCTTCATCTTTAGCTACTCAGTAGTAGCCTGTTTGTAGACTCACGTGACTCTTCATATTGATACCCTCTGCAATTATAAGAGACCTTCAAACTTACAAATATTAGTACAAGAATTACAAATATTAATAGTGAAGGGATTGAGCTTTAGATGCTTATCAATAAAAATTGTAAATTTGTTAATTTATCTACAAATTTTCGATGGTTGGGAAAAATTCTAAAATGATGCATACAAAAATAGGTACTATGAAATTCAATTAAGTAAAATATCATATGTAAACAAACATTAACAAACAAGGACGATCAATTATATTACACTAGTTTATACGCTTATTGAAAAGTATAAGACATAATTATCTGCCAATGTTTCAAAGTTCAAAAAATTCAATTCGATCAATATACAAAACTATTGGTATGCTATGGCTTGGACGAATTTCCCAACTTTTGATAAATGTTTGGATCGCTTCCTCTAGTTGCACCCTGTATAACAAGATTTATACATTAATCAAATATATTTATAAAAGGATCGTATTAATCAATTAATCTAAGAATACTTACAACTTCTTGTTGCCATAGCAACGATGTGTTTGGCCCCATCACATTTTCAATACCCAAAGAACCTATTCCAGTTGCTCCAAACACGGCCGAGTACGAAACATGGGAGTATAATGGTAGCGTATTGGTGTTAGGGGGAATGTTCAAGATGACTGGGTTGCTCGGTGGCATATTAAAGACTACTGGGAATTGTGGTAATGGACCATATGACCCCAAATTTTGAACACTCTGACAATGACTCGCAAAATTTTGAGTTGAATTTTCCCCAGGAGTGCTCGAGTCATTCGGACTGTGTGTTGTCTTTGTCTTCTTTAACTCACAAGTAGTTGCTTTATGCCCTAGAACACTAATAAAAGATCAAAAAGACAAAGTCAAATACACGTGAATATATATAAAACTATATTAATATCTTATAATGTAAATTAAACATACCCACACATCCCACACTTTTGCTTCTTTCCTCCAGCTGCTCCTCTTGTCTTGTTACGAAGAGGATCACGAACGGTATGCATTTTCTCAACTGGGGGGTCTTCAAGGCCTTCGTCAGTTCGATCATTGTCAGGCATATCTTTGTTGGGAGAAGGAACACTACTACTCTGAGATTGCATCATAAGTTCATCTTTTGCAATTTCGACATCCTCTCGAACACGCTTCATAGAATTGGATGTTCCACACTGAGTTTGTGACGATACGTACGACAAAATTAGACATTCTTTATTCAATTCGCCAAATCTTAATTCTTGACTGTCGGCAACAGGACACCCTTCGGGAAATTGATTTCTTAGTAACATCCCAGGCTCTTTCAACCATCTACGTTTGATCATGTTGTCCGGGAAATTCGTGAATCTCAAATACTGCAGACTTGATATGATATGCCGGCATGGAACACCCTCCGACTCTAGCTTGAAACAATCACATTGGAATTTTTCACATCTTGGGTCAACTATGACGGTGTACATTTCTTCATCATCTACCTTGTTCTCTCGATATACAAAGACATCATTTCCATCAACATCTTTACTCCTACTTTCCCCAATAACACCTAAAACATCCCGTATCTCCTTACGAATGATATAGTAGATCTTCAATGTGCATATGCTAAGAGCTTGCTGATCGAAACTCTTCAATGAACTTTCTCTAACAACACGATTTTCATTCTCAGATAGATTCTGCATGTGTATGAAATCACTCCGTATTCTTTGTAATGTCCGTTTATAGTGTTCGAGAAAATCTGTAATGGTCATTTTGTGATCCACACTCAACTTGATTAAGGCATTTACAGACTCAGCCCTTTGCGTAGTTGTCATCATACCCATAAACTGGCCACGAAAGTAGGCTTCCGCCCACCTATCTCTAATTTCATAGGTGTCAATTACCCATTTGTTACTAGATAAATTGTATTTATCCACAATACTAGCCCATGACAGTTCAAACTCTTCTATTGAGCACTTTCGATCAATCAACGAACAAAATTCATTGCAAAATGCAGAGTTTTTAATATTCTTACGGACATTACGGCATAAATGCCAACTGCATATCCTGTGTCGTGTACCTACAAATTCAGACACGATAGCTGCACGCATAGCTGCATCTTGATCTGTTAATACAGCTTCGGGAATTTTACCTCCCATGGACTCTAAAAAAGTTTGTAGAACCCACTGATAACTTTCAGTGGTTTCATTTTGTAGGAAACATGCAGCAAATATACACGTTGAACCGTGGTTGTTTACCCCAGAAAAAATTACGAGAGGATACAAATACCTATTGGTCTTGTATGTGCTGTCAAAGACCAAAACATCACCAAAATGTTCGTACTCTGCCCTCGATGATCCATCACACCAAAACAGTCTATTAAGTATGCCTTTTTCGTCAGTACTGTACTTGTAAAAAAATCTTTCATCTTTAACTTGCAAATCTTTCATACTATTTATCGCAGTATTCAAATCCCCTTCTCGGATCCTTTGTGTTCGTAGCTTATTCAACCAATTGTAGCCAGCCTTCCTTCTAAATGAGAGTTTTCCAGCACCACCAGCCAATTGCTCCAAGTAATGCATCACTTGACATGGCTTAAATCCAATCTTTGTCATCAAACTAAGCATAGACTTGTCTGAAGGCGACAAATAGCTGGTTTATAAACATTTAATAACAATCAGTGAATCACATAGAACATCAAAATCATGTAAACTGCACTCAAATTATATAAAGAAGGTACCTTTTCATGCACCCATGTAATTCATGGTTGTGATTATTGGAAAATCTAGAAACCATATATTTTCCAGAAATCCAGTCTCGTGAGACTCTAAAAGAAGCTTTGCATCCACACCTAGTCAATGGTTTAGCTTCCCTTTGGCTAATACACCCTTCATTTTCTTGACGGAACCCTGATCGGTTACAAACCCATACCCTATTTCTTACAACTCCACCCTTCTTTTGCATACTTCGTCTCCTAACATCAAAACCTTCTTCTTTGGCATAAGACATGTAAAATTTTTCTGCCTCATCAATATTATCAAAAAGTAATTGCCCAATCAATTCCTCTTTCATACAAGGATTATCAAAATCAAATGAATCTTTTGATCCGTCTTCGTCTTCTGATTCGTCCTGCTCATCTTCATTAACATTATTACAACACCCTTCATTGTCAACATGATTGCTCTGATTTTCACATTTAGGATCTACATTGATGAAAAAAAATAACAACTTATCAACTAAAACTTTAGTTTTTTTTCTTTTTCAAAAATGGACATCCTAAACATTTATCCTAAACATTTTTTTTTAATTAAGGCAGTTCCAGATCATAGAAAACAAGAAAACAACAAAAATTACAATTTATACAACCATAAAGCTAATTTAACATTAAACTATAACCATAACATCATACGGATAAATGATCTTCAATTTTTGGCTAGATCAACTTCACCCTAGCTAACTTATGAGGTACTAAATACTCCTTTCCCACTCCAGCCAATACATACACATTTCTCACAAAGCACATAAATATGGAGAACAAGTGTATACTCAGAAGAACTATAACTCACAGGATGTATACTTTATACATGACGACATTGGAAAATTGGGACAAACTAATTTCACATTAACTATAACCATAACATCATACGGATAAACTAATTTCACATTAACTACATCATAAGTAAAATTAAAAATAATATGGAAACATACCTGACGACATTGCAAAAATGACCAAATGTCAATTGGAGAATATCTAGTAGTAAATTTGTTCCCAAGGAATCAATCACCGAAAAACTTCGAATAAATTGCGTCAACAGTGGATTTTTTTTTTTTTTTATATTTCTTTGTGGGGTGGGTGAGGGCGGGGAGCTAATACCTCCAAAATAGTAGACTCAAGCTTAGAAATTGGGAGAACGAGTACGGATATGTTGGGAATCAAGGAATCAAGCTTACCAATTGGGAGGGAAAGAAATCGAAATTGGGGTTGGAGGTTCGATTACTTCTGGAGTTAGCTTCTTCGAAGTTGTAGAATTCTTCATTACCCAACTTGGAAAATCAAGAAATAATGAGAGATCAGGCTTCGGAAATCAGTTGGGAAGAAGAAGAAGGATTGTTCGCTACCTAGGAATGAAGATTAGTCTCCCTCCCTCTCGCGCTTCTATATAAATTCTGGAGTTCAATTTTTAATTTAATTGAGGGGTATAAAGGTAGTTTCAAAAATTGATGGAGATTAATGTTTTATTTAATTAAAGGGTAGAAGGGTAATATCTCCCAAATCCGTACTTCGTACAGTTGAAAAAAACGGTGTCGTACACCGACACGTGTCACCCCCTGCTTGAGTCGTTCATGACTCCTGAGCAGGGGTGAGTCATATTAGAACCTCCCTAGTAAGTTATAGCCGCTTAGTCATTCTTATCCAGGCATGGCATGCATGGTGACACGTAAATTGTCCAGCAAAAACAAAAGGGACAGTTTCAAAAACTTACTTTATGGCTGTAGATAGATAGATTTTCGAGGAACATATTTTTTCTTTTTTTCAATTTCTCTCTCAGCCAATGGCTGCACTACACCAGAATTTCTAGTGCTTAGAAGGATAACAATAATATTTTGTGCCTATAAGTTCCAGAAAACTAGTCTTTGAGCAAAAATGCAAATGAGTGAATAGATTTCCAGTCCTCCTTATGGATCAAATTTTTTACTTTCGTTCCTCTTAAATTTTTTATAGCAGATGCGTCTTCTTAATATTTTTATAGCAGATGCGTCCCTCTTATTAATATAGTGTAACACATTCGTCCCTCTTAAACTTTTTGTAGCAAAATTTATCCTGCTCAATATAGTGTAACACATTCGTCCCTCTTAAATCCAAAATATATATATATATATATATCAACTTTCATCCATTTTATAGAATATTTTGAATTTAAGTGATGTATTTTGTATTTAAAAGAGACTAATGTGTTACACTACATTGATAAGAGGGACGAATCCGCAATAAAAAATTTAATAGGGACGAACATGTTACACTAGATTGATAAGAGGGGTGATTATGATACACTACATTGATAAGAAGGATGAATCTACTACAAAAAATTTAAAAGAGATGAAAGTGCGAAAGTTAACTCATAAGGAGGACCAAAATTACAATTTACTGATCAATGCAAAAACACCCTTAAGCTTTTTTACATAGCAAAGAGTTCCCAAGATTATTTTTGTTTGCAAAACCCCTAGTATTAACATTTTATTATATGGAAAAACTAGGGGTGAACGCGGTCGGGATTGGGCGGGTATGCATGAAAAAATCAACCCGACCCAATAAGTGGGGTTGCCAATTTTTTAAACCGCAACCCCGTTCATAAACCGCCGGGTTCGGGTGGAATGGGTGTGGTCGGGTTGGCGGCTTGTACGGAAAAAATGTCACAAAATCTTGACATCTAAATATAAACAATTAAGTTCTCCAAACAACATATAAAATATATCAAATATGTTTACTGTCACATTTAAAATCAAATTCAAGATGTAAAAAGTACAAAACTAGAATATAATCAACGATTTCTTATTAATTAAATCAACAGTCTCCACAAAAAAATAATATTATATCACCAAAAAAATTTGGGTTTTTTGCACTTTGCACCCTCGAAACATGGAAAACTTAGATTTAGCACTTTACACCCTCGAAATATGAAAAATACAACATTTTGCACCCTCTCTTATTTTCAAGCAAAAACTCAAGGGCAAAATAGATAATTCTATTTTAAATCTTTGACATTTTGCCCCCCCAAAAATAAAATTAGCACTTAAAACTCCCTAATTAAGAACAAATTAATAACTTGCACCCTCGAAACACAATAAATGGACACATTGCACTCCAAAATATAAAATTAACATTTAATACCCTCAAATTAAAAAAAAAAAAAAAAACTCAAACCCCTCATTTTTTCCGCCAAAGTTGACCATTAAGGTGAATTTTTTTAAGACAAAATAGGTAATTATTTATGGGTCTTTGATATGTTGAAGTAGACAATGGGTCTTCGAGAAGTTTACCTGTACTTTATTTAGTTATTTATGGTATATCGTTGAATAAAAAAATGGAGAGAGAAATGAGTATTCGAGTATTTATAATTGTATTTTGCAAAATTTAATAAGTAAAAAAATGAATTACCTATTTTGCTTAGATTTTTTTCACTCTGATAGTCATCTTTGACAAAAAAAAAAAAAAAGGAGTTTGGCTTTTTTAAATTTGAGGGTGGTAAGTGTTAATTTTGTATTTTGGGGTGAAAAATGCCCATTTATTGTGTTTCGGGGGTGGAAGTCGCTGATTTGTTCTTAATCAAAGGGTGTTAAGGTCTAAATTTATTTTTGGAGGTACAAAGTGCAAAATTCTCAAGTTTTGAGGGTGCAAAGTGCCAATACTATTGAATTACTTATTTTGCCCTTGAATTTTTGCTTGAAAATAAACGAGGGTGCAAAGTGCTACATTTTTCATATTTCGAGGGTGCAAAGTGCTAAATCTAAGTTTCGGAGGTGCAAAATGTCTATTTCCTATGTTTCGAGGGTGCAAAGTGCAAAAACCCAAAAAAATTCATTACAAATTATCATTCACACACTGCAAACAATAACGAATTAGTGAAGTTTCTTCTCGATTTTTCAACAACAAATTATTTAGGAAAAAAAGTTCTAACATATTTATACCATTAACATTAATATAAACAAAAAACTTGAAGAAAGTTTGTTTATTTGTTCTTATTCATTTGTTAATAAACATAATTTATTTCACACTTGTATTAAACAATGAATAAAAAGTACATCAAGGATGATTAAGTACGGGTTGCGGGTGGGTCGATTTTTTAACCATCAAACCCGTCACCCGACCCATAACGTGTGGGTTTACAAACTACCAACCCGTACTTGATTATTTTAAAAATAAATCCGACGTGTTGCGGGCGAGCACTACTAGAAAAAACAAAATTTGCAACCGAATTAAATTGGTTGAAAATTTAGGTAAAATTGCAACTGAAATAGTATCAGTTGGAATAAGTGTTAAAGTTGTAAAATATGGATATTATTTGCAACCGATTTAAAATCCCTAAATTAATATTTTTGAAAATTAAGAATCGATCGTAAGGGGATTATTGCTATATTTTTAATTTTTAAAGAATAGGGGGAGTTTTTGCTATACCTTGTAATTATTTATTCCGTTCAAATCACGAAAAATACTCACACTTACAAATAGTGAAACACTATTAATGTAGTCTGAACTCTGAAGTAGGGGTCATTGACTTGTTAATACCTAGAGTTAGGTTACATAATACAACCCATTAGGAAAAGCACAACGAAATAATTTGCATTTTACTCCCAATTATTTCTTAAACTGCTGAAAAATTCCTAATTTACCATTTTTTCCCCCTCAAAGTCTTTGGGACAAGCTTAGTATTATTAACAACGATTTATATATGATAAAATGTGGGAAATGGGAATTAATACCATTACATACAATAATAAAGAATCTAAGGCAACCTTTTTCCCTTTTTCTTTTTTGGTGAAATGAATGACGTCAGACAATATATCAAGCTCAAAACTAACTCAAATTTCAAAAACATATATTATATTATGTACAGAAACAAGAATTATACATAAAAAAAACACAAATCTTGAAAAGTTAGTTAAAAACAAAATCTCATATCCAGAATCTGAAATTAACTAAGGCCCTTTACTCTGAAAAGAGTTGGAGGCTAGACCTGAGGTAGCATCCACAAGTTTGGTATACTTCCGGTGACGCCTCTCTCGTGCATATAGCACCCACAAAATCAAAGAAAGCATGACTGCAACCGACACCATTGCCAAACCAATATAAACCCACCGACTATATAGTCTTAAATCCGGACAATGTTCATTGTGAATTGCAGTTAATGTATCTCGAACAAATGTGCAGTCGACCAAATTGGTGAGAAAAGGGCCATAATGATATAAACCATAGCTCACATTGACTGCACCACTCATTTGATCATATAGACTTGGAGTTAAACGTCCTACGGTTGTGCAAATGTTGCTCCCGTTCACTTGGCACTCGTAATTCCTCCAAACCTGCATTACATAAGTTTATACGTTAGGATTCTTCTCTCAATCTTCTTATTCGTATAATAACGTTCTAATGTAGGTCAACCCTAATCTATAAAGGCCCCAAACTTTGTAACATGTGAGGGTTTTTTAGTTTTATCCTTTTTATAGTGGTAACATTTATTTCGCAGAATGAAGTTCTACAGAGTTGCAATTAATAAAAGCATATCTACTATCAATCATCACAAGAAAAATAAAGTGAAATTGGCCATTATATCTATAGAAAAACATATGTTAGAAGAAAAATTCTAATAAGATATTAATCGTATCTATACGAGCAAGGAAAATAAATTTTATTTAAGTATTAATTTATTTTTTATAGCAAATTTCGCCAAGGGTCCCCCAAAGAGTAGGATCGGCCGTGGTCTAATGAGAACTGTCTTTCATACAAAGTAAATTTCAGTTTTAGGTGGAAAAAACTTGTTCATTAACGAGTTAGGAAAATATTTCAAATAATTGGTTTACATTATCTGCAAATTCACTTTGACAAAATTGTTTAGATCAAGAGAAGTTTAGCAATTTTAATTTACCTGAGTTGCATTGTTTAAGTCAACCTCACCAGCTGCACATACTCGATCTGTCTTGTCGGGATTATACGGATTGCAGAGGACAGGAACCAACGGCCCAGATTGGTTGTAATATAAAGGTCCGGCATTAGGAGGTATGTTATCGGCGTTGGACACATTAACGATGATCCCGTTTACAAGCCTAGCCATTTGGTAGGTCACATCTTTGCTCTGGTTCAGTGCTTCTTGAGCCGTAGTGGGGTCCACACAAGGGATAATATCGTCTAACGTTGTATGAGCCGTCGGGTTATTAACCCAATCATCCATTGCCACACATGTATCTCCCACCACACTTGCATTCAAAGAAAATGTCAAAATCATACTTTCATTGAAGAAATTATAGGTAACTAGTTTAAAACATTAATTCACATGTATAGGTATAGCACTTACTTGTGGAGAACAAGGAATACACCACATAAGATGAAAGTGACTGCAACAAGAATCCAACAAGCTACGACCAATCTGCAAACGATTATAGACCAAGTTGCGATTATTTAAATGAAGCGTAAGCCAAAAACTATTTATAAGCCCTTTAGATGCACTCACATGTACACAAGACACTGCAAGCCCGAAATAGATAACACTGCACCCAATTTTCACAAAATCAGCAAATTAAAATCCATCAATTTGTTAATCCATAAGGCTACGTATGGTTCTTGAATTGAGTGAGTAAACTTATGATGAAAATGGAAAAAATGAAGCTCAAAAGAAACTATTTTCCTTTGTGTTTTACCAACTAAAATTCAAGAATCAAACATAGCCTAAATATAGCAGAAAGAAGAATTAAGAACACTTACAGAAACCGAGTAAAGCCAGGGCAAGCATTACGGCAGCCACTATAATGAGAATCAGCATCCTGCATAGTATTAAAACATAATATTTATCAGCAAAAGTACAGAAGAAAAATAAAAGCTGCGAACCACACTGAAATACATACACTATATCCAAATAGTGGAATATATCGTCTCTGTTGTTCTGGGTTGCAGTATCGAGGGTGTTGGCAGCAGTGGAGATCATATTATTGACCTTGTCAATGTGGTCTTGGACATCTTGAGGAAGAGAAATGTTATTTACTCCAACTCCCTTTGCAGTGGTAAGATAATTGGACACATTCTTAAGATTGCCAACTGTGGAATCTGCTTGTACTAAAACATAGTCTAATGTACTTTTTGTAGTATCGTGAAATTTTGCTTGTCCGGTGTAGAGAATAACAGAACCAATTCTGATGCATGAAACGTAATGGAAATGAGATTGGATAGAGTATGATTTTAAATTAAATAAGATAGACGAGAAAAGAAGAAGAAGAGAGGCTTACACTGCGGCAATTGTAAATAAGGAGAGCAGAATAAGAGAAAAGGCATATGCAAATTTTGAATAGCCGTATTTTCGTCTACGGCAGCAGCAAATACACGCGCAAACCAGAAGCAAGAAAATTCCAAATCCAACGAACCACAGTGCAGCAAAAAGGAAATAAAGAGAGCCAGTATAAAGCACAGACTGCACCCAAAAAAATAATATTAGACAGAGATAAAGCAATTTTGCTTGAATATTTACAATATAAAGGATTAAAGGCATCAATTTCAGAATAGAATCTTATTATACTCAAAATGTAAGAAGATTTAGGAGAAAAAACTAGAAAGACTGAGAGTATATTCAGTTTTTTGCTGATAATGAATATACATGGATGAGATATTTAGGAAATAATATAATATACCCTACCCTAATTGATGTGATGCCTTTTCCCTAGAGAACTAGAATCCCTAAACCAAAGATATATTTCAGATGGCAAACAACTTTACTCTAAAAGAAAAGAAAACTACTACAATTATAATATACAGGAACAGGAACAGGAACATGGGTATATTTTTTCTGTAACTAAAATCAAATTCTTTCAATTTGTAAATTATAACAATTGAAGAAAAACTTACAGTAAAGTAATGTACATTTCCGATATCCCATCCCCCTGTATAATACTTGAGATCATCATATGGATCTTTTCTCCGCGTCCTTTCTTTAGCCAACACTAAAGCCGTTGAATTTTCGCCATTTTCAAGAACAGACCTCTGAATTCCCAACGAAACGGTGCCGTTTTCAACCGCGTCTACCACTCCTAACAAAGCATCATATACATATTAATTAAGGAACAATTGTTGAGAAGAATGCAATATAAAAAGAAACCAATTGAAATCAATCAAGGAAACACCTGATGATGAAAAGAACGATAAACCCACGAAGATTAAGGTTGTCAGGATCAGAAGAGAAGAGGGGTTTCTCTTAAAACAGAACATTCTGTAATAAACTTTTAAAACTAAAATTATACGGAGTAGTATATATTTTAATTGAGGCAGGCTAATATATAAGAGGGAGAATCGTTTACTATGTCTTACTTACAGACAGTATAACGTATTCAAATCAAATCAAATGGGGGATAGAGACAGAAAAGTGTATTTATATTTTATGTCTGTAGCGTAGAGTAAAGATTTACGCTGTAAAGCTTAATTAATCGATTCCGCGTTTTAACGTCGGTATATTATTTCAATCAATGAATTATAGTAGTAATTATCTTTCCTTAATTCACACGTCGGTATGTTATTTCAATTTCAATCAATGAATTATATTTATAGCAGTAGTAATTATCTTTCCTAGTATTTTATAGTAAATAAAAGCATGGTGATGGGATGATAGAAATTAAAAATGGTTTTATTGTTCGAGTTAGTCAAGAGTTTTGATGATGGATGTACTACAGGTAACGGCTAGCTGTCTGTATTCTTCCTGCCCTGTCTTACTGTTACAACTTCTTAAAATAAATAATAAATAAATAAAACAAACTCGCGTAATGACCAATGGCAAAATGGGTACCATGGTTTTAGGCTTTTAGCCGTCTTCTGATGGTATGCTATTATTTTGTGTTGTATAATATTAATATATATTTGTCATTCAAATTAAGTGATACATTTTCGGCCTACATTCTATAGTTTATATTGTAGCATTAGATTAAGGTTTTATATATTATAAGATATTCAAATAATTCCAAAATATTGTTCATGATTATTAAAAAAAAAATAAGTTGAACAATATACATATATATATATATATATATATATATATTATATGCCATCTAATGAGATAATTCCTTTTATATAGGGCCAAATAGTTTATACTTTTGCATTTATGGTTATATTACTATAATCCATAATAATCAAGTTAAATCACAATATGAAGGGAAAAAAAAATGCTTATGTTTTTGCTTATAATATCTTTTTGCCTAATCTTATGGAGTACATGATCATTGCTGCATTGGACTAGTCACTTTTACTAAGAGAATGTTTGGCCTTGCATTGCAGCTACCCAATTTGGACGTTTGGGGTTCAAACGTAGAATTGGGAATGTTCGGCCCAAGAAAATCACAGTCACGTTTGCTGGACCATGCAGCAAAAGCAAGGAAGTTGTCGCTTCTCCCAACGTCAAACTCATCCATTTTTGTGGAAAATCTATATTTTGTCCATACTCATAGGAGTATTTTATTAAACTCTTTCAAATTAAATTTATGATCTATCATCTACTACAACTGTTCATTTTGTATTATAATTTCAAAGTAAAAAATCTTCTATTTAAATATTTGTTTACTATTTTTTTTTCAGTCTTATGCTATGGTAAAGTTATAAAATAAAATAATATACATCAATAAAAGTACACTCTTTAGGCTTGAAATGAGTTTTTCAAGCACATAAAATCTTACAATCATTTTATAAATGAACAGATATCCATTTTGGAATAAAAAAGACATAAAGCATGAAATTGAAATATAGTCAACATACTTGAACACGTTCTGCTCCACCTTCCTCCTTCCACAACCACAACTCACGCTAATGAAAACCTTCAATTCATACGCCATCTAGTAGAACTGAGCAGTACCATTTAACTTTGAAAATCTATCCCAAAAAAATCCCAACTTTTTCACCTTCACCTTATTGAAACCCACTTTTCACACATAAAATTCAGACACATAAAAGTATTGAGAATTGGGAAAGATTAGAACTGAATTCTCTAAGAACGACTATCAGAAATTTAAAAACTAAACCCCCAAGACACAACTAGAGATTGCAAACCCAAAAAGAATCCCAATTTTTATTAGAAAATTCGATTGGGCATGAAACGAACCAAAAATTAATTAAGTGAAGTTGAGTAATAATAATTGCATTGAGAGTGAGAAAGAGGAATGAAAATGAAAATTGTTCAGTGGTTATCTCCCGGATTTGGGATGAATCAAAATTTCCTTCAACTTCGGAAGTGCGGGTGCGGGTGAGTGGGAGTAAACATTTGAAATGTTCTATTACAATTTAACCCCTAATATTGAACCAATGACTATTAAGGGAAACAGGGTCAAATATGGAAAATACTTTTTTGGTATAAGAACTGACATTTTTGCCCTTGGATCTGAACTCTAGAATTTCTCTATTCAAAATTTTATGGACAATTTGTGTAAATTTTCAGAAATAACCGTCATTTTGCGAAAGGAAAAGGCGTTTCTTTTTCTAATTAATAATTAATATAGATATAGATTAAAAATTAATACATGGCAATTTTGTAAATTATATAAAGATTGCCATTTCTAGAATTCATTTCTAAACTAGCAAAAAATGACTCCCTGGTCGTCTGCTTAATTAAACTGATATTAAATATTAAAGATAGGAAAATTTTTGTTCAAGTCTGGCTTGGCCAAATCCATCCAACCACCAAGTAAGTGTATTGCACTTGCTTTGTGATTGGTCACTCTCTTGAGAGTTACATCCAATCCCAAAGCAAGTGTATTATACTCATGGATCAAAGTTTCGTTTCGTAGGTGAGTTTCGGGTATCCAAAAATTGGAAACGTTTCGGAAACGTTGCGGAAACGCTAGGAAAATTTACAAAAACCTGGAAACACACAAATTGTTATAAAAAAATACATAAAAATCATGTTCTTATTTCTAAAGCATAATTTAACTTGAAATATAAGTGTAAAATGAATGCAAACAATTATTAGTAATGTCCTTTTCAAATCTTGCAAATCTTGCAAACCAGCATTACCAAACAAGAATGAGTCCTTGTTAATAATTAAAAAAGTTGCATCACAACTAAACAATGAAAAGACAGTTGAATATCCTAGATGAAATCTATAAACTATAATCAAAATAACCGTACCTCAAAAACTAACAAAAGTTAATATAGAATTAAAACATAGCTTAATTAAAGTTCATGATATTAAAGTACTAATAGTTCAAAAATAAAATTAGGGATGAAGAGGTTTGAGATAACTCGTGTATTAGGGATGAAGAGGTTTGATATTGCTGGACTTTGTATTGAAGATTTGGAAGGCATAATTTCGAAAAATTGTAGGTAAGTCAATATTTTTGAGATATGTTTTCCTTCTTTCAAGAGATTTCTTCCAAAATTCTGGATTTAAAAAAAAAATTGGAACTTTTTTTTTCAAAGAAGGCAACGACTATTTTCGGAAATTGAAGGAAACTTTGCAAGTTTCCATAGTTTCGGTGGAAAACTCGGAAAAATTGTGGGTTTCAAAGGAAACCTTGTAATTTCGAAAATACATTAAGGAATCGTTTCGGTTCCTTGAAAAAGCGAAACGTTTCGGATTTTTCCTAGGAAAAATAGGAAATTTTGATCCATGATTATACTTGTCATTTAGTTGATTTGGGTTCGGCCAAACCCGGTTTGGGTAAGAATTTCCCTTAAAATATCCGACCCTTTCTATTGTTTCCCAGTGGCAGTGTGTATGTTCTTCAATCACTATTAACCTCCAACCTGTGTGATTAAAATCCTCAAAGAGGAGAAGCTTATTTTAACCTCATATATATTTCTGTTCCACAAGATTAATTCTAACATATCATTATCAGTTCTTCCAGGAAGTTGCTGTACTATATATAATAGGCCACCTGCAGTGCAAGACACATGAAAAGCGATGTGCTTGAGGTATATTATATCTAACAATACATATAGTACTATATTTTGACATGTTCAGTTTCTTTAAAATTGCTGGTACGTAAAATAAAGTACTCATCATGTATTGTAGATAATCAAATTGAAAAAGTAGTACGTACGGCCGCGGGATAATCAAATGTTTGATACATACAGTTAAGGTTGTTATGCATGTAGCTTAATTAATGGCCAATCCTTCCTCTTGTTCAAAAGATGGATACATTGATTGCTAAATCAAATGTATCCAAAGAAATTGAAAAAGACATACACATACACATACACTGAATGATTTAATTAAAAGGAAGCTAGGGATTTCTTTCTCAAGGCGTACAATGAGATTACAAAGTACAAAATGAAAGAGAAGAATTAACCTAATTAAAATAGCAAGGAAGGTTAAACAACTAAAGAAAAAAAAGACTAATCTACTCTTACATAAGAGTAAGACAGGGTAATAAAACTCAACACACAATCAAATCAACTGAGGTGGTCTATAGGTAAAACACGAGCACAGTTATACACTGTACAAAACGCCTGTAATCCCATAAAAAATATCATCAAAACAGCTGCAAGAAGTGTAAGCACACGCCATGATTCAAACACATATCTCTTCATGCATTTCCTAAATTTAACCTTCAATCTTCCACTATAAAACTTGTTCACATCTTCAATTACTTTATCCAAGAATGGTACTTTTGTCAATCTCATCGACTTGCTCATTCCATTCCACAGATTCGCCACCTCTATATCACTCTTCAGCCTATTCACAATAATCCCTTTTTCGCGTAAAAGCTTTGCATCCTCTTCTGTATCTATAATCCCATTCATTAACTCAATATATCGTGCCAAAACTAACGGCCCTGACTTATTACAAGCTTCATATGCAACTAAGTTTCTTAAAACAACCTCCGAGTTCATGTCCAAATTAATAGTTGGAAGGTTAAGTGAGTAGGAAATATTATCGAACGTAATGCTTGATATGCCTTCATTTGTGGGATTAAAACGTACCCCTGATTTAACGAGTTGAGTTACAGAAGGGATTGCGATTTCTTCTAGGAGTGGCGATTTGTTAGTTATTCCATGATCAGTAGTGTTGTTTTCTTTGGTTTCTTCATCATCACCCAAGGATTTGAGGAAGCTTTCCACCGGCTCTTTTATGAGTTTTATTAATGGAATGTTGGAAAGAATTGTCCAAGGCAATTTCACAATAACTTTCACAGGTTTTGAGAATATAATTTTTTTTATCATAGTTGCTAATTTTGAAAGTATGGTCCATACCTTATAAAGAAAGGATGTTTCTTCATCTTCTTCTCTCAATTCAACTTCAATTGATTCTGTCGTGTAAGAACATATTTCCAATTTGGGTACCAAAAAATGGTAAAAGAAATCAAGCAAATGGGGGGATTCTTTAACTTGAATTAAGTTATTTGAACTTTCCAATGTTTTGAATGGAGAAAGCTCTTCACAAAGCCCGAATAGCATCGAGAAAAGCATCTCCTCTGCCTTCTCCGACGATGAAAAGTGCAATTCCAACAATTTTCTTAACACAAGCAGAGGAATTTGATTTTCAACCATTACAATATCTCTAAGGATAGCATTATGTGCGGCCTTATTACCACCTAAACCGACCAAATGCGACAATCTGGATGTAATAACACTAGTTGTTGCCTTACCTTGTTTCACAGCACAAACTTGAAGAAACTCCAATAAGAAAGATGCATCCAAAGCCATCATCCATGCTAATGTTTCCCCGCTAAAGGTCAAGTATTTGTGGTAACTAGCACGAATTTTGGGCTCGAGTAATACAAGACAATCGACCAGATGATGGAGTTTGATGTTTTGGAACTCTCTTTGGTTCCCTTTTGCAGCAGCAAGTTTGTATCTCTCCATGTCATGGAGCTCCGGTCGAGTGTGATGATTTGGCCCGATTGAAACTTGTTGCGGGATGTAAGAATCTGGATGAATGGCCATTAGAGGTTTTGGAACAGTGAAGATACTAACTGGGATTTCGGTTTCTTCTTCGATTTCGTCTTCTAGAGTTTTACAGATGTGGATTACCCATTGTTTTTCATCGAAACTTGAATTCGGGTTTGGACTTGATTTGGGCTGAAGTGAAGACATGTTTGTTTTATTTTATTTTCTTGTGTGATTGAAGATTCAAGAATATGAACTTGTAATGGAGATGTTTGGCTAACTCAAATGTATATATTGCAAGTTGATGAATAAGTATTTTGAGGAAAGGTTGCTTGTTAGATCAACTCTGGCAACAATTATATATGTAGAGATTTGTTAATGAATTTGAGTTAGAAAGTGATATGGACATGATTAATTTAGTATTTCTTTTATTAATAATCTAAGTTGTTTAAGTTCAACTTTCAATAGTTTATTAGAAATGAAGTACCATGTGATGATTTTTTTTCTAAACGTGAGGATTAGGTGAAAGTTGAAGAACTCCCAATAATCCTTAATCTGAAGGTAGTTGGTAACGAAAGGAGGATGTACATTAAAATTCTAACTTTGAAATGCATTTATCTAATTATTTGTTAATTTTGTTCCGAACTCAATTATAAAAAGATATAATTTTATGTAGATGCAAATTATGATATTATTTTAGACGTGTAACTTGGACTTATTTCTTTTTTCTTGGTTTAGGGGATAAAGAACTATCTATACACATTTGGGGATTATAAATTCTCCACATTGAATTTTATTAGATGCAGGTAATATCCAAACTCTTAATCAGTGCTAATCTTATTCGTCAAACTTGCTAAATCAAATTCAAATTCAAATTCAAATTCGGATCTGATGAATTAAAATACTATTTCGATTAAATTAGAAAAGTGAGATTTTGGTACATTTCAAGTTTAAGAAAAGAAAAACTCCCTTCGTTTTTTTTTTTTTCGTCTCTTTGGCAAAAAAAATTTGTTTACTTTTGTCGTTTTAGGATTTCAATGTAAAATTAATTATTTTCTACCAATATTACCCTTCTTGTTAATGCTTGTAATAATTGCTAATTAATGATGTTATTATTTGATTAAAGGGTGTTTTGAAGTTTTTGCTTAAAAAAGTAATTATTTATTGTATTTTTTAATCTGTGTGCAATCTTGCAAAACGAAATAAAAAAAAAAAAAAAACAAAAGGGAGGAAGTAGTTAATTGTAATAGATGATTCAATTTGGAGGCACACACTTACAGCTACATTTGACCATAGATTCAAACACTCTTCAAGTTTTATATATAAAAAAAGGTCAAATTTAGTAGATTAATATTTTTGAGTTTCGCCGCCAGCTAATTGGTTTAGGCCTAATGAGCAATATTTCCTTACCAAGATTCCTCGAAATAATATTTTGTTTTGGGTGAAATACAGTTTTCCCCTTTAAAGTATGGGGTGGTATCAGTTACCCCCAAAGTATCTATTGTAACACTTACCCCCTATGTTATAGTATTAAACATTTTATTCCAAAACTACCCCGCCCCTTTTAAAACAAATACATTATTAATTTATCAAAAAAAAAAAAATTTATTATGAATTGATTGAATTCATCCATCCACCAAACAATATTATATTCAATTTCTTCATTTATTCGATTTTCTTCGATTTTATGGTCTCAAATTCTTTCTTTATTTTATGTTTCAATTTTTTATTATTTTTATCTCATAATTTTTACTTTTCTATGTTTTATTTGGTGATAATTATTTTATTTATTTTCGGTACGAATTATTATTCAAAATATTGAGTAATTCTCCTTCGAATTCTTTCTCGCAAAATTCAAGGTTAACACCAAACAATATACATTTTAATTTTTTTATTTCTTCATCAATTTGTATATAATTATGAATTCATTCATCCACTAAACTATATTAAATTTTAATTTATTTATTTATTTTGTTTCTTTCGGTTATAAAAAATGAGATGAAAATGAAGAAAAAATTTGAGATTGAAAAAAGTATGGCAAAAAAATGAAGAATTCAAAACATAATATTGTTTGGTTGATGAATGGATTCATAATAAATAAAATGAGAATTTTATATTGATAAATTAATAAAGAAATTTTTATTTATGAAAGGGGCGGGGGTATTTTTGAAATAAAAGTTATAAAACTATAACAGAGGGAGTAAGTGTTATAATTGATATTTTAGGGGAATAATTGATACCAACCCTATATTTTAAGGGGGAACTGTATTTCACCCTTTTGTTTTTTCAAACATGTACTTAGTTACAGAAACACCAAAAGCATTAATTTGACTACTGCCGTACTAGATATCCAATTTACTAATATACAATGACAAGGTCTATAGTAAAATTGGGCTTATAAAATTTGAGCCCAATTATAGAAATTAAACATAATATTATCAACAACCCATATGATTGTGACCTGGATCGGATTTAATCCATCAATAACATTTACCAATAACCGGCCAACTCGAATAGCTACATATTAATTATTCATCTATAAATAATGGTAAGGAATTAAATGATGCACGTACGCGAGAGGTTTCAATAGCTACCAGGAGTTGGCTAAAGGAATTCACGTACGTAGTGATATTTGGCCCTCGTCAATCAAATTAAATGCATGTCGTGTACGGGTCAATGAGATCGTCCCTGCGACTGTTAATGTGTTCGGGCGCGATAACAAATAACCACGATATTGGTTTAGCTGTGGTGTATGGATTTATTCGGGTCAATGGAAACACTCCGGTGGTCGATGGACTGATTCCGCGGGCCAATGAAAACTCATTGGGATTCTATGATTATATTTCAGTTTTAACGCTGAATCTAATTATTGTAAATGATGTGTTGTTAGAATATTTATATCTTTAATTGTTTACCCTAAGCTAGTTTCTTGAATATCCGCATGTTGACATGAAAATGTATTCCTTTAAAAGGGCAATCTTGAATGAATGAATTGTGTTGATGAAAATATAAGACTTAATTACTTGATTATTTTAGTGATACAGGCTTGATTCCGATTGATAAATAAATGGATTATATATATGCATATATCAATTTTGGTTGTACGCTTTACATCTTAATTATTATCAATACGTACACTCCACTTTTTTGGTTTTAGATTATGGCACAAGTTGCAATTTTCATCTTTCAATGCAACAATAGACTTACTAGCTATCCGGTATTTCGGATTTTCTATTGTATGACCAGCTCATCTAAACTTAGAGAGATAAACAATTTAATACAGGGTAAACATCACTTATAGTCCTTCTTATCATTAACTTTTTACAGAGTGGTCTCTCTTGTATATTTTTCCCCACCTTAGTCCCAACAATGAATTATTTGTCTCATTTGGTCATTTACAATAGATCTTTTACTTATAGTGTTACGCTTTAGTCCCTCATAATTTTTTTTTATCGATTTAGTCCCTCATTAAACAGTTTCTTTATCAATTTAGTCCCTCATAAAATGGTTTTGACACTTTAGTTCTCCTTGAACAACCTGAAAATGACCAAAGTGAAACAAATAATTTATAGTGGGGACTAACATGGGAAAAAAATACTAGATGAACCACTCTGTACAAAATTAATGATAAGAAGGACTATTAATGATGTTTACCATTTAATATATATCATTTAATAGACCGCCTCAAGTGTAGGCGGTATTTATTTACTCAAGCTAACACGTGAATTTAGAGTGATATATATTAAATATGGTATCAGAACCCATATTGAAGTGGACCATCTCCTTCCATGATTGACTCTTCCTTGCGCGCATGATGTGATTTATTCCTCACCCACATGATTTGAGAAATCCGCATGTTGGGGATCCAGATGGTCTGGGCAAATCCGCGTGTTGGACTATTTGATAATTCGCAAATGTTGGACTTTAATATATCAAGTGTTGGGTTTGTTTCACCCCACATATTCAGCCCACTCACACGTGAAGGGGAGAGTATTGAGAATAAATGTCCAACACGGGTTGAAGATCATAGTTAAATCCACCTTATAAGGTAATGGGCAATCCGCACCTTACAAGCTAGCTTTTGAGGTTGAATTAGGCCAAGTCATGTAAGTGGACTTAGTCGAATCCATGTAGTAAATTCTGATATGGTATTAGAGCCCTATGTTAGAGTGGGCCACCTCCTTGTACGCATGATGGGCTTCATTATCTACCCACACACTTCACTCAAATAACAAAGGTCTGTGATGTCATTATTCCTCCAGTTAACAAGGCTTGGAGTGTCATTATTTCTTCGGTTATTCAAATCTGAAGTGTCATTATTTGTGTGTTGGGCCTATACGCACATGTCGCAATTTACAAGGATGGGCATTAACATTCACGTGTTGGGTTTGCTCCACCCACATGTTCAGTCTGCCCACACGTAAATGAGGAGTATTGAGACTAAATATCCCACATGAGTTTAAAACAATACTTAAGTCCACTTTATAAGATTTTGGACGATCTTAAACTCATAAGGTAACTTTTGAGGTTGAGTTAAGTCCAAGTCTTTGAGTTGACTTAGTCCAATCCATGTGATGAATTCTAATATTTCCGAAAGAATATCCGAATTTTGGGACGGGTTTCTATGGGACTCTTTAATTTATTTATTTTTAATTGCACTCCCTGGCTCGAATAAATAAAGGAAAACAGAAAGACTTTTGGTTACAAGGATTGGCTCATATAATAATGCATTAATTTAATCTCTCTTTCGCTACTGCTGCCAACAAAAACAAAAAAATTGCTTGTGATTCTAGATTTTAGATTTTAGGGAAGATTTTTAATTTCTCTCTCCTCCCTTTTACTATAATTATTTTAGTGTAATATTTTTTTAGTTAAATTAAAGTTCGGGATCCAAGTTTCCCGTTCGGGTAGAGCATACTAGCCGATTCCCGTTCCGATTTTCCTTTGTCAGGTTTTCGGATTCCGGAACCCAAATATCCGATACCCAAAACCCGATCCCGAATGTCCACCCCTATATAAGAATTAATGGAACTGTCTTTGCAGCTACGTTGAGTCCAAATTGTAGGTCTGCATATTTGTGTATCCATCAATCACATATAATTTGTTTAACAGCACATATTATATAATGCACATAGTTAATGTTACTCAAATGAAAACATTTTGAATTCAAATTCATACATCATAAGGATAAGGGCTTCCAGCAGAATATTTTGTAATATTCCAGCAATATATTTGTAATTTTTGTGTAATTTTATATGTAAAACTATAACACTTGTAAAAGAAGATAGAAGGAGATGAGAATATAGAGAGAATTAGATGAGAAAAGAATTTGTTTACTGCCCAAAGATGTCCTTCGTTCTGAAAACATGTTTACATATACATCATAACCAACTGAAAGTGACTTGTGGGAATATTCCCTTAATTACAATTAAAATAAATGCATAACTAATTTTAGGAACTTCAGTACAATCGGACCATATGATCATTAATTAGAATTGGGCTGGTTTAAATCTCCTGATCCAGCTAATGGGCCTTCCTCCATTGACCCATTACTCATCAGCTCACTTAACACTGGCCCTTCATTAATTAGCCCATACTCCAGCAGCCCAGTAGTCAACGGCCCATCCAAGGACAACCCAATAATAATTCCCCACTTCCAGACAACATCAGATTCCCCCCTTCTTCCTCGTTCATCTCCCTTGCCTGTAATCCATTCATCAAATCAACCTGGGTCGTGACATTACCCCCCGCCGAAGACGATCCTTGTCCCCAAGGATCAAATTGAGGAAATTGAGCCACGATCTGGTAATAGTCCTCCCAAGTATCCTGCGCCGGTCCCAAATTCTCCCATTCAACCAAAATTTGTGAAACAGGCATATCGTTTCTCTGAACCATCCATTTGTCCAAAACACGAAGAGGAAACAATTTGAATCTTCCCTCAGCATCAGTAAAAGGCAATTCTGGATTAGGTAAGTGTTTAGAACTGAATTTATTCTTCAATAATGAAACATGACAAACGTCATGGACTTTAGAACTTGGGGGCAGTAGTAGCCTGTAAGCAACCTTATCTACTCGTTTTGTGATTTTGTAGGGACCAAAATACCTAATTGAATGCTTCAGGTTGCGTCTCAAAGCTACATAATGTTGTTTGAAATGTTGCAAATTGAGGTAAACTTCATCTCCCACCTCAAACACCAGTTCAGATCTATGCTTGTATGCGTAATATTTCAATCTGTTCAGAGCAATTTGCAATTTTTTTCTCATGATGTCAATTAATTTAGCCCTGTCCTGCATAATGTCCTTAGCTTCGGTAGTAGTAAAATATAAGTACAGACCCATAGACAAATGAGGGAAAAGTGCGAAGAAATGTGCATATTTAGTGAATCTGGCCACCATTACCAGAATCACATATTTACCAACTGACTTAGGAAGCCCTTCAACAAAATCCATGCTTTTGTGAGACCAAGCTTCTTTAGGTATCTCCAAAGGTTCCAGTAGACCAGGGTAGGGATAAGTCTCATGTGTTGCCATTTTACAAATGGCACAACTCTGAGCAAATTTCAAGATATCAGCGTTCATTCCATTCCAAAAGAAAATAGATTTAGCTCTCTGGTATGGAGAGGTCATACCAGAATGTCCACTTATGGAGGAGGCATGTAAACTTTGTATCAACTTTTGCCTTATGTCAGAACCATTTCCAACACAAACTCTCCCTTTAAATCTCAAGACCCCTTGAATAATGGTGTAGTCTGCATACGACTGACCAGCAATGGACTTAGCTGCCAAGATCTTTTGCAGTTCATCATCACCCTGATAACTCTCTAGAATTTCCAGCATCCATTTAGGTTGAACATTATTTATAGCAATTACTTCACCATTTGGCTCCTCTCTTCTAAATAAAGCATCAACAACCTTGTACGCTGACCCTTGTACAGAAAAGGGGCAGCCTACTTATCCCTGGTCACCCATATGGATCATTTGGTATAATGATTGAGCTGAAATCAAGTTACAATTTCCCACCTCACTCATAGCTTTCAATTCTACTCTCTGGCCATCCACTTGTATTCCCATGCTTCTTTTTTTGAAACAAAAATCCAACCCTATAGCAGTCATCCAATCACACCCCAGTACCATATGACAACCACCCAACTTAATGAGTCTAACTGGATAGGTAAAGGTAATACCCTGCATAGTCCAGTTAAAATTAGAAATCTTCTTTCTACTAATTATTTTTTCCCCATTAGCAACACTAATCATCATGGGATTAGTATGCCTAATGTCAGTTGTCAACTCATAGGCCAATTCTTCACTGATGAAGCTATGAGTGCTTCAAGTATCAATAAGAATATTGACCTTACTTTCACCCACTTCCCCTAAAACTCTGATAATATTACTGCTGGCACTTCCAACAATAGCATTAATAGAAGCATGTATGTCTTCATCAATAATTGCATCCACCACAATACCTTCTTCACTCATTGATTGCAGATAAGATTCCTCAGCCTCTTCAGAAAGTAGTATGTACACCTGTTGTTTTTTGCACCTATGACCCAAAAAGAATTTTTCATCACAGTTGTAGCATAGTCCTTTTTCTTTTCTAGCATTCATTTCTGCACTAGTGAGAAATTTTCTAGGAGGTAACAGTGCTTGAGAAGTGTAATTACTACTTTTGGGTACAGTAGCAACAGGTTGTGCAAATGGCAGACTCCTGAAACCATTGTTGTTACTCACAACAGGTTTAATACCAACCTTACTTCTTTTAGAAATGGCCTCCATGGTTTCTTCTTGTTTCCTAGCTAGATCAGTAGCTTGCTGAAGAGTTTTAGGTTCAAATAATGAGAAGAAAGATTGACTTTCTTCAGGTAAGCCACTAACAAAGCTGGCTATAAAGTACTCTTCATCATACTCCCTACTGTTGAATAATAACATATATGACTTAAGTTCCTCAAATCTGTCAATATATTCATCCAAAGTTCTAGTAACTTTCAGCTTGTTAAATTCAGCTAATACTTTCCCTTCCCTCAACTCTTCAAACCTGGCTGAAATTAACTCCACAAATTGTTCCCAATTCAAATTTCTCCTCTTCTGGACCACTTGACTATACCATAATGCTGCTTTTCCTTCCAGATGAAGGGATGCTAATGTAACCTTATTAGCATCAGGAACACTAGGGACTAACTGGAAATACCCATAACATTTCAATAACCAAGCCCTAGCATTAGATCCATCAAACTTTGGAAAATCAACTTTGGGACTAGGATTAAAGCCCAATGAAGAAATACCAGTTTGATGTGTGTCTTTCCCATATTTTTGTTGTCTAAATTCAGGCACAGTTCTACTATTGTTACCAGGTGTAGCAATTAAGGGTTGAGAATGGTTACCAGATTCAGTAGCATTCCCCATGATTGATTTGTCTCTATGATATGAATCCATACGTTCAGCTATCTTAGAGAGTTGTAGTTGTAGTGTTTCCATGTTATTGTTGATTTTATCATGTTTTTCATCCAGTTTCATTGTAATTGAATTGATCTGATCTTGCGGGTTCAATTCCACTGCCTCTCTTCTATCCATTTCACCCAACAATTTCAGCTCCAGAATTTTGTTTGCCTCTTGAACATCCTTCAATCTAGTGCCTTCTGCCATTGAATCCGTGAAGCCCAGTGAACAAAAACCTTGCTCTGGCTACCAAATGTAATATTCCAGCAATATATTTGTAATTTTTGTGTAATTTTATATGTAAAACTATAACACTTGTAAAAGAAGATAGAAGGAGATGAGAATATAGAGAGAATTAGATGAGAAAAGAATTTGTTTACTGCCCAAAGATGTCCTTCATTATGAAAACATGTTTACATATACCTCATAACCAACTGAAAGTGACTTGTGGGAATATTCCCTTAATTACAATTAAAATAAATGCATAACTAATTTTAGGAACTTCAGTACAATCGGACCATATGATCATTAATTAGAATTGGGCTGGTTTAAATCTCCTGATCCAGCTAATGGGCCTTCCTCCATTGACCCATTACTCATCAGCTCACTTAACACTGGCCCTTCATTAATTAGCCCATACTCCAGCAGCCCAGTAGTCAACGGCCCATCCAAGGACAACCCAATAACCAATTCCCCACTTCCAGACAACATCAGATTCCCCCCTTCTTCCTCGTTCATCTCCCTTGCCTGTAATCCATTCATCAAATCAACCTGGGTCGTGACATATTTCGAGGATCACTCATTTAGTATAAAATGGACATATATTCTTAATGCCATCGATTATTATCTAAACAAGAACTCACATGATCATTCATATATAAAGATGGATAATTAAAACGTTCGCAGATTTCAACTGCACTCAATCTTCCACTTTGATAATTGTACTTGGTACTTGTACCTATAGATGGATAATTAAAACGTCCATAGTTGTACTTGTACCCAGAGCCCGGGCTGGCTCCCGGCAAAATCATTGGAGATGATTTAAGTCACCAGGGATTGGGAAGATGGGTCATCAACACCAACAAATTAAAAACCTTTACATTTATTTGTTACTAATTAGCAACTCAAATGCATTTTTTTTTGTCACTATTGTATTTATACAAATATTAGTAATTATAAATAACGACAAGTTCAATATTATCATTACACTCAACTCATTCTATTCATTCGCGGGTTCAAGGCCTTTGATATGTAGAATGCGACCACAGCTATAAACCTCGCAAAATGCCTGCAAACTCGTCAGCAACAATAGCATAATTGTAGCAAGAAAAGTAAGAAACTTCCAAGAACCAAACACATATTTCTTCATGAATTTCCCAAATTTAACCTTCCACCTTCCATCATAAAATTTGTTCACATCTTTTATCACTTTATCCAATGAGGGCACTTTCGTCAATCTAATAGATTTATTCATTCCATTCCACAAATTTGCCACCTCTTTTTCACACTTCAAATGGTTAATTATAATCCCTTTTTCACATAGAAGCTTGGCATCCACATCTGTATCGATTATACCATTCATTAGCTCCGTGTATCGACTCAAAACCAACGGTCCTGATGCGTTGCACGCTTCATATGCAACCAAGTTTCTTAACACAACCTCAGAGTTTACGTCTAAATTGATGATAGGGATATAAAACTTTTGAGCTTTTTCGTCGAAACGGATGCTCGTTATTCCTTCATTAGTAGGCAAAAAGCGCACACCAACTTCACGGAGCTGAATGACTGAAGGGATCGTGATCTCTTCCAGCAATGGAGACTTGTTAACATTGTTTGAGCTTGAACCTTCTTTATTACCATCCTTGTTCTCATTATCTTGAACCAAAGCACTAAACATATGTTCAACTGGACCTTTCAACGTTTTTATGATTGGAATTTTAGTAATAATTGTCCATGGCAACTTCACAAGTACTTTCAAAGGTTTTGAAAAAATTATTCGCTTGATCAACTGCACAGGCCTTTCTTCTAACCTTGAAAGAATTTTCCAGACTTCATCAAGAAGCTGTCTCAAGTAACTAGGTTTCGCCAGTGAAATATTATCCTCAGTTCCCTGGGCTTCTCCTTTGTCTTCATGTATTTCAAGAATTTCGACTGGAACTATCTCTAGTTCTGGCACAATGAATTTGTACAAGAAGTCCAGGAAATGGGCAGAATCTCTTACTTCAATTTTTTGAGACTCCTGAACAGTTTTGAATGGGGAGAGCTCTTTACTCAGCCCAATTAACAGATCAAGTAGCAATTGATCTGCTAACTCTAGAGAAGAAAACAGAGATTCCAACATCATTCTGACAACAAACATCGGAATTTGATTCTCAAGCATCATTATATCTCTCATAATTGCGTTACATGCTGTTTTATTCCCAGATGCATCGAGCAAATGTGACAATCTTGATGGAACTCTGGTGAAAACCTTACCTTCTTTAACGCCACAAACTTGAAGGAACTCAAACAAGAAAAACGTGTCCACGGCCATCATCCATGCCAAAGTTTCGCCTTTGAAATTCAAAGGCCTGTGATATGTAGCCCGGATTCGCAGCTCGTGTTTCATTAAATGATCCACAAAATGTTCGAATTTGATGTGGTTTTGGAGTTCTTTCAGGTTTCTCTTGGCAGCAGAAATCTTGTACCTTTCCATGTCGTAGAGCTCGGGCCTTAGATGGTGGTATGGGCCGATGGCAACTTGTTGTGGAATGTAAGAATTTGAATCGTTTAGCATTAAGGTTTTGGGAACGCCGAAAATGGTGACTGGGGTTTCGGTCTCTTCATCGATCTCTTCATCTAGTGTTTGGCGAATCTGTTGAATCCATTGTCCTTCATCGAAGTTTGAGCTTAAGCTAGTAAGCATGTTCTGTTGAAAAAAAGACATGATTGAGTTCAGTTTGTGCTTAACTACTGAAGGTAATTAATGCAGTGTGGAAGGAATTGAGTTAAGACAGTAGAGGATTTTTTTTTAGTTTGAAAGGATAACTAAATAACTATGATTCATTAAATAGCCCTAGCCCTAGCCCCACATCCTTGTTCCCAGGAATGACATGTGAAACTCGTTTGGCATACATAATACAAAGAAAATTAAAAACTAATAAGATACATTTATAAAAATAAAAATAAAAATAAAATTAACTTTATAATAAAGCAAAATATATGCTATTATATACTTGATTGATCAATATCTAGAAATTTGATGAAAAGGAACAGCAAAATTATATTCGTGGAGATTAGATGATTTATGATTGATCATGTGAGGAGTGAGGGCATAAATTTAGTGCCTATCGTTATAAGCTATGACATAACTGACCATTAACATCCAACTTATTCTCAATTTTGCTTTTTTTTCTGGCCATTTGAATGTGTTCCTCTTTCTTTTATTCTTTTTCTCATAAAAGGATCTCTCTGGAGTCTCACTTTTTAAAAGGCAATTTATTGTCAGACAGCACATATGCCTTTCAATTTCTCCAAGTGATAGCATGTTATCAATTAATGAAAAAAACATGCTACATATAAATTTTGTTAAGAAAATTGTGAAGTTTTATATGTTTTATGTACCTTGTATCTGACCAAATATCTCATGGCTGCAGCTGTGTTTGCATATCAACAGCCCTTTTAATCAAACTCAACTGGCCTCACTTTAACTTAGAAATAACCTTCCGAAAGTAACTTATTCGCCTTTCTCTATTTCCTGTTCCTCAAAACTTCAACGTTATTTCAGATGATCACTCTGATTTTAGCATAATCAAATGGTAAAACAAATCTAGCAAATGAGCACAACCAATAACCTGATGAACACAAGGCATTTCTTTGATCATCAACAAAAGGCGAATTTTCTTTATAGAAAGAACCCACCGATATCCATATAGCATATATTCGGCTTCATCCAGTGACACTGATTGAAATTCCAACGTTTTCCCTAGTGAAAATAAAGGAATTTTGGTTCTCTAGCATCACTATATGAATTTGATTCTGTGCTCCGCCATATCAACCAAATAAGACATTCTTGATGAAATTCGAGATAGTACTTTTCCTTCTTTGAAAACAAATACTAGCTAATTATCCCTCATTTTATATTGCACCAGCAATACCATGAGATTCATGTGTTACAGCCCAAACTCAGACAATGGATCTCAGACTTCTTGACAATTGGTAGTCACGTGAACTTAGGAATTAATAAAATCAATCATTGACATATCCTTGTATAACTCCCTATTCTTGCATTTAATATCCACATATATCGAGTATTAATACAAGTCTTTTTGACCTCCCCTTTTACTTCACCACTCCATTTCAAACCATCTACGAAGAATCATGTTAAGAACTCTTTGTAGGAAAGTGTGATGTAATAGGAGAACTTGAGGTGTCAAAGAAGAAGAGAATGGGGCAAACAAAAAGAGTGGATTTTGGAGGCAAGTGAAGAAAGCATAATTTGAGATTTGCTTGGTGCATTGGAGGATTCTTAAGAGGGAAGTGTCTGCAACTGAGAATTACATTGCTGGTTTTAAAGTCCGTAACATAATGGAGCGAGTTAAACCCCTGAAACAACACAAACCTAAACATTATTTACATGCTGAGGTAGCAAAATCCAAGTTTAATCAGCACTTGCATTATCTACATTTCCAAACAGACAAAACTACATGCACCAATTGTATCAAGAATCGGTTTAACATGCCAAAGAGATTTCAAATTCAAAAATACAAGGCATGTATGCTATACAATGGAATGCTCCCCCATTCAAACCAAATAACTGTAAGTATAACATCATGAAAAAACAACTTACCCAATAAATGGAACAACTCAAGGCGTGTATGTAGCTCAAAATAAAAAATCTTGAAAAATCAGCAAACCTTCTTAACACCTAACGCACTGTTTGGTATGCCCAAGTAGACTACCCCAAATTGTTAAGTAGACCTTAATAAATATTTGGGCCAACAAAATAATTGATTGTTTGGTTGATTTTGCCGGGTCAAATTGCACCCAACAAATTAATAAAAGCCATTGTCTGGGTACAAAATTATGACCTCGATTGTTATCAAAGTCTGATATTCCCTCAATTCTGAATCATAAAGTTGTTGGTGTCATTTACACACTTCCCTGTCAGCATTGTGAGTTTTCTTGACTATAAGTCTCACATGGTGCACATTGTTAGACTACAGAAACATTTAAAATAATTAATGCATATAGATTATAAAAAAAAAATTTGTAATAATTAAAAAGAATGATTTCAAAAATTGACTACAAGTTAAAAAGCACACTATCTAAAACTAACAAGTTCAAATAAAAAAAATTAAAAAAAAAAGTTCATACTTTACTTTGCTTGTATGTAGATGTCATTAAAAATCAATCATATACATTTTCTAGGATATTGATGGTAATAACATTGTTCTTCCGCAGTTCCGAAACGAACAAAAGGGACTATTTAACTAACTGTACATAATGTATGGCACTAACACAACCATTTCACAAAGAAATTTAAAGAAATAATTCAATAATATAGGCTTAACAGCCACAAATAATACACAAAATAATGCAGGTGTTGTGCAAAATCGCTCAGCCTCTGTTTAATTACGGCCTCAAGTTAGGTAACAATATACTAAATTAGCAATACATTATCTCGCAATAACCATTCAGCTTCAACAATAGCTACACATAACTTAGGTTAAAGGAATTCCTTCGCATCATCATTCTTAATATATGTGTTTTGATCACAAACTGCGAATTAGAGCAGTTTCCACTTGAAACTCATAAACTACGTTTTGTGAAATGTAAATAATACTTAGTTTGGACAATCATAAAATCCAGACAATACTATTGATGATTAATTACTTAAAAAAATATCTGAAACCTTTTCGAGTATCAAAGTTGAGCAAACAAAAGACATGCTGAGAGACTATTTTTGACCTCTGCGGGCATTGAGGCATTTCATAAAGCACCTAGCAAGTGATTCATGAAAATCGCAATTCTACACTTACGAACTTCTACAATACCAAAGTTTACTCCATCCCAGAACAAATTAATGTTCCATTTATCAATAGCACAATCATTATTTCATTTTTACAACATTAAGATATAATTATTTTCTTCGCCAACAATAGTTTTTTTATAAACACATAAAATTCAGAAAATAATCAGTTCATCCATATTAATTGACGGGTATTAATTGCACTTATTTATTTGAAATTAAATGAAAACAAAACAGTACACTCACTCAGAGAATGTCAAGCAGATACCATAGGACATTAACTGAGAAATTGTCAAACTATCTCCTCCCTCTACACATAAATGAAGAAAATAAATCAATACACTGTAAATTAACATATTTAGATTGAAATCAACGTGAAGGCATGGGAATTTACCTGCTCTTGTGTTGAGTTTTCACGATTTAGGCTCCTGGAAAGGGGATTCCTCTTTGAAAATGTCATCTTGACTTTCAGTGGCCTAAAGTGAAGGACACATCGGTAAATAGGCAATCCGATTAAGCTCCCAGTTACACAGTCGCAGAGGGGAGGTCCGACTGTCTTTGGGGCGATGTCACCGGGTCGAATTTGGGTTTGGTCATGTTTGATCAAGATATAAATTCGTAGTGTCGAATTTATCAATTTTAAAAAGCACACGAATTGGATCCAGTTTTTACGGATGTAGATCTTTTGTACCACTTTTGGTGTACCACTTAAGTTAATTAATTGACACTTGCACATATGACAATTATAATAATTATCACATATGCATGTGTCAATCAATTAGTGGCGATACACTTAAGTGGTACACCAAAAATGGTACAGAGGATCTTGAGCCAGTTTTTACCTCAACTCAAGGTCCATTAGATATTCTTAGAGTTTTTTTTTTTTTTTTTTTTTTTTTTTAACATAGGCTAACTTGTGCTTGGTATCATTGAATACGAAAATGCAAATTTGATATCATATGAAAATACGAAAATATCAATTTACCCTCTATAAAATGCATAATGTTCAATAACCCCTCTATAATTTGGAAAAAAAAAATCAATTTACCATATGTAAAAAAATTAATGAAGCAATTTATCCCCTTCAGCCGAAGATTGTACCGCACTTGCCGAAATTGAGAGTAGGCATGCAAACTATTTTATATCATAGTTGGATAAATTGCCACATTTATCATAACACAATGGATAAAATGTCACATTATCATAATAAAAATGGATAAAGTGCCGCATATAAAAATATAGGCGATGTGATACTTTTACAAAAATTGAGGGGGTAAAATACTCTTTTTTAAACCACGAGGGGGTAAATTGAATAACATGCATTTCATAAGGATTAGATTATCATTAACTTTGGAAAATATTGGTTTTGGTACCAAAGTTGCAATGAAAACCTATCGTATGGAACCAAATTTACATTTCCGCCTCCAATAGTACCAAAATTGCAAGTAGGTCTATTATATGGTATCAAAAAAGCAATTTTTCCGATTTTCTTAAGATTCAATAAAATGTTATATAATTTTTATACTCTTAAAATTAACACAATATTTCTTCTAAGACAGATTGTTTATAACATTTCATTTAATTTAATCGACGTACTTTTCTTCATAATGTACTAAGCTTCAAACTAGAAAATTAAACTTTAAACATATTCAATTATTGTCGATGATGTTGTAGCATAGTAATCAAAATTGAAACTCGTAGACCTCTTGGTCTTGTGCTCGAGACCCATCAATTGAGTGTTTCTCTAGTTCATTAGTGTTGGTAGTTGATTAACCTTGATGCTTTAATAGTGATTATATATATTCAAATAAATTCAGGTATAGCGATTGATTTAATTATGTATTCGCTGTGTTAAAAAATAAAAAAAAAACACATTTTAGCATCATTTCTTAACATTACTTTCAAAAGAAATGATTTAATATTAAAGAGTCAAAATAAGATGTTATATAAAATTATGCACAAAAATAAGATAATGAGTTAAATATGAATTAATAGTTTCTTAAACCGCTGGTAAAACAGTATTTGCTTCACATATATTCGGTGATGAATATGAATTTATAATGGATTGATCTAGATTTATATTTGCTTCACATATTTTGAATTAGGGATTCTCATAACCAAATTAAATTTCTTAAATATTTCATCGGTCAAAAAGTCTAATAAATTAATTGTAGTCCAAGTATGGATTGACCCTAAAATTGGGGGTCGTTTGATATGAAATTAACACTATTAGGGAATTGATTGATCTAATACGAACAGACTAAAATTCTTTCAAATTTTATTGGAAGAACCCACAATCTGGAAAGGCAGGCAAAAAAACTCAAAGATTTCCCCAATTTACCTTCCTACAGTTGAGATATTTTCCAGTATTAAAATCTCAAAGATATTCCAACTCGTCTTCTCATTCTGCCATATTGTTATATTATTAAGAATGTTCCAAATATTATTATTACGGCTATTATTATAATTGTATACCAAAAAGATATTTATAATTATTTCGGTTATTCAAAGAAATTTATTATAGTTTTTATTATTATTATTAAGTAAGAGTAATAGATAATTTGAATTGAAATTAATTCATAGGAGAAGACTTTGAGTTGGAGTTGGAGCTGAGGACGGGGGGAGGGGAAGGTTTGAGGCCCCTGGGATGGAGATGCCTTGCAATATAGTAATTGAGTCCAAAATGTAGGTCAACCGTCAACATATTCAATGACCATCGTTCACGTGCTTGTTGTGTGCCCATCAATCACATGTAGTTTATTTAATTATGATATTTTTCATATAAAAATTAGTATTATAACTACTACTACAGTGCCACTTAAGCTTCATTAATAATAATTATACCAATTTTGTGGAATTGAAAAGTGAAATTATTCATTCTCATTTATTCTAACCATGACAACTCAAAAATGCCTCTTGTTGCTATAATTAATATTGGTAAAATTCTACAAAAACTAAAAAAATTATTATCATATACCGATACATAATTAAACTCATTTTTACTATTTTAGAATATGTCAAAATCTTATATTCGACTACAAACAAGACATTATCACACAAAAATTAATGTTTGCACATCATAGTGACAAGCTAATCCCTCTCACTAAATACAACCATCGGAATATTGAATAGATACAAATAGCGACAAATTTGATACTATAATTATACATCTTGACACAAATTAATTTATAGTGACACCAAAAAAAATCTAGCTAGATATTTTTCACACATACCATATAATATATAATATATAATATATATATAGATTTCTAAGTTTACACATTTGCGGGTTCAAGGCCTTTGATAGGTAAAATGCGACCACAACTGTAGACCTGGCAAAATGCTTGCAAACTCATGAGCAACAGGAGCATAATAGTAGCAAGAAAAGTAAGAATCTTCCAAGAGCCAAACACATATTTCTTCATGAATTTCCCTAATTTAACCTTCCACCTCCCATCATAATACTTGTTCACATCTTTTATCACTTTATCCAACAAGGGCACCTTCGTCAACCTAATAGATTTACTCATCCCATTCCACAAATTCGCCACTTCATCTTCACTCTTCAAATGGTTAACTATAATCCCTTTTTCACATAGAGACTTGGCATCCACATCCGTGTCAATTATACCATTCATAAGCTCCGTATACCGACTCAAAACCAACGGTCCTGATGCACTGCACGCTTCATACGCAACCAAGTTTCTCAACACAACCTCAGAATTTACGTCTAAAGTGATTATAGGAATATAAAATTTGCAAGCTTTTCCATCAAAGTTGATACTCATTATACCTTCATTAGTAGGCAAGATTTGCACACCAACTTCAAGGAGCTGAGTCACTGAAGGGATTGTGATCTCGTCCAACGATGGAGGCTTGTTAACTTTTGAGCTTGAACCTTCTTTCTCATCATCAATCTTCTCCTTACCTTGGTGCATTGCACTAAACACATGCTCAAGTGGCTCTTTCAGCATTTTTAGGATAGGAATTTTAGTAACAATTGTCCATGGCAACTTCACTAGTACTTTAAGAGGTTTTGAAAAGATTACGCGTTTGATCCATTGCACTGGCCCTTCTTCTAATCTTGAAAGAATTTTCCAGAGTTCATCCATAAGCTGCCTAAAGTAACTCGGTTTTGCCAGTGAATCCTTATCCTCACCTTCCTTGTCTTCTCCTTCGTCTTCGTGAATTTCAATAATTTCAGTTGGTGAGACCTCAAGTTTAGGCACGATGGATTGGTACAAGAAGTCTAGGAAATGAGCAGAATCTCTCACTTCAATTTTATGCAAGGTTTTGAATGGGGAGAGCTCTTTACTAAGACCAATTAACATATCAAGTAGCAGTTGATCTGCAAAATCTAGAGAAGAAAACTGAAATTCCAACATCATTCTCACAACAAACAACGGGATTTGATTCTCAAGCATCATCATATCTCTCATAATCGTGTTATGTGCTGTTTTATTACCCGACAAGTCTATCAAATGCGATATTTTTGATGGAATCTTCGTAAGAACCTTACCTTCCTTAACGCCACAAACCTGAAGGAACTCAAACAAGAAAGACGAGTCCACAGCCATCATCCACGCCAAGGTTTCACCTTTGAAATTCAAAGGCCTGTGATAGGTGGCACGGATTCGCAGCTCATGTTTCATTAAATGATCCACGAGATGTTCGAATTTGAGGCCATTTTGGAGTTCTTTTTGGTTTCTTTTTGCAGCAGCAATTTTGTACCTTTCCATGTCGTAGAGCTCGGGTTTTAGATTGTGGTAGGGCCCGATGGCAACTTGTTGTGGGACGTAAGAATCCGGATCGTTTAGGATTAAGGTTTTGGGAACTCCGAAAATGGTGACGGGGATTTCAGTTTCTTCATCGATCTCTTCGTCTAGTGTTTGGCGAATCTGTTTGATCCATTGTCGTTCGTCGAAGTTGGAGCTTAAGCTAGTAAGAATGTTCTGTTGAAAGAAAGACATGATTAAGTGTAGTTGTGAATGAAAGAAGCTAAGACAGTAAGGGAAGAGGTTTTACTTTGGATGAATAAGTGATTTACTATGATTGTTTAAATAACACTAGCTCTAGCCCCACATTACTGTTGCTAGAAATGGCATGAGAAACACATTTGTTTAATATAATAATAAACAGTTTAGCATTAACCACTTAGGTAATATAACAATTTTTTAATGCAATTATTGGAGATAAGATCTTTGTGATTAATAATGTCATGTGAGGGTCATAACTATAATAGATATCGTTAATTGTTGTGACATAATTGACTTTTTATATCAAGCATCACTTTCACATTTTGCTTCTGGCCACTTGAATTAATGTCCCTTTTTTTGTCCCCTTTGATCATAAAAGACTTTGAGCTTCACAATCTTTAAATTTTCTCCAAGTCTACAGTGTAGATTTCACATAAAAGATATATTTGAATTTTAGAAACGAATTTAGAGAAATGATTTCAAATGGCTCCAATAACTACAAATTTATCATATGATTTGCACTCAACAAGAATTTTTATATTAAAATATTTGAATCTTAAACGGTAACCGAATTTGCACTCAACAAGAACTTGAATATAAAGATAAAAACCAACATCCCCGATGCATTGAAAGCCTTGTATCTGACAATTTCTAATATCTTTCACTCAAACTCACCTGGCTTTGCTTTCTTCCTTCACCTCTTTTTGTTTCCTACTCCTCAACTTCAATCCTTGTTTGAGAGATATCCTTCTGAAATTCGCATAATTAATTTGAAGATGCTAATTGGACTTCCAACATTCATCTTGGTGAAAATGAAGGTTTGTTTTCCCCCATAGCATCATTTACCGGTTTTTGCACCTCTATATCAACCAAATGTGGGATTCTTGATGAGATTTCGAGACTGAACTTTTCCTTCTTTTACAGCAAAAATCTGAAGGAACTCGCTAATTCTTTCCCTCAGAATATATTGCACCAGAAACGCCCGAGAACTTCATGAAACTCAACCATTGACATATCTTTCACTCTCCGGCTCTATTCTTAATTCAGCTCTTGGCTTAGCTGAAAGCCCTTTCGATAACATCTCTTCCTCATACTTGCATGCTATGGCAACCAAACCTTTCTGAAGCAGAGCATCAATTAAAGCGTTATATGCAAATTCATCTGGGCTTAACCCCTGCTCTTCCATCTTCTTCCAGATGACGTGAACAGGCCTAAGAAAACCCCATCTACCAAACTTTCTTAAGAGCATGACATATGTATCCATCCTCGGTCGAACCCCACTTTCAGTCATCCTATCAAACAACTTAAGAATCTCTTGAGGCTTTTCAAGGCACGTGAAAAAGCAATGATATGTAACTACATTAGGCTCACAACCCTTCCTCGTCATCAAGTTAAGCACTTTATGCGCCTCCCTATACCTCCCACCCTGACATAACAGCTTCAAAATTGTGTTAAAAGTTACAACGTTTGGATCGCACCCGAGTTCAATCATCTCTTTGTAAAGCCTCACTGCCACATCAACTCCCTCGGAAATCCCAATAGCACGAATAACTGTGTTGTACGCCACTACATCCAACTGAATACCTTTCTTCTTCATCTCCTTATACAGCTTCACAGCTTTCCACGGCTTCCCACTCTTGCATTGTATATCCATATATATTGAGTATGAATACAAGTCTTTTTTAATACCCCTTTTATCCATCTCTTCCCAAAACTCCCTGCACTTCTTCCACCACTCCATTTTAAACCATCCACGAAGAATTATGTTATAAATCTTTGTACTTTCCACATTAAGACACAACAAGTTAATATCATGATCACCATCCTTGTTTTTCTTAAAGCAAAGTTCTTCAGCTTCTATCACATGCTTGTACTCGCACAAAGCATCAATCAAGTTCGAGAAAGAAGTTTCATCCCTCAAATTATACTCATCCAACTTGTAAAAAGCATCAATTGCTTCATTAACAAGGTGAGCCGAGGCATAGCGTTTAAATAGTATTCGAAAGGTGGTGTGATCAAGCAAAGAAGATGAATTTTTCCTCATTCTTTCAACCATGGTCAAGGCAATATCGAACTCGAAAAATTTGCCTAGAATGTCGATGATCCTGTTGAAGGTCTGAGTAGTGTGGTGGAATCCAGAATTGGTTTCTACCCAGTTGAAGAACTCGAGTGCGAGCTTCCAATCATTGGCATAGCAATTGAGGGTTTCGAGAACTGTGGCCGGTTCAAAATTTGAATAACTGAAGTGGGTAGGAGTAGGAGCTGCGAAGATATTGGATCTTGTGTGGTTTTGAATGGGATTTAAGGTGGGATTGGGGGAACGTGGAGCCCTCCCGTGAGGGGATGTGTGATAAAATAGGAGAATTTGGAGGTGTGAAAGAAGAAGAGAATGGGGTAAACGCAAAGAGTGAATTTTGGAGGCAAATGAAGGAATCATAATTTGAGATTGCTTGATGTTACCAAAGGATTCTTAAGAAGCACTTGTGAATGAAATTGTTGATGTTCAATCTTTGCAATGGGAAGGAGCGAGTTCAACTCCTGCATTAGCAAGTTAGCAACCTCCTAAATTTCTTAATATGATGTGTCAAGTTCAATAAACATTTACATCACACATTCTCAAACAGACAAAACTACAAGCAAAGTGAATTATATAAGGAATATCATGAATGCAGCTTAACATATCAAAGAGATTTCAAAATTAAAATAGTTTAAGGCACATATGCTGTATAAATAAAAGCTTTCCCTCCCAAAGTCAATTTCCATAACTAAAAAAATCATAAAGAAATAGCCGAAACAACTAAACAACTCTAATCTAAATGTAGTAGCAAATCATAAATCTGACTAAAAAAGAAAAACAGCAAAGCATCTGAACTCCTAAATGGTGAACAATAAACAAAAAAATGCATGCATCATGATAAACCTGCGCAAACAACAAGCCCAAACAAAATAAATCAACACAAATCGCAACTGCCTCTAAATTCATAAGGAATCATAAGCCATTATATCATCAGTGAAATTAGGGGGGGAAATTGTACCTTGCTGTTGAATAATGACTGCGCCTTGACATTCCTTCTTAGCGCCCTGTAATTAAAAATATAAACACAAGAAAATTGCAAATACAGTTTCCAATATCCAGTAATTACACCATTAAAGAATAAAAACGTTAGCAAGAGTTTAAAACTAAGCCAATTTCTTCAACATTTGATCCCAACAATTAAACAATCTAATATGGGGTTCAAACCACATTTGGAGTTCCTAGGATGATTAATGCACCATTTAATTTTGACAAAACCTAATTTCATCATTAGCTTACAGGAAGCCTTAGAGCAACCAACAATGATTAATTTGAGTAACTTCAAAATGAAATGAATTAATCTTTTTACAATAACATGATAATATTCAAGCGAACCCCAGTCGATAAAGAAAAAAATATCCATGAATTTAACAAAAAATAATCAAGGAATGATATACCTGAATTGAAATGCTGTAATTTAATGAATAAATTGACTGGAGCAGAGCAGTACTCAACTCAATGAGCAGTAGGCAGTACAACAGTTGCGACGGGGGCTGGAAGAGATCGAGAATTTAGGAAACTTGAAAGAAAGAGAAGCAGAGAACGCCGCGAGCGAGAAGGGAAGAAGATCGGAATTGTTGGATTTAATACTGATTACTCACATACTAATTCATCGCCTGAAATAAAACGAAGCGTATTTTCGGTAATAATGGTAATTATTTGGAGTCCGACCCGGGTTTCTGGTAACTAAGCCCAAGTTGGGCCAGCAATAAAATTGTGATTAATTAGCAGAAGATGCCATGATTTAGTTTTATTAAAAAAGAAAAAAAAACTCGTGCTACTATTTTTATTAGCAACAAATCTCGTATTATCATTTTATTAATTCATTATTCCTATCCAAAAATTAAAAGTTGATTTGTTGTCAATTTTTAAGTTTCTGGGGGAATTTATTGTCAATCTTTTTAAGTGACGATTTTTGCAATTTTTTTTTTAAAGAAAAAATAACATATTATGGTTATAGTTATCTTTCTCATTTAAATCATTAAGATCATTTGCACTTAAAGCGGTTAAAATTATTACGATCTTGAAGAGATAAATACTTTTTGACATGTTTACACAAATATACTAAAGAATAATTGATATAGTTGAAGGGATTAACCTCCATAAAGTGACAAACACAAATTTGAATCCCCACTAAGAGGAATTCTTATAAATTATAATAATATGATGCGCCTAAAATGAAATGAAGACCTGAATAAAAAAAAACCCAAAAAAATGAAAATAGTCAAACACAAGATTTCTTCTTGGTTAATAAAGATAAGGTAAAATTGCAGAAAACGTTTCAAACTAATTACTGATTTTGAATTTTTGTCCCGAACTATTTAACTTGGCGAATTTCGTCCCGTAATTTAAAATTTTTTTGGAATATCGTCCCAAACTAATTACTAATTTTGATTTTTCGTCACAAACTATATCAACTCGCCAAACTTCGTCCCATAATTTACCATTTTGTATGAATTTAGTCCCAATATTAAATTTTTAAGTTAATGAAAATGACGTTCAATTTTGTAATTAATTTTGCAATATTATATCATTATTCATGTTAAAATGTATCATGTCATGACCCTTAAGCAGCCATGTGATAATTCATCGGCAAATGCGCAATTCCGTCTTATAATTATGGTGGGACGATATTCCAAAAAAATATTAAATTACAGGACAAAATTCGCCGAATTAAATAATTTGGGACAAAAATTCAAAATCAGCGATTAATTTGGGACGATTTTTGCAATTTTGCCTAAAGATAATATGGGGATTTTTGCTAAATAAAAACAATACAGAGGACTTTTTTGAAATTTCACTCTTACAACAAGTCCACAACCCTTGAACAGAAAAGAAATGGGCCACACAAGTATCCGAATCAAACTGAACCCAGAAAATATCAAAAAATAATCCCACATCGCCATCTGTATCTATTTCTTCGGAAAGTAAAAGTTACTTGCTATTATCCCCCATCTTCGCAATCATCCTTCAATTGCTCTCGCGACTAGGTACATACATGATTTCCTCTTTCTTCTAAATTTCCCCCGTGTATATCTTGAATCAATTCCTATATGTGTTGAATTGGATCATTCATTATTCTTCTGACTTATCAGATATGGATTTTGAATTGAACAATTTGAACAGTGATTCGAGTTTTTTAAGTTCTATTTCCTGTCCCCAATTCTGTTGAATTATGTGATTATACGCAGTTGATTATCTGTCACTTGCTATATTATGTGGTATGAATTTTCTTTAATCGAGCATTAGATTCTGGATTAGATGGAGATCTAAGTATCTCCAGTACTGGATCTTGGATTAGATGATGACTAAATCAATGATAACGCTTTTATTTAATTTATATTTGTCTTGTGATTTTGCCGGTTTCTTCGGAATGATAATCAATCTCATATCAGAAGAATTTCACTTGATTTATGATATCTCACTTTATTTGCAACCTACAATTTTTTATTACTTCCGAAAGGATTTTAGTTAATATTTGAGGTTTCTTATAGTGGCAGCATATGTGTTTTATGTACAGAAGTATAATATATATCTTGATATTGGTAATTGCTTAAAAATCACTAATTTATGGGAGGATAATACTTTGTACATAGCAGTCGGTTTGTATCTTTCGCCTGAAGCAGCTATTCACATATAATTTCGTACGTATCTTAACTCATCATTGGTCATGTCCAGTGGAACTATTTCTTGTGTTGGACCCCCTGTTTTGAAACTTGATATAAGAGGTTAACTGCTATTTTGCATCATACAGGTCATTCTTTGCTTTTGACTATAACTGAGCAGTCTGATACAATGGATGATTTGCCCGACCAAGTAGTTTGGGACATAATAGGGAGGATTAACAGAACAGTAGATAAAAACTCAGTATCTTTAACTTGTAAGCGCCTACATGAAATGGATAACGAGCAGCGAAAATCTATTCGAGTTGGCTGTGGCTTGAATCCTGCCAATGAAGCATTGATTTCTCTCTGCAATAGATTTCAAAACTTGGAAAAAGTTGAAATCTCTTACTCGGGTTGGATGTCGAAATTAGGAAAACAATTAGACGATAACGGGCTCCGTATCCTTTCAATCAGCTGCCCTCTTCTGAAAGATCTCACCTTAAGTTACTGTACTTTTATAACTGATAGTGGTTTAAGCCGCCTAGCATTCTGCTCACACCTTTCTGCCCTGAAATTGATATTCACTCCAAGAATTAGTGGTTGTGGGATATTATCTGTGGTGGTGGGATGTAAAAATCTTACATTACTTCACCTTAATCGTTGCCTAAATGTTATAAGTATGGAATGGTTGGAATATCTTGGTAAACTTGAAACACTTGAAGATTTGTGCATCAAGAATTGTAGAGCAATTGGAGAAGGTGATCTCATTAAACTCGGCCAATCTTGGCGAAAACTAAAACATTTACAATTTGAGGTGGACCCTAATTACCGTTACATGAAGGTTTATGATCGTTTAGCAGTAGATCAGTGGCAAAAGCAATATATTCCATGTGATAGTATGATAGAACTAAAGTTGGTGAATGGAATCATCAGCCCAGGAAGAGGTCTTGCTTGTGTATTAGGGAAGTGCAAGAACTTAGAAAAAATTCAATTAGACATGTGTGTTGGTGTAAGAGATTCAGACATTATAGATTTGGCCCGTCAATCTAGAAAACTACGATCCATTTCACTTCGGGTCCCATCAGATTTCTCACTGCCTCTTTTGATGAACAATCCAATAAGGCTAACTGATGAATGTTTAGTGGCATTAGCTGAAAATTGCGCACAGCTTGAATCAGTTAGACTATCTTTCTCAGATGGCGAGTTCCCTTCATTTTCCTCGTTTACTCAACATGGGATTCTTAATTTAGTACAAAAGTGTCCTATACGGGAACTTGCTCTGGATCATGTGTACTCGTTTAATGATTTTGGAATGGAAGCTCTTTGTTCGGCTGAGTGTCTTGAGGTCCTAGAGCTTATTAGATGCCAAGAGATAACGGATGAAGGGATACAGCTAGTCGCGCAATTTCCTCAGTTGTATGTTTTGAAGCTTAGTAAGTGTTTGGGAGTGACTGATGATGGATTGAAGCCACTTGTTGGATCCCATAAATTGAAACTTTTAGCAGTGGATGATTGTCCACAAATATCTGAAAGGGGTATTCAAGGAGCTGCTAAATCTGTGATTTTCAGGCAAGATCTGTCATGGATGTATTAGTTTCCAATTGTTAATAATCTCAATTATTGTTGTGGTATATATTTTCTCCTTGTATTTTTGCATATATGAGTTCTTAGTAGGTAGAAATAAACTTTTTATCATGTACTCTATTCCATCTGTTGTATCAATCATTTAAAAAAAAAGTAAAAAGCATTCATCTGTTGTAACTTGTAACTAAGGGGTGTATCTAGGCAACATTATATGTTAATTTTGGTTTAATTATATATCTAATTTGAGTTTGTTTAAAGCTTTGAATTGGTTTAAATTTTCTATGGATTGAACTCGAACGAATGTTAATAGAATTGAAGAAATTTTTATATTTATTTGATGGTTTATTTAATCGAGCAGGATTTTGTATGTACATTTAACCTGGTTCGGGTAACATATGAACTTTTATTAGTCAAATTCAAGTGGAGTCACAAATTGCTTTTATCTGATTCATAAATTAAGGTACACATTTAATTTTTTAAATGCATAAAAATGTTTGTGAGAGAAATATATAATTATAAAATATATTATTAAGATACATGTATAGTGTCTTGTATTTTTAATATTCAAGATCTTCTATAGTGTCTAATGTAACGCGTAATATTTTCCTTTGTTAAGATTACTAGCAATCGGCTCATTTATAGTACCTTAATTAATGTAACGCGTATTTACAAACAATAGTTAATTGAATTTAAAATCAAAATGGATACAATTTCTACTAAGTTTAATTACGAATAAGTTTTAAAACATCCTTTTTAAATAAGAACTAGTATAAACCCGTGCTATGCATGGAATCACGTTAAATTTTATATATTAGTTTGTATAATTAAATTGATACTAAAAGTATGAAATTTAGAAATTAAGTTTTTAGAATAGCAAAAAATAAAAAACGATTTCTAAAAGAACATGATTTTATTAATAAGAGAAAAAACAACTAAAGGTTTACTTGTTCAAATTAATCATTTCAATTCTTTCTTTTCATTTCATAAAACACAAACAACATATAAAATTGATAATTAGCACACATCACATTTTTTACTTAAATCTCTAAAATGTGGATCAAGATTTTTCTCAAAGTCTAAACTATATAGATTGAAATATTTATGAATATCTTTTAGCATTCGATATTCATGAATCAATTTAGCTGATCAAAATGTAAAAGATAGTTTTCATTATTTCATTCTTTTGAGTTTTGACAAACATCATCTCATAGTAATAAGACCTAACACAATAGTTCATGTAAAGTGGTACAATTCGAAAAGTGAAAATACATTATAAATTTATAATCCACAAACTTGGATAATCAGATATACAAATAATCTTACAAACTTTAACTATATCAATTAAAAAAATGAATTCTTGCATGTGTCGAGTTCAAAACTCGTTTAATGCTTCTTGTACCTGCAATTGAAGCAAACTCTATCATTTTCGAAAACATGATAAAATTATTGATTAATGAACTCGCAAATAATATATAGATTCTATTTAAATCATATTTCTGAAATACTCTCTAAATTTATATATGTTATTAACTACAATAAAAGGACAAAAATCACTCTCACTTTTCATTTTCATCCGCTTACTTTTCAAGGACTTCACAGAATCATGTAATCAAAATAACCTGACAAGTGAATCCCGATTGCTACTCCTCCCTCTTCCATTAAAGTTAAACCAGCGCCGCCACTCCCAAAAAAACCAGTCATTGGAATCACGGAAACGAATCGAAGAAGGAAAAATGATTTCTTCCCTGAATATTTCACCCTCACTCTCTCTCCACCGCTCACTCATCCTCAAACCCACAAATTATTATTATTATAATTCGGGTGCGGTCACAGCGTGCCTCAACGTGGACGTGCGCGTATCCGGTTCCAGCCTAAATACGCCGTCGCTTCAGGAGAAGAAAAGCGCAGAAATAATAGCCGACGAGAAGAAATTTATAGTGGGCACGTATGCTAGGGCGCCGTTGGTGTTGTCGAGTGGCAAAGGGTGTAAATTGTATGATGTTGAAGGGCGAGAGTATCTCGACTTGACTTCTGGTATTGCCGTAAATGCCCTCGGCCATGGTGACCCCGATTGGGTACGGGCGGTCACAGAGCAAGCTGATGTGCTCACCCATGTCAGCAATATTTACTACTCTATTCCACAGGTATGCTGTATGCATTTAAGAATGTGGGTTGTGATTTTGTGGTGGTAAAGGTTGGATTTTATTTTATTTTTTTTAATGGGGTTTGATTGTATTGCTAATAATGTGCTGGTTTAGCTGGCAAGATTGAATTTTTATGGGGTTCAGTTGTATTTTTTGGTGTGTTGCCTATTTACTGGTAGCAATGTTGTTTATTGATGAATTCGGAGTGTAATTGTTGTTTGTTAAAAATATGTTATTTTGACCAGTTTTATGGGAAGTTTGATTGAGAGATAAATGGTGGAAGTTTGTTATCTTCACTTAGTTTGTGAATGTGGTGTAAATAACTACAGGTTTTTGATAGACATAATATCCCATAATGTATTTAGATTTATATAAGTCCTTTATTATGTAGAAAAAGAACAAATTGACATGTAATTCTTTGAAGAATAGTTATCATCAGTTATACTTATTACTATTTAGAATGAGAATTGTTCTACAAATTGATGGATGTCAACCATTGGAAGAAGTCGATCCACATAAACTTGGAGCGGCATAATTAATCTCAAGGTCTCTAGGACATCAAATTAATTAGTATAAACTTTTAGATTTGCCATTAAATTGCATATTAGTAGAAGTATAACCTTTCTTTTATGCTGTAAAAAATAAGGGACTTGTGTTTCTGCAGGTAGAGCTTGCAAAACGTTTGGTTGCATCCTCTTTTGCTGATCGCGTATTCTTCTGCAATTCCGGAACTGAAGCTACCGAAGCTGCAATCAAATTTGCGAGGAAGTTTCAGAGATTTTCAAATCCTGATAGTAAGGAGCCACCATATGAGTTTATTGCTTTCACAAATTGCTTTCACGGTAGAACAATGGGCGCTCTTGCATTGACGAGCAAAGAGCATTATAGATCACCTTTTCAACCAGTTATGCCTGGAGTCACTTTCCTAGAATACGGGGATACTCAAGCAGCAGTGGAAGCTATACAAAGTGGTAAAGTTGCGGCAGTATTTGTGGAACCAATTCAAGGAGAAGGTGGCATATACAGTGCAACAAAGGAATTCTTGCAATCATTGCGTACTGCGTGTGATACCTCCGGATGTCTTCTTGTATATGATGAGGTAATTTTTAGAATAATATAGGGGATTATGTTTTTAAATTATGTATTTTTGCAAGGTAAAATTGTTTTTCTTGTTCTGCATGACTGGGCCCTCAGTACTTTGGCCCCGTGCGTTAAGAAATGGTACTTTTGGTCCCAAATTTTTATTATATTATGCACTTTTGGTCCTGTCTTCCCCTTTGCATCCAATTTGGGACCAAAAGTGTAAAACAGCCGACTTGCCCATCCGCCCTTATACTATGAATCATACATCATTTTTTTGTTATTTTCAATATAATGGATCTGTGTTATTGGATCCTAGACACTTCTACGGGACCAAAAGTGCAAAAAAACCAAACTATTATATCGACCAAAAGAGCAAAAAAAAAAAAACTATTTTATGGACAAAAAGTGCGAAACGTTCTAAAAATTCAGACCAAAAAAGTGTAATATGATAAAGTTCAGGATCGAAAGTATTGAGAGTCCCATCTTGCAAGACTAAAAATGAAATTATCCCAAAATAAAGTAGAGATTTTATGTTATGGCATCGAGCAATTGGCATTTTGCACCCCAGGAATACATCATTTTGGCACTTTGCACTCTAAAATTGAAAATTTGGCACATGATACCCTCGAATTGCATATTCTTGGCAAAACAAAGGGCATTTTGCATCCTAGTAGAGGCGGCTTTTGCCAAAAAATATGTACTTTGAGGGTCCAAAGTGCAAGTCTCAATTTGAAGATGCAATGTGTCAAAGTGATGTATTTATGTGGTGCAAAGTGCCAATTACTCTTATGTCATCATATGAAAATATTTTAGTCAAAGTATTTTGCTATGATGATATTTTAGTATTTGTAATAGTAATTGACATGCCGTTGGTGCATATATACCCCAGGTACAATGTGGCTTGGGTCGAACAGGTTATCTCTGGGCCCACGAATCTTATGGTGTATTCCCGGATATAATGACTCTCGCAAAGCCTCTAGCCGGAGGTCTACCCATTGGTGCTGTACTAGTGACTGAAAGGGTTGCTTCCACTATTAGTTACGGAGACCACGGCAGCACTTTTGCGGGTAACCCCCTCGTTTGTAATGCCGGAATTGCTGTACTGGATAAAATATCAAATCCTACGTTTTTGGCTAGTGTATCCGAAAAAGGTGAGTATTTTAAAGACTTGTTGGTTCAAAAATTGGGAGGGGACTCGCACGTGAAAGAAATACGAGGTTTGGGACTCATTATCGGTGTGGAGCTCGATGTCTCTGCCTCGCCTTTGGTGGAGGCGTGCCAGAAATCTGGGCTTCTTGTTTTGACTGCGGGGAAAGGAAATGTTGTTAGGATTGTTCCACCATTGATAATCTCAAAGCAAGAACTTGAATTAGCTGCTGAGATATTGGTTAAGTGTTTGCCTGTACTAGAAGATCAAGCTAGCAACAAGTAAAATGTTGTTTGATTGGATTCTCCTTAAACTATGCCCATATTAAATTTGGGCTTTTAAGTTAAGAATGTAATGTTTATAAAGATTATTTTTAATAAAACTAATGAATGATTTTGTTGTTATTTGCACAGGAACCTTATTTCCTTGCATAGTTTAATTTTATTTTCAAATTGTCTGGAATTTTGGTAATTATGGAAATGTGAAGGGGTGAGTATGTAATTAATCTAACTTCATATACAGTAGTATTTATGTTATATCTTTGTAATTGGCGACAAGAAGTGTACCCTAGTTAATTAGGATTACTTGTGGGCGGGCTTGAAGCTGGCTGAGATAAAAATATTAAATAGCAAATCCCCGTGTCTATCTAAAATAATGTGTAATCATTATCAGTTCTGGTCTGGATCGTTAACTGACCTGATCGATCTACACTCAACCACCCATACAAGGAAAATACCCTAGGACTCCAATTTTTTGGGCCCCCAACGGCCCAACCCATACATGCATCGCATCAATTAAAGAAAAATTAGCCAGACCCCAAACTCCATTCACTCACACTATTATTTTTGCATAGACTTGTAGTGGGACTGGGATTTCATGATATACAAAAAGAAAAATCAAGAATTTCAAGAGTCAGGTTTTTTTGTTTAAAGTGTATTTCTTAGCTTAGTATTCTTTATATGATTTATTTTTGTCCTCCAAACTATATCTTTATTTGAAGTCATACAACGTACATATAGATTATTATCTACTTCTACAAAGAGATGAAATTTTTTAATGCTAAAAAACATAACAGTCCGCATTTTTGTTTTGACTAAATTAAGTGCTTGAAAAATGAAGGAGATCTATTTATTAAGATCCCTCCAAATAATAGAACGTTTATAATTTCTATTTTCAAGCCTTCTATCTCCTCATATACTAACATATGTTAATTTTGATTTTTGAAGTCTTCTATCTCCTCATGACATGCCCTAGCTCAACTCGGTTGCGGTCGATGAGGCTGTAGCTTAATGGTAAGATAAAACTAAAGTTGAAGTTTATGTTCAATTCTCACTAATGTGAATTTTTCTTTAATTTTATTAGTATTGATGTTGCTAATTTTTCTTTCTACTTTAACATTAATTATTGGATTGATTATTTTTGTAATGATGACGTATTGTTTAAAAGATTAATGATAATATATTGATGTAATTACAATAAAAAACAATTATCTTGTTGCTTTCTTTGAAACAATATTAAAATAATAAGTTAGTTTTTTGATATAGCATTCAAAAAATTAAACTTGTCAACATAATTAGATTTGCATTCAATAAGTGGTAATTAATACTCCAGTTCAAAGAAATGTCAACATCACAGGCTTATTTGTCTCGCTTTGCATGGATTGGGTTGTCTGAAAAGTCAAAACAATATTTTTTTTTTCAGAAATAAACATATAAGTTTAATACTAATTAAATTTTCAAAAATAATTTATATCTTAAAAAATATTCCCTTATCTCTAAAAAAATATTATAAATAAACTCTATTTTGATTTTACATGGTGGCATAAACTCTGAGTATATATGTCACTTTTTTTTCTTCATAATATCTATAAATATATTTTTCTAGACAATTAATAGACTCATTATATATTCATCTCATATTTGAATATTCAAAGAAATACTAATATTTTTAAAATTAATACACGATAATTGATATCTTTCAAAACCATAGATCAAAATTTTTATTTTTTCCGTCGAAAACATCGAAAAGTTTTCGTTTTTGAATCAAGCGAAACGATGACAAGATGTAATTTCGAAACTATTTGTTTGTCTTAAACTCTTTTATTTTTCTAAATTTAATAACATTTTTCACAATTTTTTCTTAGTGTTTTCGAAACATTTTCGAAAAATTTTTAATATTCGACTGATCAAAACATACACTCGAAACGAAACAAACGGGCCTTACAGTATTAGTTTTCATTTTTTATTGTACTTAATGAATGAAGCAAAATAAGCATGAAATGAAAGTAAAGTAGACACCCACAAATATTGAAGAAAGAGTCCCCACTGACACATGAAATTTGCACACACTACCAAAAGTCAGAGACAGAATCTAATATAAATATACTTCTATTTAATGAATTACTAATAATAATTACAGTACGTTTTCCTTTGTCTTTTTCTTTTTTGGGATTTTCTCTTTTAGTGTCTTTCTCCAAACCCAAAGTCGCATTACCCCATTTCTCCTTCCATGCAAAAGTAGTACTGTATAATCTCTTAGTTCAAAGAGTGTTTGTTTCTCTAGGGAAGATCAAATTCAAAACACATTTGATTTCTTTCTTTTTCAAGTATTTTTGAGTAAAAATCTCTTCATATTTCAATGAGTGCTCAATAAGTAGGGGCTTATGTAGACCGACATTCCTTTTTGTTCCTTGCGAATGTTTCTTCAAATGTTGTAATTTAAGATTGTCCCATTTCTATTGCCACATCGAGAATGTGCCCAAAACAAGCCAACAACAAACAACCAACATATAGTAGATTTAATTTGTGTTTGGAAAAACCTAATGTGTTTGAGAAACCTTGGCTTCATCAAATTCTTGATTAAGATTAACAGAAACGTTATTTAGGTTTGACTGGCCTGATTAGGATTGAATCTTTTTTTTTTTTCTTAATCAAAAGGATTAAATCGAACGAATTCGAATCTTGTTGGGTTAAATTCAACTTTAGGTCTATCGAATATCCAAAGTTTGTTTGTCTTCTTTTTTTCAAAATAATTTGTGCTTATCCACAAACACGTCTTTTACTTTCTGAAATAAATTTATCTTTTATTTCTATTTGAAGTAAAACAAACAACAATTTTCTTATATTTAAAATGAATCTATATAATTTACGTTGATTTGACATAAAATATCATATATCTTAGACTATTTATCTCACATACATGATTTTGCATTAAGTCTAGCATATATTACACATACAATCTAAACTCCTCTAGAAAAAAATATACATCTACCTTATTTCTCTAATCACTCATCCAATATTCAAATAGGCTCTCAAATTTTGATTTGTCCTTGGATAGAATATTTTGATCCATCAAAATCTTTTTTCATTTGTAACAATATTTTCACTGAATATTCATCATTCAACTCACACCTCGAGAGTTTAAACTTTATTAATTACGCACCGACATACATATTTAGGGAGTGAAGGTATTGGAAATGCATCAAAATTGATTTATGTTATACTACTTATCAAAAAAAAAACTAAGAATTTATGTGTAAGAGTGAGGGTCCACTCTTGTGGAATTAAGTGCAATTTTCTTGGCAATAAAATAAACCTCTATTATTTTTATTTATTATAGAATGCGGTTTTCTAAGTACTTATCATATCAACTTGTACCCATATTTGCTCAGGTTATTTTGAATTATAGGTCTTAATAATTAGATAAATCCATCGTAGTTTTAATAATTGATTAAAAATATCTATAAGCGGATCAATTTAAATTGAATTCGGTTTAGAATTCGCTCCATTGATATCATCATGTCCCAAAACAAATAGAGCTGCCCAATTACCGTTCTTAATAAACTTTTAAATATTTACAACTTCGGCATTATTCAGGACAACTAATCAATAATGAGGTTTTATGATCAAGAGTTTATCGGTCAAGTCGTATTAATACTAACATTTTTCCTAATTTGAAATAGCATTTATAATTAGTTTATTTTTATTTTTGATACAACTATAATATTTTCGATTCGATGTAATATTTGATTTAACAATATAATTACCATTAAAAAAAAATGAACGTTATTTCCCCTTCCCATTAAAAACCACAAGAAAATAATAGTCATAATCCTAAATTTCTAATATCTCTTTTTCTTTTGGCAAAATATATTAAAAGGTCCCTTTCACTGCACCACAAAAGATTTCACAGTCGTAATCAACACTGTTAAAATCCAGATTTTGCCCCCTTTACTTGCATAAATTAAATCCCTATTTAATTTAAGAATCCCCATCCCACCCGTAAATAAATAAAAAAAAAATCTCGACTGATGTGATTAAAACCCAATTCCAATTCAAATTTAATTTCCCATGCACGTAATTACTCTTTTCTCTCCAGTCTCAGTCTCAGTTGATGATCAGAAAAAGCCCCATTATGTCTTGTGGATTTAATGTGGCAGCGCACGGTTACATTCGTGAACCTCACAATTACCCAAAATTCTCTCTCCAGTTAAAGCGGATAATCATGGCCGTCCAGTCAACACAATCTTTTCTACTTCTGACGTACGTTTTGCGTAAGTCATGTTATAATCGAACGGCTTCAAGGCTACTTATTCACTAAACTATTAATCTAAGCCTTTAATTACCTCAAGAAAAAATGGAAATCATCCGATCATGGTTGAGAAAGTGACAAGTAGGGGTGAATGCAGGTGGGTTTGGACGAGTTTAAATGAAAAAATTAATCCGATTCAATACGTGCGGATTGTCAATTTTTTAGACCGCATCCGCATAGTTTTTTTTATAAATCGCCTGGTTCGGGTGAAATATGTGCGGGGGTGGCGGTCGAATTGACGGGTTGAACGGAAACAATGTCATAAAATCTTGATATCTATATATAAATTATTTAGCATGTACATGCGCCCTTGAATTTGGTTTAGTACAAATCGAGAATAAAAAGGGAATTAATTTAATAAGCTAGTCAAGGAAAATTATTTTACAATGCTGTAAAAATAAATAAATTGATATTTAGTAATTTATCATGATCTCTAAAAGACAAAAATACCCATGATAATTAGTTAATTTTTTTATTTTATTTTATAACCCAGATGTTCAAGCTTACACTAGATTAATTTTGGACTCTCAGAATCCTTGCCCTAGAACCCTGAAGGATTTAAATCGTAGGATGTGCTTCCACCAAGCATCGGGATCTCACCATACTGCTGTACACTCTGCGCACAAAGGGGTCTCCACCACAAATGACCCTTAGACAGACCCTTGAAAATGCTTTCATCCAAATTTTAAATGGGATTCAAACCTCACCCTTGCCGCTAAAGCAAGTTTTTATTTTTTTATTTGCACAAGTTATTGTGGATTGTTAATTTCCACCCAATTCAATCATACATGAAGTACTAATTACACAGCAAGAAATCAGCTCTTTAATTAAGGACGAAAATTTTACTGTTACCAAGTCCTGAAAATCCATGGCCAAAACATTTTGGACAGTTGTGAAGATTTAATGAATAAGTGTATTTAATGCATTTTCACCGTAATTTAATTAAAGAAGGCCATGATACGGAAAGAATATTTTAATTGAAATCTACAACATGCAATCATGAGTACCCTTATCTATATGAGTAATATTCTAATAAAAACCCTAAAATATGAAATCTTTAATTAATCCATGCAGTTAATTATTAACATCGCAGTAGATCATTAATATGCAATATATACTTGAGCTATTTATTCATGTGGATCGGAGTATAAACTAGCTAGCCAGGTACTACTACTATATACGAGAGGATATTATTTAATTTAATTAGGAAAAAGAGATCGGGTCGGATCGAATCGAATCGGATCGGATCGAATGTAATTTTATGAATGACGTAGGTGGGGCAAGTGATGGATCGGAGTTCCAATTAATTAATGTGACTGGAAATAGGAATAGGATGAAGGTGATTGGCGTACGTGATGTTGTCATGTAAAAGTGGAGTATATCCCGTCTGCCAAGTAAAGGACGACGAGAGAGTATCCGTAATTAATTACGCCTTCCTATTTCATTTAATTTAATTTAATTAAATGCCAACGTCCACGGATTGTAGTCTTGTCAACATTGACAGGAATATCTACCTAGATTTTCAACAAAATCTAAAATTCCCATAAGTAAAATGCAAAAATACTCTTCTGGATAGCATATTAATTAATTATTTGCCAAAACACACTCTTTATTCTTATAAATGAAAAATCATATGTTAAAAAAATCAAAAATATTGTCCTCCCAATATTGTGCTTCACTTGTTTGTAAGTGTTAGCATAGATTAAAATTTTGTGTCTTTTCGACCAGTTAATCATATTGAAAAAAAAAAAAAGAACTTTTAAAATATATATTGTAACTATTTGGGAAAATAATAAATCAAAGGAAAAGTAGAATTTCCTTTTTCAATTAACTTAGAAATATAAATTTTCCTTTGCTTATGGTCGAAAGTTAGGGTGTAAATGCAAATTACTCTATGTGTTATATATGCTAAATCTGTAAGAAACTATCATGTGAAAAAAAAATTATTGAGTCAAATTTCATTGTATTTTTAAAGATTATGCAAAGATCACCCATTTTGTAAAAAATAGGTCGTTTTAGATCGCCATAGTTTAAAAAATCATTTCTAAAATACTTTAAGTTGGTCCCTACAACTTCACGTGATATATTTTAGAAATTTTTTCTTGAAATTTATCGATTTAAAACGACCTATTTTTTAAAAATTGGATATTTTTGCAAAATTTTTAAAAACACAAAAAAATTTAGCACAATAAAAGTTTCTTGAAATTATTAATAATTTTATAGATCTATTTAAATTTCATTTTGAACTGAAACTTAGGTTTGAACTGAAACTTATTCAAAACTCTTTACTATATGAGGTTTGATCTGATATGGATGAGACCAAACCCAGCAAATCTCATTCCATACAGACCCCATATGTCCAAGTTCCCACTGACTATATATATATATATATATATATTGCGGGAACTCCAAGTTGTTGTATCCCCATGAATTAAAATTTTGTCTTTTGTCTATTGTCTCTCTCTCTTGCAACTGAGATTCCTATTCCTTCTCCTCCAAAACCCAAGTAAAAGAGAATTAAAAAAGAGTAGAATTAGAAAATGATGAACAGTAACAAGAACAATGATTTCCATGTGTTTCCTAATCTGGAAGTAGTCTACGGAGGACAATCTGATGATGATGGTCATGGTCGGCCTGTTCTAGAAGGAATTGCAGCAGTTGTGGGAGAGCATGTTCTCTTCGGATCAGCGGCTGGCAATTGCAACAAGCTGCATGAAAATCCAACAAGGAAATTAGATGATGTAGTGGTAGAGGGTGGTACTAGTACTAGTGGGGCGGTGATCAAAAAGAGCTACAGGGGTGTTAGGAAGAGGCCTTGGGGGAGGTGGTCTGCGGAGATACGTGACCGCATAGGGCGATGCCGGCACTGGCTGGGCACATTCGACACGGCGGAGGAAGCGGCGCGTGCATACGATGCGGCGGCAAGGAGGCTGAGAGGGTCCAAGGCAAGGACCAACTTCCAGATACCTTCCGTTCTGCCGCCTTTGTCATCATCAAATACAAATAGTAATAATAATAATAATAATAATAAGAGGTGCAGGGGTAAAGGTGGAATTAGTAAGTGTTCAGTAGTAGTGACTTCAGCTGCACATCTCTTTAGTCCTACTACTAGTGATGTTGTTGAATTATTAAGTGAAAGTAGTAAATTATCAGCTGCTGCTGCTGCAGGAGGAGGAGGAAGAATTACTACTGATCATCATACTAGTACTAGTACTAGTACTAGTATTAATAATTTGGAGCTTGGTTTGAAGCTGCTTGCTGCAGGTGGTGGTGGTGGTGGTGGTGGTGGGACCACTGATACAATATCAATAATGTCTTCTTCAATGCTGGCTGGCTAATTTAATTAATAATTAATTAGCTTCATCGGATCCATCCATCCATGAAATTCGATCAATTAGTTGCATGCATGTCCGCTTGTTTTTGTTTTCTTTTGTTTTGTGTCGTCTTTTTTAGGATAAATGTTAGTTGTTGCTTAATTTGGTTTTTGTACGTCTTACTAATTTAATTTCATGGCTCTACCTCTATCTATGTTTTAATTACCAGTGGTGCATGCATGTCACATACATACATGCATTATTAGGGAAAAACTATAAGCCATGAAATTAAATTAATTGGATATATATATATATATATAAGCTAGCTAGTACTGGTGTAAGCAAATTGTAATATAAATATATATATATATATGCTGGGTCTTTGTTTATTATATATGAAATCAGCTGCTTAATTACCGCGCGTGCACTAATGTAGTAATATTAATATTGGTACTAGCTGAAGCAGACAATAACTCCCTCACATGTATTGAGAGTAAAATAGCTAACGATATACTCCATCTCTATTACTTATAGAGAATCGAAAGAATTAATTAAGAATATTACTCTCATCTCATGAACCTGTTACGTACGTACCTGCTTATATAGTATATCACAGTACTTACATACAATATTAAAATTAACCTGCAGGTAGAAGAATTAAGTATGTATATCCTAGATAATTTATTTAATTTTATAGGTAGAAAATGGAGTAATAAGTTTCTTCTGCAGAGACACCGAGCTGTTAAAAAACCTTAAAAATAAGCCTACCTAGCTAGCATTATATAATATCCACAAGTACTCTCATGAAATGGAATCTATTACAGTATATAAACGACCATGGGATATATTTTCTTATATATATAATTTCATATATATTTTTCTTTTCCAATATCAAAGATGAAACCGAATTCAGCCATTTAAATTTAAAATGAATTCATGAATGTTGATTTATTTTATATGTATTTACCTAAGTACTAATAAATCAAATACATGTATGTCCCTTTGTTTGATTCATTCATAATTCATGGGGATTGTCCATGATATTCTATAAATATCTCATACCCCATTAGCCTAAATAATCAATCAATTGAAAAGTAATAAGAAAGTTATCTTTTGAAGAGTGATTCTTCATATTTTCATGTCTTATCTCTTTAGTGGATTTAATAGAGTTGTGAGTTGAGTGAATTTACTCATATCTCATTGATAGATTTCATTGAGTGGCGAGTTTATTTTCCCGAAATGTCCGCTTGTGTTCCCTCTTCTAATTCTCCCCCCTGATTCCGTGTAAAGAGATGTCTAATTGGCTAAAAGCAAATCAGCTTCTCAGCATTTCCTAAGATCACTAATTTTTTTTTTTCTTGTTTTATGGTGACCATATATAATTATGTTGGTAACTATATTTGTTTGAATGGCTATTATTGATAATGTATGTGGCATGGCATGACACATGCAAATTTAGGAAAATCCATGGAATCGTGGGGAATTAATTGTTTGGGCAGCTTTTAAATTAAAAGTCACCGTATATATTAATCGATCTACAGTTGCAAAACCCCTAATCCTCCCCTCCCCCGAAACCCGGGTGGGTGGGTTAATATGTAACAAATTGGGGTTTTGTACTGTCTAGGTCTAGCTTGTTGGTAGCTAATTGTACAATTTGATACTTTGAATTTCTGACGGACGGATTACGTAGATCGAGCTTTTAGTCATCATTAAGTACGTACTACTGAAAGAAAACTCCTGATTACATGAACTCACAACACAACACAACACAATAGGGGTAGTAGTACTAGTACTATTTCATTTCATGATGCACAGTACGTACCCCTAAGCTAGCTACTACTTTCGTCTAATCACTTTTAGCTACCATGCATAGATCTATAGTAATTACTATTAATTAAACCTTTGAGCGAAGAGAGGAGAAAATAATTTTGCTCTAATTATATTTATATACATACACCATGCGATGCGATGCGTGCGAAGTACTACTACTACTACTGAAACTGTTTTGACATTTGAGGAGAAAAGAAAACCCTATGGTTAATGGCCTCTATCTGTATCTTTCTTTATAATTTATATACATACATATATTAATATGACGTCGTCTATCAGTCACTCTATATTAATTTAATTTAATTTAATTAAATACTGGACTAGACATAATGAGGATATGAATTGATAACGTACACTAGCTCTTCCATCATTCAACTTTCGACGACCCTATCACAATTTGAATTCTTTGAAAAATTACTTCTGGACTTCTTAATGAGCATTTTTAATGCTTTACCTTATAATTTGATATAATTAATCAACAAATGGTAACTTTTTCCTACAACTAAAATCATTCAAACTCCATCTGATGCATTAACAACACATTAATTAATTAATTAATTAATAAGAGAATTGTAATTAAGTAGAGATCGAGTTAGGCCTTTTCTGAGATTTCTTCTTTAATTTGGTAATACTCATAACTCATATATAGTAGTGCACAAACAAAGAGATCTATATTCATATAATTATTATATTTCTTGATTCACTAATTATATTAATCCGGCCCTTATCTTCTATTTCTAACCCACGGGCAAACCCATTAAAATTAGAACAACCCACCATTAACGGGTTATTTGAACCAGCCCAACAAGAACTAATTCTCTATAATCTGGCCTTGAATTAAATGAAGGCCAGTTGAGCTTTCGTTGGACCCAATACCAAAGAATAGAATAATTAGCCCATGAGAGATTATTATTATATCATATGTGCAAGGCAAGCAAGTTGATGACATCCATGGATACAAAATTCTCCATAGTATGTTCGGTCAGTTATATGTATTAATTGAAGACTTTTACGAAAAATTAAAATATATAAATAGAAAAGGTTTAAAGAATTATGAAACAAATAAATATATTGATTTAAAACTATTCTATATATATTTTCATTTTAATTAACCAAAAAATAATTTTTTTATTGTTTTTCCGATTTTCGATCCATAATTATGTCACCCTAGCTAGCTTTTATATATGATCTGATCTTCCTAGCTATGTCTTGAGTTTTGTCCTACATTAAAGAAAACGTCACATAGGAAACAAAAGTAAATAAATAATCTGTCCAAATTATTTAATTCCTTTGAAGAATAACATATACTACTATTACTATAATTCTTACATCAGATTAGATAGCTTACACCTACATGATTTATAACTTGGGATGAGGATGAGACCCTCAAAGAAGTAGACAGTGAAGATTGAGAAAGAAAAGAATGTGGCAAGCTGCAACTACTCAGTTAGGAACTATAAACATACCTCAACGGTAAAAGCCAAATATTATTCGGTCAAAATAACCTTCCTTTCGGCCGATTATTTCATATGGATAACTATGTCCCCTTATTCAAAATTAATCAAGTTTACCCAACAGAAGTTACTTTGACAACATGTCGGTTCAATCGAATCAGCTGTAAATAATGGACATATCAAGTAATTTTTTTTTTGTTTAATTACAAAATGCCCAACCCCCGAAATCAGATCGTGGGTGATGCAGCCCCAAAAAAAAATTTACATTAAAACGTAAACATGATACGGCCGAGAGATAAAACTAAGCCCATAAGCACTTTACATCATGAAAAAACATTGCATCATATACATACGTATGGTTGAAACCAATAGCATAATTCTTATATGTTTTTAATTAATTAATGGTTATATTCAAACAACCATTGAACTGAATCTCACAAATTGAAGGAATGAAACTTTATTTGCTGCGTGCGACCCAAAAAAGGTAACAACTGGAATCAAATAATTCAAGTATACAGATAGAATTCAATCGAAAATTAAAAGCCGAAAGCACCAAAAAATGCTTTTGAATATACACCCAAAACGAAAACTGAATCTTTCCAAAAATGACAATTCAAAGCTTAAACATATAATTACGCCATGAATTTAACACAAATACATAATCATGCTTACAATTTCTATACTATGCATCATGAAATAAAACTAAATCTAGATCTTAAAAAATCATGAGTTTAGAAGACCAATAAATTCATAAAAAAACATATCAATGAATGTGGACTCTAATCCTCTAACGAAAGGTGGCTCTACTACCACTTGATAGATACTGACATATATGCTATGAAAACATACATATCTCAGGACCTATTCGCAGATGATTAAACAAGATACGTTTATGCTAAAGAGACACGTACCTTAATCCATTGGTGGAGTAGCGGAAGAATTACAAAGATGGATTATGGAGTTTGTGGTCTTCTAAGTTTTATTCACAATTACCTTAACTTTGGGAAGATGAAAGTGTTAAAGTATGAATTGACTTAAGGACCATAATCTATATATAGAAGAGTATTAACACTAAGTCTAGTAGGAACTGTCAGCCCATCAAGATCAGTTAGGCCATCTCCAATGGCGGGCTCGGGGCGCGCGTGAGGGCCGGGCTGGGCTGGGGAACCGTCTCCAATGGTGGTCCGGGGTGGGGCGCGGGGCGGCACGGGCTCTGGTGCGATCGCGGGCGGGAATGGTGGCTGGAACGGGGCGCGAGTGATTTTTGGGGAAGAAGATGGGAGAGTGCCACCTGATTGGTTTTTTTTTTTTTTTAATTTTTAAAAAAATGAATAAACTGGGCACGAATCTCATAAGACAGCTACTATGCATTTTCTTTCTTTCTTTCTTTCTTGTTTTATATGTATAGAAATTGAGTGTTTTTTTAAATTAAATTTTTTAGTATTTGTTAAAATTATAATAAAATTTGTAGTATTTGTTTAATTATCATTATTGATTTTAGATTGAAAAATAAGAATAAAGAATTTGTAGTATTTGTTTAATTTGTAGTATTTATTTAATTATTATTAATTTTGATTACAATAGTAATTATTAATGATTTAATAAGAATAAAATTTCCTCCTAAATTGGAATTAGAATTACTTGAAAATATAATTAAACACCGACAAATAATTTTGATTAATACCCTAAGCATAGAAATATATAAAAACATACTTAATTAAAAAAAATACATAAATTATATAATTTACATTTATTGTTAACCATATTTTGGAGGATCATCGCATGAAGAAACCGACTGGTTCCAGAGGGCATATCAATAAATGTTGTAATCTTCTTTGTTTTTTTTCCATGTGTGTTTGTTGTAACCGTTATCTTGTTTTTATCTGTGCCTTTTATTTAATGTTATAATTCGTGTTTTGAATTAATTATAATTATAATTTATATTTATATTTTAATGTTTAAATATTATAATTATAATATTTTTAAATTAATTATATTATTAAAATAATAATTATTATTATTCTATCATCATTATTATTATTATTATTAATATCAATATTAAAACTATTATAAAAAATGTGAGAGTGGGGAAGAAATTTTTTTGGAAGAAATTGAGTGCTGGAGACCACCACTGGAGATGATCACCCCAGGGTCCGGGCTGGCTCGGGGGCTGGCCTGGGGGCTGGCCCCGGGAAACCATTGGAGATAGCCTTAGATTCCAATTAGGTCTATACACATATAAATAGTTCATACTTTAATTAACTGATATTCTTAAGTGCAACATAATAATTATTATTATTAGATCACAATTAATTAGGCACATAAATGAAATAGCCTATCATAAACAATTAATTAACATGTAAGTCCATATTATTAGACTGATAAGAATAATAATTCCAACATATACTACTATTACTATAATTCTTACATCAGATTAGATAGCTTACACCTACATGTTCTATAACTGGGGATGAGGATGAGACCCTCAAAGAAATAGACAGTGAAGATTGAGAAAGAATAGAATGTGGCTAGCTGCAACTAATCAGTTAGGAACTCTAAACTAACTGTCAGCAGTTTCATTTATACTATAAAGTAAAAACAAAATAATACTATAGATCCTAACTAAACTACCACAAAGACAAATCAACAACTTTGTCGATTCAGAGTAGTACTTAATCCTACAGCAACGTTAGCATTTACTATATATATAGTATAACGGTGCATGTCCTTTTGTTATTATATTTGTTCTTCTTTAGATGCACAACACATGGTCTAGCTTACTCCAGAAATAACATCAGAGCTGGAGTCCTCAAACGGGAGATTTAAATCAGGAAGAACGAATGGAGGGCCTGATGGTACATCTCCATTTGATGCAATGGACGGTTGTAGCGTATTATAATTACCAGAGGCAATTTGTGGGATGATAGAAGGTGTCTTTCCCTGAAGTTGACCAGAAACAGATTCCTCTCGTACATATGTTGTGCCTTTAACCAAGTGTGGTTGCAATTCAAGCTGCATAGAAAAATTGAGATGACATTTTCCAAATGAAAATTATATGTGGTGAAGGAAAAGGGTTCAATATTTAGATAGTATAAAGTATGCACCTTCATTTTCTTCAAGCTCACATTTGTAGCGCTTTCTTTCTCCAAATTCAAGCATAAGGATGCTATTTCCTGAACACCAAGAGTTTTTAGGAAGTCAACATTTCTGTAGCGACAATATCATCACATTTTACGCAGATTATTGTGGTAGCACACATTGGAACTGAAAAGAAAGTAGAATGAATAATACCCTTTTCAGATCTCTTCTTTCTTTAATCAGCAAGTTCTCTTCTTCTTTGAGTTCAGACAAGGTCTAAACACCAAATAAAGTGTAATTAAATTAGACAAATGCAATCAATAATAAGGTTGGCCCAAACATGAATGCATTTCTTCAATTAACTCAAGTAATCTAGTATATGCACCTTCTTCTTTCTTGACCTCTTGAAGGCAGTTTTTTCAGTATCAACATTAAACTGCAACAGAAATCAACCATCAAGAAATTATAATTGCATCAAAGTTCAAAGTTTCAGTTCAATCATCTTAGGCATTTTGGTCACTTTGCCTATTTACATTACATAGTTACCTCCATCATCACAAAACTAAACTCAAAATAAAAATGACAAACTTTAGAGTGATGAAATAAAAGTCCATTTGACATCTAGATATTCATATTAGTAGGTATGTATGTATGAAGACAGATAATTAATATGAAAAAATACTCTTTTGAGAATAGATCAACAAATAATATCTACACAACTCAATGCCCCTCTAACTGGTAATAGACTATTTATTTATCCTGAAGTAAGCCAATAAGGGAAAGGAACGAAAAGTTACAGTGAAAGGAAAAAGACATTATATAATGCTGTATTATTATACAAGCAACACAAAATTAGCTATATAAACAAACAGTTGATTTGGCAATACATTATTAGCTTACCACTATAGTTGGTGAACTAAAATTGGTCCCCCCACTCCAACCACAAAGCTAATTTCACACCATACACCTCCCCCCCACAGATTTTGCACCAAATTCACACTTTCTACACATGTAATTTTCAATAACCATCATGTACATTACACTTATTTGCACAAAAATCCACCTTTTATCAAATACTTCAAAAAAAAAAACACTAACCCATCTTTTCACTCTGTCATGCATGGAAATTACAGCCCTAATGACAATCTTTTACCACTTTTACACAGATTAAAAAAATACTATATAGTAATTCCACAACTTTTGACTGCGCCAGAATATAGTAAAACAATAGATAAAACAACCACTCAATTCAAATTCCTTTCTACATCTTATATACAAATGAATTGTTTTAACTAATCTCAGCTAACAGATTTTTTGTCCTAATAGAAAGATATATATACAGCCTATACTTACAATGTATTACCTAGGTTGGGTATTGGGCTTGTGACAATATAGGACTTTGGTTGGCCAGAAGAACTGAAATAAATTTAAAAGAATATATTTGAAAAAGCAAAAAGTTAGTACAGTTGTCCGGGTGCCTTAAAATGTTCGTTAATTTGTTTTGTGCGTGTGGCATTAGATGATTCGAGTAACTGAGGATGCATGGTAAGTCAAATTGCCCCCCGCAACACCTGATTAATACCCCCACTCTAAATAAGTGTTTTTTGTATAAAGTGCACAACCACTAACAACACAACACTCCCCACCAAACAGACCTATTTGCCACGAAAACACGCCACCGCTTAAACAGGGCACCACACACTCGACTTTTAATTGACTAAAATACCCCTACTAACTAAACTTACTTAAAAGCGAAGCTTGATTTGTTGTTTAAATCCATTTTTCTGTCACTCTTGTGCTTGTATTTAATGTCAATTCTTTTTTTTTTTTTTTTGTAACAATACTTATTAGTTCGCTCCAGAAGATCCGTACTAATTTTCCGGCTGTTTTGGATATTTCGTAAAAATAAATATTATTGACCCTAAAAATGGAATTTTTTTTGGTAAACATTGAATAATTTCCTGGTCGCATCATGAACAGCATTGACGAAACTTCCCCCTTGGGTGGTACGGTCTGCGTGGAAAAAACAATCACCACATTTTCCAAAAACGAAAAGAATAATCAAAGTTTAAAAAGGTGGACGATGGATTAAAATTTGTTTTTGTGATCCGTTTCTAGTGTTAAATATAAAAAAAGCTTCTATTTTTAACAAAAAAAACTCATCAATAAATTCGATCGACTAAAAACAAAAGTTTTCGAAATTTTAAATATAAATATGCCAAAATCAACATCAACTTAAAAGCCGCAAACGTGGCATCTCGGTCAACAAATCGGTATCGAAACTATATCAGCGGATGACTTTACTGCCGCGGAGTTTCTTTTCGGCCGTGCAAAGGAGAAGGGGTATTAACGTCAGATTGGAAACTGAAAAGACGGTGACAACAAAAGTCCTGAAATGGCTGAATCTGACTTCTCCCACACGCGTGGCGGAAATATCCAAATCGACAGGGGTATTTTCGTCAATTCACATCAACGAATGACAACTGACACGAGAGTCTAATGAAGAAAAAAAGACGCTCTATACTAATAACAAAAACCAGTCCACCGGAAAACTGAAATACTACAAAAAAACATAAACATATATTTATACGTACAAATAAGTATATTGTACTGTACAAACCTTAGATCTCGTCGTGTTGGAAAGTTTAAGGGGAGATGGTCGGCTGGACTCTTCAATTCCAACACCGCCGGAACCACCGCTGAGGGAGGTGGCGCCGCTCCATGAAAGCGGCGTCGTTGGGCTGCCTCGGTGAGACGGTTTCTTCGGGTTTGACCTACGTTGACGCACGCTCCACTCCAGTGGCTTGAGCGGCGGCGATGTGCGTTGGAGGTGCATCAGGAGCTCCGCCGCCATGGTGTCGTCTTTCATGGCTGATTTAACCCATTCTTCGTCGGCGCCACTCATGGTTCTAGAGAGAATTAGGAGATGTGAAAAAGGTAAATGGAATAGTACGTGGTGGCAAAGAAAATCTGAAGGGGAGTTATGGATTTTAATTATTAATATTTATAGTGGCAATAAATAGGAGAGGAGAGGTATGACACGAGTATTTATATCTTATATATGCGTGCTTGTGTGGTGAAGATGCTTATTGACAACTCTTTCTTTTTGCTGTGTTGTGTATGTGTGTGTGTGCCGGTGGGGATGGGGGTGGGGTGACTTTGTGATATTGTCGTAAAACTAATGGATGGACTTATAATTTTTCCCCTTTCGCCCTTTTATCTTTTTGCTTTGTCAATTAAAGGGTAATTGACATTTTGCACCCTTTAATATTAATTATAGCATTTTGTACCCTCAACAACTTCCTTAGCTCACATCCGATAACTCAAAACCAGCCGCCCCATCGTTTGACATGATAATTGAGAAAATGTGTACTGAATTTAGCATTACAAGTTTATGACTTGAATCTTATTTAAAGACATTTTCTCAAGTCGTGTCTTTTGTTTTCAGATTAAAGATTTTTCGTGAGCTTCGTATTTTTCTTGTGTGTTATCACTTTAATTAGCTTTTAAAATTTCATTTCACGTGTTGATCTCGTTTAATTTACATTAAAGAGAACCTAAGTGAGAAAACATGCAGTCTAGAGAAGATGTGGAGATCGAAAATTAAATCTAAAACTATTTGAATATATGGCGGAGAAAATAAGTAATGAATTGTCTAATTAATTTAACTTTTATGGTGGTTGAGTTTGAGTTTTCCTGTTGGATAATTTGTGAAAAAGTCATCAAGGGTGCAAAGTGATGAATTTCAGGGGTGTAATTGTTTTTCTTAAGAGTAGTAGTAGGGTGCAAAGTATCTATTTCAATTAATTTGGTGGAGTAATGTGTCGAATACGGTTAATTAAATTTTCAATTATGATTATTGGTGATTGTTTGTAACTATTGAGTGTGGAGCCATATAAAAGATGTGGCATGACCGGCTGCTTTTAATAATATGGAGTATATATTTAATGTACCTGCTTCTATATTATATCCTCCAACTCTATGCATACACAGAAAGCAAAAAGTGGATTTTCTATCCAAGGTTGTTATGGGAATTTTGAAAATGTTTGTCCTTGTATATTTAAAGGTGGATATATTTACTTTTTTATTTAACAAATACTTTCTCTATATATATTGCTTGGAATTAGAAAAGTATTTATACTATTTAAATATATAGAATGTGCATTGGAGGTAAAAGTAAACCGGGGTGTGATAATTAACACTATTTGACTAAATTAAATTATATATAGTACATAATGTAATATATATATGCCCATAAAGTCATTTAGTAATAAATTATTTCCAACATGAACATTATCGTGAATATATTTCCCAAAACAAAAAACATTATCGAGAGTTATGAATCTAGCTAATTGGTTTAACTTTCAAAAAATTACTTTTATTCAAGTAATGTTTGGCCCTTTTGTGCCTTAAAGAAAACATAGCGCTCTTTTGTGTTATTGAATTATTTTTACTGGTTAAGATTTACAATTTGAGGTTACTTGTCATTACACTAATTTCATTATTTGTTAAAATGGTCAAGTTCAAGAGTAAAGAATATCAATTAGGCATTAATAAATTTTGACTCGGACGTAATTCAAATAGACTCTTGCTCTGAACTAAAAGTACTCCAATTTTAAAGGAAAATAGTACTAATTTGATTAGTTTTTTGATATAATTGTTAATTTCATTTGAGAAACTATTGTTTTCGAATAGTAGAAATAATAAAGAAAAGAACATACGATATTCTATCAATTGAATAAATAAATAAATAAATCATTCTTTATAACTAAAATCTATTGCCATTTTCTGAAAATCACAATTTATATTTCAGAAAAGCATACATAATCGTTCAAAGGTTCCTGCAGTTATTAATTAATGAGAAAGTGCGAAATTCATATGTGTTCAACATAAATATGGAAAATATAATAGTTAACGAATATTTATACACGGACATGAAATATAAGAATTTAGATGGCTCAGCTTCAATAAATAAATAAAAGAAACAAGAAAACTCAGTCTAAATTAAAACTACATATGATAGAAGAAAATAAGTTACTTTAAATGCATAAGTATGGTTTATCCATATAGATATATATTTAAGAAACCATTTGGCTCCATATGGAACTAGCTTAGTGGTGTTTGAGCCCAAATCAAAACTTATACAATTTTAATTGAGACTTATATGGTCTACGAGGATTGACTTTGGCCCGGTCTCGCAGGTTTCACTAGATTGGGTAAAAAAAGTTTCAAATGAATTTTCGTTAAACTCATGAAACTCATCACAAACCTATTTAGAAACTTATACCTAAATTTTGAAACCTATAAAACTTTGATTTGACACCTAGCTAGCTACCAACTACATTTCCTCCTCAAACTCTAATTAACATCCGAACCCAATCCAAGGGGATCTCAGCTTTTTAAAAACCACAAAACAAATATCCAAAACTTAATCAGATAGAGTTTCAAAGGTTCAACAGAAACCACCTAAATCATTAATTTTTTAAATCGACACCGACGAAAACTAAGTCAAAATTCTTTCAGGTAGGCCAAAAGAGTTATCTACCACTATTTTTCTCCAATCCTCAAAATACAAATCATATCTCAAAATTTTAAAATCTACTAATAATATTTCACTCATAAAATTTTCTATCTCAATATTCCACTAAAACTATTATCCAGATCGTATTTCAAAAGTTTCATCGAAATCTCTCAAATTACATTTTGAGACCAAACCGAAAAGAACTTAAACAAACTATTTCCATAATAAGTCTTTTCTTTTTCTTTTTATTTTCCGATTTGCTAATAGTTTTACTTATCCTTATCATCATTAATAATTATTATCCGGGGAAAGAGTGTGAGAAGCACGTGCTCACAGGATATTTGAAGTTGTGAAAGACAAATTGGGAAGTATAAAGTATGGTTATGTTGTGGGGATAGGCGTAAATGATGCAGCATGTGACACTATTGATTGTTGAAGGAACTATACCGTTTATTTAAGAGAGTATATATTTTCCCTACTTCCAAGTTTCATCTTACAAGTATACTCTTTGCATTGGCTATTACATTAAGGCTGCGTTCACTTTGCAAGATTAGGCCTCAATTGACTGCCAATTGGGCCATTAGCATTTGTACGTGAGGGCTACTTGTGTGTTCAGTTGGGCTTATTAAAACACGGGCTGCCCGACCATTTCGATCTGATATGTGGGCCAGATCCCCTAATTGGGTCAATTATAATTCCTCCTCCCACCCTCCGATTACGATTTAATGGCCCAATTGCATATTTATCGGTCCATCTTGCCCTTATTCTTCCCTGAAATTACAAAATTACCAGATACAAAAAGTCTAAAATGTCATTCATCTTCCATTAAATTACAAAAGTACCATATACAAAAAAACATAAAAACATATTACTTCTTCCATTTCTCCATTCGAAGACCACTGCCCAGAAGAAGCTTTGCTGCGCGAATACATCTACAGGGAAGGTGAGATCTAAATTTCTTCATCAAATTTAGTGCTAAATTGCTTAAATGATCCCTATGGCTTTTATGTTTATTTATTTCGATTTTGGTACCATGAAATTTAGCTCAACGGCCTGATTTGGATTCTTTGATTTTTTGAACATTTTTTCATTTTTCCAGGACGAAGGGTGCACTTTGAGGCTCAAGCTGCAGGATTTTCGCATTTCTTGTTAATTTTTTATTAATCCTTCTCCCCCTTGACAAATGCCATGAAAATGAGAGATTCAAAATGGGAATGAATTAGAGTTTGGAAGATGTTGATATACGATGAAATGAATGGCCAGGATTATTCCAAAGCAACGGTCAGATCAACTACATTGCAGGGGCAAAATTGTCCTAAATAACTAATTGGGTCAACCGAACAACTCAATCAATTATGGACTGATTAACTTAATCGGGCCACTACTATCTACCGAACGGATAATTAATGAATTGGGCTGATTAATTAATTGGCCCGATTTGACAATTTGACTGATTATCAATTGTCCAAAGTGAACGCAGCCTAACTTAACAAGTACTTTGAATTAATAATGATATAATATGAGCTTGCTCTGTTTAAGTAAAAAATATAGATATTTAAACATAAACCTTCATATATAACAAGTTAGTTTTTTTACTTAATATAAATTTAAAAAAATAGTTAAATTTATAGTTAATTTTTTTAATAAGAAATAATTAAATCATAATAAAAGAAAATTAGGTTGATGCAGCAACTCACTCCCAGCCTCATCCCATCACCTACCTCTTCCTAGCTCCTATGTACGTTGCCTACCTCGCGAGCTTCGGCTGCACGAGTACCAATGTTTATGAAAATCAACCTTGCGAATGTCATTATACTCGGAGCATTGGACTCAAGACTGTCAACTCCGACTTCACAAGCGCTGGCCTGCACAAATGTTAGAGGCTCACGATGTCGTCGCTCGCCAACAGAGGCCTAGCTAGTGAAAAGGTCGATGCTCCCCTCGATCAGTCGTGCGATCCGACAACCTACCATGGTCAGGCATGACAAGGCCGACCTCACGAAAGATGAGTTGGCGTGTATGTTGGAGTGATGCAAAGTTTTTGGTATTTTGTCAATTTAAAACTCTTTTTTCTAAAAAATAATAATTTTTTTTGCATGCTAAAATTGTTATTGTGTTACTAATAAAGTTAGAATGTGAGGGACGTCCACATGAATTACTATAAATGTATTGTTTATTTTCTTTAAATTAAATGTAATTATTGTTTCTTTAGATTTTTTTTTTTTTTCAAAAATATTTATAATTATAACAGTAGTATACTATATATATTAATTAACTATTAAAAGAATAGAAAAGTTTTTGCAAATCGATCGTTTGTCCTTGTTTAATATCATGAGAAACTAAAATAGATTCTTGAAAATGACCAGATATGTTTATAGCATAACATAAGAGTGTTGATTTGTGCACTCCAATATTAAACTCATACTTGAAAAATCTCTCTGTATTTCAATGATAGAACTTGAAGAAAAAAAATGTGAAAAATCATTACCTTCTTGGAAAGGAATAACCAAATATTTTTAAAATCATTCTGCAATGAAAAGGAAGATTTACAGAGAAAGGGCTTTACAACTACGCTCTTCATATACAAGTCATACGTATTACAATGGAAAGCCCATTTGTCCGGTCCATTTGATGTTTCATTAATGGGCTGTCAGTGGGTGGAATTGGATCAGACCTGGGAAAATCTGGACTCAAATCCATATATCTTAGTCAGGTTCATTGGATTGGATTTTAAAATATACTTAGTCATGTGCATGTCAATTGGATAAAATCTTCTTCAACAGGCCACCATCCCCATCTCCTGCTATAGCGCAGAGGAGCTGTTTGAACTGTGCTCTTAATTACTTCAAATCTGTCTATGGCAAAAGGCTTCTGATATTTGCCACAATTGTCATATTTGCCTTTGGACCCTCTCCTAATCCTGATGCATATATAAGATAGGTAGCATATATAGTCAAAGTTGCCAACTACTCTACATGAATAATTTAAATAATTGAATTAGTTGACTTTCCATTTTTTTTAAATAAAATAAGATTCTCAAACCGTTTCTTTCTTGGATCTTTCTAAAATAAGATTTTATAGAACATAAATGTGAACCAGATACCCCATCTCAACCACTAAAAATAAATAAACAACAAATTTGAATAACAATTCATGGTCAAAATGTCCAATGATGACGTGACATCGGACATTTCGAAAAAATAAACATATGTTAAATTACATACAAACCCTTTAATTAATATTTTAAAAAAATCAAGGGAATTACATTTTCCATACCAAACTGTTTCCTACTTTATACATTTCATACCAAACTTTTTCAAAAAGACACATTTTGTACAAAAGTTGGACAACTTTTTTTACATTTCAGTCGGCCGTTAGTTTTTGGATGAAAAGGTCACGCATCAAGCACGTGTCCGTTTAAGTCACAATTTTTATCTCTTCAGGGTATATTTGCAATTGGACAAAAATTACCTTAAAAGGTAAAACTCGGGAGGGGGTAATGGCAAATTATTGTTGCCACCAATTCCTCTTTCTTCACCTCCGGCAACACAACCACCACCCAACCTTTCCACACCTGAAAACAAATCTTTACATAAGCGAAGTAGTTGGACTTATAAGAAGTGTTATGTCTAACTTTGAAATTCAAGTGAGGGGCACATGTATATTTTTCGTCGAACAAAAATTAAATAAAATTATTTGAGACGGTAAAGTGCTTACTTTGTACATATGAGTGGTAAAGTGCCACAATTTTTGTCAATTTTTTAAAGAGGATTTCATAAATCATATGGAAGTTTTTGTTAAATATTTTTTTTTTAAAAAAAAGGTGTTTATTGCAAAATTTCAAAGATACGAGGGGTTATTGGTAATCTTTTAAGTTAAGGGAGTTTTTTTACATCTTTTGGTGGGGTAAAATTATCATTTCGAATTGATAGGGATACCTTTTGGTAATAATAAAAAAAGTACAGGGTTTTTTGCTAATAAAAATAAAACAAAACTTTTTTTATAGTTAGGCAAGACCCAAGAGGTATTATTGAATTTCACTCATAAATATGGGTAAATTTATCTTGAAGAAAATAAATTATTTTAATATTAATTTTAAGGGAACACGTGTCACCAAGATAAATATTATCTTCTCCATCTCTCAAAATCTCATTTTAGGTGGACCAAATGAGTTCACTAGCATGGAAATAAATAACTATATTTGTCCAAAAAGGACAGGTGGGATGGGACCTCGTGACTGTTTTTTGACCTTATATTATCATCACGTAATTTGGGCCTCTTTCCAAAGCCCATTTTCAAGCCCTAACTGAAAATATATTTCCCCGAGAAAAAGGAAAAGAAATCCAACGTTTAATGGGTCAACCCGGCCGGAAAGTGTGTCTTCCCGCATTTTCAACGACGTCGACTGTCTCCCCCCAAAAAATGCCATTTAAGGACTTGAGAAAGTATCTTGTGAAGTCGAAATAGTCCAAGGAAATTAATACGCCACTTTCCCCCTTAACCAAATTAATTGTTGTTTCCATGGATTAAAATTAATTTCCACCGGAAACATTGATTTTTCTTTCTTTCTATTAGAGTAATTCGCATTTTGTACCCAATAAATGCACTATTTGCACTCTGGAATTACATATTATATGGAAAAATGTACTTTACTGGGGTGGTATGTGCTCATTGTTACGCCAAATAATATGTAATTGACGGTGCAAAATGGTGTTTTTATGGGATATAAAACGCCAATCACTCTTTTTATATTCACAATTTTTCGAAATGTTTTCCAAATATTTCAGAAAAATTCCCTAAAAGTTGATAATGTTTAATTAATTGAACCATATTAGGGAAAAGAAATTTTAATACATGGCTGTTTCCTGTTGGATTTGAGCTATGCATCAGTCTAATTTGTTGTTATTTGCTTCCTCTCTCATTGAAAATGGAAAAATTAGGTATGATGAGCTTTCATTTGTTAAGTTTATATCATATATAATTGAAACCTCTTATTTATCCAGATTTAGAACTGATTCATTTTCTCTGTCTGTACTTTTTTTATGATCAATGGTGAATGTGAATCTATATAGTATTTTATTATCTTGTAAATGGATAAACTTCTACAGAGGATAGTTAAGGCCACTAACTTCTCTTGCGGCTTTAGGGAACTTGGATTAAAGTTATATTATTCGTTAAGTTCACTGTATTCTTTATATGACTTCAAAATTTCTATTTCTAGATTACTGGTTATCTGATTATGTAAATTCTAATTTATGTATTGCATTTGTTAAGTTTCTCTAAAATGGTAAATAATATGCCATATTTAACTTTGGTAACGACAAGCGGGCATGAAAGATACACAGACTGCATGCGTTAAGTTTATTTAACAAATCACGAGGATTTAGGCACAACCAAAAGCTAGATAAAAGAAACAAAAATAAAAGGTGAGAGAGAAATTCAAGTCTTGATCAATCAAGGTCTGGTGGTGAATCCGGTAGTGGTGGTGGGAAACTGAAATCCGGTAACAATGGCGGAGGAGAAAAGATTGGTTCATGATCGGCTGGCGTTTGCGTTGAGGGGACCAATGGCGGTGGGTATATAATAATGGGAACTACTTTGGGTGGTGGAGGAGAGGGGACCAAGGGTGGTCGAGGAACATAATGTGGAGGAGGAGGAGGAGAAGGTAAATTTAAGGGTGGTGGGTATACTATTTGTGGAGGATAAGGGAAGGGAACGAGTGGTGGTGACGGTACTAGTGGGGGCCTCGGCCAAGTGTGGCGAGGCGAAGGCCGCGGTCTCGGCTTAAAGGATCTTCCTGGTCGTCTTCGGGCTACGAAACCACTGCCTCTCCTTCCGGTTCTTGAGCTTGAAATAATAGTTGGTGTTGTTCTAGCCAAAGTTGAAGTAGTTACAAGTAATGCAAAGAGAAGAACAAGTAGTAAATTGGGATTCATGTTTACTTTACTGATCACTTGTGCAACTTCATTGTATATATATATATATATAAATGGGAAAAGTGGTTGAGGTGCATAAATGCAAGGATTTGTAATGACAGCTAAAGGGGTGTGAATTTCGATGAGGGAGACTTTCTTCTTCTTCATCTTCTTCTTATTGTTGTTGTTGTCGAATAGAGTATGCATGCTTCAGGATTAATTAAGGAATGGTTGAATAATAAAACAGTGAAATTGATGGCGGGAAGTATTAGGTGGCAATTGAATACCCGTTCACCTTGTACTGTGTGCCTTAATAGCAATCCCATAACATTGATTGCAAGTTGCAATATGAAGAAGAAATCTATTGAAGCTGGTTTGGAATTCTGGCTCATCCAATTAGATTTGTAGTAATAAACGTAGCTAATTAAATGTGATTTAAATGTGATTTCACGCACATACCCTTTTGAAAAAGGTATTTTGGCTTTACTGTTTCGGATTTTCAACTTTTCTATTTTAAAAACTTTAAAACTTATTTTTTCACTAATGAATATTCTAAGATATGCAAAATCTAGAATACATTAAAACATGTACGAATAAGAGAATTTTAAATTCTAAAATTGGCTTCACATCCCTGAAACCTAGCTAGCATTGTAAACACACCAAATCTGTTTTCACATTTTCTGAAGTCTGAATATATACACAAATCACTATTATTGTTCCCTCATTTTCTTTTTATTTTCATCCAAATCATGTTTCCATAATTACTTTGGGAAAAAAAATGTTCAAACCCAAATGTGGTTTGGGAAACATGCATGGAACCCCTATGTTTCTTTTTTTTTTTCGGTTAAATAGTTGACATTGTTAGTTTGTTTACGTTAAATATTATTTTACTCTCCATATTAATCTTTTTACCTATCTATTATATTAATTAGATTTTGTATATAAATATAATAACACAAGGGGATCCTTGCAAGTGTTTGTAAAACACAAACACAAGGTTTTTTTATGAAAAAGAAAATTAACACAGGGAGGTTTTGCGAAAGGTTTCTCAAAATACATGTGGGTTTGGTACATTTTTTCTTTAAAATCTTTCATTTTAAATTGATTAAAATTGAGTTTCGATTCATTAGTCGCAAGTGAGATACATCCGTCACTTTTTTTGAAAAAGAGATTTTGTTTTACTTTATGTAAAATATGAGGGGGTTTTTGAGAAAAAATAACGTAAGGGGATTTAAGCAAATTTTCCAAAACGCATGTGGATTGATGCATTTTTCCCATCACTTTTGTTTTTCGAAACACTGAAATCACGAAAAAGTAGGAGATAGGACCCAAAAATATGAAAAGGTATGAGCCAGAATACATTCAAAGAGCGCCATAAAACATTTTCTGGGCTAGGAATCTTGTGATTCAAGTTGTTTACTTTTTGCGATGTGGTTTCCAGAAGATGGGCCCGTCCTAACATTTACTTGGGCCATTTGCTAACCTATTGAAACTCCAGAATTGTAGTTGACTGGGCTCAAAACTTGTGAGCATTGGGGCATTTATTTGGGCTGTCTCAATTGAGTGGATTCAATTTGTTATGACCCAAAGCTAATTAATTAGTTTAATTAAAAACGTGATGGATCCCATCCAATTAAATAATGGTATATACACAAAATTAAGCTTATATAAATAAATTAATAGTTTTCATAGTCAGAAGAGATTAATTAATATTTCATCTTTTTTTTATCTGCGTGCCTCTGATGTTACCTAACTAAATGAACTATAAATTGAGTGATCTATTGACCCCAATCGAATTCTCCATGGTTGACAAATACTTTATCACACAAATTAAATTATAGGGCGGATTAGAGAAGTGCAATTGTCTTACTTTTCATTATTTTGTTACTTTTTATATTTTACAGAAGCTTTTTCAGTTATTTAGATGGATTTATTATATGTATATTTGCTGTTGTCTTATTGAGTGCGTGGGGGAGCAGAATCTTGTTTTGACACACATTTTACAACAAAAGATCTCTACTTTGGCTCTTCCTTTTCAAAAACCTTTTCCTCTTTTTCCATAAATATATTTTTAAAGGTTATAATGGACTGATGAGTATAATTTTGTAGATTTCTCAATCATGCGATTGTGCATCAACCCTGATTTGCTGTCAATTTCCTATAAGGCTATTTTTTTTTTTTTTTTTTTTTTTTTAGAAAAGTGTATATAGCTTTTCTTAACTTTTGGAGTACCCTATTATTGTGCTTTGCACTTTTGCTTATATTATCTTTTAGCTAGGGTCACAATAAAAGCATCTAAATAAACTTTCTTGCTTTAAAAGTGGTAGCTAGTTTTCAATGTAGCACAATATAACCAATGTTTTCGGAATGGGATCAAATAGTGGATCGATAAATCAACTAGCCACTGATTTTACTTATCGAACCGATCGGATCGCTGGTCGGACAGAATGACGTCATAATGATATAATAAGTATATTTAATTTTAAAATATATACAATATACATAAATTTAAAGCATTATCCTACAATTGATTAAAAATATACAAAAACTCAAAATATATTTAAATTAAATCATAGAATATATATCTAACTTATATCATAACGGTAATACGATACTAATTAGTAAGCTCATATAAATGTAATATGATTATATTTATTTACTTAAAAATATAAAATTGTAAGTTAAAAATACAATAAACTAGCTAAGAGAATAATAAATATAAAAAAAATTATGCATACAAGTCTAATATTCAAAATTAAATTTAAATAATATATTGATGTGATTTTCAAACTTTAACACTCTTTATCCTAAAAATAATATAGTTCAAAAGTAATATCTTATAGAAAAACTTTTAGTAAGAAGTTATGTCATAAAACTAAAATTAGTTTTAATTTTTTATCATAAGATGTAAACTGATTTGAAATATATATAACAAATAAAAAAAAATTAAATTTTACTTCGTAGTTGTATTAGTATCGGTAAAGAGCACTGTTTTTGGTATCAACGTCCACTTGGACAAGACCATGCATGTGAATTTGATATATAAAGCTCTGCAATTGACTAAAATTAATTATCGAAGCATAATTATAGATTTAATGAACAACTTAATTAAAGAGATACTCGAATAAATAGTTTCTAGAAAAGAAATATATACTGTACTGGAAAAAATGACATAAAGCCATCTTCAACCATCCTCTTAAATTCTGGACTATTATCTTAAAATTGAAAGGGCGAGAAGTGTTATACATTTCTATTTGTTACTCTACACTTTAAAAATTACTTTATATTTTTACACGAAAATACAAAAAGTATTGTACTTTCCTACATATCACAATTTTTTTACTTGGCTTTGGACTCTCATATTTGAAAGTCCAAACTTGAACATTTAAATATTTAATATATAAATTATTGGAGCCTCAATTTTTATGAGAGTCTAATTTAAATGATTTATAAAAGTTCTATTGAAGCTCAGTTATATTATTTGACGAGAGATACGAAAGTACTTTCAGAACTAGCTAGAATTTTGCTTTAGCAAATCCACATAGTCTGAGCTAGTAAAAACATTTTTGTCGTGCACTGCAAAACCATTAATACAATGCATATTGATCCGAAGACTTATGGTCAATTCAATAATGAGGGCCAATTGTCTGTCACATTATTGACCTAATTATGTGGATCGCCTGTAAAGATAAATTGTAATATAGACCAACTTAATATTTTATTTATTTTGGTTGGGTCTGTGACAGTTTTCTTAAGTATCTCACATGCATTTAGCATTGTTGCTTGACAATGGGGTTCCCATTAAATCTTGGAAAATGTGGTGGTTATTTGATTAATATTAGGGGGGCCACGGTTTCCCCTACTATCTCCATCTAGTTTAAATTAAATAAAATTTAATGTTTCTTTATCGTAAAGTGTCAAATTATGTAGTCTCATTTATTTATTATAATTTTGATGAACATTTTTTAAATTTCAATTTCAAACTCAAAACATTTGTACCTAGCTTCACATTTATGGGTTAATTCATATGACTTAGATGCAAGACGGAACTACAAATTAGTTAGACTAACATCAAATGTAAATGTTTATTCTCATTAGAGAAAATATTACAAAATTTAAGTGTAAAGTGCGGCGTCCTTAAGGCTATGTTTGATTTATGGATTTCAGTGAGTAAAATGATAAGTAAAATGCAAATGAACAATTAAAGAGGCTCAATGTTACGTTATTGGATGCAAGAAAAAACATTTTCCATAGCGCTTTCATCACTGAAATCCTTGAATCAAACATAGCCTAAGCTTACAATACTTTAAAGTTTAAATAGTTTAACTTTACTGTTAAAACTTACCAAATTAGCAAAAGACATGAAATGAAGATAAAAAATAATTATTATAAGCCAATTTACACAAGGTAAAGGTAAAACGCAGCTTCCCACAAAAAAGATATTAATGTTTAAAAATGTTATTAAAAGAGAAAACAAGTTTTGTATAATTTGAGGGCTCAAACAATGCCTAAAAATTGGTATCCGTAATTGCTTTAGGCAGCTACTATATTGATATTGTAAACTTGTATGCAATTTTTTTCCAGTAAATGTAATCAAAATGGGTACGTGTGAGATAATTAGATTTAACGTGTTAACTTATTGATAAGGACTGAACATGTGCTTCCCCTATATATGCCCTGAAAATTTGTTTGTATGTCTAATTCTTAATTGTAATCTGGTTGAAAAGCTACAAAAACCTGCCCTATACAATTTGTTTCTTGTACAAATAACAAAACCTCATATATAATATAATTCAAACTCAAGCTACCTAGCTAGGTACAATATTGCCTTTCAAGTTGATTCCCAATATCTCATACCGAAAATAACAATCTGAAATTTAACGACTTGTCTATACTATTTATAACCCTTTGGTTGAAAGCCACCAAAGTTTGTTTGATTTCTTTAATCATTGAGATTTAAACAAACTTAATACACACTACAAAATTTCCTAATTGAGTTTTAATTTTCATGAGACGAAAGCAAGGCTTTAGCTTATAAACACGCAACCGTTTGAATGCATTTTCCATTTTCTGACTAATTAAGTTGTTTCAATTTTCAATTTTTATAGATTTTTCTTATTAAATTCAACTCAAATCAAATTACTTAAAATAACTATATATATATATATATATATCTTCAACTCAATTTTCAGCTGCAGTGACATTGTGGTTTGCATAGAAGTATATGTTAACGTAAAAGATCATATTTATTGTACGTAATTGAAATTAATGGAAAGAAAGAGATGAATTTCTTATAGATAAATGATTAAATTGAAGGTTTAAACTCTATGCTGAAAAAACTATCACTTGAACATTATCATTCAAATAACATAGTAAAAATTCACATGATAGTTACAATCAACAACATATATATGATCCCGAGTGCAATTTTTTCTCTTAATTAGATGAAATTGAAGTCCCATTAATTACTTCATATATCCCTAAATTTGTATTTATCAAAACTCCATTTACAAAGTGAAAGGATAAAAAAAAAAAAAAAAAAGGTGGGGGGAAGAGGGGAAGAAAATAGGAATTTTGATTTCATGTCATCCATAGTATTACTAGACTAAATAGACAATTCTCATGCATGCACTGAATTTCAAGAATGTGCAGAAATAAACCAACCAATCAGCCATCAGTCAGTCCCTATGGCAAAAAATTGAAATGTTGAATGGCCAAAAAATTTCCCACCAGCTAATCAGCATAAGGTCATTAAATTGATTTTTTCTTTCTGCAATTTTTAATGTTGTCGGTGCAATTAATTAAGATGACGTGATATTTTAAGAATGGTACACCTGGCTGTCAATGCATAAGGAAGGGCCAAGTGAATTTATTAGTAACAGTAATCTGATTTATATAAACGGTACTGCTATTAGTTAATAGGGGATTTTAGGGATGTCATTACGTTAGGTATCGCATATATTTAGTATGATGTAAATTATGTAGTATTTATTTCATATTAGGTGATATTAATTATTACCACACAATGTATATCATATTTTATGCTATAACTCACATGTGACAGTACTTTACTCACATTACATAGTATTAACCTCATATATTTACTATGACCCTACAACATGTAGTATTTATTCCACTTTAAGTGGTATTACTATGCATTGTGTATGTATCACATTCTATGATATAACCACACGTGACAGTAATGACTCACATTACATAATATTAAATATGACTCTCACATTATGTAGTATTTATTTCACAATAGACAGTATTGCCACGCAATATGTATCACATTATATGGTATACATCACATGTGACAGTACGGGTCCACGTTTACATTGTATTGATGTGCCCTTCATATAGATGATATTACCACGCAATGTGTATCATATTACATGCTTATAACTCACGTGTGGAAGTACGGACTCTCATTACATAAAATTATATATTTAGATGACCCCACATCATATGGTATTGATTTCACATTATGTGGTATTATGCAATTTTTCAAAAGTTAATATTAATTTTTCAACACAAATAATATATACTATTTAATATAAAATATTATTGTTACATTCATTTTTTTTCTCATAGTAATTTATTAGGAAATAATTTAATATATGATGTGGCTAAATATATTGTATAGTATTACTTATTGTGGTAATATAATATTGACTTGTTGATAACTTATTAATGACATGTTTTATTTCTATTGATTATAATTAACGATACCTAACTTAACGCACCTACTCATTAGAATTTTCCTAGTTAATAAATGGTTAAAGATTTTAATTTTACAAGGGTGAAGAGTTTGATAAACGATTAAACGGGGTACATGACGTAATGATTGCATTTTACATCTTTTAAGTAAAGTACAACTTAAAAGAACTACTCTACTCAATTTAAAACTTTAACTAACCAATATTTACTCCAAAGAATAATGGTTCAGAAATTATTATGTTTAAATGGTTCAGAATTATGTGTGCAGTATTCATTGCAAGAATAAAATTTAAGATACTTTATTTGATTTTAGAAAAAAGAGTGGATACCATTATTTTTGGAAAATTCTAAATTAAAATAAATTGGGGGGATTTTCCTGCATGGACCATGATACAATGTTAATTCGATAAATAGTGTAATTGCTCAATGTGTTTTTATTCTTCTTAATTAATTAGTCTTCACGTAAGTATAATTAACATATATAAGTTTTCTTGATTTTCTCATAATGTGTGTTATCGTTGTATGTCTTTCCTCGTATAAATATATCTTTTGTCCTATTTTTCTTGCATTGTTTAATAACATTAAAATAAGGATTCATGTTTTAAATATGTTTTTCCTCTTAAATTATTATCGCACACAAAAGTGATAGTGCCATATCATTAGTTTATAATTAATACTTTCGGAAGCATGTAAAAATATAATCCTATAAACTATAATTGTTTTTTCAAAATTTTCTTTAAGAAGCCGGAACTCAACATAAGTAGTGGACCAAATTTAAATGAAATAATTAATCCAATGATGTATTATATTCGAAAACGATCTTTCGAGTTAAAATAATTGTGCACAGTTCACTTTTTTCTCAATAGTCGCTATGTAGATGAGAAATATTGTTTAAACATACTAAGAGTGGCTATTTCAATATCTAAAATATGTAAAAACTTTATTTTAAATTTTTTAAAACAAAAATATTGACATCTTAACAACAACATACACAATTTACCTATACACCTAACACCCATTTCAACATTTATATATTGATGTTTTCAAGCTTTTAGCTAATTAAATTATAGGTGTTGCATTTAAGGGCATCTTCAATGCTTAAAAGGGAGGGGAGTGGGTAAGAAAGGGAAAAATTTAGTGATCTTCATTGATGAGGGGAATGGAGAGCGAGGCGGGTGGGGAGGTCTTCTCCCACCTCTTGGAGGTGTGGGGGCCTCGCCAACCACCTCGGCAGGTGGACGCCACAGGCCTTCTTTATTTTTTATTTTTTTATTTTGACTTTCTTTTGTTATTTAATTAATTTATTTCATAAAATTTATTATTAATTTTATTTTTTTAAATCTTAACATTAATTTAATTTTATTGCTTTTATAATTTTAACTTTAATTTAATAAACTTAGAATTAATGTTTGAAATATAATAACATTGTAAGAAAATTTAATTTGTCTATTATTTTAAATTTTGTAAATTTAACTTTAATTTGTGTTAATTTAGAAAAACGTAATTAAAATAATTTATGAAAATTATATACCTTAAAACTAAATATGATTTATTATTATTATTATTATTATTATTATTATTATTATTATTATTATTATTATTATTGTTATTATTGTTATTATTATATTAATTGAAATTAGAAGACTAGATTACTGAAAATGACTATGAAAAAAGGATCGAGTAGTAGAATGAGAGTCTGAGGTGAAGGGGTAGATGGGGTGGATGGGGGTAAGTGGAGATGGCCTAACCCCAACCACCAACTCCCCAATGAACATCTAGAGTGTTTTTTTTTACTGCGTTTATTTGGTTTATTGTAATTTTAAATATTATTGATTTTGATATTTACTTAACTTGTTAAATTATGTGTCGATTATAATTTAGCCCTTTTATAAATATAAAAGTTAAACAAAATCGTTATCTTTATGTTAGATAATTAAACAAAATCGTTAAATTTCATTATATAAATTTATATTTTAGTATACGAAGTAAGAAAATATTATCTATAATATATTTTATAATTCAAATTTGAAGAATAATAAAATATATACTAATATTTATTTGAAACGTAGATGTTAATTGTTGGATGAAGTAACTAAGATTGAGTATTTAAAATAATGGTCATATCTATAATTTAAATTTTAAGAAAATAAATTAATCGTGAATAAAACACTTAATCAATCAACAAGTCCTCATTCACCATGGTCAATGGAAAAGGAGTAATAAATATTCTAGTTATAGTATTATAATGATTAATGAGGTTATTGAGTAGCTATGTCACCAAAATTATCCCAAAATTATATATCTACTTACCATCTTACTCATTGCTTTACCTCCAATCGAAACATAAATAAGTCAAATTCCCTCCTCAAAGTAACAAAAAAAAAAAAAAGAAAAAAAAAAAGAAAGGTTTTGTTCTTATCAAAATTTCAAAAAGATAAATTTTCAGTTAAGCCCCACGAACCCTCTCTCCTCTCTTTTTGGCCCACAAAACAATATTCTTTTCCTTATATAAAACAATTTTAACCATGGAGGATAAGAGAACGTGATCTTCTTTAATACGAGTAACTGATTACAGAGTGAAGAGAGAAGAAGAGAGAAGGAAAAGGGGAGCTTGACCTTTAATAACTGCCACATGATTGTTGTGCATTTGCCACTCTTTAGTTTTTCTGGATAACAAAAAAATAAACCTTATTTCATTTTTCTTTTCTGACTCTCACTGTCTCAATCTTTTGTCCCCTTCTTACATAAAGATAGCAAAGCAAAAGAGCAGAGCACATAAAGAAAAACTTGTCCAGTCCATTCACTTTCCCTTTCTTCCTTAAAACCATTTCAAATTTGAATTGCCTTAACTTTCTTTCACCATTGTCGCACAAAAAATATAGTAGCTTCTTTCACCATTTCAGAGAGAGAGAAAAAAAACTTGAAAGAAGATTGAGACGAAAGGGGGAAAATGAAGAAGCTTTTGTTATTGTTGCTTATCCCCATTTGGGTTTTTAGTTCTCCATTGTTTGCAGCTCCACTTGATGTAAAGCCAGACCCCCCTGTTTCTGACCCACTTCTTCCTACTCAAAAAGACCCATTTTTTAAGAATTCTTCTGATATAATAGCTCATTCTCCAGGTAATTTGTATGAATTTCTTGCATTTTAAATGTGGGTTTTGCTTTTTATGTGTTCTTTAATGTTCTAACGGTTGCCCTTGTTTGTTTTTTTTTCTTGAAAATCAAATGCTCACCTGGAATTATGCTGTGTGTTATTCATTGGAATTGATTAGCTTTTAAAGACACGTTTTTGTTTTATTAGATTCTTATCTATCTTCATCATTTTGGTAGTTATGGGTGAAGTAATATCTTTGGCATTTTGATTTTGACTTTGGTCAAATTATCTTAAATAATGTGTTATCTATGTTCTCTTTTCATGAAATCAGATGTTGCAGAGGTTAAGGTTGTTCACCACCATGACTTAAACAAGAAAATCCTCATTGCACTTGTTGTTTCATCATCTCTCCTAGGAGGAATTTTGCTTCTTTTGTCCTGCTTTTCGATCTACAGACTGAAAAGATTGAAGAAATGTAATGAGAAAAGTGGGCAAAGTTCAGGTATCTTCTATTCAAGGAGACCTCTATGTGTCCTCTTTCTATTGTTTGTGGATTTTTGCTCAATTTTTTTATTATTTATATGTAGATAATGCAAAGGGGATCTCGTTTGGGCCTATATTGGAGAAGTTCGGTTCTTTGAAAATCGGTGGTAAGAAAGGTTCAATTGCTGCAATCGAGTACCAATTGTTAGTGGCTGCCACAAACAATTTTGACGAAGGCAATATTTTGGGAGAAGGTGGATTAGGGTGTGTGTATAAAGCTTGTTTCAATGAGAATTTCCACACAGCCGTTAAAAAAATATATGCCGGTGGTCGAGAAGTCGAAAGAGAATTTGAGGTAATTCCTTTTTTGAAAAAATTGTTTACTTTTAGGTGTTAATTTGTTGATAAGAATGAATTTGATACTTGCAGAATGAGGTCCAGTCCTTGAGTAAAATTCAGCATCAAAACATAGTTTCTCTGTTAGGATATTGTATTCATGGTGAAGCTCGATTCTTGGTTTATGAAATGATGGAGAATGGTTCTCTGGAGTTTCACTTGCACGGTAAAAATTCTGTTTTTCGTGTTCTTTAGATGTAAAATATCAAAATCCATGTTTATTTAACTTCATTTTTACCTCAGGTCCTTCTCATAGATCAACATTGACATGGCATGTGAGAATGAAAATTGCTCTGGATGTGGCAAGGTACTAATTTCGATGATTGGTTCTGCAATTTTTTTTTTTTTTAATTTAATAATCCATTTCCTCAACTTAAACTAAATTTTGTTTTATTAGAGGATTAGAGTACTTGCATGAGAGTTGCAACCCTCCTCTTATCCATAGAGATATCAAGTCCTCGAATATTCTTCTTGATTCCCACTTCAATGCCAAGGTAGAATTATGAGAAAATGATCTAAATAATCTTTGTCCCCGTTTATTTCTTTCTGTGTGAATATACTATAATTTACGATTTATCAAATAGCTAAACACTTTGGTTCAGCTTTCTGATTTTGGCCTTGCAACCACTGGAGGAAACTCGAACAAAACCAACATCAAGCTTTCAGGAACTTTGGGCTATGTAGCTCCCGAGTATTTATTAGATGGTAAAAAACACTTTTCTTTCTCCATAACTATATAAATTACTTTAGGCTATGTTTGGTTCTTGGACTTTAGTGTGTAAAATGACGAGGAAAATGAAAATAAACAAAAAATAGAACCCAAGTGTTTTACTCGATAAAATTCAAGAACTAAAGATAGCCTCGTTAAATTTGTACTACTTTCGTGTTGCTCTAAACTTCCTATAACTTCCCTTGTCTTTTAAGGGGATATAACCAAATATACACCTAATTCTTCAACAATCTAACAGGTAAGCTGACAGACAAAAGTGATGTGTATGCATTTGGTGTAATCCTTTTGGAGCTTTTGATGGGAAGAAGGCCTGTGGAGAAAGTAGATGAAACACAGTGCCAATCTATAGTTACATGGGTAAATCTTTGTCAAAATTAATCTAAATTATCATGAACTTATAATCTGATTATTCTTTGGCTCTAATTTGTATACATTTCTCCAAAAACAGGCAATGCCACAGCTTACCGATAGATCAAAACTGCCAAATATTGTTGATCCCGCCATAAAAAACACTATGGACTTGAAGCATTTATACCAAGTATGTTTCTAGGAGAAATCACTCGGTCCTAATGCTTCGTATTATAAAGACTGAATGCAAAAGCAAAATTACCCCCTATGCAAAAACCCTCCTGCGCGATTTTTATTAGCAAATACCCCCTTGTGTTATTTTTTTGTTGGCCAAACCCTCCTCCCATGCAGGAATGCAGATTTGCAGGAATAATGACTATAATACCCCAAAAAAAGATGTGAAAACTCCCCCATTCTTATAAAAGTGACAATAATCCCCCTGGTAACTTTGAAAATCGGCAATAGCCCCCCTGTTCACTTAAAAAATTGATAGTAACCTCCCTACTGACTTATGAAAAAATTTCAAATGGGGTTTTTTTGCTAATTAACAAAGAACACAGGGGTTTTTTGCTAATGAAAATAACACATTTTTTTTGCCAATTAGGCAATGCAAAGGGGGTATTTTTGCATTTAGCTCATAAGATGCATTTACTAATTATTATTTTTTAAATAGGTGGCTGCAATAGCTGTGCTATGTGTACAACCGGAGCCGAGTTATAGACCACTTATAACAGATGTCTTGCACTCGTTCATCCCTCTCGTGCCTGTAGATCTCGGAGGATCACTCAGAGTAACTGAACCTGTTCTCTCAACCTTTGTATAGATTGGGTTTTTGTTGATGTTTTAACTGTTCAGAATCTAGCTTCATTTGTTACTAAACGAAAAGCTTGATTCGACCATGTTATGTGCTAGGGAAGAAATTTTTATGTTGCTGGTACAGATTGTAAAGTGGACAAAGGAAAAGGTTTTATTATTCAATCATGTTCCTTATTTTGCACTTGTACAAGCTGGACCTGTGATTCTTGTTCCCAAATCTGTAACAAATCCTTCTTTTATTTGTGTATATATAAGAGTTGTATTTATTAAGAGGGACTAAGTACCAAGTTACAATATTTTTATGTGTTGGCCAACTACCCATTGATTAATATATGGTTGATTTGGTATCTTTAGGACCCTCATTTCTTGAATTTCACATTGACATGAAAATAGGCTCCTTTCGCTGTCTATTTATGAATCCATACGTCGTTGGATCATTGTGGCAAGCTTGGTTGAGTTCATATGGACCAATAGTTCTTGTGAATCGCTTGGGATTATAGTATTGGCATGAATATGACAATAATTGCCTTCACTTCGGAAAATTCTTACCTAGACATGTGAGGATGCCCAAAGTATGGGGGCCTGCACAGTCAAAACTTGGTGTTTGGATTTTGGACTGCTGTGTATGTTTAAAGTTTTTGGGATGCATTGTTGCCATATCAACTATAACACAACAATATGGTTCTAAATGGAGCAATTGGCCGTCTAAACTATGGCTTAGCGAAAGCAAAATAACTACTGGGAAAATCAGCTTTTATAATGTGTTTATTCGTATTGGGTTCCTCTTTTAGAGTCCTTTGTATACTCATTTCAAATGCTAAAACACCAAATTTCAAAATCGAATATTACGAGACCAAGTCAAAATATATCCAATTGTGCCGGAAATTCTCTACACTTAAACCAATGTCATCTGCCCAAGAATTTACAGTCCTTCCAAATCTTGAAATCCAAGTTGCTATAAATAATAACACAAAGTACAATGTGGCAAACAAAAAAAAGTCCTAACAGACCCAACTGACAAATTGCTGTCTGCATGCCTATAAGTTCATCCTAAGTATATAAGAAACATAACATGGTTGTCTCGTTATATTCAAAGTTGTACTAATAAAATAGGCCACCAACTAGAATCTACAGATCAGGCCACAGCCTGTCAAAAGATTTAGTCTACCCTATTTAAACACACAGTCATTCCAACAGATTAGATTTCTTAAAACCAGATCAGAATGAATCCCTTTTCTAGATGGTTTTGTAGTAGTAGTAGCAGCAAAAATCTATTCATAAAGATAGTTCATCACGGTGGTCATGTAGAACTACACGAGCGGCCTATTCTAGCGGCAGAATTGCTCACTCGGAACCCGAAATCCTGCGTGGCTCACCCCAACGTGTTCCAGGATCCATATGCCATCGTTTCACCAAACACAACCCTCGAGCTTGGTAAAAAATACTATGTTGTTCCTTTAGGAACCATCTGGAAACTTCAGCAAAAGTGCTCACCTTCTCTTCTCCAACAAAGTGATTACAAACAAAATTCTTGGAAAAATAATAAGAATGCTCAGAAGGCAAAAACTGGTAAGAATGGCTCATCTATTGATAATTGGCAACCTGGTTTGGATAGCATCATAGAAGAATAACTAAAGAGCCATAATTCGAAGACTGCAATGTTTTAACATGTCTTTAGGCTTTAATTCTATACATACACTTTAATTGTGTCGGTACTGCTGGAACCATCCTTTTTTATATGAGATGGAAGAATACTAATTATCCATATTTTGTAACATGAGTCATAAAGAAATTTCAAATATTAAAACTCCATAGAATTAGATGCTGTGTAGAGAAACAATGCTGAAAAAAATAAGAAATAAAAATGAACAAAACTCTAGCCCTATGTCACAAAACTGTGTTTCCAACTCTTCTCAGTTGGATTATTTCTCCTAAAAGAAATAACAAGAAATAAGCTGTCTACTTCAAATAGAATAGTTGTTGCTCTCAAACTGTGTAGTGTTGTTGAATTGTTTCAATGTCGAGACCCTTAAGCTTCACCACTGATTCAACATGACCCTTTAGAGTATGAAGCTCTCTCAGCCTAACAAAACAGATGAAAGAAACATCTTCAAATATGTATAGAAAATCAGATGAACAAAAAACAATTTATGTTACGGAAACTAACCTTGCAACTTCAGCACGCCTTTTAGCTTGTTCGGCCATTTCAGACAATTCCCTGTAGTTATTCTTATCATTAAACAGTTCCGATGTGTTTGCCGATTGAAGGCCATGCAATGTGCGTTGAGCTGTAGCCCATTGTGCTTCCCTTTCTCCCCTTCCATAATCCTTCTTAGATGTAAAAGCCGTCTAATAAACAAAATATGAATGCTTAGTTAGTATTTTAGTTTCAATTTAAGTGAAAAGATTGAGAAATCATCATACCTTGTTTTCAATCATATTATTCCACGCCTTGCCACTTAGTATGTATCTGGTGATAAACTTGAGTACGTCTAGAGGGATATAAAAGATGATGCTATAAAGCCATATAACACCCGCCCATCCCCAACCTATGCCATGTATCCTCGCAAATCCCCAGTTTGCGTAAACCGCTATTAAAGTTGCAACCTGTAGATCAAACTATGGCATCAGAAAAATTCGAAAGGCTAAAAAAAATTATTATGATATAGTTTGTGTAATTACCAGCTGTGCTACAAAAAATGCGGCCAAAAGAAGAAGTCCAGGGCGTTCGACATAAGACCAACTTCTTGACCTAGTAACAAAGATGAGTGCTTGGCTTACAATACTAACTTGAAGATATAGAGCTGCATTTAGCTCATAGTGATTATCCTTGATTGATCTCACTCCAAATTTGTCCTATATTCAGAGAATGATTAGAAGGACGAAACGTAAATTTTGGTTACGTTTAACATGCAATGTTCACTCCTTACCGAAAAGAAATTAGATTCTTGAGCAATCCAGAAGAAAATTACTGTCATAACCGCAAGGTAAGTTCCAAGAACAATTCCAGTGGCAAAAATCTCTTTGAGCTTCCAAGAATCAGGCAATGGTGATGGCTTCACTTTGTCCTTCGAAATGGTCATAATCGTGCCATCGTTTAGGATTGCGATTACCAGAACCATGAAGGGTGAGAAATCAAACTTCCAAATAAGTGCAATGAGCATAAAACCAAGAACTATACGTATAGTTATGGAAACCGCGTAAATTGTGTAGTTTTTCATTCTCTGAAATATAGCTCTACTTGTTAAAACTGCACTGACAATGACACTTAACCCTGGCTCAGTCAAAACTATATCCGATGCACCTCGTGCTGCATCAGTTGCATCAGCCACGGCAATGCCAATGTCTGCTTTCTTTAAAGCCGGGGCATCATTTACACCGTCTCCTGTCATTCCAACTATATGCTTTCTTTCTTGTAGCTTCTTCACAATCTCGTATTTATGCTCTGTATTGTCACCACAAAGGTTGTTAAATAGAGTTAATGCCAATTTACCCTCTTGTGATTTTAAAAGAGCATCCCCCCCCCCCCCCCTCCCCTTAATCTTATAAAAGTTTTGCGCCACTTCCCTGGCACTTTTAAACCAAAAAAAAAAGTATGATTGACAAAACTAACCCTATTATAAAAAATTTGAACTTTGGGCTTACTTACCAGGAAAGACACCGGCAAAGCCATCAGCTTTCTCGATTAGTTCTTCGACAGGGATGTTAGCTGTAGTTTCGTCCTTGTGTTGTCCAAGAAGCGAAGAAGAAGGATACATATTTGTACCCATTCCCAATCTTCGACCAGTCTCTTTACCAATGGCTAGCTGATCACCAGTTATCATTTTCACATTTACGCCAAGGTTTAGCGCACGGCTTATAGTTTCTGCACTGTCGTGCCTGGGAGGGTCGAAAAGTGGCAAAAGACCGACAAATACCCATGGCCCTCCTGCACTCTCCTTAGTCTTCTCCGGTACAGTCTACGAAACCAAAAAAAATAAAAAAATCAACTATTTTCCTGGAAAAAAAAATTGGAATCTTGCTCACAAGGAACATACCTGCTGAGCAACAGCAAGAGAACGAAGGCCACGTTCAGCAAATTTGTCGATTATGGAGTGAACTTTCCTCTTCACATCATCGTTTACATGACAAAGCTCAACGATCTAGTTAAACATAATAAACGATTAATATATATACAAAAACTAGTCTTATAAGACTTTTTATTGCATCATAGTCCTACCTGTTCAGGTGCACCTTTGCTAACTCGGTGCCAATTCCCATTGTCGTCTATGTAAGTAATAGCCGTACGTTTCTCCACCGGATTGAATGGAAGAAAATGGACCTCGGTAATCCCTGCTCTAGCCTATAACAACCCCAAGTGTGAACAAAGAAGTTAAACCAAAAACAAAGAAGCTATAAATTGTATACAAATGTGAATACCTCATTAGGATCAGCCAACATTCCTACAATACAAGCATCAATAGCATCCTGATTCTCAACTCTTGAAGATCTAGCCCCGAGTAGAATAACCATTTCTTTGTCCATATCCTTTACGAAAACCTCGATTAGATTCTTATCGACTGTGAGCTTGTTTAAGGTAAGTGTCCCGGTTTTGTCACTACAAAGAACATCCATTCCAGCCATTTCTTCAATAGCTGTCATTCTCTTCGTAATAGCACCTTGTTGAGACAACCTATGAGATCCAATCGCCATTGTTACCGATAAAACGGTAGGCATAGCAATTGGAATGCCTCCGATTAGAAGAACAAGTAAATTATCAACCCCATCTCTGTACTTTCTACGCTGAATTGGGTACATGACTACAATCTCGATTATTATCCCCACAGCTATCGAGCATATGCAGAAGTTCCCGATCGCAGTTAACACCTAATCCATCATTCTCATCCAAAAAAGTCACAAAAAAATACTTCTTATATAAATAGAGTAAGTGAAGAATGTTAAAAAAAACTATACCTTTTGAAAGTGGCCAACTTGTTGAGTGCTATCGACTAAATGTGCTGCTTTTCCGAAGAAAGTGTTGATACCCGTGGCAATAACAACAGCATCAATCTCACCTTGTTTGCATGTGGACCCCGAAAAAACTTCAGCCCCCGGGTTCTTAGTCACTGGCAAAGACTCACCGGTTAAGGCCGATTGATCGATTTTAAGTGGGTCCCCTTCGAGCAAACGAGCATCTGCTGGGACAATATCACCCAACTTAATGCTAATAATATCACCCGGTACAAGAATCGCAGCTTCTTGCTCACTCCATCTCCCATCTCTCAGTACCTAAATGCATGCAAAATGAGTCAAAATCGGAAAGAAAAAAAAATGAACACCATGTATAGAATCTAGAGGGATATTTTTACCTCTAGATTTGGTCTATGAGAATTTTCTAGACCTTATGGTTGTAAATGCACCACTACTCCATACATTGTGAGAGCATGACTTCATCAAAGTGAATGATGTGGTGCATTTACGATCACAAGGTCTGAGAAATTTTCCTAAACCAGGTGTAGGCAAGAATTTTTGGAATTTAGATAACTACCTTAGTTTTTGGAGCAAGACCAGCCATTAAAGCAGCTGCGGCATTGCCTGCGTTGTTTTCTTCGATGAAGCTGATGGTAGAGTTGATGATTAGTAAGGCCATTATACCTACGAAATCTTGCCAATCTGGAGGCCTCCCCTGAAATCGAGATTCTAGGAAAATTAAGAAACAAAGGAACATGAAGAGTTAATGTTAATTATTGTCAAAAAATTCACCTGTCCATTTGCTAAAACAATAGCTATGATGGCTGCAATTTCCATAACCCATGACAGAGGATTCCACATGAAACCTAAGAATATGAGGAACTTGTTTTCCTGTTGTCATAAACAGTAACGAAATCGAGTTAAGCTAACTAATTAAAAGTAAATAAAACATGGAGATTGAGATGATAAATGAGAATTTGCCTTTTTCTCCTCTAACTTGTTTTGGCCAAAAACTTGAATTCTGTTTTCAGCTTCAGTGCTTGTTAATCCTTCTCTTGTACATTGCAATTGAGTGAATACTTCCTCAAGTGGTAAGTTCTCCTGCACCCCAAAAATATTATTCTTTATTTTTCATGGCAGAACGACAAATTAATTTGGAACATGCACGTAAAATTCAACACTGGATATCATATTTTGAAATTATATGGAAAAAAGGATTTAAAAAAAAAAGAAGAAAAAAACACAATCAAGGCCAGTTGAACTAAGTAAATAAAAATAAATGCTAGAATTTCTCATAGAATTTTACCCACAAAGTAATTGTTTTATCGGTTTATCAAGGAACATGTACATGTTACATATGTGTCATGCACACAAGCAAGATCTCTAAAACTTAGGAATAATTACTTGTAGTAATTTTTTTCTGAAACTAAAATCAAAAGTGGTCCAAGAAAATTCATGATTATCATTGAAATAGAAAGAAAATTAAAATTGCACATACCAGATCAACATTCTCATTTTTTATCCCTTCCAAACTGATATTCCTGTTCTCCGCCATCTCGTCTTCTTCTTCTTTTTCACTTCAATTCTCTTTGTCGGTTTTTTATCAATAATACATATAACAGACAGATTAATTATTATACCTAGCTAGCTTTAAAACGAAACAAGGCTCAAAGAGAAGCAGAGAAAGCACAACAAATTTTTTTTTTTAATCAAAATTACTTGTCCTTAAATATTAATTGATGAAAATACAATGTATTTCTCTGTATAGTTTGTGTGAATGAGGAGACTTGATTTGAATCCTAGTAAATGTGAACTTAGTTAGGATTTTGTTTTTTCTAGCAAGTAAGGAATTGAAAGATATTAATTAATTTAATGGTAAATGAAAAATTGACTGTTTAAGTAGAAAAGTGAGTCTTTGTGTTTGGTACGTATATGGACTGCATTAGTTTCGGTGAAATAATAAATAATAATCTCATGCAAAAATAACAATATGATGGATGATGAGTGACGAAGCGGGATTCTTGTTACTCTATGATAGATAGTTAATTAGTGTCACAACTCACAACTAATTGCATGTTTTAAACTAATTCCCTCATCTCCACATATAATAATAGTATGTATAAGTTAACCATGGAATGGAACCGAATTATTCATTCATTTTTTTCAAAAATTTAAATTAAAACAGAGATGATAGTTAATTTTACAATTCTTTAACTTCCTCTCAAAAAAAAAATATTCCGTATTATATTGTGCAGGGCTCAAGATTCATAAGAAACTCTCCTTTTTTATCTTAAACTTTTCGATTTTGAAAAAATAGTCTTGAATCTTTTTGTTGTGAATATAGTATACTGCAATTTTTTTTATATCTTTATTTATATATTTATTTTTGAGAAACTTATTTCCTCAATATCAAAAGTACATATATGGACGACTTTTTTTTTTCTTTTCTTTCTAGTAAATATATGGACTTACCCTTACCTTATAAACAACATAATTAATGGAATATTATCTAAATCTTTAAATTAACTATATACATGGTATTTTTATTAATTTATTTAAAAAAATATATAAATGTTCTCACACTAATATAAAGTTGTAATTGATCAAGGGAAGTGACTTTAATTTGAACTCGCAAAAAGCATTTTCACATTCTTCGTTCATACCTAATTATATATACTTAACCAAAAGAAAATTTTATACAAGTCTTGTCACCCTATTAGAACTAGTATTTCTAAATCGTAAAATAAGTATGTTGAATTGTACTTCTTAATTATTAATAACGTACGTAAGAACGATCAACATATATATATAGTTTTTACGTACCAAGAATAAGTTAGACCATTAATTATGCAATCTTAGCTAGTAGTAAATTACAATATTTGAACACATGAAAAAATAAAAGAAGAAGAAGAAAACGGAGAAGCTTGAATGACAATTTGGGTGTAGGGTACATGAGAAAGTGAGGAAGGAAAAAGAAAAACGGACTGAGAAAGATATGGTACCACGTATCCATGCATGTCTGCTCTTTGACATTAATGAATTGTTATTTTTTTGTGAATTTAAATTGATGTCCATGTGCACGTAGACGTGCAGAAAATGGACCCATCTGGATAATATATATATATGGTACTTGAGGAGTGAGGACAAACCAAATATAGGAGTAACATGCATGGTTTTGTACCCCCAAACTACCAAACTAAATATATATATACTCTGCACATGCCTAATAAGGTCAAGAACAAGGGATAGATAAAGATCAAATTCATGAATTCGATTTAACCGGATGAAACACCTATAAGCAAATTTATATATCCTTTTTTTTTTTATTTTTAAATATTATTATATACTGTATATATTTTCAGATATTCTTCTGCAAATTATACGACGCATTCTAGACCACTTCTGTATTTTTGGCGTTTAATATCTCTCCCTTAAAGTACAATGAAAGTTGACAACTTAATCACAAATCCAATGAACTAATAGTAAAATCAATTTGTACGGGTTGTCTCATAAATTAATTTTAATTTTTGGAGTATCATGGGGCTAACTACATAAATGCAAATTGAAGTTGGATGAAAGGATTTGAAGTAAGTGTTTTATCTTATCAAGAGATTTGGATTTAAATAGTTTAAGTTTGTATTGAAAAGGCCGATGAGAAATTAAAGATGTAACTTTATGACCAAGAGATTAACGGTTCAACTTTCACTAGTGTGATATTTCTCTAGTTATACTAGCATTTGTAATTAGTTTATTTTAGTACCAATAAATAACAAAACATGCTTTAAGCATATGATAAGGGCCACGTCAATCAAACGTATTTAAAAAAAAATTATTTTGTGCAACAACTGTATATAATATGATTTAATCAACTCGGTTATTATTACTAGTACACGGTATCGATGAGATTATTATATTTCTTAAATATAAAAGTTAATGTATAGTTATTACTTATTAGTATGTTGCATCACGCCAATTTCGAGTAGACTTGCAAAATATTTTTCCTAAATGTTCAAAGATCCAAACTTGAAATTGATGGCCAATTAAGTAGAACTAATTTGAGCTTTCTCATCTCATCCCTTTTCTTAGTTAATTAAAGTGATCTTTACTTAAAATTTGAAACAATGTGAAAGTGATAATTTCAATTTACAAGAAAAGAAAATAAAAGAAAATTTTAGTACCAACTACACAGTTGAATTTTCCATAACAGGACAGAGTTCAACAGAAGCATCATAATCAAGCAACTCCTGAATCATCTGCTCTATTTGATCCTCTTCAAGAAACTTAAATTCCTGTCCATTATCCGCTGAACTCTCACAACTACTAGTATAATTATCTGCACCCTTTTCACCATTCTTCATTTCAATCTCATTTCCCCTGTCAAATAGTTGGTCCGGTTCATTTGGCTTATTCAAAACTGGCTTTTTGCCCATTTTGAGTGATGCCACGTGGCATTTCTGTAGCTTGGCCATGAGAGTATCTGAAAGAAGATTTGCCGACGATGATTGAGGCTCATTACCATTGTGCACAAAGTTTGTACGTGCTCTAGAACCGCAGATCATTCTTGCAGCCTCGTCGTAAGCTTTCGCTGCATCCTCCGCTGTCTCGAATGTACCCAGCCATATTCTTGTCTTCCTGAATTAATCAAAATATACACACATAAGTTGACATATGTTCACATTAATTATATATAAAAGATTAAACAAAATTCATTGAGGAAAGGGAATATACAGCAAAGGGTGGCGAATTTCGGATACCCAAGATCCCCAGTGTCGTTGGCGTACTCCTCGGTATCGCTGTTGAGGCCTAGTCATGAAGCTTTTTGTTTCTCAAAAGAATGGTATGCAAGGAGTTTGTTAATATGGCTCTCAGAGAATTTACAATGACAGTGTATGTAATTACTGGGAAAGAGTTGAGTTCAAGATGGGGAGGTTTATATAAGCACATGGGATTTGGCCCACAAGACTTTCTACACTTTTCTTCTCTCCTTTACAATGAAAGGTAAATTGGAAAAATAAATACTATATGATAAAAATCCAATCTTTTGAGTAATTGATATGTTTCAGTGCACATGACGTTGTATATATATCCAACATCTGGTGGTCAGGTATGGATATTTCCATATATATGATCAATAATATCATTTAGTAAAACATAGGAAAAACCTGCCCATGTGATGTGACTCGGTCTAAGGTCAAGATTCTTGGCAGAAAACAATGAAAATGAAATTTTGCATGGGGTTGAAGAACTTTTTATTTTTATTTTTGATAAGTATGGGGTTGGAGAAATATAACTGCTATTTTTTACCCTTTTTTTATTATAGAGAAAGTAGAATACAGTAGATTCCAAGAATGCAACAATTTAAGATGCTGACAGAGATTTTATATCCTTTATTTACTCCTATGATTAGGTCATTCCCACATGCATGTGGTACTAGACAAAATTGTGTGATGGAAAAGATTAGGTTCTGAGTAGTCTTAGTGATTTAGAAAAAGATTAGAACTTGACTCTGCTCTTTACATTTAGGTTCCCGAAATTTTGGAGGTTGATATGGCAATTAGTCTAGCTTAAAACAAAAAGAACTGTGTCTCGTCATATGAATCGCTGTTGCCCAGTTTCGATCGATTTTTGTTGCATAAAATAGGTTTTGGGGGTTTTCAGTAAATCTTTTGAAACACAATATGAATTATGTTTGGATGTTGAGTTTTGTTGGGTAATAAATTTTGATATATGATTTTAATTGAGCTTAAATGTAGTGGTTTGAAGGAGAAAAATATGAAGTTGATTTAAAAAATTATGATAGAAAAATAGTTGTTCAATTAATGATTCTTCTAAGGTTGAAGTTTTATCAAGTCTAGGAAAATGGATCAGAATTGAATCTGGGTTTGGCATGGGAAGGTAGGAAATTTAAATGAGTTTTGGCCCATCTCCTTATTTAAGGCGAGACCTGGACAGCCCATATTGATGGAGTCCACATATTCTTAAGGAATTTTTTATCCAATTCTAGAATCACCAATTGTGCATATATGATTAATATAATTTCAAGATTTTAAGTATTTTTATTTTCTAATTGCACCAGTCATCTATAGAATACATTTACAATCAGTCATGTAGCTATGTATATCCTAGGGCTGTCTAAGTGTCGGATTAGGCATGACTTGGATCCGGCTTCATTTGAATAGGATCGAATTTGGATCGGATCCAAATCTTGTGTGGATTTCCGTCGGATTTATGATCTTTTTTAGAATCCAATAAAAACTCCACTGTCAAAATTCTACCTTTCTATTAAATAAAAATGATAAGGAATGTAGCCGAACTTTGTAAATTATTTGAGTATTCTGCTTAGATATTAATATTAGTATTCAAGTGTTTGTCTTCTGAACTTCTTTATGCGGACTTGGAACAGATGGTTCTGGTATATGTGTTCATTTTGGTGACTTGAATGGGGTGTACACCTACACAAGCTGAAAATCTTCAGCCAAGTATAGATGTAGATGCAGGGATACTAAATTCAGTTTTCATTCCTCAATCTTCATACAAAGAAGAAGCATTTATGTGGATTGGTCATAGATGTGTAAAATTTATTGGTGATGTAACTTCACTACTTCAATAAGAAAACTTTTGAGTAATTATTTGACCGAGATCATTTAAGAGAATTGAAGGAAAGTTGAAGCGCAAGAAAGATAATCAACGCATGGAAGACTGAACAACGTTTATTTTTCTTGTTCTTCCTGATGAGAAGCAGTCAAAGCAAAGACATCTTAAAGTATTTATGTACTGCAGGATCTTGTTTCAGTCCCTGGCAATCTCCAATGTCTTCTATTTCTGTACATTGATCTATTGATCTCGTGTTCAAATCAATTGTCCGTGAAGAAATTGTACTTAGGTTTCTCAGTACCATTTCAGTTCAACTTCTCTCTGCTCAAATTAAACCAAAAGGACATACATAAATGGTGCTAACCCTGTTGAATAGGTAAATTGAACCCGACACCCAAACTCCCCACCCCCACCCCCGAGTAAAAACTAAATAGAACAGATATTACAAATTATGAAAACCAAAAATGAAGACAAGAAATACCCAAAGGTGGAAGCATCTAAAGTGTTATCGACAGAAAGGGTTGTTCAAACAAGAACATTCATCATATTTTATGGGCAATATTGGCACAATTCTGAAAATACTTATCATTTGTGTGCACTTTACGGTTGAATGCAGATACAAATCTACTAGAAGGTCATTATCATGGAGATCAGTGGATGGGTTTCTGTCGGTTCTGCAATGAGGTAGTATCAGCAGTTATGGCAAACTTTGTGCTATGTTTATTTGATAGAGTGTTTCATCTTTTAATTCACACTACAGATGATCAATATAAATTGGAGGAATATGCATTCTTGTCTGAGATTGAAATATGAATATCACCTTATGCTTCGTAAGTTATAACCATGCTTATTTCTGGAATATGTAATTCGAAACAAGAATTAATCCAAAATTCTTAAATTTGATCATGTTCTCACAAATCAGCTCTCCTAATCTTAACAATTATGATCCAGATCTCGCTTGGCCCTGATCCTGAACAATTTTGTTGACAGGATCAGATCCAAACAAGGTTAAATAGTAAATTAATAAGATACACTTTGGCGAAGGTCTGTGATGCTCATGCTCAAAGTAACATACTTTTCTCAATTGATATGTTTGTATAGATTTCTTGTTGCCTTCTGTATCAGTGATTAAAAATCTCTCTATTTTTAAAGCAAATAAGTTGAAAGTTTTCCAGCCCATGTTTCCAGTGTCCTTATTTGAGATCCTTTTCAACATTTATTGATATCAAAATATGCCTTTAGTTTGATAATATAGTTTTTATCTTTTATTATTTCCATGTTTTTCTATAGTGTGATGGTTGCTCCTCAAGGAACATTGAAGATGTTTGGTCATGGTGGTGGATGTGCTATTATTGTAGATTGGTAAGAATCTGGGACCCTGTTGCAGGTACTTCTTTGGACTTTTAACATACTAAAGAATTAAGTTGATGACAATAATTAGAAATTTCAGTGGTTGGTAAATCAAGAAAAAAGTGCTTTGATTAAGGGAAAAAGCAGTCATAACATTATAATAAGACATGCTTTCTAAAGGAACATTATATTATTCCCTGATTTCTTATCAGGAACCGAGGTCAATGATTTGAGTGAACTAGTGAAGCTTATCTTAGCAACACATTCATTCATGTCTAACTTACAACTTGTTCCCTCGTGCTTATATTGTTTTTTCATTTCCTAGTTTCCATTTTGTGTTTGTTCTTGTTCCTTAATCTTGAATTTTATTTCACTTCATATTAATATTTGGTCTTTCTTTGAAAGTGTTCAAAATGGTATAAGAGTGAAAAGAGCTATATGGCCCAGAGTTTAGGGAATAAAGTGACATTTTACATGATTGCTAGTGCTCAATTATAATAATACTAATATGGCCACAAAAGTTTAGGGAATAAAGTGAAATCATCTTAATATTTCATCATTATGTGATTGTGAAATATAACAATTTAAACATCTGAAGCTATTTTTTTAGGTGGGACTTGGCGGTTCCTAACTTCATCTGCTCCCTGCACAATTTTCTCAGATTTTTGTTCTCATTGAGAACAAAATAAAAATAAAAAAGAGAATAGATAAAAAGAAAAGAAAAAGTAATGCACAAATGTTGCAGGGCTTTTTCTCAACAAGCTGTTAGCATTAAAAAGATCATATGAGGGGGAAAAAAAACATTGCTTCTGTATAATATAATCTTTTTACCAACATTAATTACTATGGGAGACTATTAAGTTTCTACTGGAATCACTTCTGCTTCGTCTGTCTATTGTTGCAGTAATGGGAGGAGAAGAGGAAGAAGATGATGAATTGGAAGACGAGGTAGAGAACCTATTTGATCGGCTTCTGAGTTTCTTCTTCTCCGCTTCACATCCCTTGTCTTCAATTTTGTGATGTTGAACTTTTGTGGAGTTCAAATTCGCTGGAATGATACATTTGCATAACATACCTAGACAACAAATTATTCCTTCTTAGCATAAAGTTTAAAGAAAAATGTACTCATACAGCTAAATAAAGGTAATGCAATTATGAAAAATTGATCATGAAGCTCTATCAATAACTTTTGATGTAGCGAGATCAATGATGGATTCATATGTAACTAGCTAAGAACTTAATATTAGTCTAGTCTAGTATAAGCTTGAACACCTGGTTAAAAAAATAAATAAATAAATAAGCAACATACAACATACTAAGTAAGATAGTTATTACTGATTAATACTACAATATTTAATTTTTATTTTTGCAGGACAATTGGGAAAAAAACATCATTATTAGCCATTAGGTTGCATAGTATAACCAAGCTTACAAAACTTCAAGGGGATCCTAAAAACGAATCATTACATAAAAACAAAATAATTATAGGAAATTCACCACTTCAAACACAAATTAAAATTAGAAAAAGAAAACTACTCCTACATGATTTCAACTATTGAATAAACATGCTTAAAAATAAAAAGGACAAAATTAAATAAAAAATCTCAGTAACAAAATTGAAACACATACCAATTCTAGCAAGGCGATTAACCCAATTGGGGATTGGATTTCCAGTAAGTTTAATACATGCATCATTACAAAAATGATTGCAATTTTTGGTAATAAGATTATATGCATCTCCTCTGTATTTCTCTGCAAGTTTGTCCATTGCTCCCTTCACTTCCCCAGGAGTCAAATCAGTCCATCCAATCAAAATTGACTTCCTAAAGGTAAAGCCATCGCATTGTTTTGGTTCCGATTCAAAAATCCCAGTTGTTGGATACTCGTGTGCACCAAACGCATACTCCAAGCCATGAACTAGCCCAAAAAAATAAATTAAAAACAGAGTAGGCAAATCAAGAAACAGGGGAAATTCAAATTATGGAATTTATTTACTCATCAGAATATTCAAATGCAGATCTGAATTGGGATTTTGCATCAGGAAACAAAACCCAAATTGGATGTTTACTAGAGAAAATATTTTGATTTTTGGGTTATTGGCTAACTAACCTTGTACACCAGAATGGTAAACTCCAAGTCCAAGCCAGTAAGCATAGCCATTAACGGGGGTAAGATCATATACATTCAGGTGCACTGGTACCGAACCACGGCCACTTTTTACTATACTTTTCCGGCATAACATTGCAAAATCAATTAATAAGAAAAATAAAAATAAAAAGATTCTTTAATAAAAGGTAGAAAAATTGTTGACGACCCTTTAATGCTTCGAATGAGATAATAATATTTCATGAGAAAAATCCATTCTTTTCAAGAAATTGAACTGAAAGAATTCAAGTTTTGGTGGAGCATTAAGGTTTTATGAAAGAAAAATTTGGTAAGACCTAAAATTTTGATGGAATTGCTGAAAAAGGAAGAGGTGATTGGTTGGAATGTGAGCTGGTGTGATCCAATTTTTTGTTTATTTTAAATTTGAAGAGAAGTGTTGTTCTTGGAGAAAGTAACGTACACTCATTATGAGATGCAGTGGGAGAGTGGGTTATTATATAGTAGTATGGTTCATCTCTTGGACCATTGGTATTAGATTATGTGTTATGGAATGATGATCTGTTGTGATTTGGTTTATAAAGAATGGAAGTGAATATCAGGTGCATGGGAAGTTGGTGGAACTGATTTAATCAATGGTTGAGATCTTTTTGATAATGGGCAGCGGTTTATTTAAAACAAAAAAATCGAGAAATTAGTTGGGTTTGTTTAGAGTCTATCTTGAATGTTTTTAAATTTTTTTGTAAATTCAAAAAATTGTACTTGATTTTATTTTTTGAAAATACACATTGTTGTTTGAATTTGTGTTGAAAAGAAAGAGTTGAGGTAAAATGTGAGATTTGATATTTTTTTTATAGAAAAGAAGAATGTGAGGTATATTAGAGAGTTGAGATATTTATGATAAAAATGCCTAAATGGTACCGATTAAGTTTGAAAAAAACTGTTATTTTAAAAATAATATCCTTTAATGGACTTGATTATTTCAAGAATTAAAAAGAAGAGTAGAAATATTGTCTGAATAATTTTGTGCATTATCCTCTAAATTTAAAGAATTATACCTTAATCTCATTCGGCGGTCTTCATCGACCTTACATTTGCAACTTTGGCTTCGGCAGTCGCCATAAACAAGGCAGTTGGTTGTTGTGGCTTGGGGGCGATTTCTCGATCATCTCGGGGTGAATGTATCATATGAAAGTCGAAGTGCATTAAACAATCTCTTGATCCATCGGCTCCGGAAGTGAAAGCTGCATTATTGGCAGTAGAATTGGCCTCTGAACATCAATGGAGAAAAGTAATAGTAGAAATAGACTCACATGTAATTATCACATTAATTGAAAGTGAATCCAAGTCTTACGTGGATTTTGAAACTATTATTGAAGATATTAAAATAACAACAGACTCCTTTGATTTTTTGAGGCTCGACATATTTGGCGTAAAGAAAATAGTGCGACGCGTGAAGTAGTTAAATTATCTAGCATATAAACGTGTTCTCTGAATATTCTTCCTGCTTTAATTCAAAATACCGTAAACGTCGAATCAACTTATGAATGAAGATTACTGTTTTCTTTAAAAAAATCAAATTTGTCAACATCATGTTTTGTAAAAAAAGAAATAGAATCTACTACTCTTAAGCCTATCGTCCTAGATAAAAGTGACCAAGAATCGAACCTCACCAGCGACAGTATGGGAGTAACCTCTCAAAAAATGAGGGGGACTCCTTGTGCGTAGTGAGTACTGGTCCCAACCGCCGGTTGAGTCACCATGATTTACCTCCTCTCACAATCCCGTTGGACAGGGAGGTGAAGGGCGCCCGGGGTGAGCGATTTCACCTATTGGAACAATAATACTCCGTATGCTTGGAGCATTTCTCGAATAAAAATTGGAGAGAAAGCATTGCTTTGACTAAAATTCAACCTTTGATGTGCATTTTTTCACGATTTCACTTACGGTATGTAGTTCAATATTTTTTGAAGTAGTAATTATTCCAATATAGTAAATGAAAATGTGGCTATAATAATGTGACACTGTTCAATTTTATTATTGGAGTAAATACACGGATACTGTTGACAAATTTCTATTTTTTTGATAAACAAAAGAAGAAAATGACACAATACTATTTGTACATAGGGGGTGTAAATGAGTCGAGTAGTATTGAACGACACATTGTTCAAGCTTGGTTTGAATTTTATTGAGCTTAAAATTTTTGTGTTTGAGCTTGGTTTGATTTCTTAACGAACCGAGCTCAAACGAACTTTTATCGAACGAGCTCGAGTCGAGTATCGAGTAGCTTGATAAATTACATGTATTTTTTTAATATTTAGCTTATCGAGCCAAACTCGAGCCGAGCTTCAAAACTTAACAAACGAGAAATCATGTTCAAACTTGTTTGATTTATTTGATGAACCAAGCTCAAACGAACTTTATCGAATGAGCTTGAGCCGAATATCGAATAGTTTTATTTAATTTTCAGTCATACTTGTACAAGAAAATTGGACAGGGGTAAGATAAGATAAAATAAAATAAAAATGGACAGCGGAACAACGTTTACATGATTGATATTCAACTACCACTTGCTACATTTGACATGTTGTTTGGTACGGCCCAAATAGAAACGGTCCAACACATTGGGGATTCTAGACGAATTCTAAAATCTGCTATCCTATAAAATAAGTGTACTCAATTCTTGTTTCCTACTTTTATAAACATAGAATAATCAGTTAATTGTGGACATATTACTTTCTCTATTACATAAATTTTTTCCAATATTATCTTTTAGGTAAAAGTATTTTTCTAAATATATATTTTTGTGAAAAATCGCAGTTGTCACCTGTAATTCTTCAAAAAAGTCGTAATTGACAACTGCGATTCTCCATTTTTACGAAATTATGAAAAAAAAATTTTTACAAAAAATCACAGTTAGCAACTGCGATTTTTGGTAAAATAAAAAATTTTGGTTTTTTTCGAGAAAAATGGCTTGAGTTTTGTAAGTATTTGATATTTATATTAGTAATTGTACTTTAAATGAATGGTTATCTTTCATTTCAGTATGATTTTGTGTAATCTCTTATATTTATAAATAATAAATCAAGTGTCTTGTCGGATCTGAAAATTAAAATATGCTCCGTGAAGATGAAATATGTATCAATGAAATGTATTAAAGGTAGTTGATGTTGTTGAACCCTTGAAGAAAAAAATTTAGACTCAGTAGTTCAGTGATCTATGATCTATTCATTACCCTTAGAAGTTAGACAAAGATTGGGGAGAATCGCGCAAACTCCGAAGCAGTACAGCCCCCCTCCCCCCGTGCGGAAGTTCTGACACAAATATGATTTGTCATCTCGGTCATAGAGACATGCGAGAGTGCATCCTCATCAATACCACACATCTACATAGTAAAAAGACAAACTCCGAAGCATTACAACCCCCCTCCCCCCCGCGTGGAAGTTCTGACACAAATATGATTTGTCATCTCGGTCATAGAGACATGCGAGAGTGCATCATCATCAATACCACACATCTACATAGTAAAAAGATAACATAATAAGTTAATTATTTACATTTGCATGGATCGTTACAAACATAGTGCCAGAAATCATCTCAAATAAACATTATTAACATAGAAAAAATGGGTCACACTCTAGCGATATAAATATACTCCTATGGCAATACTTGAACAATATATGAATGCATTGGGCACAAATATATTTACATGATTATATATAAATATGCTTGATAAGAATGTAGTAGACTTGATTTATTATTTATAAATTATAAGAGATACCACGAGGTCGTATTATACTGAAATGGAAGACAAACATTTCATTTAAAGTACTATTATTAATATAAATATCAAATACTTACAAAACTCAAGCCATTTTATAATATAAAAAAAATACCACGATTTTAAGTAATTTCTTTGTTATTTATTTTATTTCCATAATTTCGTAAAAAAGAGAAATCGCATTTGGCAACTGTAATTTTTCACAAAATGTATATTTAGGGAAATACTTTTTAATTTAAGTCATTTTGAAAAATACTTTTATCGATCAATTACTCAGTGCTCCCATTCTCAGGAAAAAAAAAAAAGAAAAGAAAAGAAGCTTGTAGTTTCCACATCAGTCACGAAATAAGATGACCTACTAGAAATCAGCTTTCTTTCATGGCAAAATTGCAAAAATCGTCCCAAACTAATCACTGATTTTGGATTTTCATCCCAAACTATTTAATTTGGCGAATTTCGTCCCGTAATTGAATATTTTTGGAATATCGTTCCACCGTAATTATAAGACGGAATTGTGCATTTGTCGATGAATTATCATATGGCTGCTTAAGTGTCATAACATGGTAAATTTTAACATGAATAATTATATAATATTGTAGAGTTCGTCCCAAATTAATTACAATATTGAACGTCATTTTCATTAAATTAGAAATTTAATATTGTGACTAAATTATATGGGACGAAATTTGGCGAATTGATATAATTTGTGACGAAAAATTAAGATTAGTAATTAATTTGGAATGATATTCCAAAAAAATATTAAATTACAGGATGAAATTCACCTAGTTAAATAATTTGAGACGAAAATTCAAAATCAATAATTAATTTGGGACGTTTTCTGCAATTTTACCTTCTTTCATAAATCTTTCCCAGAATAAATGTCAAAGGGTTTAAGCGTTTAAGGAACTAAATTAATTCAATGTCCCAACCTAAAATTTAAAAGAGGGAACTTAAAGCCCTTGCGCAGTGTCGCAAACATCATACGGCAGTTCAATTGTATCAAAAAAAAGGAGAAGGGTTTAAGGAATTAGAGAGAGAGAGAGAGAGCCGATATTTTCCTGCCTCTGTTTCTCCACCATGACTACCAAGCGCGGCGTTACCTTAAAACGACACAGTAGCCCACAATCATCGGCCAAATTTCAATCAAGACAAAACCATTTACAAAAGCACGGTATGCAACTGATGATATACGTCACACTTATACATAAAACCAACCCTAGAATTCCGATTTTTTTATTATTATTGTTAAAATTGAATCTATTTTCAGGGCTTAAGAAGCGCAACAAGGTTGAGTCTTTTGGCAAAATCGTAAAAAAGAAGTTTCGTGGAGATGAAAAGGTGGTCACTAGAGCTGTCGTTGATGAATCTGGCAAGTTTCATGAGTATTTTTAGAGAGTTGATTTAGCATTTTTTATTCTTTTTATTCAATTTCCTTTTTCTTCTTCTTGGATATAGACGAATCATCAGAGGAGCATATTAACAACTCTTCCAATGAAGAAGAAGAAGAAGTGAAAGAAATTATTTATAAAGAGCCAACGGTGTATGATGATTTATTGAAGAGACTGGGGTCACGTAATTCGTCTGTTGCCAGTGCTTTGAGAAGAAGGTAATAGAACTAACTTTATATTGGCTGAATGTTGTTGGATTTGAACAAACGCCTTCTAATTTCATGGATAAAAATTCTACATAATAAAAATCCATCTCATGCTTATGTTGACCTTAAAATGTGTAAGGGTTGGAAGGACTACAGTTACAAAAATAGTTTATTTTGAGCTTTGAGGACTTCATGTTGTGGATAGTGACATGTGTGATGAGGAAGATTGTTCATGAAATGTGATATCCTAAACCAGTGGAGTTTAAGTAGCTGTTAGTTGTAGAGGATTTGAAGTTAGCTGGCAGGAATTTGGTATCCAAGTGTTTTGGGTTATACACGCATGAACCACATTATTATACTCTAAACTCGCTAACTTTATCTGACCTAAGTGTTGCAATCCACTCATTTTTTAAAACAAGTGATATTCACCTCACAAAATATTTTTGTAGTGCATGTAAAATATTGATTCCATAATCATATCAATACCTTCTGATTAAATTTTCCGGTTTTCAAACAAAAAGAAAAAAATTGCTGAATTGAAATTATTTGTGTTATTACTTTGTGAGGAAGTTTACATTCCTAAAAATCTTTAAGGAGGAACCAAAAACTAAATTCAACTATAATAGTGGTAATTAGATTGTACTTCGACAAATAGCACATTAACTATTTTGTCTTTTACTTATGGTGACATGCCGTAAGTTTATTTGTTCTTGACTTTGTAAAATACTTAGTATATTTTACTCATAGTATATCAATATCTGGCAATTTTATTGTGACTAGGCAACGCGAAGAAGAAGGGGAAAGTGACACAGACGAAGATGCAGACAGTGCTCCTGAATCTTCTAACGAGTCTGCTGAAAATGATACTAGTGAGGATGGTAATATCTTCACCTCGATAATTTTTTTTTCTTGTATACGATATACTCTTTGAGTAAAATTCCATTGTTAAGCTCTATATTTAAAGCCAAACTAATTTTTACTTCATAATCTAGAAGATCTTCATGTACAATATGAACGGTCTCTCTTAATTAGGATAAGATAATTTTCTCGATTTTAACCAAGAAAAACCAATTGATGAATTTCTCCTTTTAAAAGAGTGCCTCCATTGCGATGTTATACTCTTAACTACATAGGCTACATGGCTAGTTTAATTTGTTTATTGGTTGTGACTTGTGAGAACCTTGCGACTTTGTTATGTCGTTAGTGTTGTTCATCAAATGTAGGTCCTCCGAGAATGAAAAGTATACTTATATCAGGATGTCGTATGATAGGGTTGGATTTCTTGAGATGCTTTATTCGAGTGAATTCTTCTCATTTGAACGTAACGCAAAACTGATCTTCTGATGACACTTTTTACAGGATCCTAATAGTATATTTGTGATAGATGAACAATTAAGAAGCTTTGACCAGATCTAGAGGATTTTGTTAATCATATCTTCGTAGCGACTTTTTATTTTCTCATAAAGGAGATTCAGCTTTTTATAAATATCAATATACATCTATATGCTAAAAATTGGCTCGAAAAATTATAACTTATGTTCAGGCACGTCAGTGTGTTCCTTGAAAAGGGGTATTTTTGTAATACTACTTATTTAATGCTTTCTGATATTGCTACATGTGATTTGGCTATGGTGTTATATTACTTGTTGATGAAGAACACTAAATATGTAACCTCCACAATTTAAAATGACAACATGGGCTAGAAAATCGTTACCATATGGATGCTTTTAGTAATGCCATGAGTTGATGCATGTTTGTTATATTACTTCTGAAACTAAAATATAGCATCATCTTGAAATCTGTTTTTTGAGAGAAAACCTAAAGTGCTGCTGCCTGACTAAATGTATGTAGCCTCACCTTTCTGGACCTTTGGGTAGCTCACCTGAGACCGACTTGAAAACCACTCTGGGTTTCACCCTCTTCTACTCTTCCCTTCAAACATTAGAAAATAAATATATAATTACATAGCAAGTTAAATGTGCATGATTATGGTTTCCTCTGTGGGATTGTTTAAGCCCCTAGACCCTGTCTTTTGTAGTTGACTGTTTAAAATTTCAATGCAATATTCCTCTAGTTAATTCTTTTCTTAGATATTCAAAGTCTGGGATCTCTTAATCTTGGTTCTTTCTAAGAATTTCATCAATTTTAAATCCATGTATAGTTTGTTCGTGATATCGGAAACACCTCTGACTTGTGAAGTAACCTCCATGGAAAAATCTCTGTATGAGAACACCTATTAACTGTATGGAAGAAAGCTAATCTAAGTTATTTCAACTGTCAATTTAATTTACTAGTGATGAATAGACTTAACTGTAAATTCATCATATACATATAGTCATAGTTCTCACAATATTTAAGTGACTAAAGTAGAAAAAGGACAGAAACAGGGTTATCTCGTTGTGCCATCATGATTATGGTTTTAGAGAGTATGTGATGTTAATAATTAATCTGAATGCATGCTGACTCCTCAACTCAATTATATTGTGAACAAGGCTGCTAACTAATTTTTTTAGAAGTGCTAATGAGTATTCCATCCACCACAGAGATATGCTATTCCATTGATTGTTTGACTCATCCACCCTGCCATAGGCATTCCTATTTTACCAAAGTTTTGATGATATCTCAACTGTGAATTTAAATTTATTGCTCTTCAGAAAGATATTTTCTGAACTGTATTTGAAATTAATCGCTTTCAATTCAGGAAGTGATAATGAGTCTCTTAGGAGTGACACTGTCAGTAATGGACCAAAAGGATCTGGAGTTAGCACTGACGTGGAGCTGAGTGAAGATGTTGGGACAGATGATGATGATGATGCACTATCTGACATGGATGATAATTGTGACATACTTGTCAATGATCAATGCCTTTCAGAGGCCTCTGTGAGCATGAGGTCGTCTTATGTTCATTTGCTATTTAGTTTCTTTTTGTAATTCCTGATATACACCATTCTTTAAAAGAGAAAATGTACATTAAAATACCATGATTAATCGGAGCACAATATTTACATAGGCTTGCCAAATTATATAATTTTTTTTCCTTTCTGGTATATTGATGTTCGCATTAGATATCTGACAGTGTCCTTGTTCTCGGACTATCTTTTTCTGGAGAGATATAATACAGTGGTAAAGATATTGGATTACTCTTGTTTTTTTCATTCTGAGTAGGCCACGGTTAAATAATTTACTTTGACCAAGTATAAATTTACTTCTTACAAGTCATCATTTGTCTTTCTTGCTTTAGTTTCAGTTTATGTATGTGCCTGTATTGGGGTGTGGGGTAGGTGGAGGGGCTACTGTTAGGTCTTTTATGTATTCACTTAAAAAGTAGTAGGAAAATGTGGAATTAACCTCCCGTGGCTAAGCTTGTGCCTTCAAATTAAGTGACGTCCTTTTTTGGTGTATTTTAAGCAGAAATATTATAAGCTTGAGTCATGAGGAACTTTTGCTTGAGTAAAGACTAATTGCAATGCATATACATTAATTGAAGTTCCTTACATTTCATTTGGGGCAATACTTGACCTGTATTTGTTTTACCTGCAGCACCTTTGACAATCATTTGAATTACAAACTAGCATCTACAGAGGCTGACAGCTTATTAGAAAGGAAATGGAGCTACACATGGAAGATTCCTGCTCTTAACATGTCAAATTGCCATTGGCGAGGAACAGGAGCATGCTCCATTAAGGTCATTTCTTGTGTTCTTTTTCTCTGCACTTGACATTTGCACTTGATCAGTTTCATCTCTGTTCAGTTAACTTCACAATTTTTTATTTTATAGTTAGTTGATTGAAATTTTGTTGATTTTAGACTTAGTAGTTGATTATGTCATCACCCTTATCTCATCACTGCAGATCAGCCTGTAGGCTGATTGGTTTGGTATATTTTCACTAAATTTCTAGATGTAGAAATCTTTCCCCTTTGTTTTGGTGGAGACAGTAAAGTAAAAAAAATTGATCATGTAAAGCTGTAGTTGATATTTCTGTTCAACAGCTTCTTGTTTTCATTGACTAATGTTAGTAATCTGGAAGTGATTGTATGTAAACATTTATGGAATCTTGCTGACTCATTTTGGCACATGGCTAGTCCTTGAACTGATTATAATGTCTGTTGATCTGAGATAGTATGGGTTTGCTTTGTATGCTCTACCTTTTATTTTGTTACACTACACAATTTGAATGCTTATATTTTTATGATTCTACATGTAGGATTTGGACATGCATTCTTATCATGGCCTGAAGCCAAGATTGTACAAGCATTGGTTGGAGATGTACAAGGCTTCTGGAGGCAGTGAATTTCATCAATCTAAGCAGAGGTCGTTTTTCTCTATTTGTAAGTGAACAAAGCGGACTGTTGTTGAGTAGACATCTCAAAACCACTTTATATTTGTCATTTCTTCTTCTGTCATCGTGCACACCGGGTTACTCAACCATATACTATGCTACACGTATTATTTTTGCCCTATATCATGGTGTTCTGTTGCTATTGTGATATGCTTTGAGCTATGTGAGATGTGGGTTAATTGCATATTTGACCAATGATTCTAATTATGTTGATTACTCTTGGCAAAAGCTCTAACCACTTCATGTTTTCCAAAGACTCTCTTTCATTATACTTTTCTAGTTAATATTTTATTTTATTTCCTAGTGGAGTGGTTGGCTCCTTAAGTTGTCCCAGTGCTAAATGACAAGATTTTCTTCCCAATTATATGGGTTTAAGTTTCCTTATGCTTTTTGTGGGATTTGATATGATAAGGTTTTGACTGTTTGCCTTCCATATTATAGTTAAAATTTGTCCCTTCAACTAATTGGATCATTGTTTTGATTTATTTCAGATTTCTGTACAACATTGTCGCATGAAATGTCTTCTTGTTCTTATTTATTCTGATATTTTACTATACTTTTTTCAATTTGTTGGTGAGAGGGCTTGGTGGGTGCAATAGAGTGGCAGTGGCTGGACAATTTCTTTAGGAGAGGCTTCATATAGCTTCTTTGAAATTTCTTTTTCTTTTCTTTTTGTTCTAAGATTTAGTGTCTTATTCTTATATGGTAAATGTGGCTATTTTCTTATTGCTACCTCTTCTTGTGTGTGTTTTGCTAGGCAACAGCTATCGTGACATATTGCACCATAACAAGAAGCCCTTTTACCTCAAAGGCATAGAAGAAGATTCAAGTATCATGGATGCGTACCTTATGCATTCTGTATGTACAAAATCCTGTATATTTTTGTTATTTTTTCAATGAGTATGTCTGCATGACTGCATAATGTCCACCACGTCTGTCTGCAAATAAGATCCTTGCCATTTTTGTTATTTGTAATGAGTATGTCTGCATGATGTCCGCACGTCAATGCAAAAAAAAAAAAAAAAAAAGTCAGCGCACTTTTATCTTTCTTTTTTTTGGGTCAGAGGTGGGGGGTTGGTTAGTCTCATAGTCACAGTTCCTCAACTGTCATCTTTTGTACCAGTAAGTGAATTAAGTATCATATGCAGTTGAATCATATCTTTAGAAGTAGAGATCTTTTGGCAAAAAATGAAAGGAAACTGGCCAGGCAGCAAGAGAGTGTGGAGGGAAAACATATTGATGATGATGCTTACCTTGATCGTGGTTTTACTCGTGCGAAGGTATGTTCTTGTGCTTTCATGTTGTATGACTCAGACATTTCATGCTGAAATGTTCCAAACTTAAATTTATTAACGATGTCTTCTCAAACCTTTTTGTGGCTGAGGATCACATGATTTGACTAATAATTCATGGAATTGTTGGCTCTAACTGCAGTGTAGTTTTCTCCCTGCTAAATAGTGCAGGAGTTGGTTTTTCTTTTACCTTTTCTCTACGGAGAATTTCGTGGGAAAAACATTGTTAGGGGCCTGAAGTTTCTTACTCAAAGAATCTTATGATAAATAATAACATTCTTGTGGTAATGTTATTACTAATTCAATCCTGTGTGCCAGGGGCAGAGCTAGACGGTCTTCCTTTTTTTTTTTGGGGGTGGGTGGGTGGGGGGGGGGGGGGAGGGCTTTTGGGGGTAGTGTTTCGATGACTTAATAAAATGAGAAAAAATAAATCAAGATAAACTAATTTATTAATTATTCTTAACCAGTGTCTTTACTTCCTTCGAAGAAAGGATAGGTCAACATGCTTTTTTGGTTATATAAATCTCTTCTCATAGTCTTGTGTGTGTGTCTGCTATGAAACATTGTCACGGGATGTACTTGTCTCAGTTTTTATTTGTTTGTGCAGATTTTGATCCTTTTGCCACTAGCAGGCATAGCACGTCGGGTTGTCAAGAGATTGATCCATTTGATTCCATCCAAGCATAAGGTAATTATACTGCACTTTTATTATGCTTTAATCATTAAAGTGCATAAAATGCTACACAATGGTCGAGGTACTTTAACTTGTACATGAAGATTCCTTCTTCTAGTAGCTAGAGATACTCTACTAACCTCAAGAGCCTTGTATGGCTGCGCAATGCATTGTCAATGAATCCATGACTTTTGTTGTCACATCAAGCTTCTTCTCTTCATTTTCATATTTCTTTTGTTTTGATTTGTGCATCCATCTACGAGTATTTGGTGGTCTTGGTAGCTCAAGGATAGAAGTTTTCAATCTTATAGAACTGTGTGAGGGTGAACTATGCAGCTCAAATAGCCTACTTGATGCTCAATCCAGGATCGAATTTTATTTGACCGTGTAGTTGACCTTAATGCATCTTTTAAAATGTCATACAAATTGTATTTTTAGAGTACAGAGTGCCAAAAAATTTAAATCTTGGTGAAAATGCTAATATTATATAATTTTAGGGTGCAAAATACCAACATTCTATATTTTAAGGGTGCAACATCTATATTGCCAAGGTGCAAAGTGAAAAAAAAAAATTGATAATAACTTCTCTACCCTTCTACCAATAAATTTTCTCACTAAAACATAAACTCGGGTGCAAAGTGCCAACTAAATTATATTTCTAGGGTGCAAAGTGCCAAAACTTTTAAGTCAGGGTGCAAAGTGACAAAATCCTATAATTTCAGGGTGCAAAATGCCAAAAACCCCTTTTTTCTTGTCTTTTTGGATAGCCAAATTTTGATGTAGGCTGCTCCTTTGCCTGCTTAATTTTAAACTTCCTCCAATGTATGTATTGGTTTATCATGCTATTGCCTTTTATTTGGACACACATCTTTACTCGTTGTTCACGCTTTAAGATCCCCTAGTTTTCTATGCCGGAGGATTAATTGCTGCTCTTTTCCTGTAAAGATGAGTTTCAGAATTTCACATTGTTCATTAGTATAATGCTATCTTCTTCTTGAGAGCTACTCTAGCTTTATAGGCCATTAGAGATTATATATTCTTTGATTTCATCAGGCTAATGTTGAAAATTTGGAGCGCTTTTACGAAGAGTTTGGTTCTGGAAGAACCGAGGACAGGGATGACGAGGATGATTCAGAAAATCAAAAATCCAAAAAGTCTGCAAAACCTTCCGACTTCCAAGCATTACTAGGCAGAGATAATAACAATGATCACTTTATGATAGGTGTCAAGTTTACCAACAGGTAATATTCTTGACCATTTATTTGGTCATTCTATTGCTAAACTTTGTTTGAGTTTCTTCTGGCTATCAAAATATGCTATGCCCATAATCGTGACTCCTATAAAATTCTCACCCAAAGAAAGAAGCCAATCATTGTTCTTTTTCTGGAAGCCCTAATTATTCAGCTTCTGAGATACTCAACTGTTGCATAAACTTTAATATCATATGCCGTGAATGCTGATGTATCTCTATATCTTATTGCATGGTAAAACACAGTACTTTTGTTTGATGACTAGAATGTTAAATGACTATCTAATAGATTAAAGTCTTGAATGATTAGGTCATTCTATATGCTAATGAATACTATATATTTTCATTAATCAGTGATTTCCTATTCGTCTGTATGACAATTGAACCATTAGTTTCGAGATTGCAAGTGAAAAATAGATGAATGAAGGAGCTGTTAGTTGTGTACCTAAAATATTAAAGATCTACCTAATAATGATATTTACTTTTGTAGCAGGCTAAGGTTAATTCAACTAACTCTGCATTTTTCCTCTATTTTTGGTAGGGGTATAAAGTTGTATGGTGATTTCTACACATCAGACATAATAGTTGCTTCTCCTCTGGGCTTGATAACTGTAAGGATTTCTCCTGTTACAAATTTCCACTAGTAATCGTTGTTGAACTTGTAAAATATTTGGAAATTACCTAAATTTGTGTTAGATGTAAATATAAAAGTCTTGCATGTTCAGACTTTTAATAAAGCTTTGTTGTTGTATTTCTGTTCTAATGAGATACCACTCAAGCAAATCTGACATCCTTAAATTTATTGAAGTGCTTTGGACTTTTGGTCATATGATGTTTCATATATTCCTCTACCTTTAATAAATAATGTGCCTGCAACATAGCCATAGTCATAGTTAACTTCTGGTTATCCAATTATTCTGTTGCAGAAAATTGGGGAGGCAGAAAAAGAAAAAGAAAAAGATGTCGATTATCTTTCTTCAGTAGAGGTACTCACATCATTTTTCAAATAACTTAGTATTGTTGTATGATTTCTCAAAATTTTCATGTCGACAAGATTTGTGCAACAGGTCTTAATCATTGATCACGCAGATGTCATGCTGATGCAGGTTTGTAAAATTATATGTGAAGCCTTTATGCTCAGATTCTGTTGTTGAACTACGCTGATACCCTTGTTGTTTTCTGTTTTCATTCTACAAAATATGCCAGAATTGGTCCCACGTGAATACAGTTGTCGAAAAATTGAATAAATTACCATCTAAGCAACATGGGACTGACATAATGCGCATTAGGCCGTGGTATGCTTCTGAGATGCACTTTTATTGTTCAAATATCTCTCCCTCCATTTAATTTTGCCTTAAAGATGAAGAGAGCATATTTCTGTTAATTGGAAGTTTTAATTGCCTAAACTCATTCACTTGCATTTGTTGCAATCTCTCAAAAATCGGTGTGGAGATAAACTTGTGATAGGTTGAGTTGAGAGGTGATATGTGGTATTGCTATTTGGTTAATTCTTCATCGAGTTTCTTCATTTTATTTGCTGATTTATTCGTAGGTATCTAGATGGACAAGCTGATTTCTATCGGCAAACAATAATTTTGGGTTCTCATATAAACCCAGGTAATAATTTTCGAGTATTTGTTTTATTCTTCATTAGTGGTGTTTTACAAAGGTGGATGCATCTGTGAGAGTTTAACTTCCCTTTGGAATTTAGCTGCTGTGTAAATTTAGCTGCTGTGTAAATTTATAGCTAACCAGGATCTGTAATCTTATGATTTGTCTTTATTTTCTATATACTTATACCTTGCTTTGCCTACTTTTCCTAGCATTGAAGTGTAGTTAATTTATAACATGAGTTGTATCTATGTAAATTTGTAATTATTTACTCTTTCACACGTAATGATATAGCAGGACTGATCTCTTTGTTGTCCTATCTTCACATTTCTTTTCAGACATCAATGCTCTGTTCAATCAGCATTGCCTCAACTATCAAGGGAAGGTTTGTGCATAATCTCGATATAAACTTTTTATTTATTTATTTCTGCTCTGTGCTCCGAAGATTTATTTTACATGGTTTCAATGCACTTCCCTTCCCGTTGGGGATTAAATTGGTTTCAATATGGATACTCAGTGTACCTACCTGAGCTACCATTTTTGGTTAATTGCTTTAGCAATTTTTTATTTCGTTGGTTATTGTTTCCCATGGGAAGTAGCAACACACAGAGATAACATGTGAAAGCCAAAGTTTGGTGTCTTATTGTGAGGTTTGTTATTCCTTATTCTTCTATTCTCGTACAATGAGTTGTGGAACAATGTAAATATTTTGGCAGCACAAGTATGGTCCACAATGTCAAATATTCTTTGTTCAATTTAGTTGATAACCATGCTAATTGTCACTTTTACTTTTGCGTTTCAGTGTTTTGGAATATGGAATCCATTAGTAATTTTTTATACTTGTGCAGGTGCGATTGGATTGCAAGTATAAAGGTGTTCTTCCAAAAATATTGATTCAAGCACGGCAGGTAATAATTGTCTCCCATTATTACAATCATTTAGGTTATGCAAAATTCCTTTTGAATTGACACAAATTAATCTTTACATGCATGAATGTTTGTGCGCTCCTTTGACATAAAGATATAAGAAATGATACTATTAAATGAAATGTGCAGTCTTCATTTAATTGTTCCCTATTTTTATTATTCACGCACTAATAAAAGATTTTCACAGATTTATGAGCGCTTTGAAACAAAATCAATTGCAGAAGCTGATGATGCTCGCCTTAAATACTTTTGTGAAAAGGTTTGTTCGGATGTCATATTTTGTTCTCAGTTATTGTCTTTTATTATTAAGTTATACATCATTTGTATTTGTTTTATTATCTAGAAAATAAATGTAGTGCCCGAGTAATTCACTGATGGTAAAAAGTAAAATTCACTGATGGTAAAAAGTAATACCCTCATTTTTAAATAGTGTATAATTTGAGAGATGTGAAAACTTATTTTGCAGGTTTTTCCCAAGATAAAAGATTCTGTTCAGGTAACATGGATATCATGGTTAATAGGCTTTAATTATAAGCCCAAAAAAAAATCACGTTTTCTTCTTATGTTCACTGTTTTATGCAGGATGGGGTAATGATATTTATAAGTTCTTACTTTGAGTTTGTTCGACTACGCAATTATTTGAAGTCACAAGCTGCATCTTTCTGCTTGTTTGGAGAGTAAGACTCATCAATTCCTTTTTTGTGTTTCTTGAACTTCTTTCTCTTCTTATGCTAATAAACTGACTTGTGTTACATTGCATCTCACTTAAGAAGATGATTTTCACTTTTTATTATTTGTGGATGTATAGGTATATAAAGCAAAATGATATATCTCGTGTAAGGGGTCAGTTTTTCAGAGGAGAGAAGAAAATCATGCTGTACACTGAGAGAGCTCATTTCTACTACAGATACAAGGTTCAATCTCTTGGCCATAATCTTGGCATTCAATGTTTTGTATTAAAACCTTAATTCCTTTTTCATTTTCATTTACTTATCTTACCCCCACAAATTATACTCAGATTCGTGGTGTAAAGAATTTAATTATCTATTCCCTGCCAGAGAGAAAAGAATTCTACCCCGAGGTAAAGTTTTTCCATTAGACGATTAATTCTGGTTTCTATTACATATATGCATTCCCTTTTTTTTTTTTTTTTTTTCCTGATCTTTGGCTCTTGGCTGCAGATTGTTAACCTACTGGAAGAGTCTGATAACATGAACTGCAAAATCTTATTTTCTCGTTTGGACCATCTTCGGGTATTACTAATTATGTTCTTTATCATCTTTCAATATATAAAAAGTACGATAAATTATATTTATGAGACTATGTTGTTTTCTTTTCTTGTAACTAGCTTGAGAGAGTAGTTGGTTCTGCTGCTGCAAAAAGGATGGTGGACTCGGACAAAGGTGTCTTTGTTTTCGCCTAGACCTAGCTTGTCTGCAAGAAGGGGTTCAACTATCTGCTGCTCGTTATTTATGCTATGCAGCTTGACCCATAAGTTGGTCCTTGCTTATGTTATCTATTAAACTTGCACGATTTCTGGATGAAATATAAAGTGCACAACTATTCTTTTTATGTTCCTAATGGTTTAGGGAAGCAGACATCAATTTTTTATTTATTTATTTAATCAATGGTAAACTTTATATTATATGTATGTATCAACAGCAATAGTAATATATCGAATGGTTCTTTGATATTTCATTTATAGGCATCTTTTTATTGACTATTACGATTCCTATTTTGTTGGAGTATATTAATTTTTTGTGCATACTCTTGTTTAAAAACATGAATTGAATTTTGATACATTAATATCAATTCAATTGTTTTCTTTATGTGATTTGTTAGATCATCTTGATTGTGTGCGTTGATGTGTAAATGTTTAATCTCTTCTCTGTTGGAGCATAGTTAAATATGAAGAAATTTTAAACTGAGTATTCTAGGTTAGCCAGATTAAATAAAGATGTAATTTTAACAAATTTTACATAAACAACTAACGATGATTGAAATTTAAATTTAATTGGATTTCGATATTCGACCAAATTTAGAAAAGATACGATGATATTGAAAATTCAAGATCGGAACAGGACTTGAATGTTGAATGATCCAATCCCGAAGTCAATTCAAAATAAATTGACTTGGATTTAAGTCAAATTTGATCCGACCCGTATTCAACCTGTTGAGACACAGAAATAGCAAAATTCAGCCCGAGACACATAAATAGCAAAATTTGATTATGGGCTTCTCGTCGGTTTAGGCCCATAATTATCTTAATGCCATATACCAAACGGGATGCCGAGAGGAAACTTTTAAAGTTGAGACTTTCTTCTTCGTAATTTTGCTGCATTTTGCTTTTGAGTTTGATTAGATTGAAATGTAGGCAGAAGAAAATGAGAAGAATTCTTGGCGGGAGAGGTATCTTTCCATATCGGTTGACATTCTATCGGATCCGAACCTTTTGCTCCGACAAACCCACTATTAAAAACAACAGCAGCAGTGAAAATGGTGGCTCTTCTTCATTGAGCAAGTATGATGAGCAGTACAAAGCTCTTAGTAACCTCGATTTCATGTCCGCCGCCAGGATTCTATTCAGCGACCCTCCCAAGAAGAAGAAATTTGGGTATGATTTCCATTTTTTTGTTAGGCATTTTGTCGAACAGTTGTGTGTTAAAGTTTTTTTAATGGTTTTCAGGTTGGATTTTCACGTGGTGCAATTCTTCATTGCGTGTTTGCCGTCACTGGGTACCTCATTTTATATTTCTAGTACTAATAAACGAAAGAAAGGGTTTATCCTTTTCCAATTATGTTGAAATTTATAGTTTTCTTAAGTTTTCTGTTGGATTGTGATCATGGCTATGTACCTTTGCGGCAGCTGTGTATCTTGTAGCTCAGTATGCTAGGAGTGAAATGAGAAAAATGGATGCGGTAATGATTTACTTACGTTTTCTAGATGTTTTCCTAAGCATAGTTTATTGTCTTTCATTTTGTCGGAAATTATAATTGCTGCTCTTTCAATTAATAAATCAAATATGTATGAGTATGATATGAAATTCAGGCAATAGTACTTTCGAAGAACCTAGAATATCCTGCTATGCATCTTAAATCTTCAGTTTAATAGCCAAAATTGTATCTATTATTCATGGTCATGTCGATGCTGAATTAAATTTCAATAAAGCTGCTTGGTTAGGAGAATAGGTTGTAATGTTACCAAAAAAAAAAGGGTACAAGAAATGGATTCCTGGGGTTCTGCACGCAGCCATGACAGAGTTGTGTATTTGAAAACAAATAGTGGAAACTCTTTAAAAGGCTTGTTTTTGCATATATAAGAAGGATTTTATCTGTTAGGTGCCTTTTTCCATAAGGTTTCCATTCAAAAGTAAATACTGCATGCTCATAACATCTGTTCTGCTTGAAGAAAGTAATTTAGCATCACAACATGCATACCGTGTGGTGATTCATTGAATCACCTGCAGCAGTATTTACCTTATAAACTTCATTCAGATTTAATCAATATGCCTCGTACTTAGTAAAGATTGGCGTTTAGATGTGCATCTATGTCAAGATATTTTTTGCTTTGAGGAAGATTCTGCAAATGAACTGAGTGCCTATTTCAACTTACCTGCTAGTTAGAAGTCAGTTGAATATGAGATCATCCAATAATTCTTGGATGTCAAAATTGTTCTAAGATGTTGTCTTTGATGCGAGAATAGCTTAATTGCTCTTCTACCTTTTTGTTTGACTCTCAAATGGTCAACCCTGCCCAATGCCCTCCCGGCCAATACCCAATAGTCATCTACACGTGATGTCTGGTTATATTTAGCCAGAGATCTCCTAGGTAAGTTTCACACACTTCTAGTTGTTTTCCTAAAATAAAGAAAATATCATATGTGGTCCAAAAGCACCTAATTTACATAGATGACACATGTACTCATGCCAATGAAATTCTGTAGAATCTTAGGATTGTTTAGATTGCAAAATAAAGTCTTGAACTTTATTACTCCAATTAGAAGAAATTTTATACGTTTCTGCATTGTGGTAACAGGAAAAAGTTTATAAACATCTGAGAAGAGATAAATTGTTTTGGTTAAAAAATGATTGTTAAATATGAGGATAAGTTAAAGTGTGTGTTTTCCTACACGGGTACTTCAACGCATTACAACACGGTTATACAAAGCATAATTTGTTTGTTCCTCTCATTAATTAGGAACTGGAGCTAAAGAAACAGGCGGAGTTTGAAGCACAGGCGAAAGAGATGGAGCTAAAGGCTGCAAAAGAAAAAGCAGAGGCAGCAGCAAATCCGGAGTTTCTAGAGGTAAAAGAGAGATTAAACAAGTTAGAAGAGACAGTAAAGCAAATTGCTGAGGTAACTAACAAAAAATCAGGCGACATTAATGAGCTAATACAAGCAACACAGGCGGCTGAGCCTGAGGGAGACAAAATTGAGCATAGGTCAGAAGTAGACAAGACTTCAAAGGATCGCACAAATGAAAATAAGAGTGGGACTGCAGCGGTGATTCATGCTTCACGTGGTAATCAGAAATGTAACAAAAATGGAGGGGCGTCTGAGGAGTCAAAGAAATGAAAATTGGTTTTCTTTCTATCGTATTTATTAAGTTTCGGAGCTGAGAATCTGAGAGCATGTTAATTTTTTATATTGTTTTTGTGAAAAAAAACTGTAATTCTACCTGTTACCGAATTTTGTGAATGTAAATAATGTCTTATTTTTTGATAACCTGCTTGACCAAGGGGGATCTTTGATTTTAGGTACTTGTGTTGTACCTCAATAACTTCATCTTAAAGTAGTCTACTGGATTAAAGAATTTGAGTGATTTGTTCTCGTAGCTACTGTAACTCTAGGTAAAATGTATTTCAAAATTTCTTATTACTGATTGTGTAATGTTGTAAATAACATAAACTAAAATAAAGCCAACAAGTAATAATGATAAAAAAAAAAAATATTGTTATTATTATTAATAATATTATCAAATATCAAATATTTTATTATAACCGGCCCAGCTTGTCAGTAGGGCCTTCTGGCTAACACATATGGCATATGGGCCATATGTCCAAGGCCCAAAAAGAAATATAGAAGAAAAAAAGGGAGAAATGAAAGAAGAAAAAACGTAATTAGACTAAAAGGGCAAAACCCTCTGTTAAACCCTAAGTTCTTGCGTAAATTGAATCCAGACAATGGCTCATCGTTTGGTCCGAGTATTACGAGGGGTGGCGAAATCCGTTCTCCTTGAACAACAATACAAACCCCTAAACTGTATTTTCAGAAATGCAAGCAGAACTTACGTTTCGGAAATGCGAAAATCTGCGTTCGAAGGCAACATTCTTCGGCTTATTCGCAACGAAATCCAGTACGAGCTAGATCGTTCTCCTCCATCTGAGGTATTACTACATTTAAAGTCATTTTTAATTTGATTATTTCCTCTTCCATTTTACCGTTCTTAAAGTCATATTGGAGAAATGTGGGATTGTAGTTACGAATGTCGTGACATTGTTACTAGTCATGTAAATTTATGATTGGAATCTGTGGAGTAAACTATGATTGCTGAATTTGATAAGGCCTCCTTGCATTTTATTGGGGATTTGGTCTGGTTTTCTTTGTACTTGCCACTCTTTTGATAAAAAAGCAATTGCAATTGTTTGTTTCATATTTCATATATGGAAGAGTGTTCTTTTCAAGTTTCCAGCTTTATATAATGTGATGTTATGCAGCCTTTTCAAGCTACATAATGCCCTTCAGTTTCCATGAGAAGTGGTCTAGTGCATATTGTCTTTGAGTTCGTAAATAAAATTCTTTTCTTCTCTTTTTTCGAAGTTAGTTAGCATTGTGAATTATTAGAATTAATATAATACATTGAATGTAAGTTCAACAACAATGTCACTTTTTTTGTGAAACAGCTCTTTTGCTTCAGTTTATGTTGTCAGACGATTATTACTAGTATATAAGTTTTCCTCGTTGGTTGAATGGTTTGCTTGATTGAGATAGTAAAAAAAAATGGAACACCTAATCATGCACCTACATGCAGCTTATACCAGAATTCAATGCATTCAAGGTTGATGAACGGCGAGGAGAGCAATGGATTCGATTAAGCAGGAAATTTGGAGAGAATGAAGAAATCAAAGTCGAAGTAACTATGTTTGATGGCTCTCTTCCTGTTAAAGAAGATGATGAAACCTCAGAAGACATGAGGCTGCACATTACTTTGATCATTGATATCTTCAAGGGGGAAGACAATGAAATAGTAGAGTTTGTTTGCTCTGCATGGCCAGATAGCATCGAGATTCAAAAAGTTTTTACACGTGGACATAATCGAATAAAAGGACAGCCTTACATGGGCCCCCCATTCAAGTATGTTCCTTGTATTCAATTCTTTTTACATGTTGGATTTCTCAATTTCCTAGTTCATGAAGCAAAGGCATGTTTATTTCTTCATTATAGCATCATGCTTCAGCCTTCAAGTAAATGTAAACAAAAATCTAGTGGCAAATGCAGATTTTGAGATGTTTGTTTCTCCAGCCTTTAAATAAATATTTTCATATAATTAAATATTTTGATTTGCAGGGAATTGGATGATGAGCTGCAGAATTCCCTTTACGAATTTTTAGAGGAGAGGGGTATAAACGATGAACTAGCTGAATTTTTGCATCGTTGCATGAAGAACAAGGATAAAACCGAGTATTTGTATTGGATGGAAAATCTCAAATCTTTCATTCAGACGAAATAGAGGAAGGAACTACTAATATTTTTGTCATAGGTTGAATTGTTTTCCTGGAATCCAATGAATTGGCATGGCAATGAAGCTAGCTTCATTTTGTGCCAGAAGACACAAAAATAAATAAGCATGAATAGAACTGGAGAATTGTATAGCAATTATATGTGATGTTTAGCTCCTCTATTTTTATTTGAAACATTATTTGAAAGTTTGTCTGAGGTAACTCAAATAAACTGGTTAAAGTGGGATGGTGGATTAGTAGACAAAAATAAATAGTTTCTTGGATAATAATAATATATTATGGTGACCCCAAACCTATCGCTTGAGTTGAGTCTCTTTTCTTGTCTTCAAAGACTTGACTGACTTCATTTTGTTTGTGCGTGTTGGTGCTGTGGCCTTGTCTAAGGAACAAGGATGAAGTATTGAGTCCATCATTTAATGTGTGGTTAATAATAATATTACCCTCCTAAATATTGTCTTGTTTTGGGTTAGATTAGATAATACACTACTAGTCTACACTTGTTTTGTTTTGTAATTGAATATGTATTTGACCAACTTAAACTCGATCAGCTCTAAATATAGATATAAATGAAAATGTACGATGTCAAAGGAAGTTGGGATCATATATTGTGGTGTGTCCCATGCAGCATGTTTCCATGATGGATTTTGGTATTGGAATGGATAGTTACAAAAACACTAATTATAAAGAGGAAGCTGGGAACGAACATATTGTTTACTTCATTCATTATTAATTAGTGCACAGCACACCATCAATTGTCCATTCACTTTCACACAAATTATAAAGACAGACCAGACAGAATGACATTCACACTTCACTCACTCCTTTATTATTTCACATCATAAATTTAAATTTGAAGTGAATTTCACTCACATAACAATATAGGGAGAAATAATATAAATAAATGTTCAAAGGGACATACAGGGAAAATGCATGTCCTATATATCTTTAATCTCATGGTTTTTAACTTAGAGCATGCATTATTAGTGACCAGGTAGAACTTTTTTGGATAATGACATGATTAGTATGAAGTTTAGCATGAAACATGATGATTCATCATGATTACGATATGTCCCACTCCCCACCATATATATTAAGAAAGAATATATAAATCCTCCTGTGAAATTTCTAAAGATCTCTTAGGTAAGAAATCAATTACTACTATATATATATATATTGAAAATCAGATATATTTGAAACAATTATTTTATAATGTAAAAGGTGATGTGATTTAAGAGCTTAAAGTGAAAGCCCTCAAGTTGAACAACCTATTGATCAAGACTTGTCCATATATGGGATAGGATGTGGTATCTTTCTTCAACGACAGGTGGGCCATATGCTTTGTCATTAGGGCAAATATTAACCATCCAACTTGTATTATTGTACATCTTTTAATTACACTTCTTATCATACTGTACGGTTTCATGTCTATATGCACTTAATGTTCAACATATATGAAAGCGACCTTCTCTAAATTTAAATTAAAATACCCGCAATTCAACAAATCATAAGATCCCTAAGATCTAGCTGATAACAAATCTACATTATATTTTAAGTTTTTCAAGGAATTGTTCCTTGCTAGACAAGTTCATCTTTTTCAGGAAATATACATATATTACTTTTTTTTGCAATATAATATAGCAGTATGTGATTCGATCGGCAACTGTTAGTTTCAAAAGATTGTAAAATCACACAATCCCACGTATATAACTTATAATTGTGATTGATTGATTGAGATCTAATTTGTCGTCTTGTAATTATATACTACAAATTAAAATATATTACTGTAATAATTTTCATATTTCAAAATCCAAAGGATTCACAATTTTCAGTTGCTTTATAAAACACGGAAAAATACCATAGCTATTTGAAACAAAGTCTTAAGAGAGTTGACATTAATTATTGTATGATCATTAAATAAATATTTAATTCAACCAAAGCTCACAAAATTGCATTTTCGGTACCACAATTAAAAAATATATGCATTATAAGCAGTAGCATTTTTCTTAAACGCGCGTATTTAACATCATAATTTTTAATGAGTGTATATCAAATTAATACTTTCTTCGATGTGCACCCCAAATATATATATGTAAATATATATAATAATCTAAAGAAAACATGCATTTTTCTGTTAGAAATTTAACCAAAGTATTAGATTTGCATACAAGTCACAATTTATGTCATTTGAATTTTCATTTAAAAATAATACTACTACCTCTAATATATACTTTTAAGTTGTGTCACCAGAAATTAAAAAACTCGACAAATACTGTTACTTTCTCCAGGAGCCCGAAAGTACTAAAAAGGATAATATATATATATATAATTCTCCAATCTACATTGCGAAAATATAACAAACAAAGAAAATAAGGTAAAAAAAATACTAACATGGAAAAGAATAGAAAATTATTTCAAAAGAGTAATTAACAAAAAAAAAAAAAAAAAGAGAAACTAAAAACTAACTAGAGTTTGAGAGACAAGTCCAATTTTTTCAACTCTTCTTGATTATTAATACTATTCTTCAAACGAGAACCACCACCATCCCATCTCCCTTCAACAGCCGGAAAAATTCTCCGACCACCTTCAAACCTAGCTGCTCCGCCACTACTCGATGACAGTCCAACCTGATGATCCCGATTCTCCGCGACGAGCCGCCCTATAGCCGGCTGCTGGTCAACAGCCTTTCTAGTAGTACCCCACCCGGAAAGCCCGTAAATAGGTACCCCATTGTAACTAGGCTTATGGATCATGGAATGAACTTGAATTCCAAGAGACCTATTAAAAGATCCATGCAAAGGGAGAGAAGCCAAGCTCGAGTATCCGTTGACCGTGGTCACCGGGTCGTGGTTGGCGCCACCAAACCGTTGCCCTTGCTTGACGATCGTTCGTTCTCGTTTGTGAGCATTTTGATGGCCCCCTAAAGCTTGTGAGCTATAGAATTTTCTATTGCAATAGTTGCATGAAAAAACGCGTGGTGAGTTACCTGAATTGATGTTGTTTTTGTTGGAGAGGGTTAGATCCAATTGAAGATTAATATTGTTGGGATTGATTCGGATTTCTTCTTCTTGTTCAGGTTCCATTTGGATAGGAAATTTGGGTAATGGTGAATTTTGATGAGGATGATTGCATGGTTGTATTAAACTTTGTGCCAGCTCCATGAATGTAGGGATCGAGGGAGGGTTTTAATTAGTTTTGGATTTTTAACTTTTTGATTTGATCTGAGGGAGGATATTTGGGCATCCTTTAATAATACAAAGTTTTGATGTTATATATAATTAATAGGAGAATGAATGTAATTGTACTATGTATGGAAATGGAAAGAGAATCTACAGTTACAGGACTTTAAATGGAAAGTGATATATTAGCTGGAGGGGGGCGGATCCATAACTTCTCCTGCTACCTATTTCCTTCCTTCTTTCTTTTATATATCTTATTATTTTTGTCTTCTTCTTCATGTCAATTTTAACATCTTTTTTACCCATCCCATTTTTGGAAAATAGCCTTAGTAATTGTCTCATCATGAATATAGTAAAATCTAAAATATATGTACCTTTCGGGATTGCAAATTTATCCTACAAAAGATATGGTATTGAATTTGATTGGAGGAATTAGGAATATTAATTAAGACAACCAAATTTTACCACAAGATGAGTTTTAATTCTCATAAATTTTATAGATCACGTGTGTACACCTGGCCTTCATCTTTTTTTTTTTTTTTTTTTTTTTATCAATGCACAGTCTTATATTTTGCGAAAACTGCAAGTTACTCCATGTGTTACGTGAAATTTGTATGAAACTATACTTTGAAATATTATTGAATAAAATCATCAATTTACTTTTAAATACTCGATATAAAATCCTCACATACAAAATAGGTTGTCAATGTATTTAGATGAAGGGTTTTGTGCCGAATAGATATTTAATAATACAAGAGATTCTATACAATAAACATATCAATAGGAATTTTGTATTGAATATTATAAAAATGTAGATTTTTTTTTAGCAATAAGCATACTACGTATAGGGGTAGTTTCATACATAATTCGCATAACACGGGAGCTTATCCCTAATACTTCAAATTTTGACCATAATCAAAATAAATAACTAAGCACTATGTATTGATTGATTATTTGTGGAAAAGTTACTTAGGTATTATTGTCTTAAGTAAAAGGACATTTTTTTAATACAGTAATTAAAAGGACATTAAGGTAATGAATAGATAATCATCACAACATATATTACAATTTACATGGCAACTGCAGAAGCTTTGTGACTTAATACACTCCAATGAAAGATGTATCTAGTTGATCGAATTTGGCCAAATCAATTATGGACAAAAAATTCCAATATATAAACACATACTGAGTAAGAGTAGTTTTTTTTTTTTTTTTTTTTGGGGGGGGGGGGGGTGTATTTCAAATATCTTATTGAATTTGAAATATTGTAACGGGCTAGGATTTCACGCACTAGACTAATTAATTTTTTAAACTATTCTATAGGAAACAGCACAAAAGGACATAATGAATGACATACGCAACTGATAATGTTCATTTATTTAAATTTAAATTTGCAATAATTAAAATCAAGCATTACTGCTCTTGATTGGGTATTTTGGAACTTAATTATGTGAATTGTCAAAATCAAGTTTATTGTAGGTTACGTAGATAAGAGTAATTAACGGAGATACTATTAAGTTGGCTTGAGATATTCAATTTTAGTTGGATTAAACGGACCTCAGTATACAAAGCAAACGAATAATTAGATACTATAAACCATAGTCCATAGAGTAATAATTGTATTATATAATCAAGTGTCTATAATTTTGGTGAGATTCTAGTATAATCATAACTTGATCTTGCTTGTGACTCATACTCCTATTCAAACATTCATTGAATTTTGCTTTCTATTATTCTCAAATTCTATTAATAAATGTCGTCAGTGAGGTTTTAGCTCGTTGGTAAGGCTGATGTCCCATGAACCAAAGGTCTTGGGTTCATTCACCATTACTGTTGGTTTTCTTCTAGTCGGTTGTTAGTTATTTTATTTCTACAGTTAATTATAGGGACCTCCCCTGAGGTTTGGTGTAATTCGCATTCAATCCCCTCCAAGAATCATACAGTGATCTCCCTGGAGGTTTCAAAAATCTTACATCCGTTAGTTTTTGCTGACGCCATCCCTCTAATTTTATTGAAAACTCCATTTTACCCTTGATATTACTGTAGCAATTTTTGTGGACAATTATGCCCTCGGTTATGTTTTATATATGGGAGAGTGTTCATTGTAAGGTTTATGATTATGAATGGATGAAAATGTTGTATATTTAGTTGAAACTTATAATAAGTTTATTAGTGTATATATATATTTTAAATAAAAATATAATAACATATCAATACTTTCTGTCAATTTTTCATAATGCTTTTACATTTAAAGTAAATAACTTATGCTTAATTATAAGAAAAAAATTGTATACCATAAATAAAAATGTAAATACATTCAAATTTTACATTTAACCCGTTATTCTAATATTTCAAAAAAAATCATAATTAAAGTACAAGGATAAATGAATAAATTGCGTTTAATCATGAGAAGTAAAAAACATGAGCAAAAATTATTAGACATTATAAAAATGATCACATGTTTATAATTAACCCGTAGTAAAAAAATCATAAAATTTTAATTAATATTTTTACAAAAATTAAAAATACTCACTCAAATACCCAATTTAGTAAAATAATTATTATAAAATCGTTATTTTTTTTTAATATTACATACTTGTACAATAATATTAAATGTTGTTATATAAAACTCAAAAATATTGAAGAATAATAAAATAATTTACTATAAATAAGAAAATAATACCTTATATACATATTTACTAATATTAGTATATCGATAAATAATTTTAATACATATTCATAAAAAAAATAAAAAACTCACCATCCCTAACCCCTACCCACCCGCCCTACCTATCTTACTGGCACTTCTCCTCCCAAGTCGTGTCGCCGACTTGGCTTCTCCGGCCAATTTATCACTAGCTTGGAATTGTAGATCCAAGGTTGGTGGCACAAACTGGGAACCGGTAGGGATAATGGGTGGGGTGGGTGGGCTAGGGCAAGGTTTTTTTTTCCATTCATGTATAAAAATACTGTTTTTTAAGTTTTGGTTCCAATGTGCAATTATGATTTTTTATATTTATTCATAACTAAATTTTGCAAGGGTAATATGATAATTTTGTGCATCACTGCAGGGGTAAATAATAAATTTTGTTAATTGAATTTTTTTTCTTTTTCTTTTTAATTAAAATTGACAAGTGCAATGAATTCATTTCACAGATTTCATCCAAGTCCGCTAGTGTCCATTAGGGTTTTGTAAGGTTTTTGATACCTCAGGGAATCGGATGTCATTATAATTATGATTCTTGAAGGGAATTGGACGCGAATTACACCAAACCTCTGGAGATATCCTTGTAATTTTGTGCATAGGGCAAGGGTAAATATGATATTTTGTTAATAAGATTTTTTTCTTTTTTCTTTTTAATTAAAATTGACGAGGGCAATTAAGTCATTTCACAAATTACGTCCAACTCCGTCAATGTTCATTAGGATTTTGTAAGGTTTTTGAAATCTTAGGGGATGTAATTGTAATTATGATTCTTGGAGGAAATTGAATGCGAATTACATCAAACCTCAGGAGAAGTCCCTGTAATTAACCCTTATTTCTAATTTTGTTGTATTCGAATATATTTATGATTCCATATCAACATTGGTGTAATTTATATCTCCTAGAATTAAAAACTCTAATACAATGTCCCTTTGTCAGTCTTTTTTTCTTTCTTTGAGTTGTTTTCGGACTCTGTTTGGGCTAATTAACAACGAATGATGATTTCATACTTTCATTATGAACTTACAACTGCTAATCATAAGGAATTGCACTTAAGAACGTTAGTATTACAAATATACAACGTATGTCAATGACAATTTACCCTCGTAATATTTGTAATAGTCAATACTTATTCCTGATAAGAAAAAAATGTGTATCTTCATATGTCCTCATCCCATTTTTAAACGGGTCCATATGTGCTGTGAAAGTTGCCCTCATATATATATATAAATCTTTATGTGTTATTTTGTATGAATACGTGTATCCTTCTGCGTTATCATATATATATGGACCCGTTTGCCCCATTGTTATTTGACAAAGATTCTTATGTGCTGTTTTATAATAAACACTTTGCCCTATGTTATTTTGTCATTTTACGAAACTATTTTCAACTCCATGTTCAGTTTTGGAAGCCTTAATTTGTACGGATGAATTATCCAACAGATGGAATTAACACTTCTTACTTTAAATGTTGTACTCGATCAATATACTGAAATTAGTTACACAAATTGATCATTTGGATCGGACCTCTTGAATATTTTAAACAAGGACTCAAGGTACAATAATTAATGTTTATTTTATATTCATTGTTATTAGAAGTATCGGTAACATTTAGTCAGATTTTTTAATAATCAGATTGCTATATATATTAATTATATTGGGCACGGTGTGGCTTTGGCCGTCCAAGTCCAATCATATAGAGTTGTACTATATATATGGTTTATTAGTCATGTAATTATGTATGGTGGGTGGAGTTTTTTTCTTTTCTTTTTTTATTTTTTATTTTTCTGAGAGAGAGAGTATATATATATATATATATATATATGGTGGAGTTGAAGTTATGATTAAAATTGTTAGCCAATATATATTCCACTAATAAATAAAATGGAAATATTTAGGTAAAATGAAGTTATCATGGATCTTTTGTACAATACAGATTAAGCAAGAACTCGAATCATATGCTACATGAAAGACTGGGTAACTAGCTAGCTTCTCGATATGATAGTTTCAATAGGAATTAATTAATTACATCAAATTATATATGTCTTATCATGAGCATTCTATTCCTTATAAATTTTCCTTTGGGTGTTAACTGCATTAGGTGAAAAATGTTCCACGACATTAGTCTTTGTCGTTATGGTTTGGTTTATTTGACATTTGTACGTAATATTCTAATTAATGTAATTGGGACTCCCAACATCTATGCTAATTTGCCGTTTACTTTTGAGTTTTTTGGTTCAGTTTCACTTCATTTTGATTTTAAAAATATTTTTGGAAAAATTTTGGAACACCGTTTTATGTAAAATTTGAATGGTAAAATATTTAATAGGCGAAGAGTTTTGCAAAATTGAGATAGGATTTAAATTGATTTTTAATATTAAGAAAAATAAGTAAATAAAATTGTCAAATCAATACTTTTATAGAATTTCAGTTATGATATTACGTTATGTATTGGTCTAAAAAAAAAAAATTACGTTATGTATTTACAACACCAAAAAGACCAATTCAATAATTTAACCTTTTGCCATTGAGTGCGTAACTCATTCAAGACCGAGGCCATGACTAAGAGATTCTGGGTTTAACTATTATTAATGTTGATTTTTCTCTAATTTAATACTAATCTTTGATGATAATTTTTCTTTTGATTTGATTATAATAATTCAATAAATTTTTCGATTTAGTGATATGAATATTGATGTAATAATAGTTTTCTAAAAAAAAACCTTTTTATTTAATATAGTGAAAATCAAATCAAATTAACTATTCACATTTAATTAAATAAAGTTTGTTTGAGTCCCTTCTTCAATTAAATTAACTCATTCGAATCTGATCTACGTCACATTAATTAGTGACCCAATTGTTGAATTCCACTAAATTAAATGGTGTTGTTTAATTTTTTATTTTATTTTGATAATTCAGGTGTCCAAACTTACATTAGACTAATCATCGACTCTTAGAACCCTTGTCCTAGAATCTTGAAGGATGTAAAAATTCACTTTGATGTGTAAACATTCTTGAAGTTAGTATAATTGATAGCCTATGTATTAAGAGGGTGCATATTAATTGTTCCTATGTATGCAGTTGGGATGTCTCAATTGGCCAACATTTGAATGGGGAAACTGATGTTGAAGGGTCCTAATATAATGCTGTCCTATAGTGACAGACTATGTAAAATAATTAATGATCTTATTATAACATTACATGACAAATATTGTTTCCAAAGTAGCCACCCCTTTCGGAAAGAGTGAACATCAACTTAACTTCAAGTGTTATTTAAAATAGACAATTTAGCTCATTGTGATAAATAAAAGGGTAAATATCTTTTTGTGTATTTATAAAAGAAGCACACTGCCTTTCTATTGATTTTTACATTTTTACAGAAGGGTAAAATGCACACTATGTAATATCATAAGGAGTTAAAATGCTCATTTACACATATTACATGCATGGAGGTAAATTGCATATTTACTCATATCACATGAGAGTGAATTGAAGTGAATATGTTTAGAGTAGGTTAAACTGATTATTTTTTACATGAAAATGAAGTTTCATTCGCATTAGAGAGTGTGTGTACAACATTTCCGCTAGCAAGGAGGTAAATTGCTCATTATTTAATCTCACATGGAGATAAATTACCTATTTTCATATCACAAGAAGAGAAATTGTCTATTAAACATATCACAAAAAGTTAACTTGCCAAGAACCCTTTTCGGATAAGCATCATTTTGTTCTTATTTGACACGAAATGGGAAGTGCATAATTGCAGGTGCCCATCAACAATACTTTGGATATGCAATGCAAAAAAAACCCAACAATTATTATGACTTTATTGCTTTTTGTAGAATTATGAGATCGAGAGATTTCTTTGTCTGTATATCTTTGTGTAATAATCAGTACTGTTTTCATTGAACAATGAAGTAAGAGATAGACGAAGGCATTTTCCTTCCACTACTATCATTTCCATATGACCCCAAAATAGGACAAATCTGTTACTAGTTGTATCCTTTCTACACTCAGAGAGCCGATCAAAATTCAATGTCTTGATTACTTTGTGGTTTCTTTAATGATGTACTCACACTAACCCTAAAGTCCATGATTCATTGGCGGTGTGAGCTGGGTAATGTAGAAGTCTCCAAAGTTAATAGCAAATTAACTTCCTCTGTTTTTATAAATGAAGCGTATTGTCTCCCTTTCGATTTTTATATTTTGACAAGGGGGTAAGATGCCCATTATGTAATATCACAAGAAGTTAAAGTGTTCATTCACGCATATCACAGGAATGTAAGTTTTCTATTCACATATATCACAGAACTTAAAGTGCGGTGAATATGTTGTCAAGAGAATTAAGTTAAATTGGTCATTTGTTTTACATAAAAATAAAGTGTCAATAGCATTATAGAGTGTGTGTACAACACCTTCACTAGAAAGGAGATAATTTGTTCATTATTTTATAACACATAAAGGAAAATTGCTCATTATTTTATTTCATAGGAGGTAAATTGTATATTTTTATAACACAAGAATGTAAATTGCCCATTAGAGATATCACATAGAGTTAACTTATCAAAAATCTAGTCTCAAAAGTTTGGTTATATTATATACCATTATTTTTAATTAAGTTGTACGTGGGCGGATGTGTTGAATTTAATCTAGGTTTGATCTAGGCCCGGTGAAAAGGGAAAATTCTTGTCCAATTCATTTAATCACATGGTAAGTGTATTGAGTTGTGATTAGTCATTTTTTTCACCTAATCACAAAACAAATATATTGTACTTGTCATTTAGTTATTTTGGAACACAATTCGGACAATAATTTCCCCGTGAAAGAGTTACTTTTTTTCTGGGTAGTGCATGGGTTAATAAGTCCACTACCTTGGCCCATAGTCTAACACACATAGTAGGCCAGTAGGGACCATTAAATGAATGATATATTAACTACTACAATTAATGGGTTGGAGTCGGGTCGTATCAGGTCCGGCCCAAATTCGTTTTATTTATGTTAATTAGATCGAATTGGGTCCAAATCTTGTTCGGCGCAGAGTTTTTTTGAGTCACTGGGTCTTGTTCGTATTCAGTACATCCATTCTTTTTCGTATCTATATAGAATAATTATTTTTCTACACCAATCATTTTTTTTAAAATAAGTTTGTCAATGGATGATATTTTATTCAATTTAGTTCATGTTCAAACTCAATATTTCATATTTTCAAACGAAAATAAACACAAAAATGAAATTATGAATGAATCATAAATTAATATCTTCTTATGCTGACGGTGAAATATTATTAATGAAACTTATTTTAATGATATACATGAATTTTTTTATTTGAAATTATCGAATACAGATCTTTAACTAATCGGATGACTAAGATCCATATTAGTTCCACGTAATTCGAATAAATATCAAATTCACTGAATATCACAAAGATCATAATAAATCGAATTGGATACCGATCGAGTTCAGATTAATATCCGTCCCATCCACAACCCAAATATAAACCATTAAATATTGATTTAGTAATCAAATTTTGTTCGGAGAGAGAAGAGAAAGAGGGAGGGGAGGAGGAAGGTGGCGGCGGCGTGGTGTTGTTGTGGGTTAGGGTTTGGAAAGGAATCATGGGGTAAGAAGAGAAATTGGGGGAGAAGAAATGGGAGGGGTATTCTAGTAAAAGTGGGTATTTTCGTTGTTTTTATTTGAGGATAATAATATAAATCTACTATTTACAATGTATTAATAATTAAATTCTGAATTTAATACACAAAATATAGAATTATATACATTTGTATATAATCAATGGACAAGATAATTTTTTTTTTCTCTTTAAAGGCTGAGATTAATTTGTTGTGGTGACTGGTTCGTTACCCAATAGTCACCATAGAATTCCCCAAGAGGGTTTTTATTAGGGTTTTGAAATACTCTGCATCTCTCTCTCTCTACTTCTGAGTTCTCATCTAGGGTTCGCTTGCCGTTTCCTTCTCCCTTCTCTAATGTAAGTAATACGTTAATGGAAGTTTTAATCGTGTATCTATGAAAGAATGTTACGCCATAATAGTTTTCATTGCTCTTTATTAACAGACGATTATAATCATGGCGGCTGAAGAGATTGCGCCGCCGGCTATGAGCTACATACCGGAGGTGGTGTTGAAGAAGAGGAAGAACAATGAGCAGTGGGCAATCAATAGGAAATTGCAGTTACAAGAGAGGGTTAAACGTCACAAGTTTGATATGTTCATCAAGAAGCCCGATCAATTCATACGAGAATACCGCGATAAAGTAATGAATTTTTGTAATTTCTCTTTGAAATCTTAGGGCTTCTATTGTTTAATTATTGGGCGACGTGATTATCATTTACCTGGAATTTATATTGCACCTTAGGAACGTTGTTATTTGTACTAGCATGATGTTTGTTCAATTGTTCATGTATATGAGAAACCTTAAATTTATGCTGATAGAGTTCTGGACTGTGTTTGTATTTTGCTGCCTAGTTTCTGTAACTCAACCCCAACTTTTTAAATGTGCACTTAAACTATTCCAAATATTTTACCACCTGGATTGAATTGAGTTGTAGACCAAGTAGCTGGATTTTATGTTGGATTTCTCTGTTCACTCAGAATTATATATTTATGCAAGTTTTATTGTGCCTCAAAAGTGTGGTCTTGTTTAATTCTCTTAGGTTCTATATTTACTGAAGGAGCTTACGTTATATGTAGCGAAGTGGGAGATCAAGTGGACATGATAAAAGTTTTTATATAAGCTATTTTTCTTAAATCAAACCTGGTTTAATCTGGTTATTGGTGGTCTTTACTGCTGTGACAAATTTTCTTGAAGTATATGATAAGTTGTAGAATGACTAAGGACTCATACATTCTGTTTCTGTATCCAGGAATTGGACCTTGTTCGAATGAAAAGTAGGGTAAAGCGAACTAGACGAGCATCAGTGAAACCAGATTCTAAACTCATATTCGTCATTCGCATAGGAGGGTAATGTGAAATGACTTATTTTGCTTTGAACTTATTTCCGTGGTTCAATTATTTTTTAAACTTATTTATATACTCTCTTGCAGAAAAAATGACATGCACCCCAGAACTCGGAAGGTTCTCTACTCTTTGAGATTAAGGAATGTATTCAGTGGGGTGTTTGTTAAGGCAAATGAAGGAATAATGGAGATGTTGCAAAAAGTGGAGCCTTATGTAACCTATGGGTATGTCAAGTTGTTTTTCTTTGCATAGTCGATTTACTGATATAGTATTATAAGCATATACATCAACACTGAACATTCTGTTTCTGGAAGTTTTTTCTATTTAGTTGAGGATGTGTATATGCAGTTAGCAAAACCCGACATATTTTTTTTTTTGGTTTCAGATATCCCAATGTCAAGAGCGTGAAGGACTTGATTTACAAGAAAGGTGTTGTAAAACTAGACAAGCAGAGGATTCCTTTGACAGACAATAACATTGTTGAACAGGTTTCGATACTTCCATTGCTATTCACATTGCTTGTATCCTAGTTGATACTGTATTTACAACTTCTTTATCTTGATTTTATTTTGGCAGGAACTGGGCAAGCATAAGATCATATGCATAGAAGACATTGTGAGTGAAATTGCTAATGTTGGTCAACATTTTAAGGAAGTCACCAGTTTTCTCTGCCCCTTTAAACTTAACAAACCAGAAAAAGCATTGCATGGCAAGAAGAAACGATTCAGTGATGGAGGAGACTCTGGAAATCGCGAGGATCACATAAATGAGTTGATCAACAAGATGAATTAGCGTAGTAAAATTTTGATCATGTAAACGAATATTGTTAATGTTATCCCGTACTTGGAAGGGGGTCTTTTTCTGTTGGACTTTTCCAATTTTTATTATGAAACAGTATTTATGTTTGAACTTTGAAGTAGCATCATTTTCTTTTAGCATGAAAGTACCTGTATAAGATGCTACATCCATACTGTCTTGTTCTCGCTGCTTGGCCGATTGCCTTGGCCTTGAATCAGTTGAAGCAAACGGTATCATTAAATGGTCTTTGTGTTAATTTCGTGGTGCGCCTTTCTCCTATTTTGTGATGTTTGAGAAATTAAGTATACTTTCTGTTGGTGTTGGGTCATATGAGACTAACAGGTTAAAGACTTGCCACAAGAAAACAATCCATCATTAATGTGCGAATTTTGTCCTTTGTTTTTAATTCTGCAAGTCTTTCAAGAAAGTGCAGATTGTATGAATTTAGAATCTTGATTAAAGCAACATCTGAACCATTTTACATATAAGTGAGTTGGAATATAGAATTAAGGAATCCCTGAAAAAGTGCTTAGTTGTTTGAAGGGGCTTTTGGCACTTTGCACCCTGAAATTATAGGGTTTTGGCACTTTGCATCCTGAAATTATAGGGTTTTGGCACTTTGCATCCTGGAAATACAATTTAGTTGGCATTTTGCACCCTAGTGTGTGTCTTTAATAAAAAAATTCATTGATTGAAGGATATAATAATTATTTTCGAATATTTTTGGCACTTTGCACCCTAAAAGTATAGATTTTGACACTTTGTACTTTGAAATATATAATATTGGCATTTTGCACCCAAAAAATATAATTTTTTGGCATTTTCAACCCCGACTTAATATGATAATCTAAATAATGTAAATAACATGCAATATAATAGTATGTTAGATATGTAAACATGTATTTTAGATATTAAATTTATAATCTAGAGGATACTTGAAAACAAAATGAGTACAATGCCTTTTTCTTAATCCAAATTTTACTAAGAGAAAATGTTAAAAATAAGTTAGTATAATTAAAGTAAAATAAATTTAGAATAACAAGTTTATGATTGTTGTGCATAGAAATTATCATTTTATCTTTACATCGCCAACATTCATGAGTTTTTTTTTTAAGAAAAATACATTATAAAAGACATTGTCTTCAATTTGTTTTCAAGTATCCTCTAGATTATTTACTTTATATCTAAAATACACGTTTACATATCTAACGTATTATTTACATTATTTTTATTTAGATTATCATATTAAATCGGGGTTGAAAATGCCAGAAATTATATTTTTTTAATGCAAAGTGTCAATATTTTATATTTTAGAGCGTAAAGTGTCAAACTCTATACTTTTAGGGTGCAAAGTGTCAAAAATATTAAAAAATAACTATTATACCCTTCAATCAATGAATTTTTTCTTTAAAACACACACTAGGGTGCATGGTGCCAACAAATTATATTTTCAGAGTGCAAAGTATCAAAAGCCCACTATTTTCCAGAATTTGTTGGGAACATTTGAAAAATTATTAATTAAAAAAATATCGAACATTTGAAAAATTATTATGCAGTTTCCTTTTCGATCGACATAAAAGTAGAACTCTTTTATATTTTCTATGTAAACATATAATTATTCTTTTTTTATTTATAGTTTGAAAATAATTAGGAAAAATATTTTGAAGATGTGCTTACAGAAATTTAATTCTGCTTGAAACTGAAAAAGCCAATGAGGCAATTCCCAAACAGCCCTTAAGAGTTTGCCCCCAAATTTCTACAAGACAACACTGAACACTTCTTCTCAATTTTCAGAAAGCTTACAGGAAAAAAATGGAAAACGGCGACGATTGGTTGGCCACGGACAAATTAGAACACGTATTGTTCGGTTTCTTCATTTCCATCATTTCATCCCTATTGGCAGCCCGAGCCCGTTATTTTTTCATTCGCCGACGCAGTATTTGGGTCGGATCCGTCATCTCGTTTTCCTCTGGCGCCGCGAAGGAATTCGCCGACGAGCTCGGGTTTTTTAATTCAGCCGGCGCCTCCGCTAAGGACGCCGTCGCAGACCTCCTCGGCATTCTTCTAGCCGCCGCGTTGCTTTCCTCGTTATCTATTTACAAGCCCTACTCGAGCCGTGCTAGACCCGACACATTGGGTCAAAGCCCGGTGATTGACATGGTTTGAACCGGTTGAGTGGTGTGTTTTCTGTCTACATTTTTCATCTAGTCAAAATTTCTTCTCCAAATATTTGCCATTGTTTACCTAAGAATGAAGCTAGTGTAACAGTTTACTCACTGGAAGTGCAAATACTATGTAGAAGTAGGAATTAGTGTTTGCCTTTGGTAGCCAGTAATATACTTTTAAAGCTGGTCTTATCAAATTCAATTCATTAACAAGTACTATACAGTATACACCCGATAATTGGAAATACATTTGTTCTGTTTCGTGAATGGTCGGCCTTAACTAGAATTTTTTCCCACATTAATTGTACTACAGAAACATGACTGTTCTAAGCGTATTGCTTTGTATTAGATGTACTTCAACTCTTTTGGGTCATGCATTTATACCAGATTATATTGTCTTTGAATATGCTTTTGTGTTCAGTACCAAATAAAAAATAATCTCCGAAAGTTGGGGGAGATTTAGTCACCACTAGTTGTGCTCTTTTAATCTATTTGAAGCTCTGGATTGCATTCTGACATGCATAGTTATCATATCATCTTATCAATTAGTATATGCAACTTTTCTATTGCCTTTCCTCCATTCTGAAGCTATTGGCTGATAAGGGCTTCGCAATCGCGTTAGTATCTTCATCGGGCAGCTTAACCGCAGAATAAACACCTGCCCCAGCCAGAGCACCAAGGATGGGAGCTGTGAGGTACACCCATATGGCCTTATAGTTGTTTGCAGCAATTGCTGGCCCTAAAGTCCTTACCGGATTCATCGAAGCTCCTGTACTTTCCCTGTATTGCAAACAGAATATGTAATACTATAAGCTTTTATATTTCGGAAAATCATTCTTGAAATTGAGTTTCAACAATTGTTTGTCCATTTTTGGAGATATTGAGGTCCCATTATTGATCCTCATGAATTTTTATTATTGTTGACTTTTTACCCTAAGCATGTGTAACCAGTGACCACCAACTTTTTAGCATTCATTTTCTGATTTTCCTAACCGACCCTCTTTTTGCTTCCCCACATCTTTTATTGCTCCCTAACATTATTGGGTGAGCTATAGTTTGAATCCTGAATAAAAGTATATGGTAACATTTATCACACGTTTCTTAAGTTTGACTCGGACTCGACTTAATAAATAAAATATTACTTTACTCAAAATATTGTCTAATTCTAATTTCTTTTCTCTTTCAAAATGATATCTTCCATCATTACTGACTAGAACTCGTGGCTACTCTAAAAGTTGAATTATTATTGATGGAATTGGTTATAAAACTCGGGGACCTACGTCTGCACGCATCTTTAATGTGTCCACATGCTATTTAAAAAGAGAAAACAATTAAAAAAAAAAGCAAGGTTTAAACAAGAACAATTTGTGAATCTTACCCGGCTATAAGTATATTGAGCATGACAGTAGCTCCAACCGCAATTCCCGCAAGCTCACCCACCTGTTTTCACTTTGGCAAAGATGAGATCTGGATCCCCCATTGGTTTTATAACAAATTAATAAATATCTAAACAAAAGTTTTTTTTTTTTTTTTATATAGAGTAATAATTTAGCCTACTATTGCATTAATTGTTATTTCCAGATCACAAGATGTCATTTAATTGGTGATCAACTGCCTTATTGTCTGAGAAATAAATATTTTTTGTCTTTGCATTGAATGCTCATTGAAGTTTGGGATTTCAGCTGCTAACTTTTACTGTTTACTACTACTCTCCTTTAAAAATTTATGGGGCATGAACTTGTTTTACAAACAATCTTGAAAAGGGAAAAAGAAAAGTGTACTTACAGCTCTTGTATCAGTGGCTACAGCAGTGACAACAAACATGAGATTGAATGTGATTATGAACTCCAAACCAAAAGCTTGAGCATAACTCCCTGAAGGCACAGTCACACCGCCCCCCATAATCGGGTGAAAAACCGCCTTAAGCACAAATGCAGCACATATTGATGCCATTACTTGAGCTCCAATGTACACCGGAACCTGAATATATCAATCTTGATTGAATTGAATACCACATCGGAATAAAAAAAATTATATAACTGGTATTTTATTTAAGTAATGTGCAGTTTTACATTTTTCCAGGGGAAGCATTTCAGAGCAGCAAATGATATAGTGACAGCTGGATTTAGATGGGCACCGGAGATGTGCCCGGTCGAGAGTATAACGATCATAACGGCTAACCCAGTGGAGGCTGCTAGGCCGAGAAGCGTCTCCGAGCCTTGAGTCTTTTGGTTCACTATTGCTGTGGCTGTCCCTGCAAAGATGAGTATGAAGGTACCTATGAACTCTGCTCCCACCTGATTCAATTTGTAACATAAATTTATTAGAAAACTGGTCTTTATACGAGGACTGGAAATTTGGAGTGACAGTGAATGATAAAGCTTTCACCTTTCTTGCAAGGGAGACTGGAGGTGGAGGCAATGCACAAGACACAGGGGGTAAACTCCCTTCTTCTAGGTTCCATGCTTCAACTCCAAAGCATTTGCAGTTTTTAAGAAGTGATGATTTTCTTCCATGGTTGTTGTTCCTTTCGGGCCGGAATCCTCCGAAGAGAGGAGCACCAGGAGTCCCTGGGGTTACTGGTGTTGAAGGTGCTGATGCTCCATCTTCACCTTCCATTTCTCACAATGTATGATACTAATTAATGCACTAGTAATCAATAATGTAAGTTCGATCTTATGTTTTCAAAACAAGGCTTTATATTGGCCAATGTGGTTGACTTGGAGATTTGAAAAGATTCAGACAAAAGGGATAAGTGGAGGAAATTGAAGTGAGGGGAAAAGAAAGAAAGTTGATTTGGGAGTGGATGGTGGGACATTATATTGATCAATTTCTTAGCATTTGGGTGTTATATAATTAAATAAAACATTTGACCTTTTCAGACAAGAGTCATGGTTTTGCTGTACCTTCCACTTGATTTTGTATTTTCACTCAGTTCATGTACTCAATTATTTAGTCAACCATTTTTTTTTCTTTGCAATTTCTTAGTTGTCGAGAGGAGAGCTTTAGAATGGATCTCTTTATTGGTGAAATTGCAACTTTTTGCAAGGAAGCTGCACATGGATATACTATTTTTAATCAATTTCCTTGAAAATAATAATGTGATTTGTTTATGACTTGATTATTCCTCTGAAAAAAGTAATTATAACTTTATTGATGTAGGAGAAGCTCTGAGTTATAGGTACTAGATCAAGGTTATAGTCAAGTGAGCAGCTCCGAGTCTATTTGTTTAGAAGAGACAAGAAAATTAGTAATATTTTAGTGGTTTATGAAAATAATTTAATTGATTCTATGAGATTTCTAGTGAAGGTCGGTTCGTCATTCATGATTATGTGTCATAATAACAAGAAGAAGGTTAATATTGATCCGTGTTGGTCCGATTTCACTTGATTTTAGTGTTACTAGAAAAGTGCACGTGCTTTGCACGTGATTAATTAATTTCTTTTAATCAAAGTTAGAAAAGTGCACGTGCTTTGCACGTGATTAACTAATTTCTTTTAATCAAGTTAGAAAAGTGCACGTGCTTTGCACGTGATTAACTAATTTCTTTTAATCAAGTTAGATAAGTGCACGCGCTTTGCACGTGATTAATTAATTTGTTATGTTAGTTAAATAATATTATCATTTTTAATCATATTATGGTCTAAATGACATACCACATAATTTATTTGATTAAACCGCTTTAATTATTACTATGTTGTTCCCAAAAACTTAAAGTTGTTATCATAAATATCTAAAATCAGCAATTGAAAATAAAAAATGAACTATAATTACTAAGTATTTCTAATATAAAACACATGTTTACATAACTATTATTCTAAAACAACCATTTGAGCTAATGAATAATATCAATTCTTTTCTTCTTTGACTTTGATATTTCCATCTAAACCAGTTTGTGCTATTTTAATCCGTTATTTTATCAATTTCACCGATTGTTGTGGTTTTTTACATTCGTTAATCAATTCACTCATTTTCTCTGGTTTAACCAAATTTAAGTCGACTTAACTTATTATTTTGCTGATTAATTATATTTTCTCGACTATTTCACCTTTTTTTGGTCATTTTAACTCGTCTTTTTGTTCTTGTTCTTTGTGTATTTGATCAATTTTTTATTATCATGTGTTTAGTCGACGTCATCCAATATTTTACCCGTTTTCTTCATTGTTTTATCGACTTTTATCATTTTTTGTTGCTTAATTCTTTTTTATTCGATCTAACCCATTTTATCATTTTTATCATATATTTTGTAATCGAATTTTTCCCGTTAGCACCATTTTTAACCATTTATACGTTTTAATTTTTTTTAACTTAATCTAATTATAAATTTTTCAGTACTTTATTATATTTATATAGCACAAATGTGGTTTTTTTAGGTTCTCTAATGTATTATCGATTGCACCCGCTTTTACCCTGAGTTTACTTTTTTTTTTGTTTTGTTATTTTAACACGTTCTTTTACTGATTCCACCCGTTTTTGTGTTTTATCTCGTTTGTTAATCAATTTATCCATTCAATCCGATTTAACCAAATTTTAGTAGACTTTACCTATTATTATGTTGATTCAACCAATTTTCTCACCTATTTCAGCTTTTTTTGCTTGAGTAACTAATTTCTTATGTTAGTTGAATCATATAATAATTTTTCATCATATCACATAATTTTTTTGACTAAATCGCTTTAATTATTACTATGTCGTTCCCAAGAATTTAAAGTTATTATCATAAATACCTAAAGGATGTAATACAATTTCCTCCCTTAAAGTATGAAAGTGGTATCAGTTACCCCCTAAAGTATCAATTGTAACACTTATCCCCCTCTGTTATTTTTTGTAGTATTTATTCCAAAAATACCGACAACCCTTTCATAAATAATTTTTTTTATTACTTTATCAAAATAAAATTGCATCTTTATTAATTATGAATCCATTCATCCACCAAACTACATTATGTTTTATTTTCTTCATTTCTTTGTTACCTTCCTTTTTTCGATCTCAACTTTTTTTCTTCATTTTGATCGCATTCTTTTATAACCAAAGGAAACAAAATAAATGAAGAAATTGAAACATAATACTGTTTGATGGATGGATGAATGAATTCATAATTAATAAAGTTCTTTTTTTATAAAGGAATGAAGAAATTAACACATAATATTATTTGGTGTTAAACTTGAATTTTACGAGAAATAATTTGACGGATAATTAATCACATTTCGAATAATAATTTGAACCGAATATAAATTAGATAATTATCACCAAATAAAAACTCAGAAAAATATAAACAAAAAATTTGAGATAAAAAATTGAAACATAAAATAAAGAAAATCAATTGAAAAGAAATAAAGAAAAAAGTGAGATGAAAATACTAAAGAGAAATTTGAGTCCACAAAACCGAAAAAATAAAAAAAAAATGAAGAAATTAAAATATGATGTTGCTTGGTGGATGAATGGATTAATATTTAATAAAGAGATAAATTTTTAATAAATTTTTTTTATTCATTATGTAAAGGATGGGGGTGATTTTGGAATAAAAACTACAAAGCTATAACAGAGGGAGGTAAGTGTTACAATTGATACTTTAGGGAGGGGGGTAATTGATAACACCCCCATACTTTAAAGGGGGACTTGTATTTCCCCTTTACCTAAAAGGCTAAAACCAAAAGTTGAAAATAAAAAATAAACTATAATTACTAAGTATTTATAATATAAAACTACATGTCTACATAATTTTTATTCTAAGACAATCATTTGACCTAATGAACAATATCAATTCTTTTCTTCATTGACCTTTATATTTTCATCTAAACCTTCAACCAGTTTTATCGGTTATACGTATTTATTTATAAGTTCATTCATTTTCAATCACATGCCTAATCCATTTTTTAACTAATCTAACCCGTTTTTACCAATTTTTCTAAATTTTATCGAGTAAACTTGCTTTTCTACTAAGTTTAACTTTTTTTTTTTTTTGGTTATTTTAACATTTTCTTTCATCGATTTCATCTGCTTTTACATTGAGTTTACCATTTATTTTTTGTTATCCAATGTTTAGTCAATATCATTCATTTTTACCAGTTACCCATTTTTTGCCAGCTCTATCTAAAACATTTTTCTATTGATTTCACCATTTTGTTTAACATATATATTTTTAATAGAATTTTATCATTTTTCACCAATTTTAACATATCTATGTTTTGATTACAAGTTTTTCAGTTAACTAAATAGTATTTTTTGATTCCTAAGCCCAAATTATTAGGTTCTTTAATAAGTTATAATTTCATAAAAACTTAGGAAAGAAATATCGATTTTCCTGCTTTTACATTGAGTTATCATTTCGTTTTTGTTACTTTAACCCGTTCGTTCACAATTTTTTTTATGGTTTGTCCAGTTTATTAATCGATCCATTCATTCTCAAGTTAACCTATTAGTTGATTTTCACATTTGTTAATCACTCATTCTATCCGATTTAACCCAATTTTAGTCTGATTTTACTTACTCTTTTGCTTATTTAACATATTTTCTCACAAATTTCACCTTTTTTTTCCCAACTAACTCATTTTTTTTTATTTTTGTTCTTTTATCGATTTGATCTATTTTTTTGTTATCCCGTGTTTAGCCGATGTCATTCAATTTTTTTTATCGATTTTACCCATTTTTTTGCCGATTAACCTTGTTGTTTTATCAATTCAGCATTTTTTTGTTTGTTCTGTTATCTATTTGATCCATTTTTTTGTTATCGCGTGTTTAGCCGATGTCATTCCATTTTTTTTTACCGGTTTTACCCATTTTTTTGTCCGATAACCTTGTTTCTTTTATCATTCACCATTTTTTTATTTTAACTCGCTGTTCTTTCTGTATGATCCATTTTTCCATTAATTTTACTATTTTATCATATATTTTTGATCGAATTGTTGATTTTAATAATTTCAATCTTTTTACTTTTTTGGACTTAAGCTAATTATACATTTTTTTAGTTAACAAAGTAGTACTTTTTTTTTTTATTCATGTAGCATGAATGTGACATAATTTTTTTTCGGTGTCTTTAATATTTTTGAGATTCCTTAATAAATAATAATTTTTTAAGAACTTTTCAAAGAACTTTTTGAAGAAATATAGAATAACTAATTTTTTTTGTTATCATTAATGTTTTAATGAGTTGTAAAACTTTAAAAGATAATTATAAGGTTGATGTAGGATAGACTTCTTGCCTAGTTATGCTTTTAGGATTTTTTTTCTTTTACCTCATTGCCATAAAATCAATCACAATATAATTTAAATAGGGGTATATTAGTCTTCACAAAAAAGGGAAGAAATTTCCTTAGGCCAACTCGTACTTTTATATGTATATAGATATAGATATAGATAGATAGATAGATTTTAAAAAGTTGATTTAGAAAATTTGGTGAATCATTTGTAACATGATATAGAATATGTTTGGATATGAAGTTTGAATGGATCTTAAAAATCTGAAATACAATTTAAATTGAGTTTAGACCAAAAAACAATGTTGAATCAATAACTTCTATGAAGATTCAAATTGATTGATCTTTTCGCATGAAGAAGCTTAAATATCACTGGTTACCTCTATTTTGTATTCATGTATTAGTTTACCTGATTTTTCTTCCGTATTGAAACGCTCGCATATACATTATGATTAATTAGTAATGTCAACTGAGTCGGGTCTATCCAAAGTCCGATGGCTCGATCTAATTAAAATTGACTCGAACCTGAATATTTATGAGTCGTGTCGAGTTTTAGTCATTATATGAAATCCGATCAATTTATGAGCTGAACTTGAGCCTAACACGGCTCAATCCGAATAAAGTCCGAACATATAATTGTTTTAAATATTATGATTAATTATTTGGGTAGTTATAACTACTAATTTCTATTTTATTTTGAAACAAGTAAACTTTATAAAAAGTTATAATGTCAACACGTGTATGTTAGCATATCAATTTAGTACTAAGGCCAAAACCAAAAGAAAAAAGTAGATTCAAAGATTAAGAAAAAAAAAAGACAGGATAAAAGTTAACTCAAAAGGTCAATAAATTGGAGTCTCGAGACTTTAAAACTCTACTAAATGATTAACTTACCTTAAAAAATGTGGGCAAATAACTCAATCTTTCAGTTTAAATATTATTTAATGATATATACTCGTATTAATTTGCTATCAGCGTTTCGGTAATCTAAATATTTTATATGTCAAACTATTTTTTCCTATATTAACAAACCCAATATAAGCCCGATTTAGACCCGAAATCCTACATGGACCAAGTTTGAGCCAAATAAATTAGAAAATTTATGAACCGAATTTGAACCTATAACTATAAAACCCAACAATATTTGAGTTCACAAGGCCCGATAAAGCTCAACTCACAAGGCCCGATAGACAGTCCTATGATTCACACGTATGTATATATATATATATATATATATATATATATATATATATATATATATATATATATATAATTTTTTTTTTGTTCACATTGTTTGTGGACTCAGGCATTTGATCAAAATTAGCTCTTGAAGAAGCTTAGGAGATGCTATGCTTGGACAGCGAAAATCAAACTAGTACTATCTCTTCCCCAAAATTTTCACTCATTTATACAATTGATTAGTTAATTTGACAAAATTCTAAAATAATATAATATATAATTTAATTAATTTATTTCAGCAATAATTTAATAATATTATATAATACAATATATATATTAATATTTAAAGGTTTAAAATGCTATAAATATATAAAAAAATATGATTGTTAAGTCACTTACAAGACTTTACACTATAATGAAGTAAAAAAATTGATATAATGAAGTAAAAACATTTAGAGTTTAGACAGGTGAAGTAATATTTCTTAAATTTTAAAAAATAATTAAATTGCTTTATTGATGTTGTATTTTATTTGGAATATTAATATTTAGAGAATATATTCATTCACCATAAATAAATAGAGAGATTTAGGAGTAGTATTTTTCATTAATAAATTAAGTCTTAAGGATAATTAAGTTGAGTTGACTAATTCCAGCTAGCAAATTTCCTTCCACCCCGCGATTTGGGCTTGGGCCCAATTTATTTTCAGATATTTTATTCTTTATATATCTTCGCTTCTATTCTACGTGTCAGTTGTCACTTGCATTTCTCGGTGTTTTCTTTGCATTTTCTTTATTTGTTTTCAAATCTTGCAGGAAGACAAGCGTTTAGGTAATGGCTCTTTCAAGTACTTTCGTCTTTTTATCTTCTTTGCTAGGGTTTATTAATATTTTAGGGATTGCATGCAATGTTTTGTTCGGATTTGATGTTATGATATAAATTATATAATAATCCAACCATCAACATCACTTCTTTTCGGTAACTGTTATTAAAATCTGTTCGTTTTGTTTCCCCCAAAATTAATTGTTGTTCGGTTTACAAACAACAGAGCCGATTCCATATAATTCCCTAAACCCTACAATAGCTAAAATCCCTGTTGGTTATTTAATCAAAAATTAAAGTACTGCATTTCATTGGAATTTACAAATTTGGTATCGCGATTTTGACTGTGAAGGTACGCCTCGGATTATGATTAATGTACATTCATCTTTAATTTTTGTTCATGCATTCATCTTTAAAGATACAAAATCGAAGAATAATAAGAACACCAAAGGTCACCATACATCTATAAATATTATCCTCACCATTTGTCAGTATTGAAGATATAAAGCAAGTCTTTTTTGCATAAGAACATAGTCTCCAAATTCCTAAGTTAGTTATTCTTTTTGTTCTGAATGTAGTAGATAAGCAAAAACTCGATTCCTGTTATACTTTTCTTGAATAGATAAATGAATGTTCATTTCTTTAAGTTCTAGTTATTTCTGTATGATATATGCGATTATGCATTAAATACGATCTTACTGAGCCAAATCGGGTATTGTATTAGTGTGCCGATGAGATGAACTTCTTTTAATAGTCATGTCTTTGTGTGTTTCCTTGCAGTTAAACAAAACATGGATGGAGAAATGAAGCAGCAACTTATAACTACCGAATGTAACTCAGCTGATCAGCCTGCGCCAGTTTCGGCAATGCTAGGCTCTGCTTCTCCTCTTGGTGAACCGATATCTGTGTTGCCAGCAGATCCTCTCAATCCTGAGGTTGTATCTTCTAAACTGATATAGACTCTCTCTCTCTCTCTATATATATATATATATGTGTGTGTGTGTTTGTGTGTGCGCCTTTCTCTCTTTCTCTCTCTTTGTGTGGGATAGATCTTGCCCAAACCCAGCTTGGACATGCTCAACCAATCACAAGGCCGCCAGTGCAATACGCTTACTTTGTGATTGGTTGGGTACGTTAGGCTGACACAAGAGTTAATCCAGAGTTGTAGTAAGTCCCGAGAGGTTGCCCTTGTTATGAAGGAGGTTGAGAGGGAGATGTGGGACACGCCATTACAAGTATGCAATGCGCTATTGCTTTTAACATACTGTTACTCAACATGCAGAGTGAGAAAAATGATGCCAGGATACTTGAGTTGGTAAGAAAACTAGATGAGAAGCAGAAGTACATTGAAGTACTAGAAGAAAGACTAGAAGCGGTGAATAATCTCAGAGATGAAAATGAAACACTCGAGCAAAAAATGAAAGAGATGAAAGAGCAATTGGAGCTAAAAAGTGAGGAACTTGAAAATACCACTCAAATGAATTTCAGACTAGTTATAGAACTACGTAAAAGTAATGATGAGCTGCATGACTCTCGTGGAGAATTAATATCGGTATGAATTTTTGAATTGATATTTGGTAATGCAAGTTCTATTTATATTATATTTTATAGCATACCAGATTTCAGGAGTTCGAAAGGGTTTAAATGCCATTACTATGTATGGATATATACAATTGATCAATTTATCTTTTCTTTTCAGGCCATGAGTAAAATTGTGAGTGGAAGCGATGTTAATATCAGAGTAAAGAGAATGGGTGAACTTGATATTATGGTCTTTATCAACTCATGCAGGCTGAAATTTCCACCTGAAGAAGTCGAGATTGCAGCTGCCGAACTGTGCTCCTTATACCAAAATGAACTGCAAAATCCTAACTGGCACCCATTCCTAGTTATTACAAATGATTCAGGAAAATGTCAGGTGAATTTCTGATGAATTTTACTCTTCCTGTGTCTGGCTTTGATATTGTAAAATTGTTTGAAACATTGGGAATCACTGGGCAAGTTTTAACTTCTCCTAATATTGTCGATGCATAATGTAGGAATTGTTGAATGAGAATGATGAAATGCTAAAAGATCTCAAGCAAAAATGTGGGGATGAAGTTTATGATGAAGTTACGGCAGCTTTAAAAGATCTCAACATATATAATCCAAGTGGTCGCTATGTAGTTCCAGAGTTGTGGAATTTTAGTGAAGATAGAAAGGCCACTCTAAAGGAAGCCATCCATTGCATTTTCGAGCAATTGAAGGACTCATCAAGCACGCAAAATCTTGAAAACGGATTGCCGCTGGGAAAAGCCCTTACTTAGAAGTTTATTTAGGAGTATTGATTCGTGTCATTTGGTTTACCGTTTGGTTTTTATGAAGCATATGTATGCATTCAAGTTATGGCTCAGTGTTTTGTTATGGTGGAGATTTTGGGTGGGTGTTAAGAATTTGTGTTTAATATTATGGAACTAAGTGTTATGTTATGGTGGAGATTTTGTGTTTAATATTATGGAACTAGAAGTAATCTTGGCGTAATTGTTTCACCACTCAAGTATGTTAATTGTACCTCTTTTTCATATTTGCATGTTAGTTACTTCTTTCTTTTAGGCTTTAGCATATTGAAACAAACACATTAAATAAATGATGCAAGTATACGTTGACTTGATAGCAAATTACCCTTAAAGACATTCTTGACTGGACCAAGTTTAGGAAATTTTCCTATACTTTGTGGTTGCATCATTGTGAGAACATTACATCATCATAATTAATGATGTGTTTTTTCAACCACATGCTTTTTTAATTCAATTATGCATTGTTAAAAGAAAGTTCCCACATAAAAAAGTATGTTCCGTCTCTTTCTTTTTGCAAATTGAAACACACACAAATACAATTATGATTCACATATATACAATGAGTTGACTTCAAATTACCGCATGTTATGTCTGAAAGTCGATTACTTCCCTAGTTCCCTTTGATAAATCAAATGATAACAAATCTCATTTATATATTTTGTAACAATGGTTCATAACCTCCTCCTTAGTTTTCTATCATGTATAGTGTCATTACTTATTAGGAATTTCACATGAGGTGAATTGTATACTAAGAAAATTATGTGGAGTAAGGTATCCATTAAATAGGGGTGGCAAATGGATAACCCGGATCGAATTTTGACTGGATCCTTGTGGATCGGATCTCAAATGGATCGGATCCTAAATGGATCTATAATGATGGATTCATTTAGGATCCGATCCAAATCGAATCCGGGTGAAAAAATTTCGGATCCACCATGGATCCGAATAGATTCATAGTAGATCCACAGTGGATTCGTCATGGATCCATCATGGATCCAAAGTGGATTTTAAGCCAATTTTAAGTGGATTTAAAATTTTTCCTAAAACTAGTCATTTGAAATTCACTTTAAAAAATGTCCATATTGTATACTTTCAAAAATTACAATTTGATCCCATATCTTCAAAAAACCTAGAATTGCAATTCAGTCCATAATTTTCAAAAAATTAAAATTTGCAATTCGGCTACTATTTTTTAGAAATACAAATTGCACTTTTGATCCCTCAATTTTTGAAAATTGCAATTTTGACCCCAAATTTTCGAACAACCCAGAATGACAATTCAGCCCATAATTTTCCTAAATTAAAATTTTCAATTCGAACCCTGATTTCAGGAACCGAATTTGCAACTTTGGTCCCTAAATTTTTGGATATTGCAATTTTGACCCTAGATTTTTGAAAAATCAAGAATTGCAATTCAGTCCAGTATTTTAAGAAAATAAAAAGTTTCAATTCGCCCATGATTTTCAGAAAATCAAATTTGCACTTTTAGTCCCTCAATTTTCGGAAATTACAATTTGACCCCAAATTTTTGAAAAACCAAGAATTTCTATTCAGTTAATTTCGGAAGATTAAAATTTTCAATCCGGAACCTGATTTTCAAAAATTCAAATTTGCACTTTTGGTCCCTTAATTTTCAAAAATTGCCATTTGACCCCATATTTTCGAAAAACCAAAAGTTCCAATTCAGTCCAAAATTTTCAGAAAATTAGGATTTTCAATTCGGCCCTAGATTTTCTGAAATCCGAATTTGCACTTTTGGTCCCTCAATTTTCAAAAATTATAACATTGCCCCAAATCGATTTATTCGATTTTATCCCCAAATCAACAACAAGAATTAACTCATAGAGCAAATTATAAGGCACGATTGGTTATAATTTTTGAAAATTGAATAAATCGATTTGGGGCAAATTTATAATTTTTGAAAATTGAGGGACCAAAAGAGCAAATTTGGATTTCAGAAAATCTCGTGCCCAATTGAAAATCCTAATTTTCTGAAAATTCTGGACTGAATTGGAACTCTGGGTTTTTCGAAAATCTGGGGTCAAATGGCAATTTTTGAAAATTAAGGGACCAAAAGTGCAATTTGGATATTTGAAAAACAGGTGCCGAATTGAAAATTTTAATCTTCTATAAATTATTGATTGAATTGCAGTTCTTATTTTTTTTAAATATGGGGTCAAATTGCAATTTTTGAAAATTAAGGGACCAAAAGTAAAATTTTGGATTTCTGAAAATCAGTGGCCGAAATGAAAATTTTGATCTTCCCAAATAAACTGAATTGTAATTCTGGGTTTTCAAAAATCTTAGATCAAATTGTAATTTTTGAAAATTGAGGGACCAAAAGTGTAAATTTGGATTTCTGAAAATTTTGGCCAAATTGACTTTTTTTTTAAAATTTTATGAGAATTCTGAACTGAAACGCAATTCTTGGTTTTTCAAAAAATCTGGGGTCAAATTATAATTTCCAAAAATTGAGGGACTAAAAGTGCAAATTTGATTTTCTGAAAATCATGGGCGAATTGAAACTTTTTATTTTCTTAAAATACTGGACTGAATTGCAATTCTTGATTTTTCAAAAATCTAGGGTCAAAATTGCAATATCCAAAAATTTAGGGACCAAAGTTGCAAATTCGGTTCCTGGAATCAGGGTTCGAATTGAAAATTTTAATTTAGGAATATTATGGGCTGAATTGTAATTTTTGGGTTCTTAAAAAATCTGGGGTCAAATGGCAATTTTCATCCAAATTTGGTAGCATTTACTTTTTAATTCATCCAAATTTGAATCCAACAATGAATTCGGTGGATCCTTTAGTGGATCCGATGGATCCATTACTGGATCCATCACAATCAATTATTTGTATGTGTAGATCCATATTGGATCCAAATTTTATAAGATCCGATCCAAGTGAACATTTAATGGATTTTTATGAATCGGATCCTTTAAATTTGGATCGGATTTGATTTAGATCCATGGATCTGATCCATATTGCCAGCCCTACCATTAAATAATGTTCCAGTTGGGTAAAATATTAATTATATAGACACATCAACATGATAAAAATAAACATAATGTGTTATCAAAAGAAGGTTAAATTTGTCATTTTCTGAATCAAAGTAAAAAAAATTGATGGTGATATACTCATTATTATTTTTCACATGACGTAATTATACATATTCTTATATTATGCGCAATAAACATTTCACGTAGAAATGAAGCACAAAAAACCTCATATGAATTACGTTGAGACGTTGTATGTGGGCTTCGCCTGCTGCTTATAACAATTAACAATTCTTAAATGGAACTTCTTAGACTTTCAAGCTTGGAATTAAAGAAATTTTAGCAAAAAGGTAACTGAGAAAAGTTGAAAACTAGTAATAAAGAATTGGGAATCGAGACTTTATAAATTTTACAGATAGATGAAACTCTTCTCATATTTTAAACTTAAACTAAAGCCAATAATATTAGAAGAGAAAAAAGTTTAGTTTAATAAATTTTCATAAACTTAAAAATGTATTTTTTTCTTTCTAATTCATCCGAATCATGATCATTTTAAAGCTTCGTTTGAACTTGCAAAGGCCTTGTAGTATATACTATGGTACCAAATATGACATTCAAGGATGTATCAACTAAGTATTAATCCCTCTATCTGCATATTAGTACAGTGTAATTTTTTCTATAATCCTTAGTATGAGTAGTTAGACATAAGCTCAATATAAATCTAAAAGGCAAAATTGCAAAAATCGTCTCAAACTAATTACTAATTTTGGATTTTCGTCCCAAACTATTTAATTTGGTGAATTTCGTCCCGTAATTTAATATTTTTTTGGAATATCGTCCCACCATAATTATAAGACGGATTGCGCATTTACCGATCAATTATCACATGGCTGCTTAAGTGTCATGACATGGTAAATGTTAACATGAATAATTATATAATATTACAGATTTCGTCGCAAATTAATTACAAGATTGAACGTCAAATTAGAAATTTAATATTAGGATTAAATTCATACAAAATGGTAAATTATGGGACGAAATTTGGCGAGTTGATATAGTTTGGGACGATAAAACAAAATTAGTAATTAGTTTGGGACGATATTCCAAAAAAATATTAAATTATGGTATGAAATTCGTCAAATTAAATAATTTGGGACGAAAACACAAAACTAATAATTAATTTGGAATGTTTTCTGCAATTTTACCAATCTAAAATTCAAAAAGATTTATAAATCAAATATGATTCTATAGCCGTGAAACCTGACAATAATTGAGTTCGAATTTACACTTGTCAAATTCGTAGGGTGTTTTTTGCATTTTACCCCATTTATTCTCATTAGTTCGTTCATGCTTCTGGGCGCCAAAATGGCATGACCTGCAAACCAAGAATCATTCCGTACATCTGCAGAATGTGTGAATTACTTTATCATGTCCCTTTTACAGAGAATACAAGTGATAATAAATACACTTCACAATTCACATTCCGATTGGAACCCTAACCTAAAAATCTCCTCTGCAAATATCCATGGCGACGTCGAAACAGAGTAAAAGAAAACGAAATCACCCGAAGAAGAAACCCAAAATCGAAACCCTTCTCGAACCCTTTCCCAAAGACCAGCTCATCAACCTCGTCATCGAACTCTCTTTATCCCACAATTCTCTCTTCGCACTAATTAAATCCGTCGCCGATAAAGACATATCTCACCGCAGAATTTTCGCCCACGGATTACCGTTGGACGCCACGGCCTATGCAGTTGAATCCACATTTCAGGTGTTCGGCAAAATTGAGGATTTGAATGTCGTCACTGATCGCGCCACCGGTAATTGTAAAGGCTACGCGTTTATTACTTTTAAGCACCGTAAATCTGCTATAAAGTTGTTGAAATACCCTAGGGCTATCACAATTGGCAATCGTGTAATTTTGTGCAAATTGGCGTCAACCGGATCCCAACAACAGCAGCATTTTTCATGTTCATCATTGTCTTTGGATTATCCTCAACGGAAGATTTATGTGAGTAATGTGCCTGTCAATGCTACTGTAGGGCAGTTGAGATGTTTCTTTGAGATGTTTGGAGAGATTGAGAGTGGGCCCACAGGGTTTGATCCCATAACTGGCAAGTTTACCAAAGGGTATGCAATTTTTGTGTTTAAGACCGTTGATGGATCGAAAAAGGTTTTGGAGGAGCCATATAAGATGTTTGAAGGGAGGATTCATCTTCATTGTCAGAGGGCAGTGTCGTCTATAACCGCTACTAATTTGCAGCCGATGGTGCAGCCACAAATGCCGGTTAACATGGCTTTCTTGGGGCAGCAGGCAGGACTGGTTACAATTCCTTTGTATGGTGGTGGGAGTTCGATTGCCAATGCAAATTTGGATATTGAGTTGGAGAACTTCTACAAGGACGTCTACTCTAAATCGCACTTGGAACAAGTCACTGCGGCGAATAATATAACTGTGAGTTGTTTCTTTCCATTAGATTATTCATACTATATAGAGAGAGAGTTTTAAGTATGTATTATCTTGCCAGTATGAACTATCACATACCTACTGCTTTTAACATAGTGTAACTTCTTAATATGCAGAGTGAGAAAGAGGATACTCCAAAAAACCTAGTTGAGATAAATGAGAAGCAGAAACGCATTGAAGTACTTGAAGAAAAACTGGAAGCCGTGAAGAATCTGAAAGATAAAGATGATCAGAGAATTGGGGAGTTGAATGAGCAAGTTCTTGCATTGGAAGACTTAAATAAAATGCTAGTTCTAAAGGATCGCCAAAGTAATGACAAGCTGCAGGAGGCTCATAAAGCACTAATAGAGGTAAGATATCTTTAACGGGTCATTTCATCTTACAATTTCTATAATCATAGTGATAGGATACCATGTTTCAGGAATTCTAAATGTCTTCATTGAGGTCTGATTTTTCCAATTTCTATATATAGAGTGTTTTACACATTATTATCTTGTTTTAACATAGTGTAACTACTCAACTTGCAGAGTGAGAGAGAGGAGACTTCGAAAAAGTTACTCGAGTTAGAAACCAGACTCGATGAAAAGCAAAAAGAAATTGGAATACTCAACGAAAGACTAGAAGCAATGAAGAGTCTGAAAGACAAAGATGATTTAGCTTTAGTACGTGATATGAAAATCGCAAATCAAATGCTAGTTGTTAAAGATCGCCGTAGTAATGACCAGCTGCAGGAGACTCGTAGAGCACTAATAGAGGTATAATATCTTCTATCGGTCATATGATACAATATCTATAATCTTTGTTTTTTGGTTGTGATCTGTTATTTCGTGTTTTTGTTCACAAGATTTTTGCTTGATGTCTATGGCTTCAATAGTTCATGTTGTTTTACTAGTTGTATGTTAAAGTATGAATAGAAGAACAATTACAAGAAAACTTGAGTCTAAGAGTTCCTCTTTTTTATTCGAGATGTAATAATCATTGTCACAGGGGTAGGTGTTCTTGCATCTTACTCCAACCCCAAATACAATTCCTAAATGGCACCTGAGTTTGTCTTCATTGGGTTCTGATCATTACAAGTATTATTAATTTAATTTCTTAGGGCATGCGTGATTTGACAACTAGTCGCAGTGTTAATATCGGGGTGAAGATGATGGGCGAACTTGATGAAAGGATCTTTATTAACTCATGCAAGTTGAGGTTCCCACCTGAAGAAGCTGGGATTAAGGCTCTCAAATTGTGCTCCTTTTGGCAAGATAAATTGAGTGATGCTACATGGTACCCATACCAAATTACTGCAGATGATTTACATCAGGTGGATTTTTATTGAATCTTAAGCTCTTGCCTCTAATTTTGTATTCTTATAGTATATGTTTGGTACACGTTATGAATCACGTGTTGTGGGTAAGAATTTCATTTCTCCTAATATTGTTGCATAATGTAGGAATTGTTGAATGAGGATGATGAATTGCTACGAGACCTTAAGAAGGAGTGGGGTGATGAAATTTACGATGCTGTTACGGAAGCCTTGAAGGACATGAACGAATATAATCCAAGCGGTCGTTATGTGGTTCCAGAGTTGTGGAATTTTAAAGAAGATAGAAAGTCCCCCTTAGATGAAGTTATACGTTACATCTTCGCGCAATTGAAGTCATTCAAGCGTAAGAGATATTGAAATCAAGTGTGCAGAGCATCTTACTTCATGATGGCCATTAGATGTGTATGTTATTAGGTTTACAGATTTGGTAATTTATGAGACACATGTAAGCTCTGTAGATGCATATGTTGATGACATCACATAGTAGATAGCTAATTTGAGACTTGGTGGCTTTAATTTGATCTCCATGACTGAAAGTGTGAAACATTGGGTTCTCAAAAAAAAAAAAGGTGTGAAACATTGGAGGTTTTAATTTGAGTTGAAGCTAAGTAGATATTATGGAAATAGTGTAGTACTACTAATTTGACTGAAATAGTATGTTAATGTTAATATGTTTATGATGAATTTAGCAATTTGAGTAAACACCAACTGGCTTTACGAATTGTTTAAAAAGAACCACCCAGTCCCAAACTCAGTATAATAAAGAAGCCAAGCTTCTTTCACTAAACACTCGGAAAACTACAAGGAAAAAAACAAACATAACATGTAAGTTGCAACTATTTATTGAATGTTTCATGTGCAAAAGATGTGAAAACGCTAGAGATGTGGCGTCCCCTGAAAAGAGGAGCGCGTGAATCTCCCCGCCACGTTCCCCACCCCGCCCCCGAGCCCCCTCCGCTGGAGACGGTTTCTCCACCCAGCCCCGATAGCGCCTCGGCCCCTGCGGCTGTCATTGGAGATGGCCTAATAACATACGAAACGAAGCTACTATAGTTCAATTTTGGGTCACGTTGGGTTTCATAAATAGACTTAGGAAATATTACTTATTGAGTTTATTGATTCCTATCTTCTCATTTAAGATATAACCAAATATAAATATCGGTCCAGGATAAAAATCAATATTAAGCTAGATAATAATATTGAGTTGGACCCATGATATCTAATGTTAAATTCAATTGGAAAAGTATTTTACATCCTTAACCTTCTTGTGTGACCAAAATTTAAGACTCATTTGTCATTATTTATTGAACACAAATATATAATTTAATTATTATCTTATTTTTTATCTTCAATAAAAGCATTCCAAATATAATAAGTTATAAAAAAACATTAATAGAAATGCAATCATACAAACAAGCGTTACCTTAGTACTTGAAGTTGTCAGCAGACAAAATGAGATGTTTGTGAATTTAGGATATGTAACAAAATATATACGTAAAACTAAAATCTTGAATTGAAATTGAAATACAAGAAACGATATAATAATTACAGTTAATATAATATGAACAGAAACTTAAAACATAATTAACGAAAAATTATTCAACTCGAGGCTTGTATGAAAATACAGTGTTCTTAAGACAAATTCGCTCCCTCACTCATCCGGTTCGTGTTCGAGGTAACTTGCAACAATGGTATTAGCAATGAAGCTTTGCACCAAGCCTTTGCTAATTGAACTGAAACTTCTTAGAATTCGGAAATGAAGAAGAAGATGATTTTTTTTGTGTGCTAAAATTGAAGAATGAAGCCATAGGTAGGCAAAATCGAAACAAGAAAATTAATGGAGATTTCCGTTTCGGGGGTTACAACAAAATTGAGCCCGTCCAAAAGTCTCCAAATTGGGCTATGTTCGTGTCCTCAGATCGCGAGCAAGCACAAGTCTTGAAGAGACGAAGCAAATTTCGATCCATGATTTGCACCCCCTGCATACAAAGGAAGAGGTTTTTTTTTGTAGCTAAGTAATAACACTAGTACATTGCAAAATTATATATAAACCTCAAGTTTTTTTATCTCACTTCTTTTCTTTCATTTCAAGAGGTGATATTTGAGTGTCAATTTTTCATTAATCCGAACTCCGATTTGAGAGTCAATTTTTCATTTCAAGAGGTGATATATAATAAAAGTTATGGAATATTCCCTGTTGGGAAAAACCGGTTTTAAGATTATCAAAACTTGAATACAAAATTGAAACTGAAACAAACAAACCAATTTGAACAGTAACCGAAAATATAGTCAGTTAAAAAAAAATCAAACAGATAAATTAAAATTAACTTATCTCACAATTCTGTATTGTAACAGAATTGTTCCAACCAAATCGCAGAAATGATCCTGCTTGCCTTGAAGAAATTATCGACCCACTTCCGGTGCAATTGGGAACACGAACACTTCTTCCAGGATAATTTGGCTACAAGAATTCCTCTACTGCATAGTAGCAGAAATTCTACCTCGAAGAACACTCAAGAGCAGAAAAGTAACCCAGAACTATTTTTCTCAGAATGGATTTCGAGTTGAGAGAGAACAGTGTTGTTGTTCGTTGGTGTGTCTCTGAAATGAGAAATGACACTGATATATATAGGACTAGGGGGGAGCCTTTGGCAATAAAATCGCCCATTAAATCTGAATAAAAACGGCTGAAACGTTTTTGATTTAATTTCCGTAACTGTCACTTTAAATTCCGTAACTGAAAGCTGCAGAATTAACTTTAAACTGTTACTATTTCAATTTCGAATATTTAAATTCAAATTCAAATTTAATTCGAAATTCATCCAAAAAGATAAGTCCGAGACGAGACAATTCGCCCAAACGCCCCAGCCCAGCTGGGCCCAGCCCAGCCCAGCCCAGATCCGAGCCGAGTCGGGCGGGCGGCGGCGGCGCGCGTGGTGTATTCACATGATCCCCTTTGTAAAGACTTATACCAAGTCTAAACACTTAAGTTCATATATACTAGTACACACATTTAAAATAAGTCAATGTGGGACATATGAAGAGTTTGAAACTTTTCAACTTCCTCACAAGGCCTTAATTAGTCTTGGACCAATGAGGGACAAGCCCACATACAATTATCTTTATTGAATTTTAATTTCCCCAATAAATCTATATATATAACATATTTATCTATGGATTCCAACCTTTAATTAGGTATCCATAAACATAATTACAACATTCCCTTCGTCCCATTTTTTTTATCCCTTGGTACAATTGACCAATCAACTCGACTAAATTTATAAAAATTTTAATAAATAATTTAATTAATATATTTCACTAATAAGTTGATCATATCATACGAAACCATATATATTAATATTTAAAAAGTTTACCACAACACAAATGTGAATAATTCAAAATGATAAGTCACTTAAACGATTGAAGAGTTTGACTGAGTACCGTGGCTAATGAAGTAAAAAAAATCGGACGGAGGGAGATATTTAGTTCACTTTTTATTATATTTCAAAATGAACAATATTATCTTTCTCTCATATAAGTAATCAAATAATACCATATGCAAAGATTTTGACTCTTTGAAAAATTTAAAGTGTTTAGTGTAAATCACTTTGTTATCGTGCGTGCATCCACCCGCCCGCCCAACACGTTAATTCAGACGAGGGAAGCGGCAAGCCGGCCCATCCCTTGGTAGCTCAAGGGTTGAGTATTTTTTTTTTTTGCCATTTTTAGCCCCTAAGGCCATATCAAGTGACTCATCAACCTAAGTACAGCTTTCTCTCAGATTCTCCATTGTTGCCACCGTTGTTACTACCGTATGTGCCATTGCCCCCGTTGTTGTTACCGCGTATGTCATTGCCACCGTTGTTGTTACTGCATGTGCCGAGATTGGACGAATCTCCAGATGAAGCTCCAAATACATTATTTATTAATTTATTAATCAATGTTAAAGAAAATATCAAAAAAATCTTTGAAAATTAGGCTTTACAATAAGTCATACCCTATATACTATTCTTGATGGCAAACAAAAATGCTTTTTTTAACATAATAAATCATACCAGAAACTACCAACGAAAAGATGAGAAGATGAAAAATTAGAATAATCAACAAATTAACCATGAATCTTCTACACAGTAAATATAAGCTTATGCACACAATGTCATATAGAATTAGATTTAATACATGGGGTTGGATGAATGACACATAGACATGAAATGACAAAATATTGTCATTTTATGCTCATGTGTCACTCATCCAACACTCGGGTGGATTAAATCCACCAGTGTAGGTACTAATTTTTCACAGAATTAAAATTATCTCAAGAGTAATCTAACATTTATGTATTAATTAATTAATGTTAAAAAAAATATATTTATTAATTGAATTTTAGAAAACAATTATTAGTTAGAGTTAAAAAAAATATACTCCCTCTATTTCATATTAATTGACACATTTCTTGTTTTGCATGGAGTAAGAAACATCATCATTATATATTTTTTTTATGGCAAAATATTTCAAATACCCTTTATAATGATGATTACTTTTTAATTTTTTATTAGTAAGTTGTGACCATTGAATTTTCCAGACTATTGAGTTTCCGAACTTAAATATAAGAAAGGGACAAAATAGAAAAAAAAACTTTAAAAACTCAAATATACTAATTAATTTGAAAAAAAATTAATAAATATGCCAAATAATATAAAACATATGGTGTATATTTTTTTAATTAGTTATTTTTTTCAATTAGTTCTTTCAATTTGTGCAAAAGTGTTGGCCACCTACATATTAAGCCAAGGACCAGCGCGTGAATCGATCGATGGGTGAGATAAGCTGGACCCCTTCGAACTGGCTTTAAACTTGAAGCACAATACCTCAAGAACATTACCCGTAAATAGAAAAAATATCATTTTTTTTGACATAGTCCATTAAGTCCAGCCATGGACTTGCCTACTCCAAGTTTCTCCTTAGTCATTCTAGATGATTTCAATATTTTAGTTAACAAAAAGGGTTCCATTCGGTTCTCGAGATTTGCTGTCATGATCCTGCGAATTGGGCCTCATTCATTACCAGTAATTAATTATGACTCTTCGGACTTCGGGCGCCAAAATCGGCGTGCCTTGCAGACGCCGACTCTAGGTCTCCATCATTAGATATTCTCTTTTTCTCTGTCTCAGTATTATTTATCTTCGGTTTCTCTGCATTTCTCAGTTTTACTGCATACTGCAGAGGTAATTGGGTTTCCTTTTGGGGCTTCTTTCTCAACTTTTCTCTGCAATTTTGTATTTTGCTTATCAGAAAGCATTCGTTCTTACAATGTAACTCTTGCGTGCAGTGATTCTTCTAAACTACAAAGTTTAAGGCAGGCGTACAGGGTAAATGTTCTTTAATTACTGTTTATCTTCCTTTGTCAAGGTTGTTAATGTTGTTTGGTTTCCCTGCTTCTTGTTCATCGGTTTTATTTCGAAAGTAAATGTAGCACTTGTAGATATTAGTTATGTTTTTATTCTTATTTTTGTGTCATTAGCAGTGGACTAGACGCGAATTGTTACTTGTTTTCCCAAGATATTTTTTTGGCGCTCAGAGTTATATTTTGTCCCTGTCTTTGCAAGTTGCAACTATGGAAGTTTGGGATTTTGTGTTTTATGACTTCAGCTTTCAATGAGCTTCGTAACCCCTGATTTTGGTTTGTTTTAAGAGAGTTTTGCTGCGTAATCTTTGAAATTAACTAAGCTTGCATTTGATACAATTTTTTGGCAACCCTTATTCCAAGTTGATTAATATTATATATACACATTGTGTGTGTGTGTGTGCCCCCTCGACGGTTTAAGTGATATTTGGGCATAGGGATCATTTGAGATTTTATACAAAATGACACTCAGGCACCATGGACATAACTACAAGAAACGAGATAGGTGAGAGCTCCAAGAGGCGGCGGAGTACGGGGACCCCTGAAGGTGGCTCCGAGGCAATGGAAATGTCCTCTGCTCCATTTGGTGAACCAACATTTCCTGCTGAGCATAATAAATATATCCCAAACTGTCAAGTTCATGAAAACAACTCGGTATTTCACGATAAGAACGATAACAATATTGCTGTTCAACTCGTGCGTGGGGCTGTGTTGCCTGGAGATAGAGCTCATGTGAATTCCCTCAACCCTGATGTTGTAGCTTCTCAACTGATGCAGGGTATAGCTCAGGTCAAGAGCTAACCTTTTTTTAATCTCTCTCTTACTCTCTTCCTCTCAAATTATGTAATCGACATCTCTACCTTATGCAGTTTCCTGCATTGGTCGATAAGCTTACACAAGATTGTGTCCAGAGTCGGAGAAATTTAAAGTCCTTAGAGGCAGCTCTTGAAATTGAAAAGGCTGAGAGAGAGAGGTGGGAAAACCTATACAAGGACCTTTACTCCAAGATGCGCATCGAGCAGGTCCAAGCGTAGTATATCATATTACGATGTCGTATTAATTTCAAATATTCATGTTCTTATAGTTTTGTTCAGTGTAAATTAATAAACTTATCATTGATTTTACACTAATGTATTGCTACGTACATGACTACATGTAGAGTGAGAAAGAGGAGGCTTCCCTAAAGATTCCTGAGTCAGAAAGAGAACCAGACCCGATGCAGAAAGATACTGAAGTCGTCGTGCAGATGCAGAGTGAGAAAGAGGAGTATCTCATAAAGATACTTAAATTAGAAAGAGAGAAAGAGGAGGCTCACATAAAGATACTTGAATTAGTAAGAGAGAAAGAGGAGGCTCACATAAAGATACTTGAATTAGAAAGAGAGAAAGAGGGGGCTCACAGGATACTTGAATTAGAAAGAGAGCTAGATGCGATGCAGAAAAACATCAAACTTTTAGAAGAAAAGCTGGAACTGATGAAGAATCTCAAAGATGGAAATGATATGAAAATTAGGGAGTTGAATGAGAAAGTTCATGATTTGGAAATAAAAAATAAAGAACTAACTGTGCAATGTCACCGAAGTGATAAAATTAAGAAGTTGAATAAGAAAGTTCATGATTTGGAAATAAAAAATCAAAAACTAATTGTGCAAAATCACCGAAGTGATAAAGAGCTGGCTCATGCTCGAAGAGCACTATCGCAGGTATGATGTCATGTACTGGTCATTTGATCTTACAATTCCTTTAATCTTTGTGAGAGGGCACCGTGTTTCAGGAATTCAAAAGGGTATAGTTAAGGGTGACAAATGGGCGAATTGGCTGAAAATCTGCTGTGTCAAAATTGCGTTGGGTTGGGTCAGTCATTTTATATTTTATTTTATGAGTTTGCTAGTGTGATGTATTGTGTTGAGTAGTTATTAACATACAAGATAAGCTTAAGAAAAATACAGTCACATATAGATACAGATTTTTCTTATGGAGATTAATATTATAAATTGTATATAAACAGTAAATAGGGATGATTATCAATATACTCACTGCAATTAAACAAAACTTCCTAAAAAAATGTGCGTCTTGCTTTTAAGCTTTAACATAATGTTACTCAACATGCAGAGTGTGTTAAAAGACCTTGATAAAAATCAGAGAATATACAAACTAGCAGAGATGAAGGATCGGCCAGGTAAAGATGTTCTAGCTTTCAAGCAAAAGATGAAGGAGATGAATAAGGAATTGGAGCTTATTGCTGAGCTACGTGATGCTCATGAAGAACTTATGTTGGTATGATATATGTAATAGCTATTTGAATACCAAGTTTGATATATTTATAAAAGTTTCAGGAATTCAATAAATGCTGATGTTTATGGCATGAATGTTGTTTCTCTAGTTGTGAAACGAAACATGAGCAGAAGAGCAAACAAGGATCAAATGGTTAGGTGTTCTCTGATAGTTCCATTTTATCATTTTCTTTTCCAGGGCATGAGTGATATTTTGAGTGGAAGCAATGTTAATTTTAGGGTAAAGAGAATGGGTGAACTTGATGTCGAGATTTTTATGAACTCATGTAAGCTGAAATTCCCACCTGAAAAAGCTGAGAGCAAGGCCCGCGAACTGTGCCTCTTTTGGCAAAAGCAACTGAATAATCCTAAGTGGAAGCCTTTCGAAATTACTGTGGACAAAAATGGGAATACTCAGGTAATGTTGGTGCTCTAAGTTATGGAACCACTTGTGGGCAAAAATTAAAGCATTTCTCCTAATATTGCTCCTAATATTGCTGCTGCTTCATATTGTAGGAATTGTTGAAGGAAGATGATAAATTGCTACTAAACCTGAAGCAGGTATGGGGTGATGAAATTTACAATGCAGTTACGACAACCTTAAAGGACTTAACTGATTGTAATTCAATTGAGGAGCTGCTTGCATTTGATCCAATAGATCGCTGCCCAGTTCCCGTGTTGTGGAACACAATAGATCGCTGCCCAGTTCCCGTGTTGTGGAACTCAAAAGAAGATAGAAAAGCCACCTTGGGTGAAGTTATCCGTTACATGTGCTCGGAATTAGAGTCACTCAAGAGCAAAAGATCTTAAAGTCTTAAGAGTGCAATTCCCATACTACTACATGGTAGTTGGAAGTCTTTACTGATGGTTTGTGAATGAAGAAATGGATATCTTATCATAAGAAACTTAGTTGGGTTTTAATCTTTTGGAGCTAAGTAGATTTTATGGTAATCTTTTGGAGCGAGGTAGAATTATGGAAATTGTACTTTCGATTAATTTGACTAGGTATTTTCTGAAAAAAGATGCCAATTCAATCTCTTGTATATGCAATGTTAAATGTTTGGAAAATGATCTGCTGGGTTGGTGATTTATGTCTGAAAGTGACATATTGGCGTAGTTGATTCACCTTTCAATTTCATATAAATATAAGAATTAGAAAAAAGAAGTCCGCATGGGCAGCTCAATCGGTCTCAGAGGGGGAAGTTGGAACAAGTGACCAAGGATCGAACCTCACCAGCGGCAGTGTGGGAGCAATCTCTCAAAAAAATGAGGGGGCTCCTTGTGTGCAGTGAGTACTGGTCCCAGCCTCTGTTGCCGGTTGAGTCACCATGATTTACCTCCTCTCACAATCCCGTCGGACAGGGAGGTGCTCAAAAAAATGAGGGGGCTCCTTGTGTGCAGTGAGTACTGGTCCCAGCCTCTGTTGCCGGTTGAGTCACCATGATTTACCTCCTCTCACAATCCCGTCGGACAGGGAGGTGAGGGGCGTCCGGGGTGAGCGATTTCACCTTTTGGAACAAGAATTAGAAAAAAGATTCACATTTTACGTATGATGAAAATGTAAGAGGTGATCATTATTCTGTGTTCAATTTCCATTTTTTTTTTTGAGAAGTCTGTGCTCAATTTCGAGACCGCAAACTATTCAATTTAAATGGCGGAATATATTTTTAAAAAGAGACAAGTGAGCGGTGCGTGCTATATTTTATTTGAAAAATTGAAAAATTAATGACAAAATTAAATATATTTGTAAATCATAATATGAAATATAATTTTTTTTTTGTTGAAAAAAATTAGTATATTTTTTAACTTAAAATTTTGTATCAAAAGTCTTTTTGCCCGAATAAAATATACTAATTTTCACCTCTCCGGCTAATGTCTTGTCAATAAATCACTCTCTTTTCTATCTCATCTCAGTACACTAATTAGTAATTATTCATCTTCGGCTCTACGTTTCCTTTGCATTTCTCAGTGTTGCTGCAGAGTTAACTTTTTTTTTCCCTTAGCTGCTTGAATAAATTCTTCGTAACTATAAAAATAGGCCTACTGGATAATTTTATTTAAGTACTTGTTAGCTGCTTGAATAAATTCTTCGTAACTATAAAAATAGGCCTACTGGATAATTTTATTTAAGTACTTGTTATCTTCTTTGCTGAAGAGGTTTGGTTATTATGTTGTTTGGTTTTCGTGCTATTGTTACTTGCGGTATATTTTTTCTGGTCTTGTAAGTGCTGATTTTCAGCTCAGAAGTAAGAGGTACTTTTCTTTAATTTTTCTCTTACTGGTTTGGGATATTATTCTTTTGGGGTTTGCATGCGCATATGTGTCAAAGAAAAGTTGCGTATGGTTTGTTATAATTTGTTGGGATAATTTATTTATTTTTTTTTTTTTTGGGTGAAATTGGGTATTTTTCCGTTCATTTTTCTGTGTTCTGTTTACAGAGTGCAATTGCTGACTTTAAATCAGCTTAATTTGTTTTATTTTTGTTACATGGTTTCCCAAATCGCGTTACTAGCTCATGGAATTTATATTTAAAGTCTTCCTTCAATTTTCATTGTTACCGAGAGGAGAGTTTTGATTTTGGTTTACTGGTTTGGGATATTATTCTTTTGGGGTTTACTGTATGTAGTTTAAGAGAATTTGCTATGTAATCTGTGAAATTGAGCATGCATTTGCTTCATTTTCTGCCGTATTCCAAGTTGTCAATAATATATACATAGTTATTTGTGGTCTTATGTGTCATTTTCTGTTGATGTTGTATGTTTCTGTATAGGCATCATTTTAAATCTTACATATATGTATATTAATGTGTATGTACTATCACTCAGGCACCATGAACACATCAAGCTCTCAAGGTGGTGCCAGTGAATTGGGAGTCTCCCCTGCTCCTCCTGGTGAACCGAAGTCGCCTGGGCATAAGAAATTTATCCCAAACTGGCAAGTTCATGAAAACGACTCCGTGTCTCAGGATAATAACATTGCTGTTGAGCTCGCATGTGGGGCTGTGTTGCCATTAGATCAAGGGTATGTGAATTCGCTCCATCCGAAGATTGTAGCTTCTCACTTGATGCAGGGTATAGCTAAGGTCATGAGCTAACATTTTCTTCTTCTCTTTCTTTTACTCTCTTCCTCTCAATTTAAGATGTAAGTGACATCTCCACCTTATGCAGTTGCCCTCGTTGGTGGATCGGCTTACACAAGAGTGCGTCCGGAGTCGGAGAAATCTCAAGTCCTGTGAGGCAGCTCTTGAAATTGAGAAGGTTGAGAGGGAGAGGTGGGAGAAATTATACAAGGAGCTCTTCTCTAATTTGCACATTGAGCAGGTCCAAGCGGATAAAATTACCATGACTTGTTAATTTCTTTCTATTATGTATACACTTGTCAGTATAAAGATACCCTATTGCTTTTAACATACGGTAACTCAACATGCACAGTGAGAAAGAGGAGACTCCCATGAAGATATTTGAGTTAGAAAGAAAACTAGATGACAAGCAAAATGACATTGAAGTACTAGAAAAAAGACTAGAAGAGATGAAGAATCAGAAAGATAAAGATGAGTTAGCTTTCAATCAAAGAATTGGGGAGTTGAATGATCAAGTTCATGACATGGAAATCGTAAACCAAATGCTAGTTGTAAAAGATCTTCGAAGCAATGACGAGCTGCAGGATGCTCGTAAAGTACTAATAGAGGTATAATTTGATATTGTCAATGGCACATTATATTGTCTTCATTGTGATCTGATCCTTGGAAATTTACTTTTCTTTATCAGGGCATGCGTGATTTGGCGAGTAAAAGCAATGTTAATGTTGGAGTGAAGCGAATGGGAGAGCTGGATAACAAGATTTTCATTAACTCGTGTAAGCTGAGATTCCCATCTAAAAATGCTAAAGAAGCCGAGATCAAGGCTGTCGAACTATGCTCCTTATGGCAAGATACGTTGAATAATCCCGAGTGGCACCCATTCCAAATTACCATAGATGATGCCGGGAATCCTCAGGTGGATTTTTAGTAAATCCTACTCTTGTCTCCAACTTTAATTCTCTTATATTTGTAATTTGGTGTACTTAGTTATAAGGAATCACTGGTTGGGAGTGTTGATTTCTCCTAAAATTGTTGCATGATAATGTAGGAAGTGTTGAACGAAGATGATGAATTGCTCCGAGACCTTAATAAGGAATGGGGTGATGAAATTTACAGTGCAGTCACGTCAGCCTTGAAGGACCTGAACGAATATAATCCAAGCGGTAGATATGTGGTTCCCGAGCTGTGGAACTTCAGAGAAAATAGAAAGGCCACTCTAGAGGAAGTTATTTGTTACATCTTAACGCAATTGAAGTCACGCAAGCGCAAGAGATCTTGATCAATAGAAGTCCTTACTGATATATCCTTTTTGATGAAGTAAATGTAAGCTGATCCAGATGCATATGCTGATGCCATCATGACATCAAGTTCTAACTTAGAATTTTTATTATGGTTCTACCTCTCATATATATAGAAGATTGGTAGATTATTTTGAGACTCTCTGTCTTTTGATCCCCATGACTAAAAGTGAATCTATGGTGTTTAGTTCCAACTAAGTAATATTTTATGGGAATCAAACTTTTGAGTAATTCAACGAAGATTTGCTACTTTGTTTATGAGTTTGGAACATAATATTTGTTGAAAATAACAGTTTTGAGTATTTATTGTAGTTGGTATTCTAGATAAGCATTTGAGTTTATTAGAACGCTCGATTCCTATATAACCAACCACTCCCCAGGTGAGCTTTGGAAGAAACCGAACATAAGATGGTTCAAATTAAATACTGATGGAAGCTATATATCGACCTCCAACAATGCGGCTGCCGGAGGTTTAGTTAGAAATGATGTTGGGAGTTTGGTGCTTTGGTTTTGGTATTAATCTGGGAAGTAACTCCATTGTCATGGCTGAATTATTTGGGCTTCGCAAGGGTTTAAAATTAGATTGGGAAAGGAGGATTCCTAAACTCGAAATTGAAACCGATTCAGAACAAATAGTTTAATTAATCAAAAGTGCTGACACCATGGTCCATCCTCTCGGAATTTTTATTCAAGAGTGCATGGAATTTCTTCACAAACCTTGGGAGATACAAATTCGACATATTAAAAGGGAAGGTAACACTTGTGCAAATATTATGGCCGAGAAATTTTGGGACAGAAACGAAGATGGGAGTCGGTTCCAGACTTCATGGAAGCTGCTTTGTCTTAGGCTCTTTCTCCTACCAAAAAAAAATCCACTAGTGTTTATGATCCCCACGCTCCGGACGAAACTTTTTTTTCCTTTCCCTCTGCTGTTACCCATGCCCGCCACTCCCAACTCAAAGCACGATCTCCTTTTTTGTTTTAGAATTATTTTTTAACCAATTCGGTCCAACCCAATTCAGTCTATGTTTTTTGTAGTCTTGTATATGAAAATTATAAAATCTCGCCCCAATATATAAAATTATGATGATATCAATTATGATTTTATATTTAATCTCGCCCCAATATTTAGCTTTGACTCCACTTCTAGAGATAACCAAGGGTCGGGATAAAATTTACTTTTATTGGGTTGAACCCCAATGATATTAACCTTGAATATAATTGGACAATAATTATACTTTCTTAACCAAAGTGTAAACAAAATCTAACTCTCATATGGATAAGAAAAAATAAAGGCATCCCTAAAAATAAAAATAAAAACGCAATTTGGGTATCCCCGTGCTATATGTAAATAATAAAACTCAGGATCATTTAATTTATCATGTTTTTTTATTTTGAATGAAATCACGCCCATCAAACATGATGGGCTATTTGGTTGGGCTCTGATCAGGTCTAGCAAAATTGAATTAGATATTTTTCAAATAGAGTTTAACAAATTCATGAAACTCATGACAAACCTATTCGGAAAGTTATATTGAAACTCTTGCGACCTATAAAATATTGATTATTTCCCCCCCTCAAACTCTATAAAAAAGGCCTCTAAAAAAAAATACTCTATAAAAAAGACACTGATTTGATACCTACCAGGCTACCCCTTATTTTTTTCTCCAAACACAATCCAAAAGGGGTTTGAGCTTTTTCAAAACCACAAAACTCAATATCAAAAACTTAACTAAATGAGGCTACAAATGTTTCATCGAAATCACCGAAACTATTTTTTTGAAATTGAGACCGAGAAACCGAGTAAAAATCCTTTCAAATAGGCCAATATGATAAATTATCAACAATTCTGTCAGAAATACAATCGATCATACTTTATCTTAATAAACTTAGGAAATATTATTTATTGAGTTTATTAGCAGTTTGATTCTTATATCATTTAAGATATAACCAAAAATAAATATCGGTGCAGGATAAAAATCAATATTAAGCTAGATAATAATATTTGAGTTGGACCCATGATATCTAATGTTAAAGTCAATTGGAAAATTATTTAACATCCTTAATCTTGTGTGACCAAAATTTAAGACTCATTTGCCATTATTTATTGGATAAGAAAAAAAAAATTATTGGATAAGAAAAATAGGGGTATTTTGAGTATTAATTTACGGTCATAAATGTTGCCAACTACCGAACACAAGTATATAATTTAGGGTAGATTACGAATACACCATGAGGTAAGGCCTAATTACAATAATCTCTCTCACATATTGAATATTACAAAATTTCCTTTCATGTTTGTCACCTTCTTACAATTAATCCCTTGCCCCTATAATTTCAATTTTGCCCTTGAAGGTTATTGTTAATGTTTATAATATCCTATAAATGTTAAAACTTGGGGGCTAATTGTTATATTTTATAAATTATAAAAGAGATAATTATATATTTACTATCAAAATAATTGATAAAAATTATAATTGCTCATAAGTTTTAAAAATATTGCGAAAAAGAAGGTATTTACATATACATTAACAATTTAAATTGTATAACAATAAATTAAATAGAAATTTAATAAGATTATTTTATAAATCTGAAGAAATTGTTTACAGATTTAGTTAAATGAATTTATTTTCTTAATTTGTAATAAAATTTATATATATTGTATTATAAATCAAATATTTTTATTTAAACTGTATTATATATTCAATATTTATAAAAAAATAGTTTATTTCATTAGTGAAAACATAATTTTATTGATCTTACGTGATTTCGTTGGAGATCAAAATAATTTAAGTTGAGCATGCAAGATATGCTATGATAGGAGATTGAAGATCAATAAAGTATATTTTGAATATGAGTGTACATATTACAAGTAATGAGGGTCCTATTTGAGCATTATAGGATGCCGTACAATCTAGAGGCTAAGTACATACAAACTAAGGTGATTTAATCTAGCCCAAGAGAAAATCCGAGCAGGAGGCTTCGATCAAGGAGCAGCCCCCCAAAATTCTCCCCTTGTGTCATAAATGCTTGGGGTATTTATAGCTGAGGATGGGGATTGGCCCATGGGCTTGGGCCTGAGGTTGGCCCAATGATAGATTCGACCACGAGCCCCTCTGCTGGCGATCGGACTGAGCTAATTGGAGTTCAAAGCTTCGGGGTTGGAAATATGCACCCAGGGTCGAAATTAGGCCTTCAAGGTCGAAGTTAGGCATCCCAGGGTTGGAAATATGCACCCAGGGTCGAAATTAGGCCTTCAAGGTCGAAGTTAGGCATCCCAGGGTTGGAAATATGCACCCAGGGTCGAAATTAGGCCTTCAAGGTCGAAGTTAGGCATCCCAGGGTTGGAAATATGCACCCAGGGTCGAAATTAGGCCTTCAAGGTCGAAGTTAGGCATCCCAGGGTTGGAAATATGCACCCAGGGTCGAAATTAGGCCTTCAAGGTCGAAGTTAGGCATCCCAGGGTTGGAAATATGCACCCAGGGTCAAAATTAGGCCTTCAAGGTCGAAGTTAGGCATCCAGGGTTGGAAATATGCACCCAGGGTCGAAATTAGGCCTTCAATGAGCTCAAGGTCGAAATTTTGGTTCTTTGATCCAGCATGAGCTCCCAGAATAAAGATTCCAAAGTACCCCTCATCAATACTCCCCCACTTCTTCGAGCGTAAAGTGAAGTTGAAGCTCGGAGAAGTAGAAAATCCTTGAGGATCGCTTTTTTAGTGTTTCGGATATGCCTCGTTAAAAACCTAGCTCGGAAAAACCCAGTGGGATAAAAACCGAACCAGGGAAAAAGAGTGCATATCTTAGAAACTCCAAAATGTATTAGGGATCGAAGTTATGCATTCGGGGTCGGATTTTCTAGTGTTTGATCACACATGATTTCAATTAGCATAAGGTCAAAATTTAGGACCTTCAATGAGCATAAGGTCGAAATATAGGACCTTCAAATAGCATAAGGTCGAAATATAGGACCTTCAAAGAGCATAAGGTCGAAATATAGGTCTTCAAAGAGCATAAGGTCGAAATATAGGTCTTCAAAGAGCATAAGGTCGAAATTTAGGACCTTCAAAGAGCATAAGGTCGAAATATAGGTCTTCAAAGAGCATAAGGTCGAAATATAGGTCTTCAAAGAGCATAAGGTCGAAATTTAGGTCTTCAAAGAGCATAAGGTCGAAATTTGGGACCTTCAATGAGCATAAGGTCGAATTTATCAAAACCCTGAAAGCTAATAACCAAATAGCATACAGATCCATAATGTCCGGTTCGAAAGATTTCAAAGACAAAGCCAAGGTAGTAGAATTCGAGCTTGGAGAACATAGAATTTGATCCTTGGAGATCACAAAATTCGACTTTGGGTATCATAGAACTTGATCCTGAAAATAATAAATTCAACTTTGGAGATCATAGAATTTGATCGTGGAATATGATCGTAGAATTTTATCTTCAAGGGTCTTAGCAACAGCTTTCACCCATAATAGATTTGATCTAAGGGGCATAGCAACGGCTTTCACCCTTAGTCATTTTTTATCGGTCATAGCAACAGCTTTCACCTGAGGGTCATAGCAACGGCTTTCACCCTTTAGCTTTAATCGGTCATAGCAACAGCTTTCACCTGAGGGTCATAGCAACGGCTTTCACCCTTTAGCTTATTTCGATCTAAGGGGCATAGCAACGGCTTTCACCCTTAGTCGTTTTGACTGATGATAATCGACATTTTTAGCCGATCCTAGTCATTTTATCGGTCATAGCAACAGCTTTCACCGGAATATTTATTTCGATCTAAGGGGCATAGCAACGGCTTTCACCCTTAGTCGTTTTTGAGGGTCGTCACCCATTTTCTGAATCCAAGGGGCATAGCAACGGCTTTCACCCTTGGTCAATTTATTTTCGAGGGTCGTAGCAACAGCTTTCACCCTATTTGAATAATAGATTAGAGGTCAATCGTGATTCGATGATACTTGCAAGAGCATGCAATAGAAATAATAAGATCTCTGGAGATCACAGATTGAAGATAATAAAATTTTGATCCTGAAGATCGTAGATTGAAGATAATAAAATTCGATGATCATAGAATTCGACCATGGAGACCATAAATTCAACCAAGAGAGTATAAAACTCAACCAAGAGAGTATAAAACTCAACCATGAGATCATAAATTCGACCATGAGATCATAAAACCCGATCCTGGGAACTTGACCTTGGAGATCTGGGAGTTTGATCTTGTAGATCATAAAATTCGACCATGAGAGCATGAAATTCGACCATGAGAGCATAAATTCGACCAAGAGAGTATAAAACTCAACCAAGAGAGTATAAAACTCAACCATGAGATCATAAATTCGACCATGAGATCATAAAACCCGATCCTGGAAACTTGACCTTGGAGATCTGAGAGTTTGATCTTGTAGATCATAAAATTCGACCATGAGAGCATAAATCCGACCAAGAGATCATAAAACCTGATCCTGGAGACTGAGAATTTGATCCTGGAGATCAATTGTAATTAGTATGGCCGGTCTGGTCTTATAGTGTTTCTTATACCTGCAAACATTGATAAATATTAATGACTTGTTAATATAAAAATATAATATAATTAATTTTTTGCCATATGGGTGTTTTTGAAGATTGAGAGTTTGATCCTGGAGATAATAAATTTTGATCCTGAAGATCATAGAACTTGATCTTGTAGACCCAAGAATTCGATCTTGGAGAACATAGAATTTGATCCTGGAGACATGATAATTCGACCCTGGAGATTTGAAAATTCGACCCTGGAGGTCTAACAATTCGAGCTGGAGAATATGATCTTGGAGATCTGATAACTTGACCATGGAGCTCCAAAAATTCGACCTTGGAGGTCTAAAAATTCGAGCTGGAGAATATGACCTTGGAGATCTGATAACTTGACCATGGAGATCTGAGAATTCGACCTTGGAGGTCTAAAAATTCGAGCTCCTCCTGCATAAGAAGATTCCCCCTTGATCGTACGTGAATTGCCTCGTAGTAGGCATATTTCGATCTAACACCCAAATAAGGCCCCACGGTGGGCGCCAATTGATCTTACGTGATTTCGTTGGAGATCAAAATAATTTAAGTTGAGCATGCAAGATATGCTATGATAGGAGATTGAAGATCAATAAAGTATATTTTGAATATGAGTGTACATATTACAAGTAATGAGGGTCCTATTTGAGCATTATAGGATGCCGTACAATCTAGAGGCTAAGTACATACAAACTAAGGTGATTTAATCTAGCCCAAGAGAAAATCCGAGCAGGAGGCTTCGATCAAGGAGCAGCCCCCCAAAATTCTCCCCTTGTGTCATAAATGCTTGGGGTATTTATAGCTGAGGATGGGGATTGGCCCATGGGCTTGGGCCTGAGGTTGGCCCAATGATAGATTCGACCACGAGCCCCTCTGCTGGCGATCGGACTGAGCTAATTTGAGTTCAAAGCTTCGGGGTTGGAAATATGCACCCAGGGTCAAAATTAGGCCTTCAAGGTCGAAGTTAGGCATCCCAGGGTTGGAAATATGCACCCAGGGTCAAAATTAGGCCTTCAAGGTCGAAGTTAGGCATCCCAGGGTTGGAAATATGCACCCAGGGTCAAAATTAGGCCTTCAAGGTCGAAGTTAGGCATCCCAGGGTTGGAAATATGCACCCAGGGTCAAAATTAGGCCTTCAAGGTCGAAGTTAGGCATCCCAGGGTTGGAAATATGCACCCAGGGTCGAAATTAGGCCTTCAAGGTCGAAGTTAGGCATCCCAGGGTTGGAAATATGCACCCAGGGTCAAAATTAGGCCTTCAAGGTCGAAGTTAGGCATCCCAGGGTTGGAAATATGCACCCAGGGTCGAAATTAGGCCTTCAATGAGCTCAAGGTCGAAATTTTGGTTCTTTGATCCAGCATGAGCTCCCAGAATAAAGATTCCAAAGTACCCCTCATCATTTATATTTATAATTTATTATCAAAGTTTTATTTAATTTGTTATTATGGAAATTAAATTAATAATAGATATGTAAAAAAATTGCAATATTTATTGAAATTATGGACAATTATAAATTATATCAATTATTTTGATAGTAATATATGATTATCACTTTATAAGATGTAACAATTAGCACCCAATTTTAAAATTTATAAGATATTAGCAATAACCTCCAAGTGCAAAATTGGAGCATTTTAGGGACAAGAGGTTAATTATAAAAATGTGACAAACTTGAGGGTTTTTTTTTTATAATACCAAATATGTAAGGGGAATTTTTATAATTAGGCCTTACCTAGGGGGTGTTCGTAATTTATCCTATAATTTAATTATCATATTTTTTATCTTCAATAAAATGACGCATTCTTCAAATATAACTTATCAAAAACATTAATATAAAGAGAGAATCGCATTTTTGGTACTGAGTTATAGGTCAATTCTCACTTTTGGTACTGAACTTTATGTGTCAAACACATTTGGTACTGAGCTTTAACAAATTGTGACACATTTGGTACAACTGTTAAAAATTGCCGTTAAGTGATGATGTGGCAGATAAATCTAATTGCAAAGTTGATGTCATTATTTATGTTGACTGATATTCTTACCCCATAATATTCCAGGTTATCAAAAAAGCCCAACATCTCCAAATTTAGTGATGATTTTAGTCTACATTGTTGCCAAATTTTTAAAATTGATTCGAATAAGACAACGTGCGGACCAATTTGAATATTTTACTAATTTTATTTAAATAACTAATTTGATTTATAAATAATATTAATTAAGTAAATAATAATTTAACATAAATATCACAAAATTTAAGAAAACATATTCTTTCTAAATATAAGATTTATAGAATAGTATTAATATAATAAATATTTATTAAAATATTAAATATTAAATAATTATAATTTAAAAATATTTCAACCCCACCCACCCAACCCAACCCAATTAAAATTAATTATATAATTTATTATTTTAATTATAGTAAAACAATAATTATTTATTATTTACTATTTACTATTTACTATTTATTATTTATTATTTTAATAAATATAAAATAGTTTTTAAATATATAATTTATTGTTTAATTAATATTAAATAGATTAATGCTATTATATAAATTTTATATTTAAAAAGAATATGTTTTCTTAATTTTGGTGACATTTATCTTCCTTTTAATTAAAACAAGGTTTTTGATATTACAAAAGAGTTTGGTGTAAAAAAAAAAAAAACCTGAGAGTAGTTTGATGCTAGTTTCACATAATACAGGATAGTATCGTACATTTTGTCCAAAAGTTTATGTTTATGGACCAATTGAAACGAGAGAATATATTAATCTTTGTTTAGTATTTTTCTTTGGTTTAGTATATAAAGTGTTGTTTGTGGTCATTTTCCTTGATGTTGTATGTTCCGGTATAGGCATCATTATTTTAACGTTTATTAATACTATCACTCAGTCACCATGGACAAAGCTGCAAGGAATGAGACTGATGATAGCTCCAAGAAGAAGCAACGGGTAGCTGGTGAAGCAACATCGTCTGGGCATAATAAGAAGTATATCCCAAACTGGCATGTTTTCGAAAACAACTCGGTGTTTTGAGGATATAAACAATGACATCGCTGTCGAGCTCGTGCGTCGGGCTGTGTTGCCTGCAGATCGAGTTTATGTGAATTCTCTACAACCTAAGATTTTAGCTTCTAGCTTGATGCAGGGTATAAGCTCAGGTTACTTAACATTTTTTTTTTTTAAAATATAGTATATAGTTTCTCTATTTATATAAAGAAGTATGTATGTAAGTGATATCTCAAGTCTCTCCGCCTTAAACAGTTGCCCGCGTTGGTCGATAGGCTTACACAAGAGAGCCTCGAGAGTCAGAGAAATCTCAAGCCATGGAGGCTGCTCTGAAAGTTTGAGAAGATTGAGAGGAAAAGGTGGGAGCACTTATACAAGGAGCTCTACTCTAAATTGCACATTGATGGGGTTGGCGCAGATCAAGTTACGAACTTACGATGAAGACTGAGAATGAGAAGTCTCCGGAGAAGATACGCGAGTTAGAAAGGAAACTAGATGAGAAGCAGAAAAACATTGGAGTGCTCGAAGAAAGACTGGAAACAATGAAGAATCTGAAAGATAAAGATGAATGAGCTTTAACTCAAAGAATTAAGGAGTTGAATGAGCAAGTTCTTGAATTGGAAGACTTAAATCAAATGCTAGTCGTAAAGGATCGCCAAAGTAATGACAAGCTGCAGGAGGCTTGTAAAGCACTGATAGAGGTATGGTACCTTTAACAGTTCATACGATCATACGATTTCTGTAATCTTTATTTCATGAATTCAAAAGATTGTAGGTAGCTAGGTAAGGGTGGCAAATGGTCGGGTTTGAGCCCGTCAAGAAGTTAAAAGAATGCCTTAAACATAATGTTACTCTTTCGATTTTATTTGTTAGGGCATGTGTGATTTGAAGAGTAATTCCAATGCTAACATTGGAATAAAGATGATGGGTGAACTTGATGTCAAGATTTTTACTAGACCATGTAATAAGCTGAAAGGCAGTACTCCTAATAGGCAAGACGAGGTTGAGGCTGTAGAATGGTGCACTTTATGGCAAAAAAGACTGAATAATCCTAAATGGCACCCGTTCCAAATTACTGTAGACGATGCAGGGGTTTCTCAGGTGAATTTTTTAACTTCAATTTTCCTATATTTATTTATGAGATGGCAAGAATTTCATTTACCCTTATAATGTAGGAATTGTTGGAAAAGGATGATAATTCGCTTCAAAATCTCAAGGAGATTTGGAATGATGAAGTTTAGCATAAAGTTACGACAACTTTAAAGGAGCTGATCGAATATAATCAGAGCGGTCATTTTCCGGTTCCCGAGTTGTGGAATTTTAAAGAAAACAGAAAGGCCAGACTGGAGGAAGTTATACGTTACAACTTCATGCAAATGAAGTCACTAAAGCTTAAGAGATCTTGAAATCAAGTGCACATGCCATCTTACTTGATGATCATTAGGTCTACTTTTTCCGTAACTTATAAAGTGAAGTAAATGTAAGCTGTCTAGATGCATATGTTGAAGCCATCATGACATCAAGTTCTGCTATTTGATTATGGTTCTACCTCATGTAGACTGCTGTAGGATGTCATTTTGACTGATCTTGGTTATTTAATTTACGTTCCATCCAAGTACATTTTGTGGGAATCAAACTCGAAGTAATTCAACGAGGAATTGCTACTTATTTCATATGTATGTTAATGTGTTTCTCTCCTACTTTGATTCAGACTTCCAATATTAAAAAACACATACTATACTTTGTGAGCTATATATACGAAGGCTGTTTCTTCTGTGCATCCATCTCTTTCCATGAATGGAGCTCGAAATCACTTCGAAGCACACTTCTCATACACAGAAGCAACAATGTTAATTATATTTTCATGCAATAGAACACTTGTTTTGATTAAATGGGGCAATATCAGATAATATGTAGATGAAAATTGCCAATAAATGGAACCAAATAATGATGCAAGTGCAAGTATTTGTCCCTATCTTCAGAGACAAAAAGTGGCAACAACATAGCAAAAGAAAACAGAGAAATTGAAGAATCAAACATAACAAAGCAAAACAAAGGTTTCATCCAATACAACTATTAATTCAAACTTGTACAAAAAAGTGTGATCACATTGTGAACAACACATAATAGTTAGCTACACCAAAATTTTCCCTTATTTTAAAATCTACCTTATTTTCCAACATTTTACTCTATCAAGAATGTGCATTCAATCCATTCTCAACACCTAAACCATACAACACACCAGAATACTTAAGCAAGGAACCACTAAAGAAATTTTCCTTCAACTTTTTGAACGCAAAAGACGTAAGCAAACTATCTGATCCAGCTTGATGACAAACCCCAACTCTCTCCACATCCAACAACTCTGCCAACTTATTTAACCCACCGTGCAAGCTATTACAATACTTCATCAAATGTTTGATATCAAAAAGTACCGGAAAGTACAAATTGATCAAAGTAAAGAACCCTTCTTGTGTCTCTGGCAAGTTCTGGCAAGTCAATACCTTAAGCAAGTACCCAAAATCGTACCCGCTATGAAACGTAACCCAATACACATTATCATTCAAAACAATCCCAGACGACATTAGAAGCTCCCCAAATCGCCTAGCTTCGATACCCTTTTCGCTATGCTTTGTGAAATCAATGCCACTTTGGCGTAATAACTCAATCGAGTCATTGGCAAAGACATCCTCATTAGGATTGAATTCGCGGAAATTGAATTGCCAAATGCAATACTTATTGGTTCCACATGTAGGCACATTCCCTTTGTCATCGGAAAATGTGAGCCCCAGTTGGATTAGTTTCAATAAATCCACATTGTCTTTTAATGTTTGGTAATGGTACTCACTTGAGTTCTTGAAATTGCCCACGGGGCGTAGAACGGTGCCCGGAAACTCTGTGTCCATTGCAATGTAGGGATATTCATCGACAACTTCACGAATTAATGCGAATTCTTCATCTAAATTATCAGCCCAAACCTCGCGGATTTGAATCGAATCACTTTTAGGCAAAAACGACATGTTCCACAGTGAAATCAGAGCAATATTAAAAAAATCAATCAAATACTTAATATTTCTATTCCTAACCAATCAAAATTTGATCTTGTTGTGAGCCCTCAACAAATCTGATCAAATTTCACAGCATTTAAATTAAACCTGCAGAAAAAATTCAAGCTAAATCAGGATGATATATGTAATCAAAATTCGAACACACAAAATGATCAATCCAGATAGGATATTACCTTTTCATCGAGAAAGATTGGATCTTTGAACACTGAATCAATGGTTAAAATTATAACAATCTCCAATCCTGCGTACAAATTTGTTGTTGGTATATATCGTATATGTAATATGTGCTAGAAATAATGTTTAGAAGAGGGTGTAAGGGTTTGGATAGGAGGAAACAGATCGAATTTCAGGTGAATATAGGGGAAAAAGATGAAAGAGCAAAAATATGTGTACTCTGTTGTTCCAAATTTTTTGGGGTATTTTTTTTTTTTTTTTTCTATATCTATATCTAGATAGAAAGAGGAAAAGACGATGATGCTTTAGAATTAGAAATAACAGATGAACACGCTTGGCGGGCCCTTTTCCTCTATGCACCTCGGAAAGGAAAGAAAATGCTTTTTTGTTATCTTTGAGGGAATAATTCTTTTCTTAAACAAAAAATAGAAAGTGATTTATTCTAATTACCTTGAATTCAGTATTAAGCGTAATCTTTGAAAGTTATAGAGTACATTACATGAAAATCTCATCCAATTTCATCTTATTAATCAACTTGACTAAATATATATATTTATTTATTTAATAAGATGAAATTTTTCAAAGAAGATATATTAACAAAGTGATTTACACTAAATATTTGTTAATATACATAATCTAGATTTTCTTTTTAGAAAATACATGTTATTAAGTATTCTAAGTATTTTCAATACACATTCCGGTGTATTTTCTTATTATTGAAACGTCACGATGACATATTTAACAAATATCGAATAAGTATATAAGTATTTGAGATATATACGATATTTAAAATATCCGTGCAACCTTATAAGTCATAACCTGTGTTTCTCCAAAGTTCAACATTCAAAATATATCCAAACATTTACTCAATTTTGAATTTTTTTTTTGTAGCCCCACATTTTCAAACTCAAAACACCATTTAATTAACATTATTTTACATTTAGAAATTTAGAAATTGAATTGAAACACATCCAAATTATTTTTTAATCATAAATTCTAGGAATATCTTCAAAGTATCCAACGAGATACTTTTCACAACGAAATAAAATCAGACTAAAATTCATGGAACATGGCCTTATGTTCCGTAAATTAGTAATTTTAATTTTGGGTAATCAATAAATGGGATTGATGCTAAAAAAGAAATCAGCGATGATATCCAAAACTCTTCTGAGATGGGCCGAACTTTATACAAACCAAAGATCGCATGGACCGGACAAAAGGGCCCAATCACGTAAATTGGTGAAAATTGAAAATTAGGGTTTTAGGTTTATGTCCCCCGGTATAAAATCGCATCACTCAGTTGCAAAGCCTCCATTTACAGTTGCTGCCTCTGCCTTTACTGTTCGTTCAACTCTTTTCTTCTCAGGTTTGTTTTAATCAATTTGATTTCGCTTCCTTTCTGGTAGTCATCGTTGTAAGATTGTAGATAGTTATGAGTTACTTGAATTTTTTTTTTTGGTAAATGTTTTTTGCTAAAAAATCTGATTTTTATGTGTAATGTTTGACTTATGGCAGGTGTAAATCGAATTACTTTTCTACCAGGAAGACAAAATGTCTGGGTATGTAATTCTTATTTAATTTGGCAATAATTGCGGAACCTTAATTGGTTCAGAGTCTGTGTTTCAATTGGAGAAATTATTTTGATATTTTTACTGTTTTTGAACAATGCATCTATTGGCTTTGCTTACTCATTCCAATTTTTATAGGATTTTTAGCCTATTCTTTATACTTCATCTATCTAGGACTGTTTCCCTTAGCCATTTTTTTATTCTCATCAAGCATGCATTGAAGCTTTTCAATTTGGATCATTCATGTCTTGAACATGACCATCGGTTATTAAGGATATTTTTGTGTCTATGAGCTATCTTAGACAATCTATCAGGGAATATGGTCTCATTATAATTTCTATGTGAATTGACTTACATTACCGCATTGCATGTATTTGTGATTCGATTTGATGCTCTGGAAATGAGAACCAAAAACTGTTATTTGATAGTTCTAGATTTGTATTGAAGAAATTTTAAAGTGAACTTTGTCTGCATAGTGAACCTGTTGATGTAACCTTCTCCGAATTAATCCTGAACTATTGATTTGCAGTGAAGAGCCTGTTGCTGCTGCTCCTGCTGTTGCAGAGGCTCCTGCTCCGGTTCTTGGTGAGCCTATGGATATCATGACTGCTTTGCAACTTGTTCTCAGAAAGTCATTGGCCCATGGAGGTCTCATTCGAGGCCTTCATGAAGGCGCAAAGGCAATTGAGAAGCATGCCGCCCAGCTCTGTGTTTTGGCAGAGGATTGCAACCAACCAGACTACATCAAATTGGTGAAAGCATTGTGCGCTGACCACAATGTGAACCTAATTACCGTTCCAAGTGCTAAGACTCTTGGTGAATGGGCTGGTGTAAGTGCATCTATTCAGTCGATTTATTTCATTTAACTTGTATAAAATCTTATCTACACTTGGTTGATGCACTTGATGTTATATTTGCTCGGTCCTTGACAACAACGGTGATGACGGATCATCTTGAGCCTGTTGTCTTTTGTTGTGCAAAGGACATGTTGAGATGGTAGTTGATTTTAGTGTTGATTTTTGCTATTGCAGTTGTGCAAGATTGACTCTGAAGGAAAGGCCAGGAAGGTTGTCGGAGCCTCATGTGTTGTCGTGAAGGTATAGTATAGCCAACTGGAATTTTCATTTCAATCGATTGTTGTATTGGTTAGTCTGATTTTGTATTTAATTTTCTTAAATAGGATTTTGGTGAGGAAAGCGAAGGTCTCCACATTGTTCAAGAGTATGTCAAGTCTCACTGAGAGACTAGCGGTGAAGATGAATTCTCTAAAATTTTAGGGAGTTTAGGCATAGAAAACTAATTCTAGTATTTTTCTACTGTTTCCGCCTGAAAATCTTTTATTTATGCTGATGTACTTGAAAGTTTTCTGGATTTTGGTATTGGTTTAATGTTATTGGATCTTATACTATTTCTTTCTCTCTTGTAGTTAATCTTCATTATCGGATGTTGTGTGTTGAGCTTCATTATGTTTTGCAAAAAAGTCCGCATTTGTATCAAGTGCTAATCATTAATTCCATTTCTTTACTTATCTACTCCCCGAAGATTATGTGTTATCGCTAACTTAGCATGTAGAAGCCATTTTTTTTTTGCCAATTCCCAGTAATTCGTGTATGCTGTAGATCTTCTTAATAGTTGCTTGGATTATGTTATTTTAAAGGTTTGACATAATAATTACATCAGTCATCCTCGAGGCAAGTAACTTGCTTCGAGTAGAAACTGATATGGCATTGTGTAATTAATATTTAGTTACTTTTGTGATGCTAGATGAAAATTGGGTTTGGATTATTATTATTTTGACCTTTGGAAATATTATACACTATTTCCGTACAGTCCAAGGCAAAATAGCGTTATGTAGTCTGAAACAAATCTTTTACTTTTTTAAAGTTTGTTACAATATTTCGTCTGTCGTATACTTGGTGATATTCAGTGGGTAGCATTCGGATTCCCTTTTGCAGCAGGAATATGAGGTCAAGAGGTAATCCCCTAATCATCCGGGTGATATTCAGTGGTAGCAATCGGATTCCCTTTTGCAGCAGGAATATGAGGTTAAGAGGTAATCCCTAATCATCCGGTCTGAATTCATGGTCAGTAAAATGCGAGTAGAATCCACGGTCCCGACACCAATATCAGCCAATCTCAATCAAACATTGGAATGTGCTCTTGTTTAATTAGCCTCATACCTTACATCATACTCGTATCTTAACGTGGGCATTTCAACCGAACTCTGTAGCAGCAAAATTTATGAAATATGATAGTTCTCACTTTTTACCCATCAACTTTTTGTCATCTTTTTATGAAACATAATGGTATTTACCATCTGAATTTGTTTACTTGTGGACAATTCTTAACCCGTAACATTGAACACGGAAAACAAAGATTCGAACACTTGCCAGCAAGTTTAACCCAAGAGTTTGGTTAAAGATGGAGAGTAACCAAAATTTGAATGTAGAGTCATGTCAGCAAACAGAAACGATGGAAGATCATAACAAACGTTGTTAGATTCATTACATGTGAATATTTTCCATACTGTTTCAGCCCTTCAATGTTCATGGATAAAATCCTCAGATACTACTACATTCCCCACTATAATAGCAGTTGGAAGAGTGAAATGGAAGGTACAAAACACCAAAACTGAAATAAAGAAAAAAGAAAGAAAAAGAAACCGGCTGCAGTATGATTATTCACGATCACCGAGCGAACCAAGAGTGAGTTCATTTGCTTTCGGCAGTGGGGAGATACACACCTTCTGCTGCCAACCAAACATTATCAGCACGCTTCTCCCGAACACCACAAACCTGCAAGATTTGAAATTTCCCATGTTTTAGGATTCCTTGTACTAAAAGCTGGCCCAAGATAATCACTACTATGTGTCTTACCTCTTGCTGGCCCCCAGCTATACGCGTGTATTTCTTGTCATGACTATGAAGGTATCCACCAGTATCTACATGACGAAGCCTGACTCTTTGATCCTGCCTCCAAGTCTTTCCATTTCCTTCAATTTCAAGTCTGAAGTACAATTGGGATTTTAAAAGATAAATATCTGTTGTAAAACATTAATGGCATGATCTCAGAATAGAGAGTCTCACCTCCAGTAATCCCCAGTGTCAGACTCGCCATCACCGCCAAAGCAACTTACCTGTATGTAACATTTATAATAAAATTATGTTATTAAGGTAAAAAATAAACCACATTTTAGATATTTTAATTAGCAAAAAAAGTTCCACTCAAAATGCAGAAGTAATTTATAATGATGGGGAATAAACACAACTGAAGATATAAATATTCAGTAATGATGACAAACGATAACACCAATTACGTGAAATAGCAGCATTTCAATCACAAGATTTTTAGTTTTACAATAAAAGCAGGAGAATTTACTATTTCCCTTTCTCTGTTAAACATAAATGATACATTTCAAGAAATTTGTTATCCTTTCTCTCTAACAACAGTGAAAGGGAGGTGTGAGGAGGGCGAGGAGAACTTGGCATGAAAACTGATCTTTACTGTTGTTGGAAACTTAGGATTGAACCTTATTGGTCGTCACAATTTTATTAAATCTATTCGAACTTGCATAATAATAGGATACCACATGAATCGTACAACATAGACACAGAGCACTAAATAATAAACACATGAAATTATGGATTTTCTTGTTGTTAAAAGTTATATAGCTCTAGATACATGCATAATATGCTGGGTCCATAGATTTTCAGGAAAATGCACAGACCCCCACCATCTCGCATTTCCGACCCAAAGAGAAACTGAAAATGAAAGATCTTAAGACAAACCATGTATACTAACCTCTAAATTGCCTGAAATGGGGGATGCATGCAAGTGGCTATGGAGCCATTTCCGCGTCCTCATATGTTGCAACCTAACCGAGGTTCCACTTTTGATTGTGTCTCCTTGTTTCGCAGATGAATCGTGAGTAGGCCTCACAATCTGCAAAAAATAGGCCAAAATTCCATTCCAAAACCAAAAAACTAAAATCACAACCTCTATATAGCCCAAACTACACAGATTGGTATGAACATACCCAGTAGCTATTAGAATCATCGACATTAGGGAAACCAGTAACTGACTGCTGACCGCTTCCAGAACCATAAGGCACATCATGCGAGTGCAGACGGAATTTTGTCTTCTCGTGCATCAACTTGATGACAGAACCATACGTAATCTACATAAGGATTTGGGAACAAATAAAACTTATTATTACAACTGATTTAAAAAACATACAATACTATTGCTTCCAAAGATTATGTTAGTTACTCGAATTGACTCAATGAATCTATCCTGCAGCCACAGTAAAAGCTGCTAAATAGTTATCTGAAACCTTAAATAGTACATATTTATTTTCATAAACGATAATTAATTAAGTTTCCTATTTTGTTCTCTGAAAAAATAAACTAACCATCACCAGCTGCAGCTAAATTATGTGTCCCAAATTTAGGCGAATAATTAGCACCTCCAAGCCAAAAAAATGTACTCAATTTAATCCAAATTCTTAAATGGACACGAAAATAATACAAAGTCCATTCGCAATACCGAAACTCGCGGTCAAATAACCAAACCCTATCAACCTACGCAAATACATCTAGAAATATATCCACAATACTCGCAACACACATAAACAGTGTATCCGTGCGTAAAATATGAAATAATCGATAACTTGCCTGAACGCCTTCGGAAGCTGCTGAAACAGGAACCGACGCGTAATCAGAGTCAAGAGTGAGCAAGAGAAAAATCGCGAGAGCGAAGAACGAGAGCGCCATTAGCAGCAACACCACTATGAACCAAGTCTTCTGCCAAAACGGTGGGTTCAAATACGAATCGGAAGACGAATTGACGGACTCCCTGTATATTAATCGGGTCGTGCCCGATTTCGAGGCGGAGGAGAAGGAAGATGTGGGCGCTGGTTTTCTCCGTGTGAGGTTGTTCTGCTGATGCTGCTGTTTGGCGGAGGAAGCCACGGTTGGAGCTTCTACAGGTTTCGGAGCTCCGACGAATATCCGATGAAATTGTAATTCGAGTTATAGAACTACGACGAAGTGTGTTTCATTTGTGAAATGAGTATTTTTATTTGGATATGATTAGAACTTCCAATTGAGTCGGGCATGCTCGAAACCGATGACTTGATCCGGTTAAAATTGGTTCGAATCCTTGAGCTATTATCTTAAACTCGATCAATTTATAATGAGTCTAACACGGTTCAACTCGAATAAAACCCAAATATATAATAAATATTGTTGTTTTTATTTGAAACAAGTAAATTTTACAAAAAATTATACTATAAACTCACATATATCTTAGTATATTAATTATTTACTAAGGCCAAAACTAAAGAGAAAAATTTAATCAAAGATAAAAGAAGACAAAAATTAACACATAAGGTTAACAAATTAAAGTCTTGAGACTTTAAATCTTCACTGCATGTTCATATAGATTAAATGTATCTTAAAAAATATCAGCAATTAACTCGATCTTTAAGTTAAGACTTTATTTAATAATATATGCTCATGTATTAAATAATAGTAGTCTATTAATATGTGTTTCGGCAATCTAAATATTTTATATGTCAAGCTATTTTCGTCTATATTAACAAACCTGATATAAGCTCGATATAGACCCGAAATCTGAAAAATTACATGAGCCTAGTTTGAGCTAGAAAAATCAAAAAATTTATGAGCCGAATTTGATCCTACAATTATGAAGCTCGATAATATTTGAGTTCGAGCTATTTATTAGAAAACCCCCATTAACAGTAGGGCTGAAAATCAAATCAAGCTACTCGATACTCGACTCGAGCTCGTTCGATAAAAGCTCGTTTGAGCTCGGTTCGTCACATTTATCAAACAAGCTTGAACATCTTTTTTCGTTCGATAACTTTTGAAGCTCGGCTCGAGCTCGACTCGATAAGCTAAAAATTGAAAAAATACATGTAAAATATCAAGTTACTCGAGCTCGTTCGATAAAAGCTCGTTTGAGCTCGGCTCGATTGAAAATCAAACAAAGCTCAAACACAAAATTTCAAGCTCGATAAAAATCGAACCAAGCTTGAACAGTGTGTCGTTCGATACTACTCGGCTCGATTACAGCCCTAATTAACAGTCCTATATATGATCATTTTGACATGAATTAATCAATTTTGAGTCTCACCACGTGTGTCTTAACGGTTATAACCAATCAGAATATTCCACATAGATATGTAGATAGTTGGGCCTTTCGAAATTAACAGTCTCCTGGGCCAACAAAAAGAAGAAGCCCAGTGTATATATTTTCTTGTTCCAAAATGTGAAATTGCTCATCTCGGGCGTCAGTGTATATATTTCCTTATCTTTTTTCTTCTAATTAAATGTTCTAATATTTTAGTTCATTTTCAAATTTCAATAGTTAAATACTCTAATGTCTCTAAAAATCTCCTATTTCTTTAATTGAATGTTTCAAACTATTAATTTCTTTCATAAAATGAGATCATTTTAGTCAAAACTAGCCTCTCGGATAAGTAAAATTTAATAGTAATCACTAATCACTACTTTTAAAAATATAAGTGTAAAATTATAAAATTTATATTTCTCTTACCTTAACTGAACTATAGCATCCAAAATAAAATGCCAAGAAAACAAAGAAAGAAGACAATATTATTAATCTTATGCTATTTGGATCAACTCCAAGTTGTTTGCCATGTAGGATATCTTCAACTGAACCTCATGCCCACTTGTCCTCCTTTTCCTCCTCGTCTTTCTCGTGCCTTTTCTTGACTTTCATCTCCAACCGAAGGACAATCTATTTTCATTTAATTTCATTTCGTAACTTTTCTTACTCTCACTTAATAATAATAATAATAACAATTTTTATTATGTACATGTAGAAGAGTAAAATTTGTTGCCTAATTAATATTGTCAGATTTACGGGATATTAAAAATTAAACCAAATCTCTGCATAGAAGACAAATTTGTGAAGGAAATTTACAAGCAACGAAATATTGCCTAGGAATTCTATACAATACAATATGTGCATGAAATATTTTTCATATGACAAGAATATAAAATCTACTATTTTTCTTATCATACAAGATATGAAGAGTCAATCAAATCGCGGCACGTCATGAAGAGAATTTTACAAGATCTTCAAATCTCACCTATAAATAAGGGCCATCTCCAGAAAGAAAACCTCAACTCAAAATACAATTCAAAAATCACAAAGGAGTTCAAGAAGAAATGAGCAAATTTTTTCAAAGCGTTCTTCATTAAATCATCAAACCAAAACATTCTTCGTCATATTCAAGACGTTCTTCAAAAGATCGAATGAAATTTGACATTTGATTCGAGATTACACCACGAGGCCCTCAAATAAACGACAATGGAGATCTACAACGTTCCAAAGAAAATCAAAGTTCAACTAAATCAAGGTGTTTCAAGACGAAGTTCAGACCGTTCTTCACAAACTCAAATTTAAGCAGTTTGATTTAAGATCAAGCAATTTTGATCTTCGACAAACGTTTACCAAAGTTGATTAAAAGAAGACCAAATCATTACCTTCCAAGATCAAGCTTCAACAAATATGTTATTTAATGTTTAGAAACATAGTGTTATTAGAGATTGTACTCATTTACATTAAATCTCGAATTTGTACAATTTATTTCGTGTTAGATATATTTTTTAACTTGATATTTTATTTGCTACAGTACTCTAATAATATTTAAGGCATTAATAATAAGAAAATCAACAAAAAATGAAAATAATTAACGAAAAACAACAACGATTAATATTAATACACGGAAAACAACATGGATTACAAGAAAAACAACAACTATTAATCATAGAAAGTACTAAAATTGTCTTCACCTTGATTTTAAGAATGTAGACAAATTTTAAATTTTGAAATTTAAACTAATTACATTATTAAATTTTTCACAAAAATTTAAAATACAATATTATTAAATCTTTCACAATATTTAGAAATAAAGTTCACTATCTTTTTGTTAAGTTTTTTTTTTTTACAAGATTTTTACACAATTATACATAATACAAATATTATTAAAAAAAAAAAAAGGCCAATTGGTGCCTGGCCACCACTGGACAATAGATCATCCACCGCCCAACCCACCCTTCTTTCTCAGTCCACCGCCCACCCCCCGCCATTCCCTTTCGTCTCCAATCGAAATTCGGCTGGCAACTCCCCCTTCCCAGTTGCCCGTCGGATGGAGAAGCCCTGAGCATTGAGGTTAGATCTCTAATTGTTAATTATTGTGGATGTTAATTGCTAAGATTAGGATAATCTGATTTAAAGCTCAATCTATCTTCATTACACAATGTAAGCCAAGGTGCTTCACATCAAAAATCAAATTGAGTTGTATGTTTTGGCTTTAATGAATAAAATCTATTTGAATGTAATTTATTATGTGTATAAAACTTGAGAATATCAAATGTGACTTTTTATACTCAACTTCATGAGAAAAAACGATAAATATGTGTCGGCGAAATACAAGCTAGTGTCTGGGTCGTTTAGATTTGATTTGTCTAAATATTAAATTAAATTTAGCACAATAAAAATGTCAATTGAAAAATAAAAATAAAACTTGAATGTTGTAATACCCATTTTATACAACAAACAAAAAAAACATAAATTTATTGCCATTTGATGTACTAAACATATCTATTTATTAATATTTTCACTAAAGTAAGAAATTTATTTTGCTTTTATTGAAAGAAAGGAATATTAAAATTTTTTGTATGATAAGAAAAAGAAGATATACAAAGTCATTGCGAAATATTATCAATACACAACCATGGATCAAAGTTTTCATCTTTTTCGTCGAAACATTGAAAAATTTCTGTTTTTGAATTAATGAAAACGAAAATAATATAAATTTCTGAAACTTTTCATTTGACTTGAAATTTTCTTTTTTTCTTGATATTATAGTTTTTTTTTCCATAAATTTTTTCTTAGTGTTTCAGAAGCTTTTCAATATTCATCACACTGATACATGCATAAGGAACGGAACTTTATCTATGTACACAAAGAAATGAAAATTTGAAGTACTACTTTATGTTAACTAAAATATAATAAGTATAAATAGTATATATACAATTCTTAATGTATTGGTAGAATAAAATGCACAAAATATATCTTCGGGCCCGCCATACTTTTTATACTCCTATTTATATTTTCGGGCCCGCCACACTTTTTATACTCCTATTTCGTTGTAGATATGCGGTTTTGTATATTCTCCCTCACAATATTCTCACTTGACATTGCCCAACTCTTTCATAAGGTAATTCTCAATTCTTCGCATATTCTTCAATTATTGCTCACACAGTCAAAGTTATGATTTTGCTCCATCGATTAAGGATTAGGGTTTGCAACTTAACATGTGAGTTTTACGTAATGACAAAGTAATAATTTCTCTTGCAACTTTGTTCACACATACATAGCTGCAAATCACATCTATACATCATCATGTTAGCTGCTCGACGACTTGATTTGGCCATCATTAGACCCGTTCTATCATTTCTTTATGTATTTTCCTTGTATTTTGTCCATGTCAGTTAAAGCTGAAAATTTTATCTGAAGTATGCCTTTGTTGCACATGTTAATTTTGTGGGAATATGTTTGATAGGTATACCAATAATTTTTATGTGAATGTTCGGGCATAATTCCAGTTCCCTCCGTTATTGAATTTCTATCAACTTGATGCAGTATGTAACAAGGGATCTGGGTTTGAGTAATTAGCCTCAGGGTCGACTTAATAGCTAGACAATTTAGGCAATCGCCTAGAACCCCGACTACAGAGGACTTCAAAAAATTATTTTGTAAATATAAATAAGTTTTTTTTTTTTTTATTTGATAATTTTTTTCTCAAACAAGATGTAAGAATGCATGCAAAAAACTTGGATAATATTGAAATTAAGTCTTGTCCTATTTAAATAACTATTAACTACATTATTGAACAGACGGTGATAACAACTTGATCTAGCGGCTAAAACTGATGCTTTAGAGACTTTTATTATATACTTAGGCCATCTCCAATGGAGATGGCCGGGGCCGGGGCGGGGTGGGGCTGAGGATGAAAAACCATTGGAGATGGCAGAGGGCTGCGGGGCTGGGCGGCTTCGGGGCTGGGCAGCGGGCTCGGGGCGGCCCTGCGCAGGGAACGGGGCGCGCGTCTGTTTGGTGAGGAAGATGAGGACACGCGCCCCTCTTTGCCCTTCCTTTTTTTTTTATTTTCTTTTCTATAATTAATCTTTACTGTAAAAGAGGATTGCGTGAAGGAAATCGGACTTACGGATTCTGAGCTACTGAAAGATGCGTGGAGGAAAATACACATATTAATAGCATGTTGGCCTCTGTATTTTCTTCTTCTCTTATGGTGGTCAATGAAATTCGCAGACCTCTCTTCGAATTGTGAATATTTTTTATAAAGGTCCTCGTTGATTTTACTTATTCTAATATGCCCCACTCCCTGTAATCATGCTCTTAGAGGTTTTGAGTTATTAAAAAAAAACAATTAAAATTAATATTAAAAACAGATACTTATTATCCCTCCAACAAACAAAACAAGTAAAATACTAAATAGTATAATCTGCTTTTGGGATTTGGATTGATTGAAATATGAATTGCTGTTAAAACTGGACTTTCTTGTATTTCCTTTCTGGTTTGTTGTATTTTCTTCCTTCTTTGTTGTATTGCGTATTATGTATTAATTTTAAATTATTTGAATTATTTACTCTTTTTAATTTTAATATTTTAATATAATTAATAATTAAATTACGAGTATTAATAATAATTACTATTATTAATATTAATATTAAAAAAAATTAAAACTATAACATTAATAGGTGAGAGTGGACAAAGTAAATTTAAACACTCAATTTTAACCGTATTTTGCATAAACACTCTATTTTCCTTTCTTGTATTTCCCATATTTTCGATTTCTTGTATTTCCTTTCTTGTATTTTCTTCCGTGTTATAAAAATATTTATTTGCGTATTATGTATTAATTTTAAGTTACTTTAATTAAATATTCTATTTAATATTAATATTTTAATATAATTAATAATTAAATTACGAGTACTAATCTAATTACTAATATTAATATTAATATTAAAAAAATTTAAAACTATAATATTAATAGGTGAGAGTGGACAAAGGAAAAAAATGGAATTAATTCCTCCACGGAGCCCCAACTATTGGAGACGACCAGACAGGGCCCCGGGCTCCAGAGCCCGGGGCTAGCCCTCAACCATTGGAGATGGCCTTATCTAGAATGTTTTACTCCATAATATAGAACCGTGTATATGCAAAAAGAATGTCATAGATATCTTTATGCATAATTTACTGGATAATACTTAATTAATCAATTGATGTTGCGACAAATATTAATTACATTTTTTAATATGTATGCAATCCTCCAAAGAAAATAGAAAAACGGATGGAGTATATGCTACTATCAAATGTTTTTGTTTTATTGTATCTTAATATTTTGGGAAAAAATATTATGATAAAGTTGTTTTGCATTAATAAAATAAATTATCATTTAATGTAATTTAGATTCAACGAGTTTGAGTCAAGCTACAATTTTAAATATTAATTTATTACAAAGAAAACTCAAACTACATACACATCTTAATTTTTTAATAGTGGACTGAACCATTTGATAATCAAATCGAATAATTTGGTTTAACATACTGTGCAAATTTTAAAACTATCTTTAGGAGTGTGCACTATCCCATAAACCGTACATACTGTATTTCAGTTCAATATATGGTATGAACTCCATTAACGAACAATTATAAATTCCGGTTTTAGGTATTCGTTATTACCGATTTACCCCGACCTGTTATACCCTTTTTTAATCCCAATTCCTACCAATCCAAACTTCACCTTACTCTTCTCAGTTCTTCTACGGACTGCCTGGAGCAAAACCCAAATCTTCTTCTTCTTCAATTCAAAATCCCACCTCGCCGCCGCACCACCCACTCCCATCGCGCCTCCACCATCTCTCTGTCAGCTCAGATTTGTAATTTACAGAGGTACAGTCCAAATTCTAAAGGCCCAATTTTGTTCTTTTTTTTTTTCTGATTTTCTCTTAATAAATTGGGTTCTAATTGTATTTAAAACCCAAAAATTGAATGATGCTAAAGTAATTTTTGGAGAGGGGACTGAGGCTAGGGGGCCTCTGATGTATTCTTTATAATTTCTATTCAACTTCATTGAATTGTTAGAGTGGTAGGAAGCATATTATTATTCATATGTATTCAAGATAAATTATTTTTAATTCAATAATTTTTCGGTTTTTTTGTACTTAATCAAATCGAACCTCACTGAATGGTAATTTACCGAACCAAACTGAATTTTTCGGTTTACCGAACCAGCCGGTATAACGAAATTTGGTTAGGTTTACCGTTTGCACAACCCTACCTAAGATAGTAGCTTGAGCAGAAATATTCTGCTTTCATATTTTATCTATTTACTATTCTGACAAGTAAAAAATTATATTTGTTAACTTACATTTGTTATATTACTATATTCACGATACTTGAATTTTCAGTATATATATATATATATATATATATATATATATATATATATATATATACACGATACTTGTAGTATTTGCTTTAGTTAAGAATGAAATTTCATAAAAAGATATTATGATTGAATCTAAAAAATATCAGCTTATTTGTAAAAGAGGCCCCCAATTTTAAACATCGCCTAGGGCCCCGTAATATATTAGACCAGCCCTGATCAGCCTAATTTCTTCAGCAATCTACACTTGTGATATATTTTCTTGGTTTATTTTTGTTTTATTCCTATGCTATAATAGCATGACACATATGGATATTCCTGCAAATTGTTGAGATGACTTTGATCTGTTCATCTACTGCTTGAAATAATGGTTGAATTGATTGCTTTTGTCACAGAGATCATCCGAGACTGCATACTAACTGCTAATTCTTCTGGAGTTCTGATGGATCGTCCACCTCACGATTATGGTGCTGGTATGCCATATGTACAACAGCAGCAAGCACCTAATATGCAACAACAACAACAACAGCAGTATGGTTTTCATCCCCAACATCAGCAATTTCCACCATCTGTCCACGGACCTCCTTTTCTGCCACCTCATCCTTCTCATCAACAGTTTCCCTATCCTCGTCCAATGCAACAACCCCAACTTTATCCTCATCCACCTCCCCACCCTCACCTTCATCAACAATCACCACCATCTTTCTCCCCACACGTGCCTCCGCATCTTGTTCCATCCCATTTCCATAACCCATATGATTCTGCACCACCCCCTGCTCCACCACCATCTGATCCTGAGCTACAGAAGAGAATTGACAAGTTGGTTGAATATGCCGTCAAGAATGGGCCTGAGTTTGAATCTGTGGTCCGTGAAAGAGAGCAAGATAATCCCGCTTATAGCTTCCTATTTGGCGGTGAAGGCCATAATTATTATCGATATAAGCTTTGGATATCAACTAGACCTATGGGAGGTCCTTTTAACCCTCCTTTTCCGTCTTCCATGCCTGTGATGCATCCTACCAATCCTATGATGAGTCAATCGCCTATTAATGCTCCGAATATTGGTGGTGGGGCCCCTCACTTACAACAACCTTCTTTTCCACCATTTTATGAACAACAGCATCCTCACCACTCTCAGCCTTTTGTTGGTCATAGTCGTCCGGAATTTGATCAACATCATAGATCTTTTAAAGGTCTATCTAGACCACTTCCTTCTGATGTTGAGATGGAACTGAATGGTGTTCTCAACAGTCTCACTGGTACGAAGGAGTCGATAAAAGGTGCAAAGACGTGGTTTATGCAGAGGTCTCCTTTTGTACCAGCCCTGGCTGAGTCATTCCGAGATAGGGTGCTTTCCCTGGATGATTCCGAGAGACAACTGCATATTCTTTACCTCGCGAATGACATCCTATTTGACAGGTAGGCTTCAATTATGTAAAGCTTTGTTTTTTAAAATTTTGTTTTGCAATTCAAATTCCGGTGCACCATGTGCAAAATTTTCTTTGCTGCATTTTTCTTACTCATGCCAATGCATCTTCTCCATCTGAATTTGTGTTAGCATATTGCTATTCATTTTCAAAATTTGCCAGAGGTAAGTTGGGTCGGAGATATACCTTCCTAAAAAGAAAAAGAAAAAGGAATCTGTGATGGAGGTATGTTGAAGGTGATTAAAAAAGGATGTGAAATGAGATTTGTTTTCTTTATGAAACAACCTTTTCTTCATTTCCTCTAAATTTTTGTATCTGTGTTTGTGCGTTTCTCTCTTCTTCTTTCTATGTTGAGGTGGGAGATCGGGGGTAAGGTGCATCCTTGATATCCCTCACTCTAGTGTGAAGAGAGAGTAGAGTTCAGTTTTTATCTGTTATAGGCTATATAGTCTCTGTACTACTATCTTAGTTTTTTTCTCTTGATAATAATTGCGTAATATCATTAAAACCATGCAATATTTTATTTGTTGCTCCTCTAATTTATATTTATTTCTAGCTCCTTCTTATTACCCGGAGTACCTACCTATGGCAGCCTCTTGGTTTTCTGTCCTCTTGACTTTCATTTCTATAAAAAAAATTAGGAACTTTAATGTAATCTAATTTTCTCAGAACCATGTAATTTTTAACTCCCAACAAGGAGTGATGGTGAAACTGGATCACCTTCTTCTCTAGCTCATTCCTCGTGGTTCTTTCTTAAGGTCAGGCTTATGGATTATGGTCCCAGTATTTGTTTTCAGAAGTATATGTTCTCTGCATTTAGAAGCAATTTGGTTTTCCGCTTCTAACTTTAAGTTAGATCACAACTTAGTTGAGTTTCACATGCAGGAGGTCTACAAATAGTGTCATGAGTGTTATTGCGTTGTTCCCATTGCTCATGGAACAAGCATATTCAGTTGCATGGACTACATTTTGACCTTTGAATTCTATTAAAATTTGAAGTCTATATCCTCCATATTATTAACCTCTGATTTATATTTTCTTGTTTAATTCTATTTGGATGGTTCTTATCTACAATACATAATCTTCATTTAGAATCCCAATCAGATTGAAGTTATTCTAAGTATCTTTTGTATCTGGACATTGCTTGCTCCATGATAATTTACATATTACTTGGTCATTGAAGAAAAAATATATAAAAATCAACCTACCTTACCCTTCTATCCTTCAGAATTCAATCTTATTTAAGCACATGTTGATGAGTGGATTTCTGAAATGTACAGCTTGCAGAGGCGAGTCAATCCTCAAGAGCTTGATAACGAGGCACTTGCATTTAAACCTGTTTTGGGTTCTATGCTGGCAAGAATATACCACAACCCACATAACAAGGAGGAAAACCAGTCACGCCTTCAGAAAATTCTGCAGTTCTGGGCCTCCAAGGAAGTATATGATCAAGATACAATCCGTGTGCTTGAAAACGAGATGCTAAGTGGGCTGCCAGCAAATTCTTTTCCAGGTCCTCACCGAGATATATCTACCATGACCGGAGATCCTTCTGCTGCCCCAGGTATCTTCCCAAACCCTTCGTTTTGCTTTAACGAATATTAGCATCTGGTCGTCTTCTAATTATTCTGTCACTTTGTAGGACTACACCTTGGCGCAAACCAAAGTTCACTGCAATGGCTGCCTGATAAACACAGCTCCTTTTCAAACATACCGAATCAAGAGAATCCAAATAACCAAGTTCCTTTTATACCGTCTTTCCCAACCCAGCAATTTCATCCCACTTCAGTTCCTTCTGGTGGGTTCTCCGGACCCATGCCCATGCCATCTTCAATTCAACAACCAATTCAACAAACGGCACTTACTCCTGCAAAAATCGGTGAGAATCTGCCACCATATCCTTTGTTCCCACCCGGTCTTATTCCAGGCATGGTAAGAAAAATGCAGATAGGTAGTGGGGTGCCTTACTCTCCCATGAGCCCTTTAGATATTCCTACAGTCATTCCACCTTCAAATGTATCCCCAACAGAAGTTCTTGAAAGGGTGTCGAAATTCTTTAAAGAGATTGGAGAGGTTAACCCATCTGAAGGACCCATGAAGTCGCATGAATCGAGGGTCGATGATGATTATGAATTTGATAGAGAGGTTAGTGTTCGTACTGGTGGATCTGCCATCCCTCCTCCCGGAAGCCTTAATAGAAGGACTTTTGATGATGGAAGTGTAGAGAGGAAGCCTGGATCGAGTAGCTCTGGGAGGTTGGGACTTGGGGCAACGGCTGATCCAAACGAGCCTAGTCAATATGACGATGTCTATTCTTCTTATAGGAAACATAGAAGCACCAATTATCACACATCTATGAGTGTAAGAGCTGCAACAAGGTGAAATGAGCTGAATGTAGTCTAGAGAGAACACTAGGAGAATTTGGATTTTATTGAGTGTGGAGTCAGGTTTTATGGATTTGTATCCTCTTGCTTAGTGTAGTTTAAGTGATTATTTAAAAGTTTAGAAGTTCTGCTATCATTTTGACATGCTGCAGTGAATGAAAATGGCAATAGTCTTTCTTGTTTTCAAATATCTTTTACTTCAACTATATTTTCTCATTGAAGATTTTGGTCTAATTTCGCCACTGTCTTTCTTTTGCATCAATTTATTCATGTTTCAACCATAAAAAAGAGAAGGAAGGCAAAAAATTTTGTTGTGAAGTCCAAATTTTCCTATTAATTTTAATTTCATTTATCTACATTGTTTCCACAATTGCATCTTCAAAATTGGGCAGTGACGAGGTGATCCTTCATTATTTTTATTTTTTTTTACTTTTGATTTTTAATCCGTTAAAGATTATATCTCCAATTTGAGACAATACTTGATACTTTTTTTGAATTCATAATAAATTGTTAGTAAACTATTCTTGTTGATTTGATCTAATTTTTATGTAGTACTGATCTTTTACAATTTGGTATATATAAATTGTGTCTTCTAACATTTAAATAAAAATATTGGTTATAAAATTTTGTGAGATGCTTAGAAAAACTAGTATAATGCATTTCATTAATATAAGCACGACCAAGGGTACTTAACATTTCTAAAAAAAAGACCAAGGTGAAGCTAATAAATAACCTAAAACGAGGGTGGTTAAATACAAAATAGAACAATTTGAAGTGTTCAATTGCAAATTACTCTGGAACTTTACAAAAATACATCATCTTTCTTTCCGTAAAAAATAAAAATCACTGGTAAACAAAAACGTGCTCACTAAAACAAATAAAGTATCAGTTCAGTCCCAATAAATTCTCTTCTATATGAAGTATATAACACAATCTTCTTCTCTCGATTTTTCTGTTTTCCTCATTTGTAAAGAGGAGGTTTTTCCAGCTTCGAATAACTTGGCCATCATTCTCACCAAACATCTGCGTTGCTATTTCAGGCTATGGCGGATGGTATCGAAAGTAATTTCGATAATTTAATTGGCAATAGGGTAAAGGTCTGGTGGCCCAGAGACAAATCGTGAGCGATATTAATTACATCTATTTATCTTTCCCTCCCAATTTTTGGTTAATTATTATTCACTATTATGTAAATTATTCTCAACAGATTCTGTGAGGGAGTTGTGTTTTCTCAGGGACATTCAGGAAAGAACTTGGTAATTACTCTTATGTAATTCATTTAGTTCTATCCTCTAAAAATACCCTTTTCATAATTTCATTTTATGAATGTTGTGCAAAGATTTTTTTTTTTCTTCAAATTTTCTAAATGTATTTAGGCATATAAGTTGTGAATCCGTTTTTGTTGCTCAACCTTTGCAATTAGGTGGTTTATGCTGATGGTGTTGAAGAATTTTTGAACCTGAAAAAAGAGGATAAAGAACCAATTAGTGTAGGCACACCAATTTTAAAGCCTTCTCTTCTTTTTGTTTGCTTTCTTACAAATTGTATACTTATTTAAAGCTCATTGTTACTCTCGTGTACTGTAGGGCAAAGAAACGAGCACTCCGTCTAATGCTTCATCTCATAAGTACGTATTTCAAATATAACCTTTTCCTTTATAAGCAATACTTAACTGCAAAACAGATCATAGTAGAATCTCTGTTGAATATGATTTTAATTTGTAGTATAACATTTAACACAATGTAATTATTTACTCTTCTTTCTTAAGATCATATGCCATCTTATATTGCCTTATAATGCAAGCTTTTTGTCTTCAGGCTTCCACAAGCGGTTAATAGTACCAAAGATTATGGCGAAGAATTAATTGGTTGTAGGGTAAAGGTTTGGCGGCCCAAAACCAAGACGTGAGTGTTCTTTGCTTTGGGGTCTCTACTCTCGCTATATTTTGTGTTCATTTTCATTGTTATCTCAATGTAGTTCCTTTTCTGCAGGTATTGTGAGGGCACTGTTGCTTCATACGACCCATCAACAAAAAAACATTTGGTAAGTTTATCGTAAGTGAAACCTCTAATCTTAATCATCATTTTCGCGTTTATTTTATCTGATCTGATCTTGTCAGATTTGGCAGAACAGTAACAAGAGAAGTTCACCTACGGGTTCAATGAACTTTAGGTGGATTTTCTGAATATATTCACTAATCCTTAGTATCCTAAATTAATTTATAAGTATTAAGAGCCTAATAATGTTTAGCAAGTTTCTAAGAAGTCTTTTAATTTATCTAAAGTCTTATTTATTGAGAGATACATGCATTTGAAATTGACTAAAGTTTCTGTTTTGACTTTCTCAACTCTTCAACTTCAAACATTAGTTATTGGTATTTGGATGGTTGAATGTATGGGAATGCTCCTGCATCATTTGATGTTTCTATTACATCTGCTTTTAGGTGGTTTATACTGGTGGTGTTGAAGAACTTATGAATCTAAGAAAGCAACAGACACCACTCAAAGATATGTCCCAAGATCAAGTAGGCATCCATTGATTAGTATCTTTTGTTTGTTTGCCATTCCTTTTTCAAACTATTTACGCTTGCTTATGGGCATTTCTTAAATATGTTCTCCACAGGACCAGAAAAGGAGAGCTCAAGCTCATGCTTCATCTAATGTGTAAGTGTCTGTAAATATTGTTCATTGGCCTTTGATTTCGCAGACCAACTAAATAACTTAGTTTACATAATACACGTGGGCTTGTTATATCAGCTCACGTGGTGATGACATGGACTCTCGTGGGCATGTGATTAAAAAGCATAAGGTAAGACTGAAACTTCTCCGTGTACATTGATAGACTCTTTCCTAACTAAATACAAGGCTTAACATTTAGCCAAATTTTGTAGCTGAAAAATATATATTATTCCTACTAACACTACAACCAAACTTTTGCTTACAGGGTGACTCTTTTGATCTTGCAACTCCTAAAGGAAGTTCTAAAATGTGAGTATGTCACTTGCATATCTTTGCGTGTAGAAAAACTTCTAGAAGTTATCCATTGAAGAAACATAGAACAATTAATACTTATACCTTTGATCATTTTTGGAGTATATTATATCATGAACTTAATTTGACCAGGTCTAAGGTTGAAGAAACACATAAACCGGAGGTTGGTATCTCACCTATCGGTTCCAAATTATCCGCCATCCCAGGTGAAGACGATCTAGTTAATATCAACGGCTACAAAGTGAAGGCCGCTACTGCACCCGTACTCGAAGCCATATTTGCAAAATACGGGGACATCACAGCCCATTGTTTGTACAAATCATTATCAGTGAAAGCTTCCCTACTTGAGGTCATATGTAACATTGTTCAGAGACTGCAATACTCTCCCATTGAAGCCATTTTATCCAACCTTGAAGTCATTGAAAACGAAGTTTCGGATGTAGAAGCTAGTAAAATCGAAGTAGCATGGCTGCATGATCATTTAGAAAAAGTGTGTAAAGTTGCAGCTTTTGGGAAGAAGTGTTTGCAGCTTAGAGAGGATAAAGTTACAACTGGCATTGTGACTAAGTCGGCCACTAAAGAGCTGACACAAAGGCGTGCTGAGCTGTTGGAGGCACTTGAGCGGTTCAGAGAAGCGGAGAAACTTGAGGCTGTTATGAAACTTGTTAGTCAAAAGATTGAGGATGATGTTATGTATTTTGAGGGCGAAGAATTATATTTGAAAAGGCGATTGAATGATATTCTGTAGCCTATATGGTTGGTGTACTTTTTGCAATGTGGAGGAGATAGCAAAATATGTATAAACCTTGGCATGTGACACCAGCTTTCCTCTCTGTGATTGTTAATGTAGCAAATTTCATCTGTAATATGATTTTTTTTTCCGGTTTTCCAAGTGTATGCTTGTATGCTTGATTTAAATTTTAATTACTTTTTAGGCATATCAGATACATTACATGGACATCTCTCTCATGGACATCTCTCTCACCAAGAATTCGAACTTGGAATTATCTGTAATATGAATTATGGAAGGAATATGTATGGTCCTTTGGTTTGGTGATATGTAAAGGAATATCATACTGGAGTTTGGAGGAGGTCTCCACAATATGTATGAAATAACTTTTCTTCCTAATTACTTTACGAAAAAATTCTTTTAATTTTAATTTAAAAATATTTTATACTTTGGATATTATTGCCTTTCAATTCAATGTGAGATTAAAACTACAAAAATGGCATAATAATTCTATAAGACCAAACGTTCCAAGCAAAAAAAAAATCAGTGCTGATCAAAATTATAAATTAGTTTCAAAGTTTCAATTAAAATTGTAATTTTGTGAATGAGAGAGATCGAGAGCATATCCAATAGTGTTACTTAAAAGTTGAATCTAAATTCCGAATTTTAGCTAGGAAATGATCATTTAATTATTCAATTTAGCTAACTCACTTTAAGTGAATATACTGGAACTATATTATTACTATTTTTATTGTTTTTCAAATGTATAATTATAAAATATCACAAATAAATTTTTTCTTTTATTTTATTACACATAAGTTCAAATTTTAATAAGATATCAAAGTTAATAATATTTCAACTTATAAAAACGTAAATTAAAGTAAAAGCAGATATTTATATCATAATTGAAATATATTTTTATATCAAACTTATAAAAGACAGATTTTAAATTATACTCCTAAGGCCATCTCCAATGGAGATGGCTGGGGTCGGGGGTCGCGGTGGGAGCCGTCTCCAGTGGAGGAGAGGTCGGGGCCGGGGCCGGGGCTCGAGCCCGTGATTTCACGCGCCCCTCTTTTAGTCAGGAGACGCCACTTGGCATCCCATGATTGGATCCGTCTTTTTTTTTTTTTAAGAATTGTTCATTTAATAAATTAAAATAGAAAATGATAATATATATACTTAAATAATTAATAAAATTAAAATTTTCCATTAAATTAAATTAAATATGTAAAATTGAATTATTTAATAAAATTTATATAGTATATTTATTGTATATTTACTAATATTTAATAAATATATGTAGTCGCCAGTTTTTAATTTGATTATTTAATATAATAATTTTTTAAAAATTAAAATCATTAATAATTTATTAGAATTGTAGTTAAATTTGTTTATGGACAAATAATTAATAAATAAATACCATTTCATTTTAATATCTTTTATTGTAATTAAAAATTTAATCATTTAACTACAATATTGGTGGTGGCTATATATTTTTAAAATACGGAATTAGTTAAAATAAAATTAAACACTTATACAAATAATTTAGATTAACACTTAATCTAAACTAAATATTTAAATACATACTAAAATATTTAATATAATTAATAATTTAATTACAGAAGCAAATAATTGTTAGTATTATTAATATTAATATTAAAACTATAATATTAATAGGTGAGAATGGGCAAGGAAAAAAAATGGAATTAATTTCATCCGGAGCCCTGCCATTGGAGACGGCCAGGCAGAGCTCGGGGTGGGGGGCAGGGCAGCCTTGGGGCTCCGGAGCCCCGAGCCCCCCAACATTGGAGATGCCCTAATTAATAATAGCTTTAGAAAAGTACATTATAATAGCAGATTTTTAAAAGAAATAAATAAATCTGAAAATATATATATATAACAACTATCAATATAACTATTCCAATGTGAATTGTAAGTGAGCTAAAAACTTATGTAACTGCCTGTTTGTTAATTTTTCAGATATATCTGTTCAAATGCAGAACCATCGCAAGGATAGCGTATTGCACTTGTTTTAGACCAAAATCAATTTGGGTTAGAGTTTTCCCCAAACGAACCTGTGGGCCTGTTTGGACTGATTTTGGTCTGTTTGACCATGATTTGTTGTTTTAAAATTGACTTGAGTGTGTTTGATAAAAAATAATTTGAATTGATTTTGATTGGAACACATTAAAATTGAAAAATATTACTAGTAAAATACTATAGATAGTAAGTTTGGAAATTTTGAGATTTGGATTGAATATCGAGGTTTGAGAGAAAATATAATATATGTGTCAAATCAATAATTTTTTTGAGTTTTAGATATAATATTATATTGTGTAATAATTGGAAATATGATTATAGTAATATTTTTATAATTCTGAAAATAAATTAGATAAATATAAATAATGTAATGTAATATATATATTATTTGATGAACAATTCATAATGCTTACTATAATGTTAAAAATTGAATAACAATTCATATAATTAATAAAGTAAATTAGAGTTGTATTAGGATAATAATAAATAATTAATCTTTTTAATTATCTATGATGTATGTCATAATCTATACACATTGTGCATGTATAAAATACATATAATATAAAGATATTTTGAAATATACATATGTAGCTAAAATACTGTGATGCATATATATGTAATAAATAATAGTCCAATATTATGTATACATATAATAGTGGTATATGAAATAGTCCTTATATGTCTAATTGTGATTTACGAGGGAGGTTTTCCTTGTAATTTTTTTGGTCTAATTAATGTGCTGCTTCTTGAAAGTCTGTGGTTTACTGGATCGATATCAAGACCATTTTATTTATTTAATTTACTTTAATTTGCAGCAACAGAATGACGAAGAGTTCCCTAAGCCTTTAGTGGAAGGACACCTGACCCCAATGGAAGGCTTGAACTTCTCTTGTATTGGCCTATGGAGTATTTTTTAAATTTTGTTCCACTTTGTTTACATTGGCATATATATGATCATTTTGGTGGTTCTAGTTGATTTTTTTGTCTTTCCTATGTATTAATGTACAATGCGTATTGAGTTTCGCTAGCGTGTTCTATTTTCTAGTGGCACCCGGCCGGGACAACCATGGAAGTGACAAGCCGCAAGAATCTCGTTTCACGTGGAAAATTGAGAATTTCTCCCGTATGAATGCGAAGAAGCTTTATTCTGACGTCTTTGTTGCGGGAGGTTATGAATGGTAATTTGAAAGCTGTAAATTTGTATTAATAAGTTCCTTTTATTGATATTGGTGAGTGTTTACTATATATGTTACAAACTGATTTAATTGAAATTTTTTCCGAAAAGTGATATGATTGCCATTTGAGTTGCATTCATTTTCTCAGGCGGGTGCTTATTTATCCAAAAGGAAATAATGTGGATTGTTTGTCGATGTACTTAGATGTGGCTAATTCAGCTACCTTGCCTTATGAGTGGAATATATATGCAAACTTTAGCTTGGCTGTAGTTAATCGTATGCATAGCAACATTACAATTAAAAAAGGTACTTAATTCTAAAATCTTGTTTATCGTTCGTTTGTGTATTTATAGCTTGATACATGTCCTTGTATATATGATGTGCACAAACAGAGAGACCAACACAACCACTTAGTTATGTATATGTAGTGTGGTAAAACCGTACATCTTTGTAATGTTATCAAATTAAAACGAATCGTATTCTTTAGTGTTGTAACTGAAATGAAGACCAAACTAATGTGTTTGCAACCTACTAGAGTTCTGAACTTGAGGTGGAGATCTTGAAGCAAATACTTTAGATAGATTTTTCAATAAACCAGTGTTTCAGTGTAGAATTTCATTGTTTAGTTTAAAGCAGTTTGATTCAATACAATAGGGTAAAGTAACGTACATATAGTTCTTGGATAAACTCTCAGCTTGATGACCATATCATTGGCACGAAAATAAAACGAGTGGGGCGCGACTACTAAGCACACTAGCTAGTGTGAGGGATCCACCAACATTTAGGCTATGAAAAGCTCTAAAGGATGTGTATAAAGACGCATAGCTCATTCAAATAAAGTCCGTAGCTTTATTTGGGCCTTATAAGTTGAATAATATTAATATTTTAATTCTTTAACATTGGTTTTATAGGTTGGTTAAATTTTCGCTTTCTGTTATCACATTCTGTTCCTAAATTTTGAAACATGGAAATTTGTTGATCTTCACCCACCTGAATAAACCATTTGCTACCAACATTATGATTGTTTTGCTATATTGATTCTTAGTTGTGTGTTTCACAGATACAAAACACCAGTTCAATCAAGACGAGAGTGATTGGGGTTTCACATCTTTCATGCCTATTAATGAGCTCTATGACCCCAATAAGGGGTACCTTATGAACGATACTTGTGTTGTTGAAGCTGATGTTGTCGTATGTAAGGTCATAGATTGCTGGACTTGCGACTCAAATAAGGAGAGATGTTATGTTGGACTTAAGAATCAGGGAGAAACTTCTTACATGAACTCTCTGCTCCAAACTTTGTACCATATTCCTTACTTCAGAAAGGTGGCAATAGATTCTTTTCGGTTTGTTTATTGTGTTTTATATGAACTAATGATGAGAAGCATGAAAAAACCTCATTTTATAAATCTTGTTTTAGGCTGTGTATCATATGCACACAAATGAGAATGATAACCCCACAATGAGCATCCCTTTGGCTTTACAAAGTTTATTTTATAAGCTTCAATTTAACGATACCAGTGTGGCCGTGACTACAAAAAAATTGACTAAATCATTTGGATGGGACACTTATGATTCCTTCATGCAACATGATGTGCATGAATTTAACAGAGTTTTGTGTGAAAAGCTTGACGACAAGATGAAGGTATTAGGGACTTGCGGCACAGTCAACTTTAATAATTCTTGTTTTGAAGTATACCTATAAAAAGGTAAAGTTGTGATATAATTCTTTTATGGCGCAGGGAACTGTTGTTGAAGGGACTATGCTTGAGTTATTTGAAGGACACTACATGAATTACATTGACTGTGTCAATGTAAATTTGGAATCTATAAAAAAAGAATCATTTTGTGGTATACATTGTTTCAAAGACCTAGTCCTTGATTTTTAGCATTAAAAAAATCTATTTCCGACATTGCCTTGTGGCAGACCTCCAACTTGATGTAAAAGGTTGTAAGGATGTGTATGCTTCATTTGACAAATATGTGGAAGTTGAACGTCTTGAAGGAGATAACAAGTACCATGCTGGACGACATGGTTTGCAGGTATGATAACTCTTCTAAAAGGTTTATGACAATAGTTCGTCAATGTGTTCATTTATCTTGTGTTTTTGTTGGAAGGTTAATACTTCTCTGTCCTGTAAATTTTGCTCCATTTGGTCTTGACACAAAGTTTTAGATATTTTTACGTTTGTGCTCTCAAAAGTAGTGATTGGAAATTATTGATGTAATCATTTAAGGAAAGACTCCAAAAAGGAAGTAGGAGTAACAAAATTGAAGTATTAAAAACAAGCTTGATTTGCTAAATGATAATGAGTAGTGACAATGATGAACGTAGGAGAGCAAATAGTAAAAAGATGAGTCTCAGATTTTCAACAGGATGCTGGTCTAGTAAATGTACTGTAATTCTTGAGGACTAGGTTCCTGGAATGAGCAGTCTCATTGCCATATGTTCTGACTTACTTAAGAAGATGACCTCTCCCAGCCTCTTGAGTGACTTGGTGCGTGGCATCCTTGAATGCTAACTGGCTGACTAATCATGTTATTTTAGTTCTTTTGCCAATGTGGAAAGTATTATATAAAAATTAAGTTAACTGTCTTCAGGTTTTTGTACTTTTCTCTGTTGTGGTCTTTAATGATGAATTTGATTGATGCCATATTAATTATTTTCCATATCAATGGCCTTTCAATTGTTACAAATTTCCCTGAAAAATATTGTTGGAATCTTAGGATGCCAAGAAGGGTGTCTTGTTCATTGACTTTCCTCCAGTTCTCCAGCTTCAGTTAAAGCGTTTTGAGTATGATTTTACGAAAGGGGAGATGGTTAAGGTTAGTAGCTGGAGTATTTATATCTTGAATGACATATGATTTCTGCATTCGGCACCATAGCCAAATATGGGCTGAAACCATTCTGTTGAAACCGAGTGATAGAGAAAACTTGATTTATCTTTCTGTTTGGTAGTTATGTATTCCTCCTATTCATTGTTCACCTGTTTGTAATCCCAGGACAGCTGCAGATCATCTTGTTCTTTTTCCATGTTTAGCTATGCTAGACAGACTCGTGGATTGTAAGAGAAAAGAAACTAAACTATCTTTGGTGCTTTTCTCCTATCTAGGAACGTCGATCATTCTTGGGTTCCGTGTTTCAGATTGCCTCTGGCTGCTATATATGTCATATATGTGCTTCTTTATAAGAGAAATTCTAATTCTACATGTCTTTTCCTTTCTTTTCCGGTCAGATTCCGTGGGATAATTTGAAAAAATGCTTCATGGTTTCAGATAAATGATCACTATGAATTTCCTTTGGAGCTTGATCTCGATAGAGACAATGGCAAGTATTTGTTGCCAGATGCGGATAGAAGTGCACGGAACCTCTACATGCTTCACAGGTTATTGCACTCTTTATCTATACATGGGCTTCTAAAATGTTCATAAGCGGGTTATTAACGGGTCAAGCGAAACAAAAAAACACATTTGTCTAAATTAGTTAATAGTTAATGACGTAATTTTGACTAAAAAATATTGTTTTATTTTTCTTTCCTAAATTCATGAAAATTTTAGATACAATATTAAGTTATTAAATATATATATTTAATTTCAAAGAGATATAAAGTATATTAAATATTGGTTTTTAAATTTTTTTGAGTGTAGTGAGCTTCTCTTAATTCATATAAATTATTTCACATTATATTTGAATAATATTTACTTATATGTATGGCATTTTTTCTTAATTTTAAATGAGTAAAACACAAAACATTAATTAGTAGATAAAGCGACTCTGCCTGGTTCGACCAATTTACAACTCAAATAAAGTAACCCATTTATGGCCCGTTTGCCACCCTTTTCATTGCTTTTGCTGCCCATAAAGCCTTTTGTTAGAGTGATATGCCACCTAGAATGGTAAATGGTTGCTTTTGGGCTATTTTTCTTTGTAAATTAGAAAATAAAATTTTGTTAGGTGCCCTGTAGATGTTATCTAATTCTTCCTTTTTGCTAGTGTAAGATGTTCACTTTTTGCTATTTTTATTTTTATTTTCTTGGTATTGCTGAAATTGGTTTGCAACTTTATTTTGGAATTGGTAGATCAGTAAGCACCTTGGTAGTGGTAGTATACATTTAACCCTGATATCTTGTTATATTGTATGAGACATTTTAAACAAAAAAAAAAATCACTTGAAATATTTAATAAATTTGGATGCATGGTAATCTTCTGTGTTTTCTCTAAGTGATCATTCAAAAATGTTAGAATTATGATCTAGGCCATGTGAGGTGCTTCTTTTCTATCTTTCTGCAACAAGAAAGCAGTCAAATCATTTTCTCCAGTATGATTTTTTCACTTAACTTCTCTTACTATATACTCTCCTCTTCTTTGTTCAACACAGTGTTTTGGTTCATAGTGTTGGAGTGCATGGCGGACATTATTATGCTTTTATCAGGCCAACACTCTCTGATCAGTGGTATATATGTTCTTATCATCATGGCAAACCATGCATGTAAGGCTTTGCTTTGCGATTATATTATTCACTTTCAGGTACAAATTTGATGATGAGAGGGTCACTAAAGTGGACATGAAGAGGGTGTTAGAGGAGCAATATGGTGGTGAGGAAAAGGTGATATTTTACGAATACATAGTTGAGGCTATTCAATGAGGACTCCTAAACAAGGAATTAAATCATCGTATCTCCCTAAAGTCATAAGATGTAGTAAAATCAACCTACATTAATCAAATCTCTTTAATATGGTATATTCCCACAGAATGCATACATGCTTGTTTATATACGAGTGAGTGACAAGGATAAGATAATTTGTGATGTGGATGAGAAGGACACTGCAGAACATCTTCGGGTGATTTTTCCAATTCTACATCTGAAATTCATACTATTACTATATCATATTTTTGCTAAGAGTTCTGCCATGAAACATCACATGCCCTACTTCAGCTAAGACTTAAAAAGGAACAAGAAGAAAAGGAAGACCGGAGAAGATACAAAGCACAGGCCCACCTTTATACTATCATCAAGGTTATTTCTCAGTGCATGATTTTATCTCAGCATTTTTGTTAAATGGGTTGCCAAAACCATTCATTAATGTTTGCAGGTTGCTCGAGACCAGGACATGAGAAAACAGATTGGGAAAGATATATATTTCGATCTTGTTGATCATGATAAAGTCCGCAACTTTAAAGTCCAGAAAGATATGTCTTTTAGCCTTTTCAAGGTACTGTATTTGATTATTCATATAGTTCGAATTTAGCTTTCTAAAATATATGGACAAGACAATATCTGGTGCCCTTATTGGCATAAAGCTGTTAGGATTCAAGTACCATTACTGTATAATTAAATTCCTATAAGTTAATATAGACTAAGGCAGAAGTAGTAACTAAAATGCTTTTGCACATGAGAGGACCTATATTATGAATGAGATTTTGCCATTTCTGTCATTTTAGGTTAACCTTAGAGTTTATTTTTCTGCTATGAAATGTTCATAACATTCATGAATGGATTACTTTTTCTTTTGTTCAATGTTAAATTAAATCAATGCTAAGTCAAATTTCTTCCATTTTATTATCTAATCACTATGTTGTCACTTTTTCTTATGTTGCAAACTTCAGAATATAACGATATATGTTCACCTAGAAAAATCGATATTTTCATGTGCATGGTATTATCGCCAAACTAATCAAATTGTTTTTCATACTTCAGTTCACATTTCTTCTGTAATGGTACTACTGGTTGTGTTAATTTATTTGTTTATCATGACAAGTTGAAGCCTTTTTTCTTTTTTAACAGGATAAGGTAGCCATAGAATTTGGTATACCAGTTCGATTTCAGCGCTTCTGGTTATGGGCAAAGAGACCGAACAATACTTATCGTCCGAACAGGCCATTGACACTACAGGAGGAAACACATATTGTAAACATATTACTGCTTAATCTCCTTCAATTTTCGAATTTGAATAATGAAAACGGATTATCCTCTTTGAGAATTAATGGGACAATATAGATTAACCTATATATGAAGAATACCCAATCACCTGTTTTGGTTGGGTTGAATTTTGCTGAATCTCCTTTGATTAGGTTCTTTGTTTTATCAATTTCTGTGAGGGATATTTCATTCGAACATTGTTCATAAAATCTTATTATCTTTGTCAAATTCTGGTGTCCAGGTTGGAGCATTGAGGGAAGTTTCCAGTAAGGCCAACAATGCAGAGCTAAAGTTGTTTCTGGAAGTAGACCAGCGGAAGGTATCTTTTAACAATGTCCTAAAGAAACTCGATGTGAACATTGAGTGTTTTTACGACTCATGTTTAAACTGTATTAATTTACTTTGTTACTAAATCTACAGGATTCACATCCACCAGAAAAAACTAAGGAAGACATACTGCTGTTTTTTAAGCTTTATGATCCTGAGAAAGAAGATCTTCGGTAATTAATCACATTCCACCTCTTAAGTACATTAATTAGTTTCTACTTTTTGTGATACATTTTTCTGTTTCTAGATATGTTGGGAGCCTTTCTGTAAGAAGCTCTGGTAAGCCAATTGAGATACTGGCTACACTAAATAAAATGGCTGGATTTTCGCCTTATGAAGAGATTGAACTCTTTGAGGTGTGTCTGGTTAATTTAATTTATTATCCCTGGAAACATGTTACACATAGTGGACATATGTATTGCTTTTTGCCCTTTAAGGTGTACGGAACACTATTGCATAATTGTAATGATTTTGTTTGCCTTCTCTGCAGGAAATAAAATTTGAGCCAACCGTCATGTGTGAACGTCTTGATAAAAAAGCTTCATATAGATCTAGTCAGGTATTTACTGTTTTTATTGTTACTTTTTTTCGTTTGAATGCATTTCTTTCATTCAGCATAATCATTCATCTCTCTCTATCTCTCAAACACACACACAAACACCACTCACTCAGCTTGAAGACGGGGACATTATTTGCTTCCAGAAACGGGCCCCGACCAAAAGTGATGAGAAGATTCGATTTCCTGACGTTCCTTCATTTTTGGAATATGTGAAAAATCGCCAGGTCAATCTTGTACTTGTTTTCAGATGCATTTATATCTCTCAAATTAACTGTTGACTACCCATGTTTTGAACTTTCTGCAATCAATTACCTTTTGAATTAATTCCATCAGCTTCCCCAGAAATCTCTTTTCAGCCACTTCTCGGGAACTTTCTAGATATATTAATTATTTTCTTGTCATCTTTCACTTTAGTCTCTCTACATGTTTAGGGGTAACTATGCAGTTCTTACTTCTTTATAAAGCCTTTTGTTTTAACTATGGGCAAATGGAGAGACTGCCATGGAAGAACTGATTCTTTTGTTTTGTTATCTGCTTTCTCTCCTTTTCCTTTTTTTTTTATCTAATTGATATTTGTGTTGTTGCCTTGCAGATTGTGCATTTACGAGCTTTGAAGAGACCCAAGGAAGTCAAATTCTCCCTGGAGTTGTGAGTACTCTTGGATAACATTATCGAGATTGAGCAGGACTGTGATTTGGTAGCAATATTATTATTTCATTTGTCTTTGTAGTTTTCAGTTTATATGTGTGTCCATGTGTGGGATGAATCTGCAGGGCAAAGAATCACGCTTATGATGATGTTGTGGAAAGAGTTTCCCAGCGCCTTGGCTTGAACAATGCATCAAAAATTCGACTTACGTCTCACAACTGCTACTCTCAGCAACCAAAGGCCAATCCCATCAAGTATGGATGTGTTGATAATCTGTTAGATATGCTTGTCCACTACAAAAAGGTAAGCCCGACATACAATTGTCTATTTTTTTTTTTTATTCTTTTGTTGGTGAAGGGCGAGGATGTTGGCGCTGGGCGATTTGTATTTGATATAACTGATTCATGTTGGCTTCTTTTGATAGATCTCCGATATACTGTATTATGAAATACTGGACATTCCTCTTCCAGAATTGCAAAATCTGAAAACATTGAAAGTTGTCTTCCATCATGCCATGAAGGATGAGGTGCTAACATTGTTATGATCTACCTTATATTCTTCTTGTCAACACAGCTCGTTTTGTATAATGTGTCTTAAGTTACATTGTCTTTTCAGGGCGTAATTCTCCACATTAAATTACCAAAACAAAGCACTGTTGGAGATGTGCTCAATGAGATCAAAACAAAGGTTAGGTTAACTTATTGCTGTAAAAAAGTTGTATTGCAAGATTAAGTTTGAAAACATGAAACAAGGTCATTGGTTAACTGATTCCTTCCTCGTACCTCCTGTCTCGGTAATTTAGTAAATGATGCTTCCGTTCAATATTTTGTTGTAAGTGAGAGAATAGCAGCTTAAGTTAGATAATGTCTCACATCCTTTGCATCCAATGATAGGTAGAGCTGTCTCATCCAAGCGCTGAGCTTAGGATGCTTACAGTTTTCAACCACAAAATTTACACGGTAATTTAACGTGCTCTATCATGTTAAGCTTCTTAATATGTCCGCACAAATTTTCAGGAAGCATAGTCAAATGCTTTCGGTTAAAAAATTCTCACTTTGAGACTTGTTGAAGAGGATTTTATAATAGAACGTCTTGTCAAGGTCTTTGTTAAAGTTTTGTATGTAGTGATGTAAGCCACATCCTGCATTATTTTGCAGATTTATTCCATCCATCAGAAGATTGAAATCATAAATGATGACTACTGGACTTTGCGTGCTGAGGAGGTGAGCCGTCTTCTCAAAATATTTTCTTTCTTTCATTGCTCTCCATTTTTTGTGTACAGTGTTGCTTGTACCATTTAAACCTCGTTACATGTATAACTCCAAATTCATGCAGCTTATAATTTGTATGATTTTCTTCTTTCTCAGATTCCAGAAGAAGAAAAGAACCTCAGGCCCAACGAACGCATGATTCATGTTTACCATTTCACACAAGACAATGCCCAAAATCAAGAGGTGCTGAAGCATTTACTGGATTCTATGCATGCACTTAGATATCTAGCTATTAAGGTAATATTGCATTCTTTTCCCTGAAATACCATTACAGAATTTTGGAGAACCGTTCCTTTTGGTCATTCATGAAGTTGAAACATTAGCTGATGTTAAACTACGAATTCAAAAGAAATTGCAAGTTCTAGATGAAGAGTTTTCTAAGGTATGTTCATTTGCTAAAAGTTTCAATTGGTTGTAATTTTTCAATGGTGTTAACTGGTAAACTAGTATCTCCCATCATTTTTTTTTTGATAAAATGTCTAGTGGAAGTTTGCCATTTTTTCACTGGGACGTCCGGAGTATCTCGAGGACACTGAAGTTGTCTCCAGTCGTTTTCAGGTTATGTTTACCTTTTCTTAGTCTTCTTCCTGATTATTTGTTTCATTTAGTTATTCGTCTTTAATTTTTCAATAGAACTTTATTAAGACTAGACTTATATTCGCCTCTTCCAGAGAAGAAATTTATATGGTGCATGGAACCTGGGGTTAGAACACTCAGATACGACATCTAAAAGAGCTTCCACAAACCGGGTAATATCTTCAAGTAGCCAAACTTAGTGTTTCAATTTTTCATCTTCTCCATTTTGTTTGATTGGCTTGCAATAAAACATATGCTGATGCCATTAGAATCATACTCTATAGAGAGTTTAAATTATATATAATATAGCCACTATATAAGCTTTTAACATAGTGTAACTACTCAACATGCAGGGTGAGAAAGAGGAGGCTCACTTAAAGTTACTTGAGTTAGAAAGAAAACTAGACGCGAAGCAGAGAGACATTGGAGTACTAGAAGAAAGACTACAAGTGATGAAAATTCTAAAAGATGACGATGATTTAGCTTTCAATAAAAGAATTAAGGAGTTGGATGAACAAGTTCTTGAATTGGAAGACTTGAATAAAATGCTAGTTGTAAAAGATCTCCGAAGTAATGACGAGCTGCAGAATGCTCGTAAGGCATTAATAGAGGTATGATATCTGTAACCAGTCATATGATCTTAAAATTTGTATAATCTTGGTTATGGGTTACTATATTTCTGGTTCAAAAGGCTATTGTAATCTGTTCCCAACAGTTTATGTTGTTTCACTAAATGTTGATTGAAAAATGAGCATAAGAACAATTACAAGAAAAAGTGAGTCTTAAAATGTTCCTCTTATTATCCGAGTCGTAATAATCATTGTTTTCATTGGGTTCTGAATGTACCGATCCTTTATTTTCTTTGTCAGGGCATACGTGGTTTGCCGAGAAGAGGCAATGTTGATATTGGAGTAAAGAGGATGGGTGAGCTTGATGACAGGATTTTTATTAACTCGTGTAAGCTGAGACTCCCTCCTGCAGAAGCTCAGATCAAGGCTGTCGAACTGTGCTCCTCGTGGCAAAGTAAACTCAATAATCCTGGATGGTACCCGTTCCTAATTATTGTAGATGATGCCGGGAATTCTCAGGTGAATTTTTAGTGAACCTTACCCTTCTTGCCTCTTGACTTTGATGTTCTTATACAATTTATTTGGTCGCATAGGAATTGTTGAACGAGGATGATGAATTGCTAAGAGACCTCAAGAAAAAATGGGGTGATGCAATATACAATGCAGTTACGGCAGCATTAAAGGACATGAACGAATATAATCCAAGTGGTCGCTATCCGGTTCCTGAGCTTTGGAATTTTAAAGAAAATAGAAAAGCCACCCTAGAGGAAGTTATTCGTTGTGGAATTTTACGAGAAATAGGAAGTTTTCGCTAGAGGAAGTTCTCAAGTGCACATACTTGGTGATTATTTACTGATCATTTAATTTGAATCTAGAGTTGAGAATTTTAAATATTCGATGTGTATGTCTTTGGGTTTACAGTCTTTTGTTAATTAATGAAGTATATATATGTTAGCTTTATAAATGCATATGCTAATGCCATCATGATAGTTGTAGACTGTCACTTTCCCTCGACTGAAAATTCAACTGTGCGAGCTATTAAAATACATTATCGTTTTACACATTGGCGTAATACTTAAATTTTATAGTGTATTTACATACACAAGTGTCCACAACATTCAATTGTGACTTGATCACACCCGCTCCATTGCCATGGGACAAATATTGTCAAAATCCTAACCAACAATCTCCTTATCTGCAATTGCCCTGAAGGGAATCGAATTCGTGACATTAGCTCTTATTCCACTTGTAGAATCTCAAACGAACTCTATTTAGCCTTTTTAGTGCATTCATAGACATTAGCACTCCGCCTTGTCAGACACTTCTCCAACCGTATTAGATATGTGTTCTCAGCCGTGATTGATATTTTTAATTTAATTTTAAAGGCATATCAGACACGTGTTGTGGGTCGTATCTGAATCATATACGTATTTCAAGAGTAGACACTTCACAATACATGTTCTAGAAGCATATGTGCTACGCAACTTCAAAATCAATAGAATGACAATGTTAGCATACAAAACTGTACTTAGATATTTTCGTTTTAGAATCTAGACTAATTTTCCACCCTTTGATATCGTACTATATGGAATTTAATTTTTTGTTCTTAATTCTAAAAGGAAAATATCAGATATCAAGTACATATATCCTGGAAATAAAAATCATTACTTTTAATTAGAAAATGTACTTTCACTTTCATAAGTGAAAACAGTACACGAAAAACTTTCCCGCCAAAAGCCACTCTCTATTCGCCGATCAAAACTCAATGCTAGGGTTTACTCCTCCTTCCCCCTGTCATCGGCCTTGGATGAACGTATGTCCTTCTCCGTCTTAATTTTTTCTCTTCTTTTTCAGGAAATTCAGCTTTAATTTTAATCATTTCAAGTTTTGTTGGTGTTTAGACTCGTAAAATCGTAATCTTTACTTTCGAAGATGAAATCTCAATTTTAATTGTTTTTACAGGTTCCTCGAATGGCCAGTGGCATCAATGGAATAAAAAATGTTGGTGAGATATTTCTCGGTTGCAAAGTACTGGTTTGGTCATCCAAGCAACAAATGTGAGTGCTTTAAAATGCATATTTAATTCTCAATTTCTGTTGTGTTACTATTTTTTTATATTATGAAAAGTTTTCTTATTGGAAGTTCCTTTTTCTGCAGGTTTTTGGAAGGTGTTGTTGACTCATATGATCACAAAGAAAAGAAAAATCTGGTAAGTTTGGAATTAAATAAAGCCTATACTCTATCGCTAGAGTTAGGGCTGATAATCAAACCAAACTTTTTGGTATTTGACTAGGGCGACTTCATTATAAGCTCGTCTGAGCTTGGTTCATTATACATAGCAAACAAGCCTCAATTACATTTTTCATTTGATTAATTTTGAAGCTCGATTCGAGAAGTGACTTAATATATGTAAAAATATCAAGCTAGTCAACTTGACTCGTGTTTGACTTAATGCATAAGTTCGATTAAAAAATTCAGACCAACTTGAGCAATGTGTACACCCCTAGCTAGAGTTGTTTATTAATTAACGTGTTAATTATTGAAGTAAATGCTGCCTGTCTTATTTTCTTTCCTTTTTCTTACCCTGTATCTTATTTTAGGTAGTTTACACCAATGGTGATAGACAAATGTTGAACCTTGGACCAGGAACAGGAAAACTTCATGATCCAGTATGAATCTCTAACTTATCATACTTTTTTTGGTTGCTTTTTATTCAATTGCTTATTTTGTTTTGCCAATTTAATCTACTGCAGAAGATAAAAGTCTTCGTAGAGAAACAAGCTGTGAGAATTTTTCATAACAATGTACGGACCCCTGATTGAGTACTTACTCTTGTTTGCTTTATCTAATTTTCATAACTTATAGTATCGGTTCATTTACTACAGGATCGCAAAAGAACAAATCCAGGTCATTCTCCTTGTGCTCGTAAGTTCTATTACTATTGGATTGGTATTCCACTTTGTGGTTTCTCGTACTATTACACCTTTATACACTTTATGCAGCAGTCATCCAGACATGTGTTTGAATTTCATTAAATAAGTTACAAATTTGATAATATTTTGCAAACTAATATTTTTTCCAAAATGTTCATGATGACTTTTGACAATTTCAAAACTAAACCAAGAATAATAATGCAGTCACAGAAAGATAAGTTTGGAATCTTTAGAGTTAACGTATCAACACTGCAACAGTTTGTAAAGTTAATGATGTTAAAAAGTTAATTTCCCATTTAGGAATGGTAATAGTAAGTTAATTTTCTATCTTTGGTTGATTATTCCAAATTTGTCCTTTTCAATGTATGTGTCTATTAGTGGCCCAGGGGCACTGGATACAAAAGGGAGATTTTCATGATTTCCTAACTGCTAACTAAATATGAATACATTTCTGCTTACTTATCTCATTGTTGATCCTGTATTAGGTTCTTTTATATTGATAAGAGATATAATTTGGTTCCTGTTAAACCCAATTCTGTATATTGGAATCATAGCCATTCGACTTTGCCATAAGGTTGAAGCATTGTATTCCATTCATTAAGTTATAGCCTTTTAGGCCATTTGTCTCATTTGCATGTCCAATCTTATTTTCTACACATAATCTCTCAAAATCTTCCTAGTTCGTATTGTATCACACTACAATATACACTAGATTTACTTCTAATACAGTAACTTGTATTAACATGCAGCAGGTGTTACGAAATATGATGTTGCAGACCGCCGAACGCAAGTATCTAAAAAGCTTAAGGTAAGATGACTTTTGTAGGAGCCAAATGTCTATGCTTTGGAAAATGAGAAGCATTGGAAAGCCATGGTACTTCATATTGTTATGCTTATAATTCGTTCATTGTCAATCACATTTATACTTCATGTTTGCTAACAGGTCGAGTCTTTTGATCCTGTAACTCCTGGTAGAAGTTCTTCAACGTAAGTATATAATATGCACAAATACTAGTTTTTCTTTATTCGGTTATTACACTTGAACCTTAGTCTCTTTTAAGAAACTTACTTACTCTTTACTTATGTTTTCAATTGTTTGAAATTCTCCTTAAATCACCTTAAACAAACTTATGAAGCAAGATTAAGTGCTCATTGGTGAAGGACGAAATAGAGCAAAAGCCAAAGATTAGTATCTCATCTGAACCTATCAAACACAAGTTATCAGTAATTCAAGATTCTACTGAAACAGTTGATGTTAACGGCTATAAAGTCAAAGCTAGTGCTGCCCCAATACTGGAAGCAATATTTGCAAAATACGGCAACATTGCAGCTAATTCTCTCTTCAAATCAAAACCAGTGATAGCTTCTTTACTAGAAATCATCTGTGATATTGTTCAGAGACTGCAAAACTATTTTGTTTATGATAATTTGTTAGATCTTAAAGCCATTGGAAATGAAGTCTCAGATGTAGAGGCAGCCAGGATTGAAGTATCTTGGCTGCGTAAGCATTTAGCGAAGTTCCACGAAGTTTCAGTTTTCCATAACAAAAATTTGTTGCTGAAGAAGTCAAAGGTCAATGTCGACCTTCTCGTTGAAGCAGCCAATGTGAAACTGCGACAAAGGCGTGGAGAGCTTGTTCTGGCCCAGGAACAGGTGAAAGAGGCAGAGAAATGCATGATTGCACTTAATATTGTTAGACGAAAAATTGATGAAGATATTAACGTTTCTGAGAATGAAGAGTATTTTTGGAGAAGGCGATTAGGTGGGCTTTTGGAGGGTGGCACATCGTATAAATTATATTGAGCGTAATAGTCTCACTTTTGAAAAATTCTAGTTCAAACCCGACTTAGCTGTGAATGATTTGGGTGTGGTCGAACTGGATCTGACCTAGAATTTCCGACTTTTGCCTCCCTACACTAACAAATGTGAGAGAAAACTCAAAGGGTGACTACCTGCTACTAGTTTCTCGTTTATGTTGTAGTTGCCTTGTTTTGAAGATGGGCATAACAATTTTTTTTAGACGAATTATTATTATGATTATTATTTAATCTCTATGTATATTATTGACGTTACATATGATCTTGATTTAATAGAGTAAAACTAATTGATTATCAAATGAAGTAATGATTTAATGCTACTACTTTTGAAAAATGTATTCTGCTTTGCTGGTCATTGTGGCACAATAGGAACAAAAATTTATTTGAAGGATCTAAATCCGAGGCAATAGAGATGGTTGGGTTCGTGCAAAAATATCTAGAGGAACTCCAAAAGGTGAGGCTGAAGTACTTGTTAATCATACAACGAATAATAGAAATGAAGTTCGATGGACATCGCCGACCAAGGGTATGGTAAAAATTAATTTCGATGCAACCATAAATAAAGTCGAGGGCTGTTGCGGTTTGGGTGTGATCGCTCGATCATTTCGGGGTGAATGTATTGGTTGGAAATCAAAATGCATTAAACAACCCCTTGAACCATCGGCTGCATAAGCGAAGGCAACTTTAATGGCTGTAGAATTGGCTCTTGAGCAGCAGTGGAGGAAGGTTATAGCTATTTATGAAAGTTTACTTATCAAAAAATAAAATAAAGGCTGGAGTGTTAATATTTTTTTTATTTAAGGAAAATGTTCCTGTTTGTCTCGCCTTTCGGAGAGTGGTTTGGGAAAGTGGTAGAGGTTTGAGAAATAATCTCGATTTGCGTAATGATGTTTGTTTGGATTTTGGGAGAGTTGTTTGGGAAAGTAGCCGCAATTTTTGACTTTTCTAATATAGAGAGAAATAGAAATAGAGTAGAAAAGTGGCATGTTTGTTTGGCCTTTCGGAAAGTGGTTTGAAAAAAAAATTACTGTAGCTAATTAATTGGGAAAGTGGTTGGATTGTTTGTTTGGCCTTTCCGAAAACCGAAATTTTTTTCGGAAAAGCGAGACAAACAGGCTCTTAATATTTTACTTAAACACACAATTTTACCATCTTGCCAAATTTCAACAGCCCAAAATGGAAAAAGAAATTGTGAATCAACGGATTTGAGACATAAAATATAGCAAAATAAATCAAGTGTGGCAAAAGCATCAACTCTTCTTCTTTCATCGTTTCTTATGTGTAACTAAAAACAGAAAAGAAGAACAGAGGATAATTAATAGTAGTTGAAGTGTAGAAAATAGCTATGGTGCTACAATGTTGTACTTTGAAACTCAATCCATTTTCCATTCTTAAACCCCTTTCCAAATTTCAAACTACCTTAAACCCTTTATCCCAACATTTCCATTACCGCCGCCGCCGCCCGCTGCCGCTTCTTGTCAGAGCACTTTCATCCTCCTCCTCCGCCGCCAGCCCGGATGAAAGCAAAGGTGTAAACTTTATATCCTCCGTTTACAATTACTAGGCGTGTTCTATGTATATTTAAGTTTTTCTTGGGCAATTTGTTATTTTTCATTGAATGTGGGATGTGGGATTGTGGTGATTTATAGTTGTGAAGGGGACTCAATGGAAAGCGGCCGTAGATTTCAAGTGGATAAGGGATAACAAAGAAGCGGTTGCCGTTAACATCAAGAACCGCAACTCAAATGCTAATCTTGATCTCGTTCTTCAGCTTTATGACAAACTTTTGAATGTTCAGAAGGTCAGGCTTCTTACCTTATTTTTGCTTGTTTACATTCATTGAATAAGTTTATTCAACCTGTTTTGCCAATTAAAAAAATAATAATAATAATAACAAAATTGGGTTATTTTGTGCTTACCAAAAAACCAATCTTTGAGTGAAATGCAAACACCCTTTGTGCTTTGCCTAGCTATCAAAAAACCCCTTGTGTTATTTTTACTAGCAAACCTCATGCTTATCTTATTATTAGTCGCAAAGAAAAGCCCCTCCTAAGCGCAAATGACAATTATACCCCCATCAAAGATGCAAAAATACCCTTCGTGACCTTAAAATTATCAATAACTCCCTGTTAACTTTGGAAATTGGCAATAACCCCCCGTTCACTCAAAAAATTGACAAAACCCTCCCTATGATATATGAAAGAATTTCAAATGGTTTTTTTGCTAATAAATAAGAACACATGGGGTTTTTTGCTAATAAAAATAACATGGGTTTTTTTGATAGTTAGGCAAAGTACACGGGGTGTTTTTGCGTTTAGCTCTGAGAGTTTTCGTAAAGGGTCTTTAGATTATTGATAGTTTTAAGTTCATCTGAGATGCAAGCATGATTTTCTGTTGGATTTGTGTGATAGCGAATGTCATTTTTTGTTATACTTATCTAACTCTCCTACTTATGTAGATTGCTTTCAAGAATGGAACGAATAATAAAGATTTGGGAATCTAATTGCAATATAATTAGTGAATATTATTTTTGGTTTTTAATATGTTTAGGAGAAACAAATTGTACATGTGATTTCATCATGATTATTGGATGAGTATTTTTACGCAGGTTGATAATTCTTATAGTGTTAGTGGTGAACTTTTACGATGATTTTTTTTTTTTGACTTTCCGGGATGAACAACTCATCAAATTAGTATATCAACACTTACTTGGACAAGGTTAACAGATGTTGATTAACATTATGATGTACTAGTTTCTTTCTTTAGCTAATTGTTACTCACAGATAGCAGGAAGTTGAAAGGCTTCGTGCAGAGAGAAATATAGTTGCAAACAAAATGAAAGGAAAACTTGAACACTCTGAGCGACTGAAACTTATAGAAGAAGGTTATCCACCATATAAACTTTTGTAGTTCTATATTTTAAATCTTGGTTTGAATAATATAATTATTCATCCGAAGTATGTTTTATCCAGGTAAAAATATTAAGGAAAGACTAGTTAGTTTGGAAGAAGACCTACTCAAACTCACAGACGAGCTACAGCAGGGAGCACAATGTGTGCCAAATATGACACATCCTGATGTCCCATCAGGTGGTGAAGATTGTTCTGCTGTCAGAAAAGTGGTAATTTTTTTTTAATCTCTGATAATTCTCGGACATGATATGCTCCCTAGCCCACCCCGTGTCCTCTCTTTCTCTCACATTTTTTTCTTAAACCATATATAGGTTGGTAAACCTCGAGAGTTTAGTTTCTCTATAAAGGATCACGTTCAACTTGGAGAAGACTTAAATTTATTTGATTTTGACGCTGCTGCTGAGGTACTCTTTCTATCTGAAGTTATTCAGTCATCCATAAATTGATTGGTGAATGATATATTTGCATCCTCCTCCTAATTATCAATCAAGCCAAAATCTACCTTGCTATCATACATAAATGATCAACGGAATCAGATATGTGTTCTTTTTAAATTAAATTATTGAATGCAAACATCTAATGCTTACAAATTCGGACTTTATGACTGTTAGAGAATATTGTGTCAGGTTAATATTATGATTGTTTAGGTAATTAAGATCCAAATAGTGGTGAAGAATTATTATGTGATATTCTTTCCTTATAGGGAGAAGTTTTTTTCACTATAAATAACCCTTAGGACACGTTTGTTTGACGGGAATGGAATATGATTCTAGGAATTTGATTTCTAGAAATGTGATTACCAGGAATATAACTCCATTATACTGTTTGGGTAACACTCAGGATTTCAGGAAAGAATGTAACAAATTCCTTTTCAAATGTTTGGTAAACTTAGGGAATAAATCCATTTTACACATGTTAACAAAAATGTTCCATTTATATCTTATTATAAATTATTTATGAGATTTTTTAATTAAAATTAAATTTTAACTTTTTTTTATTCACCAATAATCATTTAATATTTTTGACATTTATAATGAAGGGGTAAAAAGTATTTTTATGTTAAGTTAATTTTTTTAAAGACTTCAAATATTATTTTGTAATTATTGATATTTCAAAGGACGATCGTGTAATTTCACATAATTTCAAGGGTTGTAAGTAATTATTCTTAATGTTGATTAAATATATAATATACTTACCATACATCAAAATTTATAATTTGGTTAATTTATGTATATTTTATAGTAAATACAAATTAATTATATATATATGTGTGTGTGTATTTGAGTTTGAGTGTGAGTGAGTGAGTGAGAGAGAGATAGTATATATATATGAAAAATATTGTCTTTTCAATTTTTACCATGAATTCCAATGGGAATGGAATTAGAATACCATAGAAAACTTGGGTTTCATATTCCTAGTTTATGAAGGTAAGATTCCTGATTTTGGGGAATTTAATTCCTTTCCCAAAATACAGTAAATCAACCTAAACATAATTATTAGATGTCAGATAATCAGATTACCAAATTGCATGCCATTCCCAGACAAACAAACGAGTCCTTAGGGTTATGATGATCAGATTACCAAATTGCATGCCATTCCCAGACAAACAAACGGGTCCTTAGGGTTATGATGTAAGATATACCGTCAAACACATTGATTATTAATGAGAATTAAAACTTCCCCCAGCTTTGTCTTTCTTTACATGGTATCAGAGCGGGTACCGATCTAGGGTTTGAGAGTGAGTGAAACTGGCCGCGGCGGCTCCACCCTTAATAAGCTGCCGCGGCCCCCAAAGTCCGCTAAAAGTTTAGTATTGTTTTTCTTGTCATGTCTTTCTTTCTTCTTGCCTTCGTTTTTTTCTCGTTTTTCGCTGTCGTCATCCAGAAACCACTCGTCAACCGTCATGCCCTTTCCGTCTTTGGTACTTATTTGTCCATTGCCGCCAGCCCCGAAGTTCATGTTTGTCTCAATCTTTCGCTGCCATCCGCCGTCGTCATGATGGGTTTCACAAATATCTTTGTTGCTATTTTGGGCCATTAGTGTGAGTGAGATTTGTTCACTGATTTTGGGTAGATCTTTTATCGGTTCTTCAATGGATGGGTGTTGGATTTGTTCTGTTTGTGGGTTTGTCGAGTTGCTAGTATTACGGAATTGTTGAATTGTTGATTGGCATTGTGGTAGTTGGTTGTCATCATGTGGAACTTGCAGTAGCTACGGTTGTGGTGTACTGTTTTGTTGACTTACTGGGACTCTTATCGGTTGTCTTTTAGTGAAGTATGATCGACGGTTTTGTGGATACACTTTTTGTTTGGATTGGTAGTGCTACCTATTGTTTGTCACCGTTATGTGCGGTGTTTGTTTAGACATCAAGATTGGTTGCCGGAATTGTTTTGTGTGGATCTGGAGGATTCACATTTGGCTCGCCATAGATTATCAACAACTGCTGCAAGTGTTATCAATTTATATTTTTATAGATTTCTTTTTGTACCAAGCTCAGAGCATAGTATGCTCTAGCTTGAGGGGGGTGTTCGAGAATATTGTGTTAGGTTTATATTATGATTGTTTAGGTAATTAAGATCCAAATAGCGGTGAAGAATTATTATGTGATATTCTTTCCTTACAGGGAGAAGTTTTTTCACTATAAATAACCCTTAGGGTTATGATGTAAGATATACCGTCAAACACATTGATTATTAATGAGAATTAAAACTTCCCCCAGCTTTGTCTTTCTTTACAATGACTAGCAACTAGCAATAAGAGCGGTGAGAGATATCAACTAGCATAATTTAGGGCAAGCACTTTAACCGACCTTTATGAATTTCAAATGATATAGTACTTCTCAACATGATATCAGAGGATTTGTGAATTTTTAGTTAATAATATTGTGAAGAATAAGCTCCAAATGTGTAAATGGCGAGATTTTATGATTAAGCTATTCTTTTCAGAATTTATTTCCTTAAAGAGACAAGAAGATGGAGAGACTAGTAATTATAAAATAATCATCTTTTCTCTTCCCCAATTCTCACTTGATAGGCTTAACATGCCCATTTCCCAGTTTATATTTCCTGGTGACAAATGCGTGCTATATAATCATTGACATATGACTGGATGCGATTGTATTTATATTCTTTTTACGTATCGGGTATATATTACAGGTGAGTGGGTCAAAATTCTATTACCTGAAGAATGAAGCAGTTTTGTTGGAGATGGGCCTCGTAAACTGGGCTGTTTCAGAGGTCATGAAGAAGGGATTTACACCTCTTACAACTCCAGAAATTGTGCGGTCTTCTGTTGTTGAGAAGTGCGGTTTCCAACCCCGTGGAACAAACACTCAGGTTATTATATATATATATATATATATATATATATATATATATATATATATAATAGTGGTTAGTTAATCCTTGTGATGGATGTTCATCAAAGTGGGTTCGATTTTGGCTAATACATGTAATAAATTGTGTCAGGTTTATTCGATCGAGGGCACTGATCAATGCCTCATAGGTACTGCAGAGATTCCAGTTGGTGGAATCCATATGGATTCCATTCTTGCTGAGTCATCATTACCTTTGAAGTACGTGGCTCACTCACATTGCTTTCGTACGGAAGCTGGTGCTGCAGGTGCTGTAACTAGGTAAAGCTTTTGAGTAATTGCGAAGTTCTTACGCATCTTTTTGCATATACTAATTAATTGGCGATAATATGGGAGCACAGGGGACTTTTTCGAGTTCACCAATTCAGCAAAGTGGAGATGTTCATCTTATGCAGGCCAGAGGAAAGTGATTCATTCCATGAAGAACTTATTGGAATCGAAGAAGATCTCTTCTCGTCATTAGGACTTCATTTTAAGTATGTATATCTAACTTATTTTCATAAAAAATCTCTACATTCTATATTATTATGTCTAAATTAGACAGTCAATGAACCCATGGTCTGGTAAACAGAAAAAAACTCCCTGAATTCATGCATGTTTGAGGAACCAAAGTATTTGTTATTTTCTGCAGTTATGTTTTATCTATATATTTGGCAAAATTGAATTCACAGGAGGACACTCGACACTTTTAGTCCTGCACTTTCAAGTAGCACCTTTGGGTCCCAACTCTTTTTTTTTTTGCCACATGCCTTCACCCCCCCCCCCCCCCCCCTATAGTCCATTTTCGCACTTTGGTTCCCATAAGATAGTCTCTATTTTGCGCTTTTGGTCCATATAACTGTCTCTTATTATATGCTGTTTTTGTAGAACAATAGACATGGCAACTGAGGATTTGGGTGCACCAGCTTATCGTAAATTCGATATCGAGGCCTGGATGCCCGGGTTGGGTCGATATGGTGAGGTATACATTTCTTTTCTTCTCACCATTTTGAAACAAATTGATTCAAGGCATATGATAGCTGTGTTCTTGATCCAAATATGATATCGTACTCAGTATTCAGATTAGTCGCTCTTTTGCTCATTTTGTTTCATTGTCTCTTGACTATCACAATCTACTTGTTGCTCAGATATCAAGTGCATCTAACTGCACAGACTACCAAAGCCGGAGATTAGGCATAAGATATCGTCCAGAATCATTGTCTCTTTCTAATTCTAGAAAGGGTAAATTAGGCAATGCTGCTCAAACGCAGTTCGTACACACGCTAAACGCTACAGCTTGTGCAGTTCCAAGAATGATTGTGTGCTTGCTTGAGAATTACCAGCAAGAAGATGGTTCTTTTGTTATACCTGAGCCCTTGAGGCCATTCATGGGTGGCCTTCAGATTATTGCACCTAAAATATAAGTCTGTGATAGTTGGAGTATATTTTTATTTTGATTTTATAGTTACATTCTAAATATTTGATTGAATAGATTATTGACAAAAATAATTGTATTTGATAATCTAAAATATTCTTTTTTGATAAGCATTGATTAAATAATTTACCATAAGTTCACGGAAAATGGTATCTGGAATTACTTAAGGCATTTTATTCTGCAATGGTAATTGTAATTAAAACTTTATTCTGGTAATTGATGAAATTTTTCTCCTAATTTTATTTTATTCTTAGGAGTATAAACGGTATGTGCATGTAGATTGAAATCTTCCAAATTCTTATTTAACAAAGACATAAAAATTCAACTTACTTGCTAGTATTTAAATTGGTAACTTTTTTTATTTTGGTCAAATAGTACATTGAAATGAAATTAAATACTACTCCCAATATAGTATGTAACAAATTGTTACATAGTGGTAAGAATGAAAAGGTTGGATCATTCTAAAAGTCATGAAAAGCCCAAGGACAATCATGTCATTTCATTCCTCTTGACAACACCAATCAATACTATACAGCAGCAGTTCGGGAAAGTATTACAGTGCGTAATAAATTTCCAACCCCAATTAATCAAGAAATTATACCATTTCGCCAAATTTCAGCAGCCCAAAATAGAAAAAAAGTGAAAAGAAATAGATTATGAATCCACGGATTTGAAACACAAAATATAGCAAAATTAATCAAGTTTGGCAAAATCCGAGGTGGAGGTTTAAGAGGGTGTCTGCATGCAGGACACTTTGCAAATATTTGTCTGTTGTCTGGGTTGTGTTCTTTTGTTTCATTCATCAATGCAACATAGAAATTCAACTGCATTTTCAATTTTCCATCATAAGATCGTGTTCTTTCTCTAATTCTTTTTTGAAAAAGTGAATTAATTAGAGAATGGGTTCTTCTAGTGTTGATGAATCTTCACAGAAAGAACTTATCAATGAAATGTTAGATGTTGGGAATAAGCTTCTTATGTTTCGTCCCTCCTCTGTTGATGACCTACTCATGCTCCTTGAGGTAAAAACTCAATTTCTTTTGTGGTTTCGTTTTTTTTAAATCTGTGTTGTTATATCTTTGTAAAGATTCCAATTTTATGCACATAGACATGGACCATGTTGTGATGAATGTGCTTCGCATGGCGTATGAAATGACTTGAATGTCATGCAGGGAAGCTGTTTGTGTTAATGCCTGAATAATCTGTACAAAAATCATATTTTTTTTTCACATGCATATTATAGACACTTTTTTGTGGTTGTCTAAATAGCCTAAGTATTGCTGCAATTTTTGCAGTCTGTAAGTGCCAATTTAAGTTCATAAAGACACAATTTTTACACTCACATTTCTTACAGGTGTCTTCCTTGTTTGTGTAGAATCTTAATTTTCACACGAATATTGATATATTTTCTATATGTGTAAAGACCCAGCTTTATAGTTTTGCAATTGATGATTCACTTGCTCAAAGCCTTAAAATGCGGTAGTGGTCGGTCAGATACAACCAAATTTGTTATTCATTGCATGTCTTTGAGTTCATTTCAGATAGTTTATGAAATTAAGATAGATCCAATAGAGAAAAAGAAAGAAAAGGAAACTTTCTATAGGACTAAGAAAATGATGATGATGGGATCGGAATTTGTTATTGCTCCGCCAAAAAATTCTCATTTCTTTGTTAAAATACGAATGAGATAAAAAAGGCCATCATTAATGCGAATAAGGCAATTGCCTCGGTTAGAGCAAAGCCCAAAATGGCATAACCAAATAATTGTTTAGCCAATGATGGATTTCGCGCTACGGAATGAATCAAAGGGGCCCCACAGACAGCGACAAAGAGGCCTTCAAACGCACAACAATTTCAAATCAAATAATGTCTATATCCTCCTGATGCCACCAGTAGAAAGAGAAAGAACCTCATCGGGCATTTGCCCGGTATCCGCACTTGGTCTCGTCTTAGTCTTTATTAAATACACCGCTTGGCCACTCTTCACCTTCACTTAAGTGATTACTACTGTGTGAAATGAGTTATTCTTTGTGTTTCCTGGAAAAAGGTTGAAACATTTTTTCAAGGATTTATTTGTCTATAGAACTGGAATTATGCCGTTTTATTGGGTTGAATATAGCTCTGGGTGATAAAAGATTAAAAATTTAGGTTTTATGCATAATGTATTTGTTTCTTCAGAAAGTGGAGAGCATTTTAGCCAAGGTGTGGCAACACCCTCCCAAGTCTACCGGAGAATCTCTTCTTCCAGTAATGAAGGCACTAATCACCGATGAAATCCTTTTGCATCCTGAAGTAAATATCCAAATAGCAGTTGCATGTTGTATGAACGAGCTTACCAGAATTACTGCTCCCCAAGCACCTTATCCTGAAGATAAAATGAAGGTATGCAGAGATCACCTTCATTTTTAGTATGTTAAGGGACGATTAACCAACTTGTTTGTTGCTTTTGGTGACAGGTAGTTTTTCGATTGTTCATGGTTGCATTAAAGCAGTTGTCCTGTGATTCTACCAGCGATTACTCAATACCTCTGAAGATTCTTGAAACCGTGGCAAAAGTGAAAACGTGCCTTTTCATGATGGACGTGGATTCTGAACTGATCATTGAGATGTTCCGACTTTTTCTCTGTAGCATTAAGTAAATCTGCAACAATAAGTCTATAGTAGTATATTAGAAAAGGATCGTGATAAATTTTGTAATGTGATTTTTTTTGTTGTTGTTGAAGGTCCGACCACCCCTATGACATCTTCAATTACATGGAAATTATCATGACTATGGTGATAGAAGAAAGTGATGAAATCTCATTTGAACTTCTTGAGCCCCTTCTAGCTAGTGTTAGAATGAATAATAAGGTAGTTATTCTCCTAGCCTCGATGATCTTATATCAAATTGTAATATTATTATGTGATTATCCTTGTCTTTTTATTTTTATTTTTTTCATTTGCTCCTCGTTTCAGAAAATTTCACCTGTTTCATGGGAGTTGGGGGAAACTGTCATTGAGAACTGTGCAACCATACTTCAGCCATATCTTAGAGAAGCGGTGAAGTCAAAGAACCTTGATCTGGATGACTATGCTGAGATTGTTATTTCTCTGTGCCAGATTACATCCAATGGGGAAAACATGGTTCGTTCTTCTATGCTTATAAAACAACCAAGCCTTGGTGCTTTCTCATTCTATACGCCCTATCTATTCTAATTTCACCTCACAATCTAAGGACACTGGAACTTGAACTATGTAATTGTGCAATGTATATCCCTGTATTATGGTTTTTCGAAATTCGACTTAGTGGTATAATTTAGTTTTAGTTTGTTATGATTCTATAACAATTGGTTTTGAAAATAGTGCATATTGTACTTATAAGTAATTGAGAAGCAGATATAAATGAAAGAGTCTATGATCTTGAAACTAATTGACTAGAATGTATCGCAAACTTCCTCCAAAGTTCTAGAACTTTTTATACACTAACAACATCCTATATACTAAACAAGCAACAAGGTGATCATTGTGAGCTCAATTTCTGCACCGTAAGTTACATGCATAAACAAATATAAATAATTAATATATTATGACACCATTAAATTCTGGCTTTAGTTCTTAAGACAATCGGGTTATACAATTGAGACTTTATGATAATATACTCTTTATTAAAAATATTACAAGATTTAGAATATCTTGATTAATTTTGTATAAAACATAATATTGTTCGTTTTATTTGCCAGAGAAGTAATATCTAGGGTTTTAGACATGCAAAATGTTGAGGTCGGTGTACGCAATATTGTCATACTGAGGTGGACTGGATTTAGAGCTAATGATTTATTGCTCAAATGATTGCAGTGATATTCTTTTACATGCCATAGAAATGTTATGCAATAAGTATTCTGCTATGTTCGTCTAGAGAGTGAAGCAATTCCAATGTTTTTTTTTCAATCCCATCATCTCTCTTTTGTGAAGCAGGCGGAAACCGAAATTTCACGTACTGTTCAGTTTGGTCAGTCGAAGGAGAAAGGAAGCATGGAAAATCAGTACAATGAACTGGAATGCTCATCAACTTTAAGAAAGAAAATCGTGCAAACTAAGGTGAATTCTGTTATTTGGCCATTTGTTTGCTTCTGTTCCTGTAAATTCTTCCACTCCTAAACTTAATATATTTTTTGCGACAATTGATGTAGACGTTGGACTCTCCTTCTACTTCTAAACATACAAAAAACAAGTTCCGGAAGAATTTGACTCAAGAAAAGGAAAAGGTATAGTCATATTATTTATATGCGTAATTTTTTTTAGATGCTTACTTCAATAGTAATCTTGGAAAATATATATTTCTAATCCAGAAGCCAAGAAGGTCCCTTATAGATTACAAGGAGGAAGTAGTTGATTCAAGAATACAGGTTTGGTGGCCAATGGACAAAACGTAAGTACTAAATGCTGAAATTATCTCTTTTGCAGGATATATTATTTCAGATATGGTCAATTCATACATGTGTGTACACGCAGGTTCTATACAGGCACTATTACAGCTTTTGATCCCGTGACAAAGAAGCACACGGTGATGAGATGCTTCAAATTCTTCCTCTTCTTGCTCTATCAAATTTGGTTTCAATTCTGCGTTTTATCTGATGGTTTTATGCTGCTGATTTTTCACAGATTAGATATGATGACGATGAGATAGAAAACTTGAACCTGAAAAAAGAAAGATGGAAACTGTACGATGACAAGCAGCCTCAAGAAGTAAGATTTTTATTTATTTTTTGGTGACAGTATTATATCTTGAATCTATTTGTTAGCCTTACACTTTTTTTTAAATGTGATTATTTAGAAACAAATCTTCTATCTCTTTGTAAGTCTTACATTTTTTACTTTAATATTTATAATGTGATTATTTAGAAACCAATCTCTCGGAAAGAAGATGAAGCTGACCATCCTTCTCCTGCCAAAGAGCCTGTTCAGTAAGCTTACTTATGGGACTCTCTAGACTTTTGTGTCTAAAGTGGTTTTGTATACAATAGATTGTGTTATCTGTGATTTTCATGGTATTCTTTCAAGTAGCACCTATCAACCTTAGAGATTGTTTCAAGGGGTTTGTTTGTCTTCACTGCTAGATCTGTGTAATAAACTCAAATACAATCTTCAAAACCTTGTGGCATTGACATTTTTAGCCATCCTTTAGTCTTATTATATTCTGCCTTCCAAACAAGTCCAAGTTGCGTAAGTGTAATTGTTCTATGAACACAAGCAGGGCGCTTGAGAAGACGACAAAAAGGAAGGTGTTTTCATCTAATAAACAACAACATGCTTCCTCATCATCTAAAAGGTTTGGTTTTCCTCTCTTATAAGTTTTTTTTTTTTTTTTTTTTTTTTAATTTAGGTATCTTAATGGCCTGGGAATAATTTACATTTCTTTCTGTTGTCAGATCGAAAAGTGAAGGATGTGGCCTCGTGAAATCTGGAGAAAATTCTGCATCTGACGTTATTAATGTGATCGATGAATTGGAAGAAGAGACGCATGAAACAAATGTCTCACCGCAGGATGGAAAGAATCACACAGGCCAGGAAGAATAGGAAGGGCTCATGAATCAAATTGAACCTTCCTCAAGATTTATTTGTCACTTATTAACATATCCTGTTGTTACATGTATGTATGTATGTATTATTATAATGAACCACATATCTCTTGGTAAATTTTCTGCTTAGATTTTCAAATACTTGAGCAAAGAGTTGGATAACATGAAAATTGTGTACTTAAGTGACTGTATGAAATTTATTTAGGCTACACTAGTTCTAATTTGGTGACACATGTTTAGTAAAAATCTAATGACAATAAATATTAGCATATTAGTGAAGATAAAAATATCGCGAGGATGCAAAGCCTTGCTGCTCATAACCTTGACACTTGGGCTTTTGTTACTAGCTAATTGGTGACATAGAGTTCATGTTGATTTGTGACTAGGGATATTTTCCTGTGGTAGGTGTAATTAAACCTTTTCTTGGCTTAGTAATTTAATGATTGAATTAGTCCTAAAAGTTTAGTTCTTGTTATTTGCTGTGTATCTTAATTTGTTTTGGATTTTGACAGGATCAAAAGTGAATTTAAGTTCTTGTGGTTAGTAGTAGTTTTTTCCTTGGATTCCTCCCACAAATGATACAGAAATTCCCTCCTAATCTGTTTTGTACTTCTTACATCTAGAATAGGATCTTAGTATTATATCAATTTTAAGAGTATTTATATTAAGTACTTGTCAAGGGTATAAATGTATAATATTCAAATCAGGACCAAGTAAATGTGGTTGGTAAAGATTGGGAAAAACAAAAGTCAATTGCTTTAGACCTAAAACCATATCATGTTGACCATATCCCCAAGTAAAAGTTGTGGCAATTTTTTTATTATTTTATTTCTGAAGTGATATGATGGCTGAGTTAGGTTTTTAGGTACTAGATATGATATTTCATTTTTTATTTATTAAAATGTTGAAAAGTACAAGTCACATAATTTATTTACTGTGGGTTGGTACAACCATAATAAGAAATATGGCACCCAATTGAAGCCAAGAGAAAGATGGATTTGGAGTTTTGAGGATTAATTCTTTTGGCAGAAAACAGATAACTTAAGCTATGAGCATGAGCAGGGTCAAACGTGAGAGGTCAATGGGACAATTTCCTTGAGGCCAGGTAACATTCATGTTTGGTAAGGTTAATTACTTGATGTATACGTATATAATTTTTTTATTATTATTTTATATAGAGGAAATTTACAATTTGTAAGACTCACGTTCTAAATTATACCTCCTCTTTCTAATTGTTATATATATATATATATATATATATATATATATATATATATATATTTTTTTTTTTCTTTCTTTCGAATTTAATAACACTAAGAAGTTGCACGTACGATGTACGTGTTTAGTTAATTTCATTGGTATTTTTTATAAATTAGAGTAAAATTTATTTGATTATATAAAATAGAGCAAATTAACCCGTTTTTACCTAATTAATTCATTATTCACCGGTTTAACCTTTTTTTTAGCCAATTTTATTTATTTTTACCATTAATGTTTTTTTAACTATTTTACCCTTTTCTTTATCAGTTATAACTTATTTTCACTATTTTTACGATTTTGTCCTTTTATTTTTTCCGTTTTAAATTATTTTTCTACCGGTTTCACCTTCTTTTATTGGTTAAACTCTTTTTCTTTTTACTGATTTCACACGTTTTTATCATATTAACTCGCTTTTAAACGTTTGTATCATATTAACTCGTTTTTACCTACTTTACACAATTTTTCACTAATTTCACCTGAATTTTTATTGATTTGAAACGTTTTCACATACTTTATTAATTTTTCACCGATTTCACCAACTTTATATGTTGTTTGTTCATCGAATTTCACCCTAATTTTCATCAATTCACATGAAATTATCGATCTCAATGAATTTTTTTTTACCAATTTCACCCATTTTTCACAAAAAGAATTCCATGAAATTTCGAGGTTATGCATGTCTTGATATTATTGAATATTCTTTATATTTTTCTATTCTATCCAAAGTAAAATTACGTAATTAGCTAAGCAATAAGTATTTTTAATTCTTTCAATAGGATGTCCAATTTTTTTTAGCATAATGGTGATTAAGAGAATTTCATTTTCAATTTTATATGTGTTTATGACTTATGGTGTACTAAATCTTTAAATTAATATTTTCTTACTCTAATAATTACTGATGCTAAAATATAAAAAATTTATATATATTTTTAGGGGTTATTTAAAATAATAGTATTTTTTAATGGTTCATTAAGTGAAGAAGATTAAAATTATAAAAATGATGTAAGAGAGAATTTATAAATTTTAAGAGTTTATGTAGGAGATAAATTAAATATAACAAGACTCTATGTCTAATTATACTTTTTAATTACTTTTACATGTTTACCATTGAACTAATATCAGTTTACAATTTAAATAAGGATATTTTAGTCCATATAAAAAAAATTAAGAAATATTATGCTTTTATAATAGTAGTAGAGATAGAGATAGAGATTATTATTATATTGGTGTAAATGAAATCTTTTGTTATGGTAAGTGATAGTTAATTTGTTGAGTTGAATATTGCAAGAGTATTTATCCAGTAATTACTTTCCAACAAAGGAGAGGAGAGATGGTGCGTTATACTAAAACAATCAAAGTACAAAAGACGAGGAGAAATTAGAAAAATGGTACCCATTAGTAATATTATTGAATTGTATGTTGATTTCTTTAATAAGTATTTTTTTCGGTCAAAGGAAACATATTTGCTTTCTGCTGATTATTGCCACAATTAATTCGGTATAATATGTATATTCATATTCATCTAAATTACTAGTAGGCCTTGTTAAATTATGTACCACGAAATAAAAATATCCGCCTTTGTGATACGTTAAATTGTCAAATCATTTTACCTCTTTAACCACCTTATTTTATATTTAGGATTCTTAGTGATTTAACTAGCTCTTTAATGCTTAATGCACAAAGGCGGATATTTGAGATTTTTTTTTTTAAAAGATAATTTTAATCCCAATCATCTCCCATAGTTTAGTAATTTATAGCCTCGAGATATGCCTAATGCGGGTTTTTTGCACTTTGCACCCCCGAAACATGGGAAATAGGCACTTTGCACCCCCAAAACTTAGATTTAGCACTTTGCACCCTCGAAATATGAAAAATGCAGCACTTTGCACCCTCTTTTATTTTCAAGCAAAAATTCAAGGGCAAAATAGGTAATTCAATAGTATTGGCACTTTGCACCCTCAAAACTTGAGAATTTCGCAATTTGTACCTCCAAAATAAAATTAGCACTTAACACCCTCTAATTAAGAACAAATCAACAACTTCCACCCCCGAAATAAAATAAATGGGCATTTTGCACCCTAAAACACAAAATTAACACTTAACACCCTCAAATTTAAAAAACTCGAACCCCTCATTTTTTTGGTCAAAGTTGACTATCGGAGTGAAAAAAATCTAAGACAAGATAGGTAATTCATTTTTTTCCTTAAATTTTGCAAAATACAATTATAAATACTCGAATACTCATTATCTCTTCATCTTTCTTTTCAACAATATAACCATAAATAACTAAATAAAGTACAAGTAAAATTCTCAAAGACCCATTGTCTACTTCAAAATATCAAAGACCCATAAATAATTACCTATTTTGCTTTAAATTTTTTTTCACCTTAATGGTCAACTTTGTTGGAAAAACGAGGCGTTTGAGTTTTTTTTAAAATTTGAGGGTGTTAAGTGTAAATTTTGTGTTTTAGGGTGCAAAGTGTCCATTTATTGCGTTTCGGGGTGCAAGTTGTTGATTTGTTCTTAATTAGGGAGTGTTAAGTGCTAATTTTAATTTGGGGGTGCAAAGTGCCCAAGATTTACAATAGAATTACCTATTTTGCCCTTGAGTTTTTGCTTGAAAATAAAAGAGGGTGCAAAATGCTGCATTTTTCATATTTCGAGGGTGTAAAGTGCTAAATCTAAGTTTTGAGGGTGCAAAGTGCCTATTTCCCATGTTTCGAGGGTGCAAAGTGCAAAAAACCCGCCTAATGCTCAATTTATCTATATACAAATAAAAGTACGAGTTCAAAAAATAGAGTTTCTTGAATTTTTTGTGAAGACTAATATACCCCTACTTAAAAGATAACTAAATTAATACAAAAAAGAAACATAGGAAAAAGAAGTCTACTCTAATATGAACACTTCAATATAAAACTAAATGAAGAGGTATAATTAAACATGAAGTCTTATTATAATATTTATTTCCTACATAAACTCATAAACTCCTAAAATCTAAAATTATCTCTTACATCAACTTTTATAATTTATTTATAATCTAAGTACGTAATTTTTGTTTGGCTAAATAAGTTAAATATAAACAATATCCAAAAGTATCAAGACATGCATAACCGCGAATAATCAAGACATGAAGAACAGGTGGATTCGATAAATACAAGTGAAATAGATGAAATTTTTGGTGAAAACGATGAAATTTTTGGTGCAGTCGGTGATATTCAAATTTTCATGAAGCTTTTTTCATGGAAAGCGGTTGAAATCAATAAAAGTCGGTTAAAACATGCGAAAATGATATAAAAAATTTTTGGTTCAAATTGGTGAACACTGATAAAGTTGGTGAAAAAGAGTGAAACAGGTAAAAAGACGTCTGTGAAATCGATAATTATATATGCATTGTAATAACTTTGGATGAAATTCATGAAAACCGGATAAGATCGATGAAATTAGTAAAAAAACGGATGACATCGTTTAAAATGGGTGAGATCAGTGAATCGAGGAACATAAGTAAAATCGGTGAAAATATTTTAAATCAATTAAATATGATATGAAATTGGTGAAAAAACATGTAGATCAGTGAAAATGAATAAAATCTATAAATAAAAATAAAATAGTCTAACAAAAAAAAAAGGAACGGTAGAAAATGGTTTAAACCGGTAAAATAAATGAAATCTACGAAAAATGGAAAAAAAAATAACGAAAGTAGGTTAAACCGATAAAATAAATGATAAATCGAAGAAAAATATATTAAATCGATGAAAAGTTAATGAATTCAGTAAAAAGATGGGTTAAGCCCCTGAAAAAATGGATTAAACTTATGAATTAAATATATGCTCGAATTTTCATGGAAAACAGGTTAAATCGGTTAATTAAAATTGGTGAAACGATAAAAGTCGGCTAAAGCATGTGAAAATGATAAAAATTTGGATGAACACTGGTAAGGTTGGTTAAAAACGAATAAAACCGGCGAAAATGCTCATGTAAAAATTGATAAATGCATATGGAATTGAATAGCTTTGGATGAATTTTGTGAAAACCGGACAAGATCGGTGAAATTAGTGAAAAACAGATGAAATTGTTGAAAATGGGTGAAATCCTTGAATCTGGAAAAAAAGGTAAAGTCGGTGAAAACATGTGAATTCAATGAGATGTGAGGTGAAATTGGTGAAAAAAATGTAAATCAATGAAAAAACGTGTGAATTAGGTGTAAACGAGTGAGATCTTTAAAAATAAAAAATAGTTTAACTAGCAAAAACTATGTTAAACCAATAGAAAATGCAAGGTTTACACCAGAAAAACATAAAAAATCGACGAAAAATGAAAAAATAATGAAAGTAGGTAAATCGATAAAAGAATAGATAAACCGATGAAAAAATATTTTAAATCGATGCAAAATGAGTGAAATCGGTGAAAAGACAGATTAAACCCGTGAAAAGAATGAACTAAATAATTTTGTTATGATCATATTTTATAATTTAAAGTCATCATTTTTTTATGGATTAATAATTTTGATAATAAATATATTAAATATTAGTCATTAATTTGTGTTATTTTTTGTGATATGGCAAAGTTAATTTTGTTATAATTTATAAAATTTATGTATGAAATTAACTAGACACGTACAACGTACGTGCACTTTTCTAGTATATACAAATGAATGAAAAAAAATAATCCTTATGCTTTGCTTAACAATCAAAAAACCCTTATAGGAGCATTACTTTTTATTAGTGAAAATCTCTCTATATTTGTTTTTTATCAGCAAAACAAAATCTTATGTGAGTCGATGTGACACTTATACCCCACCATAGGATGCAAAAACACCCCTCTTAACCTAAAAGGTTATCAATAACCTTATTATCAACTTTGAAAAATTGACAATAATCTTCTTGTTCACTTAAAAGAATTTACAGAAATATCCCTATGATTTATGATAAGAGAATTTCAAATAAGTTTGTTCACTAATAAAAAATAAAATGTAGGGGAGCTTGCTAACAAAAATAACACATAAATCTTTTTGATAGCTAGGCAAAAGCACAAGGAATGTTTTTGCATTTACCTCTTTACATTCTTATAAAAAAAATGCATAAAAAAGTGCAAATGACACCATCGTGAAATTAAAAAAAAAAAAAACAAAAAACTAAAAACAAGTGGATAGGGTGATGAATTCAGTTTTTGTTTTATACTAAAAGTAAGTGTTTAAAAGGACGAGGGAATATGGGAACCTTTTGATGCTTGATAAGTGACAAACACAAGACAGCACGATAAGGAGACAACATAATTAATTATTCTTATTTTACATCATCAATACATAAACATTATATTATATATGTAAGTTCAAATATAATGAACATAATCAGAAAACCCAAATTTTATTTCTATTATCTGCAGATGATCAAAATGAAAAATTAGAAATTGTGAAGAAACGGGAGTACGGGAGCGAATGCAGCATTAAACTCGACATTCTTAAAATTATTTTATATGCCATAAACTTGAATTAAGTAGCTATATATAATGTCAAATCATCTAATAGATATTATTAATTTAATTCTTACGTGATGCTATGACTATATAATTTTAGTAGAATTTTTTCTTTGGTTTCTTTTTTTTTTTGGGCGAAATTTTTCTTTGGTTTCCTACTCTTTATTCTTTTCGGCTTCCAATTCTAATTAGTAGTATTTAAATGTTGGTTGATCACTCAATGAACCAAATGAAACGAAATGAAATATTTACGTGCGTGTATATATTTGTCCTAGAACAAAATATGTATGTGATGTTATCCGAAACAGCATATCAAACAGCTCCACTAATTAAAGTGACGTATATAACAACTCCCACCAACGTACCCCCGGCCCCACCCCACCCCGCCCAACCCCAAAACCCAAGGAAATATTTTTATATCTTAGAATAATTAATTAGTATTAGCTTAATTACGGCAAAACTGTAAAAATATTCTTGCAACTTTGGGGTTTTAAAAATTAGTTTTGTAAGTGTTATAAAAATTAGGATAAAAGGAAGAATAAATTGTAATAAACAAAGTATTATGTAGAGAAACTTTACTTCCTCATTTTTTCATTTTATGTTGTAGTTGTTCTTGTTCCAAAATGAGGGATAAACTCATCTATATATACAAGTATAAGACTTATATACAATAGCCACATGTCATATATGTGTCTTACATGCAATTGTGATACATGGCTATACTATATGTTCAAATACTTAGTATACATCTAGAGATTTCCACATAGACATCCCTTGCCACACTTCTTCATGTCTTGCCACATATAAGGTAGTGTCTTAACTCATTAATTCACCAAGTGGAAGAATCATGCATAGCCACAGTATCTCTTGAATGGTAATTACCAATGCCACCCACAAAAAAATTTCTGATAATAGACGGGGAAAATCAAAATTAATGTAGATCTCAAGTCGTCTCTGATGACCCATTCTTGTTCGTTGTGGCGGTAATATTGGAACATAAACCGCACATCAAAAAATTCTCAAATGAGAAATATTAAGATGTTGCCTGTCACAAGCTGTAATGGCGAATACGCCTCGAATGAACTTGGTCTAATACGGACCAGTGAAACAACATATAATATTGCATGTCCCCAAATAGAGGTGGGTAATCTGACCTCAGAAGTAAAGGTCTAACAATTATTTGCAACCTATTTATAAATGACTCAGCTAAGCCATTTTGGGTATGAACATGTTCAACATCAAATTCAATTGACATGCAATAATCATCAAATGCCTGAGATGTAAACTCACCGGCATTATCAAGACGGATTGTCTTTATCAGATAATCAAGGAATTGTGCCCTCAATTTTATGATTTGAGCAAGAAGCTTGGCAAAAGCCATTGTAGGCGTTGACAATAGGCACACATGAGACCATCTCGAAGAAGCGTTTATTAGGACCATAAAATAACGAAAAGTTCCGCAAGGTGGATCTACAGACCCAAATATATCTCCATGAATTCGTAGTAAAAATATTGGGGATTCAGCACCAATTTTCCATAGGAGATGGTCTGACAATTAATTTCTCTGTCATCATGCCACACACACATTTTCTTGCGTCAAAAGAATCTTCTGGTTCTTTAAATGATGCCCACTTGAATTTTTTATTATTCGACGCATCATAATTGCTCCTGGGTGGCCAAGTCGGCCATGCCAAAGCGAGAAAAGTTTTGAATAATTGAACTTCCGATTTTAATACAACATTTTATTCAAAAACTCTTATGGTCGCATAATATAAACCCGATGAGAAAACTGAGAATTTTCATTTACATGCTTCTGGCATGATATCATGGACGTGATACAAAAATATTCCATATTCCCCTCATTCATGGTCTCAATATGAAATCCATTCGAACGTATATCTTTGAAACTTAACAAGTTTCTTTTGGATTTCGGAGAGTACCAACGCCTCTTTTATCAAAATATTTGTACTACCGGGCAACATCATATTGGCTCTTCCGGAATCTTCATTTAATCATGTAGTACCACAAATTGTACTAACATTAGCCTTTGATAATTTTAAATTCGAGAAATACTTCTTATCTCTAAAAATCGTGTGTGTGATCCCACTGTCAACCAAACAAATATCTCCATCGTTCACGCTCACATCAACGTTATTTTTCATTTTTTTCTAAGCACAAAAAAATCATAAGCTTTCTTTAAAATGTATTCAAATCTTCGAGTTTGAGTCTTTTCACCTAGACTTTCTTTCAAGCCTAAAATTTTCGAAACTTTGTTTCAATCTTAAAACATTTTAGGCTTTATTTCAAGCTTAAAACTTAGTAGGCTTTCTTTCAAGCAAAACATGTACTCAAATCTTCGGGCTTGAGTTTTTCACCTAGCGAAGGTACACAAGTAGTAGGCTTTCTTTCAAGCCAAAAGTGTTCTTAAATATTCGTGTTTGAGTCTTTCGCCTAGACTTTCTTTCAAGTCTAATTTTTTTGAAGCTTTCTTTCAAGCATAAACTTCAGAGCTTTATTTCAAGCTCAAAACTTATTAGGCTTTTTCTCAAACCGAAAACAATTTGATCTGTTTCGAATTTCAAGTTATTTATACATAACAAAGTATGTATATTACTTGTTTGTTGATTTTGCTTCCGGATAGAGACAATTGTTATTTTCCCCAACTTTTTTTGTCAACTTCTGATGGATGCCGTGTAGCCTACAAATTTTGTAAGGACGATCCGAACGGTCAAAATGAAGAGCCTGGTGTGAGGAACCTTCGGTTAAAATTTGAGCATGATCCAACGGTTAATATAGTCGGAATGATGAAAAAATCAAAGCTGCTGTTGCAAATCCGAGAATATGCCTCTCAAAGTGTTTGCCTATTTTCTCTCTTATTTGTGGGATATATTGTGATAACTTGAAATCGAGTTATAGAACAAACTCGTGCTGCTAACGTGTTATAAAACTTAGGATAAAAGAATGAATAAATTGTAGTAAACAAAGTATTATGTAAAGAAAACTTATTTTCTCTTTTCTTTCATTTCATGTTGTAGTTCTTGTTCCAAAGTGAGGGATGAACTCTTCTATATATACAAGTTCAAGACTTCTATACAATAGCCACATGTCATATATGTATCTTCCATGCAATTGTGTTACATGACTATACTACATGTTCAAACACTTGCATACATCTAGAGATTTCCTCATAGACACATGGGGTAAAATTCCATATTTATCATGACACAGGAGGATAAAGTGTCACATTGATCGTAATACATGGGGTTTTTATTTCTTACTCACTTAGTCGAGCAGCATCCAAAGAGAGTCCGAGTCGCCATAGTAAGAGATTTAGATGTAGTTCCAGATGATCCAGATCCAAGCAGTCGCGATGTTGCCCTCGAGTCTTGGTTTGAGAAGCAATTTTAAAAAAAAATATGTATATAAGTAGTTCAAGTTTTTCGCCCGATTCACCAAGAAATATTTTGGTTGCTTTTGGTGGATTGCTTACTACTAGGTTGGATCGAGCTATAAGTTGATTGAGTCAATGTATAGTATATAAGGGCATCTCTAGTGTATCAAGTGGAGGGTGAATTTGGGGGTTTTTTGATCTAGGGGGTGAAAAAGTGAAAAAAAAAATGTATCAAGGGGAAAAAAGGGATAAATGGATTCAAGGTGGACTTGGACCGCTTGAAGCGGTGTGGCAAGCGAAGGGTCGCTTACCTCACCGCTCGTGGTCTATCACTCGCCAGCGCCCGCCTGGCCAGCAGGTGGCTGACACTTGTCGGCCACCTGTTCATTCTATTTATTTTTTTGTTTTTTTGTTTTTATTTATTTTATTTAATAAAAAATCCTTTAAATTAAAAAAAGATTAAAATACCTTATTTAATAAATTGTAACTCTTATTTAATCTTAATTTTATTTAATTTGTGTACTATTTTTAAAAAGTTAATTTTAGTATAAAAATGTAACTTTTATTTAATAAAATCAAATTTAATATAACTATTATGTTGGAAAATTTAATGTCAATATTAAATTATTTTTATTATTTCCAAATCATGTCAATCAAGTATTTAATTGTTGTATTATTGTGCACCAATTTTAAAATCCCTTTAAAAGTTAATTATTAGAAACTCAAATTTAATTTAATTAATAAAAATGAAACCTTAAAAGAACTTTTTTTTTTTATAATAAACCTTAAAAGAACTTAATGAACCTTATATTATTATGTACTTTAAAAAAAATTATTGGTTGTCAACTATTTAATTATGTTATTGTTGTGTTTTTTTTTAAAAAAAATTGGTTGTTATTATTATTATTAATGTCAATCTTAAATTATATCTTATTGTTATTTATTTATTATTGTTTAATTATTATTATTATAATTATTGCTATTATTATTATTATTATTATTATTATTATTATTATTATTATTATTATTATTATTATTATTATTATTATTATTATTATTATTATTATTAAGTGAGAGTGGGGAAAATGAGAATTTTAATTAAATGGAATTAATACATTGATACATTTTAAATGACTTATGAAAAGGAAAGGGGAAGTTGGACTTGGACTGATGGCCTCAATCCAAGTCCAGCTTCCCCTCACTCTGTCCAACTTCCCCTAAGAATCCAAGTCCAGCTTCCCCTTTTCTTTTCATAAGTCATCTAAAATGTATCAATCTATCAATTCCATTTAATTAAAATTCTCATTTTCCCCACTCCCACTTAATAATAATAATAGCCATAATAATAATAATAATAAAAATTAAACAATAATAAATAAATAAATAATAACAATAAGATATAATTTAAGATTGACATTAATAATAACAATAATAACCAATATTTTTTAAAAAAAAACACAACAATACATCCATTAAATAGTTGACAACTAATAATTTTTTTAAAGTACATAATAATACAACAACTAATTACTCATATAAGGAAAGTCACCCTCCCCGCCATCGTCGTTGTCACCGTTGTTGCTACCGCCGCCGCCTAGGTTGGACAAACTTAAATTAAATTTGAGTTTCTAATAATTAACTTTTAAAAGGATTTTAAAATTGGTACACAATAATACAACAATTAAATACTTAATTGACATGATTTGAAAATAATAAAAATAATTTAATATTGACATTAACTTTTCCAAAATAATACACAAATTTAAGGATTTTTTTAAAATAAAATAAAATAAATTTAATTTGATTTATTAAATAAGAGTTACATTTTTATACTAAAATTAACTTTTTAAAAATAGTACATAAATTAAATAAAACTAAGATTAAATAAGAGTTACATTTTATTTAATAAGGTATTTTAAAGAATTTTTTTAAAAGGGTTTTTAATTAAAAAAGAAAAAAGTAACAAAAATTAAAAAAAATATATGGGATCGACAGGTGGCCGACAAGTGCTCGACGACTGAATGACTTGAAGCGGTGAGGCAATGGGTATTTGGATTGGCTCACCGCTTACCGCTTCAAGCGATGGATGATAAGCTGTCTTTTTCTTCCCTTTATTCATTTTACTTCATTTTTTCACCCCCCTAAATCTAAATCCAACTTCTCCCTAAACATAGGAGATGCCCTAAGGGGTAATTTTGTGAATTTTTATTTTCCTTTTAAGTTGACAAATGTTAGTGAGGAAATGTGAAATTTTTGCAAGATTATAAAAGGGTAAAGTGTTCTTTTTTCAAATTATAGAGGGATAAATTGAATATTATAAAAATAATAGAGAAGTAAATTGTTATTAGCTCGAAACTTAAGATTGTAAGGACTATTTTTATAATTTTGCCATTTCCAAAAATATTTCTAACTCTTTCTTTCTTTCTTTCTGTTTTGATTTGATTTGATTTATTTTTATCGGGGTAGGTGAAGTGGTGAATTTATTTGTACCATTATAAATAGAGCACTGACACACAACGTCCCCAACACAACACAACACAACACAACACAACACTATCAGGTGTCGGTCTCTCTTTTCTTTTGCTCTCTTTTTCATTCCCACTTTAACCGCACCACCTTCTTTTTCAACTACCAGAAAGAAAAAAAAAACTCCACCATGCCGTCGGTTCCAAGCAAAATCGTCTGCGTCACCGGCGCCGGAGGTTTCATTGCTTCATGGCTAGTTAAGCTTCTCCTTGAAAAAGGTTACACAGTAAGAGGCACTGTCAGAAATCCAGGTGAAATTAAAAATGAAATTCAATTTTGCTATTACCTTATAATTTATATATGTATGTGTGATTAATAACAGATACAGATAGATAGATGCGTGAATTTTAAATTATTTTTTAAAATGATGTAGATGATCCAAAAAATTCGCATTTGAGAGAGCTTGAAGGAGCGGAGGAGAGATTGATTCTGTGCAAGGCTGATCTTAACGATTATGAGAGTTTGCGTGAAGCAATTAACGGCTGTGATGGTGTTTTCCACACTGCATCGCCTGTCACTGATGATCCAGTAAGTACTTTTAATTGTGGAATTAATTACTAATTATTATTTATTTTGCGTATAAATGATAATTATTAAGTGTGTTTTTCAAGTTTATTTGGAGTATCGGATTTGATACTCTACTTTTCAGTACCATATATATATATATTTAGTTAGTGCCACACGTAAAAGGCGAAGCAAATGAAAAAAAAAAAAAAAAAAAGAGAAATACGTAGCTCACACGTCACAATGCATATTTCGGTGGAAAATTATATCTTAGGTTGACTGAAGTGTCAAGATTTTGATTATCTGATGAAGATTTAAAAAAACTTAGGACTTGAGTGGCGTCACTAATAAATCTTTAGGGGAGATATTATATAAATTTCAAATCGGGCACACTCATTATTAGTCGTTTTAATTCTCAATTAATCTATCACACGTATATATAGTAATTTAGTTTGGGGATTTTTTTGAATTTTCTCTGAAATGTCAATGAAATGATTACTTGTACAAATTTTAGATTTTCAAACTATTTTAAGACTAAGGCAGAATTTTTCTTAAATTAGGAAAAGTGGTAGGTGTATACTTCAGAAAAATAGATTTAATGATTAATCATCTATATATCAACATTTCAGAATCACACTTGACAATTAATTTTTATATCTCAACTAAAATTATTGAGAGCCCAATGTGTTATCAATGTGAACACTAGTGTGACACAAATAGAACCTAATGACCAAAAATGGAACATAATTTGATTCTTCCTTTAAAATATAATTAAAGTGTTACTAAAAAAAAAAGATATTAAAGTGCATTTAGTAGCTTCCTTTTTTGCTAACATTGCTTAGAATGTGAAGGGACAGAATTGATACACTGTATCTAATTAAATGCGCGTTTTTTCTTATTTATACACCACTGCTTTTCATATTTTATTAAAACCATATATCCCATAAAAGTTTATAAACTTTTATTAATTTTTTCGTCAAGTTCCAAATAGACTAAGACACTTGTCCTATCGGCATATAATCTTACCTAACTTTAGTAAAATAATTGTAGTTTAATTATCTTTTAATTCTATATATGACACGTGTTGGCTTTTTATCCACTAGTAATTGTCTTGTGTACTTGTAAAGGAACAAATGGTGGAGCCGGCTGTGAATGGGGCAAAGTATGTGATAAGCGCGGCGGCAGAAGCCAAAGTCCGCCGTGTGGTGTTAACCTCATCAATTGGTGCAATTTACATGGATCCAAACAGAGACCCTGAACAAGTTGTGGATGAGACTTGTTGGAGTGACCTTGACTTCTGCAAAAATACCAAGGTTCACACACACACACATGGCATACTCTAATTAATTTACACTAATTTAAAAATTGTATTTTTAGTTTTATAAAATTGCATTCTTTGGTTCCACAACTTTCTTTTTATCTATATTTTGGAACCAAAAGTGCAAAACGAAGAAGCTATGTGTATATATATATATATATGCAACCAAAAGTGCTGCAGAGACTATTCAATTGATCATAAGCACAAATATTTTAAAAACTTTGGACCAAAAATGCAATTTTATGAAACGAGCGTGGGATCAAAATTTAATGTGAGTAAAGGAGAGACTATTCAGTGGTTTAATAAACTATGAAATCGCAATTGTTAAGAGTCTCGTCCCGTGAGACTAAAAATGCAATTTTTCCTATGTCCATTGTATTGTATCGTCTATAATTCTGAGTGGAGGTAACCAAATAAAATTAAGAAATTAAGTTTTATTATGATTCACTTTGATTTTATAATAATAGAACGGTTTGGGAAAGGTAACAAGTCATGATGCAAAAATTGAGAATCTTAATATTTCTTTTTCAGAATTGGTATTGCTATGGGAAGGCTGTAGCTGAACAAGCAGCATGGGAAACAGCTAAGGAGTTAGGTGTGGACTTGGTTGTGATCAACCCAGTTTTGGTGCTTGGCCCATTGCTTCAGCCAACTGTGAATGCAAGTATTCTTCATATTTACAAGTATTTGACTGGCTCTGCAAAGACTTATGTCAACTCCATTCAAGCCTATGTTCATGTCAAGGATGTGGCCTTGGCACACATCCTCTTGTTCGAGACACCGGCAGCTTCGGGAAGGTACCTCTGCGCTGAGAGCGTGCTCCACCGCGGAGACGTGGTGGAGATACTCGCCAAGTTCTTCCCGGAATATCCTATTCCAACCAAGTAAGCTCAATGATCATATATATGATGGCATTTCTCCTTTAATAAGAATGTTATGTTTTAGACATATTACAAATTATATCTATTTTGCATTTTAAAGTATTTGAGATGAAGAATATATATGCTAAAATATAAAGGACTTGGTCATTAGAGAATAAGTTAGTATGTACTAAAAGACGTGTAAATTCCAAGTAATATTTAAATCGGATTCCCCACTGTCAATATATTATATATTTTTAGATTGTTATGTTAGAGTACTCCAGTTATAGGGTTATACCTTTAAATTTTGTCGAATAGAATTGGAAGAACTACACTGGAGACTCGATTTATCAAAATTTATAAAATTAGTAGGTAATTGAGTAAGTAACACTTCTAAAATTTTAGTAATCAATAACTATATATAGATAAACTTGTCGTGACTAAGTTATTTAGTTAGTGGAGTATATATACATGGAGTATCTTTGAGACCAATCTACAATTTTGATGTTAGTTTCATTTTGGAATTGATCATCACCTCATCAGATGAGGTCTAAATTAATAATGCACCAAACTGTCTACAAGTGGATATTTGAGAAAATTAAGAAACTTAATATGATGCATGAGTGGACCAAAATAGTCTTCAACTACCCCCAGGTCATTGTCAAATGGACCCCAAATTACTTACCTAAATCAGACCCATTTTCTTCCATCTTTTGATTAAAACCTTTAGATACATTATTAAATAGTATAATATAAATCAATCATTGTTGATAAATGTATTATAAGTATTAGTTTTGTTTTAAACCACACGATTGAATTTGTTTTGTAGTCTAATATAATAATATATACTAGTATATGATATTCCTGCCACCAACTCCTTTATATTCTTTTCTTTTCTTCTGATCGATAATCAGAGTCTTTTTCCTTTTACACAAGCAGTGGGACTACTATTCATTTCATTCATAGTGTAATGGGAGCAATCAGCTAGTGGATTTATATATAATATTTTTTGTCTTAATTTTATTAAAAAATACTCCTATTTATTCTTCAAATCAACATATATATAGTATTGATTTTGTAGTCTAATATAATATATATGATAATTCCACCAACTCCTATTAGTCTTTTCAGAAAATTGAGATGTTAATAATTATTAATTGGGGCGGATGCATGCAGGTGTTCTGATGAAAAGAACCCAAGAAAAAAACCATACAAATTCTCAAACCAAAAGCTTAAGGATCTGGGTTTGGAGTTCACATCAGTGAAGCAGTGTCTGTATGAAACAGTGAAAAGCCTCCAGGAGAAAGGCCATCTTCCAATCCCAAAACAAAATAATGATGATCAGCCCATTCGCATTCTGCAGTCTTAAACGTACCTTCATTAATAATTTCATTCCGACATCATCATCCTCTTCTTCTATAATTATGTTCAAAAATTGTATCAATTAAGCTACTTTAATGATCGATTATATTGTTCAGATTCAATGTTTATTTCATTTTAATAATACTCATTGGTTGCTTTTTGGTTTCATATATAAGGTAACAATAAATTAAACTCAAAGTAGAAATCATCTTATAAATATAGAACAATACATGGAGAAAAAATTGAACGGGGAACATAAATATAATCGCAAATACAGGGAATTCTGCTGTTATCCATAAGTAAAAACATACAGTCCCATAAATATTTATATATATGAAATTAAGGTGCCAAATATGAGAATGTTATTACCACTCATTTCTTTTGATGTAAAGATCATGGTTAAATTTATAAGGTTCAACTAACTCTCCTATATATATATATATATAAGTTCTGAATCTGAATTAGTTGCCCTCCTAACTACTTTGAGGTAACTGCATGTCAGCTATATCTTCTCTGGGTACATTGGCCGCTCTCCCTTGGCTTTCAAAGGCTGTTAATGCGATAAGATGAGAGCCCTCTTTGGTCTTCCGGAAGACTAAGTAAGCGATACTAGCCAAATATACGAGCATACCCGAGAACCCCAATATCCCACAAAACACAGTGCTTATCATGTTTAAATGGCTATGTCTTAGAGAAGTAACCAACTTTTCTGCGAGATAGTAGATGTTTATGCCCATAATTAACGAGCTAATGATCCAAGTTATTGTTGACACCTGTCCGCAAAGAGAGTATTAATATAAGAGATTATATATTGTTCAAACTTTAACAGGTTCATAAAAGATCAAGAACATGCAAGGTGAGAAATCCAATCCATAATTCTTACTGCAAGTGAGTTGGCATATAATCCCATTTTGGTTTTGCTACTTGTGAACTTGAGCAGTGGAATTAGCGCAAAAGGGAGTTCAAATGATAAGATCATCTGCAGCAACAATTGATGATCACCAACAATCTTAATTCGGAAGGAAATGTAAAATAATATAGCTAGATCTTGATTTCTTTTCAAATGTGCATGAAACATCTCAAGATCAAAGTACTGTCACATGCAAACAAAATCACCCGCATGCCACATAACTGCTACTTTACCATGAAATTCCATAGAAAAACAGTCCCGTGGGACGAGAACATCCGTACTTTTGCAGCTCTCAATTAAAGAGTTTTGCACCTTTAGTCCCGCACATCATCAAAGTGGTCGTAGTTTATTATTTTTCACTATTGATCCCATAAAATAATCAGTTTGGCACTTTTGGTCCCACAAGAATCTCATTTTGCACTTTTGGTATCAAACTAAATGAAAAGGAGATGATAGGACCAAAATTGCAAGACAATTTTAGAAATTGGGAACAAATGTTCAATTATTATTAGTCTTACGAAACTAAGGATAGCAGACCATTTTTTCAAATTTAAGGGATGATTCAGAAGATAAATTTTGTTCTAAGGATTTCCAAGTTGAAGAAAAGATTGAGCTAGTGAATATCTATCTCAAGTTTGAATTACCTTGGCAGTAATGAATCAATAACTAAAGCACCTCATAATGAACTTTCATAACAATGACCAAGCATCGGTAATAAACTAAGAATATGAAACGAGAAGTACGATTTATAAACTGAATACCAAGAATGTTTTACCGATGCTATAATGATCAAATTTCCAGCCCCATCAGACCCACCAATGATAGCAACAATTAGACTTGGGACTATAGCTAAACATCGAGTTAATGAGTTCCTAATCCAAGGTTTTAGCCGTAAATCAAGGAAACCCTACACAAAAAGAAGAATTACATAAAAACATAATAGTATTAGCAAATATTCTATTCAGGGAGATCTAATGTAGACTATAGTGTATAATAATAACCTGCATAACATATTGGCCAGCATATGTTCCAGTTATGGTAGAACTCTGACCCGATGCCAGCAAAGCAATTGCAAAAAGCTTCGAACTCCACTTGCCTAAAACATTCTGTAAAGTATGAATAGCATACACTGTCAGTTGCAAAGTAATTCCAAAATTGGACATATTGAAATGGCAATTAGTTTCGTACTTTTAGTAAAAATGAAGCTTCATTTAAGTCCAAGTCTTTGCAGCTTTGTCGGTCATCTGCGTTCAGATTTGGCGAATTGCAGACAGCACCACTCACTGAGATAACTGATACGTTGATTAGAAAGGCAACCATTAACGCAAACCCACTTTCTATCATGTAAAATCTGCATGCCTCCTGTAAACGAGAAAAAAACGTGCACATTTCAAGATTCAAATATCACAAAATTCTTAAGATCATAAAACATTACCTTTATACCACTGACAGAACGTGGTATTTTCCTCGAAAGCACGAGTGCTGAATGAAGAAACAAATTGTGCCTGTAGCAAATTTAAGTAAGATATAAATAAAGATTTTAAAATGACTCGAATTTTCCTCTTTTTTTGTCGAAAATACATAAGTAAAAGCTTACGGCATAACCATAGCTCCAAGGAGTGAAATAGCCAGCTTAGTGGCTCCACTTCCCTTGAATTGGGGAACAAATAGACCTTCTATAACTTCTGAAGCCTTGGGCTTTGCATAACCAAGCTCGAGAAAGAAGCAGACAGCAATTGTAAGGACAAGGAAAGCAATCAGAATCTCGAGTTTTCTCACCTGCATATATTCGACACCTAGCTTTTCAGAAACATCATAGAACATGCATGAAATAATCAAACAAAATTTCTTTAGTAACTTGATATAGAAAACAGTGATATGCAAAAATACCCTATGCTTTGCCTAAGTAGCAAAAAATCCTCCCCAAGCTGGATTACGTATTTTGCATGAAAAATGACAATTTCAACCCCACCATAAAATGAAAACCACCCCTATCCACCTAAAAATTTGACAAAAATCATCCTATTAACTATGAAAATTGGCAATAACCACCATGTTCACTTTAAAAATTGACAGTAACATCCCATCGACTTTAGACGGAATTTCAAATGGGATTCTTTTGCTATTAAAAAAAGAACACGGGTTTTTTTGCTAATAAAAATAACACGGAGGGGTTTTCCGCCAATTAGGCAAAGCACAGGGGGTAATTTTTCTATAGAGAATTTGAGTACCCCGTATTGCTGCAGTAATAGAAGAACCAATGTACTTAGTCCAGTGATAAGCACCCCACACCATAATGGTATGCTGAAGAGCATGTTCAAAGCAAACGCAGTTCCGATCACTGCAAAAGCATGATAACAAGTATTATAACAAAGAACATGATGGTAGAAAACATCTTTTGACTAGAAATCGTGCTAAATGGCCACAATAAATTGATTTAAGAAAAACATTATATGTCGGATTAGTTTTGCTCATTCTGGATTAAAACAACTCAACAGAACAACATGAATAAATTCTGACCTTCAGGAATATCACATGCAACTATGGCAATTTCAGCAAGTATCCACAAAATAAAGTTTGGGATTCTTGGATACTCCTTTCGACAATGCTCGGCTAAATGCTTTCCTGCATAAGTAGTCAATGGTAATAAATTTATTATGCCAATAGAAGGATATATAAAATGGTTGAAGAAATAATGAACCTGTAACAACTCCTAGGTTTGCTGCTAGGGATTGGATGACTAGAGCAGCACATGATGCCAACAATATGATCCAAAGTAGCTGTAAAACCATGAACAATAGATGCAATATAATTATATCGTAAGATATTTTTGGAAAAGATAACACTAGCGAAAGTACACTCACCCCATACTTGTATTCGGCTCCTGCCTGTAGGTCAGTCTGAACTGTTAAAAGACAGGAAATAAGATAGTTATCAACCATAGAAAAGAAATACTTAGTTGGCATGTAAAACACGTTGTTAGGCCTTACAGTTTCCAGGATCGATATAAGCAATGCAAACAAGAAAGCCAGGACCCATATAGGCAAGCAAATTCTTCCAGCTTTTTTCCTGCAAAATACATCGGAAAAAGAGAGCATATTAGCTGGGATTTTTTTTGGTGTACTTCGAACATAAAGCTTTCTTTTTCTTTTGATTTGGTATCTATGAAACAAAAATTACAACACACAAAACATTAAAAGAGAGTCCAATTAGAGAATGAGGTTAGTAGACTGATGTATTGACGACTCAATCACAAGAAATAGTTCAGAAAATAGTTAGGCTGAAACGTTTGCTGCAGAGATTTGAAAATTATCCCATCTCAAGAAATTGTTTATCCAATTGAGGTACATAAAATTTGTCGTGAATTAGTCATGGAATTTTCTTGACACCAAAAGTTTACAAATGTATTGAACATGACATCAAAGTCAAGGTTAAAAACCTTCAAGGAAAACCCACAAAAAGTCTCTTCTTCATAACCACAATAACCAGGAAATGGTAAAATATCTAATAAATTTGTAAGTACTTCAGAAAATTAGTCATGAGTTTACCATCAAGTTCGATCGAGGCTAAAAATACATAATTGATACTAGTGAAACCCGAACATACTTCGACGAACAACATTACAACAAATCCAAGGTTAAACACCCATTGTAAATTAGAACAAAAATTCCAATCCAAAACTTTATCTCTACACTAAGGTGTTTACATTGAGTGCTTAAAACAAACATATTTCGTTCATGGTTAAACACAACACAAAACCAAATCAACTGTACAAAATGATGATTAAACCAATCCTGTTTCCCGGAAAGAAAGAATTAAAAAAAATCAAAGAATTGAAAATTAGCTCCCAATTAATTAAATGTAGGGCAAGAAAAGGAAAACATAAATTCTTACATCAGGCACAACAATCTGATCATAGTCAATATCCTCAATGAGTGATTCATTTGGATGTGTTCTGCTATCACCACTCGTCATAAATTGCGGCTGTTGAATTTGCACACCCGCCATTTTCCCAAACACTGTTTCATAAAACAGAGTATTCTTCAGAAAACTAGTTTAACAACTCACACAAGAAAAGAAATATAGTGTACAATATAATACATGCAAATATGGAGATATAACATGCATACAAATCAATATCATTTAGTATTACATAATCAAGATCTGTGTGAGATTGTGCAATCAATTAGAAAAACAGAGGTGCCCAGATCCAAAAATCGATATAAATAATAATGCATACATATTTCCTTGAATCAATTAGAAGAAACAATTGGGAATTTGTAGAAGATGAGAAGTGGTGAAAAGGAGTGTACTAAGTAAGTACGCTTGTCTGAATGTCTCTCCGTATCCAACTAATTTATAACGAGAGTGATTTATCATTTATGTGATTGGTTGACCTCCTTGGAAAACAAGGAAAAAAAAATTAATGACCGGATGTGTAAAGTAAATTATAAAAAATTAAATTTATTAAAATTTGAATATGAAAAATAATAGTAGAATATTTTTGTCACACTATGAAATTTAGAGACTAGTTCTTTTGACCTCTCACTTACGAAAAATATATTTTAGAGTCAAAATCTTTGAAAATATGTTCTTCGGCAAGTATATCTGAAAAACCTAAGAAACATATGAGATCATTTACTTAATTTTTAAGACATCTCAATAGGTGTTTTTAGGAAAATTTTGATTTTTATTTTTTGAAGAAAACACACGAAAAAGAAAAAAAAAAAAAAAGTAATTCTACCTATTTTGTTTATGACAGTAACTATTAACTTTCCTTAACTTTGATCTTTTATTCATAAATCATATTTTTACATTTCAAATTCTTCTATTTCATTCGAATTCAAGACCTGATCGAGAACTCAATATACATGTTTTTTTAATCAAGCGACGAGGTATAATTCAATGTGGGTGATATGTATTTTATTAGGATAATTAACACAAAATTATTAATTACAAATCATAAATTTTCGATTTAGTAATTTTAAAAAATTATCTAAGTCCTCATCATAAAAAATACTCATATTATAATGAAATCATTAATTTATGTCAGTCATAGCTGAATATAATTTTAAGAATAAGTCAAACTGGTATATAGTCACACCAAAAGAACACAATATCAAAACTCTTCTTAAATCTTTAATTTTATAGACAATTTCATGTTAAATTATCTTTAAAAGATAGAGGCCAAGATAACATGTTCTATATATGAGATCTTTTTTTTCTTTTTTATATATAGAGATCTTATATATTCAATCATAAAATATATTGTTACAATATCATAAATTCTAATAAATAATTTATTAGAAGCATAAGATTCCTTAACCGAGTTGCTTGATTGATTAAACAATGAGACAAAATTACCAAAGTTGAGAGATGTTGTCAAACGGGTTGGTCTATAATTTTTCATATCATTCTAATGGAATCTTTTAAGATTTTGATAATCTTGGTTAAGATATCTTACGTTTGAAGGAATAGAGACCGGTGAATATGTAAGAGTCACAAATGGTATAAATTTGATTAGTTACTTTTAAAGATTAAATACTTTGTTCTTAAAAAAAAAAAAAAAAAAGATTAAATACTATGTTCAATTATTTCACCCATGAGAAGAAAAAAATAAGTACATAAAAATTAAGTCATCCAAATTAAAGCCAGTAATAATTTAGACGGACATTCAAAATGGAATAGTTTTTAGAAGGAAGAAAGTGACACTAAAACCCTATAAAGCCCCACATAACAAAAGTTAAGAAGATAACTATGCTACGAATAACACATTATTTTTCTTAATATCTTGATTGATTAAGAGAATACTAGCAAAGTGATTGAGTTAAGGAATAGATTTGTTCTTGCTTTTGAATTTATGAATAGAAAAGATAATGTTATTCACCTTTATACCCGACAGAATGTTGACCACAAATACTAAGCTAGTGGTCTTGCTTATAAAAGAACATTATGAGTAAGCTTATTTTTTAAAACAAAATAGCTATCAGCAAGTTCTTATATGTTTCGGAGTTTTAAAATCTCTAGTAAGAATTAATTTGTTACATATACTATTTTAATAAAATTCAAATTCCAAACATATCTTAGACTGATGTTAGGGGAAAAAAACATTTGAAAAATATCACAAGTAGAATCCTCTTCAATTCATTCAACAATGTAACTCTCAAATTGCCAGAAAAAGGAAATAAAAAGGAATCTATCAGCAACCAATTTAGCTTCAAGTTCATCCTACCAATAACAAACTTCTAAGAATCATCTTTATTTAGTATTACATTTAATTTAAAATTATACAAGTATTTGTGGTCTAGAATGTAGGAAAATTCTTGTCCAAGCCTGGCTTGGCCAAACCCATCCAACCACCAAGCAAGTGTATTGCACTTGCTTTGTGATTGGTCACTCTCCTGGAAGTTACATCCAATCCCAAAGCAAGTGTATTACACTTGCCATGTAATTAATTTGGGTTTGGCCAAACCCGGTCTGGGTAAGAATTTCCCATGTAATGTATGGTGTACTTAACTAAATTCCTAATCCAATTATAGTAGTAGTATATGTGTTTTGCAGATTTAGGTTTATTCTTGGATTGATATTTGGTTTCCATCAACTTTACTAATTTAATTTTCTCAATTTCTTTACATTGAGTACTTAAAAAAAAAAAGGATAATGGAATATACTGTTCAATGTGTTCCAAAATGTAGATGATGTGTAGTACTATGATTTTGCGTGTGTTGTAAAGACAAAAGATCTAAACAGAAGATGAGTCGACAGTCGACAGTGTACTTTGGTTTGTACTGTCATGAATTCATGATGAGATAGATACTTGATAGTAGTATCATGGGTCTGACTATGCCTAGGTCATAACTGAAACTATTATTACGACTCTGTTTCTTTATTTTGTTGCACGTGGCGTTGGCTCTTTATCCTTTTTATATAGTGGGACTTGGAATTATTTTACTACTCCACCATTAATAAATTCGAGTTAATTTCATTTTCAATAACTAAGTTTAAGGCTAGGCTTGCTTGAAAATAAAAAAATAAAAAAACCATCTTTCTTGACTCAAGGATGGTGTTGGGCTTAAAGTCAGTTTAAAGGGGTGACCATTGATCAATTCACGCTATGAGCCTTTACCTAGCAAGTTGTCAGTTATCTACTCTCTCTCTCTCTTTTTTTTTTTTTTTTTTTCCAATTAGTTCTTTCTTTTCTTTTATTTGTTTTATTAATTAATACATATATTTTCCTAATTTTATTAATGCCAATGTTAAATTTTTCCTAACTTTAATTTTATTAATTTTTATTCTTGAAATTAATGCCAACATTAAATTAATTTAGAAGTATTCTTAATTTCTTTTTGTGTATTATTATTCTTATTATTGTTGTTTTATTTTTATTATTAGTATTAAGTGGGAGTGGAGAATAATGAGATTGAAAATTGAAATTGATAGATTGAGTCATTTAAGATGACTTATGGAAAGCAAAAGGGAGTTGGACTGAAGCTAAAGGGAGCTGGACATAGGTTGAGGAGTCATTGAAGATGACCACGGACCTATGTGGTTGGATTTTGGCCCAGTCTCATGGATTTCGGGAAATCGGGCCAAAATTCATCCAATGAGTTTCGTCAAATTCATGAAACTCATCAAAAATCTTTTCAGAAACCAACACTCAAACTCTTGAAACCTATAAAACTTTGATTTGACACATACCATTTACTTTTCCCTTACATACTCTACTAAAAAAGATATTGATTTGACACCTACCACCTACTATTTTCTCCAAACCCCAACATCTAAATCAAAACCAAGTGGGATTTCAACTTTTTTAAAACTACAAAACCCAACATTATCTCATTTGCTTTACATTCACACCGTTTAATATATATATATATATATATATATATATATATATATATATATATATATAGTTACATTCATCCTACACCGGTGGATTATATCCATGAGGGTTGGATGATAAATACATAGGCATAAAAGGATAAAATACACCTATCGCTTATCCAACACCTCAGTGTATTGAATCCACCGGGGTAGACACATAACAACTTATATTTATATGTTGCATTCTTTATTTTATACTCTGTGAACAACAAATTTTTTTTAAAATACTATTCACTCCTATCAACCATTCAATTTATGCTAAAATTTGCAGAATTTGATGCTAAAATGATACTAGTGTATTGTATTGGAGAAGAAATTCGTGCAAATGGTTGGATTTAAATCATCATATAAGAATTGAAACCAAGAATTGAAACCGTCCATTGACTACCCTTAAAGTTGATATGGACCAACACTTTAAATGGCTAAGGATTTTCTCAAGAGAAAATGATTTGTTGCATATATATATTTGGTTGACGAACAACATATTTTCTTCTAAATGTCTGATTTTTAATAAAAATAAAAATCTCAAAACTATATTGTTCTACATATATATGACATAAGAATCATAAAATCGAAATAATTAATGGGCTAAATTACATGTATGATCCCTCAAGTATAACGTGTTTTTCATCTATCATGTCAAAGAATTTACATGTAAGTTTCTCTAATATAAAATATGTCTCAAGGGTCAAAATCTAGGCACTTTTTGGACCAAATTACACCAATAAAATGTGTTACACCAATCAATTCAAATATTATAACACATAAAAATCCAAAAATATTTTTACTAAAAATCAAACTATTTGCAGATGATTGCATTTTCGCCAAACAAGTACCGAAAAATTGACCTTTGTGCACATTTTATACCATTGATTAGAGGTACGTACTTAAGTGTAATACACCTTGTACTTGAGGGACCATAAATTTGATTTAGACATACTTATATAATCCAAATTTATTATATTAATCTCTATTATGCAGAAAAACCTATTGATTATGTAAATTGTTGGATGATAAGAAGGTATTGCAAGAATCTTGATTTTCTTTTTAATAATTGTTCTATTAAACTTATGGTGGAGATGAGTTTTGAATGAAAAACTTTTTTTTACTAAAAGTGCAGTTGATAAAAATAAACACAAATTTTCCTATTATAAAAATAGAAAAACTAAAACAAATTCTTTACCCAAACCAACACTCTATAAGTCAGTATCGATATATTATTGTTAATAATAATATTCGTCTGACAAAAAATAAATTAAACAATTTCTATAAAAGAAAATGTTAACTTAGGTCCATTCTAATATATACTTATATATATTTTTTTAATCTGTACTAATTTTCTTTTCTAGTGCCCTTATTTAGCAAATGAATATAAAAAGCAATGCAATTGGAAAAGAATCAAAATATAGCTCACCACCATACAAATCGAATTATAAAATTGAAGTACAAAAGACAGCACTTTATCTGAAATGCAAGACCTTTGAGAATGGAGATCGAGATACATGTACCTTTTTCAGGAAGTTCTATTACTATATTCCTATAAGCGTTTATAGATAAAATTACAAGGCCAATGATTGATGCGACATTTTAATTTTATTTTTACTCAAATTAAATTACTCCTTTTTTAGCCACCATCAGCTCCGCATCTTCGACTTCAATACCGCACCATCTAAAATCCGATTGAACCTACCAAAATGCGAAATGGACGGTTATTGTTCAACATTCTAAACTCAGATCAAACCTACCAAATTGGATAAAAATTTAGTGTTTGCTTTTGGAAGAATATCCCTAATCCTAAGAATAAATCTAAAGAGTGAGAATCAGACATAGTGAACAAAAGATATATATTTCCTATAAGTAGTGTTTTAAAAAACAGACCGGAACGACCGTTTTAATCGGTTAAATTGGTTATCAACTGTCAATCCGATCCAGTCAATCCTTAAAATTCATATTTGTTCTTGACCAGTTCGAACCGAAAAAAAATTGATTAAAAATATATTGAGAAAACAAGTGAACCGATATAACCACTTACCCACTTATTTTATTTAAAAAAATTGGCTATGGATTTCTTCTTCTCTTTCGCAGCCTTAGACTTTAAAAAAAATCCTCGTATCTCTTCTTTTGTTTTTCACTTTGAATCAAACAAAACCAACAAGGAACCTAAAAAAATTATACTATAATTAAGTTATAGAAATATAAATTAATGTCGGTAAAAAAAAGCCTTTATTTTTCCAATTTCAAGTATTTTCTTTTTTTCAAATTGTGATATATATAGTTTTCTCTTTTTCATAGGTAATAAGTAATAAAATTATCGTTTTTGGTATGTTATTTATCATAGTTTGAACTATTGCTTGAATATCATGTTATCATACTTTTAATTTTGTTATATCATTCTCTTTCAATCAAGATATATAGGAAAAAGAAAATATGTGAGATAACATTTATTTTAAGAAAATAAACTTGAAAAAATAAATAATAATTTATTTTTATAAATTGTTGATTGAAGCACTGATTAAAATGGTTAACCCAATCTAACCAATCCATTTTTCAGAACACTGCCTTAAGTGAACTTGATGAACATAACAGTTAAATTCTAATTTGGAGGACTAGGTTAACACAAACTGCTACAAGCTATATACTTGGGCTGATTTAAATCATCAATAGATGTGGACTTGAATAATCACATGTCGACTCCTGATTTGGCGGAGGTTTGCTCCACACTCCTCAGACCCGCATTACAAAATGGTTTGATTAAGATAGATTCTCAGTACGGCCCATTTCATACTTTTTTTTTCTTATTTGATCCAAATTAACTGAGAGATGGGCCAGATCCTAATTAATTCAGCCCAATCAAACATGAAACATCTAATATTAACTTGAGATTTCTAGCGCTGCCTCCTCTGATTTCAAATGGATACTCACACTTGGGCCTATTCGAGCCCTATTTAAAGGGATAATACAACTAATCAATAATATGGACCAGGCCCAACAAAGGGAAAGCAAAATTAGGATCTAGTACATCAAATATGAATTGGCATTGACTTAGTATCTCTTGGTTTTGATTTTGAAAATATCACTTATCCATGATTTTAGGGAAATCTTTTGGAATATCGTTTGAATTTAGTTTGAATGTTGAATATTAGAATAAGTTTGAGAATGTTGAGGTTTGAGAGAGAGAAATAGGTAAAATATTCCAAATAAATGTTTTTTTTTCGGGGAAAAATTAGATGGTAAATGTTATATATATATATATATAGATTTGGAGTTTATTAAGTTAGAGATTTATAATTTGAAACATTAGCTTCACTTATTTAGGAATAAATTTGACCCAATATTGTGAGCGAAAATCCATGTAGGCCCTGAACATTTTTGTTCAGTTTCGCCCAATGAATATTTTTATAATGTTATTTACATGTCTAGATGTTTTAACTGGCAAGGGTAGCTTAGTTTATGTAGCAAGTGAGTACAATATCTTTGACTCGAGTTCAAATTCCTTTGTCAACACTTTCTAGAACGGTTTGCCTAATGTGATTTACATCTCTCATGTGGTTTACGAGCTATATATTGGATGAGAGCGGAATAATTTACCTTGTTCACTTCGATGGTTGCGACATGCGGATTCCCTTGTCAACAAAATGTCTAAATATATAGTGGTTTGATTCAAGGTATCACATCACTATATTATTTGATATGACAAATTTTAAGAAAATAAAACATTTATTTTCAGATGATCTAAAAAGAAAAAGGAAATTATAAAGATATAGTTTTAAATGCAAACTAATTTCCAGTGAGTAGTTTGACTGATAAGTTCATGCACCAAAACTTGTACAAGTATTCAGACATTGTGAGTTTAAATTTAATATAGTATTTCTTTACTCATACATTAACTTTTTCTTAAATAACAAAAGAATTGCTTATGTACGAAAATTATAATAATTTCTGTCCTTCAGCCAACAGACTAAAAACGAAAGGAACATAACATTATAATTTCTGTCTCCTAATGAATTATTAAAGTGGCGATAAAAAAAAAAGTGGCGATAACGCTCGTTTATAATACTTTAATTTCACGCTAGCTAATGATAATATTATATCTCTAAAGAAATGATAATATAATATATTATATAGACAATATTTAAGCACATTGTATGATAATGTAAATTAGTATATATATAGTATATTTCTTTACACTGGACCACCAATATTAGTTCATCTGTTTGTCTTTTCTTTCTTTTCAAGGGTCATGATCTCATCAACATGAATAAAGTAGCATAGATCTAATCTCAACTATATTTGTGCAAAAAGTATGTTTAGTGATATGATTTTATAATCTCCAGAATCTAGCTTTTTGTGATCATTATTGATTACATATCTGATTCTTGAGATAATTTATCACATCACAACACAAGCTTACAGATGAAAATTCTTGTAATGTATAATAAATATATTAATCCAACCTTTTTATTTTATTTTTTATAGCAATTAATTTTTTGGACCTGGCTTATTGTATTTGGAGAGTATGTGACTTTGAATTTTAACATGTAAGTCTAAGGTCTGTTACAAGAAGACAAATTAAATGGATTATTTTTCAATGATAATAAAATGTTATTACGCCGACATAATTGAACCATTCTTGAAAATAATTTAGATTTAGAGGGACCCATTTGAATTTTATCTTTTACTTTTTTGGGGAACTACTACCAATATAGTAATTATGAGTACCATCATCAAGCAAATGGAGCTCATCCATTGGTTAAGTTTTACTATGTCGACCAGGTGTCCGAAACCAACTACTCTATCAAAAAGTGAGCGGTTGCAATATCTACTACCCATGGTTTTTAATTTTTATTTTTTATATACAAAAAGAAATTCAAACTTGGAGGGACAATTTTGTCTTTTACACATGAAAGAGCCACACCATGTACCAAACAATTCTTGTAGTGTTTTCAGCTTACAAGAAAAACCAACAATTGGGCCCCTTTGATTAGTTGAAGTTCACCTGACCATGTACCAAAAAAAAACTACCTCATCAAACTCTTTTAGTCGAAAATCCATGATAAATATTCACATTCCTTAATTCGTATACTTTTATGATTCATTTAATTCATAGCTAAACTAAAGCAAGATGAGGTCATATGATCAGCTACAAAGGCTTTTACTAACTTAGATATATTTAATTTCAACTTGAATGTGAATTATATGTGTACTTAAAATGATATTTTTCGAAAAAAGAATGATGGAACTTGAATAGAATATTAATTTTGTATGATTTTTTTATTTAGGATCAATGAAGAAAATAAAATATCAATGTAGAATAATACTCTTTGACGTGTACGTTGCACCATATACAGTATGGCAAGAGACAACAAAACCCAAAAATCACAATATCGAAACAAAAACGGTATATTATAATGTTCACAATGGGCTCAAAATTAAATACGACGAGTATATAATGAATAAGAAAACAAAATAATTAAGTGAATACATAAATTATAATAATTATAGAAAATGAAAGTTTAAGAATCTAAAATCGTACAATTATCAATATTTTATATATTTATAATACCAAATACTATATTTTTGTATTTGCACCAATTCAATCTAAAAGCATCTTAGTTCTCACGTATAACAAACGGTCCTCACTTGCCCCCTTGAATTAGTGTCACTGTCACCCCACCCATTCAGTTTTGGTATAAGCAAGCTTCTTCATCGTCAATTTAGAGGTCCCATTGGCATGATAACGTCCAAATATGCTTTGACACCTATGTACATGAATCATGTCCTTTGAAAATGATAAAAATTATGGTTAATTGTCATTTCTGCGTGAATCAATCATCTCGCTAGATGCTCTTTCTTTAATTAACATTTTTTTTTTATTTCCAAGGATTTAATTAGCATTATTATATCCCATATAAAGAATCTTATTTTTTTTTTCTTATACTTGGTACTTCAACTAGTACAATATATCATGATAAAAAATTGCTATTTAAAGGTTTAAAATTAAAATGTCAAAAAGTTCATACGTAAACAACAACAAAAAAAAAAAATGGAAAAAAGTAAATTATTTAACTTATAATGAACAATTTTTTGAAACAAAAAAATAATATAAATATTATAAATTTACTTATACTGAAATATTCATTGTCAAAGAGAGAGTATTAAGTAGTCCTAACTACGGATGTTAGAGCTTATATATATTGTTCTAGTTTGGTCTCAATCAAACTGGGTCAAACCTTGTTTGGTGATGAATTTCAGTGAATTTCGGTCCAAATCAGGGTTTTAGCTCAAACTCTACAAACCAGTCCAAACTTTAACTCTTTTAAAATGTCAACATGTAATAATGACAAATAGACACAACATGGGAGATAATTTAGTTTTTATATACCAACTTTATATAATTTATATTTTAACAATATCAATTACATTACAAGTTTTTTTTTTTTTTTTTTTTGAAAAAAGTTACATTACATTTGCATTATTTATTTTTGTCATATTATTTGATTTTTGCATTATCAATTTTTGTATGTAATAATTGTTATTAAAATATCCAGCTGCAGTTTTAAATGTTATATTCGATTATATTAGATGGTAAAATAAGGTTCATCTTAATATATTGTATATATTAAAATATAAAAATATATATTAATTATCTCATTAAATATATCATTTTTGCATTCAAACAATTGTTATCGAAATAATTTTATTGTATTTTTTTGTATTATAACCGGTTATATGTTGGCTAGAAAATGGTGTAATGTCATATATTATACATATCTTATAATTTACAAGATAATAAAATTATTAATAATTTTATTTAAGTAATAAGTATTCAATTATTTATCATCATCTAAACAAATACAACAAATTCTCAATAATTACAATATAATAACTCATCACCTCAATCATTACAAAATTAAATATTACTCCATATTCCAAACCCTATAAAATTATTGATTTGATACTTATTACCTTTTTTTCTTCTCCAAACCCCAACAACCAAACCACCATCCAAATCAAAACTCAAATTTTAAAATCCACTAACTATTATTTAATAATATTTATAATCTCAATATTCCATTGAAACCATTACCCAAATCGAGTTTCAAAAGTTTCACCCAAACCTTCGAAACCACTTTTCCGAACCAAACTGAGACCAACCCCAACCAAACTACTTCCATTTTAACCCTTAGGGCCTGTTTGTTTGGCGTTTCCCAAAAATTTTTCGTGTTTGGGAAATGCCAAACAAACAGGTTTTTTTTTTTCTGAAATAAATTTTTCATCTCTTAATTTTCTCAAATTATTCTCTAAAAATCCAAACAAACAACAATTTTCTTATCTCTAAACAAAACTTATACAAACTCTACTATGATTTGACATAAAGTAACCTATCTCTTACACAATTTATCTCACAACAAACATGATTTGACATAAAGTCTTACACATCTTACACCTACAACCTAACTCTTCCAAAAAAAACATACACATATTTTATTTCTCAAACCACTCTCTCAAAACTCAAACAAACAACATTACGCAAATCGAAATTATTTCAAAAACCTCCATTACTCTCCCAAACTACTTTCCAAACACCAAACAAACAGGCCCTTAGAGTCTCCGCAATTTGATGAACGAATGTTTGTTATAGAATATTAGCTAGTCCATTGCCGGCTTCTTGTATAAACTCCTCCAAATTAAAATTAAAATTAAAAAAAAAAACAAGTGAGTAGTACTTATTAATGTTAGATTCGACCAAGCATGCTGCCTGCAACATTATTGATGTAGACTATTATATTGAGCCACTCATGGACCACTTCCCAAAACTCCACTTCTTGTCCATAACCACCACATGGTATAGATAAGATGCTTGAACTAATAACATGTTCTTTGTTTTGTTTTTTTCTCATAATTAACTTAACGAACAAAATCAATAGCTATGGACACAAATTATTCTTCTATATGTTAGTTAATTACTTGTAAGTTATTTATTACGTGACCTCTTCGACTTTGTATTTGTGATGGTTCGTAGCACATGACATGATCACCCTCAATAGTAGAAATTAATTTCACTCTCAATTGCACTTGGTGTGTGTAGGCTAGTGTATTTGTAGCTAGCAGTTCTTTGTTGCTTTTCCAGGAAACACAATGAGCCATACTAGTAAAATTATCACAAAACATCACTGTATAATTAACTAATTAGACTAATCTAATATATATAACAATTTGCAATATACTCCTAACCCTTTTTGTACACAATTTACATTGGCAATGGCAACCAACACACAACTATATACGTACAAACACTAGCCCTAGCCACTCAAGAACTTGCTCAAGATATATAAAAGTCTAACGGTTAGACCAAAACATCCGATCCCCAATAGCTTAACATATATATGTACAAACATATTAATTAATGTACTAGAGCAAGTTCATACAAAATTGGCTAGAAATTCCCATGCCCTAAACAAAAGGTGAAATTACCAAATTATCCTTGTCCATCACAAGTTTCCCCTTGCCAACTCCAAACAATGTCTTTCAAAGCCGGCCTCACATCCTCCTCACAAAACTTTCTATACTCCAACGTGTCCCCACCGGACTTTGAAAACTCCACCACCGTCACCTCCGGGGCCACCTCGTACAACTCCGCCTTAACCAATAATTTACCTTTACGCCCCTCTGTTACCCCTTGCATCTTAACTTTATAATCCTTACTCGACATAATCTTAAAATTCACCTTCTTGGCAAGTGACTCCAATTTATCCATGATCATCGAAATCGAACATTTCGACGTGAACAAAGAACCCGATTTTGTCCTCTTCTCGAACAAGTTCGACAAGTCGAACCCGGAAGACATAGATGATATGAATTCAAAAGCATTAAAATAGGGGGGAGATGATTTTGACCTCGCCAATTCAATTTCTTTTTCCAATTCATGAATTGGTTCTTGAATCGTAAAGGCATTTGGTCTAGTGAACCCTTTACAAAACCAGGGGTTTTTCATGATTCCTGAAATTGTAATTCTCTTCTCTGGATCAGAAACCAAAAGCCTTGAAATCAACCTTCTTGACTCGTACGAAAACCATGGCGGGAAATCGAACTCTGCTTTGAAAACTTTACTATACATTTTCATCATATTCTCATCTTGAAAGGGTAAGAAACCAGCTAACAAAACATATAAAACAACCCCACATGACCAAATATCAGATTTATTACCATCGTACCCTTTTTTACGAAGCACTTCTGGAGCTACATAAGCTGGTGTCCCACATTGAGTATGCAAAAGCCCCTGTTCCGGGAAAGCAGATAATCCGAAATCCGAAACCTTTAAATTCCCATTTTCATCGAGAAGCAGATTTTCCGGCTTCAGGTCTCTATGCGAAACTCCACGGCTGTGACAAAAGTCGACAGCGCTTATAAGTTGTTGAAAGTACTTTCTTGCGACTTCTTCTTTTAACTTGCCTCTAGCGACTTTTGCGAAAAGTTCGCCCCCTTTTACGTATTCCATGATGAAGAAGATTTTTTGCTTTGTGGCTAGGACTTCTTTGATTTCGACGATGTTTGGGTGTCGGACCAAATGCATGATTGAGATTTCGCGTTTGATTTGTTCGATGAAGCCTTGGTTTTTGACTTGATTTTTGCATATGACTTTTATGGCGACGCTTTCGGATGTGTTGAGGTTTCTGCCGTGGTACACTTTAGCGAAAGAACCTTTACCTAATAATCGGCCCATTTCGTATTTTCCGAAGATGGTGCATTTATTGGATTGGTTTATTGGGTTATGGATATGTGATTCTTCTTCCATTGATGAGGAAAATTAAGTGGGTGTGTTTGTATGGTAAGTAGTAAGTAGTGATAGAATTGAATTCAAAGCTGTAATTGCTAGATTTTGTGAGTCTACGTGTTTTTTGGACGTTATGGAAAGAAGAAGGGGCTAGACATGGCTAGTATTAAAGTTAGTTAATGCATGTGAATGTGATGAATTGAATTTGAAGTTGAGGAGAGAGTTTTTGTGAAGTGGTGGAAGTTGAAGACTAGAGGGAGGGATTGTCGAGTCCTTTAGCAAGGGAGGAGGAGATTTGGTGGTGATAGAATATATAGGGTGAGTTGGGGGTGTTGAATTTAAAAAAAAAACAAAAAAGGGATTTTTATTACATAAATTAAATTATGGAGTAGTTTTTTCCTTATCAAAAGTATTATCCAATATTGGAGGGAGGGGGAGGCATATAGTATGAAGACAAAGCTAAGAGAAATTGAATCTCATCACATATGTGAATTATTTTCTAATTTAATACTAACATTGTTAGTATATCTTTTTTATATCTGGTATTTTCACATGATTTGTATTTTTCTGAAAATCGAACATAATTATTCTTGGAAAAATACTAATTGGATTCGGAAAATTTCCATTCATATTGAATTTGATCCATGGATCAAAATTTCCTATTTTTCCTAGGAAAAATCCGAAACGTTTCGGTTTTTCAAGGGACCGAAACGATTCCTTAATGTATTTTCGAAATTACAAGGTTTCCTTCGAAACCCACAATTTTTCCGAGTTTTCCACCGAAACTATGGAAACTTGCAAAGTTTCCTTCAATTTCCGAAAATAGTCGTTGCCTTCTTTGAAAAAAAAAGTTCCAATTTTTTTTTTAAATCCAGAATTTTGGAAGAAATCTCTTGAAAGAAGGAAAATATATCTCAAAAATATTGACTTACCTACAATTTTTCGAAATTATGCCTTCCAAATCTTCAATACAAAGTCCAGCAATCTCAAACCTCTTCATCCCTAATACACGAGTTATCTCAAACCTCTTCATCCCTAATTTTATTTTTGAACTATTAGTACTTTAATATCATGAACTTTAATTAAGCTATGTTTTAATTCTATATTAACTTTTGTTAGTTTTTGAGGTACGGTTATTTTGATTATAGTTTATAGATTTCATCTAGGATATTCCACTGTCTTTTCATTGTTTAGTTGTGATGCAACTTTTTTAATTATTAACAAGCACTCATTCTTGTTTGGTAATGTTGGTTTGCAAGATTTGAAAAGGACATTACTAATAATTGTTTGCATTCATTTTACACTTATATTTCAAGTTAAATTATGCTTTAGAAATAAGAACATGATTTTTATGTATTTTTTTATAACTATTTGTGTGTTTCCAGGTTTTTGTAATTTTTCTTAGCGTTTCCGCAACGTTTCCGAAACGTTTCCAATTTTTGGATACCCGAAACTCACCTACGAAACGAAACTTTGATCCATGATTTGATCACATAAATTACTATCATGTGGTGCAATAGATATATGAAATCATTTCTTATTGATAAATTATTTTGTGCATTTATTTTATTATTCACCAAATACAAATGGTCAGATCAACATACCATTTGAATGGGGATATATGAAGTAAAAATTTACATCAGTGCTCTTGTATTGTGCACATGTTTTTCATAATCTTAATTTTTGAAACCACTTCTTCATTAACTAGAACTAGACCATATATTTTGGAAGTTGAACTAGACCATATATGTCTGATGGCGTGATACAACATATATACATAAAATTTCTTCTATATAGTACACAGAAAATTTCAAAATGCTACCCGATTTAAAAAAAAAAAAAAAAAAAAAAGAATCTATATGAGTTAGAGGGCTAAGTGTGTCCACTTGTGATTGGAGGACATGGTTTTTTGTTCAACGGTTTTTGTATAATTATTATGGGAGGAGCGGCAAAGCCCATAGACAGAAATATCAGGGAATAAAATACTGGTGGGGACTTCAAAGGCGCATTATACGGCCCTAAATGCACGAAATCCCAAAAGTCTGGCCCATTTAATAAATTAATTTGCATGATTATAAAGTATAATCTGGTGACCAATTAACCCGCACTTATTTAAATCATAATCATTGGTACATGAGCTGGAACGGTACAAAGTATTACATATATTATATTATTGTTTGGATTTTTGAAATTTTGCATTCTAAAATCATAAGATTTTGACATTTTATACTTATATCATGAAATATAATTTATTTGACACTTTGCACCCTAATGTATATTTTGATGAAAATATTTATTGATGGAAAGGCAAAATAGTAATTTTTTAATATTTTTGGCATTTTGCACTTGAAAATATAAAATTTGACACTTTATACCTTAAAAATATAGAATGTTTGTACTTTGCACCCTAAAAATATAGTTTTCATATTTCAACCTTGACTTAATATTTTTGGCACATTTTTAACCAAATTATTAGTTATTAGTGATTAGGTATGAACTCTTTTTTATTTTTGTAGTTTAATAAATTTAATATGCTAATAGTAAATAATTTAAAATTTGTAGAGTATGTTGTGTAGAAAATTTATGATCGATTATATGCGAGTCTTATTAATATCAGGCAATATAATAACATGTTACATTTGTAAACATGTTTTTTACATATTATGTAAATAATCTAGAGGATACTTGAAAACAAAACGAAGACGATACCTTTTTATATATAAATTTTATTGAGAGAAAATGATAAAATAAGATAAATATAAAAAGTAAATTAATTAGGAATAAAATGTGTATGATTGTTGTGCATAGAGAAATGAAGATTTCATCTCTCCATCGATGATATTCATGAGATTTTTTCAAAGAAAAACACAAGGGTGCAAAATGGCATACTAATTTATAATTTATATTTTAGGGTGAAAACTGAAAAGTATCAAAATTTTATATTTTCAGGGTGTAAATTGTCAATATTCTATATTTTCAGGGTATAAAGTGCAAAATTTATATTGTCAAGGTGCAAAGTGCCAAAAAAAATTAAAAATAATTATTCTACCTTCTGCCAATAAGTTTTCTCACCATAATACACATTATGAAGCAAAGTGCCAAATAAATTATATTTTTAGTGTACAAAGTGTCAAATAGGTTATATATTCAATGTGCAAAATGTCAGAACTCTATTATTTCAGGGTGCAAAATGCCAAATCCCTTGTTGTTATTATCAATTCATAGTGAAAAATTATCGTACACATTTAGCATAGCATATGCCACGTTAATGAAAGTGACTATTGTTTTAAATGGTATATATATCGCATTTATTTAGATCAAATAATAGGATTAGGAACAGTGTCATGAACTCTCGATTCTTCTTCTATACACGATGAAGGGTTGACCAAATTAGGAATGTCATAATCTACAATAAATGTAAACTCCGATCCAGCTATGCCCTCTTCCACAAGCATATGATATAGATATATATCGATCATACTATATGGACCACCATCTTAAACTGGATGGAGATTGTAACACCGATGCATATTATATTTCGATGACGGAAACACTTTTAATATTGCAAGATTGTTACATATACATAATATAGTATTTGTGGCTTCTACTATTGAATAATATACTGTATATAGGTTTGAATACATGATTTCTTTATAAACTCTGATATTATTTATTTTGAAAGTTCATCTCATCGAAAAGCTTAAACTGTTACAAAGAAGATACAAAAACTAAAAACTTGATTCTTATGTCTAATATATATGTATGTAAATTAGTCAGTGTGATTCATCTATACATTTTATGCATTTGGAACTATACAAATCGCGCATTTAGTGCTATATAAATACAAAAGTAATTGCATATTATATGTTTATATTTATTGTGTATAAATTGTATATCATCTTACAAGTTGGACAATGAGAAAATTTTACAATCAATCAATTTCCTCCATGTTCATCTATCCTGTTATATATCCTTGTTGTCTAGTTATCTCTATGCTCCCAAAACTTTTCAATCTACATTCATCTGTGTTTGGTTGGGTTCTTATCCAAAAAGAATAATATTGAAAGAGAAATGTAATGTAGTATCATACATGACAAAAGAACTTGTGATTCTAAGTATTATTATACGAGGGAATTGCACTTTTCATACCAAACGTTTGCCTGCTTTATAAATTTCATACCAAACATTACAAAAATACATATTTCATAAAATATCCCAAAAAAACCACCATTTTCGATCATTCACAATAAATAAAACTAAATAAATGAAAAGCACACTCATTCGAACGGTAAAACATTAGTAATTATTGTTTGCTCAGTTACATTACAAACACTAGATCTGTTAGTGTTTTCAACCAAGAAGGAAAAATTGCAATTGCAATCAATGTGAAGTCAAGTAATAACCATTCTAGCTAGCTAATTTAATTAATACATACTCCATTCATAAAAAAAGAAAAATTAAATAAAATAAAAATTAATCAGCCTCATATCTGCATTGAACTTGTTTACCTTCCATAATCTTGTCCACAGCATTACTCCTCAAACCAATCATATCAAGCGTCTTCTCCCAAACCAGACCCGAAACCGCAACATTATGCGCTTCCTTACTCGGCCTAATCGGGCGACAATTACAAGCAATATAAGCACAACAACTCTCCCCCTCCCCCTTATTCCTCAACTCCTCACAGTATTTCAAGACGCCGTCATCCGTAGCTGCAAAAACCGCACTCCTCGACCCTTCCAACGCATCGAACAAAAACGGTATCCACTGATAAGCAATTTGCACCACTTTCGGCAAATTCCGTGCTACATTAGTCCTCACGCTACCAGGATCAACGCAAATTACACTTATAACCCCTGATTCGAAACCCAATCTCTTTTGCAACTCGCTGAAGAACATAATTTGCGCCAACTTACTACTCGAGTAAGCCTTCAGATTCGTAAAATTTCTCGCTCCAATTATGAAATTCATGTCATCTGTATCGACGAATCCGACGCAATGCATAAGGGAATTCACGTTTATTATACGACTCTTGGATCCTTTTTGCAACGATGGGAGTAGGAGTATTGAAAGCAATGCTGGGCCCAAATGGTTGACCTGTAAATGCGATTCGAATCCGTTTTTCGAGAGCTTCTGAGATTCACCGATGTTGAAAATTCCTGCATTGTTGATTAGCAAATGTAAGGGTTTGGATTTTGAATTATAGGTTTCGGAGAACTTGACTACGGATTCGAGGGAGAGGAGATCGAGTTCCATGATTTGGGCGTCGATTGGGTTTGATTCGGACCAGATTTTGATGATTTCTTGGGCTGCGTCTGGGTTTCTTACGGCCATGATTAAATGGGCTCCGGATTGGGCCATTTGTCTGGCTATTTCGAGCCCGATTCCGCTTGTGGACCCGGTTACGATGCAGTTTATGCCGTTGAGTGGGGGGAGGGGTAATGGGTAGGGTAAATGTCTTGAATGCAGTTTTTGGAAAATTGTTTCGTATATCAAAATGGATAATCCTTTCAGCCATTCGTACCAGCTCAAATCTTCTTTTGTTTCAGTTACTGCTGCTGCTGCTTTATCTGTTTTCATTCCTGAAATACATTAGATTAGAAACAAATGAGGACGGATCTTCACAATTGGTTTAGATCAATTTTATAATTTATTGAATGAAAGATTTATATATATTACATACGTACAGTTCTTGATTTGATGCAACGATAATTAATGCGTCTCATGCGCGCGTACGTAACATTTGATAATGGGGTTTGTTTCTTTGTTTGTTTGAGGGAATATATAGTTCCTTGGTTTACCGATCGAGGGTTTGCTATGTTTGAGGAAAACGTTATTGTACATATTTGCCCCAACTTTGACCAAGTTTTTAATGAGAAACGCAAACAAGAAAAACAACAATCATCTTCATCAATGATCATCCAATTCCTCCAAATAATATTCCACCAACAGTCATTCAAACTCAGATATGATTTATCAGGATATATTTGTCCGACTAGAGACCCGAAGGATCATATTCGATTATAATGATTCGTGATTCAAAATACATGGAAACGAATTTGAATTTAGATTGATCCAATTCATTGAAGATCCACATCTCCAAAAAAGACAAATGAATTATGTATCAAGGAAAATGGGGAGACAGAGTCTGAAAGGCTTATTTGAATGTTTTCTGAGTTGATCTTTTAGGTCTCACGAAATTGAGTTAGAACTATTTGTATTGGAGTTTGGCAAAACCAATGAAATTCATCACAACCCTCTTCAGAAAATCGCACCCCAGTAAAACTCTTAAAACCTATAAAACTTTGATTTAACACCTAATTCCTATTTTTTCCCTCCAAACTCTATGTATAAAAGACATTGGTTTGACACTTATCACTTTTTTTTTTAATGCGAACCCCAACATCCAAACTCAATTTTAACGGAGTTTCAATTTTTTCAAAACCACACAATTTAACATCCAAAACATTGCAACTGAGTTTTCAAGAGTTTTACCGAAGCACTGAAATTATTTTTTGAAATCGAAAACCGTGAAACGAAGCCAAAAGACAGAAATGCATTATGAAAGGGCAGAGAAATGAAAGAAAGTGAAAGTTGGTGTTCCACAAGACAGACCCTATCTTGTCTCATCAGCCGAGAATAAACGAAAACTGGGCTGTTTGCATATTTCAAAAGCCCAAGCGATAACTCAAAATTGCTGGGCCGAAAAGAGCCTTACTCTTCCCTTTCTTGCCAAAAGAAAGGTATAAAGTATAGCCCAATAAGCTATACACAGCAGCCCTTTCATTTCATATGGCCCGGGTTACAAGGTTAAGTGCGGCTTCTGTTTTTAAATGAGTCGGGACTCATAAGATAAGAACAATTGTTTAGATGAAAAAATCCAATTCAGTTATTTGATTTGGTTAACTAACATTTGAAAAGGATAATTTATTAACTTATACTTGAACCTTTCCTTAAAATTTAATAATATTATTGAAATTATGCTCAATTATTCAACAATTTCTTGGATACTTTTTTTTTTTTTTTTTTGGTATTGGATTTCATATTCTTTTTCAAGTTAACCTAAAATCGATGTATAAAAATTCTCTATTCTTGACTCGGATTTGAAGATTAAATAATACTCAACCAAATTGATATGAATATAAAGATCGAATTATAATTGTATAAAGATAATTCGATCTCAGAATTTTAAAAATTGAAATTAAATCAAAAGATCCATGAATTTAATTTTTTTTTAGATGGTGAATACATTGTTACATCAAACATTATATCGGATCGAAACTATTCCAATGATAACAAAGTGAACTAATTACTAGTATTAAACTAGAAAAAGACTATTATGAAACTAGAGAAAATATCCACATTCGTGGGAATTGAACTCATGATCTCCTGATCATGAAGCCTCATCGTTAACCACTTAGCTAAGGCCTCATCGACATCCATGAATTTAATGAATTTAATTAATGGCTGCGGATATAAGGTCAATTCAATATTTTGCTCAAAGCCTTCCGAAAGTCGCACGCCAATTTAGTCCAATCGAACCCACATGTACATGCGTGTGTTTCTCCATTTCATAAGATAAAAAGAGTTTCTTTTCAAAATATGACACGTGCAACACCGACATATATGACCTTTGTTTTTGTGCGTCAACTCTTCACTCATAGTCATAGTATGATATTTGATTAATTAATGATTATATTTAATTTAAATAAAATATATTGGAGCACTGTTCCAGTTTCGGCTACCAATTCTGCCTTATGTTAAATGATACAAGTCATATATAAACTATTAACTAGCTAGCTAGTGACGTTATATATATAATCTTTCTTTAGTTTTTTTTTTTTAATTTTAAATTCGTGTGTTATTTTTCTCATTTATGAAGAAAATGAGTTGTTGACCACACGTTTGTCCTTGCTTGGTGGCACGTATAATATGATGGATGATTTATACTGACAAATTAATACTATAATTTAAAATTAACATAATTAAGTTAGCGTAATCTTACATCAAGCATCATACATACATGTAATGTTTTGGTATCACTAATTAATAAAATATATATTTTCTGAAAAAATCATTCAATTATTTAATACTGCATTCACAGAAAAAGTGACAATTTAATTTATAAGAAAAGAACAAATATCTCCTAGGAAATTAATTAAGACAGACCAAATCACAAAAGTAATAACACGAAGGGTACTACGGAAAGAAATTAAGAATTAGTGTTGAAATTAAAAGACAAAGAGACAAGAGAATACAACGAGACCATAGACTATTAAGTCTAATTTATTCAAATATATATATAATTGCTGGTATGGTATCATAAAGGAAATTGACCAATTATGATAGTGATCGATATACCTGTATATTAGTATGTTTTTAAGGTAATAAATCATCTTTTTTTTCCAGAAGATATAAATCATGCATGACATCACATGGCTACAAGTCTTTATGGACCAAATTTTGATGATTTTATTGAACGTCAACAGATCTAGAAGATGTAACTGTAAGCAAAAGAAACACACGAAATAAAATTTATTAGACTTCTACATGATTGTTGAATATTTTCTTAATTATTCAAGATGTATATTTCTAAGGAATATTAATGGCGATTTTTTTGCCCTTTTAATTTACCCATTTCACATATGATGATCTCCAGGAAAACCCCGATTTCGACTATACATAATAAATCTAGTTCAATTAATGTATACTATATTTTTCCATCCCTACTAAATTTAATTTAGGTTCTTGACATATTTCATTCTTGTTTTACAAATATTTGGAAAAAATGAACAATTTAGACACAAAATACTATCATAAATGTATGTATGAACGGGTATATTCTTTAACAAATTCAAAAATTGAATACTTTAATTGATAAATCACTAGCTTAGTATGATATAATTATACTAAGAAAAACATTATCTCGCACATAATTATTCAAGATTAGAAAGATTTGACCTATGTTCTTTTATTTTGGGGATAACTTATTATTATTATTATTATGTCAAAACATTTCAATTTGGTGGATATATAAAAGTAGAAGAGCATTTTGATCATTATTATATATGAAAAAGTAAATGCAAGGAATCCAAAATAAGAAGAGCGTGTCAAATTTGTAAACTTGTGCTTTTAGAAGTATCTGATTTTTCTTTTCTAAAACAACGTGGACGACAATATATCATGCTTAGAGCCAGTTGAATGAAGAAAGACAAAAATTGGACTAAACCACCTCAGGACCTGCTGTTCTACTTGCATACTTCGGAATGACCCATACCGTGTCTTATCTATCTATCTATATCTATTTTTTTAACATATAAAAGTACGAGTTGATCAATTAATCTTTTTTTTAAGACTAATATACCCTATTTAAAAAATATTGTGATATTTAATTATATGACAAAATGTAAAAAGAAAAAAATTCCTGGAAGTATATTAGACAAAAAGTCTCTCCTATATGAATTAAGAAATTATCACCTATTAAAAATTTAAAATCAAAAGGCCACGTTCAGGCTATATGAATTAAAAAAACTACTATTTAATTAACTTAAAACCTTATAATTGGCTTAAGCCAAAATAAGTCAAAACACGGAATGGTTAAAATTCTATTAAAAATATATGTGATAAAGTCAATGGAAAAATGAGTTAGAAAGAAGTAAAACGAGTTAAACAAAAAAAAAAAAATAGTGCAATTGATAAAGCAACAGGGTAAGCTAGCAAAAAATGGGTAACTGGTAAAAGAAATGTATATTGGCTATGCATGGGATAACAAAAAAAAGGAACGGGATCAAATCGATAATAGAAATGAGTAAAATTGGCAAAAAAAATTGAAATATGTGAGAAAATGGGTTGAATCATAAATAGGTAAAATCGACTAAAATTGGGTTAAAGTGGAGAGAATTGATGAATCGATTAACAAATGGGATATAACACACAAATGGGTGAAATCGATCAAAGAACGAGTTAAAATAACAAAAAAAAATGATAAAAACAGGTGCAATCGATATTTCTTTGGGTATTTCTTAAGAAATGATAAATTATCAAAGAACCTAAAAAAGAAAAAAGAAAATAAAGGCACTTTTGTGCTATATGAATATTATAAAGTATTGTTTACTTATTTGACAAACTTATAATTGACTTAAGTTATAAAAAGTCAAACCATTTAAATAGTTAAAACTGGTGATAACGGGTAAAGTTCGATTAAAAATATATGCTAAAAAATGGTAAAACAATGAGAAAATGAGTTATTTAAAATAAAAACGAGTTAAAACAACAACAAAAAAAGGTACAATCGATAAAACAATGAGGTAAACCGATAAAAAAGAATGACATTGGCTAAACACATGATAACAAAATACGAGTCGTATCAATAAAGAACAAGAAAAAAACCGAGTTAAATTGACCAAAAAAATAGGTGGAATAGTTGAGAAAATAGGATAAATCAGCAAAAGAATAAATTAAATCAATTAAAATTGATTTAAACATTAACGAATGGGATAAACCACAAAAATGGGTGAAATCGGTGAAAGAACGGAATAAAATAAAATAAATGATAAACCAAATGTAAAATTAGATTAAATCGATGAAAGAACATATTAAAATAACAAAACAAAAAATTGGTAAACTTAGTCTAAAAGCAGGTTTATTCGACAAAAATTGAGAAAAAAAAATGGGTTAGATTAGTTAAAAAAATGTATAGGCATGTAATTGAAAATGGACGAACTCGGTAAAAGATAGTTATAACCAGTAAAATTGGTTAATTTGATTAAAAAAAAAAAAAAAAAAGGTTATACCTGTGAAAAGTTGTTTAGGCCATCTCCTATGTATGAAGGGGAAAGTGGATTGGGGGGATTTTTGGACTAGGGGGGAAAATTTATCAAGTTTAATGTATCAAGGGGTGAAAATGCAAAAACCCCTTCCCCTTGCCATATCACCGCTTGAAGCGGTGAGGCAAGCCAACTGTGGCTTGCCTCACCGCTCGCAAGCGGCCAATCGCCTGGGCGGGCGAGCGCGTTGCACTCGCCCGCCCAGCCAGCAGGTGGCCGACACTTGTCGGCCACCTGCTATTCCATTTCCTTTTTTTTTTTTTTTTTTGCTTTTATTTAATATACATTTTATCTAAATAATTTGTGTATTAAATCTTAGTTTTTATTTAATTTGTGTATTAAATCATACAACTAAAATAATTTGTTTTTATTAATAAAACTAAACTCTTATTTAATCTTAGTTTTATTTAATTTGTGTATTATTTTTAAAAAGTTAATTTTATTATAAAATGTAACTTTTATTTAATAAAATCAAATTTAATGTAACTATTATGTTGGAAAATTTAATGTCAATATTAAATCCCTTTTAAAGTTAATTATTTATTTATTTCACATACGAGTTAATTTTTATTATTATTAGTATTGCTATTATTATTATTCTTATTATTAAGTGAGAGTGGGGGAATTGAGAATTTTAATTAAATGGAATTGATAGATTGATACATTGAAGATGACTTATGAAAATGAAAGGGGAAGATGGACTTGGATTCTGAGGGGAAGCTGGACTGAGTGAGGGGAAGCTGGACTTGGACTGAGGGATACATAGGAGATGGTCTTAGATAGAAATATCAAGGTCAAAGAAAAAAAGAATTGACAATGTTCATTCTTTCATGTTGACATGTAGTTTTAGATTAGAAATACTTAGTGAATATAATTCATTTTTTATTTTCAAGTTTTGGTTTTTGGTTTTAGGTATTTATGATAACAACTTCAAATTCTTGGTAACAACATAATATAATTAAAGTGATTTAGTCAAAAAAATTATGTGGTATGTCATTAAGACCATATTTTATTATTTAACTAACATATGAGATTAGTTAATCACGTGCAACGCACATGCACTTTTCTAGTATATATATAAAAAATATTGTGGTTTTTAATTTTAATATGTCTCTAAGTATATACTATTGTTTATTGTTTTTAATAAAAAAAAAATACTTAGAATATATTGTTACATCAATACCATCAAAATGAAGCCTAAGTCGCATATGTCTACAATGAAGGAGATAAAATATAATGGAGTAATATATATGTCATTTTTCATATCACTTGAAGGAAATTTGCTCATTATATTATCTGGCTAATTTATTCTACCTACCCTTAAAATCTCATGCTCCTTATGAATATATTTTGGTCAGGTTTCGTTAAATCACAAAATTAGGTCAAAATCAATTCAATTCGTGTTTGAACACGACTCAAATGATACACAATCAAAAAAAATAAAATCTTTTAAAACGTGCATGTGATTTAATTTTTCTCATCTCAAACTTATCAAAGTCAGTATTTTGCTCATGCCACCTACATTGTTGTCCGAAAACTCCAACATTCAAGCTCAGTCCAAATCAAATCTCAAGTTTTCTAAACCTAAAAAATCAACACTCAAATTATGTTTAAAAGGTTTTGTCGAAACCAACCAAAAATAATAATTTAAAACCAAAACTCATTGAAATCAGAATCGATCCATTGTTTCCGAAGTCTTAAATACTCACGAGTCCAATGCAAATTGGAAAAAACGTTGAAAGCTAAAATTAATCCAATCCCAGAAGGATTTCATAGAATCATACCATGGAGACGACAAAATTTGGAAGACGATTATTAGATTAGATTAGATTCATCATATTGCCTATTACATATATTTTCCCGCCGCCAGTAAACATACGGCCCCACGATTAATTTCAGTACTCAAAGGTCCAAATTTAGGTCCTATGACGACTAATGAATTAATCGATCACTACTAATTGTCGTGGTTAGGATCGGTGTTGAATTTCCAATCCATGTGGGTTGAATTAAACATGCATGCATGTACCAATCTTTTTGAATTCCAAAGGAGTATGTATTTAACGTACATAGATTTGTTGTTTACATGTGTTCTCTTAAATCCTTTTTTTTTTTTTTTTTTTTTTTTTTTTCTGAAATTAACAGGATCTGGACTAATGCATGCATACTCAAATGGTTCAATGAATACTCAAATTTGTATTACAAGATTTGGTCTTTGGTTTAAGATAAAGTCTTTGAGTTAATTAAACACTAGCTTATTCCCGTGCTATGCACAAACTTACAAAATTTATTTCAATTTACATAAAAATAAATTATAATTTGTTGTGATCACTGTGATTTTCATGCATGTGAAAACTACAATTTGAAATTTTTTTACCGTGTTAGAAATATTGGTAAAAGTATGATTTAATTAAAATGAATGTTTCATATATATATTTTTTCATGAGGTATGTCCTATGGATGGTTGAAAATCCACAAGTTAACTCAACAATATCATAATATAATTGATTAAAGTATCTGTAATAAATAGTGTAAATACAATTATCACCATTTAAGTTTTGGAAATAACTCAAACTACTCCGTAGATATTTGATTCATTACATTACTTTCCACGGCACATATTGATGTCATAAGAAAGAAAAAAAAAATTGTTCTACAAATATCCTTATATTCAAAGTTAGTGTAATTACACGCCCACACTCCAACTTTAAAAAATAATTACTCAAATTACCCCAAAGATTTTGGATTTGACTACAAATATCATTACAACCTTAAAAATAAAAATAAATATAAATGAGAAAAATAAAAAGTTAAATTTAAATTTCTGTAAATATAATATAGCTAAATAGTCATAAACAATCTCGTATAATTTTATAATCATTTTAATTTGTCATTCTTGATTTACGCATTACACCTCATATCTTGCTTCCTTATTTATATATATATATATATATATATATATATATATATATATATATATTATATTTAGTGTTTAAAGATTAAAGAATATGAATTAAATTGCTAATCAATCATCAATTTTATGAAACTCTTACCAATGATATATTTGTTTGAAAAAGCTCTATGTAGAAGCATAAATTACATTCATATTTTATAAATATTATTAGAACTATATTTTAACATTAAAGTATTATACCTTATAAAATATTGTATTAATTTTTTAAAGTACGTTACCTAACTTTTAGCCATTTACTTGGCACATTTTAAGGTATTTAATTTAATATTTCTTTAATTGAAATTTTTTATTATATTCTGGCTATTTGTTTGGCACAATAGTCTCTTAGCTATTTATTTGGCATAATTTAAGAGAATGATTAGACTTTTATATTGGAAAATTTTCGAGTGAATTTTTTTATTCATTTTTATTAAATAATAGCCATTTATTTCGAAGTAAATTTTTACCATTTTTAAAGTAGTAGAACATGAAAACTCTTACCAATCAGATTTTTGTTTAAAAATGCTATAAATATAGAAGTTTAAATTACATTTATATTTTATTAATATTATTTGGGCTATTTTTTAAAGTGATTTATTTTCTATGAGATATTTAATATTTAATATTTAAGTAAAGCTTTTCTCTTGTTAATTTAATAATTAAGTAAGTACAAACCATTGATTTTGTTTTCATTTTGATTAGTTTGCCCTAAATTTATATTAGAGAATAAAGTCCCTCGAGTGGAACGTAAGATTCATCGCCTCGAGCTTGCCGAAGATCCTTAAGTTCTATTTCTAAAGTAACTTTATAAATATTATTTGGGCCATTTTTTAAAGTAATTTATTTTCTTACTTAAAAAAATCTTTTTAATTGAGAATTCCAGTAAGTAATAAGGTTTAGTAGTGTTAAAACTATGTGGACATAGAAGCATATACTTTCTTAACATGTAGTTAAGGTATTGATTTCTTTTAAATTGGAAGCCAAATTTTACTATTTTTAAAGTAGTAGAAAGTGAAAAATATTTTACTATTATATTAATTATTTAATGTTTTTTCTTCAAAAGAATATGTAAATAGGCCAATCAATGAAATAAATTACTATCACATTAACAAAATGTGATTGTTGTGAAAAGAAAAGTATAACAAAAGATATGATAAAAAAAAAATCTAATAAACCATTTTCTTTAAATTAGTTAGAATCTCTTTATTTGTGAATTTTTTTATGAAATAAGGTTTAGTAGTGTCAAAATTATGTGGATGTAGAAGCATATACTTTCTTAACATGTAGCTAATGTATTAATTTCTTTTAAATTTGAAGCCAAATTTTACTACAGTATTTTTAAAGTAGTAGAAAATGGGAAAAAATTACTATTATATTGATTGTTTAATTTTCTTTCTGCAAAAGATATGTAAATAGGCCAGTCATTGAAATAAATTACTATCACATTAACAAAATGTGAATGTTGTGAAAAGAAAAGTATAACAAAAAATATGATAAAAAAATTTAAAAATTTTATTTCCTAACAATGAGTTCTACATAATTAAAAAACCTACTATAAATTTCATTCAATCAAACTTATAGCTCTACGGGGGAAACTTAATAACATTAAAAATAATAATAATAATAAATTTATTAATATTTGAAGATCATAATCAATATAAAAGTTTAGAATAAAAGAGCCCAAAACCTTACATATTAAGTCTCATCTAATTTTTCTTATAACATATCCCGAATCAATAATCAAATACTTAAATACATATAAATTACCTTAGATATTAAATCTCATCCACTATTTCTCATAGAATTTTCCCGAAAATTTCCAAAAAAAAAATTATTTAATAAATAATTAAGAACTTAAAATATATAACATGAAGGTTTAGTAGTGTCAAAATTATGTAGATGTAGAAGCTTATACATGTAGCTAAGGTATTAATTTTTTAAAATTCGCAGCCAAATTTACTGTTTTTGAAGTAGTAGAAAATGGAAAAAAATTACTATTAAATTGATTGTTTAATTTTTTTCTTCAAAAGATATGTAAATAGGCAAGTCACTTAAATAAATTACTCACATTAACAAAATGTGATTGACGTGAAAAGAAAAGTATAACAAAATATATGATAAAAAAATTTAAAATCTTTCTTTTCCTACCAATAGTAGGAATAATGAAGACTTGAGACAATTAAAATGATTAAATTATATGATAGTAAAATTTAAAATGGCAAAAGGGTAATAAAATTAAAACATCATATGTGATTAATGAACAACTTAAAGTAGTGGGATGAATAATGAAAAAAAAAATTAAACCTTAGAATTTCGAACATAATAATAGAAAACATAAAAAGATGACACATAATAAGCCCAATAAAGAAAGTGCTTAATTTGTTCATCGCAATAAAAAACAAAAGCACACAAATGTGATAAAAAACAGAAAATAAGATAACAAAATTAGAAGTCGGTAGCCTCAAACTATATCCAAATAAAATATCAATATTAAAATATTAACGACAATTAAATAGTAGTTGGTATAATGAATATTTGGGACAGTTAAAGTAGGACTAATGAATATTTTAGAATATTGGGATGAAAACAAAATGAATATTTTAGAATATTTGGATGAAAAAAAATGAATATTTTAGAATATTGGGATAGAAAAAAAAAACTTACAATTTTGAAAATAATATGCAAGTATAAGGCTAAAATCCATATGAACAGAAAATTGCATGGAGCCCTGCATTTGAAACATCATAGTGAAAATGATATATCAAGTACATGATTAATGAATAATTCAGAATAGAAAAAAAAAAAAAGGAATAAATAAATAAGCCTTACATTTTTTAAACATAATATCAAGTATAGGGCTAAAATCCATATGGACAAAAAGTTGCTTCGGCGCCTGCCATTGAAGAAATTTTAAGAATAAAAAGTTATCAACATGTATCATTAAACAATGAATTGTCTAATACATGAAACCGAGAATAAAACTTATGTTGAATTAAGTTAAAGAAACATAAGATCAAATTCATAAGATATATACAAAATAAGCAAACAAATGAAATATTTACCTTTACGGATGAGAGAAATTCATCACAAAAACAAAAATGTACCAAATATTTGCTAACAATATATGTCAAAGTCTAATCGAGAGATGAAGGTGAAGATTTCTTATAAATACTATAGTCCAAATGTACTCTAAATACGGTTAAGATTTCAAATTTGAATTGATTGACTTAACATAAGGATATTATTAGCATAATATCAGCAAACTAATTAGTATTGAAACGTACTCTTCATTATTTGAAACGGAAAATTAGGTTGAAACTAATTCAATTACCAAATTGAATGCCAACATGTATTACTCCTTATTCTCAGCCAATCACATTTTTTTAAGAAATAAAATAAATCAAAATCACCAGAAATTAGTATTGAGTCCAATTTGCAAGATTTTGGTCAAAAGACCATTCTCCTATATATATATACTAGCCTAAAACACGTGCTATGCACGATTGAAATACACGAAAAAAGAACAAAAAATTATCTTTAAATAAAAGGCACGAAAGGACATACAATCTTAAACTAATAGTCGTGTTGTATAAATCAAAATTAAATAGTTAATGATTGTCATTCATAAAATCAAATATTTAAAGCATTAGTCCGTGATTCGTTTGAGAATTAAAAATTAACACCTTATTTGTTATGTCTTTTATGAATTTTTTTGACACTTTTAAAGATTCAAACAAATAAATATTTTTTGTTTCTAGAGATTATATCTCTTCTTTATATTTACGTCACATTAACCTAAAAACACAAACAATTTTTTTTATATGATTAAGCCTTACCTTCAACGGAGTATTCGTAATTTAACATTAAGTCAATTTTTTGATGTATTTTGGATTAAAGTCCTGTTTTTCCTACTATTAACTAAAATGTACTAAAGACTTTTAAAATGAAAAATAAAATTTTATTAATTATATGGGGTTATATATGCAAATTTAGTGGGTTATAAACAATTGATCAAAACGTTCATATCATCCATTACGTTCATCTTTGAGTTTATTTGGGGTAATAATTATTACTAACTTGTCATTTTTTTAGAGTGTCATTCTCCCCACCCCATAGTTTGATGGTTTTAACTGGTTGCTTGATTTGTCATAAGATGTTTTTGACTTGATTTATAAAAGAGTTGGGTGCTTATTGAAAGTATTATGATAAAAAAAATTTATAATTTTTCTAGAAATGTATTCAGAACTTTTAAAATAAAACTTACTAAATTAAATCATACTAAGTGATTAACGTGCATAATATAAATATAGCGGTATATTTATATGTTCATTCGTAAAATTATAATAAACTCCCACAAAAAGAAATAATATTTTATTAAAAATAATTAAAATAAACTCTCAAAAAATTTGATAATTTAAACATTTTGAGTAATCTAGAAATAACAAAAATATATGTAAATGAACAAAAATAATGTTTAAATACATATAAACTACTACGAAAAGCAATAGATCGTATGAAAGTTAAATATTTAATTATATTGAGACTAATTAAACTCATACTAATTTTTTCACGTGCATAAAAATAAGGTGTAAATACAAATAAACTACCACAAAAAGCAAGAAATCCTATGAAAGGTAAATATTTATTTCATTGAGTTTTGTGACAAATAATATAAATATGGAGGTGTATTTTCATTAAGTTCATTCCTAGACAAATAATGATCACCCTCCTCAAGTCGCGATAATGGCTGAAAAAAAATAGTTAATGATTAGTGTATAATATATAAAAAGTGGTGACAACATAAAATGCAAATGAGTTGAGAAAACAATGGGAAGAAATTTTCAATTTTCATTGTAGAAGCAAAAAATTCTCCAAGAAACTAATGTGCATAAAAGGTTTACCTACAATCCAATTGTACAATTAAATAAAAAGAGAAAATATTAATCAAACTATATTACCTACTGAAGAGAAAATATTAATCAAACTATATTACCTATTGTAATGCTTGCACACTTAAAGAAGATAGAAGACATAAATGGTGATGATCAGAAATTGGGAATGGAAGATCATATATTCAAAGAAATCTAATTGTTAAGGGTATATATAGTAAAATTAGGAATGGTTCCGTAACTTAAGCTTAAGCTAATCAAAGTAAAGTTAATTTCCATGATTATAGCTAATGTTTTTTTTACCGTATGAAAGAAAGTAACGTCTGCAAATCAGTTTTTTTTTTTTTTATTTTCCTTGTGACCAATTTATGGCAACTAATATTGGAAAATCCAATTTGAATACGGTAAAGAAAATGTTTATAATAAAATAACCATATATTCAATTAATATCAAACCAATCCTTCAAGATATGTACATGTATTGAATATGGCAACTACTATTGGAAAGTTGATACGTTAAAGGAAATGTTTTTATTAATTGTGAAGAGTTAATTACGTTAATGATCAAGAATTGAATTATATATATAGAACCATACAATTACCAGCTAATATAAATTAAATATGATTATACCTAAATTACGGCCATAACATAAATGTATTTGATTAGCATTAATTTCTTATTTGACTTATAAATTTAGTTTTAACATTCCCTTTTCGTAGGATTTAAATTAAAGATGAAATTGACTTTAGAAGATTACCAAAAGTATAATTTTTTAGAATTAAAAAAAATTCAAAATTCTAGAAAATTAGGATTTTGGTCAAAACAACTAATTGGGGTCAACACCCACCCTTCAAATATATATATGTATATATATATATATATATATATAAGATTATGGATTAATTTGTCCTTTTCACATACCATATATGTATATATGTTGACATAGGTGTATTCGATTCGACCAGCCTGATTTCCTTATTTGATGGGAATCAAGCTAGCTAAGGAATCAATTAAGAAACGTTCTAATAATTAATCAGGAAAAGTATCTTAATTTGAGTTTAGAAAAAATAATTAGGTTCTAGTAATTCAATTTGTTTTGAATTAAAATGACTCGAATCATTTAATGTCATAAACATACGCGCGTGATCAGTCCTTTATTCAATTTGTCAATCTATTTTTGTCCTAACAAAAGTTCTCAACCTGTATAAATCCAGTTCTACTCAATTTGATATATATACCTTAGGAAATTTTCTTAATACGAATTATAGTCCTTATTTTGCCCGAAATATATTCATATGATCAAAAGATAAATAAAGGTACTGCTATTTATCAATCTCTCTTATATTTGCCTGCTCCTCCTCTCCTATAGTTGCCTAAATATATGTGATGATGCTTGGTTGTCAATGGGTTAGAATTTGGACCGGGCCGGCCCTGAGTATAAGCCGCATAGGCGGTCGCTTAGGGCCACCGATAGTCGAGGGCCTTCAAAAAAAATATTAATATATAGTAGGTAGAAAAAAATTAATTCCTATTAGTAATATTATTTATCAATTCGTACAAGCAAAGCTCAGTTGGCCTAGTGGTTGTAACAACTGTTTGTCAATCATTAGATTCCAAGTTTGAAACCCACGGGAGGAGAAGTGGTTAGTTTTGTTTTATATATTCTCGTGTTTTGTTTTATAAATCCAGGTTCGAAGTCCATTGGAGGAGAAGTGGTTAGTTATTGTCGACGCATAAATATGGTCTTATGAATTAGCATATAAAAAAAATTTAGATTTAATATTTGTACTTTACTACTTTTTATATCATTATTTTCTTTATAAAATTGAATTTATTTTGTAAAGTGTTCATTATCTTCTTATCAATTCTTCAATCTTTTGAATCATCTGTTGAATAGACACTTTAAAAAATTTCTAGTATATCCTTTTACCCTGTTATTAGATAAAATTATAAACTTATTATAATCTAAGTTATTTTGTCATTTTATTTGAACATCATAAATATATCAAGTTGCTACCAAATTATTTTTTGTTCAATTGAATTGCATTTTAAACATTCGTATTGAGTGTTATGAATATGTGCTGCTAATTATTTATAAAAAAAATATCTTACTTTTGAAAAAACTTGCTAGTGTATATTTTTCGTTTTTTTTATGGATAAAAGCATTGTATCACTTTACCTTAAATTTGTTTTAGTTATTTTATAATAACATCGAAAAAAATATCGACTTCGTTACCCAACTTCCCCCCCCCCCCCCCCCCCAATTAAATACGCCTAGCTCAGTCCATGATTATGCAAGTGTAATTTGTGATTTTACTCCAAAAATTTATAGGATATAATCATTTTCTTATTATGTAAAACTATACCTTGTATTATCGATGTTTTTTACAAAGCGAGATTATATCTGATTTATTATTCGAATTGTTTATTATTTTTCTAATTAGTAGTTTTGTTTGCATTGCTTTAAAAAGTTTGTATTTCTTATTAACATAATTTTGTTGTACGTATAAATTTGAAGGCCACAATTTAAAATCTGGCTTAGGGCCACCGAAAACTCAGGGCCGGCCCTGATTTGGATCACATATATATGTTCCTCTTCGTTCAATTTGTACTGGCCAAGTTCAAGTTGAGTCCATATCTGAAGTTTTGATTCCATCGGATTTTCTTGGATCCGATCAAATTTTGAATTTTTTTTAGTAAATTCCCTATTTCAAAATTATCACTAATATTTTTTTTATACTATATGAATGTTGACTTTATATTTTTATTTAACTTAGTTCATGTGTCTAAGCTTTTTTTATAATCTATTACTATAACTCATCAACATATTTCATATTTTTATCGGATCTGGGTATTTAACACATCGAACTGATTTTTAGATCTATTTTTTTTAATTAATTCATTATTAACCATAAACTTATATTAAACTAGAAGAAAACCCATATTCGTAAAAGTTAAAACCAAGACCTTTTAGTCCTGAAGTTTCATCCTTAAGCAACTGACTAAGGCCTCATCGGCATTTTTAGATCTATATTCAATACACATATTTTGGACTATAAATCTTCCTAATTGGTCAAATTCACTTAATATTTAATAAGATTGAATGGAGTCAGATTAAGATCGCCCGTGATTTCGAACTGGACCTCGATGAAACTCGTACACTAATAATTAATTTTCTTAAATGGACTAGCCGACTTTGACTATGTACTTAAAAGTTAAATCCCATTTAATATTTACATTTACTTGTGGTTTGTCTAACCTGATTTAGTATAAGTACGATGCAAGTTTTCCATTAATTTAAGTAAGAAAAATGAACAAATCTATCCGTGTGAAATGCGTAGAGAAACATGGTGCTATTTGAGGATTAATTTTCCTTCTAGAACACAAACTAATTCAAGTGATTGAATCCGTCTAATTGAAACATCAATTATTTGTATTTTACAGCACTGCTTACTAGCTTTCATGATCGAACGATTGTACTTTAACTATTAGCATTCAGTAATATAGTTCTAGAAGTTTTCTTGTGTAATTAATATAATTAGCTGGGAAGAAATTTATTTTGTCTTTATAGATTATTATTGAGACTAAATGTCTCATATTGGTTGAAAATAATTGTTAAGTCTATATTATAAGGTCTTGGACAATTCTCACCTTATAAGCTAATTTTTGAAGTTGTGTTAGATTCAAGCCATGTGATAAATTCTATCTAATATGATATCAGAGCCCCAAGTTGAAGTGGACCGCTTCTTTCCATGATGAATTCTTTCTTCTTTCCATGATGAATTCTTTATGCGCGCAGGATGTGATTTATTCTTCACCCACACGGTTTGAGCATCGCGTGTTAGACTCTTACTCACATGTCTATAACTCGCAAATGTTGTGCTTTAATATAGTATTGAGACTAAATATCATAAATTGATTGAAAACAATAGTTAAGTCCACCTTATAAGGTCTTGTGTAATCATCACCTTATAAGCTAACTTTTGCGATTGAGTTAGATTCAAACCACTAAAATGAACTTAGCTCAACCCATATACTGAATTCTAATAACTTTTGCTAGATTTAAAATTTAAAAATTGAATATCAAACCTTCAGTTCAATTTAATACAGTGCAAATGTGAGTTACGAGTTCAATTCATTAATACTCCATTTTCCCGAAATTTTGTTCTACTTGCTAAGTCGCCATAACGCATAATCAAACTTATCTTTTAAGTAACGACTTATAAAATTGAATATTTTTACATGGTAATGTTTTAAATATTAATAAGTAATGCTATATAATAATCTATGTAAATATAATGAAATTATTATGAAATAAATTAATTATATTATATTTTTTTTACCAAAAAATAAAAGAAATTATAGGACAGATGAAACATATACTTAGGAATCTTGTAATCACACTAACATCTTAATAAGTATTAGTTAACATGCTCTAAATTTGCACTTTATGTTTGAAATTTTGTCAAATTGTGGTATGAGTCTTTATTTATTATTTTTTTTTTTTTGTGTTCTTTTTGCAATAAATTAATGTGTGATCTCCAGTTGTAAGAAGAAGATAACAATGTACTGCTACATTTTTTAAGAAAAATTATTGTTGAAACTTGGCATGACTAATTTTATTAATTTAATTATAAAATAAATGTATTACACTAGTCATGTGAGAACTTTAGGTGCGGCAAAATTCAATTTAGATAAGAATTCCTCAATTTTTAAGTAGTACTAGGCATTCAACAAATATTTTGACGGTAAAAGTTGAATATCAGTTGATTTACTTATATACATGTAAAATTCTATAAAACATATACATATAATAATCAGCATTTTAATAATATATATAGTCCATGGAAATATATACGTATATAACATTATCATTAATCGTTTAACTTACTAACATCACGTGAAAGTAGTTGTCTTCGACTAAAACAATTTAATAAAGTCTATATTAAAAATCAGTGTTTTTAAAACCGGATCGGTCATTGAACCGGAAACTCTACTGATTACTGGTTCGATCGGTTAGATCGGATCGACCACTGGTTCGATCGGTATAACCGGTGTGACTTTATTATTATGTAATATATATATATACATATATTTTAGATTATCTAAAATACAATTATAATTCAAAAAAAAATTCATTCTTTATCAATATAATTTTTTTTGTTTCATGCAAATAATCAAAATGTCTTAAAAATTAAGATCAATGTTAAAAATATAAATCTCAAGTATCCATCAAAGATACATACATTCAAAACAAGACAACAAAATTAAAAGTTCATCTTATTTTCAAAGTTTTGGATTCTTCATTTGGGTTCTTTTGTTGTAAGTTGATGTTTATATGGCAATTGATTTGCATAATTTCATACAAAAAATAATATTATTCACAATGATGAGAAAATGGCTATGTGCTTCTTTATGTAAAAAAAAAAAAGTGTAATATTGCATTGATTGTTAAAACACTAAAATAATGAATGTTATTCCAATTAAAATATATAAATGTAATCCTATTAAATGTTAAACAAGAATTCAAATAAATAATAATAACCAAAAAAACTCTAATTTTTTAAAAAAAAATAAAAAATTAAGTGAACCACAAGTTCACTGGTTTTACCGGTTCACTGGTTTTATCGGTTTTGTGGTTGATTTTATCGGTTCACACTGGTTAATTTGAGGACTGCTTTTTGAGGGTAAATCGAACCGAATTGGAGATCGGTTAGCAGTTGAACCGATCCATCCGACCGGTCCGATCTGGTTTTCAAAACACGGTTAAAAATACATACCAAATTCTTGTATATCAAATAGTACGAAGAAATTAAATAAAAAAAATATCTGAATTTTTTTATTTATAGTGTATAAACAAAATAAAGGACCGCGTAAATGATTCGCTTCCGCCGTTGTGCAATAAAATAAGCACAGAACGTGGAAAATGCGCGTAACGTGCCAGCAAATCACAATTAATACTCCCACAGTCTCACTCCGACTACAAAATACACACAGAATTAAAATATAAAAATAAATAATTACGAAATTATTAAGATAAAGACTTGCAAGGAGAATGGTCAATTTAGGAGTTCATCAATTTGTTCAATCTTTTTTAGGTAATAATAAAAGTACGTACGTTCTTTTCTTCTTCTTCTTCTTCTTTCAATGGTGGGCGTGACTTTGACCTTGTGGAAATAATTTCAATTACCTTTTTCTCTTTTTAAGAAATTAAGTCCTCTCCTTCAAAATTTTCATTCTAAAATAACAATTATAAGTACAATTACATTATTATTTTTAAAATATTTAATTCATTAGATTTTCCTTTTGTTGTACTATTATGTAATTAGTACTCTAACTAAAATTAATTGGAAAAATGCATATTACTATCCTATGATATCGGAAACCTGCAAAAAACTACCCTGTGAAATTTTTTTTGCACCAGACTTTCTTGTGTTTTCAAAAACCCTGCAAATTACACCAATTCCGTCTCCCTCTGTCAATTTTTTGACGTGCGTGTATTCTACGCGCCAAAAATGCAATTTTTTTTGTTTCTGACGTCATTTTTCATTCAAAATGACAAGAATGCCCTTGTACCTTTGAATCTTTGCAGAAAACTTTCTTGTGTTTTTTTAAAGTTTGCATAAAACCTCCTTGTGCTTTTTAAAATTTGCATAAAACCTCCTTGTGTTTTTTAAAGTTTGCAGAAAACTTCCTTGTGTTTTTTAAAGTTTGCGTAAAAGTTCCTTGTGTTTTCCACCGTTTGCAAAAAACTCCCTTGTACTTTTGGAAGTTTGCGTCAAACTTCCTTATGCTTTGAAATGTTTGCAAAAAACTTCTATGTTTTTCTTAATGTTTGTAGAAAAGTAACTCGTATTTTTTAATGTTTGCGCAAAAAATTCTTGTACTTTTAAACGAATGTTCAAACTCCCTTATAATTTTATATTGTACCCATAATTTTGTATCTTTTAAACTTCGCACAAATATCTCTTCTTTTCTTTGTTTGTTCCCGAGAGAGAAAAATTAGTGAGAGTTTTTGTAATTGTAAAGATATAATTTTTTGTTAATATATAAGGGGTAATTTAGGCAATTCAATTAAAAATTAACGGTGTCAATGATTAACGGAGAATGAGTGTAATTTGCAAGGTTTTTGAAAACACAAGGAAGTTTGGTGAAAAAAAAAATTCACAGGGTAGTTTTTTGTAGGTTTTCGATATCACATGGTAGTTTTTGCAGGTTTTCGATATCACAGGGTAGTAATATGTATTTTTTACGTTAATAAAAATATATTTTTTTATTAATATATAAGGGGGGTAATTTAGGCAATTCAATTCAAAATTAACGGTGTCAATGATTAACTGAGAATGAGTGTAATTTATAGGATTTTTGAAAACACAAGAAAGTCTGGTGCAAAAAAAAAATTTCACAGGGTAGTTTTTTGCAGGTTTTCGATATTACAGGGTAGTAATATGCATTTTCCCCAAATTAATTTAAATGTCAAGGTCAGAAGAAACGTTTTGTTAAAGACCGACGACACGTTTTACTTTTCTTGCCAAAAGATAAATGTCTGGAATCAGATAATTCCGCACATAGTCATAGACATTCATACATACTATAATTTAATCAATCACCTTCACTCCCACCTTCCTTCCTACTACAACTTGTAAAACAGACTGTCTGTCCTATATATATATACGTATATAAATATTTGGGAATTCATGCTGCAAGAATCACACAATAACATATACTATATAAATATATACATACAACACAACAGAAGAAACTTAATCAAATCAAATTAACTCTATAATTTATTGAAGAAAGTTGGTTAAACTTTATCTAGCTAAATACCTCAAGAACAAGAACATATACATGGAATTCACAAGTCTGCTCAACACTTCATTGGATCTCAATTCTAAACCTATCAGAGTTCTCAATGATGCTCCTCCGGTACGTACGTTACATAAAACGAAAACAAATTAGTTAGATTATTATATATACTCCAAACTTAGGTACGTACGTACTTACACATTCGTTGTTTTTCGTACAGAAACAAGAAACGAGGGAGAGTAATTTCTTGGAGTTGGGATTCGAAAGAAATGTAGGTGGCAATGAAGAGGTGATCTATGGATGAATTTTGTATAGTAGTACTAATTACTTGTCTGAGTTATTGATTTGTTGATTGAATCTGCTTGTCCTCATTGATAATTAATGAATTTGTGCAGAAAGTAGCTTTAATAGAGGAACTGGAGCGAGTGAGTGCTGAAAACAAGAAACTGACAGAGATGTTAACAAATATGTGTGAGAATTACACTCAACTCAGGAACCAATTACTTGAATACACTACTAGTACTAGTAATACACAAGCAGCAGCAGCAATATCAAATAAGAGGAGGAAAGCTTCTGCTTTTGCTTCTGCTTCTGCTTTTGCTTCTGCTTCTGCTTCTGCTGCTGCAGAGAGAGAGAGTAGTGCTATTATTATTAATAACCCTTCTGGGTCTGGGAGCAGCTCAAGTGATGTTGAAGATTCCTCAAAGAAACCGAGAGAAGAACACATTAAACCCAAGATTTCCCGGGTTTTGTCAAGAACAGACCCATCTGATCATAATAGCCTTGTGAGTAGTCCAAATTAATTAATTATAAAATCTTTTCTCTTTCTTTTGTTAATTTCTTCAACTACTTACAAATTAATTGATTAATTAATTACAGATAGTTAAAGATGGATACCAATGGAGGAAATATGGACAGAAAGTTACCAGAGACAATCCTTCTCCAAGAGCTTACTTCAAATGTTCCTTTGCTCCTACCTGCCCTGTCAAAAAGAAGGTAATTTTCTATACTTAATTAATTGTCTTGTAGGACTAGAAATGCTAAATGCAATTTTAATTCATGATATATATATATATATATATATATATATATATTCATTAAAAATTGTTGTTTTGGATCATCATCGATCAGGTTCAAAGAAGTATAGAAGATCAATCAATTGTTGTTGCAACTTATGAAGGGGAACACAACCATCCTCACCCATCAAAACCTGAACCGCCCACTTCTGCCAACCTCCTCCTGCCAATGCCAATGCCATGCTTAACAAAACCAAACCCACAAACTCACGAGGAAGACGAAGCCTTAGCCAAACCACAACATCATCAATTCCAACACTTTTTTGTCGAACACATGGCCTCTACCTTAACCAAAGATCCTAGTTTCAAAGCAGCCTTGGCTGCTGCTATTTCCGGAAAGTTTCTTCAACAAACTAATAATACCACACAAAATAATAATTGCTAGGATTGGAGATAGATCAATTGCTGCCTGCATATATGTATTCTACATCTTTAATTGTACCTTATATTTTACCAGTTTAGTGCAAATTTTGAATCAGAAATACAATTTGATCTTCAATATAACTTATATATATAATATGGCCCATCGCTAGCTATTCATTCATTGTTACTACATCCCTCCTCGTGTTCAATTAACCAATATATGCTGCAACTTATTATTATTACTAAATTAATAGTATGTTATATGTTGAAAACTTAGGGCCTGTTTGTTTGGTCTTTGGGAAAGTAGTGGAGGTTTATGAAATAATCTAGATTTGCAGTAATGTTGTTTGTTTGGATTTTGAGAGAGTGGTTTGAAAAATAAAGTAGGTGTAGGTTTTTTTGGAAGAGTTAAATTGTAGATGTAAGATGTGTAAGATTTTATGTAGAATCATATTTGCTGTGAGATAAATTGTATAATAGATATGTTACTTTGTGTCAAATCATAGTAAAGTTTGTATATGTTTTGTTTAAAGATAAGAAAAATCATTGTTTATTTGAATTTTGAGAGAGTAGTTTGAGAAAATTAAGAAATTAATTTTTTTTTTCAGTAAATAAAAAAATATGTTTGTTTGACATTTTCTAAACACAAATTTTTTTTAGGAAACACCAAACAAACAGACCCTTAATTTTCTAAACTTCTAGACATGAACATATACCAAACAAAAAGTCCCTCCACGAAATAAAAAAGAAAATTTGATAAAAAAATATTAGACAATTAATTTAACTCAACTAGGTCATATTATCGTCATCAAATTTGTGAATTTATCTTTTATCGGTGAATTATCAACTAACTCAACTAGTTTATAAAATATTATGATATTTTTTTTTATAAAAATCATCAGTAAAACAAAGATAAAACATATATATCATCAATTTATTTTACTAGGAAAATATATCATTTTTGTCAACTAAGTAAACGATTGTAAAAGAAAACTTACATACAAAAAATATTTGAAAAAATCGCAAAATTGAACTGTACAGTACCAAAACCGCACACAACCGACCGTATTGAGTAAACGATTGTAAAAGAAAACTTACATAAAAAAAATATTTGAAAAAGTCGCATAACCGAACTGTACAGTACCAAAACTGCACACAACCGAATGCATTGGTATGATTAATTAAATTATAGTATGATTCTAGATTTTTTTAAAACCGCACTAGTTTGCACACTAGCTAGTGAATACCGCAATATTTCAATTATAGGGTGCAAAGTGTCAAAATTGTATATTTTTTGGGTGCAAAATTTCAATCAATTATAATCATCAGGGATTTTAAAAAGAAATTGGGGTTCCATAATTAAGCACCTTTTGCTTATCATTTTTATCTACATACAAAATACTATCATGTAATAATCTACAAGAAACAAACTAATTTATGATAATTTGTACATTAAACTTCTGTCAGCAATAACCCATTCCAAATGTGGAAAACTGCCCTACACATAAATTATTACAGTGCATCAACATTAACACCCAAAGAGCACCCCACTACCTGGACAAATTCAAATCATCAATATCTCCAGCTAAATCCAATTCCATAAGATCTTCAGGTTGTTTCTCTTCATTCTTGGAAGTAGGGGCTTCATTCTTGTCCCGTAGATCACCTGCAATTAGGCAATCCTGATATCTGAAACAGTTGATCAGATGGTCATTTGTAATTCCAGCTACTTGCATAAATGAGTATACAACTGTAGGTCCAACTCCTCGGAATCCTCTTCTAACTAGGTCTTTGCTTATAGTATCTGCTTTTGATGTCTTTATCGGAATTTGCCGTGCATAGCGAAAACTGCCAACAATGGGTTTGTTGTTCACAAAACCCCAAATGTATTTGTCAAAAGACCCAACCTCGACTATTATCTGCACAGTGATAAAGCACCGACCATCAGATTAATGATCATATATTTTTAGAATGAAACATTTACAAACATTAAATTGTTTTCCAGGCCTTTACATTCTTTTCCATTTCTCTTTGGTGAGGATACTTAAGGAAAAAGATCTTACATCCTACTTTTGTGTCAAACTTATGTCTGCATTGACAGGTGTATATGTGGGCCCGCACCAATTTTAAATTGATACACTAGTTAATGCATTACACGAAAAGTTGAGTACAATTCCTAAATTGCGCTCTTCTTGTAGTTCACATCAATCTCATCCAATTTGTGTGACCATTTCAAATCAAATAATATGAGATTTGAACTAATTAAATTAAACAAATATTCTCTGAATAAAGCAGCTGGATAGAAACTATATCATCAAGTCTATTGAGTGCTAATGATATTGCCATAATTAATTCAAAGTCTTCAAGAAATTTAACAAATTTCCAGTCATTTCTTTTCCAAACAGAAACCCTTCAAAGTTCAGAAAATTCTTAGACATATGTAATATGTTTCAGCAAAAAAAAAAAGAATCATATGGACACAATCGAGATAATCGTAATCCTACAAGATTTGATAATACATATAAAATCAGTGCATACCTTACAAATTTGACGTGCATTTTCAGTAATTGCACGCAGCTTTACTTCAGAAAGAAGAGAGCTGGCAGGACTTCCTGGTGCAGCAATTTTCTTGTCATTTAATTTTGACACTGCAATTGGATCAAAGTCCAGAAAAACATCTCTGCAGCCCAACACATGCACAATGAATCAGCATCCTCATAGCTTGTGAGTAGCACCAAATTGTTGTGAACTTGCCTTTCTAAGTACAATATCACATAAAAAAGGTTAATATACCTGAATATATGCCTTTTGCTAAGAATGATGGGCCAAGTTAGTTCAGCCAATGCAGTGGAAAAGCTAAGCAGTTCAAAAAGTTTCCTGAGAGTTCCAAAAGCAAAAAAATGTGTAAAAGACTTTGCTTCCAACATAAAGCAATTAAAAATATAAGTAAACCAATCTATCTGGAAGGTACACATACTTGTCATCATGAACAGGACATCCCCATTCTTCATCATGGAATGAAGCGTATAATGAATCTGAGAGAAAATAAAAACAATCAGCAGTAGGAATGACAAATTAAGTGATTGGATAGGCATCAAGAGACGTGATATGCCACGAAGGGGACTGGTAACCATTCTGGACAGACAATGTAACCTAAAATCAATTTAGTGAAACTATGTTCTCGTTCAAGGTAACTGAGAAGACATAGTACTGAAAGGTGGCAGAAGCCGAGTAGGTCTAAGAAGCATTTTGCTTCCTTTACTTGGCTGTACTAAACACACTCAAACATCCCTTGGCCAGGATAGCAAGACATAAGATAATAGTGTTAAATAGAAAATATATAACACATACACGTATAATATATAGGAAATGTCTCCGGATTACAAAAGTTCTATATGGAAAGAGTAAACTTATTTTCTGATCTTCTTGCAATTTGCCATTCAGAACTTCTGCTTCTAGCTAACGACCTAAAACTATCAATATTTTAGTACCAAATAATTGTAATCATTTTTCCAATTTCACAGGTTCATAGAAAGTTCTCTCTTTCCTAGGATGTTCTCACTTGCAGTTAAAATGACGGTATCAGGAGAGAAGAACATAAAACAAGTGATATTTTTCCAAAATTTCAAAATTACAGCACAAGCATTGAGTGCTAGATGTATTGTAATTACAAGCCAGAAAGAGTGGCTTCTTTTGCATCATAATCGACCATTGCAGTTTTAAGCAGCTTAGTGTAGCATAGAGATACAAACTGTTTCCTAGGAAGACGAGAAGACTACTGATTAACATTATTTTTTGAAAATGCCAGCAACCTATAACTCAAAATTTTATCAATTTACTATTCGACAGTTCAGTCGGTGAATCCTATTTCTTTTCCCTTTTGTGGAGAGCCACAGCAAAAACAACGAATTTGGTAATCAGGCCTAGTGGGTGATTAAACAGAAAGGAATTCACCGGTTTTAGATGGCTCAAGATAGCAAATCTAATGTTTGATAACCAAGCTTCTTATAAGACATTTTCTTTATTTTAAGATATTATCTGCCATCTATAGCTGCTATCTAATTTCATGAGTTTCTCAAATCTGCTCCCTGGTGAATAGAAAACAATACGGAGTATGTAATTATTTTAGTACTTTAAAGGTAAAGAAAGTAACCAAAATAGAAATTCAAGTGTTATACTCTTCACTTGCATACTGACGATAACTTCATGATCACGTAATTCTTTATTTATAAAGATCAAGGCTAAAATAGGTTTTACATTTAGTAGCACAATTCCAGTTATAGGAAAATTCAGAGTTTATTTGAGCAACAGGCTGATCTTCCAAATAGACAGCCAGGCATCAAAAGGCAGACTTGTATGAAACTTTCAAGTGGCTGTAGCACAAGTCTGTCTGGTTCCCCTCTCTCTCTCTATAGTCAGTACATTTGATTACTATAATTTAGTACTAGTATTAAGGAAACTCCATCAGCAACATTTCAGTCAAAAGATACTGTTTCTATAAACGCTGAAACTGAAATACTTCCGGTTCTTTCCAAAGAATTATATTCGATAATAGTTAAAAATTTCACATCAATTGATCAACTGGGCCAATTATAAGAGAAACATAACAGCAGTGAACATTCCAAATTTAATTTGCATCTATGAACAAATGCACACTGTACACAATCTAGCAAATTAAGAATGAACTCACTGATCAAATTCCTAATTTCTTTGATTTTATCCGAATCCAAAGTACATTAATGCAAGATCAAGAAAATCAACAAATGTCAGCACGTCATTAAGAACCACAGACGTTTGTTACTTTATTCCTAAACACTAATACCATAATCAAATCGAATCAAATTCCTAAATCAGATCATAGCAGCATCAATATATATCACCTGTGGAATGTGATACAGACACATGTACACATACATATACATACCATCCACAAAACTGAATATCAAACGCTTCATATAAGTGTATTTCTAAGAACATACCAGTATTTGAAGTCACCCAAGCACACCTTTTCTTAACCGCTGCATTATCCACCATCACCACACCCTCAATCTCACCCCCAACAATTTTCCCATTTCCCTCAACTTTCTCGAACTTATCAGATTTGATACTGCATTGTTGTTTCCTCCTCGTCAGAGTCGCATTCCGCCTGCTAATAATCCTCCCCGTTGACGCCCGACTCTGCGAAGAATCTGTGGAAGCATCTGAAGAACACGAAGCATTGTGCGACAAATTCGGCTGTCTGTGTCTCAAAATTGACGCAGCGCCGCTAGAACTCCTCCTAAGACCTACCGCCGGGGACGGAATTTTCTCCGGCGACTGCAATGTCGTCGTGGACTTCTTCCCCTTGCGCTCGTCAAACCCTAGGGGATTGTGCGTCTTCTCAGCCTTCGGCTTCTGTAATTCAACGGATCTGACTTTGTTTCCGGCCGGTCCAAGCACCGGTCGTGAATCCAGTTCGGGGAGGTTCATCGATTTCACCCTCGGCGGTCCAGACATAATTTATCAATTACTAATTAGGGACTTAAATCTATTTAAAAGGTAGAATTCAGTAGCAAATGCTTAATGTAGAGTATAGAATTAGGGTTTTTGGAGTGAGGTTTGGGAAGTGCATATTGGAATTGTGTACCTGGAGAAGGGGATTAGAACTCTAAAGAGATAACATATAATGCATTTGAGCTTTCGAGCAGCGTGACGGGTGGCGCTACGACTGCCGGCGGAGGAAAATGTTATTGCGTTGATTGATCAACGGAGGCTAATTATTGATATTTCTAGAGAGAGAGAGGGAGCATTTGTTTACAGAGAGCAGGAAACTGAACCATTAAATGCTTGCCACCTCAGAGAAGGCAACCTTGTTTTTATTCGTTAATTTGGGAAACAAAATATAATGGTCAATTTCCGAATTTGTTAATTATCAGCCTTTAAATATTTTATTTTTTTGGATCCTATCAGGCTTTAAAATTATTGAAACCAAAATTAGCCTTTAGAATTTTTGAATTTTTGTTCAGATAAGAGATGTAATTACGAGTATTGCTAAAAATGTGGTTTTTTTTTTTTTTTTTTGAGGGAAAACTAAAAATGTGGTTTAGCTGAGAATTAAAACTTTTGTAGTTTTTAATATGGAAGTATGTTTAGAAATTAATACATAAAAACCTTGATGAACTTAATTAATATTAACTAATTTGCTAATAGACTATGTATTTTTGTATTAGCAAAAGTTTATTGTGTTAATAAGTCAAATGTGTTTATCGCATTGTGTTTTACTTATTTTAAGTCCAAGTATTCTTCATAATTTGCAATTAATGAGACAAATATACTTCGATGATATTTTTTCCTTTAAAATAAAATGTCAAAAACACAATTTTTCACATAAAAAAAAAAAAAAAACACACAATAACTCCCCTTACAAACTTAAATGATTGATGATTACCCTACTGCAATCAAGTCTTAACTTTACAATGGGTGCAACTAGGGCCGGGTTTTGGATGGGTTTGGGGCTAGAGATATGAGTATAATAAATTTCAGGATTGACATTTTTCATCTCAAATCCGCCCCGTAATAATTCGGATACCCAGAAGCGGGTATCCCAATTATTACGGAACGGGATTACGGATCTCATATTATTTTTATTCATCAATTATTCATCCACCTAACAAAATAATATTACAATATTACGTAATTATATTTCGTTATTTTTCTTTTGCTAAATCATATCACTTTTCACTCATTATTACATAAAACATATTATCAATTCATCATAACGTCTATTTCAAATATATCCAAATATGATCAAAAAGTGAAATCATAATGAGCAAATGATAAAATACGATCCACATGAGTTTCAATAAGAAAATTCCAATCCAAATACTATCTATAGTTGATACCAAAATAATTTATCTAAGCCAGCACTTAAATTACACAAAAGTTATAAATTTTTAAAACAACTAAAAGTCTAAAATCATACAATGACCCATAATATTAATTACTAATAACTAGTGTAAGATTCAAAAGGAATATTAGGGTAAAGTAAAAAAGTTCATTTATTATATAATCTAAATTAATTATATAAGTAAACCGTATAAATTATATTATATAGCCGGGTTCGGGTATTCAGGGTTGAAGAGACCAATCACAAACCCGTCCCATATTCTCGTAATAAAATACGGATATTCAAGTACGGATACCTAAATCCAAAAAACACTCGTCCCATTCAATATTTTAAAAACAAAACAGGTCGGGTTTGGGTTATCCTAGCCCTAACGCCCACCCCTAGGTGCAACGAGTTAATAAATAATATAGGAACAAGTTAATAAATAATATAACAGTACTAGTGATTTTTTGGCTAATAACCCAAAGAGTTTTTTTACAATTTAAAAATAACTCAAGTGTTTTTCCATTTCACTGATGCTCGTGTCATGGATAAACATACGCCGTAGGCCGTAGGCAATATCATCTATATCTATATTATTAAAGAAGGGAAGCCTGTTTTTACTCACAAAGTGGCGGTTGTGACACCATGCTACACCAAAAATTTGTCACTTTTCAGAATTATCCTTTTTTCAAAATTTAAAATATCAAAAAGGGAAGCCTGTTTTTACTCACAAAGTGGCGGTTGTGACACCATGCTACACAAAAAAATTGTCACTTTCCAAAATTATCCTTTTTTTCAAAATTTAAAATTACAAAACACAAAAACCGCCCAATAAAAAAACTAATTTTTTCCACTTTGATTACCATGACAAAGTCACGGTTGATTCTCCACTACTCTCCCTTTTTCCACTTTGATAAAAAAATATTATCTTTTCATGTTTATAGATTTCTTAATATTTCTTCAACTTAAACTATAATTGTTCTTTATTTCATGGTTGCAGGGACAATGAATATATTACTATTTTTATGGATGGAGAATACTATAGAATGTGACATAATACCTGGACAAGAAAAGAGAAACAACATATGTGAGTTGATCTTAATTATCTTTTTGTCTTTCTTTTGTCTGTCTTCGTTTAAAATCAACATGTGAAATGAACTTTTCTTAATTGAATCTTTGCATATATTTTATGCATATTCAAATTTAGTATGACATATTATAAAAATTTAATATGCTAAGATAAATTATAATTCGAAGAACTCAATACACACGAGTACCACGTGCCACGACAACTAGTCTGAAAAAAGTGTTGATGAAGAATGCGACACCATGGCCATGAGTCTGCATTGGTCACGTTTTCTGCCACAGGCCCACAGTGTTCAACCCATGATAATGTAAAATCAGTTAGAAAGGCTTATTATATATGGGTTTTTGGTTTTAACCCAGAATTGGGCTGGTCCAGTCTAAGAATGGACCCAATAGTTTCTTGTTTCAATCAGTAAGCTTGTAACCCGAATCAGTTTAATCAGATTATTAAAGTAACTTTATAATCAATACTAAAAAAAGGATTATTAAAAAAAAAAAGTTAATGTATTTAATTTTTTGATTAATCTATATTAATCTTTATTCAATAAATTAAATGAAATAACAGTATAACAAGATTCGTTAACTGATAAAGACAAAATTAAAAATAAAAATTATACAGTGATTATAAAATTATAGAAAGTGACATATATATATTCACTGGAACATTCTTGAGATAAATTCTAAAGCAACTGTTAGGCACATGATAAATCTAATTAGGGTTATTATGCGCCAAGCAGTTTCTTTAGAATGCAAGAATTTATATGTTCATATTTATCTAGGGTAAAATGCAAGATACTCCTCTATTTCATGCTAAACTTGAATGATGCTAAATTTGAATGAAATTACATTGTACTTTTAAAATTCTACACAAAACCCTCAATTTGTAAAAAAATAGGTCATTTTCTATCGATATATTTCAAGAAACTATAAAATATTTCACGTGTAGTTATAGCTAGGGACCAACATGAAGTATGTTAAAAATAATTTCTCGAAATATGCCGCTTCAAAAACGACAAATATTTTACAAATTGAGGAGTTTTGTGCAGAGTTTCTAAAAATATAAGTAATTTTTGACAATATAAAATTCACAATGTAATTTCATGCAAGTTTAACATGTATCTTGCATTTACCCCTATTTATCATCTATAATTTTATAATATCTTGTGTTGAGTGATAGTACGAAAATTAATTCTAGACTAGATTTCTAGTACATGTTTGATAACATTCATTTAACTATAAAATAAATATATTTGTAGTCTTTTAATTGAATGTCAGTCACTAAAAAGTGAATAAGAATTGGGAATAAAGTAATTAATTAAACTAGATCTTATCGTAGTAAAGTGATAGAACGGATATATTAACACAAGTAGCAAATAATTGACATTAGTTAATATAAACTAGTGTATGTATATATTCCTTTCAGTCTAAGTATAAAATTAGGAAAATTGATATTATTCTTGAATCTGATACAGAGGGATTAATCCATTTTGTTCATTCCACCTCGAGTTTATTCACCTTCTTTTTCCTAAAAAAAATAAATTTAATTCTTGTCTTATTGTCCTCATCTTTTTATATTCTCCCTATGTGTTTGAAAAAGCATAACTTTGTTGTATGTATTTACATAAGTTGGGGCCATGGGCAACAAAACATCCTGGTCACTAAAATATTTACTGCAAAATTACTAGAGTTTTGTAGATGAGGCAATAGCATGATCGTTACATTAGTTTGAATATTTCTCTACACTAACAAAAATTTAAATTGTAGAGACAAAATATTAAATAATAAAGTAACAAGAATTTAAATATTGTAATTAAAATGATGTATATAGACATATACTAGTGACAAGAAATGTGAAAAAGTTGTCACTATTGACATTTAGTGACATCCAGAAAGTGACAACTAAAAAATTGTCACTAAATTATAGTGACAATATTTATTTTCACTAAATTAGAGTCACTAATTATCAATAGTGAAAATTTAAGCTCCACGTGCACTTGTCAATAATAGTAATTAGTGACAACTTAAAAATATATTTTGTCACTATTATTATTGTGACAAAACTAATATTTTTATCACTACATACATACATGGATTAAAATTTCCATCTTTTCCATCGAAAACATCGAAAAGTTTCCGTTTTTGAATCAGGCGAAACGAAAACAAGATGTAATTCCGAAACTATTTATTTGCCTTAAACTCTGTTATTTTCCTAAATTTAGTAACTTTTTTTACAAATGTTCCTTAGTGTTTCCGAAACATTTCCGAATAGTCTCGAAAAGTTTTCAATATTTGACTGACCGAAACATACATTTGAACCGAAATTTTGATCCATGCATACATACAAAAAGTGACAACTTCAACAATGTCACTTAATATTTTGTCACTAATATTTATTTTTCTTGTAGAGCTAGTTTAATAATTAATAGTCTTTGTATTTAATTAGTTTATCTTTGTACTTTGATACCAATGAAATACATTTGAATAAATTTCATGATATAATGACTAATGTAATGATGTACTCACCGACGTCTAAAAAAACTAGAGTTTTGCATGCGCTAATAGTATACATAATTATCATATTTTAAGTTTAAAATAAGTTATATATTAAACATTAATTATTTCAATCATCTTAAAGTTTTACAAAATTATGTGTATTTATAAGACCATAGAATTGAAGTAAGGTAGAATAGAGACCATCAATTCAAATCTCATTATAAGTTTCATGTGTTAAATAACTCAAATCTAAGGGTAGCAATCATGTACGTCGAGAATTAATTGGTAAGATCATAATTCATAATATGTGTTAAAAGTATCGAGCCAAGGTCAAACAAATTTCAATTAATTTGCCTTATATGTAAAAAATAAAAATAATAAATATAACTTGCCTTATTTACTCACAAGCCTTATTTTATTATGTGTTTCTTTGAGAAATATATCTATGATTTTTTCTGGAAAAAAAAAAAAAAGAAAAAACATTCGTAAGCTTTTCATGCGCAGACATCTTTTCCTTTTAAAAGGTCTAAGTCACCTTAATTATATGAAATAAAAAAAGGTCTAAGTCACCTTTTTATTGAGCCAAAAAAATGTAGACACGTTAGCCAAAATTCTCCTAGAGAAAAGATATGGAGCTAAATCTTGCTAGCCATCCAAATACACATGTCTCCATATTGTCATTACCATTCTTTAATTAAAGCAAATTAAAGTTCACAACATACATTTATTGAAGATAATGTACGTGATCATCACCATACAATCATAAGATGAAATGCATCCACATAACATGGTTATGCGTGCATCTTTCTCACCAGACCCAACCTAATTATTGGTCATAACATTAATTTAATCCTACTTTTAATTAAAACCCCTTTAGTACATGATGCAATATATATATGGAGGAGCTAAGCATGCCATAATTTTTTTTTTTTTTTTAATCACCAAGCCTGTAGGTCTTTTGGCAATTGTCCACTTTCAAAAGAATTTGTTGAAAATTGAAGCATCACATGCTTAAGGTTTTAAGTGGATTTTTTTTTTTTTTTTTTTATATATAAACCATGCATGTCTGTTAGAATTGTATAGACTTTGTGGTAAAAAAAAAATCACTGTTTCATTAATTTTAAAAGCATGAGATTGTCATAATTGATGATGAAGATCAATGCAACTCTCATAAACTCACTCAGTGTACATAAGAATATTTTTGTCGGACTAAACCTTACCATAAAATTAAGCGCGATTTAAAAATGTAAATTTCACTCGCTCACGATTTACCTTTTTTCAGAAAAATAGTTATTGTTATATCGAGATCAACATATATATATATATATATATAGTTTAGTCATTTGCGTTAAACAATGACATCAAATTCCTTTAAGCGGTAAAACATATACAAAATCATGGAACAAATTAAGTCGGTCTATATATATATATATACTAGTAATATACACTACACAGTACACACATATGATCTGATCTAGCCAGATTGGTTTTAAACCGTATCTAATAATTAATTAATGTCACAATCCCGGCCACTTTATATATACTTGGATAAATCAACACAGAATTAATGACCCGCTTTTTTTCACTTAAAGGAGCCAATAAGGGAAAGAGAAAAAGTATATAATCTTTCTAACATAGTAGAATCAAAACGTGGTCCAAAGGGAATGGTAATATGAAAGAATGTTTGCAACGTAAAGCCGAATCGATGAAGCTTTTAATTATACCAGGTTCAATATTCGCCGCCATAGCCATTAACACACAATAATTGGAACTCTATCTACTCAATATTCTTAGTTCTGACTTTAAAATATAACACTAGCTAGTACATCAAATATACATATATATATAATTTAACTTTATAATTAAATTGTGTACGTATATAATATATATCTTCCATTTAATTAATGATGCTGACATATATAGGCTTGCACAATTGGTAGTAATTACGTAAGCAAATCCAGGCTATATAAATATAAATGATATATTGTATGGATATATATGGAAGTTTAAGAGCGAGCAAGTGAGCACAAAACGTCAGAATTCTGCTAAAGGAATTCCTCAAGGCGGCCAGGCCAGACCAGGCCAGGCTATATATATATAAATATACATACGTCGACAACTCTCAAATTTAAATTCTAGCTATATATATACAAAAGATGTCCTCTAAGAAAATTGCAGCTGAGACTCACTTTCCCGATCCTCCGGTGGTGGTGAGGGAATACGATGAAACACGAGACAAGGCTGCAGTGGAGGAGCTGGAGCGGCGGTGTGATGTGGGGCAACCTGGAGAGGCGGCGCTAGTAACTGATCTCATGGGAGACCCTATTGCTAGAGTCCGAAATTTCATATCACACGTTATGTTGGTACTTACTTACATCTCATGCAATTATTAAATTGATCTACTATATATTTAATTTATGCATGTAAACTTCCAAAGTCGTAGTTTGGCTATAATTTCTCTTATCCATATAATTAATTACTCTACTATTAATTTTTTATTTTTATTAGTACGTATATATTAATTTGATTAACATATAAAAATTGGTTTTTATATATATATATATATATATATATATAGGTTGCTGAGTATGGATATGGAGGAGAAATTGTAGGAGTCATTCGGGGTTGCATAAAAACGGTGACAAGTGGAAAGACAATAAGATCATCAAGAATTAATGAATTTCCAGTCTATGTAAAGTTGGCTTACATTCTCGGACTCAGGGTCTCGTCCACCCACAGGTTTGTCCACCTACGTACCTAGCTCCCTGGAATTAATTATGAATTTGGCTTATTTTAACTTTTCATCGATCTATTAAAGTAGTTTAATTTGGAAATCATCTAATATAATCTATTCTATTCTATTCTATCATATATAAATCAATTTTACAACATCTTCATTACACTATATATTAATAATTATTTAATTTATATATATGCACGTACGGTGTGTATGCTATGCTATGTTTAACTTCCCCGGCCACTTCAATTCTCATGCAATTGTTTGGACATCGATCATGTTCCAATCTAAGGAAGATCGATGTTATGCTATTGTCACTTTCATCCTTTTACTCTTTGGGCACGATGGTTGCGATACGATACGATCGAGTTAGAAAATAAAATCTTTAAACTTTTATATTTTTCTTCTTCTAAATCTTATAGTGGTTGAGGATATATGTCTCACTAGCTAATCTCTCTGATAGCTAGCTAGTAAAACACTTTTTTAATTTTTTAAAATTTTTTTCCCTTCTGAACTAGAACATTATTTTAGAACATTATATTATAGAAAGAAAATCAAGTAGAATATTGTTTAAGGACTATATACAAAGAAACAACAAATCAGAAATTGGGATAGATCATAGGTATTGGAGTATACAAAATATACGTGCATATATATATATATATATATATATTTGTTTACAATCTGGTGAATTTTGTACGTATTAGAAGTTAACCATGCATGCATTATTGTAATATTGTATCTAGCAGCTTTGCCATATGCAGAAAAAAGATGTGATATATGGTTGCTATATACTATATATATTCTTTTCTTTTTGGTTTTACGTCAAATTTAACTGTTAAATATTAGCCTATATATATATATATTAGCTAGGTGGATGTATCCATTGATCATAACTAATAAGATATATAGCTCCCAACGACAACGTTTTGCTCTTAATAAATTAATCAAGTCCGCCAAAGAGTATATATATTCGGACGGATATGATACGTACAATTAGTTATTAAAACATGGTCTTGATCATTTTTTAAGTTTGGTATTGGTACAAAAATATAACAAGATAAATTAATTACAAAGACTAATATTAAATTAGATTAATATCTAGTTGAATTGAATTCATAGCTTCTTGATCATGAAGTTTCAACTACGCATGCATCACACCTGGTTGTTGTTAATTAAATATACATACATATGACAATATAAAATTAACCTGGCCATACACGTATGCAGGAGGCTTGGTATTGCAACAAAACTTGTTGAAGAATTGGAATCATGGTGCAAAGACAAAGGTGCAGAATTTGCATATATGGCCACAGAATGCAACAATCACCCTTCTTTAAATTTATTCACCCAAAAATGCAGTTATGCAAAATTTCGAAATCCCACGGTTTTAGTTCAACCGGTTCATCTTCACTATAAGTCAATATCCTCGAATGTAGCCATTCTTCGTATTTCATCACAATTAGCTGAAACTATATACCGTCGCATATTCTCCTCCTCTGAGTTCTTTCCTAAAGATATAGATTGCTTACTAAATAACAAACTCAATTTGGGCACTTTTATGGCCTTACCAAAAAAGTCCCTCCAAAATTGGAACCCTAGAACCGGCGGATTACCAACTTCTTTCGCGGTACTTAGCATATGGGACACCAAAGAAGTTTACAAGCTACAAGTGAAGGGTGTTTCAGCATTAAAACATGTTGCCTGCCTAGGAACCAGGGTTCTTGATGCCATGGTGCCATGGCTAAATATCCCATCCATTCCAAATGTTTTCAAGAATTTCGGGTTTTACTTTTTGTTCGCACTTCACATGGAAGGCAAACAAGGCTCGCGTCTGATGAAATCTTTATGCAAATTTGCGCATAATTTGGCTAGAGACGACGTTGATTGTAAACTTTTGGTGGCCGAGGTAGGGCAGATGGATCCTGTAAGAGAGGCAATCCCATATTGGAAGAAATTTTCATGGGACGAGGATATTTGGTGCATTAAGAAACTAGGAGCAGCAGCAAATAAAGGTTTGGATGATTGGTTTAAATCTACCATACCTTCTCCTGTCATATTTGTTGATCCACGTGATCTCTGATGATTTTAGGATTTTGAATTTTTTTCATTTGCAAATGTTGATGCCAATATTGCGGCCCTATTGAAATGTATTACACAATTGAAAATGTCACTAAATATTGGTGACTCATGTTCATTGATATGAAGTCCAACTGCAACGGAAATTGTGACAATAATTTGTGATATTTTTTTTCCTGTCATTATACATGTAGCAATAATATATTTGTAAAATTTATTATTGTAACATAAAAACTAACAATTAGAATAATCACTTAATATAAGTAAACAATGAGAATATAAGGGCATGTCTGTTTGGTGTTTCGGAAAGTAGTTTGGGAGAGTAATGGAGGTTTGTGAAATAATCTCTATTTGCGTAATGTTGTTTGTTTGGATTTTGAGAGAGTGTTTGAGAAATAAAATAGGTGTAGGTTTTTTTTTGGAAGAGTTAGGTTGTAGGTGTTAGATGTGTAGGTGTTAGATGTGTAAGACTTCATGTCAAATCATGTTTGTTGTGAGATAAATTATGTAAGAGATAGGTTGTTTTATGTCAAATCAGAGTAGAGTTTGTATAGGTTTTATTTAGAGATAAAAAAATTGTTGTTTGTTTGGGTTTTGAGAGAGTAGTTTGAGAATATTGAGAAATGAAAAATTTATTTCAAAAAATTGAAAACATGTTTATTTGACATTTCCCAAACACGAATTTTTTTGGGAAATGCCAAACAAACAGGCCCTAAGTCTTTAGAACTTTTTATCACCCACAAAACCGTGTTCTTGTCATGTTATTAGGTGGTAAATGCAAAATACATCCCTGTGTTATACTAAATCTGCAAGAAATTACCCTGTGAAAATTTTATTGCGCCAAACTTCCTTGTGTTTTCAGAAACCCTGCAAAAAATCCAATTTTTAGAAAATAGGTCGTTTTGGATCGATATATTTCAAGAAACCATTTCTAAAATACTTCAAGGTGATCCCTACAACTTCATGTAATATAATTTAAAAATTATTTCTTGAAATTTGTCGATCCGAAACGACCTATTTTTTACAAATTGGATGTATTTTTGCAGGATTTTTGATTGCACAGAGAAGTTTGGTCCAATAAAAATTTTATCAAGTAATTTCTTGCAGATTTAGCATAACACAGGGAAGTAACTTGCATTTTCCCCTGTTATTAGACATGAATTCACATAAATATGAGAACGAGAATAATGTCCAATCATGTCATTTACAACTTAATTAATTGTAGGTATTTGTCAATGGAAAGAAAATTTCAGAGTTAATCTAACATCATTTGATCTATAATATTCCAATAGTGACCACTATAGTTTACAATCTGGCCAGACAAAGTCAGTTGGCGACAAAAGTAACATTTTTCCCGTTAATTGCCATTTTGTGTTCCTTTTGTCTATAACACCAGAGCCGTGGGCAAATTAAAGTATTCTTTATTTTAGTTTGTTTGTATCATATGGCATTACTAATTCAAAAGTATTTAAATAAATAAGTGGATACACTTATTCTTAGTTGGATGGGTCTGCGTTTAACAATTACAAGAATGGGCCTGCGTTTGAATTTCCGTGTCATACATAATTTGTATTGGTTTGATAAGCTAGATAAAAGGTAAAACTTGTAATGATAATATTTATATGAGATTTCTATTAATGATATATAACTGGTTATAAGTAAATTAATACTGACTTCTTTTAATTTACACAGAGGCAAAAATTGAAAGAGTTTCGACGTACGGGGCTCAAATATGTTAGTACGTATGTTGTCCAGAAAAAATGGAAGCACAATTATTTTGAAATTACTAGTATTATTATGGAAATAAGATAAGGTACAATTTCAATACTTTAGTTTGACTTTGAGATCATAGATTAAAATTTTGTTTCAAGAAATCAAATATTGAAAACTTTTTGAGAATTTTTCGAAAATATGTTGGAAACACTAGGAAAATTGTGAAAAAATTACTAAATAAGAGTGTCTGATCCTAAGCAAACAAATATATAATTTTCGGAATTACACCGTATCTTTGTTTGCATTGATTCAATATATACAAAATCTTTTCTATGTTTCGACAAAAAATATGAAAATTTGAATCCATGTAATTTTTCGAAAACGTATATAACCATACAAATTAAGATTTATTCTAAATTTAAAAACAATATACAAAATTAAGAAGAAAAAAAAATGAAAAACTTACCGAAATTGCTATCCAATATTCAGAATATGCAAAGAATTTGAAAGCAAAATCACCCCGTAATGAAAATTAATGCATATGGTACCGCTGAGGCTTGTTGTCCACGAGTGTTTCATATTTGGAAACTGATCAACCATTATCATTTAATGTGAAACATTCATGGGCAACAAGCCCTAGATGTTACATGGTGCATGATAATTAACCAGAGTACGTACTAGATTATATATATATATATATATATATATATATATATATATATATATATATATATATATATATATATAATTTGGATCTAATCATCATCTAATGACTAATGCGCGCGCAAGAGAATGTTTATGTACTGTGTATTTATATAATAAAGTAAGTGTGGCTTAAAATTTAAGCTACTGTATCCTAATTTCATGGAAGGATAGATCAAGAAATATGAAGTTTGTTATTTTTGGGTTTATCCATTCCATGATATAAGATGGGGTAGCTTAGATTTTAAGCCACAATTTGTTACATAAATACGGAAAATATGTGCGAAGACAACTTTTTGTCCTTTCATGCACATGTGTTTATCATCCAACTCTTATGAATATAATCCACGATTAATTAACCCATAAATACACATGAATGTTGAAAAAGTTAAATTCACATAATTAATTACATCTCTTCGTATAAGTAGTCTTTAGAAATTAAATCTAATTTTGGTTTATCATGCACGGGTAAATGTTCATGAGATTGTTTCATTGATAACTAATGAGATTATGTAACAATCATTAACAAGAAGCCTGAGCAGTAAAAATGTCCTTGTAATTTCTAAAATTATAAGGGATTTCTTTTTAATAATATGACTAAACCTCATAGGAACTGAATGTAAATCACCCTAAAATATATTTATATTCCAACTTTATTATGTCTGATTTGGAATTAAATATAATGGGAAATAATTTCACTTATCCAAATGTCAGTGAAAATTAATGTCTCCTATAAAAATCATATTTTTAGAGCGTACACCATATATTTGGAATAATATATCGCATCAATTAATCAAAGGTCCTCTCTTAATTTTTAGGAAAATACATTATATCAATTAATGATGCATGAACAATGTACTTAGTTTATTTTTCTGTTTAAAGAAAAGTAGATTTAATTGGACCCATCCAAAATTCAACAAAAATTTGATGTACTCGAAAATATAATATCCGGACAAGATTCCAATCCAACTTAACCCAACTCGATAAATGGAGCAAAATTAAATCAGGTCAGTCTTATATAAGATTAGTCCGGCCTCCCAAAATGACGAAGTAAAGTTAATATTGGTTTAATCACATTATTTCCTAGATAGCTAGTATCCTCTAGGAAACTACATTGCCGATGCTCTAGCATAACTCGAGAATATAGTCGACTCATCACACACAAGTGCCTTCGGGTTTCCCTCTTCTACCTACATATAAACATGTACAAAAATAAGTTAGGATCAAGTAATGCCTCAAAAGCTATTTATGATGCGAATCTTGAAAGTAATTAGAAATATACCAATGTCCCTTGATCCAAGATGAATATATTGTCCATGACCATAACAGTCGAAATACGATGAGCAATCGTGATAATGGTTCTTCTTTGGCATTCATTTTCAATTGCTCTCTGCAGCTTAGAAGCTGTTTGAGTATCCACATTAGCCGTGCATTCATCCAAACAAAGGACCTGAAATTGCACAGTTCAATTAAAATTCACAAGCATCGTACATTAAATGATATAAAACGTGCCATAGTTCGTGTATTCTCGTACCTTAGTCGACTTGAGAAGAGCACGTGCAAGGCAGAGGAGCTGTTGTTGTCCAACTGAAAACGAGGTTCCAGACTCTTTCACATGAATATCTAGTCCTCCTGCTGCTTCTATTTCTTCTTTTAGACAACATTTTTCTAGAACGTTCCAAATATTTTCGTCATTGGTCATCTGGAATGGATCGAGGTTTGCCCTGAACATTCATTGCAGCAGTTCATTATTGAATGTGTTGTTACTGGGGAATTATATTCAAATTACCTTAATGATCCTTCAAATAAGAAGGGGCTTTGCGGAACAATGGCGATACTAGACCGAAGATCTCTAATGGGAACTCGAGCAATGTTTAAACCATCCACTAAAATAGATCCACTAGAAACTTGATTGAGACGAAATAAAAGATTCAAGATACTTGACTTTCCAGCTCCAGTTCTTCCAACAACTCCAACCTGATTCCAGAAAATATTAAATGTTAGAACCCAAAAAAAGGAGAAAAAAAAAACTCGTGTAAATATGTTAAAATTAACTAACCCGAGATCCTCCGGGGATAGTAAAAGAAATATCAGATAATGCAGGGGGCAAAGACGGTGAATATCGCAGAGTCACATTGTGAAACATTATTTCTCCTTGAGATGGCCAATTTGGATCTAATTGATATTCTCCAGTTAGTTCTTCTTGAGGGATGTCCATGTACTGAATTAAGAGGAATGGTAACAAGTTAGAACATTATTAGACCCTAAACACTTTACAAACTCGCACTTTTGGTCTCATTTTTTCAAGATATTCTGTACTATTGGGCTGTTATCCCCCTTTCCATCCGAGTTGGGACCAAAAGCGCAAAGTTAAGACTATATTACAGTACCAAAAAGTGAAAAGATAGCTGGAAAAAGAGGTAAATGGATCGAAAGTGCAGAAATTCTGAACTTTTGGGACAAGAAGGACAATCTTATAACCAAATTGGTCATTTTTGCCCAGTTAATATGCTGAAGCACTTTTGATGAACTTAATTAATTTTCATCTAACTTGCCTGCAAAACCCTCTCAACCGAAACCATCTCCTTTTCCGTCTCTGTGAAGCTTGTCAAGAAGCTCCCCAAGAGTGATACAATTGGGGAAGCATATGAAAGAGCTAGCCCAACCTATAAATATACAAGAACCATATTAGCATTATCAATATATCTCGAATAGGTTCGTATACAACATTAGCATAGAGGTATACCAAGCCTGGTGTGCCAAGATTGACAGGGAGATTGCCATGAGTTCCAACAATAGCCATCACAGCAACAAACGAGACAATAAGTGCTGCCAATAACTAATAGCAAGTTGTTTTTAAATGCATTAGAAATTGAAAAAGAAAAAATGAAGTTCTCATTTAGCACAAAAGTGCAATAAATGCAAAAATACCCCTTCCATACTTTACCAAGTTGGCAAAAAAAAAACATGTGTTAATTTATTAGCGAAAACACCCCTGTGTTCTTTGTTTATTAGCAAAAAACCCCGTTTGAAATTCCTTCACAAATCAATGAGGGGATTATTGTCAATGTTTTAGGTGCCCCTTTTTTTTTGTGGGGGTAAAGTTGTTATTTTTTCTGCAAAATATGTACTTCGGCTTGGGATGAGGTTTTTTGCTAATTAGGCAAAGCATAGGGGGTATTTTTGTATTTCACTCGTTATAATGATATCAAGAGGCAATACCTGAAGGCGAAGGGAGAGCCACAAACTCGCGATGATTTCTGTGTACGAAGTTTGTTGATATAATTTGACATGTTGAATGAATTTGAATAAAAAGAAGTCCTGCACACAAGAATAACTAACTAGTACTAGTTGACTTCTCCAAAGAGATTCATTCATATATAATGACAACTTTATATACCACAGATTCGAAAGCTCTAATAGTCGAGGAACCGTCAAGTGTTTCTGTAAATGACGCATATATAGGTGATCGAGAAACACTGTCCAGTCTTCGCAATTCTCGTGATGTTGACCTGTAGTAGAACTGGAAATTCTTACATATAGTAAATCTGCTATTTAAATTGTTTATGATCATGATGAAAAAGACCTGTACATGACTACCAAATTTATTTTTATTTCATTTCCACATGTGGTCCGAGTACTGAGCTTAGCCTCCATGAAATTTTACTGAAGTAGCCAAATTGAAGATCTTATCTCATTTTTGTAGTCTAACACAAAATATGTGGCACGTACAAACCTGCAATTTTGTGTATACGAACCAAAAAGGCACTAGTAGCAGCAAAAACGTCACCTACACATACAATGGACACTTCAACAAATGTACTTAAAAGAGGTAAGGTTTTTCCATAAATAAACGCAACCACAAGTTCAACTATGAAGGGAATTCAGCACCTGTACAATTGACAAAACTATGGTGATTCCGAGAAGGCCCACAAAATTGGCCAGGAGAATGTTGAGGATAAATGGAAGAGAATCATCAATTGTATAAAGATCCGAAGACAATCTGTACAACGTCTAATCCAGTTAGAATACAGAGGAAATTAATGAATTTACAATACCTAATCTACCTGTTTAATATTCTCCCGGTTGGAGTCTGATCAAAGAAACTAACAGGTGCGTTTATAAGATTCTGTAGTAAATGATCATGTACTCTAATAGCAGCTCGTAAACCACCAAATGCAAATGAAAATGCCCTCACCAAAGTCAATGATGAATTTATCAAACAAAAGATGCCGAGTATGACCTGCCAAAAAAAAAATCGGAAATTTATCATGTACTCATATAAAGTGCTAATTAATCGAAAAATCAGATGTGATTCCTTTTCGTCTTAGTTGCAAATTAAGTTCTGGTTAAAACTTCAATACGAACCAAGGACAATAACTACTTATTACCAAATAAAAGGTGGTTGAGTGCTTGCTTTGGTTCATCCCTGTTGTGTCAACCCAAAACGAAAGCCATAGATCATTGCCATTACGAGAGGCTTGCATAAATGTTGCTGAGAGGCATGTCAAAATGGTGATGAACCAACCAAAAAATGCAGCATAATCTCTGTAGAACATGGAATAGTCAAAGTGTATTCTAAGATCATTAAAGCGACAATTGTAGTAGAACTTGAATCCACTCACTTGTAAACCGATAGTTCGACTCTTCCTTCTTTTCTGGTCTCGACCTCAATGATGTCTTGGGCTTCATGGGAAGTGCTTACACACTCAACTTCGTGTGCATCCTTTGATCCACTAGGAATATTTGATAGTTTTTCTTTATTGTGTACTTGGGAAAATGTGTTAAACTCGTCTGGCGATAAAAATGATATATACGAAGTAAAAGATGAGTCGTTCGGACTCCCCTCCCATTTAACACGTCCTTTATCCATCACAACCACCATATCCGCCATATGTATTGCCTGCATTGCGTAGATTATATTATTATTTTACTAGAAAATAATAATTAAACTTATAATAATAACCGAATTCTAACCTGAGTGTTATGAGTACAAAGAATGCGTGTTTTCTGGTTCAAAAGAGGGCCGAAAATGGCATTTTGTAGAATCGAGCATGCAACATGTGCATCAACTGCACTTAGAACATCATCAAGCAGGTATATATCGGAGCCGTGATAAAGAGCTCTAGTCATTCCCCAAAAAAAAATAAAGAGAATTTAGAAAGAAGAATTAATGCCTGTCTATTTCATTTTGCTACCTAAAGACTATAATTACCTTGCAAGAGCAAGACGAGCTCTCTGTCCTCCAGATAAATTGATTCCTTTCTCACCAATAAAAGCCATATCACCTCCTAACATTAGAGAAATATCAAGATCCAATGCACATGTTTGTAATGTTTCTGAATATCTGTCAATTAAAAAGATCACATTAACTAAAAAAAAATTAAAAAATGCACTTCACAAGAGGCACGAGTGAAAATTATAATACTACCTTTGCTGATCATAATCCTTCCCAAACAAAATATTGTCACGGATAGTTCCAGACATAATCCAGGGGACCTAAAAGTTAGAAGAAAAAAAATCATATCTTATGTTCCGAAAGCATAGAAAAATATGATAACAGGACAAGGTAATTGACCTGTGGTACATATGCTTTGGATCCACATAAAGAAATTGATCCATTGATGAGCCTCGTTTCTCCTAGAACCATGTTTAGAAAGGATGATTTACCTGATCCAACCTGTAATTCCAAGTATAAAATTTTCAAATATTTAATCTGGATCATTGAATCTTATTCCAAAATGTACAAGGGGAGCTCGTATGAATAATGCAATAATACTATTCACCTCGCCAATTACTGCAACCATGAAACCTTTTGGAATAAAGAGATTAACATGTTCCAATACTGAATCAAACTCCTTCTCATTGTAGCTTGACCATGTACAAGATGCATCATGGACAGAAACAACTGCCTCTTTAAAGTCGAACTGATCATCGTTAAACGGTGGAGACGAAACCTCAGTTTCACAACAAGAAAGGTACTTGCTCAATCGCCTAATAGAGATAGCTGCCTGGTATAAATCGTCGAGCCAAATCAAGAATTGTTTATTCAAATTCGAAGAAATTACTTTAGAGCTAAGTAATAAAAAAGAAAAAACTTACATCAATCAAACCATTGATGACCCATGGGAAAGAATTGAGAGGAGAGATCAAATTATTAAACAAAGCAAGGCAAGTGAAAACCGTGGCAGCATCAAGCTGGTGGCCCATTAAAGAATAGAGTCCAAATGTGAACAAAGAGAAGAGGGTTGGCGTTGTTGCCCAAAAGAACACACACCATGCATCCAAATATTTCCTAGTCTTAAGAAAGCAGAAAAAAAGGACGAGCGGTATATATATAAGCGCAATGCAAAATATACGGCAACTATAGAAGAATTGTAAAATAGATTCTTCTTACCGATAAATGTTGGACTTCGGAGGACCTTGTCTTCATCAACCAATGGGAAAAAACAAGTTCCCAGCCGTACATTTTTAGAGTACGGATATGTGTTAATAGTTCTGATGTTTTTCTAATCCTGCCAAATGATGCGTATTACATTATACTACTACACAAATGCAAAGGGGAAATAATTTTACAGTTTTAATGAATGTTAACGAAAATCTCCAAAGCCTAAATGACATATGCTATTGGGAGTAAAAGATCTTTTCAAAGAATTACATCTAATTTCATTAATGTTTAAAAGAACATCATTACCTTTCATCTTTTTGCTCCATCATTTTCTTGGTGGCATTTGCAATCAAATTGGCAATCCATTTGTTAACTGTAAATAGATTTGTTAATATGAAACATAATTTATCAAACATATGGGGTACTAAACATATGGCATACCTGGTATCAACAAAATAGTTATTGCTAGTCCAGACACGAAGGCAAACTTGACTTGCTTATACAGTAGATAGAGAGCGATTCCAATTTGAAAAGGCAAGCTGATCCAATTAATTACACAACGGACGGAATGAGTAATTTTACAAAATATAAGTGTAATTAATTAATTTAATTAAGGTGTGTCGAAAGTGACCTCCACATATCATGAACACTGTTGCATAAATTTACAATTCGGTCAGCATCAACCGACATGAAAGTTTGGATTTCTCCTTCAGAAAACTTTGATCTCTCTGCTAAGCTAACACAGAGACACTGCAAGAATTTATGCAGAGAATAATTAATTAATCAAGAATTGCAATATTAGTATTATATGGTAAGGAAACTATACCTTTCGATAGATAATAGTTGTAATACTAGATCGCATCTTAAGCCTAAGTTTCGAAAGACGAAATGAATATTGTGTGTCGAGGACTGACCTGCACCAGCAAACTAGAAACATTAGTAGAAATGGTAAGGAAATAATAGAAGGTGATTACTGAAAATTTTGAAAAATAGTGAAAGAAAATTTACTTTAAGACAGATACCAAGCCTAAGGACATCGCAAGAACATAGCCATCAACATTTGTGGAACCTGTTCAATAACAGATTACATTAGCTCAATAAAAATAAGTTAAGAAGAATTTAGCAATTAAAAAAAATGATACTGAAATTTAATAATGAGTGAACCTTGCTGAAGAAATCGAATTAGTTTATTAAGCAGCAGTGGCCCTGCAAAACTTAGACAGTCATTCACCACCTGCAAGGAATCAATTTATCATTAGATTAAATTTAAATGACTTTTAACTAATCAAATGGCTCCCCACTTATAACACGGAGTTTAGCAAATGTACGTAAACATATCAATATATTTATTACCTTTAATAGACCTATTTGGAAATATGGCCATCCATACGTTGAACATATTGTCTTGAATAAAGAAGGGTGGTGAGAGTTATTTCTTCGTTGAGCATCCCAATTTCTAAGTAGCGTACTATGGCAAGACGAGGGATCCATATCCACAGGTAGCTCAAGTAAATGGTCAAAGTCAAGCTGCTTGTTTACACCATATTGCATCACAGGATCAATAGATTTGAATGTCATTATACGCCAAATTTTACATAACATTCCCTTCAAGAATAACATAAAAAGAAACATATCGAATTAAATTACATGACAATGGAGAAACCAAGTGATGATTGTACAAAATTATATAGTTCCATACTTAAAGAAGTAGTACTTACAAAGTCATAAAAATGACCTTCTTTAACTTCCGTTTGTCGAGGGAGAAGCGGCTCAACTACTGAACTACAATGTTAAATGACACATCAATCGAGTGCATCATTAGATTAGATTAAATAATCAAAAAAATGACTTTGCTTTGTATAGGAAAAAAGAACACAATTCTGGAAAATAGTATCAGTTACGATATACTTTATCAAATCATTAATACCTGTTTCCATAAGATGTCCACTTTATTCTGATTATGTTTATCAGTATTCCGAAACTGATATCTGAGATAGCTTGACAGATTTCTTTAATCCAACTTACAACCTGTGACAAAGAACAAGGTTTTAAAAAGAAAAAAAGGAAGTAGAGTTATTTTGTATAGTTGGATCCTCAAAGCTGTTTCTATAAAATTATCACCTCGGATGAAGAAAGAGCAATTTGAAGTCGAGGAATCAAGAAAACAATTTTTATGATCCACCAACTACAGAGGATGACATTGCAGAAGACATCCAACATGGTTTCAAACCTCGACACGAGTAGAATGGTCAGCTGAAATGCACAAGGGAGAAAACAGATCAAAAAGAAAAAGAAAAAATGTCTCTATCGGGCTCAATGATGATAACAAAAAATTTGGAAAAAATTATAATTACCCATAGAGAAAATTGTGAGCATTGAAGTAGCCACTCATGATATGGAGAGGATTTGGCATTTAGTCTTGTTCTAATAAGCACAACTAAATTGAATAATGCCATAAATGCTCCAAAACCAGCTAAGATGTACAATAATATGTTTGCTGACCAATGTACCTGTGATTAAAAAAGAAAAAACCATCAGATTTAATTAAGTGATAGGAAGCATATATTCAAACTGTAGAATGTAAAACTTTGATGGTGAACTTATAATAGATAGCTTCTAGAAACAATTAAGCAACTCGGAGACTGAAAGTATATATACCCTCCTCCTCCTCCTACGTTCTTTCTGGCGTCGATGAATTAGTCCAAGAACAGCAACCATCATTACTGTCAGTATATTGACTCCAAAGCCAAGAACTGTGAAAATTGTTGTTAAGGGAAAAATAAATGCAGAACAGCTAGAAAATTAAAGTTTCTTTCTTGATTTTTAGGCTTTTTTTGAATCAATGATCACAGGATAAATAAAAAGGATATAAGTTGTCGAAACACTGTGAGAGTAATCCATATTGATTCCACACCTGATATACGTACACAAGTACAATCAAGAAACTCCATTAGCAAGAAAGAATCACCTGAGATTTCTTCAAAATTAAATTCAAACAAGAAGTAAGGTTTTCTAATTAATAGTAGATCATGTGAAGTAAAAGAAAATGGGATTCTATAAATTTCAATTAAGAAATTAGGTAAAGGAAGAAACTGGGCATTCTTGATTAAAGTTGAAACAAAAAATAAAAATATCCCCCGGCCCATTTCACGTGAAATACACACATAATAAATATGATAAAAGATAAAGAAAAGGAAATGAGAGGAAGAAGCTAGGCGTACATATGGAGAATCAGGGCAAATTTTCTTCATCAAGCCCATAACTCACTCCTGCTATAGACAAGTATAACTGTGTAAGGTGGCAAATAATACTGCTGCTAAACAACTGTTCTTTTATAAGGTGGCAATCAAATACAAATTTAGGATTTTGGGCAGAAAAGTTTAATAGAAGGAATATTATTTTTAAAAATTTTATTTTATTTATTTTGAGTTTATAACACGCTTTATAATCTAATATTAAATAGAATTTTTTCCCCAATCAAACTAGGTCAAATTCGACTACAAGTTCATTAAGATTAATATAATGGACTGTACTTATTTTTCTAAATAAATGATACATGCTATTGGAAAATTCTTAATTAAACCAGGTATAGAAGAAATGAACGATGTTGTGCTTTCAAATTAGAGTCTTCCCCAACTGATATATATAACATTGTGAACTTTGCCGAGGGAATATGTCAGAGATTCTGATCTTTACATTAAGTGGGGATTCAATTGATAACTTTTATGTTCATTTTATACTTTAGCACTTCTTTTCCCTATATTAATGTTAATTTATCTTTTTACTTTTCTTTTCCACGTTCTCCTTTGTCTTCTTTCGTCTTTTTCTGCCATTTTCCATCTAGTTTTTATGAATCCAACAACTTTACTAGATATCCATGCTTTTTGCTATTTGGATCGGTGGATGGATAGAGTAAATTATTTGGAATTTATCAACTCTTTTTTACTATATTAATTATGAGTTTGCGAAATTTATTAGTTTAATTTGTATTATTAATTAAAATATCTTTTAAAAGACAAGCCGGATGAATATATATGCATGTAAGGCTATCTCCAACCGAAGCAGACAATAGTCCCCTCTGCCTGCCTGATTGCTTGCTTGTCTGCCTTGCCAAGTCTGTAACTCTGTTGTCTATGACCGAACCAACAATCCAAAACATTTATTTCAATCTCAAAATTTCCTCACTTTCACTTAACAATAACAATAACAATAGCAACAACAACAACAACAAAATAATAATAAAAATAAGGCATTCATAAAAATAAAAACAAATAAAAAAACGAGTAAACATAATTCATGAAAAACAACAACAATTATTATTAATAAAAATATTAAGTCATAATTAATAAGTATAAAAAAGTTTTTATATATTTTTTACACATTTAAATCAATAACTTATAAAATTAAAACTAAAAAACAATATTAAAAATTGAGTAGATGTTCATAAGCTATAATAAAAGAAGTTTTTTTTTTTTTTTTTATCTTCGTTTTGATACCAAAATAACGATAAAAAGAAAATAAAAATAAAGAGACTTGTTTCTCATTTAAAAGTTCTATATACTAATTATACTCTTGAATATAAACATATTTTATGAAGTAACAACTAACAACTCCATTTTATATAATAAGTATGATGCTCTCACCAGTTACGTTGTTTAAAATTAAATATTTGAGCTCAACTTTTTTTTTTTTTTTATGCGTTAAGATTATATTGCAACAAAATTAAAGAAGTTCATACAAGAGGTAATCCATCACAAAAAACATAAAATAGGCAAAATAATAAAATCTATGAGTCATAAAAATAGTTAATATTAACGCCATTTCGAGGGACGGCTTTAAATCTCCATTTGAGCTCACCTTACACGTACAAAGAGAGACATGCAAATCTTAATGAACTACATTTTGCATAAATATTTCTACATCTTCGCATATGAAAAGATAAAATGTTATTAAAAAAAAAAAGGGTATCTATCTGAATTATTACTATTAGTAAGTGATAACTCCTAAGCACATAATTCTAGGTTCTACTTCTATATAAAGTATAAACCATTAGTTTTAGTTAAGTATATAAATTGGACCATGAAACAAACATGATGTCATTTTCATGTCAATCAAACCGCCATATTGAAAGGGTCTCTTCTCTTTTACTTGAAAAAATAAATTAAAGGAGATGCACGTAGTTGTTAAATCTTTTTCTTTTTAACATGCATGCACGCTTTTAAAAGAACCCCTCTAAAGCCAAAATTATGTGATCTCTCCTGTAACAAACATCTCTTATCTTATTTTTTCTTTCAAATTAGTTGTATAAAGCCATGATTAATTTGAGTGGACAAAAGTGGTGCTTTCAGCTTTCTAGATAATCATGCTGTGTGATATAATAAGAGCTTATCTTTTTTGGTAATTAATCTTCATATATTAGTTTTAATTACCTAAAATATAATGTATTACTAGTATATTCACTTCCCGAAAATCTAAATATATTTTACTAATTTTAAATTTACGTCCTTCGTTCTACGGTCACTTTTCCTCCAATTCCATGAAGTGCACCTAAAAGCGCAATACACACTACGATTTATAATACCCATACACTTCCAGTTTAGGACTTTTGGCAGCTTGCACCCTCGAAAATGGGTCTTTTGGCAGATTACACCCTTGAATTTAAATTTTGGCAGATTGCACCCTCGAAATACATAAGCTTTGGCAGGTTGCACCCTCTAAAATTTTCCGGCCAAATAATTCGGCGGAGAATCAAAATTCTAATGTTGGCAAGGGTATAATTGTCTTTTTAATTCAATTCCCTCCAAAAATTCAAATTTTGTGCCTAAATTTTTATTTTCTTACAACACATTTAAATCTTTCAACAATTTTTGCATAGTTCTTCATCAGCTCAAAAATTAATATTATTGCATTTAACATAAAAATGATTACCAAGACATAATAAACACATGTAAACACAATGAACTTATCAACCCACAAATAAGAAATAGCAACAGTATTCATATTAATCTAATAATCGAATTTCTTACCATAATACATAAATATAGTACTATGAAAGGAACAATGCCCGAAAATATGTGTGAATAACAAAAAAAAGACTAATAATCGATTTTCTTACCATAATGTGGAGCTTGACAACCCAAGGGAATGAGGAACTCATAATTTTCATCTTCTTCTACTCGCAATCTCAACCCCATTGATAAATACATGGTGTATAATACCTAATATTACATATAACTTCGATTTTATAGTACATGTGATGCAAAAATAGGGCAAAATTGAAGTGAGAATGTGATAAAGCCCTAATCGGTGTTGCTGGAGCAGGGTTTTTATATTTTTCTTTTATGAATTTAGATTAAATTAATGTGTAAATGGACAAATTAACCCCTAAACTACACATTTAGTTTAGTTGGCTTAATTTTTTGGCGGGTAATAATTTTCTTTGGAGGGAATTGAATTAAAAAGACAATTATACCCTTTCCAACATCGGAATTTTGATTTTCCGGCGAATTATTTGGCCGAAAAAATTTAGAGGGTGCAATCTGCCAAAACTTATGTATTTCGAGGGTGCAATTTGCTAAAATTTAAATTCGAGGGTGCAATCTGCCAAAAGGCCCATTTTCGAGGGTGCACTCTGCCAAAAGTCCTCCAGTTTATCAACCACCCAATCTTCCAAACCATTATCTCTCTCTACTCACACAGTCTATAATCCGACGGTGGCGATGGCCGTTCATGCGGCGGCGTCTTCCTTAATTACAAAAGTGCCCTCCGTGATTACATTTTCTTCCTCCGAAATTGCTTATTTCCCATCAACTGTTCACTCCAATACTGCCCTTCAATTGAAACTACTCAGTCGTATCACAGTAACAGCCCATTATCCCCACAATAAAAGGTTCATTAGCACTAAAGCTACTAAATCTGAATCGGAAGTGGACCCGCAGCTCGGCGTTGCAGTGTATAATCCTAAATCATATGAAGTTCTTGTATCAGATGCTGCCACTTCTCTTTTTTATGCTCTCCAAGAGGGGAAAAACCGTCTCGAAATTGAGTTCCCGTGCGTACATCTACCTCCTATGTTTCTCTTGTCAATTCTTTTTTTTTTGGGTGGGGGGGAATATGTTATGTTCTTAGTACTTGCATATTTTAATCTTTGGGGTACCAACCTGTGAATATTGCTTGCTTGCAATAGAGATTTTAAGGTATTGTTGACAGTTTAGGGTGGATTCAAGTGGGTTGTACGGTGTTTGCGAGTTCAAATGCTGTTTTGACAGTATTCGATTTTGTTTAGGAAATTATGTTGTTTGCTCCAAAATAGATATGATAGGGGGTAATCTACTCCTCGATACCATGGATCAAAATTTTGTTTTCTTGTTATGCTTGGTCAATATCTAGAAATTTTCAGGAACATCTGGAAAAATAACAACTAAATTAACATATTGAAATAGAAACTACTATATATTTTCCTTTTTTCTATTGAGTCAAAATCATACACTTTTGGATGTTTCCGGAGGAAATGCATGGAAATTAATCCATGCTCGATATTATGTTGTTACTCTATCCTTTTGCCCGTGGCTGAGGCTTTGTGTGGTTTTGAATAGTTGTAAAAATGGTTATTAGTGAACTACAGAATTACTTCAGGGCCTCGGGCTTTGGAGCGATTTGGAAATAAGTATTTCAAGAGCAGGGATCAATGATAATTCTTGATTTAAAGTGGCCATTTTGTATTATTTGTCTAACCAAAATAAAGAAATTGTAAGCCACTATATATTAGAGTAGTTTGCAATCCTCTCCAAATTTCTCGATCTAAATGAACTCTTAGTGTTTTCTACGAGAATCAGCTAATAAATAAAGACTGCAACGTCACAGCACTTGCATTCCTGTATGAACTTCCCTTGAAAACCATAAAGGTCCTTCTAGTCCGAATGCAACATTAAACTAGATTTAATGAGGGCATCAAACATAGGTCAAACTTTTTTCCATTTAAGGTCTCTTTCAGGGTCTTGGGTGAGTTTTCATTTGCTGTACTAACACGTAACCACCGCTTCTTTTGAAATGACGCTCTGCCGGGTGCATCACCAGCCCATTGCCTAGCAGTTATTCTTCTTACAAGGTATCTTCTTAGCTCCCAAGTATTTTGCTCTCAAGAAAAAGTCACTTCCACAGATTTGCTTTCTTACGTTCCCATTTGTTTTATTCCTTGATATGCGATGTATATTGTCAGAAAAAAATATTCCAAAGACTTGTTCTGTATTCCGTTACCTTTGAAATTACTTACCAAATTTTCTCAAAATTCGTCAAATGTGAAGGGATCATCTGATGAGTTCAGTGATGCAAACATTCAACTTGCATTGGCAGTTGTCAGAAAGCTACAGGAGAAACAAGAAACAAGAGCATGCATTGTGAGAAGATAACTAGTTTTCTTGCTTAGTCATGGGGATAAATCAATCTCAGTTTCAGGAGACATATTTAAATATTGTATTGCTCTTTTAGGTATTTCCTGATAAGCCAGAAAAACGCAGGGCATCTGATCTTTTAAAAACAGCTCTTGATTCGGTAACTAAATCCTCTTTGTAAAATGAGCATTTATGATTGTTTTGTTATCTTACTTTTGTTTATACCTAGAAATTCCCTTTTACGTTTAACCATCAAGAAAGGCATTTATCTATTGACATTGAAGTTGTGTAGAATGAAGTTTTGGCCTATTTAATACATAGGTGTATTTTTTGCCTAGTTTAAAAAACATGGAAGTTATCTCAAAAAAAATAAAAAGTAAATTTTGCATTTAATCTTGCTAAATATGGAGCATGTTAAGCATGAGAAGTTGCATGAGATTACTATACAAATAATAATCTTGAAGTAACTATTATAGTATTATCAGATATTGTCTTTAAATCAGCTCATTTCCTATTTTGTTCATCTGTACATAATAACATGAACTGCAGTTTCTTACCCTCTTTTTGTTGTGTATTGTAAGACTAATATCTTGAGAATTTTCCTTTGACTTGAGTTTCATTTAAAAATATGTAGATGTGCTAGTGCTAATATCATTGATAGGAGATGTGTCAAGTTAAGTTCAGACACGGTCAGTTAATGAATTTGTAGAATTGCATTTCGGTCCCAAAGAATTGGATCTTCATTAATTTGGCGCACTCTTTACAAATTTACCCTTTTGCGCCAATTTTTAAATATTTTGCACTTTGGTCCTTTCACCCCTTTTACATCTAATTTTTGCACTTGTGGACTCATAGAATAGAATAGACTATTTTGTACATTTGGTCCCTTCAGGTTTGCGCTCCTAGTAATTTTGTAAAAAGTGAGAGCAGAAGTGTTTAGTATTCATTCATGTGGGGCTAAAAATGCAATTTTGCTGGATTCTATGAACCTTTCATTAAATGCCTGAAGTTTTCAGATTGATGGTATTACTATTGGATCCTTGGATGATGTTCCTAGTGGCCCGGTCACAAGTTTCTTCAAATCTATAAGAAACACTTTAGATTTCGATTTTGAGGATGAAAATGAAGGTTGGTTCCTTAACACAGACATACATGCAAATTTTCATTTTCAATTGTTTTATGCAATAATCTTCTAAGATTTGAGCTTGACCATTTTATATATACTTAATCATAATACAGATCGTTGGCAATCAGACAAGCCACCTTCACTCTATATGTTCATCAATTGCAGTACACAAGATCTGGGTCTTATAGAGAAGTTTGTGGTATGATGTCTCATTTCATTCATGCAATGTCACCATTAAAATAATTTCAGTATACACTTATGTGAAATTAGTTTTCCTTTTTAATAACCTTAACCCTGATTCTACTGTGTTCCTTAATTAACTATCCTTGGATATGCAGGAAAAATTTGCTTCTTCCACCCCAACTGTTCTCTTTAACTTGGAACTCGACACATTGCGGTATGTGAAAAGCTTCCTTGAATCTGATGGACCATTGGATTTTATTATTTTCCACTCTGATAAACTTTAAAAATGCTTGCAGTGCTGATCTCGGTCTTTTAGGATTTCCCAGCAAAGACTTACATTACCGGTTTCTTTCTCAATTTACACCCGTATTTTATATTCGAATAAGAGATTACTCAAAGGTATACCCTATTATTAATTATCCTTTCTATCTTATATTTTCAGTTATTATGTATGCACTTTTAGCTACACGTGCATTTTAGCTCTATGATTTTTATTTCTTAATTGTGAAAGACAGTTGCAGTGGCACCTTATATAGTGAACTATAGTGGAGCATTATTCCGTCAATACCCTGGTGAGAAAATTCGAAACCATACCTTGAAATTGTTTCAATCGGCATCGAATAGGTAGACTGAAGAAACGAACAAATTGGAAAAAGACATAACTAACCCTATCGCCATCGTCTCATTTAAGGTCCTTGGCAGGTGATGTTGAAGCAAGGAGACGGTTCTTTTGCTTGTGTGGCAGAGAGTGCAACTCGATTCACTCTTGGTGAGGTAAATATGCATCTAATATTCTAATCCCACGACTCCATTTTATACTTTCTGCTGCTTTTATATCATTATAGCTACAACCATTCTTAGTTTGTTTTCTTTGATATGATAGACTAAGGAAGAACTGCTTAGGGTCCTCGGATTGCAGGAGGAAGAAGGAAGCTCACTTCAGTTCCTTAGAAGAGGCTACAAGGTTATGTTCTCCATATCCTATTCACATTTTAATTTTTATATGGGCGGTGTAATTTGGATCTCATCGTTTCAAAATGTATATTGAATAATAGTAAATCGGATTATGCAGAGTGCCACTTGGTGGGAAGAAGCAGTAGATACAGAACTATCTTCCGCATGGCGTAGTTGAACATCAAATCAGAACACAAATCAAGAAAACGATAGAAGAATTATGGACTCTGGACCATTTCACTTTACCCTCCAAATCGCCATCGTTAATTTTCTCATCAAAACAAATATTGTAACTATTTAGTTTATTCCCTTATGTCATATGATGGAGATTAAATGTGAAAGAATTCTTGGGGTGAAGTTGTAGAGATAATTTTGAACCTTCTTGGAAAGGGAACTAGAAAAGGTATACATACGACTGATTTCATAATTGAAACATAAAGCGCTATCTCGAAATGAAACAAATGCATGTCTGATTTGTAGTCCAAGTTTTCACCATCAACGCTCTTTTCAGAATAGACAGGAATTAGTAGAGTAAAAACAATTGGAGAAGGAAAAAGGAAAGCTACAAAACAGAAGAAAATTGAAAGAAGAAATAACAGGTTTATCCAAAAACTTGCTTCAAATTAACCCCCAAGTCCAAGTGCAAACCAAAAAGGCAGAAACACCCCCAAAACTAGCCCTACAAGTCCACTGCCACCCTGCGTGATAGTGCCATCAGAAGAATGCTCGACTGCCATGGAGGACCTTGGGGGCGAAGGGAGATGATGAACGAGAACAGAAACCTTCATTCCGTTGAAGCATCCCCCAGTGCCGCAGATGAAGTAGTACCTCATCGCCTTATTAAGCGGAATGAAATCTTTCCCACTGCTCCAATTCCCAGTCGCTCCCTCCGTCGTGCAGTTCTCGTACCCTGTCTTGTTCACTTCAAATACATTGTATTGCGTCTTTTGGTACCTAAATGCTACAATCATTGATTGATTAAAAATTTTGAAAGTTTTTTGTCGAAGACACGTAAATTAAATGTTTCTATTTTTCTAAATGTTAAACAGAAATTTTCAAGAAATTCGAACTAAAAGTCTAAAACTCTATTATATATATTTCACATGGAAATGGCTTAGTCTATCTCACCTTCTCAAAAGCTAAAGCTAGCTCAAGACCTTACAAGAAGAAATAATAATTAGTTTTGATGATTTTAGTCTCAATAATTAAAACATCAGAATCAATATTATAAGACGTATTAATTAATTAATGTTGCTCTTATTTTTATTTGGAATGTCACAAAAACAATATATATATATATGTTCACTTTCGAGAAAGTGATGGAGTGTATATATATATATTTATACACTAATAATAATACTCCTATAATTAATTAATTAATTAATTAAGAATATATAAGACGTACAGATGAAGTCGCCGACGTAGAAGGTATGGTTGTTGGCCCAGAGGGTGTAGTTGATGCCGGGGTTCCAGCCTTTGTTGGCGCCGACGATGTGGTCAGTGGCGGAAGCGGCGGAGAAGAGGACGAAGAGGACAGCTGCGGTGGTGAGGTGGAGGATAGGGGCTGATGAGTTGGACATTATTGGTTGGTTGGTTGACTGGTAGACTCTACCTCCATCTACTGGCCAATGGAAATGGATTACGTTTAAATAATAAGCCGTACGTTGTCATGTAACCGGATCCAAGAATGGGGTGGGTCATATATATGTTGGATAACTTTTTTTTTTTGATCACATATGTTGGATATATATAGTTGAAGTTTTTTCTTTTTTTTTTTTTTGAGAAAATAGTTGAAGTAAGTTTCACTAAAATTATTTATATACAAAAAAAAATTCGTTGAAAACACTTGGCATGCATAAATGTGAAACCAAGTGAGACAAATGTTTATTCCTTAAAAATAAAACAATCCTTTATTTGTTTCTCACTTATGATAGATATTACCATTCAAATTTACGAAAAAGGTCAAGTTCCGGCCATATGTAAAATACTAACCAGATTTTGAAATCAAAATGATTCAAATGGTCCCCAAATTAAAGATGAATCATGATCTCTTGCACCCCATTGGCGAAACCAAAGTACTAAAAATACTCAATCATATTATATATATGTCCCTATATATCCCAACACATCTCACCGTTACTTGGGAGTAATTTATTGACAAACAAATTAAAGTTGTTAAAATAGATGTACTAATTAACATGGAACATGTATTATTGGTATTTTAGTAGTGCAAGTGGAGTGGAGCAGATTTGGACATGAGAATGTGGTTTCATGCGTATTAAAAGTCACGCTCCCCGTTACATGCGTGCAATCAATCCTCTCTTTTATCTTTCATGGATCCCGTTAATTCCTATTAATTAATAGGAAAATTCTTCTGTAAATTGTATAACTAACTAAGACCGGGACTTTGTGAAACTGAGAAATTTTGGGCTCAAAAGTATAGGTAAGGATAGGGCCCAAATGTCTGTCGAATGTGTATTTGGAGTTACTTTAATTCACTAATGCTTTCCTTTTTGTGGGTATTAGAAAGAGAAAACAAAACAATTACACCAATAAGTTGGGATCTAAACGAGACAAGTAGTATCGAACGATATATTTATTAACTTGATTTGAATTTTATGTCGAGTTTGAAAATTGCGTATGAGTTATATGTTAAACGAACTAAGATGAAAATAGTTTTTATCAAACAAATTCGAATGAATATCGAATAGCATACAAGGAGCATCTAACTTCTATTTCCTACTAGGAATGGGAGACAAGAAAATGTGGGATTTTTTTGTATTTGCAAGCATGGAAAATGTAGGGTAATCATGATTTATATCTTTTTTTTAAGGAAAATCATTCATGTCAAATCTTCAATACATATTTTTCAGGAATATTTTATAGATACTATAAAGCACCACAAAACTGTGCTATTTTTTTCAATGATAATTTTGTTTGAAGTGATTTTTCCACCATTTGTTTTTCAATTCACACCCATTTTTCATGGAAACGTAATGCAGTATAGTTTATTCCACAAAAAATGTGGGCAAGGAGAAAAGGAGCCAACCCGTTAAACATGTCCAGACCATTATCGAATCGCATATTGCATTGAGAATCATTTTCCTCTTAACATTGTAACGTGCCATGACTAGTTAGATACATAAATCAATTACCAGGAATAACACAATATATTTTCAGCATATTGAAACATCACAAACTTGTCTAAATAGCGATTTTAGGTTGTTAGGTTTTGAAATTTGAGATTTTAGAATAGAAGTTCAAAGAAAATCAAGTGAGTGAGACTTAAGGGTGCGAAGATGGGACGAACATTCTGCAAATTGTGTCCTTTTCTTTTTGACAAAAAAATGGAGTTTCCCAGTTTGACCCAGTTTGAGGGCGTGACCTAGTCAGAATCTGTATCATATGAATCTTAAGGTATGTACCGTATCGTATACATTCATAAGATACATATCGTATCGGTAAGATTCAGGAGGTTGCTCAATACAACATGCGTTTCGTATCGTTCAACCTCCATATCGTTTCGTATCGTTAATCGTAAGATACTGATAACCATGGTCCATACCGTCCATAGCCCACCTTAATGAAGGCTTAGTAAAAGGTAATAATCATCAACATTATTCAGTCATCAAACAAACAACTAATTTTAAAAAAAAAAAAAAATTGTTTATAAAACAAACAATTAATGCAGAAACTAATTGATTATTTTTTTGTATAGAATGAGCATCAATGAGAGCCAGTCAATTCATTTACCACAATTTCTATTTGTTTGGTATTCAAAATAAATGGATGCCGACAGCATACCAAGGTTTTTTCGGCCACCAAAGCAACAGTAGTTTTATCCGTCTTCTACAATGGCATCAACCTTCTATACTTAAAAAACAACAAAAACGTACCAAAAATGACAACTCCACAAACCCCTGTGATTATTAGGACCCATTTGAATGCACCTGGGTCATCAAATATTGGTACCGCAAAATTCATGCCAAATATCCCAGCTACCACTCCAAATATGGTAACAACAAATGTTGCAGTAGTGAGTAACAACTCAAACTGTATAAGCTGGTTTCGAACATTATCCTGCATAGAGATATAATATCTGTTATAGCTTTTTGGTACCATGAAATGAACACGAGAAAAAGTATGTGTTAGGCGAAACAAAAAGCATGGGAGATTTGGTAATTATCAAAAACATTAGGAGGTATATCTGAAATTTCACCAAAACTCCGGGGATTTGTACCTGTGTAGGTAATTATCTAAACTTGTTTGAGTACATGGAAGTCAGCATTAGCAAGGATACAAGTTAATACACTAAGATTATTAGGTATTATAATTCTGCATTAGCTCTTTTCGATAAAATATAGCATGTCTGTTGAAACATATATTTATAACTCACCCTAAGAGAAACAACTTTTTCTAGGGAAGAAAAAAAAAGAGACTAATACCAGCTGAATGTTGATGAAGTCTTCTGTATCATCAATATACTCCTTCAGCTGAAATTATAAAGGAAACTTTTCAATAAGCTCAGTGCAAGGGGAATAAGAAAGAAAGAAATAGTATATATCACACCGAAGTCAATTTGTTGAGGGTGCTATCGATTACAACAAAGTAGGCTTCCAGCAACATCTCTAGCTCTTCTATATTATCTGTGACACTTTCGGAGCTCCTAACACTCTCATATCTACTCCTTGCTAAGCTCAAGCTTTTATCAAGCTTCCTGCTGTCCGGGGGCGAAGAAACAGGAGAAACGGGAGCAGAGATAGACAGTGCACCATCATTTGACCGGTATCCCATCAAAGATTGGTCACCATATAATGATGACTCCATGCGTCTTTTCTTCTCAGTAAGATACATTTCAGCCATGTCTCCATCATCATCCATTAGCTGCTCTATCTCATCCCTAACCTGGAAGATAACAGTAAAAGTATATTTGAAGCTATCAGATGGGAATCATGGGGGGCCAGAAAAGATGTATCTATTTATATACCTTTTGAACTCTCCGAGTTAATGCAACAAGTCTGCTTTTTAATCTACGAACTCGTTCTAAATTCAGTGTGCTGATCTTTGATGTAAGTTCATCCAACAGTGGATATGCCTCAATCTCTAATTCTGCTGCCTGATCAATTCAATGATTTATGTAAATAGACATTCAATCAGTTGATATACTCTGAAACTTTAATGACCACAATATATATTCATTTAGGAACAGGACTCTGTTCTAAGGTGATTTTCTGCATTATTTTTATGGTTGAATGGATGAAATGAACTCCACATTCTTATGAGTATCTTATCTCCTGATTACTATTGTTTCTTTCAGAGTAAAGAGTATAAAATCAGCTCTGTTTTACTAGCCTGATTCTACCTCAATATAGAGGAAGTCCCATCCGCATGATCAATTCAACATGAAAACTTCTGTTAAGTTAAATAAAAAGAGATACAATTGATAAAGCCAAATGAACCTTACAAGAAACAAGCATTTAATACATGTACCTGAGAATCAAGAAAAGTACAGGCAGCTTCCAAAGCAACTTCAAGAGCTCTGAACTCAAAGGGTAAATAATCAGGAGGAGGAGACGCGTTTCCGTACATATTGTCAAAACTTCTGTTGCGTCTTCTCCTGCTTAATTCTGGAACTTCGGACTGCCAAGATTCATTTACTCCTGCAGCTTGTAATCGTCTCTGGAGCTCCACTACATACTGCAGCACATAGCTATCAAGGGAGTTTAAAAGCAAAACTTCATCGGCATTGATGATGCATCGAATCTGCTCAAGATTCACCACAATAGCCTTCTCTCTACCAAGAATAGTTGAGGGGTAAACAAATAATGGGTCTAACAATCTTAGATCACGGGCAGGAAGATCACAACGTCGCATCATAGTGAACTTGTCGACCTCAATCACTTGAGAATTCCCATATGCGTCGACACGTATCCATGATCGAAGACCTTGCCCACGCTTTTTCAGGCCAGAAACATCTACTCCCTGAAATGGTAGCCGGCCCGAGGCAGACGGCCTATATGATGAATCCCTGAGATTTATAGCTGATGCAGGTCTTGGCGGGAGCAAACGTTCTTTGAGGTCTGCCATGTTAAAGACGTCCCACCACTACGGAAGATAAATTGCAGAAAATAGACGCATGCATGAGCACAGATGTAAAATAGTGTAACTACAAATTGCATAATGAAATATTATACCAAGGTCTATTATAAGAAGTATCACCAAAGCTCATATAGTGCGGTCGATTATTTCATGACATTGTAATACCCATTAATCCAAACTCGATAAGCATGATAATGAAACAACACCGGAGAATTCTAGATTACGCTAGTATTTCCAGACAAAAATTTTGATTTGGAAACTGTACTAATACCTCCAGTATTAATAACAGTGAGTACCTCCATTGCCATGATTCCAATAAAGCAGCAAACCCTGTTAGTCTCTCAATATGTCAAAGTTTCAACCATAAACCTCTTGTTACAACCGACAATGAACCTCATTGACACTCAACCAATTACAATTAAATCGCCTTGCGCCTAAAAAATAATTGTGGACGAATAACGAGCATTTCTTGTTGCATTTAATACAAATAAATGTAGTTTTAAGAAGCAAAACATAATCGAATGATTCAAATTAATAGGAATTTAATTTCTACATAAATTACTTCGAAGGGAAGAAAAGCTAGGGTTTCTCCATTCAAATATATGAATCTGTCCACTCAATGAAATCAAATATTAAGTCATATATATGAAATCAAATATTAAGTCATATATATATAGAGTGTGGTGGAAATAACAGATGAATAATAAGAGATGAAGAGATTGGATATCAGATGGTACCTGAAAAACGCTGAAGCAAAAACGACAGCGTTTAATGTGGATATTAGAAACCTGAGACTCTGGAGATCAGGTAGGTGGAAATCACTTCATCGAAAGAAAAAAAAAGAAAAATGAAAAAAAAAAGGTAGGTGGTAATCATAATGTGCTTTTTCAAACTGTAGGAATTGTACATAAGGAAACTGGATAGGAAAATATTAGTAAAAGATTGATTTAAAAATATTTGTATGTGGGATCTCGAAATTAAATTGATGCTCCATGAGAAAAAATTAAACAGAAATATTTTTCAAAACTAAATTGGATTTTTTAGGAAATAGCTTCTGTTTAAAATTTTCTTAATTTTGTAATAGAAACATTTCTAAATGAGACCAACGAAAACAAATAGGAATTTTGTTTTGTAGCCTTTCTTGGATAAACAAGTTGTAGGATAAGGTAATAGATTAAAAATTTGGACAAAAGTTGGATATAAAAAAAAAATTAAATCAACTTAAAAACGAAAATTTCAATTTCCAGAAAAGAAGAAAGTATTTTTATGCGTTCTTCTCGACATCTCCTTTCTTTATCATCAAAAACAAATATCTAGAATTATTTAACATTAAGTGCAAACTTAGGTTAATTTGAGTTCTCGAATAAAATTTTGGGAAATATTTGTTGATTTAGGTTTGAAATTCTTTAGTTAAAGGGTTGTGCATTCATTAGTTAAACCAGTCTCCTTTAATTTAGAGAAATTCATGACTTCTTTAGTCAAATATTCCTATTCATTCATCAAAAGCCCAGAAGACTCGACCCTTCTCTTCTAAATATTCAAATTCATAAAAAGAAGATAACATACATAAGGTAGTAATTTTCATTAATATGCTAGTACCAAATTACAAAGTACAATTGAGCTGGATTCAGGACATTGTCCTGCAATCTCATAACATCAACAACATATTTACAGGAAGGAAGGAACAGAGACAATATTGTTATTAGTTTCTATATACACAGCAGCAGCAGCAGCAACCTCAGCATCTTTAATTTCACAAAACTAGTTAAGATTAAGATGTGGGTTTTTTAATTTCAAGAACTGAACAATATACATCCAACACTTTTAGAATGTGATTATAATATCATGAAATTAGATGTATGGATTGATGTGAGAAGAGTAGTCTCGAATTCCAGCTCCTTCCCATCCCATCCATTCTTCCCACATGTCCCAATCTTGATCATTCATTCCCCTCATCTGTTCATCCGGATCGTAGTACTGCTCGAACGCGTTCGTTTCCGCTATGCTCGGTTCTCCTCTCAAGTTATCCATCACCATCTGTATCCCAAATTATAGAATTAATTCATCAAAATACTAAAGCAGCTCATCCTAAATCAAGCTTTTCTTTTCAATTGCATTCTTTCACTTTTCTTCATTTTTATTCATGTGTATCATCTATCATTAAGTAGAATCTCATCTTTAGAGGAAAGAAATAACAAAGTGGGAATCCAGTTTATGCTTGCACTACCATCATTTACAACATACTACTCATTTAATCAAACATTCTAAAAAGCTATAGGAAACATCATTACTTAATTTGCAATATAAAAGTACAAACCACCTAATAAAAATGACTTTAATTTTTACATATAAAAGAACAAACGTCAGAGTCATGAGGAGCACCACCTAGACTCAAATAATTGCACTAATTTACTATGTCACATCAATAATAACTAATGCATTGAACGCAATTACTAATACTTTATTATCATTATTACCATGAGATGCATCTATGTGTTTTAGCTCCACACGAAAGGTTAACTTCATTAATTCATTCATTCATTCATCAAGTAATAGAAAGGTTTAAATTTTATGTAGTATTAGTATTATTTTAAGGAGTTACTTACATCGTATGCTTCATTAATTTGGTGAAACTGGATGGTACAATTATTTCCTCTGCATACATCTGGATGGTACTGCAATTCAAATACGATCATTAGACAAATAAATGGCTAGCTAGGTAGGTCAAAAAGGGTAAAATCATTACATACAATTAAATAAATGCAGTCAAATAATTAGATCTATCAAAAAATCCATCTAAAGATAATGGATAAGATTTTAGTTTTTACCGGGAATAGGATATATTTCATGATTTAAATTTCATGTATCCAGTCAAGGATGGATCATACTACCAAAATTTAATGACCCAAACAATTCAATGTAAGAAACTATAAAACTATTCTATTCTTGAAAAGAAAAACCAATTTGATCCGATAACAAAGGAAAGGAGTATATCAATTGAAGAAGAAAGAAAAAAAGAGAAATTACCTGAAGAGCAAGCTGTCTAAATGCCTTTTTAACTTCAGATTCAGAGGCACCAGGATGAATCCTAAGAGTTTTGTAAGGATCACCCACAGCAGCAGAAGAAACGCATGAAACCTTGAATAATCCCTTCTTCTCCTTATTCCTCAAATTTCTTATTGATGAAGAAGAATCCTTCAACTGAAACCAAGACCCAGATGCAGAACCACAACCCACGACAGCAGACATTCTTTGAACACAACAAAAAAAATTCTTAAATCTCGAAAATGTAATGAAACCAAAGCGACCTATTTGAAAATTCAATTGAAATAATTTAATGGAAAGAAATTGTTGATGGTGTAGTGCTTTTTATAATACTAAGATTATTTACCCTCTGATTACAATAATTAATCAAAAGAACAATGAATTTGATTGGGGTTTGGTATGAGGTGACACTTTTTGGAATGCAATAAGAAAAGAAAAAAGATGAATTAATAAATATTCAATGAAGATGAACCACTGATAACGAATATATATAGTATTGATTGATTGTATGTATATATAAATGCGTGATTAAGGGTCCTTATCCAAAACTCAAAAGCCGAGGGGAGGGGGTGGGGGTGACGTGTGAGTGAATATTTTATTTTTAACGTATTTTGTGGCTGTACAAGGAAATTAAATTAAATTAAATGGGGGTCAGTCAGTCAGGGTTGACGATCTTATCCGTTCCTTGCCCTACATTTATGGTCCTACTCAGATTATCATAAAAAACCAATGTTTTTAAAATCGGACCGGACAGTGAACCGATAAGCCGACTGGTTAGTGGTTTTACTGGTCGAATCGGTCGGACCACTGGTCGAACCGGATGACGTAATAATAATGTAATAAATATATTTAATTTTAAAGTATATGTAATATGCATAAAATTTAAAAATTATCATACAATTGATTAAAAATATAAAAAAAAATTATAATATTCTACAATTAAATCATATAATATTTATCTAACTTATATCATAACGGTAATATGGTACTAATTTGTATGCTCATATAAATATAATATGATTATATTTCTTTTTAAAAATTTAAAAGTGTAAGTTAAAAATAAAACAAACTAAGATATTCATAAATCTTAAAATATGGTTATGTATAAAAAGTCTAATATTCAAAGTCTCACTTGCATATTATATCGATTTGACTATTTATCCTAAAAATAATATTGAAAAGAATATTTTATAGAATAAATTTTAATAAAAAACTATTATTTGAGTATTAATTTTCATTCATAATGTGTGAAATATTTATTTAAGTTAACTATCTAATTTATAAATAAATTTGGCTACAAGTTTCTATAATTTATAAATTTTAATTTGTACTAAAATTTCAAAAAAAATGGTGTAGCTTAAATGGTAAGGAAGTCATGTTTCATCCTAGAGGTTAGGTGTTCAAATCCCACCTTGTACAAGAATTTCTAATTTATTTTTAATATTAAAAAAATAAAAAAAATAAATAAATAAAAAGGAAATCAGAACCGGGTTGAACCGGTCCATACCGGTTCGCCGGTTCATCGGTTTTGGACCGGTTCAACCCGGTCCAAACTGGTTTTTGGAGTTGCTGGTTTTAAGGGGTAAACCGGACCTGGCCGACCTTCGGTTCGCTGTCGAACCGGTCGGACCGGCCGGTCCGGTCCGGTTTTAATAACATTGTAAAAAACTAGTAATCACTTTAATTGAAACGTTTTTTTTTTTTTTTTTTTGGTGGGAATCTTTTTGGCTTTTCGAGGGATATGCTATATCTTATACTATTATAAATTTACTTTCTTTTCCGTCCCTATGTTTTCTTAGTGCGACACATGTTGAGGAATTATGTAAAGGGTTTAACTAGGTTCAAAAATTGATTTGGCAGTTTCAGCGAAACTCTTCAAACTTAATTTAGGTAATGATTTTAGTGAAATATTAAAGATAGTAAAATATTAATAAAATATATCTAGTGGATTTAATGATTTGAATATGATTTAATTTGTGCTTTGATTGTTGGGAGTTTGGTTGATATAAATATGTGAAAAAAATATCAAATTAATAATTTTACATATTTTAAATAGATTTGGGCAATTCCTTTTTTTATAAAAGAAATGATTTAATGTACTTGAAATATGTAAAAACCCCAAAATTCCAACACATTTTAAAACTTCTAATATTGAAATTGAAATTTAAATCAAGAAAATTATTGAGGATTTAAGTTAGTTAATGAGTTTTCATTTGGAGACCTATTAATACACTTTATGAAAATATTGGGGTCAAATTGTGAATTTTCATAGTTAAGGAGTATTTTGTAAAATCTTATAAACTTAATTGTGAAAATAGCCTAAGGGTGACAAGTTTCTTAGCCTAAGGGTGACAAGTCTCTATGCCTAAATGAGTTGGCATCAAATTAGAGTGCCTTAGTGTCACTTATGTGGGTGTTATGGGTGACAAATCTCCATGCCTAAATGAGTTGGCAACAAATTAGAGTGCATTAGTGTCACTTATGTGGGTAAATTCATTGGATGTGGAACACTATTTATAGCATCTAATTGAGGAAAGAAAATTAGTTTAAACTTCCCTTCTCCAAATAACACAATTTTCGGCCCCTTACCCAGCAGCCTCAGTTTTTCTGTTGTTTCGAGACCATCAACGGTTGGATCATCCTAAAATTTTAACTAAGGGTTCTAAACACCTAGATGTACGTTTCCACCGTTCGGATCATCAATATCGCAACTAGAAAGGAAAAGAAGCCCCTGGAAGTTGGGGTAAACTTATGAGTGCTTGGTGATTTTTCGAAAATTCCCAAGAAAAAGAAAAAGGTGAGCGTGGTAGTTTGAATAACGAGGAGTTAATCTCGACTCGTCGTTATTTAAATGAGTTAAAGTTTAGTTATATTCTCCTTTGATAAACTTTTAATTAAGTAGTTGATAATTTTGTAACTTTAAAAAGGTTGGTAGTAAATTTCTATTACATGTAAGTTTTGGTGGTATACATGGTAAATGACGTGTGATTTAGAAGGGGCTGATTTTGCAAATTTAAGTTTGGAACGTGATGATAAGTTATTTGTTGATTGCTATTAGAATAATCCTATGTTGAATTGATATTTATCCGGGTGTAGTACTTTATCTCATCCGGATAAATTATTTGATTGCTATTGGAATAATTCGATGTTGAATTGATATTTATCCGGGTGTAGTACTTTATCTCATCCGGATAAATTATTTAATTGATATTGGAATAATTATGTGTTCTTGTTTTGGGCCCACTTGGCTTGCACGGTTATGTGATTAAGTTGAATAGCACGGGCTATTAACTCGATCATGAGCCCCTAGCCTGGCTCGTATATTCAAGAGACCGGGTCTTTGGATATACGTAGTCGTTTTTGATGCATTGACTAGTCATGCATAAGGTGGGTGTGTGTGTGTGTGGGGGGGGGGGGGGGGGGGGGAATATCAAGAGGTGTGATTGGAGGAAATTATGAGGCGTGTTTGGGAAAGCAAGCTTTGGAAGACTACAGACACCGAGACGTATCCTTTTATACTGTGCAATAATATTTATTTCATTTTCTTTAATTGGTAATTTTTGCTCTTTTCATAGAAATTATTCGAATCACGCACACCCACCTCACTAAGCTGCATGTCAACTTACGGAATGTGTTTCATTGATTTTTCAGATTTTCGGATAGCATAGGAGCCATGAGGATTTTCGTCGTCAGAAAACTAGAATTTTGAAGCTCATAAATATGTAAATTAGCTACTAGTAACCTATATTTTGTAAAATATCCACTTGTTTAAATTTACTAAGTTTATATTAAATATTGGTTAGGAAATTTTTAGCCGGGGCGTTACAAAATAGATAAATAATTGTTAGAAAATACTTTCTTTAAGTAATTGTTGTGTCTTGTCTTAAAAGTTTGGGGTTTCGTTTTAAATATAAAGAGTACAAGGATGAAAACACAATTTGGAGTAAAAGTGAGCAGATAGAGTGATGTGGCGTCAAATCAAGCTGTGTATGTGTTTCACTATCATCCAATAAAATACTATTCTTAGAAGTATTTAATTTAATATTTCTTCATACAGTGGGCGAGAACAGTAATAAAGGCCATTCACTGGCTCCGGTTTTGGATAAAAAGCTGTGCCGAACTGAACACTTGGCGACCATGCACCTCCTTCCTATTCACAAATCATATTGACATATTTTTCTATCTTTTCCGAAAATTTATTTTATTAGATTTATATAAACTGAAAAATTCTTTACTACTATCATAGATCATGTGATTAAGAATTTACCATACTGTCGATTTTGAAAAAATGACATTATCAAAATTGATGATATAGTCAATTGATGATATAGACTTGATCTATTTAAAAGAAATTTTATATAAACTAGTCATTCTTAGCACTATATACAATATTTTTTAAGCATTTAGAGCATATTTGTTTGGTGTTTGGAAAAGTAGTTTGGTAGAGTAGTGGATATTTGTGAAATAATCTCAATTTACGTAATGTTATTTGTTTAGATTTTGAGAGAGTGGTTTGAGAAATAAAGTAGGTGTACGTTATTTTTTGAAGAGTTAGATTGTAGGTGTAAGATGTGTAAGACTTTATGTCAAATTCTTTGTTATGTGAGACAAATTGTGTAAGATATATGTTACTTTATGTCAAATCAGAGTAGACTTTGTATAGGTTTTGACCTTTTGTTTAGAAATAAGAAAATTATTGTTTGTTTGACTTTTGAGAGAGTAGTTTGAGAAAATTGAGGAATAAATATTTTATTTCAAAAAGTAAAAATCATGTTTGTTTGACATTTTTCAAACACAAAAAAGTTTTGGGAAACGCCAAAGAAAAAGTGATTATAATTTTTATTACTCCAATAAATATAATGAGAGAAGCAAAAGACTTAAAAACCACATAATTAAATAACTTTAAATGCTAATGGTGAAATAAATAAATAAAATTGATGTTAATATATATTTTTATCTACTAAACTGTATATTTAATGCTTTGATCGAAAAGTGGTGTCTCCACTAGAATTCAAAGTTTGATGTTAATATATATAGTATGTAAAGTTAAAGTACATTTACCAGGAAATATAATTTATATATATATATATATATATATATATATATATATTATAATTTTTATATTCTATGGGTGGTAAAGTGCGACTCCGTTCATATGGATGGGCCACGGAAATATTCTCCATCTTATTTTAATTGGAACAATCAACTTTCTCCTCTAATTTTTTTTTTTAATTTTTTCTTTCTTTTTTCGAGTTCCCATTTAATCTTCTCATCTATTAAAAATAATTAAGACAATCATCTTAAGATACAAAGAGCTAGAATTTTACGAAATATTTCGTACAATTTTAATGATGTGGCTTTAACTTTTTATTTTTATTTTGTCACCCAATCTTTGAACGGTGTCGTACTTTACCATCCAAACCCTTAAACGTTTTCGGACTTTTCCACCCCAAACTTTGAATGTATATTTGCCTCTGACTAAAGTCACGATAGAATATTATGGCAGATTCCATCGACGAACATCTAAAGATATATGTGGGACATTTTTAATACCTGAGGAGATTAAACAAGAACTCGTAAATAATAAGATAAAGTGAAAAAAACATTAAAAAGTTACGAGGTGTAATTTTCCCCATCAAATATTACCCGTGAATCATCTTATGATCTTAAGAATACCGTGTGTAGATATTGGGATACAATGAGACTTCCGACAACTATGCTGAAAATCATTATTCTATTTTATTATGAGTACAGGAAATTCGATGAAAACTTCATGGCGATTTTATTGAGGTCTAGTAGCCCACATTCTGTCTCTTTTCTCTAATTATTAACAATGAAACTGGACGTGCATTCTATTTTTCCTTTTTCTTCTTTCGAAAATTGTTAGCTTTATTTTATCATTTTTGTATTTCTTGAATATAGAATTAAAAATGGTTGCTATCAAGAATAGACAATTATATTAATTTTAAATAACGGAATTTAAATGGAATCTCATGAATGCATTCAGATGAATAAGAATATTATGAGATATTTCACTTGTAGAATTTGGAACCAATTTTGGACATATTTAAAAGTGAGCTAAAAAAATTAGGAGGGCCAACTGTCTGTAAGACATCACATGGAAGTAGTTTAGTTGAGTTCGATCCTATTGATTTCTCTTTAAGATGGTGAATAATAAACATGAAAATACATAATAATAATAATAATAATAATAATAATAATAATAATAATAATAATAATAATAACTGTAGAGACTATAATGTTGTTAAAACTAATAATGTTACATCTTTATTATTTTTTCTTTTGAGAAATATGTTACATCTTTATTTAAAAAAAATTATTCTTCAACCTTAAACAATTTTTATAATTAAATGTACCTTCTATTATTAGTTAATTAAATTAAACAAGATGTTGTTAAATTCATAATTAATTTTTTCAATATTTTTTTTTTTTTATTCATACATTTTTTTTAATTAATAAAAAAGAATAAAAATATAATAACCAAGACTGTGCTTAATAGCCCAGGGCACAATCCTGGACTGTCTCCTTATACCCTCCTGGCCCTAGGGCCATCTCCACCCGACCCATGAGTGGGTTAGAAATGACCTAACGCTATTGAAAGGGTTTTCATTCATACGCAACTTATCGTTAATTAGGTTGAAAATACTCTGAAATCTTCTAAGAGGTAAAATTGCAGAAAACGTCCCAAACTAATTACTGATTTTGGATTTTCGTCCCAAACTATTTAACTTGGCGAATTTCGTCCCGTAATTTAATATTTTTTTGGAATATCGTCCCAAACTAATTACTAATTTTGATTTTTCATCCCAAACTATATCAACTCGCCAAATTTCGTCCCATAATTTACCATTTTGTATGAATTTAGTCCCAATATTAAATTTCTAATTTAATTTAATGACGTTCAATCTTGTAATTAATTTGGGACGAACTCTGCAATATTATATAATTATTCATGTTAAAATTTACCATGTCATGATACTTAAGCAGCCATGTGATAATTCATCGGCAAATGCGCAATTTCGTCTTATAATTATGGTGGGACGGTATTCCAAAAAAATATTAAATTACAGGACGAAATTCGCCAAATTAAATAGTTTGGGACGAAAATCCAAAATCAGTGATTAGTTTGGGACGATTTTTGCAATTTTGCCCTTCTAAGAAGCTCTAAAATAACAAATATGTATATGAGGGATGTTAATTTGTATCCAAAAAAATAAAGCAACTATTTATGTATTTAGCTTCTCATATTGAATAGATATACACATTTTTATTTAAAACTTTGCCAAGACCTTTAACCCTCCCATATTACTGGTAGGGCTGTCAATGGGTCGGATTCTGGTCGGATCAGGCTCGTCCAGATCCGGCTCCATTTATATCGGATCGAATCCTGTCGGACTCGGATCTTGTTCGGATTGTGCTCGGATCTAGATTTTTTGAATCCAACGGATCTTGGTCGGATTTAGCCGGATATCGGATATTTTTCGGATCCAATAAATTTGTATTTAAAAAGTTAAATTAATAATTTTTTCCTAAAACAAGTTTATTATCTTTTCAATTTTATTTAATTTAGCTCACATTTTCAAAGTTTCTTTACTATATTCAAATTTGTAGAATGAATATATTGGTTTAAATAAATTTATAAACGAATTATAAATTACTATCTTCTTAAATTGACGTTGAAATATTATTAATGATATTTATTTCTATAAATCATTTTGTATATATATCTTTCTTTTTATTTGTTGTCGGATACGGATCTTTAATGGATCGGATCGACCTAAATCCATATTCGCTCCATGAGTTTCGGATTTCGGATCTTTATAATCGGACCAGGTCTATCGAATCTCTAATCGGACAATTATCCTAATAAATCGGATCGAATTCGGACGGATCCGGATTGAAATCCGCCCCATTGACAGCCCTAATTACTGGTTAATTGAAAATAAATCAAGAAAATTTGTTTATGGCCTTTATAGATGATTTGGGCTCAGTCTCACCGAGTACCAATTATACTAATTGACAGACCTCTGATCAAGTCTCGCCCCAGTTGAAACTGACCCAAAATCTAATCTAAAATATTCCAGAACATAAACAAACTTAGGTCCCATATATTCTCTCAACTCCCAGACCCTTGAAATTTACATCAAAATTTCATATAAATATCTCATTTTTCAAATCCAATAAAAATCATGGATTTCACAAGTAGCCTCTACTTTTTCTCCACATCCCAACATGCAAACTTCATACCAATCATATTTAAAAATTCAAAAGACATAAATCCAACATTCAATTTCAATATAACAATTTTTTTATTAACACGTAAGCAAGTTACATCCAGATAGTTACACTACTTGAACAAAATTGAAATATTATACAGGATATAAGTGCCTTTCAAGTTGCAGCAATTGACCACGAATTTGCAATGAATATAACACATATCAATAATCCATCGTTCTGTCTAGAAGCATTATTATTATTCTCTTTTACCCTTTATGCGCAGATACATTTCTAATTAAACTAAATGGAAGGAAAAGAGTGCGACAAAATCCAGTTAAATTCTTGAAAAAGGATATTTTCTACTGAAATTTTGATTTCGTAAATCATGTTATATAATAATAATAAGAACTCAAAATGATAATTAGTATAATTCAATTATAATATCCACCCCTCTTCACTATTTGTTTACTAGATCATCAAATATCAAATAAACATAGATGAGATACCATAAATATCATAGACTAGCCAACAAGTACTGAGTATTATTGTTTCATAATTTTTCGTAATAATAAATGTCTTTATGAGCAGCAGCTATGGATCAATCCAAACGTGACCTAGACCTGCCATAAGCTAACCCTATAGCCTTTTCAATCCAATCCACTTCTCCAATTTAAGATGCTAGATAGCAATATTCATAAACATGTTGAGGGCCACTTACAATTCATATGGGTGGGTTCATATAATTTTATTAAGAACATCAACCCTATGTCCAAAAACAATGTCATTTTACTTGGTTGAAATTTTGAAGTTCCAAAACTCAAGGGTAAATTGAAAATCATAATCTTTCATATCACATGAACCAAGTTTAATATTCTTTCAAAGTGGCAATGGTCCATGTTTCCATGTCATCATATTCTATCGTAATTGAAGTTAACCGATCATTAAACCTTGAATTATCGAAAGAAAACAAAGATTAACGAGTATCTGAAATAAGGCTAGACCAAATTACTGTACCGAGGACACAGACTGTTGCTCTAAGGATGGTTTTATGTCCAGTGGTTTTTTGAATTGCACCAGGATCATCGTCATGTTATCACAACCGTCCCCTCCAGATGCAGGAGCCAAACACCTATCGAGTACTCTTTCACACACCACAGACAGCCTTTTTTCCTGCATAGTTTTTCACAGCTCTCAGTATTTCCGTTCCAGAAATGTGTCGGAAGAATTTCAGGAGACATGGTAGAAAGTAGAAACTTACAGTATTCATATGTTCTTTTACTAAGTCAACAGCTTGTTGACTGGACAAGCAATCCCTAGTACAGGCAAACATAATGAATATGTAAATGCTACTCAAGAGATTTATCAAACAATTAGAATTACATGAATGGAAAAATAAGATAAAAAAACATAAATCACACCAACATTGAGTGCCAAATATTATTAAAGTTAGCTAATAAAGCCATGGCATATTCGGAAAGCACAGATATCTCTAAGGTGGAATCGATAACATCAGATAACTATCCTCCTTAAAGAATCAATTAAGATTATATATGCTCCCATAGTCACCTTCCAAAATTAAAGGATACTGGAGTATATTACAACATAAGACACAAGAAACAAATTTAGCAAACCACTAACAGTTACATGAAGCTTTTTGGCTAACCTATGATTGAACAATTAAAACTCATCACTCTATCGAATTATCATCTACTAGGCCAATTAACTAGTATGCACATGAAGCTAATAATCCGAAATTAACCTGACCAATTTATTAGGACCACACATCAGTTCTCCCGTTTTTTCTTTTTAGTTTCTTTTTTAATTTGCGGGAGTGAATGAAGTAAATAGCTCGCATCTCCCAAAATAATGTTTTAGATTTTAGAGTATGAAGGTAAATAACAAATTGAGAATGAAAATACCCTGCTCCTATATCTTAAGTTTTAATACTGTAATTAGCATTCCCACACAAAGCACTACTCTTCAAGAGAATACTCTCAAATTTCTACGTGAATGGAAAAACTATCAAAAGTAAACAACCAATTTGACAGGTCAGCTTAACGAACAAACTCACCATATCCCGTCACAGGCTATTATAAGAAAATCATCATCTTCAGTAAGCTCAACCTAGTTTACAACAGATAACAAAGAGAAATTCTGTCATTTTATACTGCAATAGCTGCTTAAAAATGAAAGGCTAAGTACACAAATTAAGACACATCATATTTCTTCAACTGGTCCAACTAATTATGTAGAAATGTAGTAGTACTAATTCCATAACAGGAGAGTTTAAGGATGAAACGTGAACTCAGTTTGTTCATAAAGTTTTGAAGGAGACAATCAAAGTGAACGTCAATCAAACTTAATATGCGAAGTAAAGGTTTCACATACAGTAACTATATCAGGGTTTGCAGTGACAATTTGCTTCTCAGCTGGCAGTGATTTATTTTGCTTCAGTTCCATATCACCTGAAAGATTTGATATGGTCATAATGAACAAAGAGAAATAATCCAACGGCTCTCGTTCCCACATCTAAATGCGTATCATCTGAGTGAACTACCTATTGCCCTCGACAAGTTCAGGCTCCCATTGACCCGTCCATATTGTACATATCCACCAGCTTCTAATATCCTATTCTTCTCAACATCAAGGTCCGGTTTGTGATCCTTGGACAAATCCTGAGCCTGCACAAAAGTTATGCCTCGAAAAGTTTTGCACACTTTACAGAGAAATAATGCCAAACACTACTTAAAGACTTCAACTGCCTCTTCAAAATCACAAGCAAACAGCACCCTTGAAACAAGGAAAAATATCTAAGATGTTTTGCAGAAAATATCAGAACTTCAACTAATTTTAATATCACAGTATTAAATTTTCCATCAACGCAATGATCACTTATTACTCAAACATAGATTCTAGCACATGATAACTTAATAATTCCTAATGAAAGTAAAATGAGTCACCTGTCCCTTCCGAGACATGATGCACCGAGAATCACCAGCATTTGCAACGATAAGAATATTATCTCGGATAATTGCAACACAAGCAGTGCATCCAGAATTTGGGCCTCTGTAGTGAATTCCCTGTATTCAGAAGATATTAAGAAAGCCCTGACTGCAATGTACTCTTAAATGAAATGATAAAATCGCAAACATGCAAGTTGTCAGTGATATTTTAGTTCAGGACAACCACATGAAGGCAACATAGTATCATGCTAGAAAAAGGATAGGTAATAACAAAAACAATACATGATCGTGCTACATATGGACTAGGAAATTTATTAAAAAAAAAAAAAAAAAAAGGAGAAAAGGACTGAAATATAAAATTTTAAATAGTAAAGCTATCTTATTTTGGACAAGCTACAACATCATCATATCCACACTAAGCACAGTAAGGCATAAACATACATATATTCATGAATAAAGAATCAGCTGATGTATTCCATTATATTAGAACTCAAATTATATCAAAGGCAACATTGAATCTGGTTAAAACCCAAAAAAGGACTATAATATCAATGATTTAAATTACTCCTATTTCTGGGGACTTTTAATAAGTCAAGAACAAATCTACATGATGTTAGTTTTAGGTCCCGTACATGAAAAACAATTCTTTCTACCAGGTTAATTTCATATGAGACGACGAGTAGAACCAAATATGTTTTTATAGTTTTTCAGAAATGGGTTGCACGTAGTATATTAAAATACAACAACTACAGACTTATGGTGAAAGAAGGACAGAGAACGATAGGGTTTCTCTAGCTTTTGGCATAGATGGCCTCCAATCAGAACTAGAGTGTAGCTGTAAGACAGACAACTTACACTCTTTAAAAAGCCCCCCAAAACAACTTTTTTTGTTAAAATCTAACTTAAAAGGCGCACTAAGAGAGACTTCTTCTCTGTTTCTAGCTTAAGGAGAATTTAGCTGAAAAATTTGCTATTTATTTTCCCTAATATTTACCAGATCCAAAATGTTAATCTTTGCAAAAGTGCTTGCATATTAATAGTTCAACAAAATTTCTCATATTTACAGTTTTGATTCTGCGATTTCATTTTTCACTATGGAAATATCACAGAAATCAGATACGTGCTTTTCCCAGCACGGATAGAGGGCCGCACCAGGTACGCTTGTGTACCACAAAACTAATGCCAGTCGAAAAATTTCGTCATATAGGTATTTCTGATTAGTGAATGCTAAGTTGAGACTAATAAACTAATGAGCCAACACCTCAGAAGGCCAGTTGTCTGTTAGTCCATTATCTTCGTCACTCCCAGATAAGCCTTCTGATTGGTCCACTTTGCCCCTTAATAATGCCAACTCTTTCTGTCCAGTTTTTCCACACATCATTTCATCCATTCTGCAGCAGAGAAGAGAAGAATTATATTAAAATCTTGCATACATATCAAAGATAGAATTAGAAAGGTGGCAAATAATTTGTACTCCCGTGAAAAATAAATGCTGCCAATGTAAATTGGATTGCATGACCACTACATCGGTCATTTTCTTCCATTATTATATGAAATATGTCCTCGCTTAAACTCACTACTATTTTCGGGATATGATGACCAATTTTCATATTCCTGTCCAGAACCATAGTGTCGAAAAGAGAGACAACAATTAACAATTTTATGGGAAATTCATTTTACAATACAATTCTTACTGATCCAGACGAAAGACAAACCAGGCTTCAGGAGACCAGTCAGATAAGGAATATAAGAATAGGACGACATACTTACAATATAAATTAACAAATTAAAAGCACAAGGACAACCTGAGAAAAGATTTTTGAACAGAAGTCCCCAGATCACCGGCTCTGTAAGCTTCATGCTCAAGCACCTGTTTATGAAGGAACTTGGCACAAAATTTGGCAACTTCTTTACCTGCAACATACAAAGGACTCTCAGTTGTTTATAATAAATTATACCAACATGAAAAAGAGTTCCAAAATTCTAATAAACTTGAGTTGAACTGTAATACCCAAACTTAATGAACTTGAGCAGTAAACTCTTTCTTATCAACTGTACTTACAAGATGTTCATACTCAAGTTCTACTCATTGCAGAAACATTGGAACTACTTTCCCAAAGTTACTCCAGAACAACTAAAATCCCAGTATTTTAAACTTTGGGGAATCTGTTCCTTCGTTCATAAAATTGAAAACTAATGCATTGCAGATCTCATACCCTTCTTTGGTCCCTCAAGATCCTACATTCTCTCTTGACAAAGAATAATGTCCTAAGAAAGATGGCCTTGACTTGGATATATATTTCAATTAGTATTTTGTTAGAAAGAATTCCCTTGATCTTCAGAACTCATAAGAAGAGTCGAAATCCAGATCAACCTTAGACGACCTGTTACTTCTCTAGATGAAGAACTGATTAAAACTTGAAGATCAATTAATAGTTAGATTGAGGCTCTTTTGAAAACTCATAAAAAGCCTAAGCCAATGGATCAAAGGAACTTATATGAATTTGGAGAACACTGAAACTGAGAGAGAGGAGGTTATTGAAGCAGTGTTTACCCCCATGGCCATCATAAACACCAAAGAAAGAGGTGGAACCATCCAAATTGGTGTAAGCAGCATGCTGTAGAATACATCAAGTCAATGCAGCCGAAGAAATAAAAATGAGATGGTAACAATTAAGATTGCTTAAATATGACATACAGATCGAAAGAAAAAAGTACCTCCCTGAAACCCTAATATATTAAGCCTATTTTATCATTTTAAATCTCGTGAAAAAACGTGTTCAACTGACATGGAATTAAATAATTGAATAGAATATGAATTATTACACACTTCCCAAATGAGAACCACCTAAAATCAAGTCTCCACTCTCTGGGGGTTATATCACTAGTCAACTATTCAACAGAAGAAATTTGAGATGAAACTATTCAATTACCCAAGTACTACAAGAAAGACATGCAATTTCCATCATGACAGTTTTCATTAATATAATCAGCATCTGACCTAGTTTTCTTAGAAGTCATCACTTGATGAGCTATTTCAATGCTATAAATTAATGTAAAAATGCACAGTTTCAGCACTTCAAGTCATTGCATCTTTACTTATCCATATTAGCTCACATTACACCCTCAGGTATTACTCTTCTATAGCTAAATGGTTTGTTTTGTGAAGTTGTGATACATTCAAGAGGGAGAAAGAAGACCAGGGGGGGGGGGGTCATTCCATGGTATGGAACCACAAAAAACAGTTAGTAATGTGTATAGCACATCCTGCCTGGGAGTATCTAGATGATGAGGGTATACCAACACATACATCTAGAAAAAAATCAGTCTAACATGCCATATGCTCTATATATTATAAAAAAATCAGAATGCTTGTCATAAAAATATCAATTTCGATATAAAGAAAAGTACCTGCACGAATGAAGCTCTCATACAAATTATATAACATAACAAGTAGTTGAAGCAAACACACACAAAAAAAAAATTGTTTATACGAGTGAAGAAGATTGACAACTAGAAAAAAAGGTTGGGAAGTTTGAAATAGATCTGACATGCCATATGCTCTATATATTATGAAAAAATCAGAATGCTTGTCATATGAAAAGAACTTAAATCAAAATACTTAATAGCATGGCGATATATTTTTACAAAACTTCTACCCCGAGCACACGCAATCGAACTTTAGACAGTCAAGTGAAATCCAATCCACGAAATAATTTGATCTATGGACAGCGTCACTGTGGTAAAGGTCAAGAAGGAACAGATTTGGATATATTATCAAAATGGTTAGCTCCATCCATCAACCTTTTACATCCAAAGCCAGAGGATTCGACATATTGGTATGAATATTTGAAAAAATGTTATTTTTTCCGTCAGTATAGCTTTTTTTGGAATACTTTTAGCAGGCATAATGAGTATAAGGCCCTCAAACAATATCTTTTCGTCCTATGAACTTTAAGGTGTATGAAGCTTCATATTTGAGTTTTTAAGCCGAACGAGAGAGACTTCATTTAACTTAAATATCAATTTGATATAAAGAAAAGTACCTGCACGAAAGAAGCTCTCATACAAATTATATAACATAACAAGTAGTTGAAGCGCACACACAAAAAAAAAAAAATTGTTTATACGAGTGAAGAAGATTGACAACTAGAAAAAAGGTTGGGAAGTTTGAAATAGATTATTTACAGCATCTTCCATTGATGATCGCCACCCCTGCATAGATGACAAGCCATATCTGAGCCTGCCATTTTCACCGTCCTCTGAGATCTTTTCAGTTCTGGGAGTGCTCAGATATACCCCCATGTTAAGCTGCAAGAACAGTACCCATGATTATGTTATTGAGCAAAATAAGACACCGTATGTTCTCATGCAATGGGATTAAAGTACCAATTATACATGTACAGGAATGTGTTCACTGTCCAAACAAGGGGACACTGCTGTAACACAGTGTTACTTCACTGTATTATATTGCAATGTGCAATACATATACTTCCAGATTTATTTCTAAAAATTATAAATTGCAAAAGTTTGAGTCCTTTGGAGACATAAACAACGGCTTCAGTTGTAGTCCTGGACTAAGCTCTATCATATTTTAGTTCGTTCATTTCTTCAAATCAATTACGTTCAGTTTGAGCTGCTTTACTCCTATGCAGCAATAAATAGGCTCTCTGAGGTCATAAAGTCCCACACCTTGATGAATCATTTTCTATTAAATACTTTCACCAAAAGTTCAAACTAAGGTAGGATCCATAAAATGATCACCCAATAACCCATTTTACCAAGAGATTAGCACTTCTTAAATTGGTTGCAGTGACCATTTCTTCGAGGACTTCGCCTTCACAAATGGGACATTTCATTGACCCAGTTTCCAGAATTGGGTTCACCATCTCATAACAAATGTGACACCAGTATCTGGAAGAGGCCTCTGTTTCATCCATTTTCTTATCCCTTGGGTTATATTTCTTCTTTCTCTGGTCAATGTAAAGAACAAATTAGAACCTTCAAGAAAAATTATTTTCTTTTGACATCAACGAAGTAATCATCCTTCGAGTTGGAGCACATTGACTCGGGATACAAATACAAAGGCCTGAACTAACAGAAATGAACTTAGAAAACGGATTGTTAGCTCTAATGTCGTAAAACAAAAATTAATAATTCAATTCCCCTCTTATCCTCACCATTAAGGATAACACATTGTTTATGGTAAATGGCTATAATCCAATAAATGAATTTTTTTCCAGACAGGGAATGAAGAATTAATTGTTGTTTAATCTGCCTCCATTTTAGCATATCATTCATTATCAGAGTCATTAAAACCTACAGATCCTCTTTCTGATATTCTACAAATGTCACCATTATGTTGAGCTGAAAAGTCTTAAATAGTAAATGAAAATGAGATTGTTGTTCGTCCATTAATCTCTAGCAACTTAGCAGTGTATTTACATGCATGCATGATGTATACATGTAAATATACACATACCAAAATCCTATTAAAACTTGAGTGCAGATAGCAAACTACCAAATGTGACCATGTTCTACATACTCCAGATTCAAACTTTAAAGTCAAAACACAAGAAAAACATTTCTATAATCAATTTATATGAGACAGCTGAGGACCATCAGAGCACCCTCGTAAGGTTGAAGGAAATATTTGTTGACAAAACCAGAACCTCCTATCAAGACGCTACAAATTTGATTAGATGTTAACATAAATATGTAATTTGCCTTGCCCAGTTTATATTTGGACTTGTATTTATTCAATCTATAATCGTTAAAGAGCTCATCAAACATTTTCCTGTAACAAGATCCCATGGAAGTAACACTAAAAGGGACCAAGACGAAAGAAATGCAGAAACGAATAATCATACCAAAAGCCTGGTGAAAAGGTGGTAGCACTCTAGTAGAACTTTGGTGCAAAGGGTCCAGCTAGCTATATGCTTCAACTTTATATCACAGTAAATAGGTTCAAAGGACTAATTCATCTATATCAGACAACCAATTATCTAGGAGAGAACAGCTAGTAATGAATAGGAATATCATAAATCATGAACATGTAAACAGGGCCGGCCTGAAATATTACGGGGCCCTAGGCGATATTTAAAATCGGGGCCCTCTTTTACAAATTAGCTGATACTTTTTAGATTCAATCATAATATATTTTTATGACATTTCATTCCTAAACTTTCTCTTAACAAAAGCAATATATATATTGAAAATTCAAGTATCATGAATTTAGTTATATAACAAATGCACACACATATAAATTGTTATGTATCATATGAATTAAAGCAGCATAAGAAAATTCAACCAATTACATTAAACTCCATAGACATCTTATATTATATACACAACACAAGCTTTTTTTTTCTCAAGGTCTGAATCCGTACACTTGAAAATTTCAAAATAACTTGGCTGAGCTTGCAAATTCATTCTTCATTGAATAGTTTTCTTTAGTTCAAATCCAAGCATTCTTGACAACTTAAAGTTTATCAATATGCTTATTTTCAAATAAATGGCTACAATATATAGAACATGGTTAAGAAGTTAGTATTCGGTAAGATAAAAGAAAGATAATATTTATTGAATTCAAATACTTTTAACTTTTTTTCTTTTGGGTAAATAGATTGAATATGAAAGTATAATATATCTGCTGACGCTACTATCTTAGGTAGGGCTGCGCAAATGGTAGATCCGAACAGTACCAAATTTCGTTATACCGGTTGGTTCGGTATTTTGAAATCTCTTACCGTTTGCCAAACAGAAAATTTCAGTTTGGTTCAGTAAATTACCGATTCAGTATGGTTCAATTTGATTCGGTACAAAAAAAACCGAAAAATTATTGAATCAAAAATAATTTGTCTTGAATACATATGTAAATAATAATATGCTTCCTACCACTCTAACCACTAACCATCCAATGAAGATGAATAGAAATTATAAAGAATACATCAGAGACCCCCTAGCCTCAGTCCCCTCTCCAGAAATTATTTTAGCATCATTCAAGTTTTGGGTTTTAATGCAATTAGAACCCAATTAATTAAGAGAAAATCAGAAAAAGAATAAAATTGGGCATTTAGAATTTGGACTGTACCTCTGTTAATTACAGACCTGGGCAAAGAGAGATGGTGGAGGCGCGATGGGGGTAGGTGATGCGGCGGCGCGGTGGGATTCAGAATTGAAGAAGAAGAAGATTTGGGTTTTGCTGGCAGTCCGCAGAAAAGAAGTGATCTTTACCTTTTAAGAATTGGGGAAAAAAAAAAAAAAAAAAAAGGGGGTACACCTATAGGTTGGGTTCGACAAGTTAAATCTACGGGCAATACAGAAAATCGAATTTTTTTAATAGCGATAAAGAAGTTCATTCCGTAAATTGAATCGCGATTTCAGTTTGGTACATGATTTACTGGATCATGCACAACACTAAGGGATTGTTGTCATTGTATTTAATATAACTTAGTTGCATTTAATATAACTTAATCATATCAATTTTTGATATCTTGTCTTACGCTATAGTTTTAAAATTTGCATAGTACAAAAAATCGAACTATTTGGTTGGATTATCAATCAGTTCAGTCCGCAAGACGTGTATGTAGCTTGAATATTCTTTATAATAAATTAATATTAAATATTGTAGGTTGATTCAAACTCGTTGAATCCAAGTTATATCAAATTCTAATTTATTAATGCAAAACAACAATATTATAATATTTTTTCCAAAATAATAAGTTACATCAAATTTTAATTTATTAATGCAAAAACAACAATATTATAATATTTTTTTCCCAAAATAATAAGGCAAAATAAAACAAAATCACTTGTACTATGAATTATCATATTCTTCCTCCATTTTATTCACTTTGAAGGATTGAAGACAGACTTTAAGAATTATAATAAATAGCCAATTTTTAAATAAAAGTCCCAAAATACCCTTTTAATCAAAAAATCATAGCATTAATAAGAAGGGTAAAATTGGTATAAAAAATTAATTCTACATTTAAATTCTAAAACGATAAATAAAAAAATCGGTTGGAGTAATCTTCATCATTTGACACCAATAATATGATTTAATCATTTCAACATAAATTAGATCAACGGATCTTACATAACAAACACAAGGAGAATTTCAATAGAATGTGTAATTTTAATCGAAAAATTAATTTGATAGATTAAATCTATTTTAATGTCACGTTAGGATCATTCTCCAACGCATCTTAACCAATACATGATGCATTAATGTTATTATAATATGATGCAGGTAAAGGGGGCAGACGGAGCAGAAATATATATTAGTCCACAAAGATATCCAGGACATTCTTTTTGTATATACATGGTTCTAGACAAAAATATATGAAAAGCCTCTAGAGCATCACTTTAGCCACTAGATCAAGTTGATTTTCACCGTCTGTTTAAGAATGTGGTTATATAAATATGGCATGATCTTATTTTAAAATTTTCATTCTTACATCATACTTGACCAAAACATAAAAAAATTCAGAGATACATTTACAATAACAAACAAAATAATTGAGGCCCCTCTATAGACGGGGCCCTAGGCGAGGGCCTAAATTGCCTAGCTATAGGGTCGGCCTTGCATGTAAAAAACCAGAACAATGTTGTCATAATTTCATCAAATTCCAAGTTTATTAACTAGTTTATAACATTAGGGGTGTGTAACTCAGATTATGATATCAAACCAAACTATCGGATTTAATTATTATTTATCATACTAGGAGAAGGCAACCAAAAAACGTATATATTCACCAAAAAATTCTGAATTCCAGAATGAACGCACATATCACAAATACGCCGCGCACACGCCAAATGAGTAAGAAATATATAATTATGCAGTTCAAAAACAGAAATCAAAGCCGCAATACAAAACGAAGTCATGGAAATAGAAACAATCATACATAGGAGAAAAGGGGGATTAAGATGGATTCAATTTAATTCGCAGATACATCAAGGAATGTGTAATGTGTTAGGGTTTTGTATACTATGTCGAATAAAAAGTTATTTTCAGTTTTTCATCAAAGAATAGTGATATACTATGTCGAATAAAAAGTTATTTTTAGTTTTTCATTGATTACAAAACTCGAAACCTAATTTGCACTGTCAACTGCATGTCAAGAATGAAAGAAAGCCCACTTACTGGAAACAGCCCAAGATTTAACCGATGAGATCACTAAATTTAGAATAGTTGGCCCAGATAAAAGCTCAAACCGAACTTTCAGACGAGGAAATTGAGAAGCCAGCAAAATTAGACAAATTTAATTATTGGTTATGCTTATTGATTTTTCATTTCTCAAAAAATTCGAACATGAATCCGTCACTTCGTAGGGTAAATTCATTTTATTAAATCAATTATCTGTTGATTCTATTGAATATTTATTTTTTGTCTATTTATGTATCACATGATTCTTCTAATTTACGATTGAGAATACTTTCATGTATTTTATTTTTCTTGATGTGACCTCAATTTGGATGGACTTTTTCATATAAAATTAATTTCGAATTTTATTCAATTTTACAATGAATTAATTATTTCATGTATATATAGATGGTGACAGGTTGAAGTTTATTAACAGGCCCAAAAATTGGTCCAAGTTTTCAAATATTTTTTTTTTTTAAATTTTTTAGGGGTGATCCAAGTTTTTAAAGTACTGTAAGGGTGAGTTTGGCCTGCTACATAATTGATTATCACATAATTCATTATGACAAAAGCAATTATAAAATAATTGATTATTCGAGAATTGATTAAGCGTTTGGATCCAATTTCAAAATTAATTTTCTATAATTGCTAATTCTAACAAAATTTACACAATTAACCTCACCTGTAACTCATTGCTTAACAAAATAAATTAGATTTGCATCAAATTAAAGATAAATAAAAGAATTAACCTTTTTAAAAATATTCCAAGTAAATATAACTTGAAAATGCATTAGAAAACAACTTGAAGAGGGGAAAAAAAGAATTATCTATGTATACAAAATTTAAAAATATCACAAAACTAACCAATGAAAAAAAAATTAATAAAATAAAATCCGTGCCCATTGAAGTGAAAGGCGGGGGCAACAGAGGACAAAAATAAAAACAATTTAATTATGGAAAGAGGATTATCCAGAAGTTGCTAAGGAGTGGCTTATCAGCAACGTGGGATTCCCACGTTTCAATTGACAATTGGAGAATTGCAAAAAGGCGGCCAAACGGTCATTATCGAGCTTTTAATTTGTAATCGCACATTTTCATAATTCTACGGCGCGGCCAAACGGGTCCTAAGTCTGTCATGTAATGATCAATTAAGTGTCAGCTGGTAAATTTAGTTAGTAGTTACAATCAAGGCGTCTGCATCTATTTTCAACGTGCCAGATGGGGAATTAATTAACAAGCAACCAAGAAAACGAAGTTATCATAGAACAAATCAAGTGCCTGATAGTTGCTTTTTCCTTTTTTTTTTTTTTTTTTTTTTTTTGTGTGTATAATTTCATCTTCGTGAATCTCATGTTTATTTTTTAGGTGTTTTTTCTTTAATCATGTCGCATAAAAATTAGGAATGATATTACTCATTTCCATCATGTGATTGATTGTTCTAAATTCATGGGTTGAAGATTTCGCTTGAATTGAGATTAACTTGCAAACTAATTTTAAGTGATTAGGTAATACTTTTCGTTGTATAAAAGAACATGCTTAGCCAACTAAATTAGCAACTTTCATTTGTCTATCAAATTCAGGGGTAAATACAAGAACCTCCATTCTATATATCTGGAGAATAATCATTTTTAAATTTATTCCGCTTTTGAAATCTCTTTTCTGCATTAACTCGACTGTTGTCGATTATGTCAGCATAAATACTTAATCTTCAATTTATCATTGATTTATCAGGGCTGATTAAGCATTTCTGAACATTAACAAAGCAACAAATTAAGCATCTAGTCATTATTTAATTATGCAAAATATTATAAAATTAAACAATGAAAAAAATACAAGCTAGATGCTGCCTTTAATTAAATTGGAAAACCATTATAAATAATTAATTGTGTAAAACTTTTCAGTCGAACACACATATTTTGTACAAGATTGGCCTTGTCATCTCCATTTCACAATTTAGTAGTATTTCCCATTTTTATACTAATTTTGACACCATCATATAAATTAAAAAGAAATGGACCCCCGCGGCTTTAAGTATCCTACCTGGCCAGGCCAGCAGCATTTAGTATTAATTAATTGTTGTTTATTACTGATTCTAAAAAAACAAAAATGTTATTATTACTACTTTATGCAGTAAACATTTGATTTTCCTACACACGACTTGCTGTTTAGTCCAAGACAATGCAGTAAGTACTATAATTAAACTAGTAATCTATCTAATGAGGATAATTACTAATTAGTCTATCACCATGTTTTATATATTGCTATTTACTCTTATCTAATCTAATCTAATCTAATACATATATATGTACATATATGAAGGGTAGGTTGATGCAGGAGTATATTAGGAGAATATCAAAGATCAAATCTTGTAGATTAATCTATTAGATATTTTTCTTTTAGATATTTTGTTTACTTAGAAGCCTATGAGATATTTTTCTTTTAGTTATTTCATTTTCCTTGAAATTTTAGTAATTATCTTGTTTCCTTTAAAAGTTTATCTATTTTCAGTGGTTATTTTATTTTAGCTATAAATGTAGTTGATTATTGATATTAAAAAAATAGAAGAGATTTTCCTCTCTCGGGTTGTTACCCATCTTGGGTTCATTTTTATGCATTTCCAATTTGTAGATTTATGATGAAAACTCGTCTGCAGAATAATCATTATTTTGCCCGGCACCAGTTGGCATCAGAGCCGCATTCTTTTCCTGGTAGCAAGGTTCATGGTCGGCATGGTTAGGTTCCGAAAGAAGAAGTCCAACACCATACGCGTTTCGCTACAATGGAGATGATTGAGGATCTACATAAACAGATGACAGATCTGACCCAGCGCTTGGCAGCGTCCGAAATTGGCGATCGTGAGGAGTCCGATCCAGATTCTGAAGCCGCACACCAAAACTCTTTTCATCAACATACCACACACAGAGGACAATTCAATCGAGTAGAACGTGATAGAGATCTAGGATTTCAAGTAGATCTACCAGAATTCGCAGGTACGTTACATACTGATGCTTTCATCGATTGGTTGAATGAAGAGGAGCGTATTTTTTAGTATAAGGAGGTTTCTGATCCAACTAGGGTTAAGTTAGTTGCAGTCAAACTCAAGGGTAGGGCTTCTGCTTGGTGGAAGCAGTTGCGTCGCACTCGTAAACGACAGGGCAAGGCTAAGATCACTGATTGGGAGAAGATGAAGAAGGTGATGAAGCTCTGATACCAACTGAAGCCGGGCAGAATAGTGATTATTCTGCAGGCAAGTTCCATCAGATAAATTTGCTACAAGAACACGAGAAGTAGACACCCATGAACCTTTGAGAGAACAAATCTCTTCTTTTCCAAAAACTCATGAAGATTACAACTCCTTTTATAAGACTCTAATCCTAGGTAACTGAAATGAAATAAAACTCTTAAGGAAACTGAATAACTCCTAGCTCCTATAGAAACTAAATCACAAAAAAAAAAAAAAAAAAAAGAAACTAAATAACTAACTAATAAAAATCATAATCCTAAAAAACTAATAAAAAGATAGATTGTCTTGGATGCTCCTACATCATAGGTGTTGATTCCAGTTGGGTATTTTGACTGAAATTCTATTTTCTAGAGTTCTGAATTTATTTTGTGAAAAACTTTAGATTGATTGAAATTATTATATGAAATTTATATTGTACATGTTATCATTTAGGTAATAATATCAATAATATGCATAAATCATGTCAATTAGTACTAATCATGTAATTACATACTCTCATTTATAGTTTCACCTAAAAAATAATGGAAAACTTTATTAATTCATAAAATTTCTACCCTAAATAAGCTTCAATTATAGAGATGCAAGAGTTATTGAGCTATAATATAAGGATGTTTCTTTTATATTCATCTCTTTTTTTTAATCCAAGAAATGATATTCTCTTTAGTTCTTCCATGCATGGAAGTCATGGTTTTATTTTTCTTCTTCATAACTATGACTTGAGAAGCTTTGAAGCTTGCGATTTTTCTATTCCTTTTTTTTAGTTCTTATGATTAAACAATGTTTTATATTTTAATTTCGTGTTTATTTGTATTTAATTGTTTTTGTTGTAGAAATAATTTTATGTTTTTTTGGTTTTATGATCATACGTGATAAGTTTTCGATTTTTCTGTCTTTTTTTTGTCATTTTTTATGATTATATTATCATGTTGTACAAGGTTTTTATATTTTAATTTAGTGTGTGTTTGTATATATTTTTTTATAGAAATAATTTAATATTTCTTTTCTTTTGTACAATTTTATGATCTTATGTGATAAAAACACACATATTTTAATATCTTTTATATTCTTTTCTACTCTATGTTTATTCAGTTAAATTTCATATATATATATATATATTTATTATTTATTAATTTTCGTACAAGATTTTAATGTTTTGGGTTTTTTAACTGTAATTTATTATTTCATTGTGGTTTTGTTTTTTTTAGTTTTCATTTTTTGATCTTGTGAGATAAGCAAATCGATCTGAATAATTTGTTACAAACTTTAAATAGTTTCAGTTGAACTTTTAATTTTTATATATTTTGTCATATATCATATGTTCCTTCCATAAGAAATTATAAATGTACTTTTGTTATTTTATTTATAATTTAAATCAAACAAAGTCTCTATGTTCATTCGGCCATAGCAAGCATGAATAAATTTGTTTGTAAAAATTAATTTTAATTATGCATGGCCACTTTCTCGGTCCAAATTTTGGTTAATTTCTATAATACTTATTGTTTGTTAAACGTGTTATGCTATCTCTTTTACTCTAATACAAAAATAGACCAAATAATTAATTGTAATGATGTGGTGCTCTCACAATGATGATGTGGTATATTCTCAACAACAAGATCTAGGAAAGTCTCCTAGACCATATCTAAGTAAGAATGTCCCGTCCTATAGTGCCTTTTATTTAAAGATAATATTTTTTCCCTTTTTTGTGTTGTCGAATCGTGCATAGCACGAGTTTTAGGCTATTTTTTTTTTTTATTGGAATGGTCTATAACAAGAAGGCCTCATTTCTATATTATTTTTTTTTTTTTAAATATCATTCCACATAAAATAAAAATTTAATATCCTTAGACCACTAACTCTAGTAACCTTTTTTTTTTTTCTTACTCTCGACAACTACTTAAGAAAAATATATTTCTAAACTTTTTACTTCAATACTATACATCAAATGTAAAAAGAGGAAAAATAGAATAGAGAGAGTCTCACTATTATTGTTGTTGTAGTTTACCAATAACAAAATTTTGGTCACTAAATAAATATTTATTTATCGTATGAAATAAATAAAAATGAAAAAAAAAATCAATTGAATTATAGACAACCTCAAATTAACAAGACAAGTCCCTTGAATCAAAAGCTTCAATTGTACAATCCAAAAAGGAACTGGACCCACTTTGCTTAGAACAAAGTTTACAAGACAGGTAATAATTAAAAAAAAAATAAAAATTAACAAGACAGGTGACCAGTTCTGTGACTTCCATAAGTAATGTTGGCCAACCCCCGCGAGTTTCCATGATAAAAAAATTGTAGTACTAATTTATAATTATTCTCATTTCTTTTTCTTAACTTTGAAAAATAGCCTTTTGACACAGTGACGTCAACTAATCTACTTAACGTAATTGAGTAAATTTTAAGATTATGTTATTTTTAGTATTGAAAGAGATATTTTTAAAAATCCTTGGGCATGTTTGTTTTGTGTTTGGAAAAGTAATTTGAGATAGTAGCAAATGTTTGTAAGATAATTTCGATTTACGTAATCTTGTTTGTTATAATTTTAAGAGAGTTATTTAAGAAATAAAGTAGGTGTATGTGTTTTCTTAAAAAAAAATTAGGTTGTAGATATAAGATATAGAGGACTTTATGACGTTTGTTATGTGAGATAAATTGGGGAAAATTTATGTTACTTTATGTCAAATCGAAATATAATTTGTATAAGTTTTGTTTAGAGATAATAAATTATTTTTTATTTGAAAATTAAGAAAATAATTTGAGAAATTTAAGAGATAAAAAAATTTATTTAAAAAAAAGATATATTTATTTGACATTCTCGAATATGAAATAATTTTGAAAAACACCTAGCAAACATGCTCCTTATTTGTCTAACTTCTCCAAAAACACTAAAACACTCTATAAAGAGTCATACAAATAGGCCTTATTTTCATGACAAGTAAAACTTCACAAAATATTTAGTTGGACGGACGGGCATCTTCCTAAAAAAAAGGAATAGATAGAGATTATTGAAAAATGAAAAAAAAAAAAAAAAAAAAAAAGAAAAGAGGTTTACTCCAATGTGACAGGAATCACAAACTTCATAGTATTTGCAGGTGTGACAGTGACACAACATTACTTGAAGTCTTATCTTCTTTTCAACAACCCCAAATGGACCCTCTCTCCGTCAACAAAATTGATTGTGCTGGCATCAAAATGCTTATGCATTGCATGCAAAATTTTAATTAATCAAATAAAAATTTTAATTATATAAAATATTGAGCCAACCTTGTTAACATGCAGTAATTAATTAAATATTTGAACTCATTGGTACGACATCTGATAATAAATGTCATTATATTTTGTTACTAAATTGCATACATCTCATTGATACTCATTCGTAATATTTGAATCTGAAATTGTATAGAATAGGTTAGACGGAGATAATGTTAGTTTAACCACCACAATTTTTCTAATAAATTTGACATACATTATAATTTTTGATAGTGAAATAACTTAGTTGATGTTATATCCTAAAGAAAAATAACTTAGTTGATGTTATCCTAAAGAAGAAGAAAAAAAACTTGGTGTTATAATTGCCACTAATTCATTGAGTACTAGCCATTAATTATTTGGTGATATATTTGGATAAAAAATTCAACAAATTGTTGGATTAATGGCATCAATCCCAACCAGATGAATGCCACTTGACCTATTCCACTTTTGTGAGCTAAGAGTTGGTGAGAGTGGCGTTGTATTTGGATTGTGCTTTATTGGTCAACATCTCACCAACTTCCTAAATTTAGGCCATTCCTTTTCCTCCTCTATTATCTCTCGAATTTCTATTTTCCACCCCATTAAATAGCAATAGTGCTTGTTACTTTTAATTTCTATTCTTTACTTTAGCAGTTGACTCAACAAGTGTGGATTATAAATTCTTAGGTCATCTCTAACAGCACTCTTAAATTTCAGCCTCTTATCTTAAAATATAATTAATGAACAGTGTTATACAATTTTATTTTTTACTTAGCACTCCAACAGCTAGTTTATATTTTAAGAGACTACTTTTTAACAACCATATTATTTCACTCAAATAGCTAGTTTATATTTAAACAAATAACTTTAATTATTATTTTATATAAATAATAATAATATTTTTATAATACTAATTGATTTTTATTTCATAATAGAAAAAATAGTTTTTTTTTAAAAAAAATATTAATTTTTAGTATTGACATTTAGCGATGCCCCAAAAATTATAATCAAAATATTATCACTCAATCATTGTGACAACGTTAATTATCGCTAAAGAGGTTCCACTATTTGTCAATAGTGACAAATTTTTTATAATGATATTCAAATTATAAAATTTTAATAGAGTTTGAGAATATAAACTTAGGTGGTAGTTTTTTATATTTTTCATTCGGTTTTGAATTGAATTTCACTCGAACAGATCCACAAGAAGCTTAAGGGCCTGTTTGTTTGGTGTTTGGAAAAGTAGTTTAAGAGAGTAGTAGATGTTTGTGAAATAATCTCGATTTGCGTAATGTTGTTTGTTTGAGTTTTGAGATAGTGGCTTGAGAAATAAAGTAGGTGTAGATTTTTTTAGAAAAGTTAGGTTGTAGGTGTAAGATGTGTAAGACTTTATATCAAATCATATTTGTTGTGAGATAACTTTTGTAAGAGATAGATTACTTTATGTCAAATGAGAGTAGAGTTTGTATAGATTTTGTTTAGAGATAAAAAAATTATTATTTATTAGGGTTTTGAGAGAGTAGTTTGAGAAAATTGAAAGATAAATTTATTTCAAAAAATAAAAAATATATTTGTTTAACATTTCTCAAACACAATTTTTTTTGGAAATTGCCAAACAAACAGGCCCTAAACTTCTCCCAAAAAATTCGAACAGATGGCCCAGTTGGTATTATTTGCGCGGTAGGTAAGTCCACCAACATTATATAATAATCCCCAACTTAATCTTTATTTTCTCTCAAATCAATCAACAACTCCACTCAACCTGACCGCCACCAATTTCCTCCGCTCCCTACTCCGTGCATCCAATTCCATTTATTTGCCGGTGAGATTTCAAAATTCAAATAAACAGAAAAAGAAATAAAATAATTATATTTATTTAATTACTCACTTGATTCTACACATTTATTTCTCGTATCAACTCTTTAGAAGATGTATCTGACTCATTTTATATATGTCTCTCCTCTAAATTAAATTACTTCCAGAAAGAGTTAGCAACAAATTAACAACCTCCAAAAAATGAAAATCAACGTGAAGGACTCGACGTTGGTCCGGCCATCGGCGGCGACGCCATCCGTCAGTCTCTGGAACTCCAACGTAGATTTGGTGGTCCCCAATTTCCACACCCCAAGCGTCTACTTCTACCGCCCCAACGGCGCCGCGAACTTTTTCGATGCGGCGGTGCTGAAGGCGGCGCTCGGCCGCGCTCTCGTGCCGTTTTATCCGATGGCGGGGAGGCTGAAGAGAGATGAAGATGGAAGGATTGAGATCGATTGCAACGCCGAGGGAGTGTTGTTTGTTGAGGCGGAATCCGATGGGATGGTGGATGATTACGGCGACTTTGCGCCGACGTTGGAGCTCCGGAGTCTTATTCCGGCGGTGGATTATTCGAAGGGGATTTCGGCGTACCCGCTTCTGGTATTGCAGGTGCGTTATTGGTTTAATTACTTGTTTCAGAATTTAATTTTCCATATTAGTTTTGAGTAAAAACTAAAAAGCATCCAAAAACAACCCATTAGTTACTGTTAATTAATAAAATTCCCCTATGTTATATTTTAAGTAGTTAACTGCACCCACATATATATAAAAATTGACTAAGGTGGGTCATTGCCAATTCTCAAATAAACATGAGGTTATTGTCAATTTTACAGTGGATTATAGCTAATTTTTAAGTGAAATTTCATAGGAAAAATAATAAATTAAAGTGTTATTGTCATTTTTCGTAATAATTGTGCAAAAAATAATTTGAACTCTATATGGGAAGTGGGTATCCGACTTTGAATTATTATTACAAGGGATTTTATTAAAAAAAAAATATTTCAAGATTTTTGTCAGTTAAAAATAACTAAGGGGTATCTTCGCATTTTATTCAAAGTTTTAGATGTGAATTTGGAGATGGAACGTGCACACTTGATAGATGCACTGCCGACCTGCATTTAAAACATAAGTCAAATTTAGTTGTCAGGAGAATATATTACTTTTTCTATCTCAAATTATTTGTCATTTTACATATTTTCACACATCAATAAGATATCTATTAAGTAGTCTCCGTTTTAGGAAAAAAAAAATTATAAATACACTTATTTTTTATTTATCTCATCATTAACTATTTACACATTATTCAAGTTTTACACTCTCTCTCTTACTTTTTCTCTTACATACCTAAAATAGGAATTTTTTGCACTTTGCACCCCCAAAACATGAAAAATAGACACTTTGCCCCCCAAAACTTAGATTTAGCACTTTGCACCCTCGAAATATGAAAAATACAACACTTTGCACCCTCTTATATTTTCAAGCAAAAACTCAAGGGCAAAATAGGTAATTCTATTGTAAATCTTTGGCACTTTGTCCCCCAAAAATAAAATTAGCACTAACACTCCCTAATTAAAAACAAATTAACAACTTGCACCCCCGAAACACAATAAACGGACACTTTGCACCCCAAAATACAAAATTAACAATTAACACCCTCAAATTAAAAAAAAAAAAAAAACTCAAACCCCTCATTTTTTCCGGCAAAGTTGACCATTAAGGTGAATTTTTTTAAGGCAAAATAGGTAATTATTTTTGGGTCTTTGATATGTTGAAGTAGATAATGGATCTTCGAGAAGTTTACTTGTTATTTATGGTTATATTGTTGAAAAGAAATATGGAGAGAGAAATGAGTATTCGAGTATTTATAATTATATTTTGCAAAATTTTAGTAAAAAAATGAATTACCTATTTTGCCTTAGATTTTTTTCACTCCGATAGTCAACTTTGACGAAAAAAAGAGGTGTTTAGGTTTTTTAATTATTTTGTGTTTTGGGGTGCAAAGTGTCCATTTATTGTGTTTCGGGGGTGGAAGTTGCTGATTTATTCTTAATTAGAGGGTGTTAAGTGCTAATTTTATTTTGGAGGTACAAAGTGCGAAATTCTCAAGTTTTGAGGGTGCAAAGTGTCAATACTATTGAATTACCTATTTTGCCCTTGAATTTTTGCTTGAAAATAAAAAAGGATGCAAAATACTGCATTTTTCATATCTCGAGGGTGCAAAGTGCCTATTTCCCATGTTTTGGGGGTGCAAAGTGCAAAAAACCCCCTAAAATATGTAAATTAATAGTATATTGAAATCCTAAAGTAATAAATAATTTGATACAAATTTTTTCTCTAAAACAAAAGATAATTTGGGACATAGAAAGTACATATACTATAAAACTTAGGATGAACTTAAGGAAAAGTTAATTTTATATAAGAAATTAATTTACGAAAAATGTTTCTTAACAAAAATTCATCTATCTATTCTTAAATTTGCAAGAATTTATCATATGGGTCGTAGTTGACCAAACGTCTTACAACTTAAAAAACAATTGAAATTGTGATTTGGAACGACTATGGAAAATTATAGTAGGACATACTTTTGAATTACATTATTAGAGGAGTGATCCGGGAAATTAGCCTTAATAAGATAAAGATATAGACATGTGAACCTGTTTTTGGTTCATATTAATAAGAATTAAATCTTTTTTTATATTCTACAAGAAATTATGCCACAATAATTTTTATGTATGATATAGGGCATATAAGCGTATCATTTAGATGACTTAACGGTTGTTTATGTCTTGACGGAAAAAGAAAATGTGCCGATGGAGTGAAATCATTGTATTAAAATATGTTTTTTTTTTTCTTCAGAAATTACAGTACCAAATGTATAAAGTAGGTGAAAGTTTAAAAAAAATACAATTTCCTCTTTTATTGACTTTTGTAAAAATACATGTCAATTAAGAATACTGACATAAATCTAATTTTGGTAGTCATTCTCTTTGCCACTTATGTTAGGCTAGGATGTAATTAATGTTTGACTTTATGTTGCATACCATTGTTGTATTAGAAAATTTAGGCTATGTTTTTATTACAAGTTTTCCTATCAAAAGTATTAATTTATGAAATAAATGTCATATCCAAATGTTAGAAATTGTGCTTTAAATTCTTATTTAAAATTTTCAAACTAAAATTAACAGAAATCAAGAAAATGTTGGGCTACAATTTTGTTTTAATTTTAGGAATTTATTTCTTGAAAACCTCAGCAAACATGCACTGTGATGGGGTATGCAGAACTTATATGACATCTGTTAGAAATAAACATTGTGGTGGGGTGTCTTCTATCTAACTTATCTACTATAAAAAGCATAGATGTATTTAATATTTCACCAGTAACCTAAAGACTGGGCAAACATAACACAAAACGTGTGATTATTTATTTAGTTATATCGGAATTAATTAAGTTATCAAAACCATAAATGTCTGAAGAAATAGTTGGCCTATATATGTTACCAATTTGTAAGTCATGGATCTAAGTGCTATGTCCATGTAACCAAAAAGCTTCAATACACTACCAAACAATTGCATCAGCAACTCATACAAGTAATCAATTAAAAATTAAGAAATAAATAATAAAAGGAAAGCCAATCAAATCATTGGATGGATTAAGTCAAACAAGTTCTTACATTGAATACCTTAGCCTTTTCTTTTAAATTTTTTGAACTTAGTTCCTCAATATTGAAAATTCTAGTTCATACATGATTTGTCTAATTTTGTACAGATTACAAATTTCAAATGTGGCGGGGTTTCCTTAGGCGTTGGAATGCAGCACCACGCAGCCGACGGATTCTCCGGTCTCCATTTCATCAACACATGGTCCGATATGGCCCGTGGGATCGACATCACGATCCCACCATTCATTGATCGGACGCTCCTCCGCGCCCGCGATCCACCTCAACCTCAATTCAAACACATTGAATACCAACCCCCTCCATCAATGAAAACTCCTCCTCAACAAAACTTCAACAAATCCGACACCTCCCCTGAAACTGCCGTGTCCATATTCAAGCTAACTCGCGAACAACTCAACACTTTAAAGGCCAAGTCCAAAGAAGACGGAAACACGGTCACTTACAGCTCTTACGAAATGCTAGCGGGTCACGTGTGGCGCTGCGCTTGCAAGGCCCGTGGGCTGCCCGAAGACCAAGACACGAAACTATACATAGCAACCGATGGACGGTCGAGACTCAGACCTGCACTCCCACAAGGCTACTTTGGTAATGTGATATTCACAGCCACTCCAGTGGCTATATCGGGTGATCTCGAGTCCAAACCCGTGTGGTATGCTGCGAGTAAAATACACGATGCTTTGGCTCGTATGGACAATGATTACTTGAGATCAGCTCTCGATTACTTGGAATTGCAGCCAGATTTAAAGGCGCTTGTTCGTGGAGCTCATACTTTTAAGTGTCCCAATCTTGGGATTACTAGTTGGGTGAGGCTGCCTATTCATGATGCGGATTTTGGGTGGGGTAGACCGATTTTCATGGGGCCAGGTGGGATTGCGTACGAAGGGCTAAGTTTTGTGTTGCCTAGTTCGACGAATGATATGAGCCTATCGGTTGCAATTTCTTTGCAAACAGAACATATGAAGCTTTTTGAGAAGATGCTTTATGACATTTGAGTTGTTATTGTACTTGTATGAACTAATTTGGGAGGAAAGTTTAAGAATTTATGTTTTGGGATATGCTAAAACACTGTTTCTCCTTATGATAATGTTTATGCTCAGAACATATTTGGTCATCTTTGCCTCTAGCAATATTTCTGAAAATGCCAAATTTTAGTCATCTCATGTATGAGGAATATGATGGATGCAACTTCTCAATATGTGAATTTTTTTTTTTTTTTATGTTCTCATTAGTTCCAAATCTAGTTTATTAGGAACTATGATCATCGATCAGTGATGTTGAAATTTAGATTACAAATAAAGAAACTAGAGACATTTCACAGCCAGATCAACAAATTAACACATACAATCTGAAGTAGAAAATCGAATGTTTAGGCAAAATGAAAGGGAAGAACGAGGACAATAAAGAAGGTGAGAACAACAATGGTGGATGAGATAAAGAAAGAAGGCCTACACAATACTATTGCAGCACCCTTTTGGGCTGGGCGGCGATGAACTACGTTTCCGCCACCATAGGCTCCTATTCCTTTCTGCCTCTTCTCTGTGCTGATGATTTCCGAAAGTTCTCTTTGTGTCTGCAAATTCACAACTGGGAGACCTGAATACACCAACTGGGAAAATTGAATATGAAATATATATATATATGATTGAAGAATGAATTAAAGTAATGATTGTTACCATCTGTTAGGTTGAAGGAAATCCTGAGATCTCTGGTCCTAATAATCATCTGAGGGTGGTAAAGAGTAAAGGCAGGAGTGAATTGAGTGGCAATTAAGCAGATGCAAAGCAATGCAAGTGAAGACATTTTTGAGTTTCTATGTGGGATGGAGGAGAATGAATGAATGATTGATTGATTGATTGCAATTTGAAAAGTATATATGTTTGTTCTATATTCTTGAATGACTGAATGTATGTATGTTTGCTTTTATATAGGAAAAGTTGGGTCGTTTATCATTTATTCGAATATGTACCATAGCGACAGAAAAGATTTGGCAAAAAGTGGCTTTGAACTTGGTCCCAATCCAATCCAATCCAATTTACTTTGGACTAACTAATATTCTCATGAAACCAAAACTTGAGCTTGAGGTGAGAGAATTCAAGGAGCTGAATTGATCAATACAATTTCAATTTCCTGTTTGAATTTTGTTCATATCAAGTCATACTTGAAAAGCATTTGATGTTCAATATCCGAGTAACTTGATATTTTTAAATTTAAGGAAAACTTGTGTTGGTCCGACTCAACTCGAATTTCTTATGGACCCTTGCAACAAAAAAATACAAAATACAAAGATATGAAATATTACAATATATGTGATAAATTAATACTTCATATAAATTCTTTAATACTTCATATTGTTTGAGTTTGTCAGCATATTTAGATATCTAGTCAAAATATTCCATTGCCAGATAGTAATGTTTCTGAAAATAAAAAGTGTTATAACTTGTGGAGGAGAGCTGGAATCTTTAATCTTTTATGGCCCCAGAAAGCTGGAAAACATGGTCCCATATAAATTTGATTATATGGAGCTGCAGGAAACTAATATATGGGTAAACACCACTTTTGGTCCCTTTTATCATTAACTTTTTACAGAGTGGTCCCTCTTATGTTTTTTTTCCCACTTTAGTCCCTACTATGAATTATTTGTTTCACTTTAGTCCTTATCAAGTGGTCCAAGACGATTCCGATAACATATGATATGCTCATGAGGGCAATTTTGTCATTTCAAGTAAACTAACATGGATATTTTCGTCTTTCTAATTATTTAAAAAAAAAACTAAATTTCCAAACTAGGCTTTCATTCCAATCGAACTTAATCGTACATTTCGTTCCAAACTAAAGTTTTTTCCTAAAATCTTTTTCAAACACCAAAATTGCTCACCAATTAAACAATATCTCAAATAGTCTCAATAGTGAACGGACGAAAATGCCCTAAAAAATAATCATATGCATGTTACGTATTATCGGAACCACCTGATAAGGACTAAAGTGAAACAAATAATTCATGGCATCTTTAATTACTGACTGATTACGTGAAGCATTTAGAAGAATATGATGCCTCCACTTTGCTTTTCTTTTGATAGAATTAATTATTAATACACAACATATATAGGTTGATTATGGCATTAATCCTTATCAAATATTAGATGTTATTATTATGAAATATAATATGTAACTAGGTTATTTCACAAAATACTCTTGGTGGAAAATCTTGGATACCCAGAATGTGATTATGGCCGGGTGGGTAACTTTTGGAGGATAGTGAGAATGTTTTGCCTGTTGTGGATATTGGTGCAATTGTTTTCATTAGTCAAAATAATATTTAAATTATTTTAAAGTATAATGAAAAAAGTAATTAACTAAATTTCATTTATACTTTTGTCAAACAATAAGGTCACCCTTATTAAAACTAAATTTAAAGTTTTTAAAAAACAATTACTAATATGTTTATTTGTAACACTCCATTTGGAGGAGTGTCAATAGCAAGTTACCACGTATGTTATTCTTAAAAGACAATGTACTTCTAAGATAAATTAAATTTTCTATTATTACATATTCATGAACGAATCAGAAAGGGGTAAGGTGACCATTAAAAAATATCACTGAGAATAAAGTGACTATTATAGTTTTCCATATAGTTAAATCGAATGAAGTAGGTTATGAAGGAATTATTTTGAGTACATCAAAATAAATTTCACTTACAATTTTGAGTACGTGTTCGTCACCCCATTGAGAAAGGATATATGTTGAATATTTATTAGTATTATTTTTCACAGGAAGTAACCTACATATAATTAAATATCACATGGTAAGACCAACTCCAAGAGGCCATTTAAAACTCAAATTATAAGAAAAATTTTAAGAATCCTTAAAATGTGTTGCTCTAAGAGACCATTTATAATTTAAAGACCTCTTATATTTTTAAGTTTGGACTCTCATATTTGAGAGTCCAAACTCAAAATTTATCCTTGCCAAAGTTGTACTTTCCCTTAACACAAAAAGTCACCTCCTCCAAATAATTTACTTCCTCCAACTCCAAATTCCCCAACCAACAAAATTAAATCAAAATAAATGAAGAATGCAAATACAAATTTACCTCTATAAAATTAATCTTTACCACAATAATTTTACTACATCCAAAAAGTAAAGAATAATTTTTACAAATCTGAAAATTAAGAAATCAAGGTTTGTCAAATAATTAAAAGAAGGTATTTTTTTTCAAGTTAATGCAAAAACAGAGACAAACACGACCTTAAATATTTTTCCCAAAATAAAAAAAAATACAATTTGTTCAAAATGAATTTATGAGATAATAATATTTTTAATTTTTCAAATTATTATATATTATATCATTATTATTTCTATATTAATAAATATTAAAAGTAGTTTGTTAAAATATAAATGAATTGTTGGAGTGATGTGATGTGATTGTTTAAAAGTGAACTCTTAAAATATAAACTAGCTGTTGGAGTGCAGAGTAAAAAGTGAGAATGTATAACACTGTTCACCATTTAAATTTTAAGATAAGAGGCCTGAATTTAAACGGACTGTTGGAGATGGTCTAACCTGTGCGCAAAACCCCCTTTCTTTTTTGGATTCGTCAAAAGGAAAACAACACCCTTTTCCTTTTTGGGACAGAGAGTAATTAATGACACAACTCATGTCGTTTAAAAGTATATTGAAACACTATACATAATTAATTACTCTGCCAAACTCTTACTTTATTAGTGAACCAAATTAGCCAAATGAATAACGTGTTGAGATTAAATTAATAATGAATTTAATTAGTCAACTTAACCGATTAATTCCCGACAATTAATTTAGCCTCTAAATTGATGAAGTGAGGAAGAAAGAATATCACAACAAAACTAACTAGATTTTACCTTTTTCATGATAATGATAATAATGCAAAAGATATCAAAGCCCTAAAAAAGACGTGCAACTTTTTTTTTTTTTTTTTGCAACTTCAATCATTCAAACTAGTGGGAAAAATAAAATAAGCAATCTTTAGAATTAATGGGACACGTCCTATTAATTTGGCATTAAAGGAATTCAATTGAGTACTGCAGCCTAGCTCCCGGTCCAAATCAATCAATCCAATTCAAACCATCAATTTAATCAGTATAATAAAACAACGTAGATCTGGACGCCGTTGTATTATTGATATAATATCATCACGTACTCTTGGTTCTTCCTTGATTTGTTCGAATATTAGTTACTAGTTACTACTCTCTTTGATTTTTTTCATATTCGTTGGATTGGAGAATATCGAGTAGGGGTGGGATCGGTACGGATTTTCGGGAATTTGGGAATTTCGGGATCGGTATTCGGGTTTCGGGTTTCAAATTTTCCTTCCCGAAACCCGTTCCGATTAATCCTCTACCCGGTATTTCGGGTTCCCGAAAAAAATTGGGAAATCGGGAACAGGTTCGGGAAACCCGGTAGGGCTGAGAACTGGAGAAGCCGAGAAGAACTGTCGAACTGGAGAAGCCGGAGAGGAGAACTGCCGAACTGGAGAAGCCGAGAAGAAGAGAGATGAGCGGCTAGGGTATGTTAGAGGGAAGCACTTGAATTTTTTATTTGAGATTGAATTCTCAGATTTGGTTTTAGTTTACTGTTTTAGTCTAAATGAGAGAGAGAGAAAATCAGAAAACGTTATTTATAAAACATGGTCCTTGTGGGTGGAGATGAACAAAAAAAAAAAAAAACTGAGTGATATTAATATAATTGGGAATTGGGTAGGAATTGGTACTAAACTATATATATAATCGGGTTCCCGATCGGGTAGGACCTCCTACCCGAAACCCGTCCCGATTTTTAATAATCGGGAAATCGGGTTTCCCAAAACCCGGAAAACCCATAAATTTTTGTTTTTTTGGTAAAAACCCGATCGGTACGATTCGGGTTCCCAATTCCCGATACCAAATGCCCACCCCTAATATCGAGGAAAGCAGGGCTCAAGGCTTCGGTTGGGCTTGCCATTATGTCTGGCATATTTCCACTTTAGCTGTATTGAGACTAGATGTCTTACATGAGTTGATTGAAAATCATAGTTAAATTCAGCTTATAATATTTTGGACAACCCTTACTTCAAAAGTTAATTTTTGAGGTTGAGTTAGACTCAAGCCATGTAAGTAGACTTATCACAATCGATATGATGAATTCTAATAAACTGTCCAAAGCATGAAGCGAATAATGAACAGATTTTAATTAGTCCAAAATAAACAGGAAGTCACTTTTAGTCCCTCTACAAATTTTATAAATTTCCTTCCCTTCCGAGAAATTAATGTATATTTCTTCATTTGCTAGACAATATATATCTATTCAACCAAATATATATCCCTTCCGAGAAATTAATGTATATTTATTTATGCAAATTTGAATTCCCAAATCAGGGATTAATTAAAATTAACATATACTTTTTCATGATTAATTTAGTTAAAACTTACGAAATATTATGTTACTTTGATATACTATAATTTTTCATATATTTTGGAACCTTTTAAAAAAGAAAGGTGCTATATCAAATTCAAAAAAAGAAGTTCAATCTATGACCGTGACAATTTCTTACTTTTAATTAATTACCTGAGTGATAAAGTATACCAATCTATCAAATTTCATATGAGAAAAGAAAATAGTCTTCCAAATTGATATATTGTGCATATAAAACCAGCCCATCGGATCTGGCCCAAATCCGTCAATTTTAAATTTTGCTTGGGTTGGTGCACTTTGTATTAATGTTGAAACTTGAAACCCGAGCATATTGGGACGGAGGGGTAACAATCCATGACTCATCGGTAACAAAAATTAATGTGACTGATGGATGGCATTTTCATTATTTTATTTATTTATTATTATTATTATTTTTACATTGGGTTAGTATGTTTGTCTTGTTTTTAATTTGGATAGTGTTTCATTGGAACAACCATTATTTTTTGCTATTAAATGTAAATTTAATCTTTCTCAATTTTACAATCATATTTAATCTTAAAAAAATTATTCTATCTCTATGTAAAATCTACACAAATTTACTTTAATTTGACATAAAATAACTAATTATCTTAACTATCACCAGAAATGCAATAAGGTAGGGGTCGGCCCTAAAAAGGTTTGAGGCCCTATGCGGAACTTAGGGTGTGTGTGGATGGGTTTTGGCCCGGTCTCGCGAGTTCGAGCCAAAACCATTTCAAATGAGATTTCGCCAAACCCATGAAACCATCAAAAACCTATTCAGAAACTCACACTCAAACCCTTCAAACCTATAAAACATTGATTTGACACATATCACCTACTTTTTCCCCTAAATCCCAACATCCAAACCCAATCCAAGTGGGGTTTCAACTTATTCAAACCACAAAACCCAAGAGCCAAAACTCATCCAAATGAAGTCTCAAGGTTTCATCGAAACCACCAAAACCAATTTTTTTAAATCGAGACCCACAAGCCAAAACCGATCCAAATAGACCCTTAGTGGTCGGATATCGTAAAAGAAAATTAGATGCAAAGTTTGGATTAATTAATCTTCATGTCTAATTTTTTTACATATTTTTTCCATAAATAAAATGACCAATTCACTTATTTTTTTTCTTGTGACATAATTAGTCCCAATGATATTTTAAGATTATCAATCGATTTATTTATATGAAAACACATAATTTTGATAAAAAAAAAAAAAAGTTCATTATTTTAAGATTAACCATATATATATCTACATCTAATGTGATGTTTTAAAGAAGTATCAAGATTTATATTTCTACGTTTTGTCATTTGAAGACTTTAAAGTTTCACCGTCTAATAAAAAATCAATTTTTGCTAATTTTTAATTGTTCATAAATAATTTTAATATAAATAGCTCATGCAAATATATTTATATAAACAATACTCAGTTCTAGAATGTTTCTCATGTGATAATGTAACATTATTATCCTGTGTCTCATCAAATTATTTTCTCCTTTGAATTATACATATTTTTACGAAATATTGGTTCATTTTCCATTTAAAGCACTTTTTTCAGTATATTATATTGGTTCATTCATGAAATAATTAAATCAATTTTCTTTAATTATATTTTTCTGAGAATGATACAAGACTTTTTAGTTGACTCATAGAAGAATCAATGTGCACGTCTTCAAATCGTAAATTTTTGGTAATATAAGGTTTTTTTTTTCTTGGTAATTTTCTTTTCAATAAATGCATTATAACACTGTCCAGTTTAACTAACTAATTACATAATCTATATCTATCTATATATCTATATCTATCTATCTATCTATCTATCTATATCTATATACATATAAAAGTACGAGTTGGCTTAAGGGAATTTCTTCCCTTTTTTGTGAAGACTAATATACCCCTATTTTAAAATTATATTGTGATATTTACTTTTATGGCAAAAAAGTAAATAAAAAAATCCTAGAAGTATAATTTGACAAGAAGTCTATCATACATCAACCTTATAATTATCTTTTAAAGTTTTACAACTCATTAAAATATTAATGATAACAAAAAAAAAATTATTCTATATTTCTTCAAAAATTTCTTTGAAAAGTTGTTAAAAAGTTACTTATAAAGGAACCTCAAAAATATTAAGAGACTAAAAAAAATTATATCACATTCATGCTACATGAATAAAAAAAGGTACTATTTAGTTAAGTAAAAATGTATAATTGGCTTAAGCCCAAAAACGTCAATCTATATACATATAAAAGTACGAGTTGGCTTAAGGGAATTTCTTCCCTTTTTTGTGAAGACTAATATACCCCTATTTTAAAATTATATTGTGATATTTACTTTTATGGCAAAAAAGTAAATAAAAAAATCCTAGAAGTATAATTTGACAAGAAGTCTATCATACATCAACCTTATAATTATCTTTTAAAGTTTTACAACTCATTAAAATATTAATGATAACAAAAAAAAAAATTATTCTATATTTCTTCAAAAATTTCTTTGAAAAGTTGTTAAAAAGTTACTTATAAAGGAACCTCAAAAATATTAAGAGACTAAAAAAAATTATATCACATTCATGCTACATGAATAAAAAAAGGTACTATTTAGTTAAGTAAAAATGTATAATTGGCTTAAGCCCAAAAACGTCAAAAGATAGAAATTGTTAAAATCAACAATTCGATAAAAAAAATATGATAAAAATAGTAAAATCAATAGAAAAATTGATCATATAGAAAGAAAAGCGAGTTAAACAAAAAAAACAGTGAACTGATAAAAAAAAAAAAAAAAAAAGGTTAACTGAAAAAAAAATGGGTAAAACCAGAAAAAAACAATTGAATGACATCGGCTAAACACGAGGTAATAAAAATGGATCAAATCGATAAAAGAACAAACAAAAAAAATGGTGAATTGATAAAACATCAAGGTTAACCGGCAAAAAATGGGCAAAACCAGTAAAAAAAAATCAAATGACATCGGCTAAACACGGGATAACAAAAAAATAGATCAAATCGATAAGAGAAAAAAAAATTAGTTAATTGGCAAAAAAAAAAAAAAAGGTGAAATATGTGAGAAAATATGTTAAATAAGCAAAAGAATAAGTAAAATCATACTAAAATTGGGTTAAACCGGAGAGAATGAGTAAACTGATTAATAAATTTGAAAATCAACAAATGTGTTAACTTGAGAATGAATGGAATAAAATGGATACACCACAAAAAAATTGTGAACGAACGGGTTAAAATAACAAAAAAAAAAATGATAAACTCAATGTAAAAGCATGTAAAATCGATATTTCATTGTAAGTTTACAAAAAATTATAGTTAATCACGTGCAAAACACGTGCACTTTTCTAATTTGATTAAAAGAAATTAGTTAAGAGAATGAGTGAACTGGTTAACAAATGTGAAAATCAACTAATAGCTTAACTTGAGAATTAATGGATCTTTTAAATAAACTGGATAAACCATAAAAAAATTGTGAACGAACGGGTTAAATAACAAAAAAGAAATGATAAACTCAATGTAAAAGCAGGTAAAATCGACATTTCTTTGTTAATCACGTGCAAAATACGTGCACTTTTCTAATTTGATTAAAAAAAATTAGTTAAGAGAATGAGTGAACTGATTAACAAATGTGAAAATCAACTAATCGGTTAATTTGAGAATGGATGGATCGTTTAAATAAACTAGATAAACCATTAAAAAAAATTGTGAACGAGCGGGTTAAAATAACAAAATAGGAATGATAAACGATCAATGTAAAAGCAGGTAAAATTGATATTTCTTTTGTAAGTTTTTAAAAAATTATAACTTATTAAAGAGCCTATAAATAATAACAACTTTAAAGCGATTTAATCAAATAAATTATGTGGTATGTCATTTAGACCATAATATGATTAAAAATGATGATATGATTGAACTAACAAAAGAAATTAGTTAATCACATGCAAAACACGTGCATTTTTTTAATTTAATCAACAAAAATTAGTTAATCACGTGCAAAATACGTGCACTTTTCTAATTTGATTAAAAAGAAATTAGTTAATCACGTGCAAAGCACGTGCACTTTTCTAGTATAAACAAAAACGTACACACTTGACCACTTTCTAATTGAATAGATTTAACCATACTAAATCTACAATAAAAAAGCAAAATCATGTCTTATTCTTACCATGCATATATATATATATATATATAGTAGCTAGCTTTAAAACTGCTTAAATCTCAATTATTATGAAATTTTATATCCTACTTTTGTGTCACACTTCTAGATTTATTGATAAGTATTAAAAAAGAAAAATTTGAGGGTGACAAATATTCAAAATTGAAAATTGTGTGAATTCATACACACATTTATAAATTATATTCATCATATCATAAGACACCAAAATGTGTTAAATTAGTAAACATGGGCGCGTAGTTATGACTTATGAGTAAGATGATCTAAAATGAGTCCAATTATTACTCATATTAATAAACTACTATTATAGGAGTATTATATATAAATACCTAAATTAGAAAAGAAGAAGCATAGTGCTAGGCTAGCCCAACATTATCTATCTATCTATCCATTTTGTCAGAATGCATCCCTCGATCGATAGGTCCCCTTGAACTGGTGGTTCAACTTCACCAAATCCGCCTATCTGTATTCTATATTATATATTTCCAATTAATTACCCCTTATAGGAAAATTGATTCATATTATCCACTGTAAAAAAGTTAAATAATTCATTGTAAAAATATAGAGATCAATAAAAGAGTAGTACGTATTTACTATAATATTGTAAATATAGTAATGGTAAATTGCAATTTACTATACGTAGCTATATTATTTATGCATATAGCAATATTTTATTTTATTTTATTTGGGTCATGTTACAGCAATTAATATTATTGATTCTTGATAGGCTAGCTGTTTGTCAATAATTAATTAGGTAAATTTTTATTCCTTTTCTGGGACCCATTTCTTCCCCTCCCCCATTTCTTGATTGTCCAATTCAAACTGACATAAATATTATAAAAACCACGTACTTTACGAAAGAAATATACTCCTATAAGTAACCTTATCTGAAACTTAATTGCCATCCCCTTCTTCCAAACTTCTTGCCTTCCCCTTCTTCCAAACAAGATATATATAGATATATATATGCATATGGGTAGAAAGAAGAATATTAATAGTATTAATTATGAAATTAGTATTTTGGTAATTAATATTCTTGTTTTAGAGATATTTTGTATGCATATTGCATATGGTGTGCTTGAACGCTTTGAACACCCTATTAAAGGCGATGGGTCGTTAAGTGTTTTAGTGATCGGAGACTGGGGAAGGAAAGGACAATATAATCAATCTAAACTTGCTTACCAGGTACCTAGCTACAATTATTTAATTACTATTATATATATTCATATATATACTGTATTATATTTTCTAAATGTACGTACGTGTCCTTTCTATAAACATATATATATTACTTAATCGTTATATATACTGTATTAATTATTCTAAAAATCCGTAAATCCAAATGATTTAGCATGCATCATAATATATATAATATTAGTTGATCGACATGATCCTAGCTAGCTCCTTAATTTTAACGTTTGTTGAAGCTCTCTGTGTTTTTTCCTTTGATGAAGATGACATGGTTGGTCCATTTTTATTGTACATATTTTGTATGTAGAATTATATATATATATAATATATTCTTGCCAGACTATTAAAATAATAATGATTATTATTATAATAGAATCTGATCTTACTTAACCATTGCCACCAAAAAGATAATTTAAACTTATTTAATAATAATATATAGGAGCGCGCCGTGAGAATTTACAACTTTAAGCTTTACAGGTGTTCATTGCTTCTACGTTAGATGAAACTGGAGAAGGTTAAAAGGCATGTTTTTATGATATTTTCTAAGGAAACAAAACTGTGCGTGTTTGGAAAATGTGAGATACACGTGTTCTTTATGTTTCAAGATAAATTTATCATCTCTTAATAATCGCAAATTACTTTCTCAAAAATCAAATTTAAACAAATAATAATTTTATTATCTCTAATAAAAATTTACACAAATTTTATTTTGATTTAACATAAAATAATAATATATCTTTTACATAATTACAAATATGATTTGATGATATAATAAAGTTATTAATGAAGACAAAGATGCCACGTAAACTGCCGACCGACCATGACATACTTTATTGCCAGTCTAATCAACGTGCAAGTAATAACTACTAATTATATAACTAAAGTGGACATTCGACAAACACTTATTTGGGATTTCAGTGTTCAACATTAAATGTAATGTTTTAATTTTCGATGTTGGCAGCTTATTGTTGTTTCTTATTTTTTTTGTTTCTTTTATATAAAAAAAAATAATTCATTTAAAATATGTAAGGATGCCCATCTAAAAGAATATATACTGTAGTTTTGAGTTTAAGTTCGCGTATAGCTTTCTGACCAAAATTGAAAATGGCTGATTATGGGTATGATGTTTGTGGTTTGGGGGGGGGGGGGGGGATTCTAGTTAAGTTAAACTCGCTAATTAAAGCAGACTGATTATTCCCCAAAGGAATGACTAATTATAATTATTATATTATAAGTGCATGAATTAATGATGAAAGTATTACTCCACACTTAGGAGTGCGTTCTGGGGCAGAAATTTTCCTATAATTATAAATATTGATATTATATATATATGTTCTTTAGTAATATGTTCAGGAGTTATTTGATATTTTCAAGATTGAAACATTTAAAACTTGGTTTAAATTGAACTTAATTAGTTTATTTAAAAAGAAATACAGTATAATAATAGAAAAAATTCAACTTAGAAATTAACCTGAGCAGGCCTTTAAACGTACATGGTAATTTTAGATTCAAATCTTTTATAAAATTAAAGATCAAGTGTCCATGTAATTAATTTATGTGAGGTGTCCCTAGCTGTGTCCAAATTAAATTAATAACCAAGTCCCAATCTAAGGTTATGTCGACGTGATTTATCAAAAAAAAAAAAAAAGGTTGTGTCGACGTGGCTCTCTCTGAACTCTCTGGAATCGGAATAATTTCAATATTCGGATAACGTGTAATCTGATCTCTTATTACATTACATGATGTGTAATTGATGGGTACGTACGATTAAATTATTATGGGATAAATGTATGTGGCTCATTCATTTGCGGGCCACTATCAAATTTGATAGATACGCTTTTCATTAATTTGGAAGTCCTAAATTAATTAATTACTTTGTTTGGTCTAAAAGTTAGTAATTTGATTTGTTATAAAAATATCAATAAATAATATTAATTATATGTGATGGGTGATGGGTGATGGCAGATGGGAATCACTGCGGAGAAGATAGATGTTGATTTTGTTATTTCCACAGGCGATAACTTTTACCCTAGCGGACTAACTAATGCATATGATCCAGCTTTTGATCAATCATTTACCAATGTCTATACAGCTCCTAGCTTGCAGAAGCAGTGGTATTCTGGTAATTTAATAATAATAATTATTATTTATTAAACTATATATATATATGCTGGATTGGATTTTATGAAAATAACAAAAATAATACATACTGTATTGTATTTAATTTGTTGGCATGCAGTGCTGGGAAACCATGACTATAGAGGTGATGCCTTAGCACAATTAAGTTCCATCCTCAAACACAAGGATACTAAATGGCTATGCCTAAAGTCATTCATTCTCAACACAGGTACCATGTGCATGCAATTGCTTTTTATCAATCAAATTCTTTACTTTAATTGTTTTATTTTAATTATTAAAAAACCAAACCAAAACAATATGTACTTTAATTTAATTTAATTACTTACTTCCTCATAATTCTTATTTATATAGAGTAATTAAATTAATTATTTGAGCAGATGTTGCGGAATTTTTCTTCATCGACACGACTCCATTTCAAAATAAGTACTTTTCCGATCCTGAAGACCACGTTTATGACTGGAGAGGCGTGCTTCCTAGAAAAAAATACCTCTCAACTCTTTTACATGTATTAATAATATTAATCGATATGATCCTATTTAACTTTTTCTATACTATAAAATTAATATTTATTTTCATAATTAACCCGCCCCCCTCCCGTTGGTTTGACTTTAGGATTTGGAGTCAGCATTGGGTGAATCACGTGCAAAATGGAAAATCGTGGTTGGTCATCACACGATTAAAAGCATTGGAATTCATGGTGACACTCAAGAACTTGTAAAAAAAGTTCTTCCAATCCTTCAGGTGAAAAAAACTTACTGTAATTTACTTACTTTTATTAAACTAAGTATATATATTAATGCATGATACAATTAATTAATATTGAAAATAAATGCAGGCAAATGATGTTGATCTTTACATAAATGGGCATGATCACTGTTTGGAACACATTAGTAGCTCTGACAGGTACGTAAATGATCAGTTTACTAATTAAGCTAGAAAATTAAATTAAATAGTTGTATTTAATTTAATTTAATTAATTTGCAGCTCTATTCAATTCCTGACGAGTGGGGGTGGTTCAAAAGCATGGAGGGGTGGCTACAATTACAATTACAATAACAATTCAGAGGAGATGAAATTTTATTATGATGGACAAGGTTTTATGACGTTGCAAATTACTCAAACTGAGATTGACATTAGATTCTATGATATTTCTGGTAAAATGTTGCACAAATGGAGTGCATCCAAATCCCTTCTCTCTACATTTTAGACTTATTAATTATTATATATGGTTGGTGTAATTATATTTATATTCTTATATTCCTATCCATCAACATTAATATATCATCATTTGTAATATATTAATTCTGATTTATTTAGATTTGGATTCTTATGTTTATTTCGGAAATAGTTTGGCTCAATCTGGACTCGACCAAACTTTATTTTTAAAAGGGTACTTTGGACATGTAATTTTTTAGACTAAATCGAAACAAAACTTTGTCAAATATATAGCCCTTAGGTTTGGGGCTGGGCTTATAACAAAGAGTCCGTGTACAGCTATTTTTTTATTATTTGGTTTTGTTTTTGAGCATTTTTTTAAAAAAATTTAATAAATTTTTTGTATTATTTGGAGATAATTATTTTTATTATAAAAATATAACTTTCATTTAATTTAATTAACACTATTATTTTTTTAATATTGATTTGTTTTAATAATTTTGGGGTTGTATTTATCACCCAAAAATAATTCTTTCTAAAAAAATTAAAATGATACGATAAATTCATAAAATTTTTATTTTCTATGTTTCCTAATGTACTTTTGATTTTAAATTAATGTTAATTTTAAATTTATTTTTGGTTTAATAATAATAATAATAATAGTAAGTAGTGAGAGTGGGAAGAATAAAATTTATAATTAAATGAGTCTTTAAAAATGGCTAAAAAACTAGGGGGAGGGGGAGGGGGTATTCCCCCTCCGAGTCATTAGAAATGACCTTAGAATAAGAGTTCACGAAAGCGCCACCTAGGAGCCTTACTCATATTCCAAATGGGACCATCTTTCAATACTATATTACAAAATGTTGGAGTAGGATTATTTATATTCACATTACTCCCTTTGTTTCATATTAATTGACACATATCTATTTGTCACAGAAATTAAGAAATTTCATCATTACATACTTTTTTATGGTAAAAAATATTTCAAATATCCTTTATAATGATGACCATTTTTTAATTTTTTATCAGTGAGTGGTGATCATTGAGTTTCCAATTCGAATGAGATAAATGGGTAAATTTGAAAAAAGAAATACTTTGAAAATCTAAACATGTCAATTAATTTGAAACAAAAAAAATTGGCAAATATGCCAATTAATATGAAACGGAGAGAGTATTTTTTATTCTATAATAAGTAGAGTACTTACTCTCAATGTACCTACAAAAATATTCATTGAAAGAACAAAAGCATTACAATCCGAAAATTGGAGTCCATGCCGAATCAAGGACTTCCAAATTTCATAATGGCGACATGATCTTTGCAACTGGGATATCAATAATCTCAATCCGAATTTGATCAGATTTGATAAGGGATGTTATTTGACCCAGAATATTCATCACTCGAAATTTATGAAATGAATATGAATATTTAACTCCATGCAATCCACTAAACTTTTGAATCTAATATGAAAAAAAAAAAAAAATTAGAAGTATAAAGATGTTTCCGTTGGAATCATGACGTTGCTGAATAACCTCTTTTTTTGTAACTCTATGCAATCCACTAAACTTTTTTTGTAACAATTTTGAATCTAATATGAAAAAAAATTAGAAGTATACAGAATATTCATCACTCGAAATTATAAGTTCGTAACTAATAGTAACAATTTTTGTTTCCGTTGGAATCATGACGTTGCTGAAAACGTAATAATCTCTAGTTTAATTAGACATGGATGAATAATATTAATATGTGCTGAGTTAGAATGATTATATATGGATTGCTCTATTGCTTTATTTAGCTTACACTTTTCCTTTGGCACTATATTTTCTTATTAACATTAGCTTACTTTACTTACATTACTGATTAATTGATTCAATGAAACTCAACAAGTTTACAGAAATAGCTCACTTGCATCAGATCAGAGTAATTGACAATGAATTTGAAGTTAATCGTCATTAATTGCTGATTCAGAACAAATGGATTTTGTCAATATATTTAAGTAGTAGAATGTGATTTATTTTAAAAGTTTCAACCAATTCATCATCATTTAACAAAAGACAGAAAGTAGGTCTGGTCTGTATCTCATAATTCAACAATACTAAAGAAACAAACTTGAAGAATCATTACAAAAACATCATCAATCATATCAAAAAAGATACAAGGAGGAGGATTGAAGTTATGGTAGCACAAACTTGCGATTGTTTCATGCTTACCGTGTAAGAGATTGTTCAAGACAAATAACAGCACATAAAATCTTATTATACCATCAAGTCATTGAAAGCTAAAATGTTGCAAGTTGTAGAAATTGACAGCTACATATGTAAAAAAGAATCAATCTTTAATCAAATCTCAATCTACATAAATGAACATAGCCTAATAACCAATTTGAAGCTAAAACAAACCAAAAAATCCTACAAATTAAAAGAATTTACTGCCTAATCTCACTAAACACTTTACTAAACTCCAGCATGAATCGTAAAACTAACTGGACAATGTTGTCTAGTTTTCGGGGAAACTTGTAATGATATACTTCCCTCGTTAGATTGATCTATCTCATCGACTTCCAACCCTCCTACTTCATCAAAACTAGATTCAATTTCATCCTCCACACAATCTCCATCTTCTTCAGACCAATAAGAAAACGAGCCACGACCAAATTCATCGTCACCACTTTCAGACACCAATAAAACAGATTCAATGTCATTCAAATCCTCAACCTCCTCAAATTCCTCAACCTCCACATCATCGTTCAAACCTTCAACAAAAGGGTGATGTAAAAGCATTTCAGCAGTCAATCTAAACATAGACTTCTTCACAAAACAACCCTTTAGAAAATCCCTGGCCTCCTTTGATATCTCATTCGGAACTTTAGGCAATTCATTTCCTTCCCTAATCTTCTTTAAAATATCTTCACTTTTCGACTCCCACGGAGGCTTACCAGTTAACATCTCGAGCACAACACACCCAAGTGCCCAAATATCACAAGGAGCCTCTTGCACATTATCCCTCACGGCCTCGGGTGATAAATACATAGGTGTACCCCTCCAATATGGGTCCAATTTCCTCTTCTTGCTCTGTTTTTCCCTCTTCGCCAATCCAAAATCGCCAATTTTTGCCCTAAATTCCGTACCTCCTCCTCCTTTTCTACCATTGGGAAGAAGCAAAATGTTTTCGGGTTTCAAATCACAATGAACATAACCTATTTCGTGAATATGATTTAAACCTCTAAGAATCGACCTAGTATATACCCTAGCTTCGAGTTCAGGCAATCCTTTACCACCCGATTTCTTGATCTTATCAGCTAATGTTCCACCAGAACCATATTCTAATAACAAATTATACACCATTATACCATTTTCCCCAATTGTTGTCTCTTCACCAAAACATTTGATTATATCAGGACAACCTTTGACGTTGCTCAAAACTTCCCTTTCCTTCTGAATTGAACCTGAAGCAGAAACCTCGGCCGATTTTACAGCCATTGGAGATGGAAAGTAGCTGTATTTAGATGTGGGATTCTTTAGAGTTGCTAAATAAACACACCCAAATCCCCCTTTTCCTAACATTGAACCCCTAAACCATACAACCCCATCTCCATATTCATTCACACCCTTTTCTTGAACTAAGTTTTCTCTCTTTCCTACCATAATAAGTAATTTTGCCAAATTTGGGGCAAAAATCAAAACTTGAAAATGAAACTTCAAATGGGTATTGAATGTTATGAGGTAAATGAGAAAAAGAAAAGGGGAAAGGTAAGATTATTTTTAATGATATACGAAATTTATTTACATATTTAGGGTTTAGAAAATATATGAACAAGTGGTGAGGAGGGGGGGAGGTTTCTTTGCGGTTTCTTTTTCTTATGGGATTGTAAAAAGAATATATTTTGTGTATAATTAATAATATAACAGCCGAGTTTTCTTGAAGGGAAAACAATGCTCAAAACAGTTGGGCAAAATTTATAGGTAATGTATATAATAACAAGAATAACTGTCATGTGTCTTTTGGTCAGAGAATGAATAACTTGAACTACTTTTGCAACTCATAATTTCATTGCTTCTTCTTGATTAGGTAATTTTGCAAATTGCCAACTTGTAAGCATTGATTAAAACTAGTCAATATATAGGTTGTGCAATCTAAAGAATGGAAGTTATTAATGCGATTTGGGTTGCGCAATCATAATGAACTTAATTTAGAACTATTTTAGTATATGTTTTTACAAAATTACTGAAGTAGTGATGAGCTGGTAATGATATTGGTGTACTCTTTTGATCTAATTGACTTTAGAAATGACTTATTACATCTTAAAATTACCTGTTTTACTAGGCTCAATTAAAAATTAACTATTATTAATTCTTTATTTTTTAGAACAGTTGATATATAGCATGCTTCTAAAAAAAATATAAAATGTACAAAATAGTAAATACATAATAACATGAATGTTGTAAGCTAGAAGGTTAAGAATATAACTTTTATTCTTTTGAACTAGATTTGACATATTATGCGAGTACCTTTTTCAATATGAATCGAGACTGAGTTTACCACAATTTATGTTGCTATTATAATAGTTTTTGAGATTCTCTATTGATTTGCCAACTTTTAGAAATATGATCAAAGAAACATATGCATTTGCACCAGTTAATAATTACTACAATAAATTAAGTAGAACATACAATTTATGTGATCAGTTTATAATAAGAAACAAGATACTCCAATCTAAGCCGAAATCACGTGCAAGCATGTTGATGTTTGGCGTAGCTATGTGAACGAGATTTACAACTGTATAGCTTTGCATCTTTCTTCTCTACCTTTTGTTTTACATTAATAATAATAATAATAATAATAATAATAACAACTCAATTTTGCGCATCCCAATTGAATTTGAATGGTATTGTTGCCACTATAATCCGCAAATGTTTAGTTGCGGAAAGGCACGACATTTGTGCTTGTCGGTATGGTTTACCTTCTTCAACTTTGGCTTAAATTGCAAGCAAACACACATTACTACTCGTAGTATATATTATTATATCAACCGACACATTTCCACTCCCTTTAGTTTAGTTCTATGCGGATTATATTTTAGCGGAGAGTTGACAAAATATCATAAGCAATCTTACATTTTGTTTGTTTGAAAAGTTGAGAAATGTTTTGTCAACCTATTAACTTTATTTGAGAGTAATTTTAAAATAACTTTTTAAAAATTCATTTTGTTTTTAGACATTTCAAATAAATGTGCAAATTATATATATGGAATGGGTGAAAGTTTTTTTTTTAATATTATTACATCAAATCACTCTATCGAAACTAGTTTATATATTGGTATCAAATTACACAAAGATAAACTAATTACAGAGATTATTATTATATTAGATTGCCCACACTAATGAAGTTGAACTTATGTCCTTTTGGTCCTGAAATCTCAACCTTAACCAACATGCTACGACCTCATTTATAAATGAAAGAAAGTATTAACTTTCATATTGGGTATTGTGCTAAATATCACCAAAAATGTAGTAAATTATTTTCACTGTTATCTGTATCCAGTATTAATTAAGACTAATGCCTCAAAATCAAGAGTTCATGAATTCGATTTCTGTTAGTAGGGATGTTTTCCTATATAGTGTAATAGTTAATTATCTTTGTACTGGTAAATAATTTTTTTATGAGTTGATTGATGTGAAAAAAGAAAAAGAAAGAAGCTACCGATGCTGAGTTCATCAATTATTTAATTTATTTTTGATTTTTTTTGGTCAGTTAATTTATTTTTGATTGAAACAAAAGAGAAATATATTTTGCGAATACGTGTCACTGGACAATGGATTCTCTTGGGCTTATTCGGAGTTAAATTAAAGTGGGCCAACTAGCCCAAGATTCTATCAAACCAGGCCCAAGGGCTAGCTTGAGGAAAGGGAAAACTGAGATCATAAAACTAATTCGTAGAAATTACAGAAAAGAGCAAATTACCTCTTCAGTTCATCAAAATCGCAGCTTGTATCCCCACAACAGTACAATGAATGTAAGTCTAATCTGCTTTGTGTTGTAATTTCATTTACTAAAGACGATCCTCGATTTTGATTTTTTAGGGTTTATATAAATGCCTGCAGGTTTCCGATTCAACACCCGCTATGAACAATTTGATGGGCTCCGAAGCCGATTCTCAAAGAACTCTGTATGTTTTCTCCATTAATATTTACTCATAAAGATCTGATATTTTTAATTTATGCTGGGTGTTATGCGATTAGGGTTTAGCTTACCAAATTTTGATGTTAGATTTTCGAGTTATGAAAGAACAACGCACCAAAGTTTTTTTATTTTATTTGATAACATAATGTGAGAATGATTTCTTTCTTTTCTAAATAAATGTGATTGTTCAAATAGGTATCCTTATGTGACTGGGACTTCAGTAGTAGGCATAAAGTACAAGGATGGTATTCTCTTGGCTGCTGATATGGGAGGTTTGATTCTCAACCTGCTTACCTTTTATTTTTTTAGCTTTTATGATCATTTAGATTTATGTGGAGCCTGTTTTAGTTGTCAAAGTTTTATATTTAAATGTCGAAAATCATTCAAATCATGAGAGTGCATCGGAAAAGAAGAGGGCAATGAGTTGACATCTGCCCTCAAAAGTTGTTGGTTTAGGTGTCAATGTAGATCATAGACATATTAATAACTAAACTTTGACAATTGGAAACAGAGAAAAATGTTTGACTTTCTGGCCCAGTTTTGATCCTAGCAACTCATGCTGAGGTCTGCTCCTTATTAAGGGGAGGTATCCAGCTAACCTTTGGCACAAAGAAGTTTATGTTATACTGGATATCATTTTAAGTGAATGTGGCCGATGGTTTCATTTTCAAATAATGATCTGTATTCATGTATATTTTTTCAATTTTACCCGCCCACTGAAATGTGTGGTACCTTTGTTTCCTGAAATGGTGAATACAGTATTGGAGATGTACTTTTTGAATTCAAATAGTTGATCGTTAAGTAAACTCTTCTTGATCGTGAATAATCAGCTTGTAACACTCTTGTCATTGTTCAAATTTTCTTATGCTTGCTGATGTTTGTTTACTTGCTTTCACTAAGTTTTCAGTAATGCAAGTCTTATTTCTATTGCTTCTTGTAATAGGTTCTTATGGGTCTACCCTTCGCTACAAAACTGTGGAACGATTGAAGTCAGTGGGTAAACATTCTATTATTGGTGCTAGCGGCGAGATCAGTGATTTTCAGGAGATAATGCGTAATCTTGATGACCTTATGTAAGAGTGAAAATAATATTGATTTGTTTTGCGGGTAATTTTTTATGGTGCTTTCTAGAAAATTCTGACACTGTTCTGTGAATGTAGCTTGTATGATAACATGTGGGATGATGGGAACTCCTTTGGCCCTAAAGAGGTCCATAATTATCTAACCAGGATGATGTATAATCGTCGTAACAAGTTCAACCCACTGTGGAATTCACTTGTACTTGGTGGAGTTAAGAATGGACAAAAATATCTTGGAACTGTACGTCTTTCTATTTGGTCTTTTAAACTTCTCAATTCAACATTGCAAATATTTTTTATTTTTTTTGTTTGAGGTATAGCTGAGAGTTATTTTTTTTGGTTTTATTATATAATTTCAGGTTAGCATGATTGGTGTACATTATGAGGACAACCATGTGGCAACTGGATTCGGAAACCACCTAGCTAGGCCGCTTCTACGTGATGAATGGCATGAGAATCTGACTTTTGAAGAGGGTGTAAAATTACTGGAGAAATGCATGCGTGTGCTTCTATATCGTGATAGATCAGCTGTCAACAAGCTTCAGGTTGGTTTCACCCTCGGTGAAATGATGTCTTTTTATGCTAATGTTTCTTTTACTTTTAGAGACCAAAGAACTAGAAATAACCTGTGAATTCATGGATGTTGTTTAATAAATGAAATGCGTGACGTTGATGAAGAGATAGTGTTGTTATGAAAGAGATGAATGTACCCCTTTTCAGTCTTTTCATATTTAAAGGCTTTTACTGTAGAACTTCTGGAATGAATCTAAGTAGAGACTTGTCAAATGTTGATTCAAGAAAGGGATAGTTTAAATTAAATAGAAAATGAAGGCAAGTTAAACTAGGGGAGGGAAAACAGTCAAGTTAGAGAGGTAAGGTACCCAGATAGAGGAGAACTTAAAGGGAAACAAAGTCAAAATACATTTTAATTATAACAACCTATGACAGCAGTGAATATGTGTTTATAGTGTCTTATAAATGAGCATTATATTTGCTCTAGAGCTGCCACATATGGGTCACTTCATTCTAAATCGTGTAACCTCAACCTAAAAGATATTGCATGGAATTTTCCTACTATTAATGTTGAACTTTCTTTACTTAATATCTGACGAATGATTTGATTTGCAGATTGCCAAAATAACAGAAGAGGGTGTGACAATATCTCAACCATATGCGCTGAAGACTTTCTGGGGGTTTTCTGCTTTCCAGAATCCCACTGCAGGTGCCGAGGGCTCGTGGTAATTCTATTAGTTCCAAATATATTATGAAGTTACCAGAATCTCGGGTTTGTTCTGTTAGAACTTTGTAATTGATACAGTCTAGATCTGTATGTTTATTTAAGTTTGGACTTTGACCTTCTCCGGATCTATTGCCAATTGCCATATATTTCTTGACATTGTTAAAATGAAGCGTGTTTCACATTTAATTGTGTGGTTCTCATCTATTTTCCATTTCATGCATGATGCTTCCTCTTTGTGATCCTCGACATTTAAAGTGAAGCTAGATGTCGAACTATAAGGGCTAGTTTGGATGTTCTGAATTCTTTTCAAAGAACTGTTGACAAATAATTTGGGTGGAATGAAAAGAGGAGGTTGAAAGCGTAAATGTAGTTTTTGTCAGAAAAAGAAATTATGTGTGTAAAATATGTGTCCATGTGAAATTGTTTATGCTGGGGACATTTTTTGGACAAAAAATGGGTTGGCATTTAACATATGGTTGTTTCAAGTTAGTAATACCTATTATTAGCATGTGAGCGGTAATTTAATTTGAATTCTTTCGGAATCTGGTCGATTTATAGAGAATTCTATTCGGTTAGCAATCTGATAAATATGTGATAAATTTGGACACATGAGTTGAATTAAATAAAGATATAATGTTAATACAAGTTGTACAAAAGAATTGACCGAGTATATCAAAAATCAAGATTTTATTGAATTCGAAGAAAATCTAATAGATGTAGAATTTCAAATTTGTAAATTGCACTCAAAAGTCAGATTTATTGTTTTTTTGATAAGTTCATACCAGAATAAATGGAAGTAGGGGTGAACGCGGTCGGGTTTTAGCGGGTGACAACGAAAAAATCAACCCGACCCGACAAATGCGGGTTGCCAAAATTTCAAACCGCACCCATATTTTTAAGTTCATAAACCGCGCGGTTCGGGTGAGGCGGGTGTGGGCGGGTGACGGGCGGGTTGGCGGGTTGAACCATTGAATATAGTATATTCAACTAACTTATACTACATAAAATTCAATCTTACTAGAAAGAATAAAAATAAAATAAGATTGCGAAAACTCATGGTTAACGGCCCATTTTGCAACTATAATTCCTAGCTACACAATTCTCCAATCCGCGTTGTTCAACAAAATAAATCATTGGTACGAAGGTACGAGCTTGAAGTGTCCATAAGCTTGAAGCATATAGGGGGTGATTTTTATGGGTAGGATCAATTCCTACAATTGTTTTATAAGAAGAAACTATATACATACAGTGCAAAAATTAATAAGTTAATTGATGCATTAGTTATAGTACTCTTTTTTTTTTTATAGAAATAAAAATAAAATTTAAATATATTTTAAACTCAAATATTCTCCAAACTCTTTTTGTGTACTGCAAAAAAAAGGGATCTACAGTTAACAAGAACACGTAAAATAAGGTAGGTATGGCAAGATATTTAAACTAAACATCCAGCAAACGAAATTGGGCACTTGGTTAATAACTATGAATAACTTAAACTTAGAAAACTTTGATGTTCTTCTTTCCTCTTGCTCGCTCAAATTTCCTACCCTTGGCTCGCACATATGGCTTGGTGTGAATTATGAGTGATGAAAATTGAGAACATATTTTGAATCTTAATTTTTGAAGAGAGGCGCATTGGAGAATAAAACTGGAGAGTGGAGCAGGCATGAAGCTTAGAGATGGAAAATCCTAATTATTTCTCAATATTTTGTTTGATAAGTGGTGTTGGGTAGAAAAAACATATAATATTTGGATGGGTCGGGTTAGAGGCGGTTTTTAACCATTAAAACCGCAACCGACCCATAACTTTCGGGTGGTCACAATTTCAACCCGTTACTAGTTTTGTAAAAATAAAAACCGTCGGGTTCGGGTTGGGTCGGGTCGGGTTGAGCGGGTCGGGCGGGTTAGGCGGGTTAATGAACACCCCTAAATGGAAGAGTGAATAGCATTTTTTGTCCTATGTATGGACCAAATTTTGTATTTTCGTCCTTCTGAAATTTTTTGTAGCAGATACGTCCCTCTTATTAATGTTATGTATCACATTCGTCCCACAAATAACACATTTGTTCTTCTTAATTTTTTTTCTAGCAAATTTGCCCCTCTTATCAATGTAGTGTATCATATTCGTCCCTCTTAAATTAAAAATACATCAACTTTCGTCCATTTTAGAACATATTTTGAATTTAAGTAATGTATTTTGTATTTAGAAGGGACTAATGTGTTACACTATATTGATAGGACGAATCCGCTATGAAAAATTTAAGAGGGACGAAAATGCTAAAATTAACTCATAAGGAGGACTAAAAATGCGATTCACTCTAAATGGAACTGGATTATGATTAAACGGTTTAGTTTATACATATTTTCTTGGCCAACTTTGGCATAGCAAGATTACCCAAAATTCAAATTATGCAACTACATGGCATGGCAGAGAAGATGGAAGGAAAAAGCACATGTTCGAAAAAATCATTACCACCAACAAAATTTCTATTCTTCAGCAGCAAACTAAGGTTTATATGACTCTGTCTACTCTGCATCTGAGGATCTTGAATCAACATTGTATAGTACATATCTTCTTCATGCTTTAGGATCATTTGAATGTTAGTCTCCTTTAACACGCTGTTTTTGGTTGTGAAAGACAACAAATCCAAACGAAATTATCAGTCCGACCAAGTACCCAATAATAGCTCCATACGTCACACAAATTGGCCACTCCTGCATAAAAGTGTAAATGCACGAAGATAAGTATAATAACTTAGCAAACAGGCATAGATCCAATATGTCAGCACCAAACCACTGCTGGTTAAATATCTACAAACTAAACTATCCCAAAGTGTAAATGCTGCAAGAAGTACCTGCCAGGGCCTTTCCCAGTCAAGAGGCATAGGCCACGCACCAAACCAAGCTCCAATAACGGCTCCATGTGCACCTATACAGATAATCCAATCTATGCATGCAATTGGTCTGCAATAGAAAACCGTGAAACACTAAACCAATTGAAAATTTCACACTCAGATCAGATAATAAGGTAATTAACATTACTCTGTGTGAGCAAATACTCTTAGCCAGTCACTCCAAGATGACCCAAAAACACAAGCTGCCGGGACAAACTGCCACATTAGCAATACGGTGGTAAAACATGAGACATCTATGTGAAATTGTCTTATACTTTCTTTATAGAAAAATCGTAAAAACTGATCACCAAAGGAAAAAATAGTTAGCTCATGGAAATTGGAGCACGATTCTTTTCTTCCAAATGCTCTACTTTAATTGAACATTACAAAGTTGCAACTGCTAGTAATCCTAGATGGATGTATACCGTTAGGACTGACATCAGAAGAGACCAATGAATTGTTTTCTCAAAGTGCCTGCATTTAAAGAAACAAGGATAAAAATCAGCATGTACGTATTTTTACTAGTTTACTGATAAAGAGGTTGAGGTTGGACTTTTGAATACCATAAATCCTAACCAGTTTTCCCAAACCGAAGAAAACACCCTATCCTAGGATCTTAAAATCCCAGTGAACAAAACGAAATTGAGCACGAGACTAGAGACACATGAAGCCGTAATCCTGACTATATAATTAGATGTTTAGTACTACACAATATGATATATCAGACCATTTTTGTCCAACCTCAACCATGTATTCAGTTATTGAACTTGTGACAACAAAACTGAAAAAATATTTAGCGCACAATCATCAATCACATACTGAATTCCAACAGGTGCTCCCAATACAATTGCTCCAAGTGCATTCACTACAGCACCTATGGATACAAACATAAAACAGATCTTAAGATCAACATTAGAGAGGGAGAAGTAATGCACTACAATTAAGGAAAGCGGAAACAAAAAAGACTATTTCTGTAAATTCATCCTCAATTTTAATATTCATAAACATAATACACATTTTAAGTTCATGTGCATGTTTCTCTACAGACAAACAAACAAACATATGAAGCAAGAGGACCCCTGATTGTTTCTGACACAATCACGCATTCAACAACCCTATGACATCGTCAAAGCACCAGCACACATAATTAATTGTAAGAAAACTAATGAAAAAGTACCATTTGAAGCAGAAGATTTCCGTTAACCGTTAACCTGGATACGTTGAGCCACCAATTTATTCATTCATTTGGATGTCCATATTCGTTTTACATACTTAACTAAAGTGATATGAGATTTAAAATCCACAGGTATTTCGCATCAGATCAGGTACATAGATACTCCTTTTCCATTCTACTCTTTTGAAGGGTCTTATACATATGCATATTCCCACATAAAATACAATACATATTCAATTGATTCAACATCTATTTATAACACAATTAGCTTGAATAATTACTTGAACATCCACTGGCATTAAGTCCTTCTTTTACCACTAAGGTAAGTAAACCATTTTGGCAAACCTAATCTATAGTAAAACAATTAGTTTTTCAGCTGCATGTATCATACATCCCAAAATAAGATAATTCATGTCCTTGCCCTGTCCGACCAAACTCGTCCAACCACATGAATACTCTTGCTTTCTGATTTGTATATTCTCCCGGAAGTTGTATCCATTCCCAAAGCAAGTAAAGGGAGTTCTAAGAAATGAAAGAAAAAAAAATAATTACGTTGAAATTTATAATGCTAACCTGTAGGGAGCCCCAGAAGCCCTCTCAGTACAGCTCTCAAGTACTGTAAAAAAATCCCAGAACTCAATTATTGCAATACCAGAAAAGGAGAAAGAAACGAAAAGCATATTAACAAGGTAAATAACCAAATGCAAGAATTACAGAGCACTGATCGGGATTGCGCCGAAACAGACTATACAGTAGGATCACAACTGAAGCCTCAACCGCCTGGAAAAACCCACACAGAAAAGAAAAATTAATAATCATCCAACATGATTACACGAAATCAAGAAAAAGAACATACCCAGAGTGTACGAAGTGTCTTGGCCGGATTTTGGAGGAGAGTAAGGGAATAAAAATTGTGAGCTACACAGAAAGCAGATACTAAGCCTAGCCCACATGAGATATGCAAAAACAGCATCTTCGTTGATGACATTTATGGAATTACTGAATCTTTTAAGGTTTTATTCTGTTACATTGGCAGAAGGTTGAGTTGAGGAGGACAGAAATGGCGAGCCCGAATATTTCTCAAATTGAGGGGTCTGTTTCTCTGTTCTATTTGGTATTACGGATCTTCTAAATTATCCATGGATGGTTTGACCCATTCACATGGGTGTAATACTGTAATGTAAATGGGTCACCCGCATAAACCCGTCTACTTTTAAATTTTTCAATATATAGTATAAAATTAAAAGCCTAGTAGTTTTGGTCCACTTTTGGATGGCCCAGTAAGTCCGGAAATATAATTAATTCCACCCAGTATATGGTAAAAGGCCAATTTCGTGGGCTAGCCTGTAATCTATATAGAGCTTCTCAAACTAAATGATCGAGATCATGATTCATGATTCATGATTGATCCGAAATTTCATTATTAATATATTTATTATTCACTTTATGCAGTTGGATGTTGTCCCCGCGGTGGAGAACTCGGTTTTCCGACATATATAGTACGTATTTGTCTTGGCACAAAATATGTTGTTCAAGCTATTTTGTTTTGGGAAGAGAATATGAATTGGACAATTTTCTTCATCATTCTGAAAATACGTGAGTTTTGAATTTGTTAGCCTAAGTGGACCTTCAAGTTTGTTTCTCGATCGGCAAGTTGTGCAGTCCATAATCTTGCAGCTTGGGCTTTTTCCCGTAGTTTATCTTTATATTTCTTCGAATTATTTACCTATTAATATGTTTTGTGATGGAGATTACCCTCTTATAAACTTTTATTTAATCAATTTATTTTTATGAAAAAATATCATTGACGGCGGAACTGGCCGTCAAGTTCATGAACATTAATTTGCACAATAAATTAATGTTGGTGAAAGGTTGAACTTGGTGCGCGAAGACATCCATCCATCCTTATGTACGTGGTAGTAGTAATCAACAGCATTAATAGTTCTCAAAGATGCTCCTTAATTCATGCAGTGCAGGAAATTAAATGAACTTAACATACATATATAACAAATTCTTGTCCAAGCCTGGTTTTGCCAAACTCATCTAACCACCAAGCAAATTTATTGCACTTGTTTTGTGATTGGTCACTCTCCTGGGAGTTACATCCAATCCCAAAGCAAGTGTATTACACTTGCCATGTAGTTGCTTTGAATTCGACCAAAACCGATCTGGGTAAAAATTTCCCTTGAAAAAGACAGTTTTTGATGAAATTTTCGATATTGGATATTTTATGCTCAGACTAGAATTTATCAAAGTCAAATTAAGTATTTATCAATCACCTGTCGATCAAATGTAATTAATACAATTGATTTATGATTGAAATAATTATATATATATATATATATATATATATATATATATATTAATTGCACTAATTAATATATATTCACTTGAGGTAGGTAGCTAGAGATTTAGCTTTAACTCGTTGACTGCAGTGTGCGAGTGTTAGGTTCCTCATTTTGGAATTTATCTTAATTTGTCGGCCGGATAATTTTGAATGTCTCCCAATGAGTTAATTAAATGAGCGAGCCAAGTACGTAGTACGTACTTAAATTAAAACATGCACTCAGAATTATTTTTCACGGGGTCCATTTTAAAATTAAAGACTATAATTTAAAATATTAATAATAAAAAATCAACAACAACGATGAAACTTCGACGAAATTAATTCAAACTCAAAATCAATTTGATAGAATGAGATTTTTATTATAAATGTTGACGAAAATCGTTTCATAATCTATTTATTTCAACTAACAAGCATTAGATAAAATATTAATATAAATATCCATAATTCATTCACATGTCTCCCTCAAGAATCAATGGTTTCTCTTCCTAATATAAAAAACTATAACCTACACTTCCTTTGGTAGAATTTGTGTTTTGCACAATTTTTTAGTAGGCTTGTTTTGTGATAACATAGATGAAGATGAAAAAGAGTTTATATCAAATTGGAGTCTCTAGATATTTTGAAAGTGATCCTTAAAAATTAATTTCAAAATAAAAAGAATATGCTAGAGTTTGAGTTAATGTCGACTTTGTAAATTTAGACTTTTTAACTTTATCAAACTCTAATAAACATGAACCCCTTTTAATTAGAATTTTAATTATAATTAGAGGGTCATTTAAAAATATATTATAAGATTTATATTAATAATACCATAGTACAAATGTTTACACACATGAAAACAAGCGAGGAGAATTTTTTCAGGGGGGTCCATGCACCCCCTCCTCTCAATGAGGCTCCGCCACTGCCATTAATATATGATCAGTAGGTAATTTGATTAGTCTTTATTTATATATCATATATATATCAACATGCAGGGTAGGTGTTCTAGGGAAAATTTTTGTCCAAGTCTGACTTGGCCAAACCCATTCAACCACTAAGCAAGTGTATTGCACTTGCTTTGTGATTGGTTACTCTCCTGGGAGTTACATCCAATCCCAAAGCAAGTGTATTATACTTGCCATGTAAGTGTCTTGGGTTCGACCAAACTCGATCTGAATAAGAATTTCCCGTATTCTAGACTGCATGTGGTGTTAGTAATATATTGTTGTTAAATACTATTTCATGGGATTGTACGGCCATTTCTTTTTTTCTTTTTTATCTTGTCCGATATATGATATAAATGGTGCCTGAAAATTATAAGCTACCCAATATTTACTAAGTTAATTAGGCCACTATATTTCCCGCGATTTACATCCTTTAAGATTTTAGGACAAGTATTCTGAGAATCCAGAATTAGTCTAGTGTAAGCTTTTAACAATAAACAAGTGTTTCTGAATTTATATTTAAACAAGTCTTAAACAACGAGTCTAATTAACTGTGCCATAATTAAAAAAGAATTAATTAAACGATTAATAGGCAGTAAACCAAATATATATATATTTTTTATTTACGAATATATATGTAGTAGCACTTAATTAATTAAATTAGCAAAGCATGGATAATTAATTCAGCTATATAATTAATAGATCGATCTACTGAATGGTTTATAATTTCAAATTCATGTAGAAAGAAATTCGCACTTAATGTATTTGACGTGTCTTAAAAGAGGTTAAATCATTGAGAAACTGAAAAATAAAAAATTATACCACAATTGAAAAAAAAATGTATCTATGTATGTGTGGGCATTGGGCAATGGTTACTTGTCCCCATATGCAAATCTTTAAATAATTACAGATTCTCATCACCTACTCCCACTATGTATACCTAAATTTCATTATATAAGTGCAGAGAAGAATAAGTTTTATGATTTTATTAATAAATAATCAAATATTATACTAATTACTTTTATATATAAGGAAAGTGCACGTACGATGTACATGTCCAAATAATTTTATTGGTATTTTTTATAAGTTAGAGTAAAATTAATTTTATTATGTCATAAATTAAAGCAAATAAAACCATTTTCAACCTATTTAATTTATTAGTTTAATTCCTTTTTCACCGGTTTAACCTGAATTTTAGTTGCTTTTATTTATTTTTACCAGTTTAATATTTTTTAATTGTTTTATCCATCTTTCTTTTATCGATCGGTTGTAAATTATTTTCACAGTTTTTACAATTTGGTCTCTTTTATTTTGTCCGTTTTAAATCATTTTTCTACCGGTTTCACCTTATTTTGTTGTCTAAACTCTTTTTTAACTGATTTCACACGTTCTTATCATATTAACTCATTTTTAAACATTTTTATGATTAACCCGTTTTCACCTATTTCACACATTTTTTCACAGTTTTTACATATTTTTTCACCAATTTCACCTAAATTTTTCTTTGATTTGAAACGTATTCGCCGATTTTATTCATGTTTTCACAGATTTTCCCTTTTTTTAAAATTAATTTTACTCTTATTGTAATTCACTTTTCACCGGTTTAACCTGAATTTTAGATCCATCTTTTTTTTTATCGGTTGTAAATTATTTTCATCGTTTTTACAATTTTGCCCTTTTGTTCTTGTCCGTTTTAAATCATTTTTCTACCGTTTTCACCTTATTTTGTTGTTTAAACTCTTTTTTAACTGATTTCACACGTTCTCATCATATTAACTCATTTATAAACGTTTTTTCTAAATTAACCCGTTTTCACCTATTTCACACGTTTTTTTTCACAGATTTCACATATTTTTTCACCAATTTTAGGTTTTTTGCACTTTGCACCCCCGAAACTTAGATTTAGCACTTTGCACCCTCAAAATATGAAAAATACAGCACTTTGAACCCTCTTTTATGTTTAGGCAAAAACTCAAGGGTAAAATAGATAATTCAATTATAAATTTTTGGCACTTTGCACCCCCAAAATAAAATTAACACCCACCATCGAATTAAGAACAAATTAGCAATTTGCACCCCCAAAACACAATAAATAGGCACTTTGCACCCCGAGACACATAATTAACACTTAATACCCTCAAATTAAAAAAAAACTTAAATCCCTCATTTTTTACGACAAGGCTGACCATCAGGGTGAAAAAATCTAAGGCAAAATAGATAAGTTTTCGATCCGATTGAACAACCTACATTTATTTACGTATATACAAATAAAATACCATGAATTTGGAATGATTATATCATATAACAAATTAAAAACCATGAATTATAGTTTGTACAAATTAAACATACTATGCAAAACAATTGAATATGTAAAAATTGGTAAGTTCAACTTTGCCTTAGATCACTACAAAAAAAGCAGGATTTTCCGACGGAAAATTTCCGATGGAATAGAATCCGTCGGAAATTTCCGACGGATTTTCCGATGAACCAAAATCCGTCGGAAATTTCCGACGGATTTTCCGACGGAGGTTAAATCCGTAGGAAAATGAATTAAAATTTAATTGAAAATAAAATAATTAATTTTCCGACGGATTAAATCCGTGGGAAAATAATTAAAAATAAAATAATTAATTTTCCGACGGATTAAATCCGTGGGAAAATAATTAAAAATAAATAAAAAATATATTATATATTTCCGACGGATTTTATCCGTCGGAAATGAATTAAAATTAAATAAAAATAAAATAATTAATTTTCCCACGGATTTAATCCGTCGGAAAATTATTAAAATAAATAAAAATATTTATTACATATTTCCGACGGATTTTATCCGTGGGAAATGAATTAAAATTTAATAAAAATATAATAATTAATTTTCCCACGGATTTAATCCGTGGGAAAATAAATAAAATTAAAATTAATTAAAATATTATATATTTCCAAAAAATAATAGAAAAAATAAACAAAAAAATTAACTATTTTTCGACTCCGTCGAAAAATAAATGAAAATAAAAAAATTAATATTTTCCAAATTTTAGAAAATAAAAAAAGAAACCATTCTTGATCGATATAAATTATTTTCGGCTTATTTTTTTCCTAATTTAATCGATATGACCATATCTCACTAATTTAACTCGTATTTTCACAAAATCCATCGATTTCAACCCTTATAGATTGATTTAACTCGTTATCCACCATGTTTCTAATTTAATCTATTTTTGCAATATTTTGATTAATTTAAACCATTCTTGATCGACTTAACTGGTTTCGCACTAACTCTCTTCGACTTAACCCATTTTTCCTCTAATTTTACCGGTATTTTCACAAATTTCATCAACTTAAACCCTTATTGATTAATTTAACTCGTTTTTCACTAACTTTCTTTGACTTATTACACAAATTTCATCGGCATAAACTCTTATTGATTGATTTAACTCATTTCCCACCATTTGTTCAATTAACGTTAAAAAACCAAAAATCGATCAATCTAATTTCGAATAATCTCAATGTACATAACCCTATGGTCAATAATTTCATTTTTGCTGAATTAATGTTAAAAATCGAGAAGTGATCAATCTGATTTCGAATAACCTCAATGTACTTTACCCTATGGTCAATAATTTCGATATTGGTCTATTAACGTTAAAAAACCAAGAATCGATCAATCTTATTTTGAATAACCTCAATGTACATAACCCTATGATCAATAATTTCATTTTTGGTGCATTAATTTTAAAAATCGAGAATCGATCAATCTGATTTCGAATAACCTCAATGTACTTAACCCTATGGTCAATAATTTCGATATTGGTCAATTAACGTTAAAAAACCAAGAATCGACCAATCTGATTTCGAATAACCTCAATGTACATAATCATATGGTCAATAATTTTATTTTTGGTGAATTAACGTTAAAAATTGAGAATCGTTCAATTCGAATAACCTCAACGTACATACCCTTATGATCAATAATTTTGATTTTGGTCAATTAACATTTATTAAATAGAGAATCGATCGGTCTGATTTCGAATAACCTCAATGTACATAACATAATGGTCAATAATTTCGATTTTGGTCAATTAACGTTACCATTTGAGAATCGAGACATCTAATTTCGAATAATCTCAATGTACATAACCATATGATCAATAATTTCGATTTTGGTCAATTAACATGACAAATTTTAATTTCGAATAATTTTGAATTAAAATATAAAAAAATATAACAATTTAAATTATAAATAATCTGAATAATAATTTACAAATAAAATTTTGAATATAAAAAAAAAGAAAAAAAAAACTGCATAATTAACCCTAGATCCGCCACCCCCCTTCATTTTCACTCTTTTTCTTTTCATCTCAAGAGCTCCGCCGCCCGTCCCTCTTTCCTCGGCCGCAACAGCTCCTCCACTTTCCCTTTCTCCCTCTCCCTCTCAACCCGCGACGGCACAGCTCCCATTTCCGACTCCTCTCAACCCCAGCCGCGGCCATTCACCACCAGAACCCGCGACGGCCATTCACCACCAGAACCCGCGACGGCACAGCTTCCATTTCCGACTTCTCTCAACCTCAGCCGCGGTCATTCACCACCAGAACCCACGGCGGCAGCTCCCATTTTCGATTCCTCTCAACCCCGGCGGAGCCATTCACGCACCACCACAGTCCCAGCCGCGGCCACGCACCACCAAATCAGCAATAAACACTTCAGGAACAAGTCTTAGAGCGAATTGGTAAGTCCCATTACTTAATTTTTCTTTTGCTTTATAATTTTTGTCTATGGCTGTTGAAATTCTTATGTATCTGAGGTTGATTTAATGATTTCTACTACTTAGAGCAGTGCACGCAACGTGTTTGTGTTTTGGTCAGTTTTTTGAATTTCAACTAATTAGACCACGATTTTGCTTTCCTTAATTGTGTGGTTTGAGTTTGAATAAGTAAAATTGCTGGCTTGATTATTTGTGCAATATATGTATGTCTTGAGTTTATATTAAATTGCTTGAAGATAAGAGGGTAAAAGGATCAGTAAGAACATAAGATTTAGGAATTCATGAACCTGGTTTTTCATTTTGGAAAGAATCACTTGCACTAAATTCTTGTTGATAATATATAATAAGAACAGAACAAAACAGAAGATTTCTTGTAGTGAGCTCAGACCAATATATAATAATAAAATCATTAATTAAAGACCAGTCCGTATATTAATTAATGGAATTAAGAACTAATTATTAGAAGGCTGCAAAGAACTAATTGTGTGTTGAAGTTTTTGGTTATGTATATGGATTGATTAAAGGGGAATCCATTTTTATTGACTTTTGTGCATGAAAATTCAAATATAGTGGTGAGATTAGATAAACAATGGAGAAATCGGACTTGAAATCTATGAATAACTAGCTATGGCAAGACATCAATTTATTGAGTTCAACAAACTTTTAAATCATTATTTTGACAATGAAACATAATATGTTCATAGGCGTATGAAACAAACTTTTATTTGATTGAGGTAAAGGGCTTTTTCTTTATTTTTATAAATCATTTATGTATTAACTATTTGATAAATAATGTTTAAAAAATCATGTAGAATCTAGATGGATATTCGTATTCAACGTGGTTGGATGTACAACCGTATACTTTGATTCTGATACTATTGAAAATAGGTAGAAAAGCAGTGTGCTCACTTCTTTAGTGTAACTATCAGAGACGAACAAACGGAGTCTGGAATAGTAATTAGAGTTACTTCAGCTGCACATAGCAAGTTTAAGGTGTGTATTTGTTTTGTTTTGTTTTGTTTTGCGTCTAAAAATTGGATTTTACTGTCCTCTATCAAAGGCCATGTTCAATGTTAAACTACAAAGGCCCATTTGAGAAAGAATAATTACTGATTTTACACTCTTTTATTTGACGTGCATGCATATGCATTTACGAGTTCATTACTAATGGTTCTACTACCTGTGATTTTCAGCTCTTATACTTTGAACAAGATGCAAATGGGGGATATGGGTTGGCCTTGCAGGTAATTTAATTAGTATTCACAGTCTATATTGTTAATTGATGATTTCCTTTTCTCCAAACATTTCTTTCCTGATTGAAGTGTGTTCTTACCTCCGCTTGAGGTTAAGATTCTTACCTTTTTAATCACTTCGGCTGTTTACAATAGCTATCCAGTGATAAATGCATTAAATGTGAATAGTTTTGGATAATAACCTTTTATAATGATTTTGTGTTCATTATCATTGGAAGACAATAGATATTAAGCAGATCACTTGACTGGTCATTAGATACAAATTGTCCAGTTGGTACTTGTAGCCAATTTTGACTTGGTGATATGCTTGAATATAAATTTGGATTAACATGTATTTGAAAGAGAAGAATAATTTAGGTAATAAAATAATGATTATAACTAGTGATAGAAGCGTTATGGTTCCCATTGGGTATAAACTGTTGGGAGTTGCATGATGTGGACAAAAATAATCCATTATCAAATTTGAATACATTGAGACGATTGCATCTAAATAAATATAAAATCAAAGTGATAAAGTGATGGTAGTACTTGTTTGTAAAATAGAGAGATGGAATCATATAGGTAAAAAATGAAATGTTGTATTTATGTACACAGTAGCAATAATTATAAAGATATGTTTATGGAACGTCAGTTAATACCATAATTAAAACGGTAGTTATTTAACTCTTTACACTTTTATAATTACAATGTTTTCCTCATTTTGTGAGTTGGTAATTTTGTCTGAAACTGGTTAAACAGATTGTGAATTCTTCTGCACCTGTTTGATAAACCAGCATACTTCATTCATTACTTGTACTGATATATTCAGGAAGACAGTGAGAAGACAGGCAAGGTTACATCGGCTGGAATGTACTTCTTGCATTTTCAAGTTTACAGAATGGATTCAACCGTAAATGCGGTGTGTAATCTAAGTTTCTCCTATTTAATAGGCTTGTCTCTTGTAAAATAAAAATTATTTGTTATTAAGTTATTGTTTGGTGGTGTAGTTGGCCATGGCTAAGGACCCGGAAGCTGCTTTCTTCAAAAGATTGGAAGGCCTTCAACCTTGTGAGGTCTCGGAACTAAAAGCTGGCACTCACATATTCGCTGTTTATGGTTGGATCTGCTTAAATATACTTATATTTTGATTTTTTGTTACATATTCCTAATACTAATAATGGCATAGAATGAGCTATGAATACTTAGGTACTGATGGAGGATTTATGTTTGGCATGATTCCTGCAGGGGAAAATTTATGTGACTACTTAAGTAATTTGTTAGAACTTAGGAATACTTAAGTAATTTATGTGAATACTTAAGTAATTCACCATGGCTATGAATACTTAAGTGATTTCACATGCATAACTTAGGAAATGGGGTTATGGTTTACTTTGTTAGAACTTTATGGTGAAGTTGGTTCTTTCATATGTACGTAACTAATTATGTAATAACTAATTGATGAATTATGTTAAATAATTTCAAATTCATGATATTTAATTTTGTGACGATGATTGAGCCTTCTGTAAAATATTATATGATTATGAATTGATTTTTTTTAAATATACATATTTTTAATTGGGGAAATAAATTTTTTGAATATTTTTTTTAAATTTTTTTTATTTTTTCCGACGGAATAATTCCGTCGGAAACTTAATTTTGAAAAAAAATTAATTAAATTTCCGACGGAATAATTCCGCCGGAAATAATTTTTTAAAAAAGTAAATTAAATTTCCGACGGAATTTTTCCGTCGGAAAAGTTCTTTTCTTTAAAAAAAATGATTTTCCGACGGAATTATTCCGTCGGAAAAACACCAAAACCATCGGGAAGAGCCGTCGGCAATTTTCCGACGGATTTTCCGATGGATTTCGCCCGTCGGAAAATCCGTGGGAAAATTCATCGGAAATTTTCCCACGCCACTTTTTCCGGCGGATTTTTCGGCGGGCGAAATCCGTCGGAAAACCCATTTTCCGACGGATTTTTCTTGAAATCCGTCGGAAAATCCGTCGGAAAATTGTGTTTTTCTTGTAGTGGATCTTTTTCACCCCGACGGTCGACTTTGCCGGAGAAAAAGAGGGGTTTGAGTTTTTTTTTTTTTTTTTTTTTAATTTGAAGGTGTTAAGTGTGAATTTTGTGTTTCGGGGTACAAACTGTTAATTTATTGAGTTTCGGGGGTGTAAGTTGCTGATTTATTCTTAATTCGAGGGTGATAAGCGCTAATTTTATTTTAGGGGTGCAAAATGCCAATTTCTCAAGTCTTGGGGGTGTAAAGTGTCAAATATTTATAATTGAATTATCTATTTTGCCCATGATTTTTTGATTGAAAATAAAAGAGGGTGCAAAGTACTGTATTTTTCATATTTTGAAGGTGCAAAGTGCTAAATCTAAGTTTTGAGGGTGCAAAGTGCCTATTTCCTATATTTCGGGGGTGCAAAGTGCAAAAAATCCCCAATTTCACCTATATTTTTCTTTGATTTAAAACGTTTTCGCCTATTTTATTCATGTTTTCATAGATTTTCCCTTTTTTTAATTGTTATTTTATCAGTTTCATCATTTTTCACTAATTATATCATCAATTTCACATGTTTTCAATAATTTTATTGTTTTTTAAATCGCATTTTTTTATCGATTGCACAAAATTAAATAATTTTTTTACCATTTTCCACCTATTTCACCCATTTTTCATGAAAATAATTTCAAGAAATTTTGAGGTTATGCATGTCTTGATATTATTGAATATTTTTTATATTTTTTTATTCTAGTCAAAGTAAAATTACATAATTAGCTAAGTCATAAGTATTTTTTATTCTTTCATAGTAATAAGTGATTCCATTTTTTTGTTTTTTTTGTAACATAATGATACTTAAGATAATTTCATTTTAAATTTTTATTTTAGAGTGTTTATAGCTATATTGTACTAAATGTTTAAATAAACATTTTCTTACTTAAATAAATATTGGTGCTAAAATATAACAATTAATAGTATTTTTTTAATGGTTCGTTTTTATCTAAGAGAAGAAAATTAAAATTTTAAAAATTGATGTAAGAAAGAATTTATAAATTTAGGAGTTTATGTAGGAGATAAATTAAATATGAGGGAAAAACACTTTTGGTCCCAAACTTTACCCCAAAAAACACTTTTGGTACAATAAAACGCAGAAAAACACATTTGGTACCACAATTTTCATGATTTTGACATATTTAGTCATTCCGTTAAATTTTGGAATGAAATTTCGCGCGTGACCGTCACGCTCGGGTCAAGCGCGTCAAGTTCAAATCGGTCACGAGTTTTGCACGTGAGAAATTCGGTCAAAACACTTTTGGTCCCAAATTTTACCCCAGAAAACACATTTGGTACCATGATTTGCAGAAAAACAGATTTGGTACCACAATTTACATATTCTTGACACATTTAGTGTCCTTGTTAAATTGATAAAAATCACATATAATGAACAGACAACATTTTCTCTAAAAATTTTGATAAAAATCATAAAATATACTTAAATCATTAAAAATATTCTTAATAAAAGTACATTGGATACCTAAATTGGTGCCCTTTGACTTGCACTTGTATTCCAATGTTGATACAAGCACCAATCATAAGTTCCATATTTTCCATCGAAAACATCGAAAAGTTTCCATTTTTGAATCAGGCGAAACGAAAACATGTAATTCCGAAACTATTTATTTGCCTTAAACTCAATTATTTTCCTAAATTTAGTAATTTTTTTACAAATTTTCCTTAGTGTTTCTGAAATATTTCCGAATAGTCTCGAAAAGTTTTCAATATTTGGCTCTCCGAAACATACATTCGAAATGAGTTTTTGATCCATGGATACAAGTGCAAGTCAAAGTGCACCAATTCAGGTATCCAATATACTTTTGTTAAGAATATTTTCAAAGATTTAAGTACACTTTGAGATTTTTATCAAATCTTTTAGAGAAATTGTTGTCTGTTCATTTTATGTGATTTTTATCAATTTAACGGGGACACTAAAAGTGTCAAGAGTATGTAAATTGTGGTACCAAATCTGTTTTTCTGCAAAGCATGGTACCAAATGTGTTTTCTGGGGTAAAGTTTGGGACCAAAAGTGTTTTGACCGATTTGTCACGTGCAAAACTCGTGAACTTAACGGGCGCGTCACGGTCACGCGCGAAATTTCCGTCCAAAATTTAACGGAATGACTAAATATGTCAAAATCATGAAAATTGTGGTACCAAATGTGTTTTTCTGCGTTTTATGGTACCAAAAGTGTTTTTTGGGGTAAAATTTGGGACCAAAAGTGTTTTTCCCTCCCATATAATAAGACTTCATGTTTAATTATACCTCTTCAATTACTTTTACATATTTATCATTAAATTAAATATCACTTTACATTTTAAATTAAATAAGAGTATTTTAGTCCGCACAAAAAAATTAAGAAATATTCATGCTTTTATAATAGCAGAGATAGAGGTAGAGATAAAGATAAAAAAAATCAACAACGATCAACACCACGTTAAAGAAGACATCATCAAACATTATAATTAAAATAATTTATCAATATACATCATAATTAACCTACTCCTGATTTTTTTTTTTTTTTTTCTGTGTGGATAACGATTTCTTTTATATATTATTATAGTGAAATTGAAATGACGAATTACCTCCCTAGCTTTACATTAGAAAATCGACTGACTAGTGACTACACTACCGAATCATAAATAACTCCCGGCCAACTAACAATTGTTAGTATGAAAGTGTACAAATTAATACTCACATTCCAAGTAGAAATCAAATCGAACATCCCTTTAAGTTTTGGCTTTACAAATTAATTGTTCAAAGTCTTGTCTGCATCCTTATCATAAACTATATAGACATTGTCGAATAATTGTGGAAGGGTGCAGCTTAAAATATACTCCTAGAATATATATATATATATATATATATATATATATATATATATATATATATATATATATATATATATATATATATATATAATTTCATGATCAAATACTCCTTACTCCTTAGACATAGTCAATTGGAAATTAATATATTTCTTTTGGTAATTATTTGATCAAATTCAGAAAAAACATGGGACTTGAGTCTTGGTAGTTGAATTCTCAAATTTTTCTCCACGTAAAAGAATTAATTAATGTTCTTCTTTTGCGGGCATTTAAGATTTTTCAAAGAGAAATATTAATTTTGAAATATAATTTCAATTTCAAATGTATTGAATTTCATATATATATATTTAATAGCTGCATGTAACATATATATAATTCCCTCCATCATCGATATAATAGTCAATTGAGTGATAAAATTATAACTAACAAGCTATATAAAGCTCAAATTAAAGCTGTACATCGATCTTCCGATCACTGATAACATAATTATGAAACAACAAAATCATATATGACAGAACATGATAATTAAATAGAAAACTTAACTCGTATATAGGAATGAAAATTATTGTACGTCCAACTTACAAATTAATTAAACATGATCATATATATTGATCTCTTTAAAGAAAATTAAAGATGTATTACACAACCCGTTATGATCGATCGAGGGAGGAAAAAAACCTAGCTAGCTAGCAGCACACGAAGAACTCCATTAATTTTGAGGTCATGACCCTTTCATGGAGACTGGCATATAATTAATTCATTAATTAAATATATGTAGCAAATACAGGCCGTGAACCCGGGGGTGACCTCGGGGATGGAGGCGCTGGCCTAGGGGTTCTCCCAACATCAGGTGACGATGTTATATATATATACTTACCGCATAAAATTGAGCAATCGGTTATGTATTCGAGCCATTTGCATACGTTCATTCTTGTTTGAAGAAGAATATTATTATTATCTTCATGAACTTGCAAAATTCTTGCCTGAATTCCGGAAATAACCAAAAATATTGTTAGAAGCGTAATTATCTTCATTTCAGATCTTTCTCTTAATTTTGAGTATATTGTTTAAGAGAATTGATGAGTAAAGTGTCCAACAATAAGCTTCAAATATATAGACACTGCACAGTCTGCACTGGTCATAATTAAGGCTGCTAAAATATTTAGTACTAAAATAAATTGTTAGTTTAATTTTAAAAGGTGGTTTTTCTTCAACCATGCGAGGTGCGTGGGTAGGTTAGTCAACAATGGGAACACATGGTCATGATCATGAGTTGTATTGAATTGAATATACGTATTACATTACATTATTATTATTATATATATATATATATATATATATATATATATATATATATATATATATAATTCATGTCATGTTATATTAATATTAATATTTTTTCTATTTTATTTTTAACATTTAAGTTATTTAATTATGTAATATTTTATTTTTTACTTTTGGTTTAGATCAATCTCCAAAAAAAATTATGCATGCGGAGGACGTTGATGATGACTAATATATATATATATAAACTCTTTTGGAAAGATTCCACAACCAAAAGTTGTCGTCTCAATCGAGTCCAAATTAGTCAATTAAATATATATCCATTTGCACATATTTATAACCGTTTAATTTTAAGAGGTTTGTGTTCATGCACATAGATAACACAAGTATCGTATTTAACATGTAATTAATTGGTTTTACAACGTAAATCCAAACTAAAATTTAGGTACATCTTCTCTTGCCCTACTTTTAATAGTCTAATTATATGTAGTTAAGAAAATTCCATCCCCTTACATGCAATAATAATAACATGCAAATTTGAGAGATTAATATGGTTACGAAATTGGTTGCTTTATTTAGTATTCGGAAAAGATCGATTAATTCTACTCATCCGTTCAACTCTTAGACATCTTTACATTTATGTTCTTAAAAGTAACAATATAAAATTAGTGTTGTTATATTATTATTTTATGTGATTTTTTTTTTTTGAAAAATATAATTTCATAAATAGATTGTTGTTTTGGAACATTAAAAAAAAGGTGCAAGATAAAAAGAATGAATGAAGTATAAGTAAGTGGTCTGAACTTTTTGTTGTTACAATTTTTTTTTTTTTTTTTTTTTTTTTTTTTTGTATAGAGCAATTGTGTGTCTACACAGTCAATTTTCAATTTTGTCATAGGAAGACAAATACTCTGTGCGTTGACTTCAAAAGTATGACAGAGAAATTCCTTGTGGACTTATAAAATGAAGGATGAGATATTTGACTAGGTAAATAAAGACCATATTGTTTGACTTAGTATATATAAAGTTACTTTTTTGGATAGTTGTAAATATAACTTATATATTTTTTCTTTATCGTAACTATGAAGTGAATTTCATTAAAACCATTTACCAAGAAAAAGAAATTCATTAAAAATAGTACAACAGAAAGAGTCTACAAGCCAAAGAAAAGCCAATGAGGGGTATCCCATCACAAAATAATGACAAATTAGGCAGGAAATAAATCAAAAAGTGATATAAGATGGTTGGATTAAGTAATAGTGATTTGCGATTTCAGAGGCGAAGCTCAAGTTCAAATTCTACTTGAAACACCATACTGAGAAGAACCTTTTTTTATTTTTATTTTAAATTAGTGTTTTTCAATTATGATTTTGAAGATTTATAACTTTTATATTTGAATGATTAGTATCATGGTTATCAAACCGTGTCGTATCGAATCGTATCACACGTATCGTATCGCGAATCGCATCATTTTAGGCCATCCGAGTCGTATCGTTTTGGGCCAGTATCGAATCGCATCGCACGTATCGTATCGCAAATCGTGCGATACTAACAACCATGGTTAGTATAAACTTAATATTATTTTTCAAAAACAATTTACCTCTTTGTATTTGATTAAGATTATTTTAAATTTGAATGGTTTGTATGAACTTTGATGATATATTGAATGTTGCGAAATAATGTGAAATCAATAAAAATTCAAGTGAAATTGATAAAAAAAAATATAAAATCAGTAAAATATAAGTTAAACTGATAAAATTAAGTAAATTAAGAAAAAATACAAATTATAAATACACGATTTAGTAGATAAAAAAATGAAAAGATTCAAAGTCGTTCCAATTTGAATCGAAAGCCTAGAAAATAATGTAGGGCTATATCACCAAAACCAAGAAAAGAAGTAAATCAAAAGATAAAAAGTTGTTCCAATGGGTATCGAAAGCCCAAGAAATAAGATTAGTTGCACATCTTTGATTAAATTTGAAGCGCTATTTGAACTAATGAACTCAGTACGGTGTAATATCAAATTGAACTTTTGCAGTTTTTGTACGAATTTTTGCAGTTTTTAAATATGTAATATCAAATTGAACTTTTGATAATCATATGAAATTGAACTTTTGAGTATCATATCAATGTACCTGATATGGTTTGGTTTCGATACGGAATAATTTTATGGTTCTATAAATTTTTATGTTATACTATTTTTATTTTACAGTCGATTGAGTGTTCAAAAAAATTACTTAATTACTTTTCCAAATGGATTGAATTGATGATTTTTTTTTTCTTTTTCCAAAGTTCTTTATAAACAAAAGGATTAAAAAAATAATATTCTACAAATAATTGAGCCTCAAACTTAGTAGCTCTCCACCATAAATCAAATAAGAACAATCTCATTATAAGAAAGAATGTCGATAATCCATTTGTTGTTTGTTATTTTCTTTATGATAGAATAACTTTGAGTTATAATTCATAATAATGGACTATGTGTTATAATAATAAGTAGGACGATAATAAAATTTAAATGTAATTTCATAAATTAGTATATTTTTTAATTACAATACGATACAATATTATTTTTTACGGTATCTTAAATTTAAAACAAGTATCACGCCAAAAAGATATGTACTTTTCGTACATATCGAAACTTACGATATTAAGAAAATAACATAAACTTCGATTCAATGTGGTATAAGTGGTATATGCAAAAACATAAGAAGGCTATTATGTTTTTATTTTTCAAGTACATAACAGACCTATTTGTTTGGTTTTCAAAAGATTCTAGGAAAAGAGATATAGAAAGAGATTAAATTAAAAGATTTTTTATCAATTTAAAAAAAATATATTCTAGATCCTGCTAAAAAGAATCTCCTATTTTAGTTTTTTTTTTTTTTTTTTTTTTTTTGAAAAAGGAGAAAACTTAAAGAAACCATAATTTGATAATTAAATTCTCTCTTAGTGCACGAGCGCCCTAATGCAATAGATGCCACAATCATAATTATTATGCCTACAATCACTCACTATATAATTTCACAATTTTCTAGCATATAGAAAATGACAGAGTTGCATGTCGATCTTTTAAAGAGTCACATCTCTTATGAAATGGCGACGAGACACAACTCTTTCATATTGAATTTGTTTATTTTAAATAGGAGAAGAACCTAACCAATATACCAAATGTGTCTACCAATGATTAACATATTAAGGTTAACAACTAAATTCAATACACAACTATCGGGCTTTTATGTAGTATCCAATAAGACTAATATAATTAACGTAAGCCCATTAAAAATCTTACATTCTCTCACTTGGACGACGTTGATTAAAACCTCAATTTGGAAAAAAGTATTTCAAAATTTCAAAATAAATTTAAAGAAATAAAAGCTTTTGCAAAGAAACTGAAAACTTTAACAAGTTTTAGTGGGAACACAAATATAGCCAAATGATAAAATTTGAACCAATCAAATGGAACTATTAAGACCGAGTCATGATAGCAATTTTGTCATTTAATTCGACATACAATATTTCACGGTCTAATATAATATTATGTGTATAAAGTGTTTCAAATTTAGCATGAATATTCATGTGATCACAAAAGTTCATGTACTGCTAAATCTCTTAAATTAACACGGTTTCACAAGTAAGCATGAAACCATCATTAGTTACCAAACTAAGTATAGTTAGGGGTGGCAATATGGATCAGATCCATGGATCTGATCCAGATCCGATCCAAATCCAAAGGATCCGATCCATAAAAATTCATTAAATTTTCACTCGGATCGGATTTGGATCGGATCTCATGAAATCTGGATTCATATTGGATCAACAAATACAAGTAATGGATTGTGATGGATCCATCAATGGATCCTCTGGATCCACTAATGGATCCATTATTGAATCCAAAAAAAAAAATTATTATTGGAATGTGAAAACCTTTCTCTCCAATACTTATTTTTGAAAATTACAATTTTAACCCAAAACTTTTAAAAAACCCAGAATTTAATAAATTCAAATTTCCAATCCGGACACTGATTTCCAGGAACAAAATTTGCACTTTTGGTCACTCAATTTTTGGATATTGCAATTTTGACCCTAGATTTTTGAAAAATCCAGAATTGCAATTCAGTCCATTATTTTAAGAAAATTGAAAATTTCAATTCGGCCCCTGATTTCATAAATCCAAATTTGCACTTTTAGTCCCTCAATTTTTGGATATTGCAATTTTGACCCTAAATTTTTGAAAAATCAAGAATTGCAATTCAGTCCAGTATTTTAAGAAAATTGAAAATTTCCAATCCGGACCCTGATTTTCAGGAACAAAATTTACACTTTAGGTCCCTCAATTTTTGGATATTGCAATTTTGACCCTAAATTTTTGAAAAATCAAGAATTGCAATTCAGTCCAGCATTTTAAAAAAATTGAAAATTTCCAATCCGGACACTGATTTTCAGGAACAAAATTTGCACTTTTGGTCCCTCAATTTTTGGATATTGCAATTTTGACCCTAAATTTTTGAAAAATCAAGAATTGCAATTCAGTCCAGTATTTTAAAAAAATTGAAAATTTCCAATCCTGACCCTGATTTTCAGGAACAAAATTTGCACTTTTGGTCCCTCAATTTTTGGATATTGCAATTTTGACCCTAAATTTTTGAAAAATCAAGAATTGCAATTCAGTCCAGTATTTTAAGAAAATTGAAAATTTCAATTCGGCTCCTGATTTCATAAATCCAAATTTGTAGTTTTGGTCCCTCAATTTTTGGATATTGCAATTTTGACCCTTGATTTTTAAAAAATTGCCATTTGACCTCAGATTTTCGAAAAACCCAGAGTTTCAATTCAATCCAAAATTCTCATAAAGTTAAGATTTTCAATTTGGCCCAGATTTTCTGAAATCCAAATTTGCACTTTTGGTCCCTCAATTTTCAAAAATTATAATTTTGCCCCAAATCAATTTATGTGATTTTATCCCGATATCAACAACAAGAATTAACTCGTAGAGCAAATTATAAGGCATGATTAGGAATTTTTGAAAATATAGGGTCAAATTGCAATTTTTGAAAATTAAGGGACCAAAAGTGAAATTTTGAATTTCTGAAAATCAGGGGCCGAAATGAAAATTTTAATCTTCATAAATACACTGAATCGTAATTCTAGATTTTTCAAAAATTTAGGGACCAAATTGTAATTTCCAAAAAATGAGGGACCAAAAGTGCAAATTTTGATTTCTGAAATCAGGGGCCGAATTGAAATTTTTAATTTTCTTAAAATACTGGGTTGAATTGCAATTCTTGATTTTTCAAAAATTTAGGGTCAAAATTGCAATATCCAAAAATTGAGGGACCAAAAGTGCAAATATGGATTTCTGAAATCAGGGGCCGAATTGAATTTTTCAATTTTCTTAAAATACTGGACTGAATTGCAATTCTTGATTTTTCAAAAATTTAGGGTCAAAATTGCAATATCCAAAAATTGAGGGACCAAAACTGCAAATTTGGATTTCTGAAATCAGGGTCGGGATTGGAAATTTTCAATTTTTTTAAAATACTGGACTGAATTGCAATTCTTGATTTTTCAAAAATTTAGGGTCAAAATTGTAATATCCAAAAATTGAGGGACCAAAAGTGCAAATTTTGTTCCTGAAAATCAGGGTGAGGATTGGAAATTTTCAATTTTTTTAAAATACTGGACTGAATTGCAATTCTTGATTTTTCAAAAATTTAGGATCAAAATTGCAATATCCAAAAATTGAGGGACCAAAAGTGCAAATTTTGTTCCTGAAAATCAGTGTCCGGATTGAAAATTTTCAATTTTTTTAAAATACTGGACTGAATTGCAATTCTTGATTTTTCAAAAATTTAGGATCAAAATTGCAATATCCAAAAATTGGTTGAAATTCATGACGGATCCACTGTGGATCCGTGGATCCGTCATGGATCTCTTCGGATCCATGGTGGATCCAAAATTTTCTCACCCGGATCCGGTTTGGATCGGATCCTAAATGGATCCATCATTATGGATCCATTTAGGATCCGATCCATTTGAGATCCAATCCGCAAGGATCCGATCCGGGTGGTCCATTTGCCACCCCTCTGTATAGTGTACACGATTCAATCAATTTAACTTATTAGCAACTAAGGGTCTTTCAAATTCAAAATTTGACCATAACATCATCGAGTCGGATCGAGCGACATTCACCCTGCTTTCACAGTAATGACCATAACTCACTTACCAAAGCCAAAGCAAATAAAAACTGAACATTTACAGGACCCATCATCAATCTCAATTTCCGAATCCTAAAGCTGACCATAACTCACAGAAGAACTATTCAGTACATACATGCACAACTAAAGCATACATCTGCCCATCAACTATAACTTACAAAACATCATCTAGCTTGATTCTCAAAATCTTCTGAAATATTGAACAAAAACTGAGGTAAAGAAGCTATTCTAGGAAGATTAAGAAGCAAATCTCCAACCGAGTCCTTCCTCGACATAGAAGCCGCCTGATCTTGACCACACATTTCATCGGACTCATCATGAGCATTGTCATACTTCTCTTCATTACTCAAGGCACCAACATTGTTAGATTCATCTGCTTTCTTTTGCACGGCAGTGTCTTTCTGCAGGAGGCAGCAAAGAGAATTGACCCGAGACATAAGCGACTTCTCGTCTGAGTCTTCTGGCATGTGTTGTGTGTCTGTAAATAAGTACCGGTTTATATCATCCAAAATTTGGAGGCCATGCCATTCCTCATTTGAAAGATTTGCATTGCTAGATTCTCCCTGCTCAGCTACTCGGTGTTCAAGGTGGCTGACTAAATCACTCATCGACATAGAGGACCTGAGCCCAGGTACCTTGATCTGATCCCAGTTGCTAAGAGCCTTAAGTTGCTCGATTTCTCCACTCCTCATCTCTTCAAGTGTCCGTGTATTCCTAGCTGTAATGCAGTCGTAGTAAGATAAGGTCATAAAAGAAAATAGTGTTCTTTTGCAAATCCCTATGTAAAAAATGGATCAACCAAACTTAATAACAGGCAGAAATGAAAATTCAAATATTATCCCATAAAAGCTTTACCTGAGGTCGGTGATGGTGTCTCGCGAGAGTAAGATTCTGAATGTCTACCAATAGCTTCGTGATCATTCTTCGAGGAAGATGACTGAGCCCCCGATGGAGAAGCATCATGTAAGCTGAAGAAGGACGGACTACCCTCCCGGTTCAAATCAAATTCTTTACTATGTTCATTTTTATCATCAAATACAGAAATTCTGGGTTCAAAATATGGAGAATCCAGCGTTATCTCTCCTTGCTGACTTAGGAAATGCAAGCGCGGATCACATTGAGTAAGTTTTTCAAAATGTTTCCCTAACAAGCCTTGTGGGCATTCCAGATAATGTCTCCTGCAACAAAAATATTATGAGGTAAGACCCTATGGGTATTGACACTCCAACAAATTTCCAGCATTAAAAAGAAAAATAAAGAAAAGACTCGGAACATGTGATGCAAATTGCAGACATATATGTGAACAAAGATAAACACAGGTTACCTCGTCCAACATATATCGCAGATACAATTGTATATATCGCTTCGCATAAACAAATAAAAAAAAAAACTTCAATCTACTCAAGTCTTCACAATTGAACAAAAATCTGATTGTGTCCGACATTGGACCACAATGTGCAGGGGTCTTTCCTAGAAACCCCAGAGTAATAACGTCGAGACATCATCAAGTGCACGGAGTCTCTCGCTGACACTTAAGACGGCATTTTCAACCAAGGAAAAAAACAACAGAATAATTGAATTTTAATAAATAAAAATACAAGAGAATAGCACCGCATCTGGCAAAAATAAAACAAAAATGGATATAAAGCTTGTTGAAAACATAAACTATGGCCAACTCTCTTCCAATGACTCAAAAAAAATATATTACCTGTTTATACTAGCTTGTCCATCAGTGAAATCTGTGGTAGCCTGCCAAAGAGTGTGCTTTCTGGGTTGTGGGTTAGTCTCCCTAAAGAAAAGAGGTTGTCGTGCCAGCTACACAAGAAAAACATATATTCTTAATTAAAAATGCCTTTGGTACAAAGATGTACTAGATATTATGGCTTTATAAGTATATCAAATAAGAGCTTTCATTACCACAACATCCAAAGTTCCAATACCATCATCTGGGTATTTGGCCTTCAAAGCCATAATATCAGACCACTGAATTTCGATTTTATTCTTAAGACCCCCATCAAGAACTTCCCAAACCAACTTATGCTTAGCAAAATAACACTTCGCCACCAAGTCTCCTTCATATCTTGATTTATACTGCAGAACCAAGATCACTTTCATCAAGTTTCAACCAAGTATATTCTGTTGAAATCAAATTATTTTGCACAGATAAGTCAAATTGTACCTCCCAGGTTCCAATTTTTAGAATTGAAGCAGGAAAATTGGAGGCTTTCAGTTTATCGCCAAAAGCTGCACTAGCTTTCTGCTCTTTTTTACCATGACCACCAACTTTTTGTGTGCTTGATTGCGAAAGTTTCATTTGGATCAACTCCAAAAGAGATGGGGATTTCCTGAGACGCAATCCCAATGGACTAGGCTCATCCAGTGGATTGTAAAGTGAAGCTGGCAGTGCATAAACTCCCGTCCCCAAACACTGCTGCTGCAGTAAAAATGAAGGACGATATAGGAATTAGAACAAACATCTATAGCTATCATTTTTTCCTAAAACAACAAAGCATAATACACTTTGCTTTATACACCAAACATATCCAGAATATAGAGAATGAATACCTATACAACAAACCAAGCTGCAACATTAGCAAAATATACAACAAAACCAAGCTGCAACATAAGCAAAATCCTAAAATAACTTAGAAATAATAACAAAATATGAAGTAATTTCACTTGATTGTAAAATGAACAAGCACACAATTCAGAACATCTAAATATCTAATTAAATCATAAATAAATTAATAGTTTCAGTTCTTCTACATAGTTTTACCCAAATCAAGAAAAAATACCGCATCATGAAAGACTATATAACCATAATACGCAAAAAGCAGAACATCTAAGAAATTCAATATTATCAAAAATGATTGTAAAAACTTATCAGTGCTTAAAATATATAATCAAAGTAGAACGAAATTTTTAGGCTAATAAAGAACAACACTTTGCAGAAGCAAATATGCATTCGTATACTTGAAACTGGAAACAATAAGAATGAGAAATACTTTGTGCCGCTTTTGGTGTGGTCCGTGCTCTTCTTCCAAAGGATCCTCCACCTCCATCTTCACCCCCGCCGTATTTTCAGTATGTGGTTCCGATTTGCCGTTCTTCATCAAATACACCATTAAGAACTGTAGAGAAAAATGAAAAACTACTTAACCTTGATTTGGGTTTCAGATCACACTAATGGAGAGCCTGGTTTTTCGACTGGGGCGAGTTTTCTGTAGATTTTTGCTTGCTTTGCTGAAGAAGATGAAATTAAAATGAATTGAACTGACTAACCAATTTATTTTGGGGACGGCGACTCACACGTGGCAACTTTACGCGCAGTAAGCCGTTCGGTGCCCCTTGCACGTGCTCGGCGCCTACTTATGGCGACTAAATTACAACTTGGCATTAAATTTGTTGACCGGAAATGATTAATACTAATATAGTAAATTTATGTTAAGCATAATTGTACTCCTCAAAGAAAAAAACAAATACAGGTTCTTTGACTTAATCCTTTTGAGGAAATTATCATTTTTCTCTTTTAGTATAAATCAGTCTTCAATTAATTACTCCATATTGTTTGGATTAGTTTTTTTTTTTTTTTTCTAATTCAGGTATCCAAACTTACACTAGATTAATTATGGACCCTTATAACTCTTGTCCTAAAGTTTTGAAGGATATTCCTCGGTCCCAATTATTTTTATTCATTGGTATAGTTGACCAGTCAACTTGACTTAGTTTATAAAAATTATAGTAAATAATTTAATTTATTTATTTCATTAATAAGTTAATATTTATATTTAAAATGTTTTATACTCTACAAATGTGTATAATTTAATATGATAAGTTACTTAAAAAGATTGAAAAGTTTAACCGGATACTGTAATAAAGGTTAAAATGTTTTATACTCTACAAATGTGTATAATTTAATATGATAAGTTACTTAAAAAGATTGAAAAGTTTAACCGGATACTGTAATAAAGGGTAAAAATAAATGGGACGTAGGGAGTATAACATAATTAATTCTTATACAATAGTTTATAAACTGAAAGAAGGATTTGAAAGCGCAGAGTGTACAGCAGTATGGTGGGAACCCGGGGCTTGGTGGAGGCACATCCTGCGATTTACATCATTCAGGATTCTAGGGCAAGGGTTCTGAGGGTCCAGGATTAGTCGAGTGTAAGCTTGTACACCTGGGTTATCAAAAAAAAAAAAAAAAAAAAAAAAAAAAAAAAAAAAAAGAAGGATTTGAAAGAATATAACTAATTGATCCATATAATTATTAGGGGTTGATTTTACTAATTATTTGTGTTAGATCTATTTTGCATGGTGGTAATTCTTTACTTATTAATTGTGCGAACTTACTGCCATCATAAATATTATTTATTAGTTGTACGAAAGTAATAATTTGAGGATATGGATATTTTTCTTTTTAATAGTTGAAATGAAAAATAATTCGGAATAATTGTAAGTTTGTTACTAGAAAATTTCTAAATTATTTAGAGGTCCGACTCAATGAAGTTATTGATGTAATGATACGATGTATTATATTAAGTCTCTAGATTAAAGTTGAATTCATAATTTATCGTGTATATTTATATAAAAATTAAACTACTGTATAAATCTCTCAGCATATAATACATCATGCTCTCGAAATAATTTCTCTATATAAATACCTGGTTATTTACAATTCGTGTAATATTCATTAGTAGTTGATTATTAATTAATTTCGGTATTTGGTGGAACAAGGGTGGATTTGTAATTTCACCACATATGTCAAGTCAGCATTGTTAGGTGTGAAAGCCACGTGAGCTTTGTGGATAAAGCGCGGGTCCCATTTTATTTCTTGAAGCTTCCGCTAGGTTGTCAATTATTGGGACGGTGTCGATCGGCGGACTGGACACGTGGAAGAATCTCGTAGCTTCAGTTGACACGTAACACAGGAATTGGATGCTCCATTAGAATTTATTTTTTTAAATGGTTGTGAAAGGATTGTGACAGTGGATAATGCTTTTGTATGATTGCAAAATTGTCGTATAGCTGAGTTACGGAATAAAGACGCGTGATGGGTTCGATATTCCGGCGGACGTGACAGACACGCGCTGTCTATTTTGGGGACTAATGATTTGTGATTTTACGTTTGAAGTGAAGCTATTGACTTTGAAAGTTGAAAACCCCTCCCCATCAACCAAAGGGAAAAAGAAAAATGAATTTGGGTGTAGATATGTTGTGCATCTCTTACTCAATTGCCATTTGCCAAAGTTCCTCCAACGACTAAGCCCTCTTTAGATATATTTAACTATTAATTTTGGTTGAGTGTTTGATTTTTTTTTTTTTTTAAATTTATACAAAATAATTGAAAAAAAGACTTGGATGTATTTTGATTGGAATATTTTGTATTTATATGTTGAAATTTGAAATGAAAGATAATGATGAGTGTCAAATCATGTTTTTAGAAATAAATTAATTAAAAGTATTATTTTGTGTCGTGATTGAAAATATGTTTAAATATTAGGGAAATTCTTATCCAGATCGGATTTGGCAGAACCCAAACTAATTACATGGCAAGTGTAATACACTTGTTTTGGGATTGAATGTAACATCCAGGAAAGTGACCAATCACAAAGCAAATACAATAAACTTGCTTGGTGATTGAATGAGTTTAGCCAAGCCAGACTTCGACAAGAATTTTCCTAAATATTACTACTTTCATATGTGACATGTTTAAAGTGGGGTTCCCAAAACTTAATCTAGTGTCATTCCACGTTGATGCGATATAAAGCTCCTTATCCATCTATCTATCAACAAAACATAATAATAATAATAATAATTATTATGTTATACAAAGATAGAAACATCACTATTGTCTTGCATGTTTAGAAATCAGATGTTATGTTGTAATAATCTCAATCTCAAACTTTTTTCCCAATCTTTTTCAAGTATTCCATTCCATTGTAATGTTTCATTTTACACTGTCGATCTCAATCTACTTCAGCACGACAATTTAAGTCGAATATTATTAATACACCACATGATCTCATAAAAAGATAGACCAGTGACAAACAGTTGGGAACTATGCCTCCATATTGTTGACAAGAGAAGCCAGTTCCATATTAACGGGGGTTCCAATACCTCGTTCCCCTTCTTTGCTCTCAACATCTCAGAAGGGAGAATGGTCGCATTAGGATCACTACCAGGTATCAAAAACAGAATCCCAACCGGAAGGACTCGAAAAACACTCCTTATCACAATTGCCAACCAAAGATTGTCAAATGTTGTTCGTGTCACGTTCAATGTATGAAGTAGTAACCCTCCTGCCCAAGATGCAGAGAATGATCCCACATGGTCGATCGACATAAGTAGCGCGAAAAACGTGCCTTCTATGCCAGAAGGACAAAGCTTTGAACTTAGTACAAGAAGAGGCATCCATTTTAGACGGCCAATCATGTGAGAAACGGCTGCATCTATTACTACAACTATGTAATCTGGGATACCGAATGTCAAGTTTATTCGTAGAACCAATATCAAATCGAGTAGTCCTGAAGTACCGTAAAGCAATTGTGCCCAGAAAAGAACACGGCGGAAAGGTTGACTTCGGAATGCATTTTGGTAAAGGAGTACGCCTAAAAGGGAACCGAGTGCACCTACCGCTGATATGGATCCTACGACCTCCTGAGTAAAGAAAGATATGAGTTAGTATCAGATAATTTATATTACATTGGTAGGGAAATTTGATGTATTTATTATTAATGGCAAATTTGACAGAACTTTATAATGATCTTCAGTAGTCTGGGGGACGTTCCAACTTTGACTTGAGGCCAACTCATTCCGAAGCAAAATGGGCGTTTTTGCTATATTCGGTAATCATTGGATGGGCACTTTGCACCCCAGAAATATATCATTTTGACACTTTGCACTCTGAAATTTTACATTCTTTGGCAAAACAATGAGAATTTTGCACCCTGTAGGATGCATTTCACCAAAGAATGTACAATTCAAGGGTGCAAAGTGCCAAAATTTCAATTTCAGGGTGCAAAGTGCCAAAATGATGTATTTCTAGGAATTGGTTTTAACATGTTTGGCTGTTTTTGTCAGTTTCTCGTTTTCTAAGATACGGGTTTCTAAATCCATGTGAGCCTATGGATGCGGATAACCTTCATTCTTAGTTTCTCAATATTCGAGTTTTTAAATCATGAAGGTAAAACTTAAAATGATCTCTACTTGTGCAGGCGAGTTTGCAGTTTTGACTAGAGGTTGAACATTTTGAAGCAGAATGGACATTTTTGCTTTTTTTTGTGTGTGTGTGTAATTATCAGTATTATTTAAGCCATAGAAGCCTAAGGGCACAATTAACATTCATTCTTATTTCTCCTTTGTTTTAAGAAAATTCATTGTAACTTTTAGGTTGCTCTGGCTATTCGTCCTTCTGTTTTTTCTCATTAAATTACTTAATTTTACATGGATTAAGTAACTTGAGGATGTTTTAGTTAGTATTCACTTTCAAAATTCACATAACCACACCATATAAATTTTGGATACAACATTAGTAAAAGAGGGCCGTACCTGTGAGAAAGAGGGGCCGTTTTCTGCATCGGTATACCAATAAAACATTCCCTCGTGTATGTGCAAACTTACTGCTAGTGACAGATACATGTATAAACAAGGCCTCCAAACGACCGAACATTTAAGAGCCAACCACATAGCCCTACCAGCATCTAGAAATTTCTGAGTCACCTATCCAAATATAAAATTTCCAGGTCAGCTGTTTAAGAACGAAAGACCAAAATCATCATACCAACAAAAACAAATACAAAAAAGGTAGCTTACTCGCTTATAGGAGAAGTTACGGATGAAGGGCTCTTGTATTATAATTCCCACCAAAATGACCAGCCCAGCTGGAATACTGAGAAGTCCGAACACGCCCTAGCAAGAACATAAACTTATCAGAGCCTTAGTCTTCCCATTCTTACCAAAAGAAAGATACTAAAAATAGTTCAATCTAGAAACAAACAGTTTAACTTGTCAGAAACAACAAATACTAAATGTCTCGCCTCTCTATCAGCTTAAGCTCTTACATGAGTTGGTAATTCAATATTTTTTTTTTTATGGTTTCCCAAGGGCTTAATCCCTTTCGAGGCGCGTCGAGCACATTATGTGGGAACCTCTCCCAACAGGGAAATTGTAGTGACTAGTCTCTTCCACTAGACCAATCACATGTTGGTGGTTGGTATAATATGGTAACAAAATTAGGTTAGGAAAAAGTCCAAGTTCAAATCTCGATCATAACAAAATTTAGAAAATAGTTTGAGGCTTACTCGATCATACAGACATTTCCAAAATTATTTATCTTAATCTACATTGAGCTTCAATGTTTGAACACACTCCATGTTAAGACAAAAAACTAACAGTATAGGAAAATATTCATGAAAAATGCATCTATAAGAGTTTGTTAGTAGTAACCTTTGATCCAATATGATGAACTAGAAAGCCACTAATAGCGTATCCGATTAATTGGCCCACAGAAGAGCTCAAACCACACAAGCTCTGCATGTCTCCAGCAAGAGAAGGGTGTCTTATACTGTTCTCGGTCACACAAGCATCAATAGTCACGTCTGCCACTGCTGCACCAGCACTCCCACCAATTAGGAGTAGTAACGCAAATACAAGGTACAAGTTGTTTTGCAATGATAGAGTAATCATGGATATTGCACCAAGAACGCCTGAAAATAATTAAGAACTCAGTCAAGAGGAATTTTTTTGGAAGATTACATATATAAATAACGAATCTCCTTCATAGCGCAAATTGATGTCTTCACACATGATCTTTTGCAATAAATTACGAGAAAAAACATAACCACAATTAGAATCCCCAGTTTGCTAACAATACCAACCCTTTCTTGATAATGCATGAAATCAAGATCTTGTGTAATAGTCCCTCTTGCTAAAGGGCAAAATCAGACTATTTTACATTTGATGTATATAGTTATTAATTTTTAACAAAATCTGTCATGATATTACTTTCAAACTAAAGCATTTAGTAATCAAACAAGTTAATTTAATTTCCAATAGTTGAACATTGCAATTACAAAATCAATTAAATTGACAAATTAGAAGCAACAAACAACAGATTTGATGAATACAGATTTGTGTACTTGACAAACTATATTTCCATAATAAAACTTTCTAATAAAGCACCAAACAAACAACCAATTTCTACAAATTTATATGGAGATACTAAAATCAATTTTCAGCTCACCAGCAAAGATGAAATAAGGTCTCCTTCTATGTCCAGCAATGGGAACTGTATCTGTAAAAAGACCCCATAAAGGCTTAATAATCCATGGAATTTGAATCAACCCAAAGTACACCTGTGCTTCAGAGGGTTGTAATTTCTGCTCGTCTTTCATGTAGTACTGTGTGCTCACTTTGCTAAGCCCCATGCTAAGCCCCTGGTTGATTCCGTAGACAACCACTACTCCCAAAACAAAGCTCCAGTGCAATTCTCCACTCAGCTTTTTCAGCCAGTAAAATGGGCCAAGAATCACTCCCAAGATTCCATCTTTTTGTGCCCTTTCATTATGCGATTGTTTTTCTTCAAGTGGGAGTTCTTCTTCTTGATCATTTGTGTGGGTTTTGGAGAAAATTACCAAGAAAAAGATGAATGGGTTTTTGTATTTTTGGTGGAAGTTTTAATTGAGAGGGTTTCTTGAAATTGAGAAATCGGAAGGCAGAGTTGGGACGCGGTAAAAAGTTAGGAAAGACGACGTAAAACGAAAATGGTTCACGTGTTGCAGTTGCACTCGCACAGACGACTTTTTACTGTCCTGTATAGAATTGGAAAAGAAATAACATCCCACGTGACGTCAATATTATATTTTCACGATTTAAGTTTGTTTGTTTTTTTTTTTTTTTTTTTTTTCAAAATTTGGCAAACGATTTTAATTCAAGGTCCCGAAACGATTTTCACTACATTTGTGTATGTCTAAAAATCTAATCAAGTAATTGAATACTCGATTTGAACTCATTTCATAAAAAAATTTATTTGAATTTGACTAGTTATAGAAACCAAATCAAGTTTGAACAATAATTTTGTTTTGTAACTTTTGAAGTTTGGTTCCAACTCATTCCATAAGAGCTCACTCGAGCTCTGTTTGTCGTAAAAATAAAACAATTTGAACAATAACAGCACGAATTCAATTCGATAAACTAAAAATTTTAAAATTATTTGTATATGTATCAGGTACTAAACTCGAGCTCGATTTATAAAAGTTAGCTCGAACTCGATTTATTTAACAACTAAATCAAGCTCAAACATAAACATAAATTCAAGCTCGATTAAATTCATATCAAGTTTGAACATAGCGTCCTTCAAAACTACAGTTTAAAACCAGCGTCCTTGTATATTTCGGCCCCGACTTTCCATGTTTATAGAGAAGTTTGAGGTAGGACTGTCAATCAGTTTATTGGATAAATGTGTTCTTCACTTGATTTAATCAGATTATTTATTACGACTAAAAGATTTAATGAGCGTGATCAAACATAAGATTTATATTACATTCATTTAAATAAGGGATTGAAAAGAAAATGGGCCTAGAGTTAAATATTTCAAGAGGCATAAGACTTGGATATTAGGCCTATTAGCCCAGTTCCAAGATTAGGATATCGTCTTGTATTGGCAAATGGCAATGGTATCTGGGCCAACAGGTAAGAACTCTTTTCCAGGCAGTCCACTTCACAAGGCTGTGAAGCCCAATTCCAACTATTTCTTGAAATCTATAACTCAATGACGCGGCGCAACACATGGAAATTATGGAATAGATTCATTTATTTCAATTTGCATTTTAATACATGATAAATGATGCAATCTTAAAATTAACTACTTAAATTCGAGGAATACCTGTAATTCATCTAAATGTTGCACCATGTTATGTTATTCGTGCTATGGATGCGCACAATAATTTTTTCATGTATACCACCCCTCTCATCATTTTCATAAAAATTCAAAAACTCCAATCGATCAAATTTCACTTTCCCACTCCATTAATTACTACTTACAGAGATTAGATAGATGAAGAATTTGGTCTTCCATTTGACTAGAAAAGTCGCAATACACGCCTTTATTGTGAAGTATTGTTGAAGTTTTTTTTACTTGTTATATAGTAATAATTAATCCATTTAAAAAAAATATAGTAAATGGTTAATCAGTTTTTTATTTTTTTATTTTGTTATTGATACAAGATTGTGAGCTTGGATCCAAACTATGTCACAAAAAATTGGCAAAGTAAAGCAAGTGTGCGTTCAAATTTAAATATATTTTACCCTATCGACTATGAGTTGCTTCACATAGCATTCTCCAACTACCATTTCTACAATAATAGCCCAAGTAAATGAAAAGAGGGATAAGCAAAAAATCTTGATTAATGTGGATATTTTCTTATGGATCAGATTTATGGTCCAACTAGTGAAGACGTACAAAGTAAAGGAAAATTAGTACATACCTCGGTGGGTGCTGGTTGAGTGCCATATGGGTACTTTCGTCAGAATCGTCCTAATCTATTGCACCCGGCCCTTTTGTTATTGGATCGAACAAATAGTTGACAGACAGATCGGACTAGAAAATCGATCCATATACGTACCTCACCCAACTTGGGCTTCTTATTTGCCTCTACAAATTTTTATAGTAGCGATCGGGTCAACAGAAGACGGGATCTCGGAAACCTCTTCAGTCTGAATATTATTAGTTCATGCCTTTTTTTAGTTGTTGTTGCTTTCAAAATATCAAATAATTGTGCTGTTTTGAATAGTACATGAATTTAAATTAACACATTATTTACCATAATTAGTGGTAGTTGTATACTTGTCATAATTTACATACACTGAGCTAGAGTGAAGTTTTATAATGATATTCTAATTAAAAAAAGTTATGTTTTAACTTGATGTAATATTGATCATTCAAGTCCTTAGTCGAATCTTTCTCAATAAATAAATAACTTTGTGCGCAGAGTGTAAAGTAGTATGATGGGATCCCGAGACTTGATGAGGCATATCCCGCGATTTACATCTTTCAGGATTTTAGGGCAAGGGTTCTGATGATCCATAATTAGTCTAGTGTAAGCTTGAACACCTAGATTATCGAAAATAAATAAATAAGCCCTTAATCGCATCACTAATTAATGCGATGATTCAAAGTAAATTGGCTATTTATGAAAAAATAGTAGTAGGAGGAGACTACAAACGTGATGCAATCGATAATTTTTTTTTCCCTTTGTGATAATAATAAATAAATATGCCATTAGTACATGAGTAAACAAATATATATAACGGCAATAGTTAATTAAAGGGGCAAAATAAAATTCACCCTTAATTATTCTAGACGTATATTGAAATATTTCCTAAATCTTAGATTTTATAGTTAGTGATATTCTAAGATTCTTGTTACTATCTAAACATAAAACGAATTTTTGGCAAGTTACATTCTATCATTTTAATGGGCAATTTATCCTCTCCTCCTTCACATGAAATGAAAATAGGTATATTACCCCAGTTGATATAAAATAATGGGCGCTTTACTTATAATACGATAAACTTAATTTTGTTAAGAAAAATGACTAATTTAGCCCTATATTGACAACATATTCTTTCTAATTATAATTTATTTTTGTGATATGCGAAATGGAACACTTTACCTACCATGATGTTGTATAATGGACATTTTACCTCGCTATGATATGGCCTAATAGACACTTGCTATCCTGTGAAAATGTAAAAATCAAGAGAATGAACACAATGGGCTTCTTTTACAAAAAACAGAAGGGGCCATCTTGCTATTTGATTTTCCGCAGTGGGTAAATTGTCTTTAAAGATAGCACAGGGTAATCTACTATTACACTGGAAAAAAATATTCGTATCACCAAAGTTAACTTTAGGTGTATGCTAAAAAATTGTTTACCCTATTCTAGATAAAGAAAAAACAGTTTTACTAAATGTTTTCTGCATTAATTATTATTAATAAAAGTAACAGTGGCTAGCATATTATATGCTAAATATATTGTATTTCTTTTCCCAGCCCTGTTTTTAGGGGCGTATAGAATGGGGTATAAAACAGATCCGGATTAGAAATTGCAGTTGGGAATTAAATTTTATGAACAAATCATGCCGTCCCAACTTGATTGATCATTTACTAAAAAAAAAAAAGAGAAAGAAAGAACTTGATTGATGAGGTAAATATTCAACATTTATAAATAAAAGGCCACATTATTAGGGGGAAAATCAAACTCAATACAAAGATCAAGTCAAGACAACTTTTTACAACCTTATTCCCCACACACACAAGATCATAGGAGTATATATATATATATATATATAGCCGCTCCAGACGGCCACTACAAAACCACCCTTTCTCAGCCGGCCCTTCACCCCCACCCCACCCCACTTTCTATAATCTATATATTACATCTTCGCGCGATCTTCTCATTGGAGGACTACTTAGATTATTTCTTTAATTTGTCTAGCAGAAAGAAAAAAAAATATATATATTATTTCATGGCTAGATCTTCGAAACAAAAGATTAATGCTAACGGTTCCGACAACAACAACAACAACAACCATAATGATAATAAAAACGGCATTGTTAAGGCGAAAAGAAAGCGAAAAAGTGTTCCGAGGGAGTCTCCACAACAACGTAGCTCCATTCATAGGGGTGTTACGAGGTAATTAATTTATTTCTTTTATGTTCATGCATGAATTGAATTGTGAATGTCTTGACCATATATAGAGTGAAATTGTGAGGGGTTAAATGGTCATTTCAGGCACCGGTGGACTGGCCGTTATGAAGCTCATTTGTGGGATAAGAATTGCTGGAATGAATCTCAGAACAAGAAAGGAAGACAAGGTTTTTAATTAATTTTTTTATTTTTTTATTTTTTTATTTTTTTTTGTATATTTTAAAACATTAATTTTTTTATTGAATTGTATCATGACTAATGTGTTCTTTTCTTTTTTGTCCATTTTGAATTTGGTATTTGGTCAATGTTGGGATCCTACGAAAATGCAGTATATTTGGGTACGTACTTTTACCACATTTGTCTATCTTATAGTAATTAGTAAAACTTTTTTTTTTAAAAAAAAAAAATAAAGACTTGAAATTACTGATGGTTTTTTATATAATTAAAATTGGTTTGGTTCAGGGGATCGATCTTATCCAATTTATTTTGAATTTGAAATTATTTTAGGGGCCTACGATGACGAAGAAGCAGCTGCACATGCCTATGACTTAGCTGCATTGAAGTATTGGGGACAGGATACCATTCTTAATTTTCCTGTAAATTATCTAAGAATTTAATTTAATTTAAATATAATTACATAACATTAATTACTAAATATTTAACAAAAATTGTATTTGTTTGTACGTAGCTCTCGACGTATCTAAACGAGCTTAAGGAGATGGATGGCCAATCAAAGGAAGAGTATATTGGTTCATTAAGAAGGTACGCACGAAAGGGTCAATAAATAATTAAATACAAAATATAAAGATTGATTATGAATTTATTTTCCTGACTTATGTACAATATTCATCTTGTAAATAGTTTTTTTTTTTTTTGGGTTACGAAATCAAATTGCAGAAAAAGCAGTGGGTTTTCTCGAGGAGTATCAAAGTATAGAGGTGTTGCAAGGTATATACTAAAATTACGTGATTCAGTTTTTTTAATTAGTCAATTAAATTAAGAAAAATGGTTCTTGAAAATGAAGTAAATATATGATGCTAAAAGATACAAGACAAAGTGTTTACATTGAGTCATTAAATCAATTACTCTAATAAGGTATAGAATCTGCCAACTACGTATGCTTTCATAAATAAAAAAAATTCCCCCATACCATAAGTATTAAGTACTATGAAACTTTTCACTTGTAGTGAGAATGTACTATTTTTTTTTTTAAAAAAAAAATCTTATTATATTATTGATTATTGCAACTAACATCCAACACCTAAGTCGGCAGAAATTTAATGTGCCCTATATGTATTTTTCAAACTTGTAGTAAAGTATTTGGCCCCTTAACCTAAAAAAAGGGGAATAGGTATGGAGTTTGATCTCTTTTAATTTAATTCATTCCAAATATGGAAATGTAATTTACATGTCGTGCTTCAAGATGATTTTCTTGTTAGTATATATCCCTATTTTTTTTTTTTAATGCACAGGCATCATCATAATGGAAGATGGGAAGCTCGTATTGGAAGGGTGTTTGGCAACAAATATCTCTACCTTGGCACATATGGTAGGTGATGCATATTAATTAGTGGTAAAAAAAATGTGATTTACTTTTGGGTGATTTATTCATTTTTTTTTTCTTTTCTAAAAAACTGAAATTCAGATATTAATTAATTGATGTGTTTAGATAAGGGAAGGGAAGGGAAGGATAAATTTGTATCATGAGATGTAGACATGATACAAGTATATTTCTCATAATTAGTTAAGGATATGAACTACAATAATGAATTAATAATAATTTGGTTACCTACAATAACAACCAAACATAAACATCACAATCACATATATATTATTGCACATTTTGAATTAAGTACGAGTTAGACACTCTCTCTTTTGCCATGTGTCGGTTAATGAATTGATAAGTACTCTTCCAATCTTATAATAATGTCAAATGTACTATCCTTTTGTTTGTTACTATGTGAAACTATTTTTAGAAGATATATATCTAAGTTAAAATTGGGAAAAGGAAAAGCACATATATATGCATGGTATGGTCAAGTAAATAATAAGTGAAAGCAAGCAAATATGGTTGGCCGGTTGCTCAATAAATTACCAACCCTCAACTGCTAGGTTTGCTATTATATGCTTATAACTTTCAAACCTCTTGACATAATTTCGGCCTCCTACCCACCAAATTTCTCATAGTAATTGACTTCTTGGATTTAATATATATATATATATATACTTTCTAGCTATTCTAATCATCATGTGATTTAATTTAATTATTTCATGCAGCTACTCAAGAAGAAGCAGCAACTGCATATGACATGGCAGCAATAGAGTATCGCGGTCTCAATGCCGTTACCAATTTTGACCTTAGTCGTTACATTAAGTGGCTAAGACCTCTTCAAAACAATCCCCAAGTCCAACCACTCTCTAACGATGAAGTTAACATTAATATTAATACGATTGATCAAAACCCTAATGGAGAAATAGGGTTAAGCTTCCAGCTCAATGACATTAATGAAGAAAATCCATCCCCAACCGATCAAACAAATGGCCCTGTACCACGGCCCAATGGCGTAACCACAGCCTCATCCGCCCTAGGCCTTCTGCTTCAATCTTCTAAGTTCAAGGAAATGTTAGAACAAACAGCTGCAGCTTGTAATAATCCATCCAGCCCTTCCGGTTCAGACCCTCCACGAAGCTATTTCCCAGACGACATACAAACATCATTTGATTTTCAAGATTCAACTAGTTTTGCTGAGGAACATGACATTATATTTGGTCACTACGACTCACTCGTATCTCCAATGTTTCAATGCGGGCTTGATGCTTAGTGATTGGAAATAGAAAAAGGGGATGAAGAAAAAAGGAAGAGGATATATAGGATGATTTAATACTAATTAAATATGTTTTCTTTTCTTCTTCTAATATAAAAGAAGAAAGATTTTTTTCCCATTTAATTATTTGATAATTGATATGTAGATATAGACATTCATTATTGTTTTACATGTTTAATAAAGTATTGTTGCATTGATCATTCCTATATTTCAATTCGCTTAGCTTGCGTGGAATTTTTATTTTTATTATATTTTACTAAATCCAAGCAAGTTTATAAACTTTAGAGTGGCTTCCAACTCCTAGGGCCTGTTTGTTTGGCGTTTCCCAAAAAAAATTCGTGTTTGGAAAATGCCAAACAAACATGTTTCCTATTTTCTGAAATAAATTTTTCATCTCTCAATATTCTCAAACTACTCTCTCAAAACCCAAACAAATAACAATTTTCTTATCTCTAAACAAAATCTATACAAACTCTACTCTGATTTGATATAAAGTAATTTATCTCTTACACAATTTATCTCACAACAAACATAATTTGACTTAAAGTCTTACACATCTTACACCTACAACCTAATTCTTCAAAAAAAAACCTACATCTACTTTATTTTTCAAACCACTCTCTCAAAACCCAAACAAATAACATTACACAAATTAAAATTATTTCACAAACTTTCACTACTCTCTCAAACTACTTTTTCAAACACCAAACAAACAGGCCCCTAAAGTTTTAGCCTAAATAAAAATTAAAAAAATAAATGCTGACGGCCGGACCCTTTTAATTAACTTTAGGGTTTTTTTTTAAAATAAATAAATTTTAGGCTCTAGTATACTGTCCTAAACAAGAAGTATGTGTTTTCAAGCCTGCTGTCATAATTAGGCCTTATTAAAACCACCTAATTGTTGGACTTTTTGACTTAGATTGAGATTGAAAAATAGATCTTTCGTATCATATGATATTATGTTGTCATAGTTTGGTGTGACATTTGGATTCGTTTGAGGTACAATATGTCTGGATGCCAACTAATTATTATAATATATAAGGATAATTAATAGACAAGATTTTAAAGAAGTAGTAGTTGAACTAGATTAGTTCAAATTTGTTGCTTAATGGAAGACCTAATTAAAAGCATTTCTAGGAAGTGGTTATTAGTGACTGATTATATTATCTAACTTAAAAAAATATTGTTAAAGATCCCCTCTCTCCCCCCCCCCCCCCCCCTCTCTCTCTCCCAACAAAAAAAAAAATATATACCAATGACCAGAATTGAAAATCTGAATTTAACGAAAACGTTTTTTTATGATTCTAATAATTCTTTAAAAAATTGTTTCAATGACTTCATGGCCCATGGGCACTCATCAACCTTTTCAGGCAATATTAACTTTCTTGGATCTTACACTAATATTTTTTTCCTATGTAGCTGGTTTGAGACAGCAAGCATATTCAAGTTATCCAAGATTCAACCAATTTGTCGGTTTTTATCTAATACATTAATGAACCCTCATCAAAGTCAGATATCTTAGGCTTGTCCTAAAATTCAAAATAATAAATGTATGCTCCATTAATAGGAGCAAATTGTGTTTAATTAATTAGATAATACTCCAAAAATCTCAAATTTGCACTGGCCAATTGATTTAAGGAGTGAGCATCAGTTACTACTCTATAGAAACATTTTACAGGTAAAAGTACATATTCTAGCCAAGTTACACTGTTGAAAAGTAATTTTTCCTTCAAATTTTCATTTACCTCCCTCCCTCTATATTTGTTGCTTATCACGAACTGTACATGAGCACATGTTCTTTCCCTTTGAAATCAAGAACTCAGAGAAAGACTTATCCAAAATGATACAACACTGCAGCTTCTTCCCCATGTCCCATGAGCATTCTCTTGTGCATGTGCAAACCAACCTCCGAGCTGTTGGAAAGGCATAATCGTCCTTAAGAAGCAAGCCAGCTATCCATTACAGCATTTAAAATCCCATCAACTTCCCGACTTTTTACACTTCTCCCTGATCATAATCTACATCAGTACTAGTATTCTGAAATACCGACTTCCTAATAAGACGCCCTTCTTCATCATACACATCAAGATTCTCACATGGACTCGGAAATATCTTCCCAATCACTCGCCCTTGGACAAAAGAACACTGGAATATTCGTTTTTTCTTGTATGTTATTCCGACTAACATGTCTCTGAAAGTAACATTTCTTACAGGAATTTCTTGGCTTCCGTATATACGCACTGGAATACGAATTCCCTGTCCACGAATGCCATCAAAGTTTATATCCTCAATAACTGGAAGGGCACTGGGGTCATACCCTGTGTCTGGATGCTCATTGTAATCGGTTTTTATAACAATACCCACACGCACGTTCTCTAATGTTAGGTTCCGGTATGTTATTTGTCGGACATATCCGCCCCTACCGGCACTTGTCTTGATCCTAATACCCCTTTTTGAGTTCCAGACAAGGAGATTCTCCACAGTTATGTTTGACACTCCACCGGACATTTCACTGCCAATTGATACTCCTGCACTGTTATACATGTAAATCATCATTAGAAAGAAACGGGCAAAATTGTATGTTTAGTCCATTAACTTTCGGTTCACAAAAAAAGTAGTCCTTTTTTCTTTTGAGCTCAAAACATTTGGTCCTTCATCATTTTGGTCACAAGCATTAGGTCTTGTAATTGACACTTACTGTTCTCTATCTTTTGGTACACATTTAATCCCATAATTCGAATTTCAGCTTATTTGTGCCATAATCGACTTTTTATTCAACAAATTTAAACGAATTAGTATATGCAAGTAAATTTTTTATAGAATCAAAAGATACAGCACTAATTGTACTTATCACAAAAGATAAAGAACTGAAAAGATAAAGGACCAGGCCAACAGATTAAAGGTTGAATTTGTCAAAAACAGAACCGAATATGTTTACTTGAAAGATAATGGACTATTTTGTCATGACTTGAAAGTTTGAGATCTAAACATGATCTTTCCGAAAAAGAAGTAACGACACCCACATTAATTCATGATCATATATTTACAAAGCAAGATGCAGTAGTATCCAGACAAGAACTTCACCTTATCATCGAGCGTACGATGACATTACGAATTATAATGTTAGTAGAAGGCCGTGCATAAGCAATTCCATACTGATCCCATCCACTCTTGATTGCGATTCCATCATCGCCTACACTAATGTAACAATCCTCTATCACCATATTCTCACATGAATCTGCACATATTACCCAATGCAATCTAAAAACACATACTCAGTGTGAAAATATGATTCTGCTTCTAGCTTTCAAAAGCGTAAATTAAGATCTGAAAATTTAAAAACTTACCAGGATCAATTCCATCAGTATTGGGGGCACCAGAGAGTGGAGCCAATATGGTTACGTTTCTGATGGTAATATTCTGACAGTCGTAAGGATGAAGGGTCCAGAATGGAGAATCCCGCAGAGTCACTTCAGATATATGAATGTCTCTTGACCACATAAGCTGCACAAGTGGGCCCCTTGTGTGGTTTAAAAGATGCTTGCGATACTTAGTCCACCATGTCTGACCTTGTCCACTGATGGTACCATTATGTCCTAGGAGTAGTCAATCAAAACGTAAGTAATGTTCTATTCCAGTAAGAAATACAGATAAATATCCATTTGCTTGGAAAAAAGTACATCCATGTATGGCGTGGTTTTAGGGAATTTGTCGTATTATTCAGTGAAAATGGTGGAATCTTAATAGATTGGACAAGTAGATTATGTGGTGAGTTCCTTTGAGAAAAATGAAAATGCATTAGTATAAAGGATTTTCAAAATTATTTCATGTGATATATGAAATTAAATATAGAAATGACAACACCTAATGGATGTTTACGGAAATTTGACAGCCTTTATTGACAATTTTTTTTAAGTACAAAACACATCTATGCAACACTAGAATTTCACTGCGGTGAAGTAGATCAAACGTTGTTTGGTACTTCAATAAAACTTACATCGAGGTTTGCGGAGACTGCTTAAAATTACAATGTACCATATTAAATATGCAAACAAAACTTTCAATATGCACCAGATTTCACAAATAAAATCTCACCTGTTATGACAACATCTCTCAGATTTTGTCCATGGATCAAACTTCCATAACGGGGTCCAGCCCGCTCTCTTCCATAACCATATGATGGCAAAGGAGGCATTAGTGGCCAATAATTTTCATCCTGTCTCATCCAACACGAAGAAGTTTATATCAGATTTCTTTTTCTTCATTCCTATTATTTCTGTTTCACCAGGGGGCAGATAGAGGGAGGACATTGATAAAGACAAATAGAACCGTTTGAACTACCAATATCCCCTCGTACCATCTAAATTGGAGAAATTATCAGTTTTTTGTATCAACAACATATGGTTGCTACAAATATTAATGATTTTTGCAGATTTCAACCAAAATATCATATAGCATCGTCAAAGTTATTTCAAAAGATAGTATGAAGTGTTTCTCCACAACTTCATGAAATCAAACTTTCAGAATGGGATAACCAATCAACATCTACCAAATAAAGGAACATCTAATTATAGATGCACCCAAAATGAGTAATCTGATCCTAACTATGGATTAAAACTTTTGTGTTTGTGTTATGTTTCAATTCGTTAAATACGAGGAACATTTAGAAAAACTGTAAATGGAAATAAACATTTTGAAGTAGAAACTACTCTGAAAACAGAAACTTTCCGGATTTTTCGTGGAAACATATCGAAATTTGATTCATGATCCTGACGCTTTGAAGAAGGCCCAATTAGCTAGGACTGGATAACTGACTAAGCAGAAATTTAGTTTAGTTTGTATATAGTTACATCCAACGCCAAAAAAAAAAAAAAGGTTGCTAATTTACACTCTTAACTCAAACATGTTAAGAACTTATACTAACTTCACTCTACTAGTATTCTGCACTCCCTAGCCAACAAGTAAATGAAGCTGACAAAATAAAAAATAAAAACAGAAAAGAGAATTGTACTGACATCTATTCCAAGAATGACGGCATTTTGAGCGAGGAAGAGAGTCATGTGGCTAGTGAGGTTAAACGGCGCCGTAAGCCAGCGTCCTGCCTCAACGTTGAGCTGGCCCCCACCCCGCCTGTGAATTTCCGAAATTGCCCTCTCGAAGGCATTAGTATTCATGGTCTTGCCATCACCTATGGCTCCAAAATCTGTGAGATTGAAGACGAGAGGACGGAGGTTCGGAATAGGGCGATGGTTTGAAGGCCAGATGCGATCGACGGCTGCTCTTTGCCAGACGATGAGTAGGATGAATCCGACGGCCCAGATCAGAACGAGAAGTGAAGGAACAGATTTGTAGTTCCTGCTTCGTTGAAGGAATTGAAAAAATTCCGCCATTGTTGAAAACTGGAAACTGGAAATTAGTAGTCTTTAAGTTCTATTTCCAGTATTTCTTTAAAGATTTTATTAGTATTTGCTTTCAATATTCCTTTTGTTCTTTTAATTGTTTAAGCTCATTGGAATGGGCTATTGGTCTGACCCATATTTCTATACGACGATAACTGGGCCTTGAGGCTGGAGGCCCATGTTTAAAGGTTTCAACTTCAGCTGATAAGTTTTTTAATTTTCTTGGCTCAAATCCAATTAATGTAATTTTTCGGGTTTTGAGTTATATTAAACTTGTATCAGATTTATTAATACTAGCAAATTTTACTCCACGAATTACAAAATACATATAAATAAATTACTATTACTAATTACCTTTAAAGACAACAAAAAAAAAAAAAAAGTATTTAGTATAGTAGTGATGCCATATCCGAAAAATGCTAGCTTTTGTGAATAACATTAAAGTTTTGAAATTATTTAAGATGTTAAGTGAATAGAAAAGGTCATTTAATAAGTGTTAAAACTATATTAGAGAAAATATTACATCTGTCCAGAATATTGAATATACATTTGATCCATATATATGAATAGGTAGTAAAGTTTAGAAGTCCCAAGACTTCGATTTATTAGATTTTTTGTTAAACTTTTCCTTATGTTTCCTTTGAGTTATATGTGGTGTTGCACTATAATTTTTCTTTTTGTTTCTTGTTTCAAAATAAAATTAGTAATTAGTAGTAACTATAATTTTAATATAAATAATTATATTTAAAATAATTTTATATTTGGGTTGAGCTTTATCAGACTTAAGCTCGACTCATAAATTGATCGAGTTTAATAGAATGGTTCAAACACGACTTGGCTCGGCTCACAATTATTCGGGTTCGGGTAATTTTAATCTGGCCGAGCCATGAAACTTCAGGTAGGTCCGAGTCAATTGACAATCCTAGACTCCCAATGCAACGTCTATAGATAATGATTTTGCATTCGTACAGCCAATATTATGTAGAATCATAAAGGATGATAAGAATGTTTGGGTCAATGAAGCCACATATCTTTATTTAGGTATCTTTTACACAAGTCATCTACATCTATTATGAATATTCGTGTGTTATGTATTTATGTCTCTTACCTAACATCTTCAGGTTACAGGTGCTGCTACTTTCATTCATGTGCTTGAAGTTGTTCTTTTCATCCAGAACAAAGATTCTGCCTTGGACCAATTCAATCTTATGTTGTTCTGATTAGTTTGTAACCAATGCACACTTTTACTTCAAAAACTGAAAAGAAAAGAAAAGAAATTACAAGTTTCCAACATATTTTTGCTACTCAGATAATTGGAATACTAGGATTGCTGCCAGAAGGCATTTCCTATTATTCCTAACAAACAATTCCTTCAAAACTATTCTTGATTTTCCAATGGCAATGGCTTTTCTCATTCACTACTTGTCTTGATTTTGTACATGCAATCAAAACCAACAAAAGAAAAGGAACGGAAACAAGACTCATGATCCTCATAAATTTCTTGATTGAACAATAATTATGAATAAAAATATATAGTTTCATATCTCATATATAAGACAAATTTTGAGTTTCCCATATATTGTTACAAAACACTTCATGTCTGCTTGTACACAAACCATCAGTGAACTCGCGCAAAAGCACGATAACAAATGTTAAATTCAAACAATTTAGACTCCGAATCCAAGTGAGTAGAAAATGTCTGACGCTAAAAGAATTTAAGTTTTCCCTTAGCCACAGCTGCTTTGGCCAATTGACAAGATGCTTTTCGAGCTCCAGTAAATTCAGAACATGAATATCTCGGGCCAAGAGTGACTGCAAAGTAAAGATAAATAGTGCATAGAACGCCTAGGAGGACAAGAGCGGTAAGAAGGAAACGATGTCTCTGAACAAGGGTTGACAAGTTTCCCATTTCCTCACTTTTCGAGTACTGTTTCTTCGGTGATGGTTGAGAAAATGCAGTCTGCGTCTGAGATCTCCGATGTGGTGAAGTTATTACATTGTCAAGAGCCATATTTTACAAAATTCTTTGCCTGCCACAACAATTCACATGTTTTTAATACATATATCTAATTAATACGAGCATTTCATTTGGTTAAGAATGAATTTGATCAAACATATACGACAAGTCACAATGCCAAACTACAAGAGCTAATATGAGGTTGTTCAAAGTTGTTTTCCTCATCATCTGTTAACAAGTCATTACAGAATTTCCTCCTGGAATACCATCCAGGAATACCATGAGATAAGAGGCCTTCAATTAAGTGTGATCTAAAAGCAAATTTGTAATATAACAAAAGGAGAAATGAATAATATATCAACAGAATATCAAGAAATTAGGCAATCTGAGAATTACCGACAACCTCAAAATTCATCATTTCATATCAATCAAACAAGTAGTATATTCTATATCGTAAGTCATTCTACAAGTATATGTCGCCCATGTCCATGTATCCCCTCTTAAACAAAATGCTGAGGAAAAATATTATTCTTTCTATATGAGAAATGCCAATTCTGTTTAGTCTAGCCTTTTGAGCTTATCGCGATTTCTTGGACAAAGTAGCAAATAGCACATTCTTTTGCAACAATTACTCACGGTAGATCGAGTATAAGCAAACCTACAATAACAACTAGACATTGTCGATCCTACTCTTTGATGATCTTCTTTAGTAAAACTACAATAACAACCCTGAAATTCTCATACACTGAACAAGTAGTTCCATCTTTTGAATTCCCTAACCGCTTATAGTATACTGCTGAACTACTCTTATATAAGTAAAAGCAAAACTCAACTTGAAGCTTGTTTCCTTTTTAATTCTACAGCTACCGAAAGCAGATCCAACAATTCCCATACTTGAAATATAGACTGATGTTTCGCAACGCATAATACTAACGAATTTAACGTAAATTCTGCACAACTTGCAAGTTCAAACTTCCAAGCCTAAGTTTCACACCATCTACCACGCACAAACGCAACAGATCTGCAATAATTCGAAATTATATAGCAAGAAAGAACGTACCGATCAAATTAAGGCAACAATTAACGAATCACGACAGCGGACAGCTACAACGACGTCCTTAGAATTTGGGTAAGGACTCAAATCAGAATAACTACCAAAAAAAAAAGTTCTTCGAAAAGAAAGGGATCAATTTCCTTCTCTGAAGCTTCAACAACTGATTGAATCGATGACCTCAAACTTAATTCTTTTACCTACTTAGTAATTTCTTCTTTTGTTTTTTCTTGGGAGCTTGTGTTTCGGCTAGATATAAGGGGAGAATACGCACTTTCCAAGTTTGGTTGATGACAGAGAGAGAGTGAGAAGAAATTAGTTGGTGATGAAATAGCGTGTGATTGGCTGTTAAACGTTGTCGTTTTAGGACTTTTTCATTTTTCCCGACTGTTGATTAAATCCGGCCCATGCTGACTTTGTAGGGTCAAATTAGATGACCATGAATCCAAGATCGATTATGACCTAGTCTACTAAGTACTTGTATGAGATTTGTTCGGAGCTAATTGGACTTAGTAAGCAACGTGTGTTGATCTCTAATTAGTTGTAAATTAATATATTAAATATTTTTCACTTGACCGAATACTTGTATAGTTGTATCTAACATGAAAAATCAATACTATAGTTAATTCCTTTTCAAATTTAATTTAATCAAGTTTAAAACTTGCTTTGAGATTAAATAATTCTCAATAAAGCACAAAATAATTTTATTTCACTTATTTTGTTGTTGAATTAGTTCGGCAAAACCCGATTTTGGATTAGAATTTTTCATAAATTACATGTATTTATGTAGTTAATAATAGTTGTGATGATTAATGTTGTTAATAATAGTTGTGATAATTAATAAAATGAAAAATGTAGGAGCTGTGAGTTTGAAATTTTGTATGAGTGGTTTTAGAAAATTGAAGAAATTTTCAATATCATTGATATTTATGTACTTGAAAAATAATAGTATTTGTTAGTTATTAAAAAAAAAACTATTATATGAAAACTTATAATTTCTCAAAAAAATCAGAATCTTGAAATCACTCTGAGAAACTCAAACAAATAGACCATTAGAAAATAATATTATGAGCTAATCATCTACCTAAATAAATTATAAAAAAAGAAAAAAAACCATTTACATATATATTGGACTAGTTTTCCCCTATAATTCTTTTTTTAATTAGGATTTTATAAATTGTATACATAGTCAAACTCAATTTATAATATATATATATACACTATTTTTAAGTTCAGTATAATCTAATACATATATATATTTGAAGGGTGGTTTTTGACCCAAATTGATTGTTTTGACTCAAATTCTATTTTCTTAGAATTTTGAATTTTTTTTATTATCTTGAAAAAGTCTTCTTGGTTAGCACATAATGAGAATCTAAGTTGCAGTTTTTTTTTTTTATATAATTGTACTCATTCCTTAATTATATAAATTTTGAATTTAATTGCCTTGGATTACTCCTTCATTAAATATTTGTTTTTTCAGTTGTTGATTTATCATTTGCGTACAAATGAATAAGGACAGAGATCAAATCATCAAATACGTCATCCATATGGCAATTAGCCTTTATTGAGAATCATTAATTCTGAATAATTTGAAATTCTTAATCAAATTTACAACCTATTAAAGGTAATTGTAGTAAATTCGATATTAATAGAATAAATGTCCATAATTATAGCTGCAAATTGATGGAGTTACTGTAGTTATTGGACAAGAATTTTCCTTCATATAAATCAGTCTTTTTAGCATTTCAATATTCAAGTGAAAGAAAACCTATAGTTGCCTCTTCTTCTTTCTTTTTTTTTTTTTTTTTTTTTTTCTGCCAAGAAACATTAGTGCATGTTTTGTTTCAGCTTTTCAATTTAAACCTAACATCAAGAATTTTCACTTTATACATTTTGTTGCAGGTGATCACCTTATATAATTGTTTGTTTTTACCGATTTTCGTTTCTACATCAGGTGCGTTTTCTATTTTCTACTTTTATCGAGTTTTTCTTTTTCATTTCTGCTTTGTTAATTTTTTCACTTGATTAGATTTTTCTTTTCTTTATATATTTGTCCAGTGTAATTTTAATTATTTGTTGGATTAATTTCACTTTGTTTGGTTTTTAGATATATCTTATATACATGCGTGTATATTTGTGACATATTTTTTCTAAAAACCCTCTTTTTTCCAATTTTAGTGCATGGTCAAGAACTATTTTCACGTTATATTTATGTTAAATTTTTTCACTTAATATTGGAATATTTACTTTTTTGGCTCATTACAATTCTTCTCTATAGTTTATTTTTCATTATATAATGTCGTTTTGGATCTATCTACTCGATGTATGAAAATATATTATTTCATAAATTTCTACATAGATGATGTGGTGCAATACACATATGAGTTTTATCTAATTGAATTTTTGTATAACAAAACACGACGGAATGTGAATTGTCAACTACTTTTTAATTTATATCTAACATAATCTCGTGCATCCATGTATAATCGTTAGTATTTGTTAGCTAGCATGTGCATGTATTTTTTTAACACTTAAGTTTACTTTTGATGCATAGCTTTTTTCAATTAATTTTGATATTTTTTTTCTTTGTGCAAAAGAAATATGTGTTTTAAAATAAAGTTTATCTGTTTTTTATTTCACATTTGTAATTTGAATTATATAAAATGATTAATATTGTACAACAATTAACATAATTTCTTTATCTTTCTCAATTTGGATTAATTTGGTATACTTTTTAGTTATTATAAGTGTACCGTGTTAAAAAAGAAAAATTAGTTCATTATTCTCTTCTCTATTGAATTGAACTTTATGATTATTAATTGAGTATGTATTATATTACGTGTTCCATGAATGGATACACTTAAGAAACCCCAAATTTGTAATCTTTGTTTGATTTTGTATTTTTCTTTTATATCACATACATATGTGGTCCATTTAATTTAATTATTTTATAATTTAAATGAATTTTATAATTTAAATGAATTATATTAATTTCACAATTTTCATTTGATTAATATTCTAGAAGTTTTGATGAACTTATATACTAATTTTTATAATATTCATTTTTTTATTAATTACGTATATGTTATCCAAATTAATCTACAATGTACATTATACATATAAACAATATAAATTATATATTTACAGCACTTTCCGTGCATAGCACGGGTTATATCTAATCTAATCTAATACATATATATATTTGAAGGGTGGTTTTTGACCCAAATTGATTGTTTTGACTCAAATTCTATTTTCTTAGAATTTTGAATTTTTTTTATTATCTTGAAAAAGTCTTCTTGGTTAGCACATAATGAGAATCTAAGTTGCAGTTTTTTTTTTTTATATAATTGTACTCATTCCTTAATTATATAAATTTTGAATTTAATTGCCTTGGATTACTCCTTCATTAAATATTTGTTTTTTCAGTTGTTGATTTATCATTTGCGTACAAATGAATAAGGACAGAGATCAAATCATCAAATACGTCATCCATATGGCAATTAGCCTTTATTGAGAATCATTAATTCTGAATAATTTGAAATTCTTAATCAAATTTACAACCTATTAAAGGTAATTGTAGTAAATTCGATATTAATAGAATAAATGTCCATAATTATAGCTGCAAATTGATGGAGTTACTTTAGTTATTGGACAAGAATTTTCCTTCATATAAATCAGTCTTTTTCGCATTTCAATATTCAAGTGAAAGAAAACCTATAGTTGCCTCTTCTTCTTTCTTTTTTTTTTTTTTTTTTTTTTTTTTTTTCTGCCAAGAAACATTAGTGCATGTTTTGTTTCAGCTTTTCAATTTAAACCTAACATCAAGAATTTTCACTTTATACATTTTGTTGCAGGTGATCACCTTATATAATTGTTTGTTTTTACCGATTTTCGTTTCTACATCAGGTGCGTTTTCTATTTTCTACTTTTATCGAGTTTTTCTTTTTCATTTCTGCTTTGTTAATTTTTTCACTTGATTAGATTTTTCTTTTCTTTATATATTTGTCCAGTGTAATTTTAATTATTTGTTGGATTAATTTCACTTTGTTTGGTTTTTAGATATATCTTATATACATGCGTGTATATTTGTGACATATTTTTTCTAAAAACCCTCTTTTTTCCAATTTTAGTGCATGGTCAAGAACTATTTTCACGTTATATTTATGTTAAATTTTTTCACTTAATATTGGAATATTTACTTTTTTGGCTCATTACAATTCTTCTCTATAGTTTATTTTTCATTATATAATGTCGTTTTGGATCTATCTACTCGATGTATGAAAATATATTATTTCATAAATTTCTACATAGATGATGTGGTGCAATACACATATGAGTTTTATCTAATTGAATTTTTGTATAACAAAACACGACGGAATGTGAATTGTCAACTACTTTTTAATTTATATCTAACATAATCTCGTGCATCCATGTATAATCGTTAGTATTTGTTAGCTAGCATGTGCATGTATTTTTTTAACACTTAAGTTTACTTTTGATGCATAGCTTTTTTCAATTAATTTTGATATTTTTTTTCTTTGTGCAAAAGAAATATGTGTTTTAAAATAAAGTTTATCTGTTTTTTATTTCACATTTGTAATTTGAATTATATAAAATGATTAATATTGTACAACAATTAACATAATTTCTTTATCTTTCTCAATTTGGATTAATTTGGTATACTTTTTAGTTATTATAAGTGTACCGTGTTAAAAAAGAAAAATTAGTTCATTATTCTCTTCTCTATTGAATTGAACTTTATGATTATTAATTGAGTATGTATTATATTACGTGTTCCATGAATGGATACACTTAAGAAACCCCAAATTTGTAATCTTTGTTTGATTTTGTATTTTTCTTTTATATCACATACATATGTGGTCCATTTAATTTAATTATTTTATAATTTAAATGAATTTTATAATTTAAATGAATTATATTAATTTCACAATTTTCATTTGATTAATATTCTAGAAGTTTTGATGAACTTATATACTAATTTTTATAATATTCATTTTTTTATTAATTACGTATATGTTATCCAAATTAATCTACAATGTACATTATACATATAAACAATATAAATTATATATTTACAGCACTTTCCGTGCATAGCACGGGTTATATCTAATCTAATCTAATACATATATATATTTGAAGGGTGGTTTTTGACCCAAATTGATTGTTTTGACTCAAATTCTATTTTCTTAGAATTTTGAATTTTTTTTATTATCTTGAAAAAGTCTTCTTGGTTAGCACATAATGAGAATCTAAGTTGCAGTTTTTTTTTTTTATATAATTGTACTCATTCCTTAATTATATAAATTTTGAATTTAATTGCCTTGGATTACTCCTTCATTAAATATTTGTTTTTTCAGTTGTTGATTTATCATTTGCGTACAAATGAATAAGGACAGAGATCAAATCATCAAATACGTCATCCATATGGCAATTAGCCTTTATTGAGAATCATTAATTCTGAATAATTTGAAATTCTTAATCAAATTTACAACCTATTAAAGGTAATTGTAGTAAATTCGATATTAATAGAATAAATGTCCATAATTATAGCTGCAAATTGATGGAGTTACTGTAGTTATTGGACAAGAATTTTCCTTCATATAAATCAGTCTTTTTCGCATTTCAATATTCAAGTGAAAGAAAACCTATAGTTGCCTCTTCTTCTTTCTTTTTTTTTTTTTTTTTTTTTTTTTTCTGCCAAGAAACATTAGTGCATGTTTTGTTTCAGCTTTTCAATTTAAACCTAACATCAAGAATTTTCACTTTATACATTTTGTTGCAGGTGATCACCTTATATAATTGTTTGTTTTTACCGATTTTCGTTTCTACATCAGGTGCGTTTTCTATTTTCTACTTTTATCGAGTTTTTCTTTTTCATTTCTGCTTTGTTAATTTTTTCACTTGATTAGATTTTTCTTTTCTTTATATATTTGTCCAGTGTAATTTTAATTATTTGTTGGATTAATTTCACTTTGTTTGGTTTTTAGATATATCTTATATACATGCGTGTATATTTGTGACATATTTTTTCTAAAAACCCTCTTTTTTCCAATTTTAGTGCATGGTCAAGAACTATTTTCACGTTATATTTATGTTAAATTTTTTCACTTAATATTGGAATATTTACTTTTTTGGCTCATTACAATTCTTCTCTATAGTTTATTTTTCATTATATAATGTCGTTTTGGATCTATCTACTCGATGTATGAAAATATATTATTTCATAAATTTCTACATAGATGATGTGGTGCAATACACATATGAGTTTTATCTAATTGAATTTTTGTATAACAAAACACGACGGAATGTGAATTGTCAACTACTTTTTAATTTATATCTAACATAATCTCGTGCATCCATGTATAATCGTTAGTATTTGTTAGCTAGCATGTGCATGTATTTTTTTAACACTTAAGTTTACTTTTGATGCATAGCTTTTTTCAATTAATTTTGATATTTTTTTTCTTTGTGCAAAAGAAATATGTGTTTTAAAATAAAGTTTATCTGTTTTTTATTTCACATTTGTAATTTGAATTATATAAAATGATTAATATTGTACAACAATTAACATAATTTCTTTATCTTTCTCAATTTGGATTAATTTGGTATACTTTTTAGTTATTATAAGTGTACCGTGTTAAAAAAGAAAAATTAGTTCATTATTCTCTTCTCTATTGAATTGAACTTTATGATTATTAATTGAGTATGTATTATATTACGTGTTCCATGAATGGATACACTTAAGAAACCCCAAATTTGTAATCTTTGTTTGATTTTGTATTTTTCTTTTATATCACATACATATGTGGTCCATTTAATTTAATTATTTTATAATTTAAATGAATTTGTAATCTATCTAATACATATATATATTTGAAGGGTGGTTTTTGACCCAAATTGATTGTTTTGACTCAAATTCTATTTTCTTAGAATTTTGAATTTTTTTTATTATCTTGAAAAAGTCTTCTTGGTTAGCACATAATGAGAATCTAAGTTGCAGTTTTTTTTTTTATATAATTGTACTCATTCCTTAATTATATAAATTTTGAATTTAATTGCCTTGGATTACTCCTTCATTAAATATTTGTTTTTTCAGTTGTTGATTTATCATTTGCGTACAAATGAATAAGGACAGAGATCAAATCATCAAATACGTCATCCATATGGCAATTAGCCTTTATTGAGAATCATTAATTCTGAATAATTTGAAATTCTTAATCAAATTTACAACCTATTAAAGGTAATTGTAGTAAATTCGATATTAATAGAATAAATGTCCATAATTATAGCTGCAAATTGATGGAGTTACTTTAGTTATTGGACAAGAATTTTCCTTCATATAAATCAGTCTTTTTCGCATTTCAATATTCAAGTGAAAGAAAACCTATAGTTGCCTCTTCTTCTTTCTTTTTTTTTTTTTTTTTTTTTTTTTTTTTCTGCCAAGAAACATTAGTGCATGTTTTGTTTCAGCTTTTCAATTTAAACCTAACATCAAGAATTTTCACTTTATACATTTTGTTGCAGGTGATCACCTTATATAATTGTTTGTTTTTACCGATTTTCGTTTCTACATCAGGTGCGTTTTCTATTTTCTACTTTTATCGAGTTTTTCTTTTTCATTTCTGCTTTGTTAATTTTTTCACTTGATTAGATTTTTCTTTTCTTTATATATTTGTCCAGTGTAATTTTAATTATTTGTTGGATTAATTTCACTTTGTTTGGTTTTTAGATATATCTTATATACATGCGTGTATATTTGTGACATATTTTTTCTAAAAACCCTCTTTTTTCCAATTTTAGTGCATGGTCAAGAACTATTTTCACGTTATATTTATGTTAAATTTTTTCACTTAATATTGGAATATTTACTTTTTTGGCTCATTACAATTCTTCTCTATAGTTTATTTTTCATTATATAATGTCGTTTTGGATCTATCTACTCGATGTATGAAAATATATTATTTCATAAATTTCTACATAGATGATGTGGTGCAATACACATATGAGTTTTATCTAATTGAATTTTTGTATAACAAAACACGACGGAATGTGAATTGTCAACTACTTTTTAATTTATATCTAACATAATCTCGTGCATCCATGTATAATCGTTAGTATTTGTTAGCTAGCATGTGCATGTATTTTTTTAACACTTAAGTTTACTTTTGATGCATAGCTTTTTTCAATTAATTTTGATATTTTTTTTCTTTGTGCAAAAGAAATATGTGTTTTAAAATAAAGTTTATCTGTTTTTTATTTCACATTTGTAATTTGAATTATATAAAATGATTAATATTGTACAACAATTAACATAATTTCTTTATCTTTCTCAATTTGGATTAATTTGGTATACTTTTTAGTTATTATAAGTGTACCGTGTTAAAAAAGAAAAATTAGTTCATTATTCTCTTCTCTATTGAATTGAACTTTATGATTATTAATTGAGTATGTATTATATTACGTGTTCCATGAATGGATACACTTAAGAAACCCCAAATTTGTAATCTTTGTTTGATTTTGTATTTTTCTTTTATATCACATACATATGTGGTCCATTTAATTTAATTATTTTATAATTTAAATGAATTTTATAATTTAAATGAATTATATTAATTTCACAATTTTCATTTGATTAATATTCTAGAAGTTTTGATGAACTTATATACTAATTTTTATAATATTCATTTTTTTATTAATTACGTATATGTTATCCAAATTAATCTACAATGTACATTATACATATAAACAATATAAATTATATATTTACAGCACTTTCCGTGCATAGCACGGGTTATAGGCTAGTTAAGGAGTATTTTAAGGCTTTTATTTTTGCTTACGTAAGGTACCGTTCAGGGGGTCAATTGACAATTTACACATTTTCAACGGCAAAATAGCAATACCTGAAAAGTATGAAAACTTCCCAAAATTGATTGTTCCTTCCCGTATTGTTCTGTTCTTTTCTGAAGCTTTCACCAATATATTCCCTCGTCCTCCTTACGAGTTAAGGTATTTACAATATGTGGTCGCGTGAATTACTTATTATTCGGCCAGATTGTTATGCTTATTCATAATTATAAGGGCCTTTGACAATTTTGAATTAGGGTTTATCTTTGATGATGGCTAATTTCAATTGATCTTTTTTATTGATTGATCGCGTAAAAGTAAAGAAAGATGTGGGCGGCTTCTTGTCTAGCATCTTGCTGTGCGGCCTGCGCCTGCGATGCCTGTCGCACAGTTGTGTCAGGGATTAGTCGGCGCTCAGCTCGTATTGCGTATTGTGGTCTTTTCGCTCTTTCGCTCGTCGTCTCCTGGATTCTTCGAGAGGTTGCTGCACCCCTCATGGAGAAGATTCCTTGTAAGTTTATGGACTAGTTTTTTTTACTTCCGTTGTGCTATTGTTCTTTATGTAAATTGTACAGGATTGTGGAATTTCCGGGAGTATGCTATGATTTGGAAACTCGTGCCAGCTGCCTTTGCTACACCAGTTTGATTTTGTAGTAGATTGTTTATTTCTGAAAGCAAAGAGGAAGGATAAGGGAATTTCCTTGTATGATTGAGTTCTTATGTAATATTGATCCCGGGATGAATAGAAAGTCTAAACAGCTTATCTAACATTTTGTAGGGATAAATCATTTTACCCAAACGCCAGATAGAGAGTGGTTTGAAACTGATGCAGTGTTGCGAGTGAGCTTCGGGAACTTCCTGTTTTTCACTATCCTTGCTGTTTTTATGATCGGTGTGAAAAACCAGAAGGATCCTCGTGACAGTGTGCACCATGGTGGTTGGATGATGAAAATTATTTGCTGGTGTGTTTTGATCATTCTGATGTTCTTTGTTCCCAATGGAGTTATCAGCTTTTATGGTAAGCAATATTTCTATGGAGTCACTGCATTGGTTGAGCTTTATTTTTGTAATTCGGTTATTTTATTGTTTCCTTTGAGATTTATAATGGGAAAGACTCAAAAGGTTGTATCAATGAAAAAGTTCACGATTTGATTTTTCAATTATCTGATGGTAGTCTAATGTTTGATTTGGTCAAATTAATTTATAAATAACAAATATTCACATGACTTCATGAAGAACACACCAATGTGTTGATGGTTGGTGCTCTTCCCAGATTTTGAACGGATATAAGTTTACTTTGGAACTTTTATATGGTGTATGTTAGAAACTTTGTGATTTTTTCTCTGACATGTCTAATGGCAATCAATGTGCCTGGCATAAAAATTGAGGTAACTAGCAAATAATTTCCTTTTCGTTTGTCAAGGTGGCAGAGCATCCTAAACCTCACTTAAAAGCTTGTCTAGTCTTGGCGATCTTCCCTCTGCTATAACTTTTTTCTATAAATGCAGAGGCAACATCAAAGTTCGGCTCAGGATTGTTCCTTCTTGTTCAAGTTGTGCTTCTGCTTGATTTTGTTCATGGATGGAACGACAAATGGGTTGGATATGATGAGAAGTTTTGGTGAGTGTCATTTCTTTAGTCAATTAATTTTCTTTACTTGATTCTTTAATATATCTGTGATCTCTCTGTTCCGCAGGTACATGGCTTTGCTTGTGGTATCTCTAGTATGCTACGTGGCAACCTTTTCATTCTCTGGATTGCTATTCTATCTCTTTACCCCATCTGGACATGATTGTGGACTTAACACATTCTTCATCGTCTTGACATTGATTCTTGTGTTTGTGTTTGCCATTGTGACATTACATCCAACAGTGAGTTTCTTAACTCCTCAAGTTTCTCAACTATGTATCTATGAACTATTGCTGTCAACTTTATCCTTTCTGTTTGTTGTTATGAAATTATACAATAATTCTGAAACATTGTACAGATTACCATTAGCATACAATTCAAAGAAAATATTGAGGTTGCCTTTAAAAAATATAACATAGGGAGATGGGTAGAATTACAAAACGGACCCTTAGTATAACAAGTGAACCTTGACTTTCTTATCTTAATTATACACTATTTTGCTGTAGGTGAGCGGAAGCATTTTGCCATCTTCGGTCGTATCTATGTACTGCATGTACCTCTGCTACAGTGGGCTTGCTAGTGAACCAAGGGATTATGAATGCAATGGTCTCCACAAGCATTCTAAAGCAGTTTCCACCAGCAGTCTTGCTATTGGACTGATCACAACTGTACTATCTGTTGTCTACTCAGCTGTCCGTGCTGGATCCTCTACAACTTTGCTTTCCCCTCCAAGCTCACCTAGAGCAGGTCAGTTCTTTTCCTTTCTTTTTCAGAGGCTGTTAATGTTCTATATCTTGTTCCAATTTGAAGAAAGTACTTTGACTGGACATAAAAGAAGTAAATATGTAGACATGTCGCACTACGAGTTATTTAATTCATCCGAATTTTGGTTTCTACTATATGTTAAGGTTCTGGAAAGCCTTTGCTACCATTGGACAAGTCAGATGAGCAGCATGAGGAGAAAGAGAAGTCGAAGGCTGTTACATATTCATATTCCTTCTTCCACTTAATCTTCTCCCTAGCTAGCATGTACTCTGCCATGCTCCTTACGGGTTGGTCAACTTCTGTTGGAGAGAGCAGAAAGTTGGTGGACGTAGGCTGGCCATCGGTGTGGGTTCGTATCATAACTAGTTGGGCAACTGCTGCTCTCTTTATCTGGTCTCTGGTTGCACCAATCATCTTCCCAGAAAGGGAGTTCTAAGATTATACTATATATGTGTGTATATATATGTGTGTTTGGCATCGGCATCGGCATCGTGGCTTGACTACTGTCGGATGTATAAATACTTTCAATTGAAATTCCAGCAACATGGCATGTGAGACTTCTGGTCATTTCTTTCAAATAAATACATGTTTGGTTTTCCCACTCCTGTTTTAACACTTGATGATATTTATAATTCCTGTAATTCATTTCTTAGAGAAGGGTGTTCTGTGTACTGTTTGCTTTCTTCTGATTTGTTAGGATTTCCTATATTTTAGGACTGTATAAGTGTATATTCAAAAGGACACCATGTTTACGACACTCCTTGAGATTATGTGAAATCATCAGTTCACATTTGACGTCACGATAACTAACAAAAACTTGACCTTCCTTCGATTATCTAGCTAATATGATCATCATCCTGAAAATATAGAAGTATGAGCCCTCATTTCATTTCTAGTCATTATTGTTGATTTTAAATTTGATCACTTTTTTCAGATAAATTAATATATCATCTAGGTAAGAGTATATATTGGACATTTTTTTTTGGAGAGAAAAACCAGTAGCCATAAATATCCTACATCTGGAAAGCTCAAAAAGGAACAAGGTATCTCTGAAATTTTTGTCAACTCTCTCGTGCCAAAAGGTGGATAAATTTTTCACTGTCCCGAAGCTGCAGCCATTTTCCGTGAAGGGTATACCGAAGAGAAATGAACTCGATCGTGGCAGGTTTTATTCATTTCCTCCTTCAAATATTGAATTCTGAAGTACATCATATTCGAGAGGAGGACCGTTATGCCCCTGTACAAGAGGATCGAACTTTCTTTCTCTTCGAAAGGAGCCAACATTTCTTCTTACCTTTCTCGGAGATATGTGTACCTTTCCAATACACCGAGCTAGTGGAAGTCGAGAATATTCTAATGGAATTTCAATATGTCCCCAAGGAAGGAGGAACCTTCATTTATTCTCATGTTTTTGCTATGAGTCCAATCAAAGGTAGCGTGTTTTACGTAGGCGTACGTAATCTGTTGGACAAATTTGACCTCTTGAAGTGCAAAGGTTGTGGAGCATTGTCTCAAATTCTCGAAGCTTTTGTCTAGCTGTGTGTGTAACTTCAAAGTTAGTTACTGTTGTAGACTCACTTTTTCATTGTTGATTCTTTCATAGAAGATCTCAAAGATTTGATGAACGGCCGAGATTACTCGATTGATAACCTGAAGGATCAAACCAGGATGCTACGTAAATTGCTAATGTCCGTACGGCCTTTCCTCAAAGATATAAACATGCCACACGATAGTGAAATTGAAGAGCTTATTAACGAGTGTATAACTCAAATTAGAGATTTGGCATATGAAGCTGAATATCTCGTCAACTCGTTCGTGGTGGGAAATGTTTCTATTCGGTATCTGAAATTTAGACTACCATTCAATGAAATCTAGAAGATTCATCGCAATAATAAAGTTTTAAAAGTTGCAGATATTTGTACTGCAGTAGTATCATCTACGCTAATAGATAACGATGATATTATAGTTGGTTTTGATGAAGAGATAATAAAGATAGATTCTGGACGAGCTCGACGGAGGACCGAAAACCTACAAATTATTTCGTTTTTGGAATGCCTGGAATAGGTAAGACAACCAAGAAACTCTATAGTACCTTAGCCACAAAGATTTATAGAAGTTTAATAGGGAGGAGATACTTAATTGTCATGGATGATGTTTGGACTTCAGATGTATGGTATGATTTGAGAAGATATTTCCCAAATGATGGGAACGGAAGCAGACTAATTATGTTCACCAGTCGAATAAAAGATACTGCTCCTGTTGATAACATTATTTCCTCAGAAGTTGTTCCGCCAAGAAAAATCTTGCCCTTCACAATTAATGTTGGGCATTGGAAAGAGAATTGCAGTAAAGTGCAACGGACTACTGCTTGCAGTAGTTGTTATAGCAGGAATTCTAGGAAGCATGGAAAAGGAAAGAACTGTATGTGTATGGGAAGAAGTATAGACTTGTATACCAGCAATTGCATGAAAATAGTAGAGTAGAACTTAGTTACAAACATCTCCCAAATCATTTGAAACTACTTTGCTTTCTTTATATGGGCGTTTTTCGTGAAGAAGCAGAAATTTTCTGTAAAGTACAAAAGTTAATATGGTTGTGGATTGCAGAAGCTTAGTGCTAATTGCTAAGAATAGTTTTAGTGGCCGGGGGAATCAAAACTTGTAGCATTCATGGATTTATTATGCGACATGTGCTTATTAAGACGGGCTGATGAAGAAAGCTTCCTCACCTTGATCAAAGAGTAAGTTTATATTACCTCAAACGAAAACTTCTTAGGTCATGGAACTGGCGCGAGAAATGCTGATGTGGGTATCTTCTATAAACTGAAAAGAATCGGTATTTTGGTTCATTTAAGGTACTTTCATTTGTTTTCCTTTACACCAACAGATCTTACGAAATCTTAAAATGTTCACCTTATCTCCGCAAACTAAAATGTATGAATCTGCCATAACTTCCCGATCTTGGTTTCCTTAATGAGCTCGAATCACTCAAATATAGTCGTGCGTGAGATGTACCAAGTTCTGGGAAATGGTACACGAATCAACTTTCCCTCGATTGTAAAAAAGTTGAGTGTTCCTTGGGAGAGAATGTCAATGGTAGGGAGATCGCCAAATCTCCAGGTTCTGAAATTACTCAGGAACGTGTTCGATGGAGAAGAATGGGAAATTTCAGGAGTTGACTTGAAAAATCACAAACAAGAACAAAGGGAAAATGGTAATGAATCGCTAAACGAAATAAGTTCAGAAGATCCATAATTTAATATCATGTTATTATTTAATATTTAATATCATTTATTAATAACGGAAGGGAGGATTTTTTAAATAGAATAAGTTAGAAACACTTGGTCATGTTGAATTTTCGAATTTGATCATCAAATCTGGAGTAACCTATGTCTAACCTTCAAGAAACAACACCAGAAAAAGAGTTCTAAAATAATCCATATCTCCTAATTGCTTTCAAATCAGTAACAAATACAAGTTTGGTTTGTTTCTCTCCTGTACCATTTATTACTTTTTTCAGCCTTTCTCATGTGTTTGTGTAATGAATTTTTCTTGCCATTAAGTACACTATTAATGATAATAATTCAAAACACTCCAACCACATTTAAAATTTTTAATCTTTTTATCACATCATAACTCACAAGGAATCCTTCAAAACACACCATAACCCTTGAAACCAAACCAAATCAATCCAAGAAACATCTCCGATTTCAATTTAAATTAAAATTTAACCTTATCGTTAATATGTTTCAATCTGACCATAGAGTGAGCATTTCCAGTATAACAAAGTGAAAACTCTTTTGAAACCTGTGTACGAAAAAATTATGGAGCTAAATTTATCACACTGTTCAATCCTCAAAATCGCCAGCATTCTCCAGTAGGTAGTTGACCGCTAATTCTTCATTGCGATCACAAGCCAAAAAGGCCTCAATGACAAGAGCTCTCGCAAAACCCATGGCCTCCATCTACAAAATTTTTAGTTAAGTAATTATTTATAGGCAAAAACATTAAGACTCCATACCTAATTTACTACATATAAAAATAGAAACTCATATATAAAGAAGTAAAATTGGAAGAGTTTGGCGTATTTCATACTCTTTCAATGGCCTCCTGCTCTGCTGGTGTGACACTAACAGCATGGGGCATGTCCTCCTCCGCTTGATCGGAGGTATCCCTATAAACAATCAAAACTACTCAGGGAGGTGCTAGAAAGACAAACCCGCATGTAATATTCGAACAATAAAGATAAGCAACTTGATATTCAGATGAAAACATTAGAAGTTATCAAATAATCTCAAAATACAAGGATAGAGCTCGAATTTGCAGACTAAAAACCACGAAACTACAGGCATAACGGACATCCAAAAACTAAAGGGGTTGCATAGCATTAAAACCAAAATTCTAGATGGTAGGTATTAAACATCATTACATCAATGTCTAATATAAACATGTGCTAATTCATGTAAGTTTTCAAAAAGTGCAAAAACTCACTCTTCAGAACTATCAACAGGTTCATTAATTAATCGGAGGAACTCCTGATGGTTCTCTTGTATGAGCCTCAGGAGTGAAGGGTTCTGCTTTCCGAGCTCCTGAAGCATGGGCTATAAGAAAAGAACTACAGTTTAGCTTTAAGATGAACAAATCACTAGCATGGACAAATCATTGGATTAGATTATACAAAGGGTACCTGTAGAATTTGTGGATTTGATTGAACCATTGTACGCAATGCTTGAAACTGGATTCAATTAAAAAAAATAAAAAATCTTATTCAAAATAACTCTCATTTTCAAGGATAGCGAATGCATTAAAACAAAATAGAGACATAAGAAATACAGCAATACAAGCCCACACACAGGGAGATTAAGTAAGATCTTATTGAGTTGTAAATGCAAGAGAAAAGTACAACATGATCATTTTAGCCGAGCTTAAAACTGATGACTTTCACTTAATCCGAAAAATGTAAATTAATATAATGATAAGAGAAGGAAAAAAATACCCACCTGTCCGTTGTTCCTAAGGAAATCAAGGGATCCAAGACCACCAGCAGCAGCACCAGAAACGGCCTCCTAAGAAGTTTTAATCAGACAAAATTAAGCATGAGTAAACAAATATATCATCACAAGCATCCTCGAGATGATCACAAACCTGAGGAAACAAATTCAATGGAGAAGAGTTCGGTGCTCCTGAAGCAGGTACCGCATCAACTCCACCAGATGCCAAATTAACTGCAGGTTGAACTAATGGAACTTCAACTTCTGTGCTTTCAGGAATTCCCTAATAGATCAAAGAAATGAGCCATTTTTATGTTTTTGCTAAACTAAGTCAAACTAGAAACGGGAACAAAGCTTACTGAATACAAGTAGTCTACTGCTCGCTCTGGATTATTATATGCAGCTCGAAGTGCACGAATAACTGTCTCTCTATCCCAACTGCCACCTCCCATATCCATTAACTGTTGAATAATCTGATCAAGATTATTTCCGCCAACTATATTAGAAGCAGCTTCAACATAAGGATTAGAAGGGTCACTGCAACAACAATGTAATGACTCTTATTAATTCCTTCATGAAACTTATAGAAGCTCCTTCACTTGTAAATCGCAAAATAAAAGTGTAATCTTCAGCATGGAGAAATTTTACAAAAAAAATCCATACCTCGCTGTCTGAGCAACAGAAGTTGATCCTGTGCTCTTAGGGGCCCTACAAAGAATTATTAGCATTATTTAGTGGGCAAGTAAAATCATCCTTTGCACAAGAAATGCTACTGCTGATATTTTTAAACTTACGGCAGTGGGGCCAAAGCTTCAGGTGTAGTAGTAAGATCAGAGGCAGGTAGAGTAGTAGGGTTTGTGGCAGGTGCAGCAATAGGTGCAGGCTGCTAAAACAATATTTAGGAAAATGCCTCAAAATATAGTGAATAACGAAAGGAACACAATATATTGAAGTGAAGGAAAATGTGGGTGAATATCAATTTTAATACCTGGGAAGATGTTGACCCACTTGAGCTTAACGTTTTGCCCTGCAATTAACAAGAAAATATAAACAGGGGTGGTTCGAGAAAGACTTTTCAAATCATTTGTCGGGTGCCAACAGTTAACGTTGTGGAACAATTCCGTAACTTATCTACGTGGCTGGCATAGTGAGTTATTAATGGATAGCAGAAAACCAAGATGTGCGAAAAAAAAAAGCCACGTGGCAAATGCTAAAGGTGTTACCTTGCTTAGCATGACAACAAGAAAACCATCTTCGGAGACCTTGTTTTGGGCCAAGGTACTTTCGTCTTTCAATACTTTCCCATTGTGAATCAACAACTGCTGTCCACACGGATAGTTATCTTTTCCCTGTATATCCTCAATGTTTTTCTTAATTGCTATTATCTAGTACAATAAATATCAAAAGATGAATTAGCAACATATGAACTGATAAACAAATCCACACAATAAATAGAATAAAATCAATTTACAATAATTTACTAAATGAGGAAAAAGTAGGCATAAAAGGAGTTAAATTGCACATCCAGCTTGATTTTCATAGAGCAATTGGGTATCTTGATAATGTCCACAATTTCTTTATATTTTGAAAACATTCTGGGAAACAATTAACTAGGTTATACTTATATATGCTCTCATAAATGTCAGATAACATTTCAAATTAGAAACAACGTTCCCCTTATGCTATCTGTTTATAGTTCTCTCAAAAGTGCACCAAGTTGATAACTTTAATTAAGAACACCACATAAATCTACCCAAAAGCTCCCAAATGCCTAATTTTCGACCAATTTCTCGAAAAAACGAAACATAAAATTCCCACATTGTCCTTTAGTATTAGAAAAAAAAATTGTTAACACATCATTAAACAAATCACAAAAGAAAAAAGTGCATAAGCAAGAGGTTACTCACGGTGTCGTTTTGGTGGACGTTAATTTGAAAGTGGCTTCCTTTAAGAGTTTTCACGGTGAGCTTCATCTCCGCGAATTTCCAAAAGAAAAGATAAAGAAACCCTAGAAGTACACTCTACGGATCCAGATAACGGAAAATGAAGAAAAAATAGAGTGAATGTGCTGCGGAAATCTTGGAAGGGGGATTTTCGATGTCTATTTATATTAGTATGATGTTTAGCAACGTGTTGTGCACGTGGTTTGACCTTTTTTCTAATATATTTGCTTTAATTATTTTCATCTTCAAGAGTTTCTCCCTTTTCTATTCTTTTTTCTCCATTTAGAGTGTACCCAAGAGTTGTGTCATCACTCTCATGTGTGATGTTATGTTATGGAATCTATTTCATTATTTGGGAAAGTTTTCGTTGAAAATAACATATGAGGTGTCATACTGAAACTATTTATTTATTTTGTAATTATCTTATTTTCTCAATTTAGTAAAACTTAATTTTTTTTAGTGTTTTTGAAACGTGTCCGAAAAGTTTCCAATATTTAATTGATCGAATACACTCGAAACAAAATTTTGATCAATATGTTATATAAAGTCGTCTAAGTTAGTAAGTGTATTAATAGATGTCAATACACCGTCATGTTTTCTTTTAAATTGTCATTATTTTATGCATCAACTATCGTGAAGTAGTTTATGAAACGTAATATCAAGTACTGAGTACATATCAAAATTTCGATACGCTTCCATCGAAAACACCGAAAATTTTATATTTTTCAGTCATCGAAATGAAAATATAAATTGGTTTTTATTTCAATATATTTCTTTGATGAACAAATATTTCTCAAAATTCGCCGAAACATATCATGAAAATAAAACGACACTTTAACCCATGGTACAAAGTCTAAAACACTTAATGAAAACACAAATAAATGGGGGTTGGGGAGGTTTAAAAGACATATTTTGATACATTCGTATGTACTGATACATATTATGCGATAATTAATCATGATTTGAAATAGTCAATGATGTCATAACACATTGATAAGGTTGAGACAACATAACCTCTTGATCATGGGTTTAACGCTCACTAATTTAATTTTTTTTTTAGTTTCATACTAGTGTTTGGTGATTAATTTTTTTATTATTTATTATAATTTAATAAATTTTAAATTTGGTGATATTGAAGTAATGATAATAATATAATAACTATTTCTCTAAAAGAAAATCATATGAAATACATTAGTATTTCATAAATTAATTTGTTTGCCTTCCAAATTGTAATATCAGAATAACAAGAAGGAATACATAATGCAAAAGAAAAAACGAATGAGTTAAAGAACCAAGTTTAGGTGTTTTTGCGTGTGCTCAAATATATTATATGGAAACTTTTTCAAGAGAGAGTGTAGAGTGTAGACACTAGACACTTAAATTTTATGCCCAAAAATAAATTTGAATTCATATTGGAAATTAAATTAAATTCGCTATTTCTGGATTTTTGCTAAATTAAATTTCAAAATAATTAGTTAATTTGATTAAATTTCACCTACATTTTATTGACCAATAAAATAGTGCTAAGTGTCAAATTGAAGTGTCTAAACCAATCAAATAATGGTTTCACTTTTCATAGAAAGAGCCAATTAAATCATGTCAAGTGTTCAAAATGATGTGTCATGACCAATCAAAAGAATGCATATCTCCTACAAGTGATAGACATTTAAAAGAGTTCATATCTCCTAGACAAAGAGAAATATATTAGTCTTCTAGTATCGAGAGCCAATCAAAGTACACCATCAATTGACTAATTTTACCTGAACTCTTCTTCTACCACTATAAATAGGGGTCATCTCTTAGAAGAAACACACATTTTCTGAAGGATGACAAGTTGAAGGAGCAAATTCTCTCTACGAGGCATTCTTCAAAACATTTTTCATTAACTCAAGGCATTCTTTGAAGATAAAAGGAAAATCCGGCGTTTGATTCGATAACAAGCTAAGCCTCATTTAAACGTTCTTGGAGATCTACGACGGTCCAAAGAAGATCAAATTCTTCTAAACTCAAAGTGTCCACGACGAAGTTCAAGACGTTCTTTGCGGAAATCCAAATCATTGGATTAATGTTAGTCGAGCACAGATTCATTCTGGAGAAGTTGTCATTGGATTAACGTCAGTTGAGCACAAATTCATTCTGGAGAAGATCAAATCAACATTTTCCAAGATCAAGTGCAAGAAATATTTATTTTTCTTCAAGATTAGAATCAGGAGAATCATAGAGATTGTAACCACTTCATTAAAACATTAAATTTTAATTTGTACAATTATTTTTTATATAATTCATTTTAGACTTGAAATTTTGTTGCTACAGAGAGTTTATAAATTATTGTATTATTGTATTATTCTCACTTTTTACTAGTTAATTTTACGTTCTTAAATTAAAAGTATAAGAGATTAAGTAACTCGAGAAGAATGTAAACCAAAATTTGAAAACGTTTTTGTTTTCTCTTAAACAACACTTCATAAGTCTCTCTCTATATATATACAGGGTGAAACACTGTTTTCCCCATTAAAGTCTGAGGGTGATATCAACTACCCCCTAAAATATTAATTATAACACTTATTCTTCTCTATTATAGTTTATAGTATTTTTCCGAAAATACCCTCACCCTTTTATTAATAATAATTTTTATTATTAATTTATCAATAAATTTGAATCTTTATTAACTATGAATCCATTCATCCACTAAACAACATTATGTTTTATTTTTCATTTTTTTTTGTTACCTTCCTTTTTTCGATCTAAATTTTTTCTTCATTTTCATCTAATTTTTATAACCGAAGAAAACAAAAAAATGAAGAAATTGAAACATTATATTATTTGGTGGATGGATGGATGAATTCATTATTAATAAAGATTTTATTTTTTGATAATGAAATGAGAAATTAAAACATAATAGTATTTGATGTTAAACTTGAATTTTGCGATAAAGAATTTAAATGAGAATTATTCAACATTTTGAATAATAATTCGTATCGAAAATAAATGAGATAGTTATCACCAAATAAAAACTCAGAAAAATATAAAAAAAATTAGATAGAAATAAAAAAATTGAAACAATCAAGAAAACAAATTGAAACAGAAACAAAGAAAAAATGAGATGAAGATAAAGAAAATTTTGAAGTCATAAAACGGAAGGAACAAAAGAAATGAAAAAATTATGACATAATGTTGTTTGGTGGATTAATGGATTCATAATTAATAAAAAGACAATTTTATTTTAATAAAGTAATAAATGAAATTTATTATTTATGTAAGGGGCGGGCTATTTTTAAAATAAAAACTACGAAACTATAACAGAGAGGGATAAATGTTACAATTGATACTTTAGGATATCACCCATGCTTAAAGGGGGAATTGTATTTCACCCTCTATATATATATATATATATATATATATATATATATATATTATAATGGGGATAAAAGAAGATATATTATAATTCTCCAAATAGGCAAAGGCCGAAGATGAAATGTAAATGTGGAGCACTATTACACAATGAAATAAATGAACAAACCCAAAAGCAAATATAAATGAACTTGATCCTTTAATTGGGCCAGAAAGCCCCATAAATTTGATTATATTTTTTGATTATATTTTTCAATTATTACTTAATAGTCCTTTAATTTCCCAGTTCCTGCGCGCGGGTCCTCGGAGCAAGTTGAACAACATTCAGACTTCCTCGGAGCAAGTTGAACAATATTTTAGACATTGCAAAATGAGAAACTTATAGTCAAGTTGGACTTTTTCTCTAAACTTCAATTGTTTGGGCTATTCACCCTAAATTTATATTAGTATTGCACGTTTCCAACCTAATAGTTCAGGAAAAAAGTTTAACACAAAAGTCTAGGAGAGAAAGTGCTACAAGGGTGTAACTTTCACCCTAATCACGTATTTATTCTTCAAATGATAATTATCAATTAGTAAATTCATTCAAAAAAATTTTTAATACAAATTTTAACAACTTGATGAAGAATGTACTGTGAAATTTGTAAAGTGAACTTAAATATAAGAATATAGTGTATGCTTAATTTTATTCTAGTTTTCCACTTTGTAATATCTAAATCATATCATATATTTGTATCTATTTTATATTTGTTAGTTTTGTCCTAAAGTTTTTTTCCCCCTGTATATATAGTCATTAAAATTATTAAATTTCCATGTCTTTTGCATTTTGAGTTATATTTGATTGCAAAAAATTGAGTTTTGTCCCTTAAACTTACATCGAAATTGTGCTTTTTTCCCTTGAACTTACGTCATTGTTGCATTTTTCACCTTAAATTTTGTGTTTCACTTTTTCCCTTAACTCTTTGACCGAAAAAGTGGTCGAAAATAGTTTTTTTTTTAATTTTGGGGGTGGGGGGGGGTGATGCAATACTAATGAAAGTTCAGGTTAGATAGTGCAAAAAATTAAAATTCAAAGAGAAATGTGCAACTTGACTGTAAATTAAGGAAAAATGTACAATTTTCTCAATAAAAATTAACATCTAAGTTGCACATCTATGATATTTAAAATGCACAAAACCAGTCGCTTAGCATCCTAGCTCTCTATCATTAATTTTAAGTGGATCACCGTCGACTATCATTTATGAATAAATATTTTACGCTTTCGCTTCGTGAATAAAGTGATGCAATATATTAATAATGACATAATTAAATTACTTTTTGAAGAGTAATAATTATACTATAGAATTATATTCTCACCATGTATTATATGCAAAAATTGACTCACTCCAAAGTGAACGTCCAAGCTACTCCAAATATAAATTATGAATATCCTAAATAAGTTTGGGTGTATAAAGAGGCCAAAAAAATATTCGAGTCCTTTATACTTAGTAATTAGGCTTAGATCAAGCCAATTAAATTATTAATATATATTTATTCTCTCATGGTGGTAGACAATCAGGTACGAATTTGGTCGAAGAAATATTTCCTAAACTTTATGGTTGAAAGTTTACTACATCATTAATTGTGATGATGTGATGCTCTCACAATAATGATGACGTTGAATCACTCGCTGACAAGGTGATCGCTTTATACATAGATAAGTAAGCCATCCTTTTAATAAAAAGTCAACTACTCATTCATTATTATGAAGGAAATACAAGCAATGGAAAATACTAGGCAAATTTTTACTATATTTTATTCAAGAATGCGATATAAAGTTACTAGCATATTGACTGTATGACACTTTAATTTGAGTTGAAGCTAACGTGAAACTGAAAGGTTAACAAAGATATCTACAAGTAGAGAAAAGTTACTGCAGCAAGTAACACTTCATAATTATTGTTGATATCATAAAATGGAAAATTTAAAATTTTAATATATAGTAGAGGCTAGACGCTAGAACATGATATCGGATGATAAATTATGGAAAAGAATAAATGACCCCTTTTTCCAATTTTAGCCAGAAAAAAATGAATCCTAACTATTTTTAATTACTTTTCAGATCTATACTTCCCCAACGACCATCCAAGTCACCGGCCTTGACGCAATTATTGTGGGTTTTTACTTGGAAATATTGAGAGTGAAAATGAACTCTTCATTGATGTTTTTCTCTTTCTGTACACAAATGAAGAAGGGAAACTATATATACAATTTGTACAAGAAAGACCGATTTCAAAGGACTAATTAATCTTCACTAACTCACTCCTAACAACTATATATAAGTTTTACATCACGCTAATAGACTATGAAATTATTGGAATTTTAAGTTTTTAATTTTTTTTTCAAATAATTTATCGATTGGCTTGTTAAGTCTATGAAATTCTTGACTAATATTGAATCTGAGAATTAATATTGCATTGGAATCCTAAAATAATAAATATTTTGGAAAAAAAAATCTCTAAAATAATACTTATTATGGAACAGAGGGAGTAATATATTTGGAAAATGAAAAACTTAAAATTATGAGAGATTGAAATTTTAATCAAGATTTCAGTAGGACTGAAAATAAAATAAGACTACTTAATATTTGAGGTCGTTCGGGAAAAAGATTATTTGAGCTCGACTCGGCATATTTATCCAATAACTTTGGACAACATAACTCATTTGATTATCTTTTAAGATCTGCTTGAGTTCAATAAATTATAAATTGACAAAATACATATATTTATAGCAAGCTACTCGGTAAAAGCTCGATTGAGATCGGTTCGTCAAATAGTCAAACTAAGATGAAACACAATTTTAAGTTCAATACAAAATTTAAACCAAACTTGAAAAAAGTATTATTCGAGTGAGGGATCTATTTTTTGTGTGTGGTCGAAATAACAAATTAAGTAACTAAATGGTCAAATATAACCAATCACAGAACAAGTATATATATATATATAGTTGCTAGCTTTCCAAATATAAATAAGAAATAGATTCATTCTTTTTTCAAAATAAACAAATTCAATTTAACCCAAACAAAAACCATCCCCATATATGAATCTCTGCTGATTTAAGTAACAAAGCCAACTAAAATGAAAGAAGGTAAAGAAAGAAACACATGCAGAATTCTCATTAGCTCAATCAAACACACCGGACATTTATGTAGGTATACACTACATACATACAAACAAACCCTCCAACCAATCTCAGCGGCGATCCGTTTGCACCGCCTTTGTCATTATCATTCACCACTGTCGCTTTTACTTTTCCCGTACGCATATACGCACAATCCTATCTGTATATCTATATTTAACTACTACCTTAATTTCAGGTGGATTCAATTTTTATAATAAAATTAAATATGATATTAAAGTGTTGGCTTCTAATGGACTCAAACTCGTTCCCCGTGAGTTCCTCTTTATTCGTCCTTTATTCGTTCATAAATCGTAATAATAGTATTTAGCCACATGCAACAGAGGAGGAGAAATAAAATGTCGTTTAATTGGTGAGAAATTCCTTGTCTTTATTAAATTCGGCTTTCAATGGAGATGTATTAGCCTGTGTTTCGACGTTGATTAGCCGGAATAAGAAGAATTTTGTGCGTTTTGTGTGTATAATTGAGGTTTTATTTAATTGAATCGCGATAATGGAGAAGGAGAAGAAAAAGTATCCGATTGGAGCGGATCATTATACACTGTATGAGGAGGTAGGCACGGGAGCTAGCGCTTCGGTTCATCGCGCGCTATGCAATCCCCTCAACGAGGTTGTAGCCGTCAAAATTCTCGACTGCGAACGAGATAATATTGATCTGGTAATGAGATAATGAGATTCTATTTTTTTCTCTCTCTTTTGTACAGAACCGGTGTTTCATGATTTGTTATTCATCAACTTATTTTGTTAGGTGTATGGTATTGGTATAGGTATGCGATGATGTTGGATTTTACATGTAACGTATAGAAAGGGTAAACCATGTGTGATTGATGTTCCTTTGATGAGGATGTAAAAGTTGGAAAAAATAGTTACACGGAATAATACAACTTTGTGCGTTCGATTGAGCGGGTTTAAGCATGGGGACGTATATTTAGATCCCAAATGGCTTTTGTGAATTTCATTATTGTAATATGATTTTGCTTTTTGTGAAGATCCGAATAATGAATTCCTGAACCAAAGCTCCCTGCACAGATAATTCCAATAGTAAGGGCGGGATTGAAGCTCTTCTCTTCTCTTTTTTGTGTATATATAATGAGAATAGAATTCATCACTTGATTTGGATGATATCATTGCTTACTAGGCGGCTTGGCTGTGAAATTGTAGAATTCCCTACTCTCATAATAATAGTAGAATTTGGTAAGAGTACATTTTGCTATTCATTTTCAAAAGTACTATCTAGGTCTGCAGGTCTTAGTTTTTTTATTTGGATTCATATTCTAAGCTTTCATCTTGAGCCTTATTTGGCTGTACATATATGATAGGCTTCACATGCTAGTAAGAGTAGGACTATATGCTTTAATTATGTACTTGATCTCGTGCGTAAGATTGAGTTTGGGATTCATTCTTTGGTTCCTTTAGCCTGTCGGTAATATACTATGGCTCTTTTAATTCATTTCTTGCATTCCAAACTCAGAATAACATTTCGAGAGAATCACAAACCATGAACCTTGTTGACCACCCCAATGTTCTCAAATCTCACTGCTCCTTCGTTAGTGATCACACTTTGTGGGTGGTTATGCCTTACATGGCTGGAGGTTCTTGCCTACACATATTAAAGGCTGAACACCCAGATGGTTTCGAGGAGGTTGTTATTGCTACAATTTTGCGTGAGGTGTTGAAGGGCTTGGAATATCTTCATCAACACGGCCATATTCATCGGGATGTCAAAGTGAGTAGATAACCTTTATGCAATGCGTCATACTCTGTCTACTAGGAGCATTACTTTTATTCAATTATCTGGTGCCAATTCAAATGAAGTATGGAAATATAGAGAACCATGTTTCCTTGTGTTCTTTTTTTCTTGCTCAAGGATATAAAACCATATAGTTATTCACCCTCTCTTTGTCTTATTTTCTTATAGTTGATGCCATTTCCATGTACAGTTCTTCATATCAATTTATCAGCTAAATTAAAAGTGTACTTTGTTCCTGGGTATACTTGTATTCAGCAGAACTATGTCAAGGTTTTCTATTCCAGTCTAGTTTATTGTTAAGAAATTGTTTTCATTTTGGTTTCTTTCACATGTACGCCTTCCCACGACTAGTTTCCTACTAGAGCTTTACACTATAATCATGTTTTGGATATAGCTGGAAAGAGATAGAACAAAAAAAAGAATAACAATTTTCATGGAATTTAACGGTGATTTGATATGCGTGATAAGTAAATTTTCCCTACTGAAAATGCAATTCTCTTATGCCGTCAATAAATAATTTTTTTAACATTGAGAAAGAACATTACAATATCTGTTATTATTCGCAATCTCTTTGAGCACTTGTCTATCTCTTTCTTTCACATGGTAAATTAGCACCACACCACTGGCATCTCTTTATCTTAGGCATGGTTTTCTTAAATTAATTTCTTTCAGGCTGGTAATGTTCTGATTGATCCACGTGGTGCAATCAAACTGGGAGATTTTGGTGTTTCTGCGTACTTGTTTGATTCAGGTGATAGGCAACGCCATAGGAATACATTTGTTGGTACTCCTTGCTGGTATGGATTGAGTTCTAGAGTAACTTATATACATGCTTTGTTTGTTTTACTTCAGTCTGCATTATGTCAAAATGTTGCTCCTATTTGACACGTTTGTGAATGAAAATTGTGAGTGTGTGTGTTGTATGTGCATTGAAACTGCAAATCAAGTGTGGATTTCTAAAATGGCTAGGAAGAAAAAGAATTGCTCAAATTGTGCTACTTTAATTTGTTGTCATTTTCGTTTGTATGTCCTTATATCGGGTTGATGTTTATTTTTTGTAGGATGGCACCAGAGGTTATGGAACAAGTACATGGTTATAACTTCAAGTGGGTTTATCAATTTCTACTCTTCTTGTTTATAATTGTATATTGAATTTCTCGTTTCTGAGGAAGATCATTGATTAATTTTCTTATGCTGTATTTGGCAATTCTGCAGAGCCGATATTTGGTCTTTTGGCATAACTGCTTTGGAGCTTGCACATGGTCATGCCCCTTTCTCTAAGTATCCTCCAATGAAGGTGCTACCTTATAATGCATGTCTCTTTTCTCTCTAAACTCTTTTAGCATTTTTTCCTCTTCTGATCCGAAGACGTGTACTGTACATTTCGCTTCTGAAGGTATTGCTTATGACCCTGCAAAATGCACCACCTGGTCTGGATTATGAGAGAGACAAAAAGTTTTCAAAGGTGTGTATGTAGAAAGCATGTACTAATAACTGACATATAACAGTTTGTTGTTTTTCTGATTGATTTGCTATTTGTGCCTATATTTGGCTATCTAGTCTTTTAAGCAGATGATTGCTAGTTGTTTGGTGAAAGATCCTCTAAAAAGGCCTTCTGCAAAGAAGTTGTTGAGGCATCATTTCTTCAAGCAAGCTAGATCAAATGATTATATTGCTAGAACTCTTCTAGAAGGGCTTCCAGCTCTAGGTGACCGTCTTCAGGCGTTGAAGGTTTGTGATTTTGTCAAGATATGGTCAAATACTGATACAGGCTGAAACGTTTTCTATATTAATTCATATCCTAACAGAAGCATCTAATTGACTTTAGAGAAAAGAGGAAGAAATGCTTGCACAAAAGAAGATGCCAGATGGGCAGAAAGAGGAAATATCACAGGTTTGATTTCATATCGACAAAAAAACAAAAAATTAATTATTGTCATGTACTAGACACCAACTAATTTATGTGTATTTTTATGTTATCCATTTTAGATACTCTGGAACTAATATTGTTATTATGGTCTGTATGGTGAACTTTGATAGACACTTTATTTGTTTACAAATGAAGTTGACAATTAAGTATCTATTATTTGATTTATCCTGCTAAGGTAGTCTGAATGTAGAAATCATCTACTCTGTATAACTATTGATAGCAAATATATTGAAATTATATGAAAACATGAGAAATCATATCTTTGATGTCTTCACAAATTCCAATGTGATTGGTCTATACATGTTTTAAACTATTAAATATCATAACTTTAGTCTTGAATGTCAAGAATGAAAACCTCCAGTAATGAGCAGTTAAATCTTTTTTTAAACTATGTATTACTCACTTCTTCAGGCATATGGAGGTTGAATTCCTAATCATCACATTTCAACATAAGCCTTTAACTTGAGAGTCCACATACACATGGCATTTTTCAACAATGAAGGCTGCAAAAGGATTTTCACCTGCAGCCCCATTTTAGATTGCCATAACATAATGTCGTAAATAATACATTCTAGTGGACATGAATAAAAGATGCCGCACGGGTATGAAAAGCTGTAGCATTAACCAAAGTCTTCTTTCACAGTGCAAAGATTGTTGGTAGGTAATCTAGTTGTTCTAGAGTCTAGACACTAAGTAAGCAATTGGAGGGTAGTCATATGGGATGGGTTGCTGATTTTATGATTTTTTTTTCACTTCACAATAATAGAATTTTATTGAAAAATACCAACCCTCCTGGTATAAATTGTGCTGAATGTTATTTTGCAACTGGTTCTGAGTTTTCTGGGGTGCTTCTGACATCAACAGAATGAATATAAACGTGGGATTAGTGGTTGGAACTTCAACCTTGATGATATGAAGGCTCAGGCTTCATTGGTATTTACCCTTTTTAGCTTTTGTGTAGATTGATTTAACTGCTAAAAACATATGATCCAGTTGAGCAGATATACACCTTCTCTTTCTTCAGATCCCAGACGATGATGTTATTGCAGAAAAAGACGAAGATATGCAAGCCAAACAACTTCAGCACCAATCATCAGAAAAAGACGAAGATATGCAAGCCAAACAACTTCAGCACCAATCATCTTTGTCCAAAAATATTTCACTTCAACATCAGTTATCATTTGCAAGTCAGCATTCTGATGCCGCAGATTCTGTAAGTAAACAAACCCCAGTTGGTTGTTAGACGACAGGTGGTTATAATATTTTTCTCTAACATCAGAGTTCTGCAGGACGATAATGCCCATGCTTCTGTTTCATCAGCCGACTCTTCCACTAACATGTATGTTATCATAGTTTTGTAAACCTTTTAAACTTCCTGTAACATCTCATTTTGCATACTCCCTACATAAAACATAGTGCTTTTATGTTCCTGAGTATTCTTTAGCCAGCACTCAACTTTCTCTGATCTTCTAATTACTCAAATATCCAGATGTATGCTAATAAATCTTATTTAATCTTCTTAGAGCTAAGTGTGAAAAGCAGCCAGTGACAAACATGTCTCTTGACAATGAAAATGAGGCAGATAATAATTTGGCAGAAAAAACTTTGTCGGAGGTCAATAGAAGATTATCAGATGGGGTGTCCACTAGTTCTAACCAATGGTATGGCTCTCTTGATTCACTAGAATACACACCCACACTGCTCTTAGTTATGAGTTCCATCTGTAATATCTTCATTCTTCAAATATTTCTAGTATCCATTTTGTTGCTAAGTATGTGGTTTCATGTAAGGAGCTTTTATACCTGTACTTGGTCTATTTGTCTAAAAAATAACCATCACGCAGAGTTGAAATTCTGATGTAATTATTGAAATTAAACATATAGTAATTGAAGTAGGAAGTGAAAATTCCCTACTAACAAAAGGAAATCTAACTTACTTTCAAGATTGGCGTTGAGTTTAGTAGATGGAAATGGCTTGGAATTAAGCTCATTTTACGGTTAGCATGGAATTGTCAAAAAATTATGTAAGCCAAGAAAGGGATTGATTCTCACATACTTGTATGCCTTCCACCTCTTCATCCTCCTCTTTAGTTTCCAGCTTCTATTCCTCATTAATGTTTCTGTTTACTTCCTCTGTACATATATTGACACAATAGAAAATTATGTTCTTAGAATGATTCCAGAGATGCATAATTTTGGAAAGCAGATTGCCTGTGTGTTACTTTATTGAGGCCTGAAAAGAACTGCTAGTATATTTGCTTTTGCCAAGTAAATAGTTGATTATTGAGATTACTATACTTAGAATTCTGATACTTGATTATACACAAAATCCTTAGCCTTTTCTCTTTTAAGAAAATGAGTTTTGTCGTTCATTTCTATTTTCTTTCTCTAGGTCTAACTTTCAATGCCAGGAAAGCCAACAATGAAAAAAAGAGTGACCTCCTTTTCTTTTTGGTATATTTAGTCTTTTCATCCTTTCCTTGATTTTCTGTAAAGTCAGGTCTCACCAATTGGATGAAGAAATTTTAAACTTTTAGTTTAAGCATTGAATGATTGCATGAATATGCTTAGCATAGTTTATGTGTCAAGTTGCATTATTAATAATTCTTAGGTTTTCAAGTTCATAATATTTGATTATTGTACATAGAGTTTCCTTTACCGCACACATTATTATGTTTTGTAATCCGTAGCGACAAAGTGCCAAATCAGACACAAAATTTGTCACGGGCTGTGGGCACCAGTATGCAAACATTAGAGAATGCACAGCCAGAAACAATAGCGAAGGGTTCAAAGACATCAGGCGAGTCAACATTTACTTTTATAACTTGGGTTCCAATGTATGCCTTTGGTGTGGTTAGTTTTTAATATAATTATTAATGCAGTTGATGGTGATGATGTTGATGAGAAGGCAAAAAATCCAGTTGTTCAGCAGAAGGGACGATTTAAGGTTACATCAGAGAGCGCTGAGATGGAAAAGGTTATTGTTCAGGTCTTGTCTGGAGTACATTATTTTTAATTTGTTTCAGAATATTTATTTCCTTTCCCGCAGGTGGCTTCAGCTCCTGTGCTACAGAAAAGCCAAAGCATGCAGGTTGGTGAGAAGATCTGTTCTATACCATAAATTTTCCACATCATTAAAACTTTTCAATTTGCTTTTGACTTGGTAGTATATTTTTTTCACACTCATGAATCATACTGTTTTGCTTTGTTTTGAAATACATGTAATTTTGCTAATAACTAGTACTCATCTCATATTAACTGAAAATACTAGGCCAGATATTTGATTCAAAATGTGTTCAAATTCCAAAAAGTGGTTTATAAATTCAATCTCACTGGGAGATGAGGTGTATATGTACCACACACACATACATATGGACATATACATTTGTAGATATGTGTATATATATCTATGTGAACTTGAGTATATCTGTATATGTTGAAATTTATGTGTGTTGCAGTTCTCATTGTTGGTTTTTGGTTAGTGAATGTCTGCACTCTTGTCAAGAGATTGCCTCATGATGGGATTTGTATTAGAATTCACCATATGGATTGGACTAAGTCCACTTACACGACTTGGGCCTAACTTAACCTCAAAAGCTAGCTTGAGAGGTGAGGATTGTCCAAGACCTTATAAGGTGGACTTTACTATTGTCTTCAACCAATGTGGGACATTTAGTCTTCAACCAATGTTTATGTTCTAACATTTGATAATCCACAACTGATTAAAACTTAATATTATGGATCAACAATTGTTAGATAATAGTCTATATATGTGTATCTATCGCTCAACTTCATCCCCTGTATCTATCTTATAAGTTAAAATCATATGATTCCTTATAACCCAGGAGATATTTAAGGGTATAAAGTATATGCATTCTTCCTTGGATTTGAGGGACGAACCATATATACTCTATTATTAATAGTGTTAACTCAGCTTATCAATTCTCACAATTCTCGGATTATATTAAAATCACATATATGTTGGTATTATAATGTCTTGAAATAACATTCTGGATATTTAGGTGATTGTTCCACTTCCTGCCATTTCTTCACCGTTGCCTCTTGATGCTGGTCCGTCACAACCCTATGGCCATTCTTTTTATCCAACTCTGATGTCTGTTTTGCAGACTAATATTATTCAAAGGGTAATGGCTCTTCTCGAAAGCAGCAGTCTACTTCACTTCCTTAATCATTCTCTTAAAAGTCTGATTTATTTTCTTTTATTTTATTATTTATTTATTTTTGTTGTGGCAGGATTCCATTCTTAGCCTAATGAAACAAGCAGCTGTTGGTGAATCTTCAGGTAACAGCAATTAATGTACGAAGCATATTACGATATATATGTATATTTTTCTTAAGGCAACTTTTGATCTTGCAGACATTGGATGCATGCCGATGAGCACAGCAATGACAGAAAAATCCTTGGTACGTAAAAGCATAGGATTATCCATTTACTAAGTATATGATTTGAATTTGAATACATCTGCATTCACTTTGTTAACTACCATATTTGCCCTTAACGAGTAGCTACTGAATACATGAATTCATTTGGATTCTCTGTATTAAAGTCCTCTGGAGCCAGATAATTTACATTGTCTCATCTTCCTTCACTGCACACAATTTTAGTTCGTCCTTATTTTGTTATCTTCGTCTAGGTTTTCCTGGAAGGAGGGGGGTTGGGTTTGGGAAAAAATTAATGGTACTTGTCTGTATCTGCATTTTTACGTAGCTAAGTCCTTTCTCCAGTCTCATGCTCAGTCTGGATTTTAGAATTTGAGGGAGGTAATCATCTAAAGAAACACTATCCTTTGTTTAGTTTTGAAGTAGTAGGAATAAACTGTGTATGTGTTTATAGAGAGTGAGAGAGAGAGAGAGAGAGAGAGAGTTACTAGTGAAGTGTTTGTGTTTATTTCATTTATCTTCTCTTTATATGAGGGTACGAACATTATTTTTTCTTCAACTAGTACTTATGTATGTTCCACGAATATAGTGGGAGGAAAAAATAATCTGGACTGAATATGTCTTTTAACTTCCTCCTTCATTTAGATCTTAGATCCAACTGTGGATTTTAAATTTTAAATTGAGGTCTAATTTTTTTTCTTGACATTCTTTAATGTTGTCTTTATACTTATAAACATGCATGGGCTTCCAAATTATACTTCTTAACATCCATTTTTTCTTTTATAGTTAGAGGCTGCTCATGATAGGGAAAAGGAGTTACTCCGTGAGATAACTGATCTACAGTGGAGGTATTCAATTCGTTCTTTTCCTAAGATATGTAACAATCAAAATTAAACTAATTGAATAGGAAACTACTCTAAGTAAACTTTTTTTGGTGCAGGCTCGTATGTGCTCAAGAAGAACTCCAAAAATATAAATCAGAGAATGCACAGGTGAACTCTTGAGTTACACACAGACACAATTCTTGATGTCCCTTATGGGTAGATGTGGTGACATGCTTGTGTTCATAGGTTAACATTTAAGTTTATGTGGTTAAAGACAAATACATACGTTGTTCAAATTTGTTTAAGCCTTTTCCTTTATTTTCGTATACATACTCCCTATTATTGTTTAGCTTTGGTTTTTGATCCTTCAACTGTAATTTACATATTAATTCTCAAAGGAGGAAAAATAAATTGTTTAGGTAACATATCAATATCCTTGACAAATATTTCTTATTGCAAACTACGAGGTAGAATTAATACCATTAATGTTGCTGCTATAAAAATGTGAGCAACTAATTAAAGGTGAAAATTTATTTTATTTTATTTTTATAGAGTTTGAGAGTGGCTTGAAGAAACTTGTAATGACTACTTTCATAGAAAACTATATAGATTCGAATCAAATATTTAGGTTTATGTCAACTCCCATAAATGAAATTGTGGTCCTGAAATATGGACATTTCAGTTGGTTGGCGAGAGAACATTTGTACTGGACTTTGTAATTGTGGTAAAACAACTTTAGTAAGTTGGATAGTCGAACTCACATTTCTGCAGGGATATTAATGTCTGATTGAACTTGTGAACGGTGATGAAATTGGCTTTTGACTTTGATTGGACGACACACATTTAACGGGATTTGTTGTTACTTTTGTGGGTTCTCATCTAGAACTTTTTGTTTCCATTAGAAAGGAGAAGCTAGGGAAAATACCAATAGAAGGGGGGGAAATTCTTACCCAGACCGGGTTTGGCCGAATCCAAAATAACTATATGGCAAGTGTAATACACTTGCTTTGGGATTGGATGTAACTCCCAGGAGAGTGACCAATCACAAAGCAAGTGCAATACACTTGCTTGGTGGTTGGTTGGGTTTGGCCAAACCAGGCTTGGACAAGAATTTTCCTAGAAGGGGAAAGAAAGAAGTTATTTCGATCTTTCATATTTTACTTTATTTGATAAATGGGATCACGTGACAAGAGTTATTTCGTTTTTTTGTGTGTTAAAAGTAAGTTCGATTTGACCACATCTTCATAAATAAAGTATATATATAGTTTTAATGATCACTTTCTTTAAATTGTTATCACATTACAGGTAATTAAGTACGTTACAATTGTCTTGTAAATAACTAGACATATTATAGACTTAATAGTGTTGTAAGTCTTGTAAATAACTAGACATATTATAGACTTAATAGTGTTGTAATTCCGTTAATCTTGGAACACATGTGTTCAAAGATTGTCTAGAATATTTAGATGTATTATTTGTGTAAGATGCCTCCAATGATATAAAGAAGTAATTTTAATGTGTAACGACTTAATCACACCTAACAATAATATGCATCCGCTACAAATAATAATTAATAGACTATTCTTTATTCTTTTTTTTTTTTTTTTTTTTTTTTTTTTAAGATGGTCATTACATCAATACATCTTCATTACATTCGAATCTATGTAACAATATGACATCATTAATTATATCAAGGATCAATTTAATAAAGTTAAATTACAAATAAAAACTAACAACATTAATAATAAAATTTTAACCAAAATAGTGGGAGTTAGAACTGTCAAGAATTCATATACATATCATTAGTCGTGCTAAACTTATTTGAATTTTTCATTGTATATATGAATATATATATATATAAGAATTAATAAAAGAGGTGCAAATATATAATGGATGTATATAATATGACTGGGAATATTAGTTAATTACTTCAAAAGAATAGACCGAAAATGAAATGAATCCGTCCTGAAACGTTAAAGTCGTGAGGGTAGCAAATATCTTGGGTACTACCTTATTGACTGTATATATAGGTTGAGATAATAAAATGTTTGCCAAAAAATTGAAAAGGCCACGCACGCATAGGACATATTATTATATAATATGAGAATCTCTCTCAATGAAGTTTTAAACATGGGTAGCAATTTCAAAGGTTTTAGTCCCTTTCATTAGATCAATCATATGTTCATGATCTTACAATTGTTATATATTAAAGCGCACCACATGTATTATTTTAATCATCTAAATGATTATTCAACTTCGGTTGAACACAGTACTCTTGATTATAATTACGCATTTGCCAAAATACCGGAGAAGGCATCCATGTATACATTAATCCAAACGAATTATAGTCCAAATTAATTTGATTTGGTCATAATATATATATATATATATATATATATATATATATATATATATATATATATATATAGATCTAATTAGTGTATGTTTTAGGTATGACGTGTAGCTCTTTCATTTAAGGCTGGGTGTTATCCAATCACAAGTGTGTATTGTACGTATTTATGATTCTGATGATATGAATACACAAATTTAATTAATACTATGTAGCTAAGCGTTGTGGCAAAAATCAACCACATCGGGGGGGTTTGCTGCTGGTACTTGGAAATTAATTAAGGCAGCAAATTAAAAACTCCACTAGCTAGCTACGACCTTTAAGCCGTTGTACCGCGCGCGTAATTGTTTTCATAATGACAATGAGTACAACCATCTATATATATTTTATGTTGTTCTCTTTCATCACTAATTGAGTTAAAAATATATAAATAGTAGGAGTAGTTTTTTAACTGAGATATATATACATAATACATGTTTGTTTGTTTGTTAGGTTTGAAATTTAGTTAACCACGGCACTGGATCTGGCTATGAGTTGGTCCCCAATCCCCTACACATGCGCCACACATGAATTCTGTGAACACCACCATTTTAATATCCTAATTAATTTAATAATAATTTTTAAACCCAGTTTGGTAGTTCTCAATTTAATAAGAAATTAAACAGTAGGTTAGGTATGAATTAGTAGTAGTAGTAGTTTAGAAGAGTATCAATCAGTAATTCATTCATTCATTCTAGCTGCCATCCCAATCTCAACTGTAAACTGCAATCCCACTACCTAAATCCCTAAAAGTATATAAACACTTAATTAATTGATTTGAGAGTATTTTTAGCCAACCCATATTAATATTGACCTCTGTTACGTTTTTCTCACTCTTAATAAATTCTTTTGTTTTTTGTATAGCTGTCATGTGGATTCAACTATGTAGATTTCTTTTTTTTTTTTTACTACTAGTATTGAAATTGGTGCCAAAAAGAATAAGATAAGGAAAGATATCAGAGCATACCACATTAAAAAATTTTTATCATTCAACTTCATTTAATGCCTTCATTTTCATAACTAGTTCTACCCTCTTTTTTCTTTTTCTTTTTCTGTTTACTATACTATATAAATAGATAGAAAATGGTGGAGAAGGAGAAAGAAAATATGGAAAATAAGAACACTTGCATTGACAACAAAAGGGAAGCTCCATTATTTGCCTGGCCATGGCAGAATTTACATAATTTCAAGGCATGTATTTTCATTTCCCTTTGATTATCATATGGAATTTCATTATCTATTTATATTTATTTATCTCCTTTCCTTTGTTAATTGGAACAGTATTTGTTGTATGGACCATGGGTTGCAAAAGTGGTATATGCTATCTACAGAGAAGAATTCAACTTCAAGAACGCAGATACTTTTTGGTGCTTTCATATTCTAATCTTGTTTGGTTTAAGAGCTCTGTTTCATCAACTATGGAGTGTTTACAGTAATATGTTTTTCCTTAATCGTGCTTGTCGAATTAATCAACGAGGCGTTGAATTTAATCAAATTGATGCAGAATGGCATTGGTATTGTATATATAATTCCTTTTTTTTTTTTCTTTTTCCTTTACTTTTGTTTTTGTTAGAAATCAGTTCTTTATTTCTCTGTGCTTTTTCTTTTGTTTGTACAACAGGGACAATTTCTTGATTCTTCAAGCTATTGTGGCTTCATTGACATACTTGAGTTTCCCTTCCTTGGCAAATCTTCCGATGTGGGATACTCGCGGTGTTCTATGTTGTCTCGTACTCCACATCGGAATCTCAGAACCACTTTATTATTGGATCCATAGATTATTGCATTCCCCGACTTTGTTTCAACACTATCATTGGCTTCATCACAGCTCAAAAGTTATAAATCCTTTCACAGGTACGTAAAAGATTAATGTAAAGACAAACTTTTGTCTGATTTGTTTGCGTTTTTAGGATCTTTAATTTTTAACGTATGTATTGTTTATGCTGCAGCTGGGCATGCAACATTCTTGGAGCACATACTACTTTGCATAGTTGTATTGTTTCCAATTTTGGGGACTACCTTATTTGGTTATGGATCAATAGGCCTAATGTATAGTTACCTTCTGGCTTTCGATTTTCTTCGTTGTTTGGGGCACAGCAATGTTGAAGTTTTTCCTTGTAAAGTCTTTGAGGCTATTCCTCTGCTCAAATATATTATCTATACACCTACGTAAGTTCTTCGTTCAAGTTTCTTGTCCTTTTCGTGTGTTTATTTATGTATAATGCATCATTTTATCATGTGTTATGTCAAAATGTATCATTTCATAAAAAGAAAAGTCAAAATGTCTCAAACTTCAGTTCTATGGAGTGGCTTTATATCATACCTGATATAGTCAGGAAATATATAAGTGCACATAGAAAGTTTTACGAACATTCACTGAGTGTTTATGAAAGTGGACTTAAATCTGCACACGACAAACGGTTAATGAAACTGAAAGTGTGCCCAACTCAAACTTTTGATAACCAAGTCATGTCTTGAGAGCTTATAAAGATGAACAAATGTTAGAATGTTAAAGTAGTTCTAAACGAATGTGGTATTTACAGAAATGACAAGAAGTTAAGGAGTTTTCATGTCATGTAAAATGTGCGAAATACTTTTATAGTTAAACATAAGTAGTAGCAAAATAGTCCTTTCTATTCTTTTTGCTTTAAACACAAAATGAATTTGTTGTTTTGTTTGAATCCGCAGATACCACAGTCTTCACCACATAGACATGAGGACTAATTTTTGCCTCTTCATGCCTCTATATGATAAGTTATGGAACACAATAAACACGAAATCTTGGGATCTTCAGAGAGAAGTTAGTTCAAGAACAAGTGAGTCTCTTTCTTCTTAATGTTAACTAATTCCATCAAACTCACAGACTTATATATTTTGAAAGTATGATTATAGTAATTCCGAAATATTGCAGATAGCAGAGTACCTGATTTTGTGTTTCTAGTGCACGTTGTGGACGTTTTTTCCGCGATGCACGCCCCATTTGTTTTCCGATCATTCAGCTCAATACCTTTCAGTATAAAGCCTTTCTTGATTCCAATGTGGCCTTTTTCATTTCTAGTGATGCTTGCTATGTGGGTAAAATCTAAGACCTTTGTGTACAGTTTCTACAATCTTAGAGGCAAAATGCATCAAAGTTGGGCCGTGCCAAGATTCGGTTTTCAGGTGGCCTTTTTTCAACTACCCTTTCTGCTTTACTTCCTATAATAATCTGCAATTTGTAATAATTCAGAAATATCTCCTGTGCTCTTTGTCTACATGGTTAAAAGAAATATCCCCGTGTTATTTTTATTAGCAAAAAAAAAAGAACCATGTGTTATTTTTTTATAAGCAAAAGACCCCATTTGAATTCATAAATCATATGGAGGTTATTGCCAATTTTTTAAGTGAACACAATGGTTATTTGCCGATTTTCAAAGTTAAAGGGGGGATTATTGTCATTTTTCAAGTGAACAGGGGTGTTTTTGCATCTTTTGGTGGGAGTATAATTTTCATTTTGGCTTGGGAGGGGATTTTTTGCTAATAAAAATTAGCACGGGGTTTGGTAATAAAAAGCATAGGGGGTAGTTTTGCATTTCACTCATCGTAGTAATACAAAGATAGGCGAATGAAATGAAAAAAATAGACTATAGAGGAATTTTTGCATAGATGACATAATTATACGTTATAGTTTTCTAATATTTATACTGTTACATTTTGCAGTATTTCTTGCCTTTCGCTGCAGAAGGCATAAATAACCATATAGAAGATGCTATACTTAAAGCTGATAAAATTGGTGTTAAGGTTATCAGTCTTGCTGCCTTAAATAAGGTGAGCCTTTCTTTCTTAATTCCTACCCTTTTACGCATGTTTGTTTTGAGATTTATCGATTCTTGGATATTATTACAGAACGAAGCTTTAAATGGAGGTGGAACGCTTTTTGTTAACAAGCATCCAAACCTTAAAGTCAGAGTTGTTCATGGAAACACTTTGACAGCTGCAGTGATTCTACACGAGATTCCTAAAAATGTCGATGAAGTTTTCTTAACCGGATCCACTTCTAAGCTTGGTAGGGCCATTGCACTTTACCTTGCTCAACGCAAGGTTAAAGTTTTGGTAAGTACCATCGATCTTTTTTCTAATCTGATAACCATCAAATTTGTATGAATTCATTTAATTAATTTAGTCTAATCTTGACTCGATTTTTATGAACACAGATGTTGACTCTCTCCACGGAGAGATTCATCAAGATTCAGAAAGAAGCGCCTACGGAATGCCAAAAATATTTAGTTCAAGTTACTAAATATCAAGCAGCTAAACACTGTAAGGTAATCTTTTACAAAAAGACCAAATCTTCATGCTTAGAACCATGAATATACTTCGGAAATTTGTTGCACTAAATGTGACATTCTTGAATCGTGCATATTGTTCTGAAAACTTGCAGACATGGATTATTGGTAAATGGACTACACCTCGAGAACAGTATTTTGCTCCGTCTGGAACACATTTTCACCAGTTTGTGGTTCCACCCGTTATCCCATTTAGAAGAGACTGCACTTATGGTAAGCTTGCAGCAATGAGACTCCCGGATGATGTAGAGGGACTTGGATCATGTGAGGTACCCATATTTCTGTACATTTCCTTAGACAAGTATCACATTTTTTCTTTGATTCACGCGTGGTGAAGCTTAAATGACTCATTTGAGACGTATAGGAAAATTCAACGTCCCTAAACCTAAACGACGTCCCTTGAGATATTAATGGTGAATCTGTTAAGTATGAATATTAGATGTTTCTCCTCTCTAATAGCATAAGTTTTTCGATGAGTTGGACATTGACTATGGTATCAGATTAAGGGCCCAAAAGAGGTCCTGTGTTCGAATCTCTCCACCACCCAATTCTAAAATATTCCACGGGTCAGGCTTGAGTAAACTGTATATCGCCTACACGTGAGGGGACGTTAAGTATAAAATAATAATTGTTTGTCCTCTCCAGCTGCTTAATCTTTTAGATATTCATACAAAAAAAAAAAAAAAAGAAAAAAAGAAAGAAAGATGAGTTGGACATTGAATAGAATGCCCTAAGCCCTTAAGGATTCAAAGAGAATAATTTATGCCAGAACATGGAGAATTATCATAACAAGTAGTTCGAAATAATAATTTCTTTAGTTCACAACAAATATTAGAATCTTATGCTTGCATGATACGTAATGACTCAACGGATTCAAATCTAATGAGCCCTCGGTCGAAGGGGATAACATATGACCCTTTGAGAACATATATGAACACAAAGGAATTGAACGCACACGTGCATATGAGAACTTATAAATCGTAACAAAGTATCTCCTTACTTTGTTTAACTTGATTTCTCTTCTTGTTTTATTTAACAGTATACGATGGGAAGAGGAGCGGTTCATGCTTGTCATGCCGGAGGGGTAGTTCATTTTCTTGAAGGATGGAAACACAATGAGGTTGGGGCTATCAATGTTGATCAAATTGATGTTGTATGGGAGGCTGCACTCAAACATGGCCTTAAGCCCTTGTAGATTTCAACTGCAAACAAATTATATAACTACAGCATCAATATTAGATGTACATGCTGTAGGCCTTCAATTGTAACAATATTTATCTTATACACAAATGGAAAATAAAAAGGTTTCACCACTTACATTATAGCTAGGTTATGTTAATTATTTGCAAGTGCACTATATATTATTCATTTTGATTTATCAACACTGTTAGGATGTTTAGCATTTTTAGGGGAAATTAGCAATTAAACCCTCAAGCAAAACGAATGGCTAAGTCAAGATAAGTCACGATATCGCCAGAGATTTAAGACTTTGAGATGAACTACCATACATACGAATCTCATATTTTACTTTTGAAAAATAAAGTAGTTTGGTCTCTTGTTTTCAAAGAGAAAGAAATATACTAATATTATTAAAGGTTTCCCTTTTATTAAATAATCAAATCAAATTAGAATTGCATCCTAGATGGATTGGAAATCTGGCAATCACAATGAATTTTGTGCTTCCCTCCCAATTTGTGTGTGAAGAATCTTATATTTCATATCAGGGATGCAAGCAAACTCTTCTCACTAGCCAATAACAACGAAAGTGACGCCCACGCCCAAAGTACATAAACCTTTCCCATAATCACTATAACCTAATTTCCCCCCAGCCCGAATCCATATACCATATAACCTATTAGGACCGTGTACAACATAACCATGTCATACTCCGTGGATCAAATGTTGTACGTCTGAAATAATTATCCCAAAAATTATTACTTAGGCACAAAAAGAAAAGAAAAATAGAGAAAGAAAGAAGAGAGAGAAAGGGAGTATCGACGAGGACAGCGATCAGAGAGAAAACAAAGAAAAGGGTCCTCAAAATTCCTGATTAAAAATTCGACGAAAGTGAGTAAATTAGAGAATGTGAAGCAAATTATGAAGGGATAAGGAGCAATGGAAGGAGAAGCTAATTGGGTTTCGCAGAAGAAGTGAAGAGATATAGAAAAAGGAAAAATTAGAGCTGAAAGTTGTGATTTTTTTTTGTATCTCCTGAATCTAATTCGTGGGAGCTTCAATAAGGTCAGACACTATTTTTTTTGTTTGCGGACTCAATAATTTTCTTGAAGTTTGAATCTTTACGTTCTGTTGATTCATATTTCTTCAAGTTTGAATTTTGAGCATAAAAATCTGAACTTGAAGTTGTAAATTCAAGCTTGAATCTTCTATTGAGAGTGTGGCATTTGGGTTATTGTTGAATTTTCAGAAGAACGCAAAAAATTGTGGGCGGTTTACTTGGAATTGCTTGGAGGTATTTATTTGGTATTTGAGGTTTAGTTCAATAAAGGTTTTGTTTGTATCATATTTTTGAAATTGAAGTTTTGTGTTTCAGATTCTGGGAACTTTCTGAAATTTCGTTTTTTGGAGGGAGAGTTAGTTTGATTATAAATTTGAGATCTCAGAGTATATAGGGTCAACCCTTCTACTGAAATAGTTGTAAAAATTGATTTTGAAGATGGGTTTTGGTTTGACAGTGTTAGGGTTGTTATTGGAGAGATTAAATGTTGTTTGGAAAATGGGTTTTTGGAATTGGAGCAAAAAAACCCTAATTTAGTAAAGGTTCTATATCATTGTTGTGGAAGTGTATTTGTGTTTTTTATGGAACAGAAGTTAAGGAGTGAATCTTACAAAGAGATGCAACCGCCACATCATCATTCACGGATCAATCTTGCCGACATGAAAGCTCAGCTAGTGAAGAAACTAGGGCCAGATGGGTCGAAGCTATATTTTTATTACTTGAATAGATTCTTGAGTTTAAAACTGAGTAAGGTTGAGTTCACTAAACTCTGTCTTAGAATTCTTGGGCGTGAAAATCTTCCGCTTCACAATCAGTTTATTCGTTCAATACTGAGAAATGCATTTACTGCTAAAGCCCCACCAACATCGACTCACAAGGATGATGTTTTGAATCATGGTACACAAGTTCCGCAGAATGGGTCCCACAACAATATGACTCATACTTTATCAAATGGAGGTGACATGTTACCCATCTCCCCGCGAAAGGCCAGGACTAGTTTTCGAAATCGGAGAAGTAGGGACCACCGTAGTGCTCTTGGACTTAATGGGAAGATCAATTTTGCTCCGCAAAGTGATTGTAATGTCGTATTGGAGAATGGGGATTTAAACCGAATTGATAATACCAAAAGGAGATCACTGGGTGCTTCATCTCCTGTATATAGGCATGAAGGGGAAAATGATTCTACAAGGAGTCCGATCCAAGCACCCCTCGGGATTCCATTGTGTCCGGTTAGTATTGGTGGGGCCCGCAAAGCTCTTCCTACGGAAATTAGCGGTAGATTATTAATCGGGAAATACAACGGTGGTGGTACTTTGATGGACAGTTTTACGCTAAGGGAACGGATGGAGCAGATTGCCTCATCACAAAGTCTCGAAGGGGTGTCGGCGGACTGTGCCAATATACTGAACCATGGTTTAGATACGTACATGAAAGGATTACTTAGGTCTTGTATTGAATTTAACTTAATAAAGAATAATTCCCAAAAGCACCAGACAAATACAAAACTTATTAATGGTGTCAAGCCCGGTCATCAATTTCAGATGCAAGAAGTTCAAGAACCGAGGCCAATTTTATTGCAAGACTTTAGAGTTGCCATGGAGATGAATCCAAGACAACTAGGTGAAGACTGGCCCTTGTTGCTTGAGAGGATATGTACACGTGCATTTGAAGAATAACACTGAGCATGTGTTTATTGTTTACCAGTCGAAAAAAATTGGTCCCTACTGGATCAAAAAGGCATGTTTTGGGTGCTGAACTTTTGGCCTTTGCGTTGGCCTTAATTATTCTCGTTAATGGCCTCTTGAATCAGAATTATTGGGCTTTTGAAGAGCCTATTATCAGCAACCTTTTAAATGAGAAGAATGGCTGGATTTGGTTGCTTTGTTGTATGATTAGAACTATCCCCACTTCATAATTTTTTGTTTCCTCTTTCTTTCTTTCTTTCCTGTAATTTACGACCAATTAGAAATTTCTAGAACAGTTTTGCAGGAATAAAGTTGTGTAGTTCAATACTTCAGCAGAATAGTTGGGATTGCATTAGTCATGTGTATGTACCTTCACAATCAAAATTGGTTGGAATCTTTATACTAACAAGATGTTTTACTGGCTTTTTCTTTAATTTCCTTTTTTTTTATCACCATTATTGGTTCTGGATTCTTTACCTTTAGCTTTCTGCAGCTAAATGTGTGGCCGAGTTAGTGCAATAACACAGGTATATTCATTATAGATTGCTCTTGATTTATCATGCAAATGCAGCTATGATGTTATTAACTGTGAAAGATGTTTTCTCATTTGAGTTCAGTTCTTAGTTTGATGGCTGAATACCTTTTTGGAGTAACTTATTTAATCATTATGGAACATTAATGACACATTACATAATACTCAGACATAATTTACCTCTATCGAAGTAGGACCGATAGTTTATGGGCGAACTTAGTTTGATTTTTGCTTGTAATGTGGACCATTAAATTGTATGCTGTTGTTGAAAATCGTGATCCACTTATCATAGCTCTTGTTGAATCATGTTACCATTCATGATCAGAATTCTCAGTTATGCAGTATTAACTGCTGATGAGGATCCAATTTTGCTTTTATACACCACAGTATGACTTAGACACACAAGCACGTACATGTACTTGGAGGAAATATTCGCGGAAAATTTGGTTGGTTATTTCATGATTTATTTTACACTATCTTGCTTCCTTTTTTTCATTTGGAATATTTTAGAGCATAATTCATTTAGTTAAACAAAGAGTTTATGGTGGCTCATAAATGACATAATCCGACTTATATTGGAATCCAGCTTTTTTGTGAATCTTATGTTTGTTTCAGGTCATATTGCCTTTTTTTTTTTTTTAAGTAAATTATATCTTGGATGTTTGTGTTAGTCTTTGACGTTTGTACTCCTGTTATTGCTCTTTCTATATTTCTGCTACATGCTCGAAGCAGTTACAATATCAATATTTCATTTCTAGTGGATGTGAATGCTTTGATGCTGGATAGAGTTGATTGTTTTCTGTGAATTTATTCAGACTCAGAAGATAAAGGTCAAAGGTTGATTGCAAGGATGTTTGTGTATTCTCACTATATCAACTGCTAGAGTATTTTTCTTCTTTTCTATTGATTACAATATTTTTAATACAAGTTATCTGATTCGTGATAAAGTTGAACTTCTGTGATCAGGTTGGAAAGCAAAGCAAGTAGCAATTGTGAGCAGCAATTCTGGTTTATATGGCTCGGCGATGTGACAATTTCAATGAAAATGAGGGACCAAAATGTAAATTTGTAAGTATGTATTATCAATGATTTTTTTTTTATGTATTCATGGCAAAGAAATTAATACTGGTCTATTCTCTAATTTCTGTATGCAAGATATTCGGTTTTAAGCAGTCTCTAAGGATTAATGTTTGTTTTATTTTGAATTTTAGTGAATAAAACGCTAAGGATAATGTTCTTGAGCATTGTTTTTGTTTTATTTTCATTCGCTAAAAATCCAAGAACAAACGTAGCCTAGAAGATTGTTTTTTCTTGACATACAATCTCAGAATTTTTCATCAGTTCATCACTTTTTGGGTTTGTATCTCTGTACAAGTAAAGCTAGCTTGAGTAGAACTAGCTTTTTTGCCTGCCATAATAAAATGAAATTTTTATCTAGTTTCTAATGCTGACGGAGACTATTTTACATCTTGATAGTCGACTGTAATGTTTATTGATAAGGAAAAAAGATAGAGAAGCTTGTTTAAATACCCTATTGGTTGATGAAAGTAGCCTCTAGGATAAAATTTCCCCATCCATTATATTAATTTCATAGTATTTATGATTGTTTTTGTGGTATTCATAGCAAGAATTTAGGAGTCTATAGATCATATTGCTTCTCCATAACCCTTGAGCTAATTTCTATAGTTAGCAAAATAAGAAATCAGTACGTTTCTGTCTAATGCCTCGGAATCATGTAGTTTTAGAGCTTGGCCAGGTACTCTCTCTTGTTATAAAAAAAAAAAGAATGTACTCTCACTGGGCAAATGTGGATGTGGCCTATATAAATTATTAAATATCATCATATAATTGAAGAAGTATATGTTAAAACTGCTCATTGGGTGTGACAATAGGTATTATTCTCTCGACATCATAATCCTTTTATTATAGGACTGCTTTGGAATCCATGTCCATATATAACACTTCTCCCTTTATTATTATGGATGACGTTTTGGAACTCGAATATATACGTGGAATGATTTGATGGAAATGGAAGCAAGATAATGCATGTTTACTATTCAGATTCAAGATGCAATGATATATCAACAGATCAATGTGGGGAGCTTTAAAAAGAGCTTTTGAAGTCAACATCGTGCTACCTATAAAAGAGTAAGGCTTAATCTCTACTTCTTCTTCTTCTTCTTCTTTCCATTTTCATTTTTCTATATTCATAGCTCACGGGCAGTTAATGTCTACAACTATTAATTAAATCATATAAATCAATCAATAAATAAAAATTGGTCTATCTTTTATGCGAAGCAGTTGTGTTTTTTCTTGGCCAGTTTTCCAATAGTTCTTACTTATTTCATTTATTTGTTTCTCTAGTCATTTCCCGATGTACCAGAAACCCCATCGCTTGTGTAACTACTCAACTTACTTGAACCCGTTTGGCATTGGCGCTGCTTTTTAGCCCCCATGTCTTGTTTTTTGCAAATGAAACTTGTTAGGGTCTTGGATCTGCTGCCTTTTTGGCAGTTTTCTTTGAAAATCAGATTAGTGTAAGAATTGTGATGAATTCGGGTGATTTTTCTCTTTTGTTCTCTTTTGCATGCGTATGTATTTTGCGTTACTATTGAAATATGATATTATCTTTTTATATACGTTAGGATAAGCTCTTTTTCATTGTTATTTATTGCTCGAGGTAATAATAATAATAATTGTATATAACATGTCTATAACAAGTGTTTCAGTGTTTGGTTTGATTAGTTACAATAAAGTGAACCCAGTAGCACATAAATTGTGAAATGAAAATAATAATTTGAGGAGTGTTTAAAGCCTTCTATCATATTAAGTTTAGTTTGGTAGCAAATATGTAAATGAGGAGTACTTTTTTCAATATTAAAAATCCACTTTTTTTGGATTTAAGCTCAGCTCTTAAATGATCTTTGAATGATCACCACATCACATGCAAAGTACCGCACCAGTACATTATTGTACAGGTAATTAAGAAATTACGATCTCTGTTTACTACTCTTGATTCCATGTTATTTGCAGGTTTTCCACTTGAGAATGCATTCCCCTGTGGAATTCTCATGAATCATATTTATAATTTATTGCATAGAATCATATATATATTTATTAAATATTCTGCACGAAATCCGATCCTCCATATATCAGTGCAAAATAAGCCATCAATGTGGGATGAATGAACTCTTTCTTCCCTCAATTTCATTCATATTAAGTTTTTTTTGGGCTCAATCCAAATGCCCTCAAACCAATTGGGTTTTACATAAAAACTCCAACACTAATAAATGAACTTCTTTAGATGCAAGATAGAAGTATAGAACTTTAACAACATATTCCCAGTTGCTCGAGTTCTTATGGATCCATGTCTTGACAATAGGTAACTTTATGACAGTATCAATTCAAGTAAAACATGCACAAATGTCTCCCAAAAATATAATTAACCAAATTACAATGACAAAATTCATCCATATTCATACAATTGAACTGCACATGATTCATTACATATTAAAGAATCAACCATTTTGCACATATTTTCACCTTGTGGAGAAGATATATTACCAGCAATAAACTCTTCAACAATTCCATTAACTTCTATTGCACTACAGCCTGGTTTTTTCTTCATTTGTCTCTCCTTAATCAATCTCCTCACTCTCTTTGCTTCATCATCCCAACCGGCCTCCTTGTACATATTATACGCAAGCACATGAGTCCGATAGTCCGCCACCCCCTTCTCCGCTATCCTTTTCCATAGAGTATTCCCGATATCAACCTTTCCGTGAATCCTACATGCCCCTCAATAAAAGCCCCCCATACATTCACATCCACTTCACCAATCTCGTTAACAAATTTCTTGGCATCTTCTACCTTAGCCGACCTCGCCAAAAGGTCAACAACACAAGCAAAATGCTCGGTTCTTGGCTCAACATTGTAGATTTTATGTATTTTTTCGAACAGAGAAACTTGACAAATTTTGCATGAGTACAAGCGGTGAGTATGGCGACAAAAGTGGCTTCCGTGGGTTGAGTTCCGCTTAAGATCATGTTATCGAACAATTCAAGAGATTTTACTGCATCGCCCTTCATTGCTACCCCGGATATAATAGCATTCCAAGCTCCACTATCCTTTTTAGGAATCTCTTCATAAACTGATAAAGCTAATTGTACAAAACCGCTCTTTGAGTACATATCGACTAATGCAGTGGCTAGTATGGGATTGGAATTGTATCTATATATCCTAGCCTAAGACTGTATCCACAAGCCTTGTGCCAAGGCGCCAAGGTGAGCACATGCTGTGACTGCGCTAACAAGAATCGATTCATTAGGCTTTACGCCTATGTCTTCCATTATTTTATACAGGCATAGCACTTCTCTGAAATCACTAGCTCGTGATTAAGCCACCATTATTGCGCTCCAAGAAATCACATTTCTCTCGGGCATTTCATTGAGCAACAGCCTCGCTTTCTAAATGCCACCCATTTCCCATACCCATCAATCATAGTTGTCCACAGCACAACATCTCTCACAGGAGTTCATCAAACAGTTCTTGTGCTTTTCCCATATCAAGATTAATTCAATCAACGCGCTGACAATAAATGGGTCGGAGCAAAATCCTAACTTGATAACATGGGAATGTAACAAAAGATCCATATGCCGAAACTCACGGAATGCCATGGAACATGCCTTGATTAAAGGCGTGAATCTGTGGTTGTTTCTAATAAGACCTTCTGTTAGTATGTCATTGTAGCATGATATAGCGGGTATGGGTAGACTGGATTGAGCACACCCGCTGATCATCTTGTTGTACAAGAATGTAGTACGTACGGTGGCGAAGGTTCTGAAATACGGTGTGAGCGTAGGAAGTGAAATCTGGATCGGCGGCGAGTGAGATAAGCGGAGCAACGGCGGCGGAGTCTTGGATGAGGTTGAGTATGAGGAGTTGGGCATGGATTTGTTTGAATTGGTTCAGATGTTTGCATTTTCGAGTGAGGGGGGGGAAGTATAGTGTTTGTTTGGGGTTCAATGGCTCTTTCTTTCAATCATCTAAAGTTAGGTAAAAATGGAGGTTCATTTCATTTGGATGATTGAAAGGCAGTAAACAAACAAATTGGAAATAGTTAACATAAAGAAACCTACTAGTCCTGGATTATGGGTGAAAATCAAAGAATGAAATTTGTTCCTGGTAAGGGTAAACTCTTACCCAAATTAGGATTGCCATACACTTCTATCACAATGCAGATAGATACATTGCATTTATTATGTGATTGATGATTCTTTTAAAAGTGTTATTCAATCACAAAATAAGTATATATTGTAGCACTGCTGTGCAGCATCTGCAAATGTAGCACCAAAACATATTCAGGACCGCATGATTTGCAGAAGCGGGGAGGGGGGCAACCATTCAAATCGTGCGTCCATGAAGGAGAATCAGGTGCTCTCCCTTAAGGATTGCTCGATGTTTTCCAACTTGTCAGTTAAGCTCAAACACAATCTCAAACATAAAATAAATTTAAAAGAAATAGTATCAAACTTCAATGACTTTTGCGTTCGACTCATGGTACCTTGTTGATAGTATTGATTTCACATAAAGTCTGAAAACTTATAATAGCAACTCTTATGACAAGAAACTGATGAAAATATCCAGAGTCATAATAACCATGAATTAATATTCTGCGATCTGGACAACCTTTTTCCCTACATTATTGCCACGAAACAGATCCACAAGAGCAGTTGGAATGCTCTCCACGCCATAGGAAATGTCTTCAATAGCCTGCATTCTGCCTGTTTGAAGATGCTGCACAGTAGTTGAAATGAATTCTTCATAAATGTCCTTGAAATCTACGGCTACAAACCCCTCAATTCTGATTCTTTTGTAGATGACTGCTATCATATCTGGCTTGGCTCCTTTGGTTTTGTCTGTGTATTCAGAGATCACTCCACAAACAGCAACTCTACCAAAAATGTTCATGTTCTCAACTGCTGCTTCAAGCATTTCACCTCCCACATTGTCAAAATATATGTCAATTCCGTCCGGAAAGTACCTGATTAAAAATTAAACAAATACTGCTCAGTTCAGTTGACATCTTGTAAAGCAAAAAGACTACTAATCCAATTCTATCTAAAATATTCACCACCTTTGAAGAGTAGAGTTCAAATCAGTTTCTTGTTTGTAGTTGAATGCATCATCAAACCCAAGCTTCTCCTTTAGTAAGTCCACCTACAAATTAAAATTGAGCAATTTAATTAATGGAGGATATGATGATGATATAAATTAATTACTAGTAATGTATAATAAGTAAAGAATGTTACTTTTTGTTTGGTTCCTGCACATCCAACTACATAGCAACCAAACAACTTGGCATATTGTCCAACTAAAATCCCAACAGAACCAGAAGCGGCAGAGACGAAAAGTTTATCCCCTTTTTTGGGCTGGCATGCTTTGAAAAAACCTCCATATGCTGTAAGACCACTGGTTCCTAATATGCTTCCTCCATAATAAGAAAGGGGAAAACCCAACGGATCTAACTTCTTTATTAACATGCTGACTACACCCCCATCTTTTATAACGGTGTACTCTCCCCAATGAAGACGCCCAGTAACCAGATCCCCTGTTTTAAAATCAGGGTGTGCAGATTCAACCACCCTACCCACCCCACTTCCATCAATAACCTGCACTCCAAATTATTCAATATTTATAAATAAAATGCATTTATTATTATCATGTAATAAAGTATCTATCTTATTCCGGCCATGCTAAGGCTATATTTGGTCTCTTCGTAGTCGAATCTGGCCTTAGTGTGACCGGTTCCAGCCCGACCAAATCTGGTCGTCGCCATGGCAGCGTGAAACTAGTGTGTGGGGACAAACCAAAGGGAATGATGGCTTTGGGTTGTAACAACTCTAAAACCAAGTGACGGGCTGGTGATGAGTTTGGAAGGAGAAGAAAAGATGGAAGATAAAGAGAAAAAAATGAGGGATTTTTATTTTTATTTTTTAGTGATTGTTGAACATATTTATATGAGGGTATAATAGGAAACTACTATTTTTGGATATGTCAAACAATAAAAAAAGGGTCCAATTGAACACTAAGTGTGATTTATTTCCTAAAAGACTAATCGATGAGAGTTAGTAGTGTCGAATCACTATTTTAAGTGAGAGAGTATATTTAGGAAAAATAATTTCATTTATAGAAAATGGAGTGTGATTTTGAAATATCTTAAAAAGGAAATAGTTTTAAAAATTTGGGGACATTTTGTCCATTTTAGTCTTGCTAGTCAAATCACTACTTTAAGTGAGAAAATATATTTAGAAAAAAATAATTTCATTAATAGAAAATCATGAAGTGTGATTTTAAAATATCTCAAAAGGAAAATAGTATTAAAAATTTATGGGCTAGTATTATGTAAAGATACGATTTTTCTTTATATTATAGTAATTAATTGAATATGAAAATCCTTAAAGACACATTCTATATATGCATAACATTTTTTTTTGTCCATTTTTGTCTTGCTTGTCATTTTTTTGATGAAATTCAAAAACCAAACATAATATTATAGTGCGACGTGCATCACCTGTCCCGGAAGAATAGCAGCTGAGTCGGGCAGAAGCAATTGTGAGCAGCTGTGAGTCTTCATGCGGTTTAATTGATACGGATCCACAGAAATGTAAAGATTTTTCACGACCATAACAATGTTGTCCACGCCGGAGCTTAAGAGAATTGTTTCTTCACAAATGCTGAAGTCTGATTCCGTTGGTGCTCCATTAATGTAATCCTTCATTGTTACGTACTTGTTTTTCACTTCCATTTTCTCAGAAAACTCGGAGATTATTAGATTAATTTTGGTGTAAAAAAAAAATTGATGTTCGATTGTTTTTGGGGTGTGAATGGATAGTGGAGAAGGGGTAATGAAGGGGGTGGGTGAGGATTTATATTATTAGGGACTTATGCTAAATGAACATGTAGCATCGAGGAATCAAAAATTGTTGGTGCGTTTATTAAATTTGATCAAAATGGAAAATTCTTATCCAGATCATGTTTGATAAAATTTATCCAATCACATGACAACTGTATTACAATTGCTTTGTAATTGATCATTCTCTTTAAAGTTTCATCGAATCCTAAAGTAAGTGTATTATACTTGCCATGTAATTACATTAAAACTTTGGGTTCGACCGAACCCGATTTGGATAAGAATTTTTCAAAATATTATTGTGGCTAAAATATGAAGGAAATTATTATTTGATAGTATTAATAAATTAACATAATATTTAATACAATGACAAAGTGTAAAATCTTCTTCTAATCCTTAAAATAAATCGCACACAAAATGAACTAGCTATACGTGTAAATTACGTGCATTTTTCTAATATTCTGCAAACATACCGCAAATATTTTCTTTTGCAATTCAAACGATGTTTTATCTTCTCTTGGATATGTATGATAATTATAATTGAAAGTGGTCTTACTTATGTTGGATATGGAATGATAAGTATATGTGAAAATGGTTCTGCTCCTCCACTTTATCAGATGAATTTGTTTTAAAGAATAACACGACTTCCAATTTTTATTTTGGATAATTCTAAAACATTCGAGTATAGTGGCTTCACACATTAGTGTGTTGTGATAAGCTCCAACAATGTAAAAGTTCTCTTGTATTATAAGAAAGAAAGAGAGAATTGCATTTTTGGTATACAGTTATAGGTCAATTCCCACTTTTGGTACATAGCTTTATGTGTCCAACACATTTGGTACACCTCTTTAACAAAGTTCGACACATTTGGTACATCCGTTAAATAAATTGCAAAATCACCGTTAATTCCGTTAGTTCGACACATTTGGTACACCTCTTTTACAAAATTGGCATGCCCGCGGCACATGGCTGCCCAGAAAAAAAAAAAAAAAATTGAAACTTGATAAACTTTTTTATTATATTTTATTCTTCTTCCAATATTAAACTATAAATGACATTATAATTTATTATATTTTACATGTCATATAACTAATAAATACATATTTTTTAATAATTTGTATAAATATGATAAATTAAAGTAACTTGTTTAATATATTTTATTCTTCTTGCAATATTAAACTATAAATGACATTATATAGTTTATTATATTTTACATGTCATATAAATAATAAATACATATTTTTTAATAATTTTTATAAATGATAAACTATAAAAATAATAAACTATTTTTATAAATAATTTTTAAAAATTGAAACTTGATAAACTTGTTTATTATATTCTATTCTTCTTCCAGTATTAAACTATAAATGACATTATATAGTTTATTATATTTTACATGTCATATAAATAATAAATACATATTTTTTTTATCATTATATAAATATGATATGATAAATATTATAAATACATATGATAATTTTTATAAAAGTTTATCAAGTTTAATTTTTTTTTTGGGCAGCCATGTGCCGCGCACATGTCAATTTTGCAAAAGAGGTGTACCAAATGTGTCGAACTAACGGAATTAACGGTGATTTTGCAATTTATTTAACGGTTGTACCAAATGTGTCGAACTTTGTTAAAGAGGTGTACCAAATGTGTTGGACACATAAAGCTGTGTACCAAAAGTGAGAATTGGCCTATAGCTGTGTACCAAAAATACAATTCTCTCAAGAAAGAAAAGAAAAAGCAAATCCAATTGCAACATCAAATTTTATGACGGGACACGAGTACGAGCTCCAGTAGTGTCTTCATACACGACAAGAGGGCCTTCACCGAGTTGTATGAGCATCTTAAAACCGAACGTTATTGCTATGGATTAGCTGGTACTGGCCTCGTGGATTCCAAATGCAAGGAGTAGTCCTTAGATTGAATTACAATCAGATGGTCAATGAATAACTCTTTTTCTCAAACTTTTTCTTAAACACCAACATAGTTGGGTAGACGCTAACAGTGGAGCCTTTAGGTGGTATAACTGCAACTGTGTAAGACGTTGTACGTACCTTTCAAAAAATAAGTGATGTGTCCAAATTTTGTACCCGAGGGCGATTAAGAGATTACACTAAGTTGACATAAATGAGAGATCTGTAACGTCTTTATCATTTAAATCTTGTAACGTTAATAATGTCTTTATCACAAACTCGTAACGTCTTTGTATTTATTGCTTGTAACGTCTTTCCTGAAAAGACTATTGTACCCCTGTATGTACCTATAAATAGGTAGCCCTATTTCCAAACAAAGGGGATGGAATTCACTAATACAATTACAATACAAATTTTCTCTCGGTATCTGTGTGCAGATCTTATTTCATTATTGTGATGTTGTTATAGATCGAAGGGCTTATTCCATTTTTGCCTTGAACATTTTTATACAACATCATAATTGGCGCCGTCTGTGGGAAATTTCTGATAGGCACGTTGAGATGGCGGACGAATGAGGAAAATCGATGGATGGAAGAACCTGAGGGACCACCTGAAGGAGGTGAAGAAGTGGTGGAAGGCGCACCAGGTCCAGCCTATATCCCGGAAGCAGCCCCTGATGCGGCACCTGTAGCACTCACAATTCAAATGACTCAGGAGAGGCTCGATGCAATGGCAGCAACAGTTGCCGCACGAGCAGTCACACAGTGTGGCTGAACAACGACGGACGCGCATTTCACCTGAATTCCATCACAGGGAATCAGGAGCATCAACCAGAGAAGAACAAAGGCTTTTCTTTCAGGAGGGGAGGTGAAGTCAAATTTAGAGAAGGTGCAATGAGCAATCCAACTGGAGGAGGCACAAAAGTCAATCCAGCTGGAGAAGGTGCACAAGGCAATCCAACTGGAGGAGGAGCATCATGCAATTCGACTGTAGAAGGAGGCGCAAAAACTCAGATGCCTGATCCTGAAGCAACACCTGATGCGTCAAAAATTGAAGCAGTGCTTGATGCGCTAAAAACTGAAGCAGCTCCTGAAGCGTAAAAAATTGAATCAGCCCCTGATGTTTCAAAAGCTGAAACAGCGCCTGAGGAGCCGAAAAATTAAGCAGCGTCTGTTGTGTCAAAAATTGAAGCAGCGCCTGAGGTGCCGAAAAATTAAGCAGTGCCTAATACGCCAAAAGAAGAAGCAGTGCCTGAGGTGCCGAAAAAAAATAAGTAGCGCATGATGCGCCAAAAGCTGAAGCAGCCCCTGAGGCATAAAAAATTGAAGCAGTGTCTGGTGTGACAAAAATTGAAGTAGTGTCTGATGCCAAAAGTTGAAGCAGCGCCTGAGGCGCAGAAAAATAAAACATCGCCTGATGCGTCAAAAATTGAAGAGGTGTCTGATGCGCAAGCACCAAACTTTGAAGCAACACCTGAGGCGCCATCCATAGCACCCACAATTCAAAGGACTCAAGAGATGATGGATGTAAGGGCAGCAACGATAGCCGCACGAGCAGTCGCACAATATGTGGTTGAGCAGCAACAAGTGCACGCTTCACCTATGTTCCCTCACTGGACATCATGAGCAGCAGCGAGAGAAGAACAAAGACCGAGGGAAAAACAAAGTCCAGGGCAACCTTGGAATGATGAAGAAGTTAATAGTAAGGATCCAGCAAGAGAAGTAGGAGAACCATATGCAACCATAATCCTAATGAGAAGAAGTCAATTTGCACCAACAGTGCTTTCAAAAACCTTACCACAAGGGTTCAGGGTCCCAAGCTTCACAAAGTGCGATGGAATGGGAGATCCCAGGAGCATCCAGATAAATTTGAGGCCAAGACGGATATATATGCAATGACCGATGCAGCCACCTACAAAAATTTTTGCACAACTTTAGCGAAGATTGCCCTCACATGGTTTAACCAGCTACTCACGGGCGCAATTACTAACTTTGAGCAAATGAGTAAACGCTTCCTTCATCAATTCTCCATGAACATGAAGACACAAAAAACCACAATGCATTTGTTCATCGTGACGCAATGATCAGAAGAACCACTAAGAGAATATATACAACACTTTACTAATGCAGTTCTGGAAGTACCTCAAGTAGATCCAGAGCTCCTCACAAATATACTCCAGCAAACACTGCTAGATGAATGCCTGAATGGGTCTTTGGCAGGAAAACCCCCAACGACTCTTGAACACTCTTAGCAAGACCAAAGAAGTTCATCAAGAGTGGTTCGGTGCAAGGAAGACATGATGACAGTTTGCTCGGAGCAGGCATTATCAACGTGATATATAGAGGAACAACTGAAGGAGATTCAGCAAGTGCTAGAAAAGCTTTGTTGAGTTCAGGAAAACCATTTCCAGAACTCCCACTATAAGCGGAGCAGCAGATTCAAAAAGCTGAGAAGAACATCGATTCTATCACATTTAATGATAAAGATTCAGCAAACGGGCAATTACCTACCCTGAATGACGCCCTCGTGATCTCTGCTATTCTTGCAAATTATTGTGTGAAGGAAATATTTACTGATACCGGAAGCTCAGTAGATATAATCTTTTACAATGCATTCAAGCAGCTGAATATTGACACTGCCGAATTCAACAAAGTTAACAATGCACTATCAGGATTCGCAGGAGAAACACTAGGAGCATTAGGAGAAGTCGTGTTGTCCATCTCATTGGGAAAACTGTCCAAGAAAGGCTACAAGAATTGTGAAATTCTTGGTGGTTAAGGCACCCTCCGCTTATAACATGATATTGTGAAGACCCATCTTTAAACCTTTTCAAGGCTCTATCTCCACATACTATATGAAGATGAAATTTTCCACAACGAACAAAGTGGAAGAAGTGATGTTGGATCATATAATATCTCAAGAACATCATACCAATATCCTAGAGAATTTTGGTAGATCTCAATCAAATCCTATTGACGTGAATCAATTAATAAGTGAAGATACAATTATCAAAAAGAGAAGGTCAAGAAAAGAAAATCAGAGGATCTACAAGTGGAGGTAGTGAAAAGAAAATTATTATGCTACATAATCGCTAAGATTCAACTATAAAAGTTGTCATTACCATGTACCGATCAATCAAAGTTTAATGAGATCTGCTGGCGGATCCTATTTTTTCACACAAGAATGTACCTGATTTTGTCTGCCCCTTTGAAGAAAAATAAAAAAGAGTCAGATTTTCAATATTTGATATATCAAAAGAGAAGAACTACACCTCCAAAAATGGGTCAGATTAAAAAAAGTCCCAATAAAAGGGCATTACACCTCTAAAAAGGGGTCAGATTAAAAAAGTCCCAATAAAAGGGCATTACACCTCTGAAAGGGGTCAGATTAAAAAAGTCCCAATAAAAGGGCATTACACCTCTGAAAGGGGTCAGATTAAAAAAGTCTCAATAAAGAGCATTACACCTCTATAAGGGTCAGATTAAAGAAGTCTCAATAAAGAGCATTACACCTCTAAAAGGGGTCAGATTAAATAAGTCTCAATAGAAGAGCATTACACCTCTAAGAGGGGTCAGAATGAAGAAACACCTTCATACCGAAGGTGGAATAAACAACTCTTCAAAGGAGCATCACACCTCTAAAAGAGGTCAAACAAAAATGCTTTCATAGCGAAGACAAAAAGAAACTCTCCAAAAGTGTTACACCTCTAAAAGGGGTCAAAAAGAAACTCTCCAAAAGTGTAACACCTCTTAAAAGGAACAAACAAAAACTCTTTCATTTCGAAGGCATAATAATTCTTCTACAATGACAAGATGTTGTACAAACAACTCTAATGGAAATGCAATGATATACACATATGAAGGTGAAATATCACAAGTCTAAAAGCAATTGCGATCAATCACAAGTTACCAACCATACATCAAAGAAAATAATCAAAACAAAAATAAAAACCAAGGTACATATAGAAAAACCCATTCCCGAAATCCAAGTACTTATTCGAGAAATATTTTGTCGAGCCTAGGCAAAAAAGCCTCGGTCGAACTACTGTCGAGGCAAGAACGCTTCGACAGAACTTCTGCCCAGACAAAAACTCCTCAGCAGAACTCCTGCCGAGGTAAGAACGCCTCGGCAGAACTCCTGTAGAGACAAAAATGCCTCGGCAGAACTCTTGCCGAGGCAAGAATCCTTCCGCAGAACTCCTGCCAAAACAAAAATGCCTCGGCAGAACTCCTGCCAAGGCAAGAGTGCCTCGGTAGAACTAACGCCTCGGCAGAACTCCTGTCGAGGCAAGAATGCTTCAGCCAAACTACTGTCAAGACAAGAATGTCTCGGCCCAACAACTTCTAAAGGAAAATATCATGTTGATGTTTTGAAAACTATAAGCTGAAGAATCTATTTGAAAAGTTAACTCATGAAATGATTCGCTCTTGAGAAGAAAAATAATTATCCTATAATAAAGTCACATCATTTTTACATGAAATGATGTTCTATCAAGTATTATTATTACTTAAATTCCACAAGTAAATATTCTTTGATATTTACATATGGAATTGGGGGGCTTATGATGTGGATATATAAATCATAAGGGTATTTTAGTAATTACTAAATTCCTGATTATTAAAATACTTAAACAAGAATTACATTTATGACGTTCATTAAAATGACCATCCTACCCCTAGTTAATTTTGGGCTTAGTGGGAGACTTTTCCTCTCCATCTAATTGATGGTGGACTTCTCATCTCCCCCATTTAATATATGACTCTTCACCTCCTCACTTTCACCTATAAATACTACCCTCATTTTCATTTGGAGGACAAGTTGCCAGAAGTGTGAAGACTAGTTGAATAGTTTCCTCAAGGTTCGTCCCGTGACGTCAGAACGAGAGGGGAATACGATCAAGATAGGAAGAGGTCTTCTCGAAGATACCCTTGATCATTTTCACGCAACATCATTTTAATTATGATGTTGTATAAAAATGTTCAAGGCAAAAATGGAATAAGCCCTTCGATCTATAACAACATCACAATAATGAAATAAGATCTGCACACAGATACCGAGAGAAAATTTGTATTGTAATTGTATTAGTGAATTCCATCCCCTTTGTTTGGAAATAGGGCTACCTATTTATAGGTACATACAGGGGTACAATAGTCTTTTCAGGAAAGACGTTACAAGCAATAAATACAAAGACGTTACGAGTTTGTGATAAAGACATTATTAACGTTACAAGATTTAAATGATAAAGACGTTACAGATCTCTCATTTATGTCAACTTAGTGTAATCTCTTAATCGCCCTCGGGTACAAAATTTGGACACATCATATTGCCCCCCAGTTTCGGGAATAATTACGCGAGAGTTTATTGTCGAAACTTGATTCAAGTATCTGGGCATTGTAGCTACGAACATCATACCACCATATGTGATAAATAAGCGTGTAACACTGCCTCGTTAAAACCTTGCCAAGAAAAACCCATTGGGACAAAAACTTGGACGAAGGAAAAAGAGTACAGTGCTTAGACACGCTCCTCCTTGTAAATTTGGTGAAGAGTAGGATTGCTCCTTTTCTTTATTTGATCTTTCTTATATGGAGTAAATATTCTTCTTCGAGATATCTCTTTGTCAAAAGTTGCCTCCCAAAGCCATAATTGCATGTAAAACACAAATTCATGTGGTCAAATATTATCACTTGAAGGTAAATGAAGTAAAAATAAATTTAATTTTCAGCCACAAGTGTAACTTGATTCACGCTATTTTTTTTCTTTGATAGTATTCTATCGTCGATGTCGTTGTTGTCTTCTTCTTTCTTTCTTTATTTATTTTTTTTTTGTTTGGTGCCGAGAGACGACCGGACTACCCCTTTTGACCGTTGAAGGATGACCAATTTACCCCCTAGCATTTTGCGGAGGGATGATCGATTCACCCTTTGATCTCTAGAGATGACCGATTTACCCTCGATCGTTTAGGGATGACCGATTTACCCTTTTTTGATCGTTGAGCATCGATTTACCCTTTACTTTTTTAGGGATGATCAATTTACCCTTTTTGATCGCGAAGAGACCATCGGTTTACCGTTTGTAGTTTTAGAGATTCATTTATTATTGGCTTCATGCGTCCGTAAATGAATAATATAATTTAATTAGAAGGCACAAAATTTAAAATTTACCTCCTTTGTGTAGTTATGCAATCTTGAGATACTTCAGGGTCAACTTTGTAATTCTCACTAATTCTTGAGGTTATTCTGCAATTTCTGCCATCTTCTGGGTTAAGTGTGCAATTTTGTTCACTTTTGGAAGGCTTGCAATATTGATGCATTGGCTTCGATTGTTGATTTGGGGAGCAACCTTGGTAATATCATGATTTGCAAATCAAGTTATTTAGATAAGAATTTAGAGTTTTGTTGAGGAAAAGGAATCTACACGAAGGCTCCAGGATAAAATTAGTTGATACTTCATAGAGTTTTGTGATTGGTGGCTTTGAAATGTATTTTTTTTTTCAAAAGTTTTTCTCGTTACATGTACAGATCAATCGTTCCCACAGACGGCGCCAATTATGATGTTGTATAAAAATGTTCAGGGCAAAAATGGAATAAGCCCTTCGATCTATAACAACATCACAATAATGAAATAAGGTCTGCACACAGATATCGAGAGAAAAATTATATAGTAATTGTACTAGTGATTTCTGTTTTTTTTATTTGGAAATAGGGCTACCTATTTATAGGTACATACAGGGGTACAATAGTCTTTTCAGGAAAGACGTTACAAACAATAAATACAAAGACGTTACAGACGTTACGAGTTTATGATAAAGACGTTACTAACGTTACAAGATTTAAATGATAAAGACGTTACAAATCTCTCATTTATGCAACTTAGTGTAATCTCTTAATTGCCCTCGGGTACAAAATTTGGACACATCAATAAGTGATAGTCCTCTTAAACCATAACATAGTGTTATGGTTTGAATACGTTTCAAGGTGAAACTCATCGAGCATAGAAGGTTAACATAGTCTTCTAGAGTGGCATGGTGAAATGCATTGGAAGGTCACATAACGGTATTCCTTGGGTTTTCACGGTTACAATCGGCTCTATTGACCGTTTCTTTGGCGGAAGCCTCACTTTGAGGAATGGAATATCCACTACTATCGGATGGATGTTCCTAGTCAGCAATTATTACTAATTTGCCTCTAATTTTTCAAACAAAGTCAATCTTATTCTAAATCTTAAAAGAAGTCGCACACAAAATGAACTAGACACGTGCAAACTAGGTGCATTTTTCTAGTATCCTACAAACATACCTCACTTATTGTCTTCTGCAATTCAAGCAAGGTTTTATCTTCTCTTGGATATGAAATGATAATTATGTGTGAAATTGGTCATGTTTCTGTTGGATATGGAATGATATGGCTATGTGAAAGTGGATCTGCATCTCCATTTTATCAGATAAACTTTGTTTTGAAGTCTAACATATCAACGATTTTTATTTCGGATGATCCTAGTACATAATATAGTGGCTTCACACATTTAGGTGGTGTGATAAGCTCCAACAATGCCAGAGTTCTCATATATAATGTCAAAAAAAAAAAAAAAAGCGAATCCAATTTAAAATTTCTACGGATGTTATGGCTCTGGGTTAGCTGGTACCGGCCTCGTGGATTCCGAATGCAAGGATTGGTCTTATTTGTTCTAGCATCTTTTTAATTATTGATTTAGTTTCCATTTATGCTACTTCTATGGCGTGCCCTCTTGAATTAGGATTTTTTGCGGTTCTAAGAGGTGCACACCAAAAATGGAGCCCAGTAGCCTTTAGATCCGCAATAATCCCAATCGAGCACTCATTCTTGGTCTTGTATACAATGCCACGCTGGAGACTATGTCAACCTTATATGCTCGATGAGTTTCACCATGAAACAAATTCATACCATAACAAAATCAAGGTACAATTGCTCGACCCCGTCTTTGCATATGAATTACCCATCTTTTCTCGTCTTGTACATGTGGAAGAGCAAGTTCCTTTGTTAAGAAGTTTAACAGGACTATCACTTATGTTGGGGAGGGTGTGACGTCTTACAAAATTGCTGTTATACCACCCTAAGGCTTCACTGTTAGCGTCTACCCAATACGTTGGTATTTAAGAAGAAGTTTGAGAATAAGAGTTATTCATCGACCATCTGATTTAAGATAAATGGGCTGATTTTAGCTTTTGGAGGTCTTTTTTTCCTCTTAATTTGCAAACACTACCCAATAAAATACCTTTCCTCTAAAAATGCAAACACCTTCCACTTTATATTCTCAATTACTTTTAAGTGATTTTTCAAAAATCTCTAACTTAAGTAAAAGCTCAATCATTTGAAAACACCACCGAAGTGTGGTGAAAAAATCACATATGGTTTTATGATTTGGATTAAGGAAAATGAAAATCGGACTTTTAGAGTCAAATTGTGGTCGCTCATATTATTCATATGTGGTGATTAGTTATATAGTTGTTGCCTTGACTTTCTATGTATTAGGAACATAAAATATTTGTTTAGGAACTTTATGAATTTCAAATAATAATATGTCTCTAGATTGAATTACAAAAATGCACATGTGTCGTGCGTGTCTAAATAATTAACATTTGAATGTTTTGATAGAAAAATACACAAACGTAGTGTAGGTACTAAAAAAATTGAACTATTTATAAAATAATATAAATAGAAACATTATTATAACTACAAAGTTTTATACATAGTTTTATAATCCTTAAATAATCAATTTCATAGTTTGTCCAAAATTATAAGAGCTTAACATTTTTCTTCTTCTTGTAAATTAAAAAAAACATATACATTTCAATATTCTAAATTTTTCATAATAATAGGTTTTAGTATTTAATTCAAATATCCAAATACGTACAATATATGTTTCTATAAATAATATAATCACTATTTATTGTCAAATTGAAAATATTATGATCCAACTAAATAATTTTGTAGCCTGAGAATCTCACATTGTACTCACAAATAACTAATCTCAATACTGCTGATAAGGCCTTAACCAAATGGTTAAATATGAGGCTTATAACCGGCTCGATTGACTATTTATTTGGCGGAAGCCTCACTTTGAGGAATGGAATAACTACTATCGGATGGACGATGTTCCTAGTCAGCAATTATTATTTCAAATAATTAAAGCCAATCTTATTCTAATCCTAAAAAGAAGTCGCACACAAAATGAACTAGACACGTGCAACTTGCGTGCATTTTTCTAGTATTCTACAAACTTACCTCAAATATTGTCTTATGCAATTCAAACAACGTTTTAACTTCTCTTGGATATTAAATGATATTTATGTGTGAAACTGGTCTATATTCGTTGGATATGGAATGATATGGCTATGTGAAAGTGGTTATGCTTCTCCACTTTATCAAATAAACTTTGTTTTAAAGTCTTAACACTTTTATTTCGGATGATCCCAATACATTCGAGTATAGTGGAGGACCGGAACTGTTTTCACATATAACTATCATTCCACCAACGGAAGATAGAGCCTTTCTTGAATCGCAGGAAGACACTATTTTGTTGTACACTTGCGGCAAATCATTAACAAGTGCTGCTGCGGGAAACATTGTCCACCCGATGATGGTTATTCTGTTCCTGATGGTTATTCCGTTCCCGAGAGTGAGGATTCAGGTAAAGAAGTGGTCGATGGAGCCGGCTGCAACCGTGAGAACCCAGGGGATGCCGTTGTGTAAACTCCCAATGCTCATGGCACTTCCTGCAGAGAAGAAGACACAAATACCCCCTTCTCCATTGCACCAAATGAAGCAATCGCGATCGGGTCTAGATACAGAGGTACCTGATCAACACCCATGGAGATTGAAATCACATCGACACCGTCACCAACTGCTTGTTCGAAACCAGCAAGAATGTCAGAAGACATTTTAAAGCCATGCCAAGTGACCTTGTAAATCGCCAACCTTGCACGAGGAGCAACTCCCCTTGCGGTTCCTGATGCGTAACCGAAAAAGGAAGCTCCTTTCACGTAAGAACCAGCAACCGTAGACGAGGTGTAAGTGCCGTGGCCTTCAGTGTCTCTTCCGGAGTCTATAGCGATAATGTTCGGATACGCGGCTCTAACTCCCTTATTGAAGTATCGTACTCCAATTAGTTTTCTGTTACAAAGAGTAACATTGAAATCTTGCCCTGACTCGCACAATCCATTCCACCTCTTTGGAACTTGAGGCATCCCATCATCTTTGAAGCTTGGACTCTCGGGCCACACACCGCTGTCAATGACCCCAACAATCACGTCTTCACCGTACTTGGAGGCTGGCCATAATCCCATAGAGGGATTAAGTGATAGAAATTCGTAAGTGTGAGTGGTGTCAAGTGTGACATTGATATCACGATAAGCAGAGACGAAGCCAGGTGTTTTTTCGAGAGCTTGTAGTTGGTCTTCAGACAACATGGCACTAAAACCATGAAAAGTGTTGTCATAAATGTAAACTAGAGAATTTGGTTTGAGGGAATTAAGAGTGGAGGAGTACCACTGGGTGTGGGTTGGAAATACCTTTGGCATACAAGATTTGTCCATATGGACAATGTAGTGTGATCTTTCAGCAGAGAAAACAAGCCTGACATGGGAGGAAACACACAGGATGATGAACGCATACAGAAGAAGATGACTCATTTTCTCAATTATATATGTTATGAAAATATATAAATCAATTAGGATCTTGTGCTGAATTTTGAATTATGATCATTGGTAAATTAATATTTCTGGAAATATGATCGATCACGTGTTGTTAAATCCATGCATGGTTGAGACTATATGACTGAGAATCAAAACAAATTACTTGACAATAAATAATTGCTAACCGATGAAAGTTTATTTAAACTTGGTTTGTTATACATCTCTAAATTATTAATTTGATCGCTCTTGGTATATATCTATCTATATTCTATCTATCTATCTATATTCTATATTATTATTTATATTATTATATTATTATATATATTATATTATTTATTTAATATATATATATATATATATATATATATATATATATATATATATATTATTTATATTTATATTATTTATTTATTTTATATATTTATATTATTTATTTATTTTATATATATATATATATATATATATATATATATTATTTATATTTATATTTATATTTATATACATATAAAAGTACGAGTTGGCCTATGAAAATTTCTTCCCTTTTTTGTGAAGACTAATATACCCCTATTTAAATTATATTCTGATATTTAATTTTATGGCAAAAAGGTTAAGAAAAAAATCCTAGAAGTATAATTAGACAAGAAGTCTATCCTACATCAACCTTATAATTATCTTTTAAAGTTTTACAACTCATAAAAAATTTCTTTGAAAAGTTGTTAAAAAGTTATTACTTACAAATGAACCTCAAAAATATTAAGAGACTAAAAAAAATTATGTCACATTCATGCTACATGAATAAAAAAAAAAGGTACTATTTAATTAACTAAAAATGTATAATTGGCTTAAGCCCAAAAAAGTCAAAAGATAGAAATTGTTAAAATCAACAATTCGATAAAAAATATATGATAAAAATAGTAAAATCAATAGAAAAATGGATCATATAGAAAGAAAAGCGAGTTAAACAAAAAAAGGTGAATTTGATTTAAAAAAAAAAACAAGGTTAACCGGCAAAAAAATGGGTAAAACAAGGAAAAAAAAATTGAATGACAGCTAAACACAGGATAACAAAAAAATGGATCAAATCGATAAAAGAAAAAAAAATGATGTAATTGGCAAAAAAAAAAAAAAGGTGAAATATGTGAGAAAATATGTTAAATAAGTAAAAGAATAAGTAAAATCATACTAAAATTGGGTTAAACCGGAGAGAATGAGTGAACTGATTAACAAATGTGAAAATCACTAATGGGTTAACTTCAGAATGGATGGATCGTTTAATAAACTGGATAAACCATAAAAAAATTGTGAACTAACGAGTTAAAATAACAAAAAAGAAATGTTAAACTCAATGTAAAAGCAGGTAAAATCGATATTTATTTGTAAGTTTTTAAAAAATTATAGTTAATCACGTGCAAAACACGTGCACTTTTCTAATTTGATTAAAAGAAATTAGTTAAGAGAATGAATGAACTGATTAACAAATGTGAAAATCAACTAATGGGTTAACTTGAGAATGGATGGATCATTTAAATAAACTGGATAAACCATAAAAAAAATTGTGAACAAATGGGTTAAAATAACAAAAAAGAAATGATAAACTCAATATAAAATCAGGTAAAATCGATATTTCTTTTGTAAGTTTTTAAAAAATTATAACTTATTAAAGAGCCTAAAAATGATAACAACTTTAAAGCGATTTAATCAAAGAAATTATGTGGTATGTCATTTAGACCATATTATGATTAAAAATGATGATATGATTCAACTAACATAAGAAATTAGTTAATCACATGTAAAATACGTGCACTTTTCTAATTTGATTAAAAGAATTTAGTTAATTACGTGCAAATCACGTGCACTTTTCTAATTTGATTTAAAAAAATTAGTTAATCACGTGCAAAATACGTGCACTTTTCTAATTTGATTAAAATAAATTAGTTAATCACGTACAAAGCACGTGCACTTTTATAATATTATGAAAAACAAAATATATATATATATATATATATATATATATATATATATATATATATATATATGTAAGAATAGATATCAGATTAATTATTTGAGCTCGACTCAGATTTTTTTATTTTAAGATCCATACAATAATTAAACAAAACATGAGCAATAATTATGCTACTAAACTCAGACTTGTTTACATTCTCTGAGTTGAGACATATTCCTTGTATCAACGAGCAATTACACCATATATGACTTCATTCCTCATATTCTTTTTCTTATTAAAAAATTATATTAATCATGCAACTATATATATTATATTGTATAGTACGTACTTAATTAAAAGTAAATGTTTATGTCCAGAAATTAATTTATCTTTCCAAGAGATCATGAAGTACTTAATTATGTGTTGAGCCTAAAAGATAAATGTTTAAATACGATTAATTTAGGATAAAAAAATATGTCAAGTCTAAAGATTAATGCCTATTTTCACCACGAATTCAGTTAACGGAGCAAGTTTACAATTTATCCCCCAAAGCTAAATGAATGAAAAGAAGAAAAGGCTAGTTGCAGTAAAAACAGTAAATATGAGCTAAGAAATTGAAGTCTTAACAGCTAAATATATTCATGTAGCTTTATTATTAGAAAATTAAATGCTCTGCTATTCTTTTGGGGCTGAAGTAGATAATGAATGACCAGACTTGGATTATATTCCAAACGGGTATAGTTCCTGAACTGTAAACGGTTCATCTAATATTGGACCAATTTGGACCATATTCAAATTTAATGCTAATCTTTAAAAAATAATTTTTATATAAGGGCTAATTATGTCCACCCCCACCCCCTCAAGTTTGTTAAAAGTACATATTCACCCCTGATGTTTCAAAAGTTAGGCCATCTCCAATCGTTGGGGCAAAACTGCCCCCTCCCCCTCCATAATCATCTTCAACAGTTAGGGACATAGAATAATAATAATAGAATAATAATAACAATAATACAAAAAAAATAAAAAAAATAAATAACAAAAATAATAATAATAATAATAATAATAACATTACAAAAATTATTATTATAAAATAATATAATAATAAAAATACAAAAATATTAATAATAATACAAAAAAATTATGATAATAAAAATAAAAAAATTATAATAATAACAATAAATAATAAATAACAATAATAATAATAATAATAATAATAATAATAATAACAATAATAATAATAATAATAATAATAATAATAATAATAATAATAATAATAATAATAATAATAATAATGTGAAAGATAAAGATAATAATAATGGTAACAAAAAAAAAATAATAATAATAATCATCATCATCATCATCATCATCATCATCATCATGTGATACTTGTGTAGTACTTTACAATATGATTGTGGAGGACGAACGTCATGAATACGATGATGCCGAGTCTAAAGACGATGATACAAATATTTCCACATCTCATAGAGCTCGTGCTAATATTTATCCAGGACCAACGCAAGAGGTTAATCCAAGATGTGGTGAATTATCCATGGAAAATTATATGATGCGTCATCAAGCAATACGATCGGTAGTAGCCAATCGTAAACTTCGAGACGACTTAATTGCCCATGTGTGGGAAATGCACGGTCAATGATTTTTAGTATGTATTCTTATTTGTTTAAATATTTTAAGTATTCTATTATGAAGTTTAACTTTTTTTAATATGTAATTTTATTAAATTAATCGTACTTATATAAAAGATTATATTTTAATATTAATAATAGTAATAATAATATTAGTAATAGTAATAAGAATAAGAATAATAATAATAATAATAATAATAATAATAATAATAATAATAATAATAATAATAATTATTATTATTATTATTATTATTATTATAGAAAAAATCGCAATCACTTATATATATCAAGTTATACTCGAGTTTTGATCATATTAAAGTTCATTTATTTGGTAAAAAAAATAATTTATAATTTGAATCACTTGTACATTTTATCCAAATTAAAATAAAAATTTAAAATATCTAATTAAAACTAATTCCTGTAAATATTTAATTTTTTAAAATATAAAATTTATTAATCCATACACAAAATTTATTAAAATAAAAACCACCAAATGTACAAAAAACGAAAAGAAAAAAAATGTAGCGTTTGAGCCGAGGGGTAAAGGAGGGGCAAACTTTTGCCCTTTCTTTCCCACTTTCACTCCCACTCTCCTCCCCCTCCCCACTCCCCCACCATTGAAGACCATAATTTTAGAAAAACCCAAAAATCCCCATCCCCCTCCCCCTTACCATTGAAGATGGCCGGAGGACAAGTTTTTGCCCTTTGTCTCTCATTCCCCCTCCCACTCTCCCTCCCCCCCACTTCCCCACACTATTGAAGACCACAATTTCCCCCCCCTCAAAATCCCCCTCCCCCTCCCCCTAACGATTAGAGATGGCCTTACCAAAGACCTCCCTCTCAGTCAAACGCCATTAATAAAATTTTTAAGGGGCCGTTTGGTAGGACCTAATAGAGGGTATTAAGTCATATTATATGAGTTAATATGTCCTAATACGTTTGGTGGCATTGCTCTAATACCGGGTCAAATGCATTAAATCCTTACGACCCGGTATTAAGACTAGATTATAATCCACCCAAGCATGGGTGGATTAGTTAATCCGGGTGAATATGGATTAGATAAAATGTCACTAATAACATCAAATTTACATATTTCCTAATTAACATATCATTAAATATCATAAATTCTTCTCAAATCTTTGAAAATATATAAATATATATCTAAACTCATAACTCTACAAAATATATTACGGTAGATTGTTTTAATATAATATGACTCAATCAAATCTACCAAACGTATTTTTAATATGACCTTCAATCCGGCTCCAATCTAATCTACCCTAATCCCATACACCTTACCAACGGCCCCTAACAGAATGATACTTTTACGCATGCCCCTCCTTCAAATTACACTTAGGGGCCGTTTGGTAAGACCTAATAGGGGGTACTAAGTCATATTATATGAGTTAATATGGGCTAATACAACGTTTGGTGGCACTGCATTAATACCTGGTCAAATGGATTAAATCCTTACGACCCGGTATTAAGAGGAGATTATAATCCACCCAAGCATGGCTGGATTAGTTAATCCAGGTAAATATGTATTATTTAAATATCACTAATAACCTCAAATTTACATATTTCTTTTTTAACATATCATTAAATATCATAAATTATTCTCAAATATCTGAAAATGAAAAAACATTATATATAAATAAATCACAAATTTAAATCTATATTAATTTACAATTAATATGGAAGCATTCAATCAAATTTACCAAATATATTTTTAATATGATCTTCAATCCGGCTACAATCTAATCCACCTTAATCACATATGGATCAATTGATTCAGTCTATTACTAACGGGGTCAATTACTTTCAATTATATGGGTCAAATCATTTATTTAATAAAAAAACTAAGCTAGCATAAATTATTACCCCCCACTCCATACCCCCAACCCCACTCCCAGTCACCATCCATGCTACCGGCCTGGTGGAACAAATAAGAAAATGTTGCATCAACAACTATATATGTACGTAATTCGATCTGTGGGTGTGTAATTTGAATTTTCTTCCTTAAAAGAGTCTCTTGTATAAAAATAGAAGAACCCCAACTAATGTAATTGATTTCTTTCTTGTTTGCAAACTTTTAATAAAGTAAGTAATTATGTAGGCGTTGAACTTTAATTATTTTATAAAGGAATCTCTTGTGATGGTGAAAATCCAACTTTTGTATTGATATTCCCATTGGTATTTGAAAGAAGTTCATCGGTGTATGTCATCTTCATTCTTAAGACAAAACAAAAAATTTGGAATTCTGAAATGGATATTCTCACATGGATTGGATATTCAAACAAAATTCATGTTATTAAGTCTGAACCATCGTCACCTCTTAAATTAGTTTTTGTGATAAGTTGGACTTGTTGGAGTTTTAAGGTGACCCAATTGATTTGAGCCTATTGCCAAACGTGAATGAAATGAGAGAAGAAGAGTTCATCCCACGTTGAGTTGGAGAGTAAAACATTAGTTAATATAATGTGTTATATTCGATCTTTGAAGTGAAGCAAATTTTGGCTTATATGAGTTTGTGATTCAAATTTTAAGGATAGTAATTTAATTTAATCTTTTAATTCTTAAAAAAGCTTTAACAGTAAGGTTAAAATTTGTAGAAAAATATTTAATTTACATTAAACTCTTAAAATAATAAATAAAAGTAACGAGAAATAATAAAAAAAACAGAAGGTGTATATGGAAAAAGTTCCACTTATGGCTGCTAATATCTACTAAGTTCGTTCCACTCATAAAAATTAAAGTATGAGATATTCGAATAACTTAATTTGTATTGTTAATAACTCGAAACTGCTAACTCCCAAAAATGATGTCCCAATGTTTGTTCATTCCTCTTTATCGTAATTGCTTAATACTAATTAATCAACTTGTTTATTTATTAAGTTTTTACTTTAATTTTTTCTGTTCCCCTTTTTGTCGCAACAAAAACTTCAAATATAGGTTTTGTCACGTCGTTTTATTCAAACCATAATTAAGAAAAGATTGAGCGTATTTGTCAAAAATATTTTAGCCCCCCGAAGAAGATGTCCTTAAGTCCGCTCCTGATTTGATAGAAATATATCTGGCCTAATGTCATTGGCTTCGACTCTCAACGATTTGTGTAGGACAATTCGATGCAATCGGCATTCAAGGTTATGTCATTTAAAAGCTTATAATATACGGATATACTTCAAAAAAAAAATAAAGTACTGTATCGAATATGCGAGAGATATCGATACTCGCAGGATACACATAGAATACGTATCTGATATGCCACATGATGTATTGGTAATTAAAATAGATACGTATCGAATACAATAGTTGGGCATTAGGATACACCGATAAGTTAAGACTAGTATTCTTACTCTATCATTTTATTAAAGTCTATCTTCTAGGTCATGATATCGCAAAAATGAATTCCTTATATTGATGCACTATATTAAGAATGAATTATGTTTGTTTTTGGAGTTATATAACTTTTGTTTATATCATAGTGTATTATTTTTGTATTCAGAACTTAAATTAAATGATCTAGTTGCTTATAACTAAATTTAAATTATATTTTACATCCGTATCCATGCCGATCGTATTCAATAAATTTCAGAAATTCATATCGCAGTATTCATATCGTACTATATTCGTATCTCCTTATATGTATCCATACGACATAGTTTAAAAGTTAAAAGGAGAAAGCAATTTATTCCCCAGTTACCTTAAGATTGATAAATAAATGAAAAACAAGTACTGTGATAAAAAGAATGATGCATCATGATTGGCCAATATCGATCTTCAATTGCCAAAACTACGCTTTAAATAAAAACTATCTTGATCAAATATAATTTGTATATATTTCATTCTTTTTAGATTAATTAAGAAAGTGCACAAATAGATGTACGTGTCTAGATAATTTCATCGGTTTTTATAAATTAGAGTAAAATTAATTTTATTATGTCATAAAAAAAAGCAGACTAACCAATTTTCACCTATTTAATTCATTAGTTTAATTCATTTTTCACCGGTTTATCCTGATTTTTAGATGCTTTTATTTATTTTTACAAGTTTAATACTGTATTTTTTTAACTGTTTTACCCATTTTTTAACGGTTATAACTTATTTTTACTGTTTTTAAATTTTGTCATTTTTTTTATTGTCTGTTTTAAATAATTTCTACCGGTTTCACCTTATTTTGTCTCACAAAACAGTTTTCATGCCCACGTTCAATTTTAGAAAATGAGTTACAATCTCCGGCTGAAATTACTTTTTTGAATTTTTTGCAGAGGGTAAATTTTTTTTTTTTTCAAATCACAAAAGGGTAAATTGACATTATGAAATATCACATGGAGATAAATTGTCGTTGACTCTAATTTACCAACTGCCTAATTTTTTTGACAAGTATCAGCCGCCTAATTATGGAGTACTTAATGTTGACAGTTCATGATTTATATTATTTCTATATATATATATATATCGAAAATTTGTTATTTCTTTCGTGATTCACCAAATCCTTATAGATTTCAAGAATCAAGGAATCATTTTAGGATTGGATTTTAATTTTTGAAGCATTTTTTACTTTAGCTGTTGACAGCAAGAATTGTATATAAAGCTGCATATGTTGTTGGCTTTGGCATCACTAAGGCAAACCTAGAGGATTTTGTTTTTTAGTTTGACTATACTAGAAAATGCCTCACAAGAACCCTTTTCCTCCTTGTGTGTCTTTTCCATGTGCAGATCCCAAATGTTGTGCTCAAGGTGAATCATAAATTTTATCAACTACCATATTTCTTGCATACAATATTTTCCACCAAATATAGAGGCTATATATGAACTTTTTAATTCTTGCATAAAATGATTGAAATTCACACTTTAGTTTTTGTTCATTTTTATTTTCTACATGCTATTATAATTTTTTTTTTCTTTCTATTTTTTTTCCCCCAAATGTTAGCCACATTCTTTTTAACATTAGTTGTTTGCAAAATCTCAGGGTATGAATATACCTGGCCTAATGTGGTTGGCTTGGATTCTCAACGTGCCAAAGATATAATTTTGAAGGACAATCCGTTGGTGACCGTCGTATTTGTGCATAAAGGCGATATTGTGGATGGTGATTTTTGTTGCAACCGTGTTCAAGTTCATGTCAATGAGAAGGAGAAAGTAGTTAATGTCCCATGGATAGGCTAAGATTGATAAATAAATGAAAAACAAGTATTTTTGTAATAAAAAGAATACTTTTTGGCATTTTGGACTGCCCTAAATAAAAATCAATATGACCAATAAGAATTATACTACTATTCCTATATATGTCTAATTTGATGCGATACTATTATGTTTTCCTGTTTTGCATATACTTCACTATCAAATAAGTTGCTTTGACGAAATAACAAAATGAGTTGAAACAAACTTTTATCAACTGAATCGAACCACTTCTCAATTACCTTGTTTTGATTTTGAACTTTAATCACACATCTTACCCCGGATAGAGTGCAAATTAATAAGTTTCGATTGGACCTAGCTAGCTCCATTAGGGTATTTTCTATCTCTAGGGCTAAAGAAGAACCACTCTCTGTCCCCAGTTTTCAATTTTGACATACCTACATTTTTTTAAGCCGAAAAGTCGGTCAATAATCACAAAGATATATTGAAACAATTTTAGAAGAAAGATATACAATCTCAACATCAGAAAATCTTAAAGGAGTAGTTGAATGATAGTGTTACAATTTATCCATATACCCTTCTTTTTTTTTTCTTTTTTTTTTCAAGAAATACATCATATTATTGATTGATTGATTGATTGCACTTGCATTGCATGTTAACTACATCGTAATGTTTTCTAGGTTTTTCAATAATTGATAATTTCTTAAAAATTATTCATCCGAAAAAATATCGATTGAACCTACTTTTACACTAACTTCACTATTTCTTTTTATTTTAACATGTTCTTTGACTTATTCCATACATTTTGTGTTTTATCACATTTGTTAAGCAATTCACTCATTCTTTTTAATTTAACCCAATATTAGTCTAAAGTATTGTTTAAGATGAATTTCAGATACTTAATAAAATGTCTTTAGATCCCAAACAAATTGAGAAATTATTTAGTGTAACCGATGTAACAAGTCATCAAGTACACGTGTTGCAACTCACAAATACACTTAAGACATCATTTTCTGGCAATGTGACCACAATTTTTGGAAATCCTATTTTTTTGGAATATGGTCAGAATATGGGGTGATGTGGATTATCACTCCACATGTCCCAAATGTATTGGTAGACTGTACTACGTGTACTTGACAAAATTATAATTGATGTAAGATTAAAATTCTTTGTATTAGTATTTTTTAATGATTCGTTTTTATCTATAAGTGAAGAAGATTAAAATTATAGTTGATGTAAGAGAGAATTTATAAATTTTAGAAGTTTATGTAATAGATAAATTAAATGTAACTAGACTCCATGTCTAACTATACCCGTTTAATTACTTTTACATATTTACCATTGAATTAATATCACTTTTCAATTTAAATAAGGATATTTTGGTCCCAAAAAAAAAACTAAAAAATATTCATTCTTTTATAATATAATCACTATTTATTGTCAATTAACAAGATTGTGGACACTTTTGGTTTTCTGTACGTACTTGTAATAAGATGGAATCAAGAAGCGAAATGACATAAATTTGTATGATAAATATATATAGGTATTGCTGCTTTTTTTTCCCCCAACTTTAGTTCGGCAGAATTTTTATTCCGTATTTTTTCGGGTCAACACATTTGGTGTCACAATTTTTATATCAGTTGCACCCGCACGTGAAGTTAACAATGTTGAAGTTGTGTACAAAATGTGCCAACTTGAAAAAATTCGGGGTAAAACATCAATCAGGGGCGGATCCAGAATCCGAGAATTGGAGGGGCCGGACTTAAAAAGTGTAATTCATTAAAAATTAGTATTTGATCTATTTTATTTGGATAAACCCATAATAATAATAACACATGATATATTTTCAATAATAATACATTGAATTTTAAGTACAAATACAATTTAATAATTGAATTTGGTCATAATTTTTATTTATGCTCTTTAACAAAAGTAGTACACCCACAAACACAACACAATATTTTATTTATCGTAAAAAATGAAAATAAATGATGATTTCCTATCATACTTATATATATCAAATGAAACTAAAATAGGACACAATTTCTTAACTCAAATATATGTCACATTAATCAGTTAGTTAATATCAAAGAAAAAACCATAAGTCAATTAGTTTGTTGCTGGAATTTAATTTGGGCTTTAGTTTATGGGCCCAGACCAATCTTATTTGAAAAAGACATAGTCATTATAGAAAATCCCTAAATTATTTCATATTTAGGGAGTAAATAATAAATGTATACACATAATATAATTAACTATATATATATATATATAAGGAAATTTCAAAAGTCTTACTGTACACAGATCCGCCCCTGACGTCAATAAGTTATAGTTGTGGCACCAAATATGCAATAATCCCAATATATATATGATGATTTTAGATGAAAGAATACTCTATAGATTTATGCAAACATTTCTCTTTATAGCAAGCTGCCATGTAGCAATAACTTTTATTATGCACACCCAACCTGCCCGATTGACAAAGCCAATACGTAGAGTTCCTTTCCGCAGGATCGATTACAGAAAAGCATGATGAATATTTACAAATGACTTCATTGATGTGAAGTACATACAAGTTGAAGTGCAGTAGCTAGTAGATTCATATTCGTATATTTTCGTAGTATACTGATTTGGACACACTTTGGAAAATTCATGTACAGCACCAATATCCCAGATTATTTATTGAGTTTGATTTCAAATGGAGAAGGCTGGAACTGCTGTGGAACAAGTGAAATTCCTCAATGACCATCGGTGGTGCTTGCTTTTAGTGTGATGCCGTGCAACTACCTCTGACTCGGTCCTCAACATTTCCCACATAATCTGGACATCCTCGTATCCACAAGTCTGGATGTCTTCGTGTAGTTTCAGAAGCCCACCACCTTAAAAGACCAAACAAAAAACCATTAGATTCATTCATACCATTAGTTTCGATCCCACTCCAGGAGATTCTCTGAGAAACTAATGCTATGTTTGGTTCTTGTATTTTAGGCCCTCTTTCATCAAACGATAACAGCAGAATGAACCAAACTTAAATCCAATTTTCTTTTCATCAATCTGAACTGAGCAATAGGCATGACAAGCATAACAAAAATCGAAAAGGTGCAAAAGGTCCATGAACTTGACAATCTTATTATCTTATCTTATCGTATTTTTCTATTTTGGTTTTAAGACATAATCATTTATCACGGGATGGATATGTGGAACTTGAAAGACTACTGCATGCTTCTGTAGATTCACTCCTAATTGGTCTTCAAGATCTCAAAACTTGATGATGAACCATAGGGATGATGAGTTGTCTGATCCTGACGTGATGGATCAAACGAGAACCACTTCATTAGATCTATGCTTATGAAGAGTGTGAAGTAGCATATGAAGGTGAGTATCTAACCAACTCATTTTGTATTGGGAAATTTTCTTATTAGTTTGTAACTGGGCTCCATTGTTTCACATGACAAATTCGCTACAAAATCTGTTTGCACATTATACTGATTTGGAAACTTTAATTTTGAGGAATTCTGTACATCAACATTGCTGGTTTTTTAACATCAATTGCAGTGGTTTTATGAAATAACTTCCATCCACTATTTGGCTTATTTTCTACATGAATAAATGATGAAACACTTTCTAGTTTAAATAGCCGAACCTAGCTAAATAACATCTGCATCCTACACTAATAATGCAATAGAATAGAAGCTGTAAAATGAATATAGTAACCACCATGAGCTAGATATATATGTTGAACTAATTAAGATGAAAATTACAGCTAGGCATTTAGAGTTTGAGTTCAGAAAGTTCCTAATACATACTGCATATCTTAAGCTCCTAATACTTTAAAACAGCAACAAGATAACTAATCACCACATCGGAATCATAGCAGTGACCACAATGGGACTCCTCACAGTCTGCTTTCCATTTTCCCCTACCCAAATCACAGAACCATGTGCGATTTCTTTACCACGGTTGATCCTATACCGGATGGTCAGGGAATAACTTTTTTTCTCGAACTTCTTCGTAAACACGAGCCTAGTTGGGAATACACTAACAACGGAGCCTTCAGGAGGTATAACTTCAACATTGTAAGACGTCGAACCTTTGCCAACATAGGTGACAGTCCTCTTGAACTTCTGAACAAAAGTTGTTGCACTTCCACTGGTATTGTACAACACAATAAAAGATGGGTAATTTAAATCCGAAGACGGGGTCGAGCAATTGTACCTTGATCTTGTAATTGTATGAATTTGTTTCATTGTGAAATCCATTGAGCATAGAAAGTTGACATAGTCCTCCGGGGTAGCATCGTATACGAGGCCGGGTGCGATTGCTCGGTTGGGATCAACCTGCCCTGCTCCCATAGCTAGCGGAGTAGCAACTTCGCTGAAGAATGCATCTCGAATGGAATTCTGTGTGTTGTCTAAAGGGTTGGCTGTTGTGATTATAGCAGATCTGATGGCTGCCGGACTCCATTCCGGATGTGCACCTCTGAGAAGGGCAGCGATTCCCGATGCATGAGGGCAAGCCATAGACGTGCCTGATATGGCGTTGAAATCGCTAGTTAAAGCGATATTTGAACCAATAAAAGCAGTCTTTGCATTTGGAATCCACGAGGCGAGTACCAGCGTACCCGGAGCCATAATGTCTGGCTTTAATACTCCCGGGCAGCTTGGGGAAGGCCCTCTTGATGTGTACGAGGCCACGAACGGGGCAGGCACTTGTGCTCCCACAAGTGTTTGCTGAAACTTGATGCTTGCGATTGGTTTCGCATCTTTTTCAACATAAGATAAGAAATTAGAATTTCTGCGTCCTTTGTGCTTATCACCACGCCTGGGTATTCGAATATGCCATCCTCGAACTTAGTAGGATCATCGGAAATGAAAATTGCAGCAGCCGCGTTAGACCTCAAAACAAATCTCATCTTGTAAATTGGAGGACCGGAACTGTTTTCACATATAACTATCATTCCTTCAACGGAAGATAGAGCCTTTCTTGAATCGCAGGAAGACACTGTTTTGTTGTACACTAGCGGCAAATCATTAACAAGTGCTGCTGCAGGAAACATTGTCCACCCGACGATGGTTATTCCGTTCCCGAGAGTGAGGATTCCGGCAAAGAAGCGGTCGATGGAGCCGGCTGCAACCGTGAGAACCCAGGGGATGCCGTTGTGTAAACTCCCAATGCTCATGGCATTTCCTGCAGAAGAAGACACAAATACCCCCTTCTCCATTGCACCAAACGAAGCAATCGCGATCGGGTCTAGATACAGAGGTACCCGATCAACACCCATGGAGACTGAAATCACATCGACACCGTCGCCAACGGCTTGGTCGAAACCAGCAAGAATGTCAGAAGACATTTTAAAGCCATTCAAAGTGACCTTGTAAATCGCCAACCTTGCACGAGGAGCAACTCCCCTTGCGGTTCCTGATGCGTAACCGAAAAAGGAAGCTCCTTTCACGTAAGAACCAGCAACCGTAGACGAGGTGTGAGTGCCGTGGCCTTCAGTGTCTCTTCCGGAGTCTATAGCGTTAATGTTCGGATACGCGGCTCTAACTCCCTTATTGAAGTATCGTACTCCAATTAGTTTTCTGTTACAAAGAGTAACATTGAAATCTTGCCTTGACTCGCACAATCCATTCCACCTCTTTGGAACTTGAGGCATCCCATCATCTTTGAAGCTTGGACTCTCGGGCCACACACCGCTGTCAATGACCCCAACAATCACGTCTTCACCGTACTTGGAGGCTGGCCATAATCCCATAGAGGGATTAAGTGATAGAAATTCGTAAGTGTGAGTGGTGTCAAGTGTGACATTGATATCACGATAAGCAGAGACGAAGCCAGGTTTTTTTTCGAGAGCTTGTAGTTGGTCTTCAGACAACATGGCACTAAAACCATGAAAAGTGTTGTCATAAATGTAAACTAGAGAATTTGGTTTGAGGGAATTAAGAGTGGAGGAGTACCACTGGGTGTGGGTTGGAAATACCTTTGGCATACAAGATTTGTCCATATGGACTATGTAGTGTGATCTTTCAGCAGAGAAAACAAGCCTGACGTGGGAGGAAACACACAGGATGATGAACACAAGCAGAAGAAGATAACTCATTTTCTCAATAATATATGTTATGAAAATATATAAATCAATTAGGATGTTGTGAAGTTTGTTTACCTGGTTAGCAATTATTTATGTTACAACTAGACCGTACCTACTATTTAAGGATCTAAATTTTTGTGGACGTAGCCTCTAAGCAATGTGATACATTAGGAAATTTGGCATCTTGTGCTGAATTTTGAATTATGATCACTGGTAAATTAATATTTCTGGAAATATGATCGATCACGTGTTGTTAAATCCGTGCATGGTTGAGACTATATGACTGAGAATCAATTCAAAACAAATTACTTGACAATAAATAATTGCTAACCGATTAATTAAATTAAGTTTATTTAAACTTGGTTTGTTATACATGTCTAAATGATTAATTTGATCGCTCTTGGTATATATAGTATGAAAAACAAAATATATATATAAGAATAGATATCAGATTAATTATTTGAGCTCGACTCAGATTTTTTTATTTTAAGATCCATACAATAATTAAACAAAACATGAGCAATAATTATGCTACTAATTAAACTCAGACTTAATTATGTGTTGAGCCTAAAAGATAAGATAAATGTTTAAATACGATTAATTTAGGATAAAATATGTCAAGTCTAAAGATTAATGCCTATTTTCACCACGAATTCAGTTAACGGAACAAGTTTACAATTTATCCCCCAAAGCTAAATGAATGAAAAGAAGAAAAGGCTAGTTGCAGTAAAAACAGCTAAATATATTCATGCATGTAGCTTTACTATTAGAAAATTAAATGCTCTGCTATTCTTTTGGGGCTGAAGTATATAATGAATGACCAGACTTGGATTATATTCCAAACGGGTATAGTTCCTGAACTGTGAACGGTTCATCTAATATTGGACCAATTTGGACCATATTCAAACTTAATGCTAATCTTTAAAAATGAATGTTTAAATAAGGGATAATTATGTCCACCCCACCCCCCTCAAGTTTGTTAAAAGTACATATTCACCCCTGATGTTTCAATAGTTACCAAAGACCTTCTCTCAGTCAAACGCCATTAATAATTTTTTTAACAGAATGATACTTTTACGCATGTCTCTCCTTCAAATTACACTAAAGAATTAATAAGTTAAAAACGTTAAATTGACAAATAATAGTCCTCAATTGAGTCAGTCTATTACTAACGGGGTCAATTACTTTTAATTATATGGGTCAAATCATTTATTTAATAAAAAGGCTAAGCTAGCATAAATGATTACCCCCCACTCCATAGCCCCAACCCCACTCCCAGTCACCATCCATGCTACCGGCCTGGTGGAACAAATAAGAAAATGTTGCATCAACAACTATATATGTACGTAATTCTGTGGGTGTGTAATTTGAATTTTATTCCTTAAAAGGGTATCTTGTATAAAAATAGAAGAATCCCAACTATTGTAATTGATTTCTTTCTTGTTTACAAACTTTTCAAAAGTAAGTAATTATGTAGGTGTTTTGAACTTTAATTATTTTCTAAAGGAATCTCTTGTGATGGAGAAAATCCAATTTTTGTATTGATATTCCCTTTGGTATTTGAAAGAAGTTCATCGGTGTATGTCATTTTCATTCTTAAGACAAAACAAAAGCTTCTTCCACTTTGCGGGGAGTATCTAAAAGTAGGATTTGGTATTTGGATATTCTTTGTATCAGTGATTTGGTGAATTACAAATAAAAATTATGAGACCTTGGAAATCGAAATTTTTCTGAAATGGATATTCTCACATGGATTGGATATTCAGACAAAATTCATTTTATTATGTCTGAACCATCGTCACCTCTTAAATTAGTTTTTGTGATAAGTTAGACTTGTTGGAGTTTTAAGGTGACCCAATTGATTTGAGCCTATTGCCAAACGTGAATGAAAATGAGAGAAGAAGAGTTCATCCCACATTGAGTTGGAGAGTAAAAAATCAGCTAATATAATGTGTTATATTCGATCTTTGAAGTGAAGCAAATTTTGGCTTATATGAGTTTGTGATTCAAATTTTAAGGATAGTAATTTAATTTAATCTTTTAATTCTTAACCAATTACATAAGTTAAAAGCTTTAACAGTAAGGTTAAAATTGGTAGAAAAATATTTAATTTACATTAAACTCTTAAAATAATAAATAAAAGTAACGAGAAATAATAAAAAAACAGAAGGAGTATATGAAAAAGTTCCACTTATGGCTGCTTATATCTACTATGTTCGTTCCACTCATAAAAATTAAAGTAAGAGATATTCGAATGACTTAATTTGTATCGTTAATAACAAAAAACTGCTAACTACCAAAAATGATGTCCCAATGTTTGTTCATTTCTCTTTATCGTAATTGCTTAATACTAATCAACTTGTGATGTGTCCAAATTTTATACCCGAGGGCAATTAAGAGATTACACTAAGCTGCATAAATAAGAGATTTGTAACGTCCTTATCATTTAAATTCTGTAACGTTAGTAACGTCTTTATCATAAACTCTCGTAACGTTTGTAACGTCTTTGTATTTATTACTTGTAACGTCTTTCCTGAAAAGACTATTATACCCATGTATGTACCTATAAATTGGTAGCCCTATTTCCAAACAAAGGAACTCGAATTCACTATTACAATTACTATACAATTTTTCTCTCGATATAAGTGTGCATACCTTATTTCATTATTGTGATGTTGTTATAGATTGAAGGGCTTATTCCATCTTTGCCCTGAACATTTTTATATAACATCAACTTGTTTATTTATTAAGTTTTTTACTTTAATTTTTTCTGTTTCCCTTTTTGTCGCAATAAAAACTTCAAATATAGGTTTTGTCACGTCGTTTTATTCAAACAATAATTAAGAAAATATTAAGCGTATTTGTCAAAAATATTTTAGCCCCCCGATGAAGATGTTGGTCTGCTCCTGATTTGATAGAAATATATATCTGGCCTAATGTCATTGACTTCGACTCTCAACGATTTGTGTAGGACAATTCGATGCAATCGGCATTCAAGGTTATGGCATTTAAAAGCTATGATTTACGGATACTTCGAAAAAGAAAAAAAAAAAAGTATTGTATCGGATACACGAGAGATATTGATACTCGCAGGATACGCATAGGATCCGATATGCACCATGACGTATTCGTAATAAAAATAAATAAAAATTAAAATGGCTACGTATCATATACAATAGTTGGACATTAGGATATAGCGATAAGTTTTTTATGTAATATTTTGGGTCATATTTAAATTATAATGAAGTCTCTAGGGTTAAACATAAACGACTAGTATCCCTACTCTATCATTTTATTCAAGTCTATCTTATAGGTCATAAAATCGCAAAAATGAATTCCTTATATTGATGCGCTATGTTAAGAATGAATTATTTTTGCTTTTGGAGTTATATAACTTCTGTTTATATCATAGTATATTATTTTTGCTTTCAGAACTTAAATTGAATGATCTAGTTGCTTATAAATAAATTTAAATTATATTTTACATTCGTATCCATGCCGTATTGTATTTAATAAATTTCAGAAATTCGTATCGCCATATTCGTATCCCCTTATATGTATCCGGACAACATAGTTTAAAAGTTAAAAGGAGAAAGCAGTTTATTCCCCAGTTACAGACTACCTTAGGTATCGTACTACCTTAGGTGGTGTTTGCAAACACTTTTTAAAGCACTTTTCAGTTTTCTTAAAAAAATCACTTTTATAGTATTTGCATTATCACATTTTGCTTTTGCTTCTAAAAAAAAAAAGCAGGTAAAATCAAGTTTTGAAGAAGCAGGTCCTTACATGCTTATTTAAGCGGTGGCAATTTTGTAATTAAAAAAGACAATTTTTAGTCAATTTTACTCTTGCCATATTCATATAATTCCACATATATACATCCAAATAAAATTTAGATATACATTTTCAACCCTAACCCGTTTCCCCCTCCATTGTCGACGGACTAATCAAAAGAAATTTGGCGGGTTTCAACTTCCTCCTTCCTTGCATTTCATCACAGGTAAAAATTGGGTGAGTTTATCTAATGTTTTGAATTTAAATATCTGATTTTTTCACCAACCCAATTTCTTGATTTTTTTTTATATATTTGCAACTTCTTTTACTTTATGGATTCTTGCATTCATTTTTTTTCTCTGTTGAAAATAAATTACGGTTTTGTACTTGTCAAAATTTGAATGCCTGAAATAAACTTTTCCAATATTACTCTATATAAGCTTACATATAATTTTCATCGTTTAATTGTGAATTTTGTGACCAAATTGTACTTGAATATTTCAAATATTTTTACTGGGTTTGTTGGTATTGGAATAGGAACATTTATGAACAGTTGGAACTGCAATAGGTTCAGTTAGGGCTGTCAATGGGGCGGATTTCAATCCGGATCCGATCCGAATCCGGTCCGATTTATTAGGATAATTGTCCGATTAGTGATCCGATGGACCTGATCCGATTAAGAAGATCCGTAATCCGAATTATATGGAGCGAATATGGATCTAGGCTGATCCGATCCGTTACATATCCGTATCCGATATATATTACTATATGTTGTTTATATATTATGTATTTAAATAAAAATAAAAATAAAACTATCTATGTTCCACTAAAATCTTTTACTATATTAAAAATAATTTTCAAAAGAAATGCATGAGAGATGTTGGTGGACTGACCAGATAACTAATTGGGTTTACAACATATTAATTTATACTATTTAATAAGAAAAATCAAACCATAACCATTCATCCTGCAATTTTTATCTTTTCTTCCATTTCTCAATATTGAGTTTTCTTCTTCTTTGTCCCAGTTTATATATTTTTTACTTATATTTTTTTTATTCTTTTGTTCTAATATTTATTGTTTATATTTGACCATCATATTCCATCTTCTACAATTTTTAGGCAATAGTTTCGATGAAGTAAGTAAAATTTTACATTTTAATTCATGATGGTGGAATCTGCAAGTGATTTGGAGTAAAATGGAAAAAAAAATAGCTTGCTAAATGGATCCGGATAATTTATCCGAATCCGGGATATCCGTCGGATTCAGATCCGGTTGCTAATATTCCATATCCGAGCGGATCCGGATCCGGATAGAAGAAATGAAAATCGGACTCGGATCCGGATCTGCCCTGATCCGGTCCGAGTCCGACCCATTGACAGCCCTAGGTTCAGTTGATACTTTTGTTATATTTATTTGTTGGATTCATTTAAAAAAACAAGTACTGTTATAAAAAGAATGAGGCATCATGATTGGCCAATATCGATCTTCAATTGCCAAAACTACGCGTTAAATAAAAACTGTCTTGATCAATATAATTTGCATATATTTCATTCTTTTTAGATTAATTGAGGAAGTGCACAAATAGATGTACGTGTCTAGATAATTTCACTGTTTTTTGTAAATTAGAGTAAAATTAATTTTATTATGTCATAAAATAGAGCAAATTAACCCATTTTCACCTATTTAATTCATTAGTTTAATTCATTTTTCACCGATTTATCCTGATTTTTAGATGCTTTTATTTATTTTTACAAGTTTAATACTGTATTTTTTTTTAACTGTTTTACCCATTTTTTTAATGGTTATAACTTATTTTAACTGTTTTTAAATTTTGTCATTTTGTTTTTGTCCGTTTTGAATCATTTTTCTATCGGTTTCACCTTATTTTGTCGGTCAAACTCTTTTTTTACCCCCTGAAATTGTATAAAAATTTCATAATGTCTTCCTGATATTTTAATATGTGGCACTTTACCCCCTGTATTATGATAATGTGACAGCTTACCCGCCTCCCTTGTTATGATAAAGATGGTGATTCCCCCCCCCCGTTATGGTAAATGTGACAATTTACCTTTGTTAGTGTGACCGGTTCAAGCCACGAGCTCCGACCAAATCTGGCCGTCACCATGGCAGCGTGAAACGGGTGTGGTGGGGACAAACCAAAGGGAATGATGGCTTTGGGTTGTTCCAACTCTAAAACCAAGTGACGGGCTGGTGGTGAGTTTGGAAGGAAAAGAAAAGATGGAAGATGGAAGAAGAAAACCAAGTGAGGGATTCTTATTTTTATTTTTTAGTGATTGTTGAACATATTTACACTACAAGAAAAATGAATTTTAGTGACAAAATATTAAGTGACATTGTTGAAATTGTCACTTTTTGCATACATTTAGTGATAAAAATATTAGTTTTGTCACAATAATAATAGTGACATATGCAATAGTGACATAATATATGGAATTTAAGTTGTCACTATTGACAATTAGTGACACCCTTTCAGTGACAACCTAGTGACAATAAATATTATCACTATAATTTAGTGATAACTTTTTAGTTGTCACTATTGGGGTATCACTAAATGTCAAGAGTGACAACTTTTTCACATTTCTTGTCACTAGTGTGTCTATATACATTAGTTTAGTGACAATATTAAAATTCTTGTCACTTTGTCATTTACTATTTTGTCACTAAAATTAAAAATTTTTGTAGTGTTATATAAGGGTATAAAAGGAAACTACTATTTTTGAATATGTCAAACAATAAAAAAAAAGGGTCAAGTGTGATTTATTTCCTAAAACATATTTAGTAGTTGGAATCACTATTTCAAGTGAGAGAGTATTTTTAGGAAAAATAATTTCATTTATAGAAAAATGGAGTGTGATTTTGAAATATCTTAAAAAGGAAATAGTTTTACAAATTTGGGGACATAATAGTATTATTTAAAGATACAATAATTTCTTTATTATAGTAATTAATTGAATTTGAAAATCCAAAGGACTCATTTTATGCATAACTTTTTTTGTCCATTTTTGTCTTGCTAGTCAAATCATTCCTTTAAGTGAGAAAATATATTTTGAAAAAATAATTTCATTTACAGAAAATGAAGTGTGATTTTAAAATATCTCAAAAAAAAATATTATTAAAAATTTAGGGGCTAGTATTATGTAAAGATACAATTTTTCTTTATATTATTGTAATTAATTGAATATGAAAATCCGAAAGACACATTCTATATATGCATAACATTTTTTTTTTCTTCAAATCACAAAAGGGTAAATTGACATTATGAAATATCACATGGAGATAAATTGACGTTGACTCTAATATTACCAGCCGCGTAATTTTTTTTTTTTTTACAAGTATCAGCCACCTAATTATGGAATACTTAATGTTGACAGTCCACGATTTATATTATTTCTATATATATCGAAATTTTGTTATTCCTTTCGTGATTCACGAAATCTATAACGTGATTCACCAAATCCTTATAGATTTCAAGAATCAAGGAATCATTTTAGGATAGGATTTTAATTTTTAAGCAATTTTTACTTAAGTTGTTGACAGCAAGAATTGTATATAAAGCTGCATATGTTGTTGGCTTTGGCATCACTAATTAAGGCAAACCTAGAGGGCTTTGTTTTATAGTTTGACTATACTAGAAAATGCCTCACAAGAACCCTTTTCCTCCTTGTGTGTCTTATCCATGTGCAGATCCCAAATGTTGTGCTCAAGGTGAATCACAAATTTTATCAACTACCATATTTCTTGCATACAATATTTTCCACCAAATATAGAGGCTATGAATTTTTTCTTGCATAAAATGATTGAACTTCACGCTTTAGTTTTTGTTCATTTTTATTTTCTACATGCTATTATAATGATCTTTTGGTTCCATATTTTTTTCCCCCAAATGTTAGCCACATTCTTTTTAACATTAGTTGTTTGCAAAATCTCAGGGTATAAATATATCTGGCCTAATGTGGTTGGCTTGGATTCTCAACGTGCCAAAGATATAATTTTGAAGGACAATCCGTTGGTGACCGTCGTATTTGTGCGTAAAGGCGATATTGTGATTCCAGATTTTTGTTGCAACCGTGTTAAAGTTCATGTCAATGAGAAGGAGAAAGTAGATCGTGTCCCATTGATAGGCTAAGATTGATAAATAAATAAAAAACAAGTATTGTAATAAAAAGAATACTTTTGGCATTTTGACTGCCCTAAATAAAAATCAATATGACCAATAAGAATGATACTACTATTCCTATATATGTCTAATTTGATGCGACACTATTATGTTTTCCTGTTTTGCGTATACTTCATTATCAAAGTTGCTTTGACAAATAACAAAATGAGTTGAAACAAACTTTTATCAATTGAATCAAACCACTTCTCGATTACCTTGTTTTGATTTTGAGCTTTAATCACATATCTTACCCCAGATACGAGCGCAAATTAATAAACTTCGATTGGACCTAGCTAGCTAGCTCCATTAGGGTATTTTCTATCTCTAGGGCTAAAGAAGAATCACTCTCTGTCCCCAGTTTCCAATTTTGACATACCTAGCTACATTTTTTAAGCCGAAAAGTCGGTCAATAATCACAAAGATATATTAGAACAATTTTAGAAGAAAGAAATACAATCTCAACATCAGAAAATGTTGAAAGGAGTAGTTGAATGATTAGAATTTGTTAGTGTTACAATTTATCCATATACCCTTCTTTTTTTTTTTTTTTTTTTTTTTTGCTTTTTTCAAGAAATACATCATATTATTGATTGATTGATTGATTGCACTTGCATTGTATGTTAACTATATCGTAACTTTTTCTAGGCTTTTCAATAATTGATAATTTCTTAAGAATTATCCATCCAAAAAAATATCGATTGTTTTACATTAACTTCACTATTTCTTTTTATTTTAATATGTTCTTTGATTGATTCCATCCATTTTGTGTTTTATCACATTTGTTACGCAATTCACTCATTCTTTTTAATTTAACCCAATATTAGTCTAAAGTATTGTTTAAGATGAATTTCAGATACTTAATAAAATGTCTTTAGATCCCAAACAAATTGAGAAATTATTTAGTGTAACCGATGCACCACGTCATCAAGTACACGTGGTGCAACTCACAAATACACTTGGGACATGTGGATTACATCATCCATGTTCTGGCAATGTGAACACAATTTTTTGAAAATCCTTTTTTTTTTTAACATGGGCAGAATATGGGGTGATGTGGATTATCACTCCACATGTCCCAAATGTATTGATAGACTGCACTACGTGTACTTGATGACGTGATGCAACAGTTGCACTAAATAATCTCTCAAATTATAGGGGCTAAATATTTTTCCTCTTCTTATAAATTACAAAAACATATACATTTCTATATTCTAAATGTTTTCATAATAGGAGGTTTTAGTATTTAATTCAAATATCCAAATACGAACAGTAAATGGTTTTATAAAAGCTAGGAAAGTACACGTACGATGTATGTGTCTAGTTAATTTCAGTGGTATTTTTTGTAAATTAGAGTAAAATTTATTTGATTATGTCACAAAATAGAGCAAATTAACCCGTTTTTACCTATTTAATCCATTATTCACCAGTTTTACCTTTTTTTAGCCAATTTTATTTATTTTTACAATTAATGTGTTTTTTTAACTATTTTACCCTTTTTTTAATCAGTTATAACTTCTTTTCACTATTTTTACAATTTTTCCTTTTTTTCCGTTTTAAACTATTTTTCTACAGCTTTCACCTTTTTTTGTCAGTTAAATTCTTTTTTTATTATTAATTTCACACATTTTTATCACATTAACCCGCTTTTAAACATTTTAATCACATTAACCCCTTTTCACCTATTTCACAAATTTTTTTCACTGATTTCACATATTCTTTTCACCAATTTCACCTGAGTTTTTATTGAATTGACGCGTTTTCACATACTTTATTAATTTTTCACCGATTTCACCAAATTTATATGTTGTTTCACCAGTTTCATAATTTTTCACGGATTTCACCCACATTTTCATCAATTTCACATGAAATTATCGATTTCAGTGGAACTTTTTTTTTTTTACCAATTTCACCCGAATTTTCATCGATTTCACCAATTTTACCCGTTTTTCAGAAAAAGAATTCAATGAAATTATTGAATATTCTTTGTATTTTTCTATTTTAGCCAAAGTAAAATTACGTGATTAGGTAAGTCATAAGTATTTTTAATTCTTTCATAGTAAGATGCGATTCAATCTTAATTTTTTTTTTTAACATAACGATAATTAAGAGAATTTCATTTTGAATTTTATATTTAGAGTGTTTATGACTTATGGTGTACAAAATCTTTAAACTAACATTTTCTTACTCCAATAATTACTGATGAAAAAATATAATAATTTTATATACATTTTTAGGGTTTATCTAAAATAATAGTATTTTTTAATGGTTCGTTTTTATCTATAAGTGAAGAAGATTAAAATTATAAAAATTGATGTAAGAGAGAATTTATAAATTTTAGGAGTTATGTAATATATAAATTAAATATAACTAGACTCCATGTCTAATTATACCTGTTTAATTACTTTTACATATTTACCATTGAAAAGATATCACTTTATAATTTAAATAAGGACATTTTGATCCGCACAAAAAAACTAAGAAATATTCATTCTTTTATAATAGTAGATAGATTGAGAAGAGACAGAGATAGAGATAAAATCATTATTTATTGTCAATTAACAAGATTGTGGACACTTTTGGTTTTATAAACAAATTTCTAAAGAGATTTGTGCTTGTAATAAGATGGAATCTAGAAGCGAAATGACATTAATTTGTATGATAAATATATATAGGTATTACTACATTTTTTGTGCCACAACTTTAGCTCGGCAGAATTTTTATTCTGTATTTTTGTGGGTCAACACATTTGGTGTCACAACTTTTACATCAGTTGCGCCCGCACGTGGAGTTGGCACCAAAATTATCACCAATGTTGAAGTTGTGGTACAAAATGTGCCAACTTGAAAAAATTCGGGGTAAAATGACAATAAGCTATAGTTGTGGCACCAAAGATGCAATAACCAAAGATGCAATAATCCCGATATATATATGATGATTTTAGATGAGAGAATACTACTATAGATTTATGCAAACATTTCTCTTGAAAGCAAGCTGCCATGTAGCAATAACTTTTATTATGCACACCCAACCTGCCCGATTGACACAGCCAATACGTAGAGTTCCTTTCCGCAGGATCGATTACAGAAAAGCATGATGAATATTTACAAATGACTTCATTGATGTGAAGTCTATACAAGTTGAAATGTAGTAGCTAGTAAATTCACATTCGTATATTTTCGTAGTATACTGATTTGGACACACTTTGGAAAATTCATGTACAACACCAATATCCCAGATTATTTATTGAGCTTGATTTCAAGTGGAGAAGGCTGGAACTGCTGTGGAACGAGTGAAATTCCTCAATGACCATCGGTGGTTCTTGCTTTTAGTGTGATGCCGTGCAACTACCTCTGACTCGGTCCTCAACATTTCCCACATAATCTGGACATCCTCGTATCCACAAGTCTGGATGTCTTCGTGTAGTTTCAGAAGCCCACCACCTTAAAAGACCAAACAAAAAACCATTAGATTCATTCATACCATTAGTTTCGATCCCACTCCAGGAGATTCTCTGAGAAACTAACGCTATGTTTGGTTCTTGTATTTTAGGCCCTCTTTCATCAAACAATAATAGCAGAATGAACCAAACTTAAATCCAATTTTCTTTTCATCAATCTGAAATGAGCAATAGGCATGACAAGCATAACAAAAATTGTAAAGGTGCAAAAGGTCCATGAACTTGACAATCATATTATCTTATCTAAAAGAAATGTCCTTCAACAATGACATCAAGGAATTAGATTCCTCGAGTGTTGAACTAGTTCTTATTCTTCTCCCTCAACAAAAAGGGGAAAAGAAAAAATACAAGTAAAAATCTTAATAAATAAGCTAATTAGTATTAGAGCTTCTACAATAAAGAGTATTCATGAACAAACACCGGAACATCATATTCTTGGCATTCAAATATCGCATGCTTTAATGTTTATGAGTGGAACCTATCTAGTGGATATAAGTAGCAGCCATAGTGGAATCTTTTCATATACTCCAATCCATTTAGTAGTTCAAATATCATTTTTGTTAAGAGTTTAAACATAACAATTGAATGACAGACAGAGCTTAAGTATGAAAAATGTAGTGACAATAAAGAGTTTTACTGTGTCGTTTACTTTTTTTGTTTGGTAGAGCCATAAATCAAAATATCATAATAAATCACCATCAAATCTAGATTAAGCCAATTTTGCTCAATCTAAGCAAGTTATATACTTGAGTTTTGGCCAGAATATTCCTTTCTTATTGTTAGATTGAAAAAAATGGAAGTGCCTATATTTTGAACTGGGACCCCTTGAATTTCAAAATATATAGTATTAGACAATTCGATCGTATTACATTGACAATCCATTTGAAAAACAAAAATCGATATTATATCTCTTAATATATTTATTAACTTTAATTTAATGCCTTTGAAAGGAACATTCAACCAATATTTCCACTCAGTCATCGAGGAATAAAAATAAAAAGCAATATTTGCACTCTATAGTGAAACAGACTTTCGGCTAAGGCATCCAAGGGAAGTCTTCTGAGGGTCCAGGATTAGTCAAGTGTAAGCTTGTACACCTGGGTTATCAAAAAAAAAAAAAAAAAAAAAAAAAAAAAAAAAAAAAAAAAAAGACCTTCCTTTATTCTGCACTAATTGATTAATAAAGTTATTCTGCATAATCAAAGTGATTTTAATCCTCTTTAAACATCTTCAAGAAAATAGAAGGTCAAGAATTAAAGTTCTTTATTATAAAGTGCAAAGTGATGCAAATGTTTTATTCTCTAGTAACTTCCCCTGTAAATCCGACCACAAATTACCTTATTACCAAATTAAAAATGAAAAATCCCAAAAGGAAAAAAAAAATAGAAATCTTATTGATTGGTAAATGGTGATATAAAAAAAAAAAAGCACAAATAAATCCGAATTAGTTTACATAATCGAATACAATATACTATCTACGAAACTCAAGCTTACTGGGAGTTACCACATTGGAATATAGATATAAAAAAAAAAAAAAGAGAAAAATACAAATACTACCAAATGTTTAATCCCCTTGTGCACTAAAATCCATCCTTGAATTTTCAAGCCACAATTGGGAATACAGAGTCAAGAAATTTAAAACGAGCAGCTACGATATTTCTATACAAACCACCCTAATGATTAAGATTAAAACTTATGGAATAGGTAAATAATTAAAATAAATTAAATTAATTATCCTTAATTTTGAGTCACACCCCCATATAAGCCGAAATTTGTTTTACTTGAGAGATTGAATACAAGGGCATGGATCAAAATCACAGAAAACATTGAAAAATTAAAATATAGAGTAGTTCAACATGTTTTTAAATTATAATAATTTTTTGAAATGTTTTCCAAAAATTTCCGGATATATAGATTTAGTCAATCGCATCTACAATAGAGTGGAAACTAGAAAGGCGACTGACCATTTTTTCGGGCCCTGATACGGGCTGAAACAGCGCAAAAAGCTCTTCTAACAGGAAAAACCATTTTATGAACCCACTCCATCACCTGAATCTTCACCTTCCTCCGCCGTGTTCCGCCGCCGCCAAGTCGAGCCCTTAACCCGGCCAGAACTCTCACAACTTCCACTAGGTTCACCTCTTTCTCTTTGTGTAAGCTATTAATTATTAAACTATTTATATATAGACATAATATCTACATGACACACAACGCGACGAGAGTGAGAGATTTATATATTGAAAGAGAGAGAAAACTGTGAAGAAGAAAGTCTTTTTTTTTTCTTGGGTTTGAGTTAAAGCGTTTCTTTTCTTTTAGCCGTTACGCCAACTTGAGAAAAAATATTAATCTTAGTGTGAGTGAGTCTTCATCACCGACACGTGACGGTATGCGGTGGTGGCTTCTTTTCTTTTCTTTAATACTCCATTAAATTAATAGATAGAAGACACGAGGTCGTAGCACCCATGGATTATTATTTAGTTAGCGGCTATGATATTAATTCAAGTTCAGACTTCAAAGTTCAAACTGAATCCGACCTAATTTTTTATTATGATTTTGACTATTTGATTGGTCTCATCTAATTATAAAGATATGGGGTTTATTAAGAATTTAAATTGATCCACCTCATTAAAGATATTCCAAAAACAATATATAAAAATTTATATATATACACAATATTTTATTAAGATAAGTAACATTAATAATATTTTATGCATGATTAATCTAAAAAGATATTAATTAATAATAAATTTCATTCTTATACACATTTTCACCTAATAACATAAATACCAGTTAAGAAATTTCACAACGTATCAGTTAAATTAAATGAAATCATAACGCTAACAAACTTTGTATTAACAAAAATATTAAAAAAATGTTGGATCCAGAAGATATTCAATATCTGACTAAATGATAGCAGATCTTATAAAATTGGATCCTACCAAGAATCAAATATGCGACAGAAATGAACCACCCATCACACATTATGTCACCACCCCCTCCCATCTCTCTTTTTTACTTGTTGTGACTCCTCCCTTAATATTAGGCTCTATTTGGATGAGTTTTGGCTCGGTTTAAAAAAATTGATTTGGGTGATTTCGATGAAACCTTTGAGACTTCATTTGGATGAGTTTTGGCTCTTGAGTTTTGTGGTTTGAATAAGTTGAAACTCCACTTGAATTGGGTTTGGATGTTGAGGTTTAGGGGAAAAAGTAGGTGATAGGTGTCAAATCAATGTCTTTTTTAGTAAGATTTGAAGGAAAAAGTATGTGGTAGGTGTCAAATCAATGTTTTATAGGTTTGAAGAGTTTGAGTGTGAGTTTATAAATAGGTTTTTGATGGTTTTATGAATTTGACAAAAACTCATTTGAAAGGATTTTGAATCGATCTCATGAAACCCGCGAACCGGGCCAAAACCCATCCACATGCACCCTAATTCTTTCGATTAATTTCACGTGACTTGAAAATCAAACGGACAAGTTTGAAAAATATTGGCAGATATTTTTTGCCTCTCATCATGAGAAATTTTTCCCAACATGTAGGGCTTGGGTCTCTTTACTGAATGTGTTGTGGTTCGTTTTTCTTCAACATGTTCATTGTATCAAGTGTGTGGATTGTTGTTGTGATGATGGGTGATTGTTCGATGTTCTTTGGGTAACTGCTTGACCTGAAAATTAAAATGGTTACTTTTTTATTTGGATCTGGAGGCGGTTGAAGTGCTTGCAATTAATGAAGTTATTAATTTGACTTTTTTCTCGGGTTGGAGAAAGATAGTCCTTGAGGGAGACTATACGTAGTCCAATGATTAATAGCATACTTAGTTCTGTAGAATGTTTGACGAATATTATCCCCATTGTTGAAGATTTTAAGAGATCGACTTTTTTTGTTTTTTAGATTGTTAGTGAATAGCATACAAGGAGAAATTCACTTATTAGATTAACCACTTTATTGAATTTGTTGTATTTCTTAGAACTTCTCCATTTGTTATATGTGCTTGAACGATTTTTATATTAATATTGTCATAGTTTTTCTTTTTTTAAAAATGGATCTTGATCAACCCTGATCCATTCCAAAAGGCACTAGTACAGTTAGAAAGCGTTTAATACAATGTTATTAAAACCGGACCGGACCGGCCGGTCCGACCGGTTCGACCGCGAACCGGAGATCGGTCCGGTCCGGTTTACCCCTTAAAACCAGTATCTCCAAAAACCACTTTGGACCGGGTTGAACCGGTCCAAAACCGGTGAACCGGCGAACCGGTATGGACCGGTTCAACCCGGTTCTGATTTTCCTTTTTTTTTTTTTTATTTTATTTTTGTAATATTAAAAATAAACTAAAAATTCTTGTACAAGGTGGGATTTGAACACCTAACCTCTAGTATGAAACATGACTTCCTTACCATTTGAGCCACACCATTTTTTTTGAAATTTTAGTACAAATTAAAATTTATAAATTATAGAAACTTGTAGCCAAATTTATTTATAAATTAGATAATTAACTTAAATAAATATTTCACACATTATGAATGAAAATTAATACTCAAATAATAGTTTTTTATTAAAATTTATTCTATAAAATATTCTTTTCAATATTATTTTTAGGATAATGAGTCAAATCGATATAATATGCATGTTTGACTTTGAATATTAGACTTTTATACATAACCATATTTTTAAATTTATGAATATCTTAGTTTGTTGTATTTTTAACTTACACTTTTAAATTTTTAAAAAGAAATATAATCATATTATATTTATATGAGCATACAAATTAGTACTATATTACCGTTATGATATATAAGTTAGATAAATATTATATGCTTTAATTTTATAATATTATAATTTTTTTTATATTTTTAATCAATTGTATGATAATGTTTAAATTTTATGCATATTACATATACTTTGAAATTAAATATATTTATTATATTATTATTACGTCATCCGGTTCGACCAGTAAAACCACTAACCAGTCGGCTCACCGGTTCACTGTCCGGTCCGATTTTGAAAACATTGGTTTAATATTAATATTACCTTTAGCCGTTAGGATGGATTTCGTCTCAAAACAAATTTGACCTTATTGAAATATATTATTGTGCGTTGCGTTTAATATTATTACCTTTAGCCGTTAGGATTACATTTCAAAACAAATTTGACCTTGTTGAAATAATATATTTTGTGCGTTTAATATTCCCTGGCGGTTGATGTAGTGTCGGTGGGTGCATGGTCCACGTAACTATAATAGTCTAACAACCAATCACATGAATCTGGTTCAAAAAGTCGAAGGTTACTATAGTAAATTGAGCTCTTTGGCTTTAATACAAAATAACAATGACTATTTGCATAGTACACCAATATGTTCATTCTAATTGACAAACACAACCTTATGTTATATTTAAAGATTAATACCCCCTTAGTTTAGTAAAAATATTGTGAATTACCCCTAAGCCATGTTAAAAATTCAATATGGATGTTTTTTTGTTTCCTTTAAATATATCTCTGTGTATTGAATATATATAAATGTCAACTCATAACTACCATCGTGGAATTGAGTTTTCAAAATATGCACATAACTTTTTTGTATTAATTTTATTTTTGTCCAAAATTATGAGAAAGTAGATGGATGTGTATCACACGCATGTATATCGTGAGGAAAGGATATCGTGGAACTTTTTGTAAGAAAATTATTATTCTAAACATATGATTATCTTGAATTAAATTATTTTAAATGTCAAAAAATATAATGTAATTCTCAAACTCGTTGATATTTTTGGATGGAATGTAAGATAGATATATATCTTTTGGAAAAAGTTGTTATCGAATGGGACATTGGTTAAAGTTGGCAAAAGAAAGCTTGATGGGGTCCTTAAACATTTAGAAATTGGGGTATAGGATTATGCTTCCGTTATTGTTTCGTCAAGTTCAACTAATAACACCATTTGATAAGTGGAAGGCCAATTCACCTTTTTGGTAGCACTTTTGAGTCTCGAACCCTCTTGTCACCTAATATTTTCATCATTCCTCCATGGCCATTAATTATAGCTTAATTAGAGTTCTCTAATTCCATTACATATCTTGATTTATTTAGCTATTTGGAACTCAAAATTCTATTCTTGTATATGTTTTTAGTTATGCTTTAATTTAAAATTAAGATAAATTAGTGTTATTCCTTACCTCGTGTTAGTTACAAATTTAGTACTTCTTTCAGTTCATATTAATTGACAAATTTCTACTTTTCAAACAGATTAAAAAAGCTTTTATGGTAAAAAATTTTAAATACTCTTTATAATGATGACCACTTTTTATTTTTTTATTAGTGAGTGGTGATCATTAGGCTTGTCAACTTCAATGAGAGAAAGGGATAAAATTGAAAAAAAAATACTTTAAAACCCAAATATGTCAATTAATTTGAAAAGAAAAATTTGACAAATATGTCAATTAATATTAATATGAAACTGAGGGAATAGTATTTTTACTAACATTTTAATTAATATGAAACGGAGTATTGTTTAAATTAATCAACGAAGAGGGCGGCACTCAATTTGAATGGTGACAGTGCATAGAAGTTAGGTTTATTGTTTAATTAAAGAAGACAGCGACATTCTCGTATGGAACTCTTTTTTTTTCTTTCAATTAAAAGGTCATCATCACCTCGAAAATGTGTCTCACATATAAATAAATGGCTTCAAAATATCTCGGCTGTGTTTGGATGGATTTTTGCCCGGTCTCATGGGTTTCGTGAGACCGAGCCAAAACCCTTTCAAATGAATTTTCGCCAAACTCATAAACCATCAAAGACCTATTTAGAGACTCACACTCAAACTCTTCAAACCTATAAAATATTGATTTGATACATACCACCTATTTTTTCCCCAAATTCTCACTAAAAAAGACATTTATTTGACACCTATCACCTACTTTTTCCCCTAAACCCTATTCAAACCCAATTCAAGTGGGGTTTCAATTTATTCAAACCACAAAATTCAATAGCCAAAACTCATCCAAATGAAGTCTCAAAGGTTTCATCGAAACCACCCAAACCAATTTTTTTAAACCGAGATCCGCGAAACCGAGCCAAAACTCATCCAAATAGACCCCTCGTATCTAATAGTTGAAACTTGAAATAATCATAACCAAAAAATGCCGTTATCTAATTGGAAGGAAATTATATTAGCATGAGGATTAGACATATATGGTGGTTGTACTTTAATAAAAATCAAGAAATCATTAAAATGAATCACACATATCCTAAGTAGATATTGTGCAATATTTCGCTTTGTAAACATGTGCAATACTTAGGCGGCCTCGTCTAAGCTTCTTTTATTTTTTCCTCGTTTAATTTATCTTTATCCTGCAAAAATTTGGGAAAACAAAAAATACTGAAAACATTGGGTAAAAATAAATAGTTGAGTGAGACTTCCGAAAAAATATTCGTTGCTTAGCTTGTGTGACTCTAGCTCAAAGTCAAGGGCAACAGTAGAATATGCACTCACTATTTTTTTCTCTCTAATAATGTTACTTAATATAATTGATTAATATTCATTACTTTTTTTTTTTTTTTGTAAGAATTATATTATTTTGTCTTGTTTCAGACTTCCAGTGCTTAATATAAAAAATCTAGAGTTACAATGACTATGTGATATAGGTCAAACCAAAAACTTATTAAACTAAATCTAGTATTATAGGTCATTCCTTGATTGTTAACATGTTAGTAATTATTTTAGAAAGGTAAATGGATGATGCATTAATTTGTTACATAAATGAAAATAATGTATAATTAAGTAGAGGATATAATTAACAAGAGCGTAAGACTTGTAAGTATATAACACATAAATATTACGAAAGCGCAAATATAATAAGAAAAATCTTCACTTCCAAATAAATATTACGCATAGTATTACAGATAGGGCTGAAAATCAAATCAAGCTACTCGATACTCGACTCGAGCTCGTTCGATAAAAGCTCGTTTGAGCTCGGTTCGTCAAACTAATCAAACGAGCTTGAACATCTTTTTTCGTTAGATAACTTTTGAAGCTCGGCTCGAGCTCGACTCGATAAGCTAAAAATTGAAAAATTACATGTAAAATATCAAGCTACTCGATACTCGGCTCGAGCTCGTTCGGTAAAAGCTCGTTTGAGCTCGGCTCGATTGAAAATCAAACTAAGCTCAAACACAAAATTTCAAGCTCGATAAAAATCAAACCAAGCTTGAACAGTGTATCGTTCGATACTACTCGGCTCGATTACAGCCCTAATTACATATAGTGATAATATAGTAATATGTAAACTAGGACATCGTTAAATTAAGGTTTGTTAGGTAAAGTTATAAATTGCGATATCATGTATAAAATTGATTTCTGACTCCAATTCTGTTAGAATTTACGAAGCACTGCCTACAATACGTGTGTAATTCTTCTTATATATCTAACATTTTAATGAAGATCCATCCAAAAAAAAAAAAAAAAAAGTCATTTTAATTAAGATACGTACGTATATGTCTCCAGGAATTAAAGCCTCAAGTCTTCCTAATTTTGGGCCACAATGGTCAGGGCCCACATGTACTTATTATAAGTATATTATGTGTAAGTGTAATGAAAAAGAAGTATCAGTTAGTTAGTATTAGATTGTGGTGGAGCTTTCATTCAACTGCAACATTTTGAACCGATTCAACACCTACAAAGACGACATTCAAATTAATTACTGCTTCTGATTGCTTGCCTCAAGCTTTTAACAACCACCAATTTAAAGATTTGTTTGCGAGTCCAGTAGCCTCGCATAAAATATTTTTTAAGACGAATCTGAAGGCCAAGACCATATTTGAACTATTTTTCAACTTGTGTTGTGAAATTTACACGGAACTATCCTGTAAAATGATTATCACATAAAATTTCTTGTATTAGTATCAAATACTAGCACGAAATTCCTTATTGAAATGTTTATTTCATCGATCGATCCTATCTATTTGGTTGAAACATCTTCTTTATTAATCAAACTCTGCTACATTATAGGCTGGACAATCAGGTCAACAAAATTTCCAGAGAGAAGAAAACAATATATAGACTGAAAAAGATGGTTAATTTACATCATGATACAAAGTTGAGATGGTATTGGGCGGGCATTGTATGTTTTAAACTATACCTTCATCCAAATGCTTGCAAACATTGGATCTGCCATCAGGAGCATGCATACATTATAGCAAACATAGGAACGGAAATCCAATGTGAACGTGTTGTTATTAATCTTCCATGTTCTTCATGTATTCCTTTGAAAGCTTAGATTCCATAATTAGCTTTTGCTCTTTAATAAGATCATATCCTGATTCAAGTAAAGCTTCCACTGTTTGCTGTAATACACAAACATAGGAGTAAAAAAGAAGAAAAAGGGAAAAGAAACAATCAGGTAACTAGCCAAGAGATATTAGTAGTAACGATAAAATTCAGATGTGCTACCTTTGGAGCAGTAAATACTGGAAGTTTTCCATCTTTTTTCTGCTTCAGAAGTCTTTGACCAAGATTTTCAGCACCTCCAGCTTCATGTACCCACTGGCCACCAACCAAAGAAAAGAAAAGAAAAGAAAAGGTAAAAAGGACGAGAAAAGATGAGTATACTTTAGTAGTCTTAATATGAATCGAACCCTGGGTCATAGATTTTTCCTCATAAACATTCCATCAACACTGCTAAAGGTGAACTATTTATTTCGTAATTCAGCACTTGCAGAAGCAAGAAAATCCCAAAAACAATGTCGATAAGTATATTAGTAGAACTGAATCTATATCATTAAATTTTATTCACAGGTACCTCTAGGATTGAGCGATCGTATGTTCTTGACCTAAGAGCACCATAAAAATCCAATGCTGCCAGAAAAATAAACAGAAACGGAAAAAGAAAAAAGTGAAAACATGTACCAATATATCTATGAATTCACTTATCCTATAGACTTATACCTTTACAATCTTTTAGTCTTTCTAATCCTCGACATAAACACCTACTTTAACACAGATGATGACCAAGTAGAATTCATTTCACATCTTTTACTTACTTATTTTCCATAAATCCATTTTTATCCTAACATACTTCTAAATTTCCACATTATGAGTTACAAATTGATTAGAACCTAAGGCAAAACTCCATGTAAGGACTTGCTAAAAGTTCTTCATGCATTTTGTTTGTATAAATAGCTCCAGAAGTTACCACCACAACCGGTGAACTACAAGAATCAGCATGAGAGTCATAACAGAGCATAAAACTGATTTTCTGAAAATCTAAGATGCGGGATATCATCCTTATCACTTCCTAAACAAATGTAAACAGCAATTCCATAAGCAATTTCTATAACAACTAAGCTTATAAATAAGACATGACAGTACCAAATTAGGCATCTATCATTCGGGTAATAGAAATAAACTAACTTTTTTCATAAAACATGCTCAAACCTTATGTACATAAAACAAATTATTCTTTCATGATGGACAAACACAACTACCTTGATTAGGAAATTCATTCACAATGCCGAAAACCTCATCCTTTTTAATGCCATCTTTTTCATACATTCTATGTACGATGTTTACAATGTCTTCTTGAGTTGGTTGCCTGTACCAGAAAAAGTAATTCTAGGAGACAAACAAGCACAGTACAGGAAACATGGATATGTATATGCATATGGAATTAAAAAAGAATGAGATTAAGAGTGTACCAGAAAAATTTATCCATTCTTCCATCACGAATTAGTGGAGCATAAATTGTCGAAAGATCATTTCCTGTAACAATAATTGGAACTCTGTTTGTAATGTCCGATTCTCTCCAAACTTGCCCTATACTTACTCTTGTAGGATTATCCGCTATATTCATGAGAGACCCCACCACAATCTGGTTGTTGACTGTCATTTGAGTGTTACCTGATAAACAAACAGAATACTTGTCAAAAATCTCATTTAATATATTTCATGATTCAGGTGATGAAAATGATGCAAGTAAAAGAGTAAAACAAAACAAGTTAGCAGGTGTAAATATTGAAAGTTATATGACAGCTAAGTTTTTCAAGTCAAAAAACATACCAAATCTACCCAGTCCAGCATCGATATCATTGATCATCAAACAGCTCATTTTTCCCTGTACCCAAATGAGAGTAGTAAATGAACTGTGATGAAGACTCTAGAATATTGCCTTACAGAAGATATAACATAATCATATATGTATTGAGACCACAAAAATATTTGTTTAGCCGAAGATGGACTTTTTCCCATGGTCTCCAATTGCATGGTGCATGATAACTTTGTGGATGTCAATTCAAATATTTCATGTTTTTGCCTACATCATGTCCAATAGACTAACAGTGTGATTCCACATGGTTATATTTACCAAAGTAACAATTGACGAAATAATGAAATATCGAATTGATCTTCCTTTCATGCGAATAATAGAAGGCCAATTTACAACTTTAAGCCCAAAAATACCAAATGACAAATTATAAGAACTCTAGGGAAACATGTCAGTGAATGTGAATATAGTGTCTAACTTGGTTCTGAATCACTTGAGAAGCAGTTCTGTACCGTTCACGAATCAATTTTCCTGGTTCTCCTATAGAAAATAAAAGAAAAGCCTAAATAAGTAATGAAAAATAAAACATATGAAAATTACATAAATACAACTTCCAAAATCACATCCAGTTGCACCTTACCTGCTCTTTCTGATTCCAGTTCCCCAGCTGACATAATAACAGGTTCAAGCCCGATTGCCCGGAAAATAAGTTCAGTTTGAAAAGTTTTTCCTTGACCTTTTCCTCCCCAAATACCTGCAGAACAATCAACCGATAGCATTCTCAACTGATGGAATATACAGAATAAGTATTCATCTGGCTAGTTATTTAATTTTGATGGGATAAGATTATAGATAACAACATCAAAATTAACTTCTGAATTGATAGTTAAATTTGAGGGGACAATATTACATACCAAGATGTTAATATTAGATTAGCCCCTAAATGAAATTGTGTTAAACACTAAGTTCTTGCATTTCATATAAATGCTGAATAATAAGGGATTCATATTCAAATTTCAATTAATTGCACAAATATGATATATTGAACCTTAGTAATGACGGTTACATGAAGAGAAATCATGTATGACAGTATTGTATTAAAATCAATCTAGACATCCAAAATTCTGAATAGCAGAAGACATTTATAAAGAGGGTTCCAATGATTGTGCTACTGTAATGATGACTAATATTGCAAATATAATCACCTAAAATTAATGGAACTTTTGCGTTGAGAAGATGAGCAATGTAGTTCTTCACAATGTGCACTACTGCAATGGAAACAAAATATATTAGAAAAGTATAACCACAGCAGAATTTTAACTTTAAAACTGATAATAACCCCCCTGTTCACTTAAAAAATTGACAATAACCTAAACGGGGTTGTTTGCTAATAAAAAAAGAACATGAGAGGGCTTTTGCTAATAAAAATGATATAGGTGGGGAATTTAGCTGGGTAATTTGTTTCTTCTTGGGAAAGCATAGACAATACTCAAACCCAGTCAAACACATTTCTGCCACAGTTTGCACTTCCTTTGACATGAAATTAAGTCACTGCACGTAGATTAATGGCCTTACCGACTTTATCCTGCCAAATCAAACATAGAGCATGGATCAGTTAAACTAGTAGATGACAGAAGCAACAATACCCATGAAAACAACAAGTGTACCATGAAAGCGGGCGCAATGTAGTAATCGCCCTGGAGGTACTCAAACGACCTTGTGGCCTTCTGCCGATAATCAAACACAATATCCGCTACGAAATCCAAACCAGAACATATGAATTAATACAGAACTCAAACTCTCAATAAACTAGTCCATAAAAGTAAAATCAAATATTTACTCATTACAGTCTTTTCCGAGGAAATTGCCGGTGAAAAGGTCATCGATAATGCCAGCCCTAGCTCCGACGGCAATGTTCATGTTATCGGCTTCAGCACCAAGCCTGTATAAGTAATCTTTGCCCTCGGAATCTTTTGATTCCCATGAAGACTGTTCGGATAGTTTCTTTTGCTGTTCCGAAGTTTGATTTTCATTTCTCTCTGTTTGGTTGCAACAAATTGTAAATAATCTTTTAGGGGAGAACTGGGAATTGAAGGGACTAGTGATGAATTGGGGTTTTGGAAGAAATTGGAAACAGAGAGCCATTAGTAAGTTTGTGAATTTGGGTTCTCTTTTAATTGGCGCCACATAAATAAATATTCTCAGTTGACAATTAGAGATATAGGTAGCTACTATTTTTCATTTTGTGTGTTTGGGATAAAGAAAAAAAAAACCTAAAATAACTTATCTCTATCATACGAGTGAACTGCATTCACCTCCCCCAAACTTGAATTATTAGGATTCACCTCCCCCAATTATTTCCAAATATTAGTAAGAGCAGGGGAGGTAGATGCCAATAGTTCAAATTCCAGGGAGGTGGATACAATTCATCCCATATCATACTCCAAAAATGAAATTACAAATCAACATCATTTCAAATTTACATGTTAGTTACTAAAGGAGGAGCCCTTATAATTTCAACAAATATATGCTCGCTCAAATGTAGGAGACACTTTACTTGCATTCAACAATTACATTTTGGTAAATGCATGATAACCTCTGTTATTTTTCTTGCGTAAAAATGTATTGTGTTTTACAAATGTTGCATAAAATTCATCTTATATATCATTTTCACGATGAGTTTGGATTGTGGTCACAAGTCACAACCTATTGGATGAGTATATAGTGATATGATTTCTGTTTCTTTCATTGTGTGGTTTGATTTCACTGTTTTATTTTATCAAATGAATTGTTGTTGTACAAGTATATATATTGACAATTAATTAACCAATATACTAACAAAGAAGCGTGTATACATGGGGGAAATTTTGGTTTCATAGTAAGTTTGTAGCATGGTAGTTAGGATCACACGATTCGCGATACGATACGGGCGATACGATTCGATACTGGCCCAAAATAATACGACACGGATGGCCCAAAATGATGCGATTCGCGATACGATACGTGCGATACGATTCGATACGAGAGGAAAACGATACGCGATACGATACACGGTTTGATAACCATGGTTTGTCGCACTAATAGTCGGGCTAACGATTTTACCCGATAAGTCTCAAATCTGAAATAATTTTAGGACTTTTTCGACCAATGGAAAAATTGGGGAATCTGCGGTCCACGCATTTTGTTCAATTTTGCAATTGGGCCGAAAAAGTCCCAAAATTGATTCATATATAATATTCATGATCTATGGGTAAATTAACATTGACAGTCTAAGGGGCAAAATTCTTACTTCAACCTGGTTTAGGAGATATTTCCTAGACCTCTTGGTTGAAATTACAATACATCTCTAACAATGATGATGTGGTGCTCTAACAATGATGATGTGGCATATTTTTAACCACAAGGTCTAGAAAAATCTCCTAGACCAAGACTAAGTAAGAATGTCCCGTCTAAGGGTATATGTGGATGAATTTTGTCCTAGTGTCATGGGTTTCACGAGATCAAGCCAAAACCCTCACAAATGAGTTTTTGTCAAATCCATAAAACCTTCAAAAACTCACATTCAAACTCTTCAAACATAATAAAAATTGATTTGACACCTCACGTACTTCTCCCCCCAAATCTCACTAAAAAAAGACTTTGATTTGACACTTATCACCTACTTTTTCCCCTAAACCCCAATCATGGATCAAAATTTTAGTTCGAGTGTATGTTTCAGTCATCCAAATAATGGAAACTTTTCAAGAATTTTCGAAATGTTTCGAAAGCACTAAGTAAAAATTGTAATAAAAGTTATTAAATTAACCCAAAAAAAAATAAAATAACATAGTCTAAAGCAAACAAATATTTACATCTTATTTTCGTTTCGCTTAATTCAAAAACCGAAACTTTTCGATATTTTCACAGGAAAAGATGAAAATTTTGATCCATGACCCCAACATCCAAACCCAATTTAAGTTGGATTTCAACTTATTCATACCACAAAATCCAACAACCAAAACTAATCCAAATGAGGTTTCATCGAAACCACCCAAACCATTATTTTTAAACCAAGACCCGCCAAATCGAGCCAAAACCTATCAAAATAGATTTTAAATACTTTGAAAGATCCTAGAACAAGCATATATAATTTGTAAGCATTAGATAAATACCAAAATTTCACAAATTACATACCAAAACTTGAATTCCAAAATAAGTGATGAGATAAATAAAAAGGAAACTGAAATCCCTTCAATTGTTTCTAGGTAAATAAAAGACTTCAAATTTCAGTAATAAAGATTTCAAATTGTCAGTAAATAAATAGCATATGACCATTAATTCTCAGTTTGTCTCTGGCAACCACCATGAGTTGAAGTCCAATCTGCTCCACATGCATAGCAAAACTCGTGCCTGCACCTGTGGTTAAATTGAAGATAAATAAAATAAGGTAATTAATCTAATAGTTATTATACTAGATTAAGTACTAAATCATGAAATATTAAAGTGGGGTTGTCCAATAAATTAAACAATTCTAACCTGCAAGTCATATGCAAGCAACCCTCAGTTTTCTCCACAAAAAACTTACAATGACCACATCTCTTCCAATTTTCCTTCTTAGCAAGTTCATGCATCATCAAATCTTCTCTCGCCCTTTCATTCTCATTCAACCTCAAATACTCCTCACATTTGAAACCCGAATGCCATGGCACTTTACACTGTGCACAAAACAATCTATGACAGAAAGGGCACTCTGACTCCCTTATAACCTCATCGCCATCATTCACAATCAATCCAGAACAATCGTTATAGGGACAGTAAAATTTCTGCGAAGAATCAATCATGGATTCACATATGCCATCATCCCACATCGAAAGAACATACTTGGGCAATGTTCCCCTACAAGTATCTATATCAAGAATGGTTTTGCAATTTAACCCAGGGCATGTGTAAAGGTAGGAACTTTCTTGGTTCTGAGACATCATCATGCTTTTTTGGACGTTTATTGTGATGTATTTCGAAATGCATTCGGTACAGATTCTGTGACGGCAATTCTGAACTGGGTACATTTCATCGTTGTCTTTGTATTCCGCACATATTTCACACAAGGATTTTGATGATTCGCCCACTTCAATTGAAGGTTTCTTTACTGGGATTCTGATTGAATCCATTATTGCTTCTTGGAATTGTAATTCTTCCGCGTAGTGTTCATCTGACATGAAGACATCATCATCATCATCTTCAAATTCTTCGGAAGTGACGAGTATTGAGATGTAAGAATCGTCGCAGTAAAGGGCAATGGAATTTTCTGCGGCCATGTTTACAGATTTGATTTTTTATAAAAGGGTTTTGGCCTTTTGGTGTTTATAAGGGAATTGGTAACCTTTTGAAATTCCTTTTTTTTTTTTCTTTTTCTTTTGGTTAAGTAATTGAAAATTTTGGGACTTGATTCTGTTAGTGATAAAGCCAAGTTTGCATTTAAGGTGGGTTTATGCTTACTTAATTAAGAAGAATTACTTCTTAATTCTTCTTAATTAAGGAAATTAACAATAAAAGAAAATTTGACTTTTTTTTTTTGATAATTTGATTGCTTCAAATTGAAGCAAACCAATCAGCTTCCTAGTTGAGGCGGTGAACAAGAATTTGGGTACAAGTTGGATACAAATTCACCGCTTATTACATCTATATATATACCAAGACTTGTAACATTGATTAGAGGAGAGTAGAAATAATTAATAGAATCCCATTTTGAGTACATGAAAATTAGGGATTGTTTTTTACTTGAGAAAATAGTATTGAGAGAGTGTGAGAAAAATATAGAGAGAATAAAAAGTGAGATTTTTCCAAATATTTTGTGTATCTCCTTTGTTATAGAAAAATGTTGTAATCTTTTTGCGTTAATAAAATTCTTTTACGGTTTGCTCGACTCCAATTATTTTATCTCATTTTCACAAGTTTCTCATTTCTACTTTAGTTGTATTGAGGTGTCGGTACCACAACTTCCTAACAGTGGTATCAGAGCTATCAGGTTTCTAGCCAATTCTTGGTGCTACCGTAAGATCCAGTTAGTGGTAAAAAGAAGACATCCTTAAAGATGACGACAAAGTACGAAATAGAGAAGTTCAATGGGAAAAATTTCTCATTATGGAAAATGAGAATGAAAGCAGTGTTAAGAAAATGTTGGTATAAATTAGAGAAGGTTTTGAAGATGACAAAAATGCCATAATGGTTTTAAAAATCAAAAGGTTAAGTCATCAACTAAGAACAGCTTAGTGAAACCTATCTCAAGATCCTGAAGCGAAGTAACCGAATCAGCCGAGTGGGATATTAGACCGGTTATCATCAACCGAGTCAATGATCATCAGAAGAGTGGTCATCAGCCGAGCGTTCCCATCAGTGAAGTGAAGTCGGTGAAGTAAGCTTATCAACGGTAACTAGCTGAGTGCATTAAATGCGACTGACAGAAAGTACAACAGACTGTACTGTAGCAGTTGTTCCAGAAATTGGGGACCAGAACTCGAGGACTGCAGAATTCTGTCTCATCTTCAACGGGCAGAAATTCAAATTCAAGAGTATAAATAGAAGACTAACTGGAGATCGAAGAGAGACTTGCACAATTCAAGATCACATCTATAGAGCAAGATCCATCAGTTGAGTCGTCTGATCACAAGCCCAGTCATTTGTTGACGAAGTTTTTCGTTGAAGAACAGAGAACTTGCGTTGTCTGTCTGAGTGACTTTCAACTGAGAAAAGAAAGGAGTGTATATCCATCTGTGTGAAGTGATATAGCTTCTTAGTGTAGGTTTTCTTTGTAAGCTCCTATACTGAAAATAGCGTGAGGAGTGTAGATCCATCCGTGTGAGTGATCTAGCTTCGGAGAGTAGGATTTCTGTGTGATTTCTTAATGCGCACTTGTGGCCTTTTCATTTGTTGATTGGCGCAAGCATTGTATACTGTTAACTTTGTGTTTTCTAGTATAACCCAAGATCTGTGTGACTTGGAAAATTAGACTAAAGAATTTTTATCCATATAACCACTATAAAAAAATTCCTATGTTTGATTACTTGTTTTTAACTTGCATATTTTCATAAGTGAACAAACGGTTTTAAAAGAGAGTCTTTTAAATTGAGGAATTTGCAAAACTGGGGTAAAACTTTGAAAGACAAACTTGTTTGAAAAACATATATACTTGATAAATCCGCTGCATACAAGTTTTAAAACTCTGATATTTCATTTGAATCAGCTAAGTGAAATCAGAAGAGTGGTCAACTCTGTTGTTCAAGCTTTGTGCGCGATCAGCCTAGTAGTCTGTTTACAATTCTCGATCAGCTTAGTCTGCTGCCAGAAAAAGTTTGGAAAATTATATCTCTAGCCCGTTCAGACTCTTTTTTATGAATAGTCATAATTATGGTAATATTTCCTATTTTATTAGTTTAGTTCCCACGTTGAGTTCTCTATTTTTTTCCTTTTTTCTTTTTCATTTTTCTACAATGACTGTTAATCTTACAGTCATGAGCCGTGTTATGGAAGATACAAAGAACATTCTTCATATCCTTGTATTTAGTTTTTTTTTAGGGATTATTTAGTTTTTTTCATTTGTTAAAGCCCATTTATATTTGACAGGGTTATATTAAATATATTTTACACCCTTAAAGCATAGGGTGAATGAGTGATTACCACTTTCCCCCTAATATATTTTAATAATAAAATCTCCAAATTGATCCGCACTATCACGGACTAAAACTTCTCGTAAGTTTTTCGTGCGGCGCTTAGCCACTTAACGCCTCTAGCGATGTTCCGCCCCTCTATCGGAATTGGCTAAGTCAGCCTCGACTCGCCCCTTAGTAGGGTTGCTAAGGAAGCTTGAAAGTGGGAAAGTGAGAAAATAGTACACTTAGAGAACTTGATGCTTATTCACTCAAATTTGGAATTCTTGGATGGATTTTACAAATGAGCTCCTACCTCTATTTATACTACTAGCCTAACTTATCTAGAAATTTTCCTACATCTAGAGTATTCTACAAAAGTCCTTATTTACAAGTTTCTACAATTATCTAGACCATTCCACAATGTTCTAGCATGTACTACAACTATGTTTCTAGAACCTTTTATAAGGTTCTACTACCATCTACAACCTTCTTCATTCTTCTAGAAGGTTCCCCACCCTTCTAGAATATTCTACACACTTCTAGAATATTCCGGACCCTTTCGGAACCTTGTAGAACATTTCGGATCCTTCCGGAACCTTGTAGAACATTCCGGAACCTTGTAGAACATTCCGGATCCCTCCGGAACCTTATAGAACCCTCCGGACCCATCCGGAACACCGTAGACTCTTCTGGAGGCCTCCCAAAACCTCCATTCCCATGCAAATCCGCCCCAAGGACCAGCCCCATGGGTTGGGCCGTCCCGGCCACTCGGTTGTCCCGTATTATGCTCGAAAGGTTGGGCTGCCCATGGCACGCGCCATCCGCGCCTGTCTCTTCCTTGCTCCCTCGAGCAGCGTCCCGCACGCGCGAAGCCTCGCCCCCGCTTGGCTCCGTGTTTCCGCAAAGTCCTCGGCGTGTCCCGTCCCGAGCTCTCTGAGCCACGCACCCGTCCCCCGGGTTTCCGTGTCGTGCCATTTTGCCCCTGCAAAATGCCGGGCCGTGACAGCACGTAGTCTTATTAGAGACAATTTTGAAATTTGACAATTATGTGGACTAAAATCGTTAATAAATTTAAAGCTATGGGCTATTTTGCTAGTCCAGAATGTAATGTGGTAGAATTGTCAGTCAACATAAATAATGACATCAATTTTGTAATAAAACTTAACTGTCACGTCACCACTTAGTGGTGATTTTAACGGCGGTACCAAATATGAGTGAATTTGTTGAATTATAGTACTAAATGTGTCGGCCTAAATTTTGAAATCACAAGTGTAATTCTCTCGTGGGAATAGGAGTATAATTATTATTTTTCCTATAATATATATATATATATATATATATATATATATATATATATATGTGTGTGTGTGTGTGTGTTTTGCTACTAAAACTTGCACATGTGGGTTTTCATTAAAAAGAATAACAAAGTTCTTTTTGCAAATTAACCAAGTATAAGAGGTTTTTTCGCAATTCACTCCAAATCTTACTAAATTGACATGATATATCGTTTTATTTTATTTCAATATTAAATGACTGACTTATCTAAAAAGTAGAAACTAAACTATTAAAGAGGTCAAATCATTTAATATTTTTTTTTATCAAAAACTTAAACTATTAAAAATAGTCATTAATATTTTATCCCTTAACATGTAGGGGTTGAATACTATAGTGACAGCTGCAAAGAAAGAAGAAAATGATTAGGGTCGTATATTACAATGAAAAACAAATAGTCTAGATTATGATAATCTTGTATCAGTTGTATGGCTGTGTTTTTTCTCTACTTCCTAGCTAGTAGATACATGATAAAAAGAAATGGCAAGAACAGGTAATTCTCTACGAAGAAGCTATTGCAAACACCTCTTTTGGGTGTGTAATGACAAAATAATTATATACTTAAATTCAACTCTATTAATTTGTAGTGGCGCTTTCACTCAACTGCAACATATTGAACAATTCAACACCTACAAATATATATAGGTTGAGTTTGGTCCAGCGATGGACCTCTTAAAAGCACTTCTAGACATCTATTGTAAATTTAAAATATTGACCTTCAATATAAAAATTAATTTTGGTCATTATGATTTTTATGGTGTTCGGCCCCTATGTCATAATCAATTGGGATATCCTGAAGCAAAAGAATCAACTTATTTCAAAAAATACTAATGTATTACTTTTGCAAAAGCATCTATACAAAATCAATTATTCGATAATTAACTTTTATTATGATCAATTCTTGTCAAAATACATTTTAGTAAAATTACTTCTCATAATTGTTTTCGAATCTCTAGGTCAAACCCACCCGAAATCTATTCGCTATGGATCATGTATCACTCTTTGGTGTCACACAAATAGATTTGTTGACAAGGGTACAAATTTAAATTTGTGATGACCCACACATACACTATATGATGAATCTATCATATGACATCGAGATGAAAAACAAAAATATGATGGAGGATATTTTGGCTATTCGATCCGTCCATATACTGAATTTATTACTCCCTCCTTTTTTTATTAGTTGCTTTGGCAAAAAAAAAGAAAAAACGTTTACTTTTATTTGTCATTTTAGAATTTCAATGAAAAATTAATTTTCTTTTACCAATTTTACCCTTCTTACTAATACTCGTCATTAATGCTAATATAATTTGATTAAAAGGGTATTTTAGAATTTTTTTTTTTTTAAAAAGTGACTATTTATGATATTTCTTAATTCATATCGTATGCTCTAAAAACGACAAATAAAAAACGGAGGGGTAGGATACAACCATATTTTCACAAGAAAGGGAAAATAAAGATTTTTTTTCCTTTCAAAATGGCAGTAAATAAAATTAAAAATTAGACAGGGCCATTTATTGGCAGTACAACATCTCCAGGGATACATCAAAAACCCAAGAATTCAACCCAACACACTTCATACATTTTCTGAAGTTATATAAAACCAAAAGCAAAGGTGCCGTTTGGTTCATCATATTAGCCCCAATATTATAAATAATTAGACTTAATTTGGTGTTTGATTCTACAAATGAAAAATTCGACAGCCCAGATTTGTCCGGGTTTTTGTTGGCCAACCCCAATAACTAGCCCTTATCTCCACATTAGTATTGGGCGTCAAGCCCCACAATTAGACTATGGTGGAATAAGGGAAACTTTAAATATCACTTCTTACTTAACCTAATGTATATTTTCTCGAGTGAATAGATTTTTGATCCTCCTTACTTTGGTCTCTCTTAAATTTTTTTAGCAAATTCATCCCTTTTAAATTTTTAGTAGCAATACAGTGTAACACTTTCGTCCCATTTTAAATTTAAAATACATCAATTTTCATTCATTTTAGAATATATCTTAAATTTGAGTGATGTATGTTATATTTAAAAATGATTAATGTGTTACACTATATTGATAAGAGGGACGAATCCGCTATGAAAAATTTAAGAGGGACGAACTTGTTACACTAAATTGACAAGAGAGACGAATATGCTACAAAAAAATTAAGAGGGATGAAAGTGTTTTAACCCATAAGAAGGACCAAAAGCGCGATTTACTCTTTTTTTTCTTACATCTGAAGTTCACATTTAGATAAGTCTACCCAGCAGAAAATATGGCGTCCCAACATAATAAGAGCCGAATACATATAATTAATTATCTGTTAAATAATGAGAAAATTCAGCAGCCAAATTTTGTACATCAAATTGTTAATTGTAAGGCATTGGCTTGCTCTCTGTTGAGTTGACTCTTGATAGCAAGAGAGACACCTTTTGCATAGTTGGCCGAAGCTTCGGATTAGGCTGCACACAAGCAGATGCAAGCTTTGCTATCAACTCTATATCATCTTCTTCAGATTGTTTTTCTGGAGGTCCAAGTCGGTTATCTAGCACGTCATTCAAACACATGCTACTCTCTGTTGATGCTAATGACCAGAGAGATGAAACGAGATCTCCCGGGTGTCGTCCCATAATCACTTCAATTGCTACTATTCCAAAACTGTAGACATCACACTTCTCATTCACTTGCATAGTGTAAGCTAATTCTGTTACATGGAAATTAGAGAGAAAAGAAAAAAAGATACTAATATCAATATGGGAAATTCAAATTTTCTGAAGAAGTGCGTCCATGACACTAGTAATGTGTACCTGGAGCCGCATAACCATATGTTCCAGCAAAAGCAGTCGTCCAGTTAGATGAATCGTGCTTTATTAGTTTTGCTGTTCCAAAATCAGAGATGTGAGCCTCATACTGAGTATCTAACAGTATGTTCTTACTTGATATGTCGCGATGAACTATTGGAGGAGAACAATCATGATGCATGTAAGATAAGGCACTGGCCACACCCTTAATAACATTTATTCTCTCCTTCCATTGAAATCTCATTGCTTGCTCATCAAAAGTCAGCATTTCCGATAAGTTTCCTCCTTCCAAGAATTCATAAACCAAGAACGAGTGAAGTGAATGTGAACAAAAGCCATATAGCCTCACTATATTACGATGGCGTATCTCTGTCAATGCACGAATTTCGTTTCTGAAACTCTTTAGATTTGACAATACATGGAGCTTCTTGACTGCAACCACCAGACCATCTGGCAACTGAGCTCTAAAAACACTGCCATGTCCTCCAACCCCAACACAGTGTACTGGGTTAAAGTTCCCTGTTGCTTCAATGATGTTCTCATATGCTAGCTTTCCATCAAAAATCAATGCATCAAAGAAAAACTCAGTCGTTTCTCTTAGATCATTTTTTAGGCTGCTTCTTTTTCTCCGGAAAAAAACTAAAAGAACAACAGTGGTAGCAACTGAGAGAAAGATGCTTCCGAACAGTACAGGTAGTATTATAGTCAAAATCTTGCCAATGCTTTTGTTTGATTTAGTGACTGAATTTGGTTCTTCACAAATCTTCAAACCCGTGATATTTCCACAGAGGCCTTTATTATTTCTCAAGGCATCATATGAGGCATTGAGGAAAGCTGCAATATTGGGAAGAGGACCCTCCAACTGATTGTAAGAGACATCAACAGAAACTAAACTAAAGCATTGGCTAAAGCTTGAAGGTATTGAACCTGATAACTCGTTATGCGAAAGTATCAATTTCTCCAAGCTTTTTAGCTGGCCTAAATTATATGGGATTTCACCACTCAACATATTATGGCTGATATCAAGATTCTGCAAAGAATCGTGTATATCTCCGATTTGAGAAGGAATACATCCACTCAGCAAATTTCTGCTCAAATTTAAGTAAAATATACTTTTACATTCTCCAAGCTGCATTGGAATTAGGCCAGTAAAGAAATTTGCAGCCAAATTAAGTACTGAAAGCTCGGTGAGCTTGCCGATCTCTGTTGGTATATCTCCAGAGAGTTTGTTATCATTCAGCTTCAGCTCAATCAATAAGCTTAAATTCCCCAAACTTTGGGGAATGCTCCCGGTTAATTGGTTCGAAGAGAGATCTAACCGGCGTAGTAGAGATGCGTCTCCAAGCTCAAAAGGTATTTTTCCAGAAATATCATTATTTGAGATCTTTAAGCTAGTCATATGGTCAGAATTCCACCAACCAGAAGACAGCTCTCCATAAAATCCATTATAACTCAAATCAATAAAATACATATTCGGGTATAGACCGAAATCTTCCGATATATTCCCGGAGAATTTATTTTTGTCAAGCCTGAGTCTTTGTAAACTCGTGCAGTTTCTCAAACTTTTCGGGATATGACCTGTAATTCTGTTGTCATTTACTGTAAGACCTTTAAGCAATCCCCCAAGGCATAAATTGTCCGGTAAGTTGCCTGTTAGATTATTGACACCTAAAGATATAGATTCTAAATTACTCAGATGAATCATTTCTGGAGGGATTGGACAAGATAATCGATTTTCATTGAGAAACAGCTTAGTAAGTTTAGTCAAGTTACCAATTGCTGGAGGTATACATCCTGAAAACATGTTTTGGGTAAGCCGTAAGCTAGTTAAGTTTCTCAAATTTCCTATACTCATAGGAATTAAACCAGATAACTTGTTTTCAAATAAAGATAACTCTTTGAGTTTTGTTAAGTTCCCAATCGAAAAAGGAATAGTTCCTGTTAGCTGATTTTCACCACTGTACAAAATCAATAGGTTGTGCAATTTACCGATACTGGCAGGGATTGCACAGGAAAGTCGGTTTTTATATATACACAGGTCGGTGAGTTTTGTTAAATTTCCGATGTCAGAAGGAATGCATCCTGATATCACATTATCACAAAGATATAACAGGGTTAAGTTACTCAGGCTAGAGATAGAATTTGGAACTGGACCAGTGAATTTATTTCTCGACAGGAAGAGTTCTGAGAGAGATCGTAGCTTCCCAATTTCTTCAGGAACATGACAAGATAATTGGTTCGAGTACAAATAAAGCTTGGTTAACTTTGTCAAGTTACCAATGGAGGAAGGCATACAACCGGAGATTTTGTTCTTAGCAAAAGATAAGAAAGTTAAATTCCTCAAGTTCCCAATACAAGTAGGAATCAAACCTGTGAGATTGTTGCTGGACAAGTCAAGTTCTTTAAGATAAGTTAAATTTTCAATTTCTCGAGGGACAGAACCTCTGAAATTGTTACTGGCCATGTGAAAGAACCCGAGGACGGTAAGCTGGCCTATTTCAGGTGGAAGTTTCCCTGAGAGATGATTTATAGATAAGTTTAGATAAGTTAGTCTAGAAAGGCTGTAAATGTTCAAAGGAACCATCCCACTTAGAAAGTTGCTCTGAAGGTCGATGCTTCTGAGACGGGGCAACATAGAGAAGTTTAAATCGTAAAGCTTGCCTTTTATGCCATAACCTGTGAGATTTATGTGCGTAATTCTTTCATGATTGTTGCATCCAATGCCAATCCAATTACATCGGTTTCTTGCAATAGTCCAGGATGACAAGAGGGATTGTGTATCATTATCAAGACTGTATTTCCATTTCAGAAGAGCATATGCTTCCTTTTCCTCTTGTCCAGTCATATTTGTTGCTGTTTCATATGATTCAGAGGCATTCAAAGAGGGAGTAGATATCAAAATAAGAACAATGGTGCATAGAAAATCAACAAACAGAGACTTCATTATTGCTGCAATATTTTAGTTGTGGGTAATGGGATATTAACAACCCAAGAAAATGTTCATATAGGTGATGGTGAAACAATTGAATGCGAAAAATGGACAGGAGTTGCCCCACGAAACTCATGGTAAGGTTGACTTGATGACTTTATTTTCGATGAAGTTTGGGAGATGTATATAAGTAAAGATTTGAAAAATCTCAGAGACTCAAACAAATACTACATTTTCATATTCTTGTGAGTGAGTCACCGTTTGTCCCCAGCATCCTTTGAAGTGACAAAAACCTTAGCCCCAATTCCCAAGCTAAACAAATCTTATCGTGTGAGATTTTTGTAGCCATGAATGGTTCCGGGTGGCTGGGGCCGAAGACAAGACTCTTCTTTATCTTTTTCTTAACCGAAGCTATTCAATTCCTTTTCAATGTCCTATCATCATATATGTCTCATGAACCATACAACTACATACATCCTTGACTTAGGAGGGGAAATGAAGTCTTCTTTGAAAAGAACGACCATAAATATACATAAAAATCAAAGGATACTTTTACCCTTTACCTTGTAAATGAAGTTGTAGCATACCACTAACTAAACTAGTCACAATTTATTGGCTGCTAATAGCATCACTCAACACCCTTGATTGAAACAATTTGTTCGAAATAGGTGGAACAAACAAGCCACATATGCACGGTAATGTACAATTACATGGAGCTGAGGAAATTAGGTATAACAACGTAGGATCGTTTAGATTTAGTCATGGTGTTTCTACTTTTCATAGTTAGTGCAACGACTCTTTACTCATTATAATTTAAGTGATATATATGATTGTTCATTTATCATAAATTTTACGCACCAAAACAACAACAGTGTATAAAGTTAGGAATCAAAGACTCCTAAAAATTTAGGATTTCCAGGACATTAAAATTTAATTATACACATATAAATAATTCACAAGCACTTGAATTAATTCCAGGACATGTTCTTAATGTTTAATTAAAAAATATATTTCACGATAGTGAATATTCTTTTGAATTAATTTGGAACACCAGCCGATAATCTTGCTCTCAAATCTTTCCTCAGTATTTTTCCAGATGGAGATACGGGAATGACATCAGTGAAGAACACACGGTTTATTCTCTTGTAGAATACAACCTGGTCAAAAGCACAACATTCAAAACAAAAATCAATATAATAATTTCCATGGAAATTATTTCGTGCAGAGTACATATAATTTTTTGCTTTGTATTCATAGAAAGTTAAAAGGCTAACCTTTTCGTGGATAAATAGCTTGATTTCATCCTCGGTGATAGTAGAGCCATTTGACCTAACAACAAAAGCAACAGGAACTTCACCTGCTTCCTCATCTATCATGCTGCAATATTCACATTTTCTAAATTAATTTATACTACATATTAAAAAAAAAACAAAATTACTTTTGGATCGAACTTTAAAAAAGAAAAGAAAAGAAAAAAAAGGGGAGGTGAGATGGAATCGTACGAGACAACAGCTGCGGCGGAGATGTTGGGGTTTGTGAGGAGCAGGGCTTCGAGTTCAGCAGGAGCAACTTGAAAACCTTTGTATTTGATTAGTTCCTTCAATCGATCGACAATGAACAGTTCATCATCAGAATCGATGAACCCTATATCACCTGTGTGTAGCCAACCTTCTTTGTCTACTGTATTCTCTGTCGATTCCGGATCGTTCAGATAACCTGTCAATATATGTGACATTCATTAACAACTACTTAGTACTTACCAATTTCAATTCAAAACAAAAAAAATGTAGAAAAATAATTAATTATAATTCAAAGTTTAATTTAATAATATATAAATAAATTGAAATTAACCTTCACAAGTAATCACAAATTAATTAACATCCTTGTACGTTATCAATCATTATCTTGTGAGACAAAATGTTTTACCTATGATTAGAGTAAACTTTTGGAACTAGACACAATGACCAATTTCGTATATGAACTGGAGTTGGTGAACCAAATATGACATACTATAAACTCGAGTACTTTATTAAAGAAAATTTCGAGTTAGACAAGAAGAGCAACCTAAACGAAAACTTCTTCACACCTAATTCTTTTTTTCTTTTTATGATGACATTTTAAGTGTAACAAATTGTTAGGTAGTAACTAATGCTATATGAATTCTCATCCACTTTCTAATGAATTTAACAAAAAGAAAGCTATTCAAACCAACATACTAATTTTTATGGCGCATCTAGTTGGAAAAGATAATCAAATTAATTAAATATAGCTCATCTATTTAAAAATTACCTGCAGTCCGTCCTATTACAAGGTCATATATTATTTAGTCTTAGGTAAAGTTTTTATTTTAGGTTAGTTGAGTCCATAGATTTGATTATGATTGTTAAGTAAATTAAATGCACTAAGATCTGTCTCGCCTATCTTCACTGGACCAACCTGAATATAATCTAATAATTTATCTTTTACTTAGCCCGAATTGAACAATTTGTATTCTCATTTTGACTTATATTCAACGTGCTTAGCAGGCCTAGACCCGGCCCAATTGATTATCCATTGTTTTGTATTAGGAGTTTAATTACTCTCGCGTCAGTATATTATACGAGAATTTCTTCTAATTGAGATTCGAACTTGTGTTGCAATTTTGTGAGTACTAGTCTCTTTAACTAGACCAATTATTTATTAATGATTACCATACTTGTGTATCAAGATATGTTTAGGAACGATTTCATATGTTTAACATACCCAGATACGATCCTATTGATTAATTATAATATTTTTTTTAAAGACAAAATAAACTTTAAAATAGAGTTATAAAGAACTCCTACTTAATTGTTAAAGAATTAGAGTATATAATTGGCAAAATGAAACATTTTTTCTTGGTAAGATGTACATAATTGAATTAAAATAAAAAAGAAATGTGGAGTACATACCTTTCATGATTTGATCACCTCTAATACAAATTTCTCCAGGCTGATTACGCCCAAGAGATGCACCAGTCTCTGTATCAACAATTTTCATCTCAGCATTTCTCACCACGGTCCCGCATGCACCTGATTTTATCTCAAAAGGCTCTTTAGCAAATGCCAAGCACATTGCCAAAACTGGCCCTGCTTCTGTCATTCCATAACCCTGCATTAATTAATCCCATTTGTCAAATTTAAATTAACCACCGACCTTTTTTGTAAATTCAACGTGGCTGATAATCGTAGTTAATGCCAACTGATTATGATTAGATTCGCCCTTGATTCTTGGACTTTTTAGTGTTTTATGGGATGCATTTGGGGCCCATACAATGAATTTTTCAATGTATAATTTGAGTCATTTATTTCTACACCCAAGGGACAGATGGGAATCGTTGAATTCACACGAAGGTATAATTAAATCGAGTTTGGATGAGCCAGCTATGGAAATTTAAATTCATGTTTAGGCTTTTTAGAAGTGTTTTGCTACATATTTTTTCTTTTTTTAAAATACAACTATCTTCAATAATTTCACAAAAGAAGAATTATGAATAATAAATTATTATCAAACACTAGCATTAAATTTGAGAAAAACACACGTTAATAAAAACTGAACTCATGACATATTGGTCTAGGGATCTCATTTTTGTCATGACAGAAAATCAATTGCTTTCAAAAGTTAAAAAATATAGTTTTCGCCTACTAAAATTTCATTAATTCTTTTATGAATATTAGTTTCTATTGTTATCAATTAATTTCATTAAATCGATTCGTGTATTATTATTATTCTACATAAGTTTAACGAAACTTGCTCTCAATTTTAAATTAGACCCGATTCAAAAAAAAAAAAATTTGACTTAGATTGTCACAAACTAATCATTACCTTTATGGAGCATTGGCTCACCACCTTAAATTTCCACGTGAATTGGTCAAATATAATTAATGTGTAGATAAGTCGTGCATTGAATACTTCTTTTACGTGTGTATATTACTAGTAACAATTTTGAAACCTAACAAATTTATTAAAGAAAACAATAGTAATAAAATTAAAAAATTAATTTAATTAGTAATACCTGACCAAGTTTTGCGTTCGGAAACTTAATTCTTACAGCATCCTCCAGCTCCTTCCCAAGTGGAGCCGCACCTGACATAACCGTCCTCACAGACGAAAGGTCATATTTACCCACCAACGGACTCTTCGCAATATTCAAAACAATCGGCGGTACAAAGGGCCCAATCGTCACTTTATATTTCTCTATCAACTCCAAAAATGGAACAATATCGAATTTCTGCATGATCAAAATCGCCGCCCCGACCCGCAACCCGCACAGCAAAACCGAATTCAACGAGTAAATATGAAACAAGGGTAAAACGCAAAGCATCACATCTTCACTATGAATGTACAAATTCGGATTTTCACCATCCACTTGCTGGGCAACACTCGTAACCAAACCCTTGTGCGTGAGCATCACGCCCTTAGGCAACCCCGTCGTGCCTGAAGAATACGGCAAAGCAACGACGTCGTCCGGGTTAATCTTCACCGCCGGCATATCGCGCTCATCCGCGGAAGTCAATTCCGAATAGTGTAAACAATTTTCCAGCGGCGCGTCGATGCACATCAATTTGATTCCACTCGCAAGCGCGTGGTGGTCACGGATATTTTCAACATAACATGCTTTTGTTATGATGAGTTTAGCGTTTGAGGCGTTTGCTTGTTTTATAACTTCTTCAGGTTTAAAAAACGGATTCGCCATGGTAGTTACGGCACCGATGTACGACGCGCCGAGAAACGCGTACACAAACTCGGGCGAGTTGGGTAAAAGGAGCATGATTGTTTCTCCTTGATGGATTCCGAGTTTACTGAGTCCACTCGCGACCTTTCTAGAAGTCAACTCGACTTCTTCGTACGTGTACACCTCGTTTGTGGCTCCGTTGATGAGGCATGGTCTTTGACTGAATTCCGATATGTTTTCGAAACAGTATGAATGTAAGGGAAGGTGTTTTGGAATGTAGATGTCCGGGAGTTTCGATCGGAATATGATTTCTTCTTGCTTTGTCTCCATTGGAAATTAAATGAATTTTGTTAGAGGAGGATTAATGGAGATTTGGGTTTCAACCCTTTTTTTTTTTTTTTTTTGGAGTTGAACCTGAAAATGAATGTATCAAGGTTTTGGAGTATAAATATGGGAAATTGTGTAGGCGGGGGTTGGTGAAATGGAGGGGGTGTTGATGGGAATTTTTTAGTTGTTTGAGGGTGATTTGGTAAATCGTTCAATTGATTTGACGATCTCTAGTGTGGTTGGTGAGAAAGGGTGGGGGAGGGGTCCCATTCGGGTTTGGTAATATAGTGATGGTTTTTAGGTTGACTTTTTCTCTATTAATATTGATGAAGTTGTGGAGACAAATTATTTTGTACATTCACTGCATACCTCAAATAGATTATGATATTGTGTAATTCTTCAAATTTAAGAATGTTATATATACTTCATGATCTTATAAGTGTCACGTTTATAAGTGAAATTAATTGCATTTTATGCATTCGTTGTATCGTATAATATTTTATGGTTGACGGTTGATTAAATGCGATCAATATTTAGATTTATTACCGATATTGTATATTGCTGCGGTATTTTAATCAAACAAGTTATATTGTGACAAGTTCATGCGTTTAGTGTGTTGGACTATAGACACAACGATACACTTTTAAGATTGAAAATAATTTAATGGTAATTTGTGAATAATTTTCTTAAATGTGGAGATCGGTGAGGTGGGTTGGATTGAGCGAGTTAAAATATGTTTTAATTATTTGCTAGGACTCAAATTTAGTCCTTGATAATTTTTAATATAGTCTAAATTAAACTTTAAAGTTCTAAATCAACTCATGAAGTGGAGTATGACATCACATATGACAACATTCTTACCCGTGTTGACATATAGATTTAAATTTAAAGAATTTTCTTGTTTCTCTCATAGTTAAAACAATAAATGTGGTTTTCCATTTTTAATATTAATATTGATGGTATATGACTTGAAACAACAATTATAGTTCTTTACTCTGATTCACATCTCTTGAATGTTACAGATAAACATCTAATAAATTTATTTCTCCAAATGCTCTTGAAGGAAAGTTAATGTCATTAAACTAAATTAATGTAATATGTTATAGATAAAATTATCGCAGATTCGATTGACATTTTCAAGACTCTACACATCTTTGACGAGGGAACCTCGACGGCCCATGAGTTAGTTAAATTGTCTAGGAGTGATTTCAATTAAGTTTCAGTTTCTCTACCTGATTTGATTCATAACATTGTAATTTCCAAATTCATTTATATAAATTAATCGACTTCACTCTAATTGAAATAAATATAAAAATAAGTACTTACTTAAATAATTGTAGGAGTTTAAACTTTGAAAGTCACTTAAATCCGGACCATGAAAATGAAGTAAAACTATCGGAATTAGGTGTACTGAGCAAGGTTATGTTCGTTGAAGGCGTGAAGCAACTGCTTTTTTTCTTTTTGTTTTTTTCTTTCTTTTTTTATCTTTTTTATCTGATGCAAGTTACATATTCAATCAAATGCAGCAATATTAGTGGGCTTCATTGAAAGCCATAGTTGGTAGGGTATGAAAAATTGGGACCAAGTTAGTTCCAGTAGCGATAGAATTTGAAGGGCTGTTATTTTGTCAATAGAAAATATCAAAATCATTAGTGAAGCCATTGTTCATAGCATTATTGGGCCGAAATTTCAGATGTACTTCTTTATTTAATGTTTTTTTTTTTTTTTTTTATAATCCAGGTGTCCAAGCTTACACTAGACTAATCATGGACCCTCACAATCTTTGCCCTAGAACCCTGAATGATGTAAATCACAGGATGTACCTCCACCAAGCCTCGGGATTCCACCATACTACTGCACACTCTGCGCACAAAGAGGTCTTCACGACAAATGACTCTTAGACAAACCCATGTAAATGCTTTTTTTCTTTTTTTCTTCCAGTGAAACGATAACCATGTTATTACATCAATATCATTAAAATAAAAATTGATTTGATTATATTTTAATTTTAAAAAACCATATGTCATATTAAAAAAGTTATACATATACATAATAAAATGAACCACCTATTAATCATTAGTATTAAAGTACAAAAAAAAAAAAAAAGATTAACAGTTTAACACTAGTGCTAATCGAATCAAGAAGGGTAAATTACGAATATCCCCCTCGGGTAAGGTATAATTATAAAAATCACCCTCACGTATTGGATATTACAAAAATCCCCTTCAGGTTTGTCACCTTCTTACAATTAACCACTTACCCCTAAAATGTTCCATTTTTGCTCTTGAGTGTTATTTGTATTGTTTGTGATGTCATATATGTTAAAATTTGGGTGCTAATTATTATATCTTATAAATTAGAAAAAAGATAATTATATATTAACTACCAAAATAATTGATAAAATTTATAATTGCCCATAAGTTTTAATAAATATTGCAAATATATATATATTAGCAATTTAAATTGCAAAACATTAAATTAAATAGAATTTTAATAACATATTTTATAAATATGACCAAATTGTTTACACATTAGTTAAATGAATTTATTTTATAAAATAGTATATTTAATAAATTAGTTTTTTTTATAAATAAGATATTTTAGTTTATTAAAGTTTATATTGTATTATAAATTGAAATATTTATTGAAATTTATGGGCAATTATAATTTATATCAATTATTTTGATAGTAAATATATGATTATTATTTTTATAATTTACAATATATAATAATTAACACCCAAATTTTAAAATCTATAATATATTATAAACATTACAAATAACTTTCAAGGGTAAAATTGGAACATTTTAGGAGCAAATGGTTAATTGTAAGAAGGTGACAAACTTGAGGGGGATTTTTGTAATACCCAATACGTGAGGGGGATTTTTGTAATTAGGCCATACCTGAAGGGTGTATTCGTAATTTACCCAATCTAGAATTTCTTGGTTATTTTTGAATGGGGTCTCAACTTAATAAATGGGCCGACTAGGACCTCGTTGGCTAGTTTATGTTTTGGGAAAATCCCACTTCGCCCCCCAACCTTTTTATGTTTTTGCAGTCTCCCCCCTAACCTTTAAAGTTTCGCACTTTCCCACCTCACCTATTTAAAAAGTCTCAGACAACCACCTCATTGAACAAGGCACCCCCCAACCTTTTTAAGTTTTTGCAGTCTCCCCCCTAACCTTTAAAGTTTCGCACTTTCCCACCTCACCTATTTAAAAAGTCGTCTCAGACAACCACCTAATTGAGCAAGGTAATGGAATCTGGCGGAATATTCCGTTTGCTTGAAGTGACGTGGCTTTAGGCAAAGGTAGAATAGTCCTTTAAGGCACAAAAGTGCGAAACTGTAAAGGTTAGGGGGAAAAACTTGAAAAGGTTGGGGGGTAAAGTGCGATTTTCCCTATTTATAATAATTTCTAGATCAAAATTTCATTTCGAGTATATATGTTTCGGTCAACAAAATATTGAAATTTTTTGAAGAAATTCTTCGGAAATATTAAGAAAAATTGTGAAATATTCATTTAGTAAGTTATTTCACAATTTTTCTTAATACTTCAAAAAATTTCAATATTTTGTTGACCGAAACATATATACTCGAAATGAAATTTTGATCTATAAATTATTATAAATAGGGAAAATCGCACTTTACCCCCAACCTTTTCAAGTTTTCGCAGTCTCCCCCCCTAACCTTTACAGTTTCGCACTTTTGTGCCTTAAAGGACTATTCTACCCTTGACTAAAGTCACGTCACTTCAAGCAAACGGAATATTCCGCCAGATTCCATTGTCTTGCTCAATGAGGTGGTTGCCTGAGACTTTTTAAATAGGTGAGGTGGGAAAGTGCGAAACTTTAAAGGTTAGGGGGGAGACTGCAAAAACTTAAAAAGGTTGGGGGTGCCTTGCTCAATGAGGTGGTTGCCTGAGACTTTTTAAATAGGTGAGGTGGGAAAGTGTGAAACTTTAAAAGTTAGGGGGAAGACTGCAAAAACATAAAAAGCTTGGGGGGCGAAGTGGGATTTTCCCTTATGTTTTTTTGTTCAAAATCCCCGATTGTATGAATTGTACTTTCCCTAAATCTTGTGGATTGTGTCATCTAAAAAAAATTGTGGATTGTGGTGGATGAAACATTGGTGAGAAAGTTTAAAAGACGATACTAAAAATATTTTAGGACATCTCCTATGTAAAGAGGGGAAGATGGATTTGGGGGTTATTGGATCTAGGGGGAAAAAAAATGATCTAAAATGTATGAAGGGGAGAAAAAGCTATTCTCCCCTTCCAATCCCTTCTCACAGCTTCAAGGGGTGAGGGCTTGAAGCGATGAGCTCTTAGCCCAACTTTTTTTTTTCTCTTTTTTAAATAAAAACTCTTTTAATTTTAAAAAAATATTCTTTAAAATACCTTATTAAATAAAATGTAATTCTTATTTAATCTTAATTTTATTTAATTTGTGTACTATTTTTAAAAAGTTAATTTTAGTATAAAAATGTAACTTTTATTTAATAAAATCAAATTTAATATAATTATTATGTTGGAAAATTTAATGTCAATCAAGTATTTAATTATTGTATTATTGTGCACCAATTTTAAAATTCCTTTAAAAGTTAATTATTAGAAACTCAAATTTAATTTAATGAAACCTTAAACGAACTTTTTTATTTTATAAACCTTAAAAGAACTTAATGAACATTACATATGACTCGTTAAATAAAAAACGATATAACCCTAACAATTAGACATCTAAAATAAATACGATTACATATGATCGCCATTTGAACCGTGTATTGCCCACACATGTTCAACTAAGTCCTTTTGAAGTTGACGGTTGACCTCTACTGAGCGTATGTGTTGATGACGTAACAAATATTCTTCTACGGATATCGGACCGGAGCGAGGCAAGCCAAATAAATGGTTGTCAACTATTTAATTATTGTATTGTTGTGTTTTTTTTTTTTTAAAAATATTGGTTGTTATTGTTATTATTATTGTCAATCTTAAATTATATCTTATTGTTATTAATTATTTATTTATTTCACATACAAGTTAATTATTATTATTATTATTATTATTATTATTATTATTATTGCTATTATTATTATTATTATTAAGTGAGAGTGGGGGAAATTGAGAATTTTAATTAAATGGAATTGATAGATTGATACATTTTAGATGACTTATGAAAATGAAAGGGGAAGCTGGACTTGAATTCTGAGGGGAAGCTGAACTGAGTGAGGGGAAGCTAGACTTGGGCTGTGGGATACATAGGAGATGGCCTTAGTGATGAATAAATTGCATCAACCTTCCTCAACTATAATCAATTGGCAACCAAAACCCAAAATTTTGATAAGAACACTCTCCAGTTGCATACTTCTGTTTATTGGTCTAAAACTGTTATCCAGCGACAAGACAAGAAATCAACAACAGATAAAAACGGAGTATATAACATGTTTTCTTAATAGATTTTTATTTAGGAAAGACAAGAAATCAATTAACTTGTTACATCACGAAATCATAATACTATATAGTATATAGGAAATAAAAATATTAACACACACTAATTAAACGTGCTCACATCCACGATTAATTAATTAGATATTGAAGTCCTCAATCAAACCAATTGACTATCCCAAATTCCTTTCCTGCCCCCTGGGGAACATTTTCTATCACCTTCTCTTGTCCCTTCGGATAATAAATTCCTGTGCGGTCGTCCCGAATCCACCATGTACAATCGCTACTTCCAGCCGTGGTTGCCGTCTTCTGCTTCCCCTCCTCCACATTCAATTTGATTCCTTCGCCTTTCATGTCCGGTGAACCACTTTTCCGATGATAGGCTTTCCTCAGTATTGGCCTAATCATAAAATACGAAGTAATAGAAATATAAAGGAGGGTAAATTTGTAAATTCCCATGTTAAGATACTTTCCTTAGCATTTGGTTCTCATGTATCAGTGTATAACTGCATACTCTGCATCAACTTAAAATAAATTCACTTTTTGTTTGTGGTTTCAACAAAGCTATATTTCGTTTTTAGATTTTAGTGAGTAAAATAATAAAAACTATTTTTCATTTATCTGATCATTTTACTCGTGTAAATTCAAGAATCAAACAAAGCATAAATAATTAAGACGAGAGAGAGAAGAATTTAGAGTGCCAGTTGCATTATGATTTTCTACATTGGATTTTCGGGTTTAAATTCGATTAAATGTAATTGCATGGAGATATAAACTTTACCAACTTTAACTAATTTTTAAAAATATAAAATGTTCTTATAATAATGATAGTTAAATTTTATCATTTTTATTTCCAATTATGTTATGTTTTTGAGAATTTGGCATGCGTATAGTCCATAAGTTCTCTGAACAAATGATTGAATGAAATATCTTTGGTTTCGAAAAAAAAAAACAATTAATTAACTCATCATATATTGTGGTAATTTTTATGACTTTTTGTCAACATGTTTGTATTGCATCGTACGTATATGTACAACATTATTTAAGTTGCTCTGCTCAATAAAATTATTACATATAAAATCCTATATGACTATATATATATATATATATATATCAAAACAAGTGTTTTATACAAAGAATATTAGCTAATGATACATTGGTGCTTTTGTAAAAGATACACTGCAAGTGAAAATGAAGAATATTACCTTATTTTTCCTATGTGCATTTGTATAGCACATGCCAAATAAATATATTGTGCAACACTTTTTTTATAAAGGGATAATATATTTGAAAAAATTTCTTATTGTTTGATGGTCCAATAACACTTCTAAAAACGTGATAGGAACGTTTTCTGATTGGTGGTTCTGATCAAGTTGAATTAGAACTATTATTTTTCGATTATAATAAATCTTATACTAACTAATTAAACTTACTTGAAATACATGGAGTTCATGGTTTGTGCTCCTCTACCAGCTGCTGTGGATGCCATTTCCTCCTATCTTTTGCCTTTACAATAAAGTGATTGTAATGTTATTGAAAAAAATTGTGACACATACATTCAATTTATAGTGAAAATTAATGATGATGAAATGGACATACATATATGTATAGAGTTCCCCAATAAAGGGAAGGTCAGGATCTTGTTTGGATCACGTAATGGGTTGTTTCATGCTTTTTTTCTTTATTTGTATGTTAGTGAAAGATATAAAAAGACACGCAATTCTGCTTCATGCTTTTTTTTTTTTTTTAAATAAATTAATAAATCGATTTAATGCTTATGATTTCTTTAAGGTTGAATAATAACGATCTATACTATATATAAAAGACAAAATTAAAATTTAATGATGGTATGGGCTTTTTTTATGGGCTCATTATAGCCTTCCCCAGTTGCATTCTTCATGGGCTAAGGTAAGATTCGATTTCCTGTCGTAATCTGGGTTCAACACAATCAATTAAAATACTGAAATCTTTGGTTTTTCTTTTTTTTTTTTACTAAAACTTTGTACTAAAAGGGTATACCAACAAGGAAAATTAGTTTCTTGGAAATTAAATGGTTTTGAATTAGTGTGGAAACGGAATCATACTCAAGATTCGGTTCCAATTTGATTTGAATTTTTTTCGTGAATTGAGTGTGATTCATTTCTCACGAGACAAATAAAAAACAATTCATTCATTTTCAACAATAAAAAAAAAACCCTCCCCTACATTAAAAGTTCAAAATGTGAAAAATCCCTGATTCATCGGCTCTTTCTACAACTAATGGTTGGTTTTATTTGTGATACACAAAAATCCAAGCAATGATTGAATTCTTGGATATGGCTTTTCTTTTTATCCTAGCAATGATTGGACTCATGGATATGGTATCCTTGATCGATGCAAACTTGATGCTTTAAAATGAGATAAAAACCACACCCTTATCCATTTCCACAGTCTGTGGACTATAATAAATCCCCACCTATATATCCCATCCTCTGTTATCTCTTCTTCTTTTGCATCTGCCTTTTTTTTTTTTTTTTTCCATTTGTTGCATTTTTTACCCTTTAATCTTTTGGTAGGTCATTAAAATATGATACTTACTAATTAAAAAACTATACTATATATTCTTAATTTAATTACATGTGTTGCAGGTTCGGGACGACTAGATGAAGTAATCCGGAATAACAAATGTACCAAAAGAAAAAAAGTACTATAGATAAAAATAGTTGCAATTAGAATAGATAATTGGATTCGGGGAGACACTCAATCCATGCCCTCCTTTCATGGAAAGACTGAAATATACATACACCCCTTATTTGTGATGTGAATAATGCTTCTGGAAAGTCATTGGGTAATAGCCATTTTAGGATATTGTTTTAAAAGCATCATATATATAGCAGTTAACATGAATTTTTTGCATACACAGTTTCTGCTGATATGCCACAAGGAGGTGCATTAATTAATGTTATTAAACCAGTTTTTTACGAATAACAAAATCTTCCTCGATTATTCAAAAACTTCCATCCTCCGTGGTCGGTCTCCTCAAGAAATACCGCAAACTATTCGAAAGGACCTGCAACGTTTGATATACATTCAATGTTTGTAATAAAATGCTGACCGAGTAATTAATAAAACTTGATCTAAGTCACGAAACATGACTTACCTGTTGAAGAGGCTTGATGACAGCTTTACCGTTGTAACTTACATGAAATTTTGCCTTTGCCAACAAGCCCTACATTCGAAAAGCTTCTTTTTTTAGAAGTGAAAAATGAAGCTCCTAATGTTTGTTACCACATCAAATGTAATAATTCAACCAAAGTACGTTTTTACCTCAGTATCGAACTCTCCTGATTTAACAGCAACATTTATGTCGGTAATGGTCTTTACGAGATCCACAAGTAATCCTGGACGATCAGCCGTCTCCACATAGAGCAAACTGCAATATTATGAAATTACTATTAAACCCTTTAACTTGCCGCCACTCTTCCAAAAGTCAAGCATATTAACTAGCCATAGCACTAAATTAAGGCAACGGTTTTTAGTTCATTTATGAAATCTTGGGGAATACAATTGTGCTTTACCTTTGGTCAGGACCGTCGTCGTAGACACGAATATGAGTTGCTATATCCATATCAACCTGCATTAAAAACATACATGACAAATAAGAATGTAATTTCAATTTGATAACCAAATTAAATATCTTGAATTTGTCAGACTCGTCGACACTAGAAAAATAATACTACTTATATTCATTTACTGAGTACTATGCAATAATAACCTATTCTTGGGATGGATATATCCACTCATTCACATGGTAACAAATATTTTTGCTTTAGTTAAGATTTGACTTCTTAATGAAAATGAATATATGGAAACATATAATACTAGTCAAATTTTGTAATAACTTACATAAGCTTTCACATTAAGTCGGAAACCCATTCTCGGACCCCATCTTATTTTTCCCGTTTCACTACTTACAAGATAAAGTGAGTCTATTTCTTATTTTAATTTTTTTAAAGAAATCTCAATCATGAGTAACAATCAATCTTAATGATTTAAACCGAAAACTTCTTTAAACAATCGCAAAGGAGCTTTTTAGTCAATTTATTTCATGCCAAGATTTTCATTATGGCTTGAAAAGGGTCAATATATACATACCTTTTCACTAGGTATCAAACCAAATGCAGCCCCCATAGCTAACTGGGCACTCGACTCCTGAAAAAATTTACTCATTTTTTTTAAAATATTCAAAGTACCAAGAACTCGATAAATCCAAGAACTGAAAAATGGAAAAAATACCGGATGATACTCAAGCATATTGTTAATAATCGTCAAACGAATAGCCTCAAGCAACTCTGGTTCATCAATCTTTCTCCCTGTTGCTCTGGAAAACAAAATAGCCATATATGTCAAGCGATCATAAAGACGAGATTACCCCATCCGCAGATGAGAACTTACGCTTTAGTGATCGCAAACTTATTGTGTTTGCCAGATGAGTCGAGGTAGACATTTGCCTTGACAACCTTCAGTCCAAGGTTTTTCAAAGCATTCATCTGAAATTAACAATAAAAAACTATCAATAGACTGTATACAATAAAAAAATGATTATGTAAGTTTTAAAGAAAATGGTTTCATACAGTGTCGAGGAGAGCTCCAAGTCGATCCCCAAAGGTAATTTCAACGATGGTGGCATCTGGATCTGAATCTTGATCTATTATAACTTTTGGTTTTGGAGTTTCATCAGTTTCTCGATAACTTCCATCCTGCTTTATTTTCTCCAATTTCAATCATTAAAAGAAATATTGTCTAATATAGAAATAGTTAAAAAATTGAGATTTGATACCTCCACAGCTGTAGTTGATGACGCTTTCGGTACGAATGGACTTCTGAACGATGATGATAAGCTGAATGAACATTACAAATAGTTTGATATAAAAAAAAAAATCCAAGTAAATGCACTTCAACTACTAATCCATTGGCACATAAAATTCGGGAAATTATCCTTGTATAATTGAGAAGGCCGACCAAATGTACTATAGTCCAGTGACGACTAATTAAACCGACAAAAAGTGGATTTGGATAAGCTGCGATAAAGATAGCATTCAATGGTTATAGGAGATTGCTTACGACATAATTTGGAATAATATTGTTCACTTGGAATCTGTTGATAATTAACATTTTCTTCTTCAACATTCATACGAAAAATCAGTACCATAATTTCATCATAAACAAATATACTAATAATCCATATATATATATATACACTAGTTTCAGCTACTTATCCAACTCGATTACTGGAGATAAGCCCACCAATTAAACTAGAATAAAAAAAAATGGGGTAAGAGCACAATGAAACTTATCTACAATAAAAGGGCTTGTAAATGTAATATGTTATTCCAAGTAATTTGCAAGTGCAGTCGATATTCTGATGTAACTATGTAATTTGTTGTTTCACTAATAAGGAAAAAGACTCATTATAAGACGAGTACACCCAAATCTTGGAAAAGGAGGCCTAAATCTAGCTACTCAAATTTGAAATAAAATGATTAAATAACAACATCTATAATCTAACACCCAAAAATAACCATTCAAAGAAAATTAATTACCTCCTCTTTGAACCAATGCCTGATAGCTGCTGAACTGGATCCACACCAAAAGAACATATGAAAGGAGCTTTCCTCAAATTGGGTTGCTTCTCAATTGCTTTCAAGTTACTACATAGCTCAAAATTGCTCCCACTTGAAGCCATAGCCAAAGCCATTCTTTTTTAAATAAATAAATAAAATTGAAAACTTTCACCAATTTCTTAAAAGGGATTCTTGATTAAGCACTCTTAGAAGAAGAAATTAAAATGAACAGGTGGGAATTATGTGGAAAAGTTATTACTGTGGTTAATGTACACGTCCTAGTAGAATCCGCCATTAATTTCTCATGAACCAACTCCAAATATGTCTTTATAATGTGCTGTATGTGTGATATTTACATCCCACCTTAAATCTTTTAGCAAATATATATAAAAAAAATATATATCTATATATATATATATATATTTCTTTTTAAAAAATGAAGGGCTTTGGATATCTTTACTTTTTGGTAAAAAAATGAATCTACCCCTTTATTCTATCCATAAGAGAACTAAGTTAACTTTTTGAGGAAAATATCAAAGATGTAAGTAAGATGGGGAGGGAAGGAATTCTATTTTACCGTTTATCTGAAATCGAACGGCCATATTTAGTTTTCAACTTTAATGTTGAACTCCACTGGTTAAAAAATGTAATTATTTGCGTACCCACCTAGGAATATGCTGCATAGATAATTACATTCACCTCCCTCGGGTTAGGTGAAACTACAGGAACTTTCTCTGAATTTTAATAATTATAAATATCTCCCTTGATGTTAATTTTATTATCAAAACAAATAAATAAGATGTATACAATGTCTATCTCACCCTCATTCTTCTCTAAAAATAATTAAAATACAATAACTACATAGCCTCAAAATGGATCAACCCAGATAAAGTTGGTAGATACGAATTATGTTATGTTAAATAATTCAGTCCAGTAATTTTTTTAAATTAAATTAAACTGTAAAATTTAGAAATACTCTTGAATTTAAATAGAAGTAGTTTGAGTTGATTAGTTATTTTATATTATATTTTTTCTAATTTTAAACATTTATATTTTATATTAGCATGTTATTTTAATATTGTTAGATTATATATAAATTGATCTATTTGTCATAAAAAGTGATCATACTCAAAAACACTTTTTGTTAAGGGCATAATTGCAATTCATTTTATTGGTTTTTTTAATTAGAAACTTAATGGAAGAGGGCTTATTTGCAATGTAAAACTTAAAGTAGGGGTGATATTTGTAATTATAAAAATTTCAGTGGAGATGGATGTAATTATCCGTAAGCTAAAAGCTTTGTTTGCGTATACTTAACAATTTAATAAGAGTAATTGTCTGTATCATGTTTCAATGATGGTTCTGTGAAGTTGCTTGCACGACTGTGCTTCCGGGTATATTGTACTTGAGCATTATTAAAGGGGTGTTTGCACATTCTTTTAAATTTTTTTTTTTTGGATAAAATATTTTGATAGTGTTTGTAAATAAGCGATTATGTTATTGCTTCTTCAAATGAAAAATAGATAAAAATAGATTGACAAAAAGCATTAAAGGAAGTGTTTCTTTTGGGTGACATTTTTATAATAATTATAGGTGTTTTTTCACATATTTACAAACACCCACTGCTTTTAAATAAAAATATTTACTTTTTACTTTTGTGAACACCCTTAAATACATGAATCAAAAGAAACAAGTTAGTTTAAACATATTTGGGTATAAGTGGATGGGTTTTGGCCCGATCTCGTAGGTTTCAGAAGATTGAGTCAAAACCCTCAAATGAGTTTTCACCAAACCCATAAAACCTTCAAATGTCTATTCAGAAACTCACACTCAAACTCTTCAAACGTATAAAACATTGATTTGACACCTACCATCTATTTTTTTCCCTTAGTACCAACATCCAAATCCAATCCAAGTGGGGTTTTAATTATTCAAACCACAAAACTTAACATCCAAAATTCATCCAAATGAGGTCTTAAAGGTTTCATGAAAAACCACCCAAACCATTTTTCTTAAATCGAGACCCGTGAAATCGAGCCCAAAACTCATTCAAATAGACCATTTGTGCTGCACATGGGTCTGTATCATCAATACATGTGTTTTTTCTTTTAAAACATCTAAATGGAAAAGGATCTTAACCAACAGGTGATTGGTCTAATGGAAAGAACTAGTCACTACAAAGTAGCGGATTCAAATTCGAATTCTTGTGGAAAGATTTCCACTTTATGTACCCAATGCATCTCGAAAGGGATTAAATCATTGGGAGGGAAAAAAAAAGGATCTTAAGGATCATATTTGAATCACTCAAAAGGATTATATTTGAATCTCTCAAAAGGATTTTTGATGACTAAATTTGATAAAGGAGCAGTTTTTGAAGTGAGGATTGATTGAATTTGGTTAGTATGTGATATTTTGTTCAAACTCGATTAATAATACTAATTTTTTAAATAATCGATGTAAAATCTAATGGAATCTTTATAGGGGTACGGTTAGGATTAAATCTGAAAAAAATTGCATTTCTGAACTCTTTGATAGAATCTCAAAGTAAAAACCTTCTTCCTGGTGGAGGGGAGTATTATCCACAAGTTCGAAGAATTGGCTAACTAATCTGAATGAAGAATGATAAGAATGACCGATTAAAGTAAAAGTAACGAAAAAATAAAAATAATAAGTAGATATATTTCACGAGGTCCACGAGATTTTATTGATGATTAACATAAAAAACCAATTCTGAGTAGGATTTTATGAATAATTTAACCTAGTCCAAAATATTAATTTCAACGGACCAAAGCCCAATCGATCAAGCCCATAGTACACCTCACCAGTCACCACTGTCCAAATATATTTTCTTTTCGATAAATAAAAATAGAGGTTTAGGAGAAAAGAGATAAAAAAAAAATGTACTATTAAAAACGGACACATTTCAACCTTTTTGATATTGATATTATTAAATTGAACTCTGTATTGAAAATGTACAATTTTGAAAATTAAAATAGATATTACACATATAGTCCGGATAACTCATCCTATAAAAAATAAAGGACATTTTACCATTGTTCATTGACAAAATTTTTGAATATGACACACATGAGTTGTAAGTCTCAATCTCATAATGTACACGATTATTCAAAATATTGTGACAAGTATGGTTGTCACAAATCGGAGACCGGGGTCAATTCGATCGCACAAATTGAAGAGCTTGTGGGAATGGATAACATGAATTAGACTATCCCTCTTCTTCCATATAAAAATAAATAAAAATATGGTTATAAAGTTGAAGTGGGGTGTATGTGGAATATATCAAAACCTTGGGGGTGAGAATGGAAGATATATCTTGTACTAATTTTCGGCTCCGTAAAACCTTTGGGGTTTTTGCAGCTGCTCCTACTTATTCTCCTATTCTCCCTCCTCTGCAAAAGAAAGAAAAACAAAATTGAGAAATGGTGAGAATAACTGCAGATTTGATTTGGAAGAGCCCTCACTTCTTCAATGCCATTCGAGAGCGAGAATTAGATCTCCGAGGTTAAACGCTATCATATCATCTTTTTAAATCTATTTACGTGTATATGTAAACCCTAATTCAAATTTATATATTCAACAGGGAATAAAATTGCTGTTATAGAGAACATAGGCGCGACTGAGGTGAGTTTTCTCTTCTATTTTGTAATAATTTCATTTTGCAAATTCATTTCACTTGTCACTGGAACCAAATTTTAAGAAGCCAGATTTTTTTATTCCATCCTGATGTTTATTGAAGTATTAATATTGGTAACAGGACCAATTTGACACCATTGATTTATCTGACAACGAGATTGTGAAGCTTGAAAACTTTCCTCACTTAAATCGGCTGGGAACTTTGTTGTTGAACAACAATAGAATCACCCGTATAAATCCTGACCTAAGAGGTGTGATTTTATTTTATAATTACCTGGAGAAAGTTGAATTTAATGTCTAAATTGTTTTGTAATGAAATTTGAGCTCACTAGATATTGTGTCGAAAAAATTGCAGAATTTTTGCCCAAACTGCACACCTTGATTCTCACCAACAATAGGTTAACAAACCTGGTCGAGATCGATCCACTTGCATCACTCCCAAAGCTGCAATATCTTAGCCTGCTCGACAACAATATTACTAAGAAACCCAATTACCGTCTGTATGTCATCCACAAGTTGAAGTCTCTGCGTGTGCTAGATTTCAGGAAAGTCAAACAAAAGGTGTGTGTTCAAATTCTTGGCCTTCTGATTTAGTTCAAATTGTTGTAAAACGGACCCTTATGAAGACCAAAATGAAGTAGGTAACTTGCAGTCAACTGCTGATAATATGTTATCAGGTTAACATGAATCTGGACTTATTTGATTCTATATGTTTATCATTTAACTATTAACTTAGACTTGATGAGGCTTTTTATAGTAATTGGGAAATATTTTTGGAGCATTCTCTGCACTCTGAAACTGAAAAATTGATATTAAAATATTGAGCATGTGAAGTTAAGCACGCAAATTTGATAGTGGGCAGCTGAAAATTGAGCTTCTTCATACTTGCAAAATTAGGTAAATGAACAAAGTTGCTTACATAAAATCAGAGAACCATTTCCTGTGATTCTTGCACTAAAATATCTTGGATTAAGTGCCCGTAAATATATTACATTTATTTTGCTCCACCGTGAATTCTGCTGCTATGGCACTCATTGTATTAGATGCTGCCATATTATGTAGATTATAGGCTCACACTTGATCTATTCCATGATGTTCACAAATAAAAACAAATTAGGCACTTCCCAGCCTTATCCATGAACAATAGAATATTCTTGCAGCATTATAAGACCATAAATAATCAGCAACAGTATTACATTTTGGACAGCATAGAATGATCTTGATTTAGTTCAAGTGCTGGGAACACTTACCTATGCTGTATACCGAGAATCTGACAATTGGCTGTGGAACAATAGATCTTGGCTGCTATCATCTGATTTTTCTGAGAACACATCACATATGGTTTGCTAGGTTTGATTTGGTAAGAAAATAGTTAAATTTGAGGTTCGAATCCGAAATGTTGAAGAAGGTATTGGCTAAACTAGTATGTTATATGAGACGGAAACAAAGTCATTAGGGGAATTTGTGGTTTCCTAATTATGTAAAAAGATTTTAGTTATATTAATGGTCTTTGTAGTTTTAAAGTCAATTAGAGATCTGAAAATGAGAACGAGAAGCAAAGTGCTTCCTCTTGTCCATTCGAGCAAAGTCATCTACCCATTTCAAAATATAAAACTCTCAATGTGCAGCCCTCTATTGAGTTGAAAAGGTAATGTTTATGGATTTCATATTTCTATTAAGTAGCACTCTACACTATTTCATTCATGTGTGAATAATTTCTACTCTTTTTAATAGCAAGTGGGACTTTGATGTCACCACAAAGGCACAATCTACTATTTGTTGTGGAATTCTGCAAACATTCCTTTGCTCTTTGTTCCTTAAATAATACTCCCTCTGTCCCAAATTAAGTGTCATTTTACATGTTTTCACACATATTAAGGTACCTACTACATAGCCTCACTTTTATGGAAAAAATAAATTTTATACTTCAAATGTTCTTATTCTTTATTTATCCCACCATTAGCTATTTACACGTTATTCAAGATTTACACTCTCTTTCTCTTACTTTTTCTCTTATATACCTAAAATATGTAATTAATGTGTATTGAAATCCTAAAGTGACAGATAATTTGGGACACATTTTTTTCTCTAAAAGGACAGATAATTTGGGACAGAGGGAGTACTCACTTTGGTTTTTAGTTATTTGTTGCGTCATTTCAAATCAATTATGGTTTTTATTTTTTTCATCTAGGAAAAAAACATTTTCAATGTAATAATTTAAGTTAACCAAGCAAAATTGTGTATTTCCATATGACATAGGAGCGAGCTGAAGCCAATAAATTATTTGCATCCAAAGAAGCTGAAGAAGAGGCTAGAAAGGAATCTGCAAAGACAATTGTACCTGCTGAGGTTCCAAGCCCCAGGGATGTCGCTAAGGAGGAACAAACACATAAACCAGTTGCTCCTACACCAGAGCAAATTTTGGCCATTAAGGTACCTTTTATTCTTATGTTCTATTTCTTATCCCTATCATTTTGGGATGAAAAGCCTTGTACTGCTTGTAATTTCATAAGACCTAAGGATAGGAGACAAGCCCCATGATTAATCTACCTCAGAAGACTGAAATTTGAAACTGAAGAGAGATGGAAAAGAATCTTCAGTGTCTTTATTGAAATAAAGAAAGAAGGAAAACTAGGAAAATGTTTTTTAGGCAAGAATGAAACATTACACAAGTAGAAAAAATAAAATAGGGGAATGGTAGGGTCAAAAGTTTATAGAATGTTTTGAGGTTTGACAAAAGCGAAGTTAAATACCATACATTCTTTTTCCTTCTGATAATCTTTACTTCCCGAGCGTAAATTTTTTCTCTTATGCTGCTATGTTCATATGACTTATTTGATCTCACCGAAAAAAAAAAAAAAATATGACTTATTTGAGTGTGACCGTCTTAACTTTTTGATACTTCCATGCAGGCTGCAATTGTGAATTCCCAAACACTTGAGGAGGTGGCAAGGCTTGAACAGGTGATCTCACATCACAATCATAATGGACAGTGTAGTAAATTTTAAAACTTGGAAAAAGTTCCGTGTGCTTTATAGAGCATAGTCTACAACTTATTCTTCTAAATAAATTTTCCTTCATTTAGTGTTTTGTTGCCTGTTTTTGTTATTAAAAAAATTGGTATCATACTAATCTTTATGATTTACTTGTATTATATATAGGCACTGAAATCAGGCCAGCTTCCAGCCGAATTTAGTAACAATGATAGTGACATTGCGCCTAAAAGTGAAGGTGCCAAACAGGATGATATGGTTACAGATGAAAAAGAAGAGAACACTGAACCTAGAGACACTGATTCTGAACAAAAAAATGATGGGCCTGCAGAAATGGAAGAGGTATCAATATTGCTTAACTTGATATTATTAATATGATTCAATTTTTCATCACCTGCTACCTTGTTAGAATTATCTTGGTCGTATCATTCCGCATTTCATGCAGAAGATTTTATAAGTTTACAGATTAATCTCAAATCGATTTGTCATAGATCGAAACCCTTTTAAATCATTTGAAAATGTATCAAATACATCTTTCTTTGTATAAATATACAGTCATTTGATCAATCATTACCATACGTGTCCTCAATCAAATTTTGATGTACATTGTAGGAAAAGAACATCTCACATTTTAACATAAATATACAGTGAGATACACAATGCTCCTCCTTATCTTAAACTAGGTTGTGCAACATAAAATAAAAAGATTTTAGGCTTAATAAATTTTTATGCCATGCTTTATGATCCTCTTAACATATGAATCTAAGTAATCTAACACATATTTTATTTGTGTTTCTTCCTACAACAGGAATAGGCTGGGTTAATGTCAATGCGCAATGCTTATCGCATGAATCCTGAATTGAGCCCAAAAGTGCTGATCTTGGGAACTCAATATTTTGGAAATTCATCTGTCTGTAGAATGTGTAAACTTCATATTTATCTTTCATACGATAGGTCACTTTCACAAAATGAATGGTGAAGGAGAGCAGTGTTAGTAGTTGAGAATTTCTTTGCAGTGATAATATTTGAAAAAGACTCATGTTTTAGGTCATTCAAACAACGTTATCTTTTCCTTGTTGAATTCCTTTTAGTTTACAAAATGATTGTAGAATTTGATCTTTTGTGTAACTGACTCAATTTGGGATTTTGGTGAAATTCCAATCCTTGTGTTTCTTACACGTTTCTTGGCATTACTATTCTAAGTTATCACGAGCTACGTGAGAGTTTATCTTTTATTTAAGTTAATTAGCAATTTTACTTGACCATTGTAAATGAACCTTTTCATTAGAATATCAATCAACCCGGGATGATTACAGCTTTTCTTTTTAAACCTTTTTGTACACTAGAGGCATGACTATTTTTTAATAAATAGTAAAGGTATCGACAATATATACCAAAGAAGAGCATGAGAAAGAAATTAGACCCATGGAAGGCTTGTAGCTCCAAAGAATAATGCAGGGTTCCTGTACAAGCCCATAATTATTTAAATACTGTACAATATTAACTGAATCATACAACAAACACAAAATGCTCCTTTTTTTATATCTACTGGTTGGGCCCCTATAACATGAAAGTTGTATCAGATAATTCAATTTTCTGGTTTGATCGGTTAGTGACAACTGGGTTTCCAGTATCATCCAAATGAATCAAGGCAATATCGCCAGGCTTGTAATCTTCAGAAAGCATAGATTCACTTAATAAATCTTCAATAATAAGTGTGACTGCTCTCCTGAGAGGCCGTGCACCGTAACTCCTGTCATACCCTTGTTGGCATATCAAGTCCATGATTGATTGAGATACCTCCAAGCTGATTCCCTTAGATACAAGCCGTTCTTTCACCTCGCGCAGCATTATATCCAATATTTGTAGCATCTAAGACAAATATATAGATTAATCACCCAATAATAAAAGGATCAAAACCTATCAAGTCACTTCTCATTTCATAGTTTTAACTATGGGATTCACAGAACTGGACATTCATCGCTTCTGGTCCTGAACTTTACAAAATGGAATTTTTGGTCCCAACGTTTTAAAATGATTCGCCCTTCTGGCCCCATCACCTCCTTTTCATTAAATTTAGGATCAAAAGTGCATGATTGAGACAGTTTTATGGGACCAAAAGTGCTAAGAAGGGACTATTTTGTGGGACCTCACATGCAAAAAACACGTCAAGAAAGGTGTGGGACCAAAAATGCAAAACATTTTAGAAACCAAACTTGCTAATTCATAGAGTATGTGGCCAAAAGTGTTTCATTCATGTAGGATTAAAAATGCAATTTTGCTATCTAACATCATTGTTTAAATGATTCCCGATTTACCATGATGTTGATTAGGGAATCAAGCAAAGAAGTCAGTCTAATTATGATCCAATCGATGGGCAACACATTGTAAGGAGCCAAACCTGAGGTTTTTCAAGAGGACGAAATACCACCACTTCGTCTATCCTATTGAGTAATTCTGGGCGGAAGTATGCCTTCAACTCTTCCAATACTAATGCTTTCATTCCAGCATATGAAGTCGATGAGTCATCTTCAGCGTGAAAGAATCCGAAGGTGTTTTGTCTACCCTTCGCAATTGCAGCAGATCCCACATTGGATGTCATTACTACCAGTGCATTCTTAAATGATACTCTTCGACCCTAATAGAAAGAATTACAATTGTACAAATCATCATGTATAGTATAAAAAATGAAGAAATTTACAAGTTTATTAAATATGCACATGATAGTAACCAAACCTGAGAGTCTGTTAGGTGACCATCTTCGAATAACTGCAAGAGAATATTGAATATATCTGGGTGAGCTTTCTCGATTTCATCTAACAGCACAACTGTAAAAGGCTGTTTTCTGATAGCTTCCGTAAGGGTACCACCTTCTCCATAGCCTACATAGCCTGGGGGAGATCCAATTAACTTGCTCACAGTATGCCGCTCCATATATTCACTCATGTCCAATCTCAGCATTGCCGATTCCTTCAGGAAAAGTTCAATTAACACTGTCTCAGCAGGCTCTCATTAAAATAAATCACATTCAGTGAAATTGGTAATGGGTAATTTGGGCTCAAGATCCTCTATACCACTATTAGTGTACCACTAATAAGTAATTGCCACATATACATGTGACAATTATTATAATTGTCATATGTACATATTAGTGGTAATTACTTATTGTCATATGTATAATAATTGTCACATGTATATGTGGCAATTACTTATTAGTGGTACACTAATAGTGGTATAGAGGATCTTCACCCGGTAATTTAGCATTCTGATCTAAACTAACGAATATAAGACAAAGAATAAGGAAGAAGTAAAAGGTGATGGTCAAACAGTTACAGTTGGTCAATATATCCAATGACTTGATAGACATCATTAAGTCTAAACCAAATCAAGCTTGTCATTTTTGTTTTCACATATAGAGCGTGAATGCATACAAAACCAAATCTTTATATTTGAAAAAGTGCTTCGATATCTAAAAGTAATGTAGAGTTATAATTTCTCATAAAATGGGGAGGTAATTCAAGTTGCTAATTGGTTAAGACCTGTTTCTCTCATACTTTCCATCTGAACATAACAAAATGGTGGGTGTAGATTTTTCGGGGGAATAAATTGCTGAGAGAAACCCAAATATTATACAGAATTGATTAAACCTTTTCCGGATGAAATTTGTGATCAACACTAGTGTAGTAGAGCACGATTTCTTACCGAACCAAAATAACTTGCTGCCAAAGCTTTAGTGAGTTCAGTTTTCCCAACACCAGTGGGGCCACAGAAGAGCATTGCTGCGATTGGTCTATCTGGGTCCTTCAAGCCTACACGAGATCTTTTCACAGCACGAGAAATGGCAGAAACAGCCTCATCTTGACCAATGACCCGTTTTTTAAGCTGTTCATTAAGACCCACCAGAAGTATTCTTTCATCAGCTGTAAGTTTTTTAACAGGAATTCCTGTCCAAAATGAAGCAACTGCAGCTATATCTTCAGGTCCAACCACCATGCTTCTGGATGAAGATTTTTTTTTTAGTTTCTAGCAATTCAAGGTCAATAAGCATTCTAGAATGTGAGGCAGATACATACTCATCATCTGAGGACGCTATAGAAGGATCGAAGAGTTTCCCATCTTCTTCGATCCTCAAGGTGTTACCATTTTCAGTCAGTTTTGTTGCCAGTGACTGCTCAAATATGAAGAATCAAATGTATACAATATCAATACCAGAAAGAATTTAAGCTATTAGATCATGCATGTAAAATTGTAACCAGATAAGGAAGAAATAGCATACTGCATCATGCATGGCCAGCACAGCTCTAATTTCTTGCCAATAGTCACTCGGTGATTTTGAAAGTACTGAAGTTTGCATTTCCTTCCTCTTCTTAGATGCTTCCATACGAGCTCTACTTCCTGCTTCGTCTATAAGATCAATGGCTTTATCAGGAAGATATCTATCTGGAATATATCGCGCCGACAACTGTACAGCGGCATTTATGGCCTCTAATGTGTATCGACATTTGTGATGCAACTCATACTTTTCACGCAGACCCAACAGTATATGAACTGCATCGTCCTAAAAAAAGGGCAGAATAGCGGTAAGCTTAGATATGGGAAAAGTCATAGTAATATGTGCACGTGCCTGGGGATCAGTAGAGATTGTAGTACTACCTGGCTTGGTTCATTAATCAGAACAGGCTGAAATCTTCGAGCCAATGCTTTGTCCTTCTCAAAATGTAACCTGAATTCGTCCATAGTCGTAGATGCAATACACTGCCACAATAAAACCAAGTGCATATGACTCACACATTTGTCTAATGTTCTCCAAAATTCATAGAGAAATTCAAATAGTATATCGAAGCTTTAAAAGACCTCAAACTAGGAAATGTAATTTCTTTTTGATTGGGGGAGGGGAAGATTTGTAGTTGATGCAAATTTTTTATATATGGTATATGTCAGGAAGCAAGATGCTAAGGAGGAGCTAGACTACTTGCATTCAGAGTAACAAAGACTAAGGACATGCATGGGAACCATGACTATCTGTGCAGCGTGCAAGTAAATGTCATTAAAACTCTCATCCTTAAAAGAATTGCATGATTAGAGTTCTCCATGTTTCAGGAATGGACTTATCAACAGAGATGATACAGAAATATATAACAGAAAAGCAGCAGGCATTTTATAAATTGTCACCTGCAATTCACCCCGCCCAAGTGCCGGCTTCAACAGATTAGCTATGTCCAGACCAGATCCTTTATTTCCTCGCCCAACTGTGCCGGAACCAATAAGCGTGTGCACTTCATCAATGAAGAGAATTATATTGCCTGAAATGTGGCCATATTAAACTGAGTTTGTGATCTTAATTTTTTTAATTATATAGTATACACATAAACCAAACAGGTGCTCACCCGACTTCTTAATCTCCTTTATTATTGTGGTAACACGTCCCTCCAACTCACCCCTCTCCTTTGCACCTGCTATTAGTAGGCCTACATCCAAGGACAATATGCGCTTGTTCTGTCCAAAAGTAAACAATATTACTAATGAAGTTCAGCAGGCAAATATCTCAAGTACAAAACTATACATCTAAGTCCCACAATCCTACTAAGAAGCAGATATATAACTTTTATCCCTACAGAGACAACCCACCATAAGAAAGAAGGGAACATTTCCATCAGAAATACTTATTGCCAGCCCTTCGGCAATTGCTGTCTTCCCAACACCAGCTTCACCAAGGAGAATCGGATTACTCTTGGTTCTTCGGCAAAGAATTTCAACCATCCTCTGTACTTCAGTGTCGCGACCAATTACAGGATCAATGAGCCCACTGCTAGCACGGGCAGTGAGATCCACACAGAATCGGTCAAGAGCTTTTTTCTCTGTTAAACATCAGCAAACTTGAGAGTGATTTTAGTCTGTTTAGAATAATATTGACTCAAGGATGGAGAGCCAGAGCATTTGAATATTACCTCTGGCATTTTCAGGGGCTCTCGCAAGAGTGATTTTGTCAGGAAAGACATTCTCACGGGACCTCTTGAAAGCAGCCGTAGCTGGTTCTCTTCCCTCTTTAGCAAGCTCCCCTTGAAGTCTGGAGACTGCCACAGCAGCCAAATGATTCACATTTACCCCTAATCTGAAATTAATCCAGTCTAGTTCAAGAAATATAACAGAAACAGAATGTTATATAAGCAAGTAACATGTTGAAGACTGCAACAATCATGAATTAAAATTTCAATGAGTTTCCTCAGAAAAACACCAAAAAGTTTTGTTTGAGTTAATCCAAGCGAAAATGTTAAGACAGTTCGATCGATTTACTATTTTTCTCTATAAGTTCTTGAAACATACTACTATAGAAACAAAACAAAATCTTAATACATGGCAACGATAAACATCACCAGATAATTTTTTTATTTTTGCTTCAACACATTATCAAATCAGTACCTCCTGAGAAGACGACCAGCACTGCCATCATCTACTGTAAACAATCCAATAGCTATATGTTCCGGTGCTATGAAATTATACCCCATAGTCCTCGAATATTCAACCGCAGCCTCAAAAACACGTTTCGTGGTAGCAGAAAATGGCACATCTGTAGCTGAAGACTCCGTAAACTCGTTCGACTCACTCTCTCCACTTCCAATTCCATCATCGCTCCACAACAGCCTCACGGCTTCACGCGCCACATCAATGGTGATACCTGATCCTAAAAAACCTCCAGGGGCACGATCCTCTGCCACGAGGCCTAGCAAAAGATGTTGCGTAGACACCGTATCTTTGCCTAAGCCCTTAGCTTCTCTCTGTGAAAACATAACAGCTTTGATTGCTCTTTCAGTAAACCTCTCGAACACTCCACAAATTACGAAAAATGAGGGTTTGGATTTTTTCAGAGGAAGGGAATTGGAAGAACGGTACACGTGGCGGTGGTTGGAAAGTGAAATTCCTAAATAGGACGATGAGGAGGTGCCGATGTAGGAAGAATGGGGATGGTAGTTTGGGGAATAGGCGACGACTTTTTGGCAGCGGCGGCGGTAAGGGGTGGAGTTGACGGAGACCGGCGCCGAACATGATAATTCCATTTAAAATGCAATTTATTTTGTTTATTATGAATTTTTTTGTTAGCTGTACAAGTTTTTAATTTTTTCTTTTTAAGAATTTAGCTGTACAAGAGTTAATTCTAATAAGAAGAAGGAAAAATCATTTGAGAGAGAGGGATTATTGGAGAATTGGAGGAATGCTACACGGCAAAGCTACTTTTTGGGGATATTAAATTATGTTGTCAGAGTAGATATTTAAATCTGATCTGAAGGGTTTTATTTATAGGGGAATATTTATTTGGTCAATTGTAAATAAATGGAAAAAGTTTAAACACGCAATGTTATACGGAAAGTGAGCCAAGACGCTGAAGAAAGGAATGCCCTCTCATGAAACTTTCAAAAAATTTCCAAACAAGTGGAAAAAGAAAAGAACAATTTGTGTTTCAAAATTTCCATGTTCTATTACATTGATTTTAAGAGAGAAAAGAAAAAAGTTTGATTGGAAATTACTTACATTTATTTAAGGGGAAAAAAAAAGTCATGGTTTTGTAAAGTATTTTAGAAAAAAATAATGAAAAGATGGTCGTGTTTGAATGTATTCTAACTCAGTTTTATTTAATTTGAGTGAAAAATATTCTCAAGGTATTTTTGAAGATTCTCTTAAAACTTGGTTTGAATATATTTTGGTAAGTAATTTTATATGTAAAACAATGTTAATGTAATGGTGAGTTGTGTTCAAATTGTGGTTTAAATGTATTTTGTATGTTGAAATTTTGAGGAGAAATTTTTCATGGTTGTAGGTGTCAAATCGTCTTCTTTCAAATTAAATTAATTGATAGTATGATATTGTATGATGATTGATTCGATCCAATGTTGAAACTATTACTATTATATGTTGAAATAAGTTATTTCATGAGTTTTAGTCAGTGACAATTGTTTTGAACTATGTTATGTCCGACAAAAACTCAAAACACTTCAACCAAAATGAATCCAAACAGAATCTAAATATTTGAACTTTTTTGGAAAATAAGAATTACTAGTATCAACTATCAAGCAACTAGAGGTTATGATTTTCAGAATATGCCTATTTTGGAAATGAAAGTCAAAATGTAAGCGTGGTTTACTTGATTCAGGCTATTTTTCCTCTTCTAATAAATGGATATTTACAAAATATACTATTGTGATCCTTCTTATTAACGATATATTACTATTTTTTTTTTTTGAAGAACGATATATTACTATTTTATTAGCAAATACATCATTGTTTTCATAAAGATATAATTTCTTGTAAAATAATATTCAAATTTCTATATCCATGAAATTTGTTCGCATATCATATCATTATAAGAACAAACAAAATCATAATAACACTATAAAAGAAGATTATGATTTGTTTTTTTCTTCATAATAAAGTCAAAATATTATCTTTTTTTTTTTCTCAACTTAAATTTAAGAATATTGAAATAAAATAGAAGTACTAAATTTCATAGCACCTACTGTTACATTTTTATGAACAAAAAAGAGCACTTTTCTTTAACGAAATCTATATTATGAATTTGAGCAGAACTAGATAAAAGCTATTTTTTCTCTTTGCGGTGATAAATGTAGTGATAATAAACTCAAAGATTGAAACTTCAAAGGAAAGAGGTGCTCTGACAAAGAAAATTTTGATTATTTTAATAAATGATCAATCCTTTTGACCAAAAAAAAATAATAATAATAGTAATAATAATTGATCAGTAATTTATATCATATATGTAGAAAGTCTTACCACTTGTCACTCTCAATACCTTTGATTAAGCTAACTTATGATTAAATATTAGGACATAAATTTAACTAAACTTGCGAAGAAAAACATTATATCCATTAAAGTAAAAATAAAAATGAAGTGCATACAATAGCAGATCACTTTTAAGACTAATGTCTGCTACGTAGAACACACAAAAAGGACACGTTAATATGTGTGTCTAGAATAAATTAAACCAGACGCATAAATAAAATTATATATAGTATACACGTGACACTAAATATGACATTCCAATAATTAGTATAAAAGTTGTGAACGCACGCACCTTCATATTCTGAAAAACACATAATCAGCAGTGCTTGGAATTCTATTCAACGGCTTTCTGACGAATCAACTTGGCTCCAGAGTTCATCAGCATAAGCCTTTTCATCTTCCTTTTCCAGTGTGACTAATTGAGCAGTTTGCAGAACTTCCTCCTCTTCCTCTTCGGGTATTTCCTCTTCTGTCAACTCACTAGCAGTAGCCAGAACTGCTTCGTCTATTTCTCTGAGCTCATTCAATGCTTCCCTCATTGCCTGTGCAGTGGCAGGCCTATCTCTTGGACTGTATTTTGGTGGAGGCACAATAAATGGCAAAACAATATTGTCCAAATTTCCAATATCTTTTTTGACACTGTCTATTGCGAGTACTGGTGGAGGAACAATGAAAATAATACCAAGTTCATAGTTAGAAATGTGTAGTCTGGAACCTAATACAGAATCATTTCTCACATTCCAATCGGATTGTCTGTCTGATATTGGGCGTCCCCAGGCTGCAGCACTGAAGTTGTGTGATCCAGAATAAACCCATCCAAAGGAAGATCCATCCTTCTTAGACTGGAACCGTCTGCGTCCCACCTGCTCAAGCCATTCATTATTTTAAATAATATATTTTCGAGTAATTGCATTTTTAGCCCCACAAGTTCGTACTATTATATTATAGTTAGATTACAGGGAATGAACAGAATCAGCAGATACCTCCTAGATCTGGTTATCTGTGAATTTAGGCCACTTTGGATTGTGAGAGAAGCTTTTCTAAGATAAGAGTTCTCTAAGGTAACCTAGAAATTTGTGGATTTTCTGATAATGTGTTTGAAGTAGATGTTGAAAAACCTGACCAGTAAGGAGATGGGATAACGATGTTAATTTGCAATGCTTGTGAGAAACAAGAATTTTACTATGGCGATTTGATCCATAAGCTTTTTATGCAGAAGGACGTTGCAGTAGAGAAGTTTGTTACTAGACAACTTAATGGCAGCAATGTCTAGCTCTAAGAATGCCTAGGTATGCAGATATTTCCATGTGCACCATGTCTATCCCGCTAGTGTGAAAATATATATTACCTTCACATGCATAGGAAACCCAACTCTGTCACTGGGATATGGAATTGCATCGTGGAGTATGCCAACATTTTTCAACCTTTGCCATGTTTTCTGTAAGAATCGAAGGCAAACCATCAGTGTACAGTGAAGGGCATGCAACCAAGTACAAAAGACACTCCTACTAATTAGCTGTTAAATCAAATGAGTACTCGGAGTGCAATCAAATAGACAACAAAATGTGATTTATCAATGAAAATATGAAATCACAAAAAGAGCCCATGATGCTCTCTTTACAACTCCAGTTGTTTCACTCATTTCAAGGGAAAAGGTGAATGATTGACAATTTACATGTAGGTGAAAGTGCAAGGAGAGAAGCATGTAAGCAATAATTGAACACTTGATTAACCTACAAGCAGAAGTAACACCAAAAAAAGAGCCTCAATAGCTTGTAAGCATGTAAAATATAATTCAGAAAGTCAAATCTATCTTACTCCATTTCACGCAAACGGTGAAACAAAACAGCCAACCACAAAGACATCTGCAAAATTCAGTCCCTCATGAAATATTTTGTGTTCAATTTATTGGTCAATATATAATTTAGATGTCACGTCAACTGAGTGTTAAAAGGTGTTAAACTGTCACCAAGGGATTTTCATACCACAAAGGCAAATAACTAAATAAGTGATAACATATAAGCATGAGGATGATGTGTGGTTTTGAAATTTACTATACTAATCTTATCTTCAACTTGGGACATATTAGAAAACTAGTCTAAGGTCGGTCCTACAAGTCCTTCGACCAACACTCCCTACCAAACGAACACGTAAGGTGCTTGTTTTCGAACATAAGGGTTCCACTCATAGTCTTGAAGCACTAGTACATTGCCTTAACCCAAATATTCCAAGGAAATCCCCAATAAAATCGTTTATCATTGTGATTTTTTAAGAGTTCATCATGGTTGAAAATCTTAGATAGTTACTATATATTTGGGGGCATGAAATCGGAAATCCCATTATGAGGAGATTGAATTTGGTACAGGTTCTGTCTACCTCCGAAAAGCACAACATGCGCCTTGAAGCCATAGTTCCGCTTCTGCTGTTCTTCACTCTCTCAATACTGGGGAAAATAATACTGAGAGAAGGATTTTTTAACTCTTGACTGGCACTCCAACAACCCCACTGGCAAAAGCAAGTTCAAACGACTCAATACAATGGTAGATGCTAAAACACAACATTTTATAATTTACACTATGTTAGTATGTTACCTCTGGATCAGACTCCTCAGAATCATTAAATGGCACCGACCGTTTTCCGGCCGCCGCTGAAAATGCAGCCAGAAATTGTGCAGTTACAGCTCCAACCGAGGAGGAACCTTCACAATGAAAGGAAAAGTAAAAATAAGAAATGAAAATCAGAAAATAAGTACTTTTAACTAAAACAGCATCATCCACTTGGATTTTACACTAACCAAAGAAGAACTCAGATTCTAAATGTTCAGGCCACTTGTACTGACTCAAAACCTGGAAATAAATTGAAGAGAAGGAATAAGAATTATAGATAATATATTGACAAAACCCTCAAGTTTAGGTACATTGTTAACAAACATATCAACATTGTAAAATAGTTTATGTTCACTCTTCAACCACAATTCCACAACTCTACAGATAGTAGTAGTCAGTCACCAAGAGATTTTAGTAATAGAAACCTTACACACTTCTAAGAAAGCATTGTGACTGGTTACCAATTATAACGCTTCAAGTAAAAGAAAAATTAATTCTGCTAAGAGTTGACATAGTTCTACAATCTAGTATTGTTTTGCCCATCTCCATACAAAGTCCAAAAGTAATCTTTTGCATTATTGATAACTATGTTCTAATAACATATGTAATAACATGATTCCTCTTCCTCATAGAAATTCGAGGTCAAGGATGCATGCATTCTCACAAACTCGGTACAACAATTAGAACATCAGAAATCCATAAATAAAAACTCAAAATACACTCAGAAATATCTTTAACTAGTACCACAAGTTAGAAGGCATAAGCGAAGTGCTCCAACTTCCACTCACGTGAAATTAACCTTAATCTGGTAGGTCTACAGTCAAAACAAAAAAAGAAATAAACTTGCTGCACGATTTTATCCAATATTTTAGCAGGTGTACCTCCTTAAGGCGCCAGAGCCCTGCAGATCTCTGACTAGATGCAACAAGAGAACAAAATGCAGAAACATACTCGGTTTGTGTAACATCAGATATGTGAGAAAAAGAAGGGCCCTGCAAAAGCAAAAGCACGGCTTTGACACGTGACTGGCTAAGATATAGCATCATTCTGCTTCTATAAACCAATAAATAAGACTAAACCTATTAAAATACGAAAGAAGAGTCCAATTTGGACTTCTATATCATACCGCATAAGCATAGAGTATCAGTTTTACTTTGTTGCTGCTTCCTTCTAGAGCAGTTACAAGAACTTCCTTAGGATAAATATAAGCAGAAAATGCAAATATACCAATATCCAAAAGTGGAGCTACCCATTTTGCCAAATGCCTCGGTAGAAACCCAAGTTGAACAAAATCTGGAGCAAGAAGAAAGTATATCAGTAGATAGATACAAAGCATAGTTACTACAACAAAAATGCACAGGTTACACTGGAAACTCTTAGAACTGGATCTCTAATGGGGTTTTTCATACTTGGGCTACTAAACCAGGTGAGATCCAGAAAACTAGAATGGTAGGATCCCGGAGACTGTGGACCAATTCAACCTAGAACCTTTCAACTCATTAGTATATGTCAATATAAGTGAGGATTGAAGAGCTTTAAAATATTAAAGATTTGTTTGAGCCCCATAATCATAATAATTCAACCCCGCAAATATCTATTCACATACACGGTACCAAATATTTAAGTAAACCTAATAAAAGGTTTATTTTTTCTTCCAAGATCAATATCTAAATGATGTATTAACTATGTCTGAAAGAGAGTAACTTGTGAGCAAAAATTTATATAATATAACTGTTGGACAATGATATTTTTTACCTCCTACAGGGAAGTCTTCAGGGTTAGGAATTAGAACACTCACAGCATTCATATCAGCTGGTATATTTTTATCTCTCCTCAAAACAACCTCTGACATCCCATCCACGTTCTCATGACATTTCCCGAGAAACAAGGCAAGTTTCTTCAACTGTGCTCCATTAGAATCGGTTGACGCACGATAAATATGGCTCAAACCAACTACAGATGCTTCAATAGAAGCCAGTGATTTCGCACCACAAGACTCTAGCTTATGCATGTAACCCTGAGATAAAGAGATGATTAGAAATTCAATAGGAATCAAATAAATCCCATCATATATGTCCTATAATTTCACTTCAGCAGGAAACATCCTTCTACAAAAAGAATATTGAGCCTCAGAACAACTAAAATGTCATCAACAAAATAACTTGTCGAAGAGCATGTGCAAAATTAACTAACCATGAGAAATACCCATAATAAGTAAAGTCAAAGAACCAGAAAATTCACACATAACCAAATCAAGCAACATTTGAAAAAAATAATTTTCCAGAAATAGCATGAAGAAGCAATAGATGACAAAATTACAGACAGCATAACAGTTGAAAGAATATAAAAAAATGAGAGTAATCAATTATAATATCATCCTCATAAACTGTAGGGACAGCTGAGGATGCTTACCACCAAGAGATATTTTGATTGAGATACACAAGGACATCTATGCGAATGAATTCCAGGTACAGAAGCAACCAAATATCCAACAGCTCCATCAAAATCAAATTTGACCAACTCCAAGATCCAGTGAGCCTGGCTGGGTACATCAGCAACTAGAGATGCCATAAATCCAGCCAACTGAGCAGCAAAGTCACTTCTTGAATCTAAATTAATTTCTCCAACAGATAATTGCGTAAAGATGGAATAACAATTGGGAATACTTAACCGCGGAAAATCTTGCCACCAGACTGTGTTGCTTACATTATGCCACTGTATAAATCCAAAGATGCATAGGAATAAGCTATCACGACACTTGAAAACCTTATGTTAAATATTCTACAACAAGCAGCATTAAAAAGTATATAGTTCTCAAATGAATCCTCAGGAGCACTGGCATGGTTATTCTGGTGTTGATCAAGGTAATACAGCACGACAACAACTATATCATTTTTTTCTATTTTTTTCCCTTTGTACTCCAAGTAAATTGATATAGAGATACAAAAGGTCGTGCTTACGTTACATTCCTGTTTCTTATTGTTCATCAAGTGTATATCCTCTTTAAAAAATGATATATTTGTCTAAAAACCAGTCAATAACAAAAACCAGAACCTGTTTAGCCACCAAATTCGCAGATGTGATGACAACACGCAGCCTATCTTCTCTTTGCAACACAATTAATTTTGGATGATGACAACCAATGCCTGAGTTCTTTCTATCTTTATTAAAAGCTATAGCTTCAGGAAATGGAGGATACCTATTAAAATGAATAGACTATAATCATTAGTAAATCACATGGAGCAACAAATTTGTGATGTTATCCTGATTAATGTTTAATGATCAAATTCAACTTACACCACAGTTAAGTTTGGAAAATCTGAGAACGGCGTTGATGTTCTTTTATCAGGGTCTGAACTCCAACACCTTTCAGCACTATGACAAGCAATTGTCACTGCTAGATGAGGAGGAATCTTGCAGTAGGATAGGAACCTATACACAACACGCTTTGGATGAAATAATCATGCATATAGCACATAGCACATAAAAAGAGAGTGGATTGTATACATATGCTAAAACAACAAAGAAAATGAACAAACAATTTATCTAAACACATAGAGCTAAAAGTTTGCAGAATGAGCTGCAATGCATCATCCAAGTGAGCGTAATAACCCTTCTAGTTTACTTACCATAATATATCGCTAGTGAATGTTGCAATAAATACCCGCTGGAGGGTTTCCACGGGATGAAAGAGCTCTGGAAGCGAAACAACATCAGGAGTCTCACCTACGTCTTGACCTCTAAACTGAAGACGGTTCAAATAAAACTTCTTTCCTGGTGGTGGAGCACAACCACCAGAATTCTTATCCTCCAACACCTCTTTAAATTGATCATAATCTCCCTTTTTCAAAGGTAAACCAGCAAATATACCACTTTCAGTATCACTCTTTCCAATATCAGCGCCACCACCACCGGATTGCTTCTCTGGGTTAGCATTACCAGTAGCAATAGCAGCAGTAACAACATTAGAACATTTGAAATCAGTGTCCTCCCCAGAGACCACTACGACCTCTTTCAAGGATATATCATCACCATTTTCAACAGCTTCAACTTCCCTCGAGTACACCCTTTTCCGATTACGACATTCAATTTGGAAGCCAACATTTAAACAACATTCAAAACCATTATTTGGAAAACCCTTCTTCCAATCAAATCTCAAAGCACCGTTGATTTTCTTATTTTCATCAAGAACAATACGATTTCGAATATAAGATACAGGGTCATCACTACATAATATATCTCTACACCAACTTAAAAGCAAATTCGTATTATCTACTACTCTGCAGCGTTTCAAAGGATGTACACTGCAAGAATCAAACTGAATCAAATTACTATAATCAACCTCTTCCGTGAAGACAATTTTTTCCACCAAAAACACAATACTAGTCCATAATGCACAAGCTGCTTCATTCCAACAAGCAAGTGAAACAACATCTCCCGCTTGCAATTCAACAACTCCACTAATTCTTACCCCATCCACAAATACCCCATTCAATGAAACCCTAGTCCTCACACTAGAAAAAGAATCATGAAATTCACTAAAATTAAGTAAAATTCCATCAGATAAGTAAATCTTAGTATTCAAAGAATCAAAGAATAACTGGCAGTGTCTTTTACTGACACTACGATCAGTAAAAATAAAGTCACATAACTTATGTTTGCGGCCGACGGTGTAGAGTCTGTAGGGCTCGAGGCAAATCGAATCGCAAAATTGACCGGTTGATCTTGAAAGTAAAGGAATGCCTGGGGTTTTGATATGCAAAATTGCTTTTCTAATAGTGTTTCTTCTTGGTTTTTTCTGAGGCGGTAAAGGAAATCTGAATTGATTATTATGTCTTTTATTTTGGAAAGAAAATGAAGAATTTGAAGAATTGTTCATAGTACAAATAATCCCATAAAGGGAAGAAATAAAGCAAAATTTCCCTCCAAGTCTGCAACTGCAAGTATTTATATGTGATAAGTTGGGCTTTGTCTTTTGAGCTGGGTCCCATTCAAACAAAAACTCCATCAGAATTAACTTCTCGAAGCCCATTAACTATTGGTTTGGGCAAGAGATTTTTTTCTTTTCTTGGGTACATTTGGGATATTTATTTTTTTATTGGGCCCATCAACTTTGTAATATGGGGATATTTATTTTTTTATTTTTGACTATCATAATTATTTTATCTATATTACTTTTCTCAGTATATCTAATTTAGTTATATTGATTAACACAACTCATAAAAAAAAAGTTCTTCAATTCAAACTTGATATAAACTTGATGAATAAAAAATATTAAAATCAAAATAATTTATAATAAAGTTAGTATAATGAAAAACGTAATTGTCCATATAATATTTTACCAAAAATAAAAAAACACAGTTCTTATCTTATTATATATACTATTATTGTTTTTGAAAAAGTACAAATAACAAAGATAACATTAACTAAATTTTACATAAATCCAAAAAAAGCTATGAAGTTAAATCAAATAAATATGTATATATGTTTTCAAAATTATATATGTAGTCAGGGGCGGAACCAGGATTTTACATTAAGGGGCGCGAGACAAGAGGGTGAGACTAAATAGGAAATCTAGTAATTTTCATAATATAATTTTTACAAAATAAATATTCAAATATTTGTATTAAAAATGTTTTTTTATATCGAATATATATTATGAATTTATAAAATCGTCGATAACTTTTTCAATAATTAATATAGTAAGATAATCACAAATATATGAACTGATGCGATAAATGATCACTTAACATAATGATTACTTAAACATATTTTTATTTTTGTAATACATTGTTGATAGTACCTTTTATACTACTTTGACACTAATCCCCTGAAGATTATATATATGTTTAAAAATAAAAATGAAATTCCTGTTGGGAGAAGTTTTCATCCGATGTGCCTTGAAAATGATTAAACCCTTGATAAACTAAATTTGTTTTTTAAAATAAAATTGTCCTATCTCCATGTGTAATTTCAAGGATAATGAATTATTATTTGTCGTCGCAATTGGATCAATGATGATATTGCAAAGTCTTTTCTTTCTCTTAATTATCTGTTTGCTTTCAAAAAAAATTTAACTTCTTTATCCATTCTTAGCTCGAGGCTGTTAATATTGATCTACAAAAATATACCGTTCCTTAATTAAAACAGTACTGTTTACCTTTACCTTTGTAACAAGAAATGTCGAAAAAGAGAATTAAGTCGGGAGTAAGTCCAACAATCCACTCTAGTATTTTTTTTAATTAATGGACTCTTCATACCAAAATTTCACATATTTTATACATTTGGTATCATATTTTTTAAAGAATACATTTAATATCATGATTTTACCTCCTCGACATGTTTCCTTTAATTCTCCGTTAATTTTTGGACAGCAAGAGCCGTTAAATCAACAAAATTGCACGTTTCTTGCACGTGATGTGCTTGGGCTGAGGGGTGTTTGTTAATTTTGCCATAACTCATTTTTGCGTTTTAATTATTATGTAAATTAAAATTTTGTTAATTTTATCAAAAACTGAATAATATGAAATTCTTAATAACCATTTTTGCGTTTTAACTCAATAACCATTTTTCATCAAAAACTGAGTTACAAGCCTATCACATGACTTGGACTTGTAAATTTTGGAATCAGAATATGAAATTCTTAATTTTTAATTGTCACTCGACAAATAATATTTGTGGCTTAATTTAAATTTTCGGTCAGATTGGACAAAAATTGGTGATTTTCGGTAAAATAAATTAATTTCCCTGTCAAATAAGACATAAATTGATGATTTTTCGCAATAATTAAAATTTTCCAGTGATAAGGACTGAAATTGGTGATGATGACATAATCAATGAAGTATATTGTCGAGATAACACATTAAAGGGTCGATACTGAAACGCTGCCACTTTGGAGGGCCAAAAAAAAAAATTGCCTCCATTTTAAGATGTATTTTGGATTTAAAAGGGATAAATATGTTACACTACATTGATAAGAGGGACAAATCTACAATGAAAAATTTAGGAGGGACGAATATGCTACACTACATTAATAAGAAGGACTAATGTGATACACCATATTGATAAAATGTACGCATTTGCTACAAAAATTTAAAATGGACGAAAGTGATAAATTCATATTACAAGAGGACCAAAAGTGTGATCCACTATATTTGTATCTATATATAGGAACGTTCTTCAAGTGCTTAATTGGAACTAGCAAATTAATCGTTCATCTTTCCTTTCATCAAATACAATTCAAATTCCAAATGCAAAACCCGGAAACCAATCCCGCCACCAACACCGTCGATGACCATAAAGACTCGAAAGGCCTCGATGAAAAGAAGTCTTCAATTGGATCATCAACGGTGATAAATGCTTCAATGAGAATTAAGCGTTTGGCTTCTATCTCCCGCCACCCACAACCCGCAAAGAGATTAGACCGAACAAAATCCGCCGCAGTGTATGCACTCAAAGGGCTCAAGTTTATAAGCCAGACGGATGGTTGCGCCGCCAGCTGGGACGGGGTGGAGAAGAGGTTTAATTGTATTACCGCCACCACTAATGGGTTGCTCCCTCGTACGAGTTTTTGTGAATGTATTGGTAAGTAAAACAAGTTATAACATAAACAAAAAAATCTCAATCACCAACAACTACTAATTTCTTTGCATTATGATTTAATTATTTTGCTTCTTCTTCACAATTCCATTAATTCATATATATATGAAACTTAGACAAATAATACTATATTCTATTTCTTTCTCCAAAATTTTGTTATTTCCTTTATAAGAACGTAACAATGTCACTATAACTTGAAAATTCAACCAAATATGAGTAACTTTTTAAAGCACACAAACCAAAATAATTTCAAATAACTTTTTAATGCACACGAACATAATTAATTTCAGAAAATCCTCGAGATATCTAAAACAGTACTTTTAGAAAATCCAACAAAAACGGGTCCCTTAATTTTCAATAAAATGAATATATGTATTTGTAGGTATGAGTAGAGAGTCCAAGGAGTTTGCTGATGAGCTTTTCGACGCGCTTTCACGGCGGAGGAGCATTTCCGGTGGCTCCATCACTAAAGCACAGCTGAGAGAGTTTTGGGACCAAATTGCTGATCAAAGCTTTGATTCTAGGCTTCAAACATTCTTTGACATGTAAGACTTAATTAATTACTCCTACTCCTAATAAATATTGATTATTTCAATCATCGTTTTCATGATTAGCAATAATTAATCTTAATTAATAGTATAAAATTATAATTGCATGGAATTAATTTTATTTCAGGGTTGATAAAGATTCTGATGGAAGACTCACAGAAGTGGAAGTCAGGGAGGTATGTGGCTTTATTTAATGTTCTTTGTGTTTTACTTATTAAGGCCATGTTCGGATCAAATGTTTCGGATTTAAATTAAACCAAAGATCTTTTGGTTTCCTCAGCTTGTTTTCATATATAAATGAATTTACATTTGCTAGCTATATTATTTCCTCAACCTCTAATATTCAAAATACATACAAATCACAATTCAAATTTTTTAATCAACTCGTCATTAATTTAATATTATTTCACATTCAAAATATTCTAACAAAAAATCAGAATCATGTAAGTTACAAAATATGAGCTAATATAAATATAACACATGGTAATTTTTATAATAAAATAAACACAATATTTCTTTGATATATAATTAAAAACTTTCTAGAGCCAAATGTAAAAGGCATGTCAATTATCTTTTTTCTTTTTCTTTTTTTACAAAAGCTACTGAGGTTGGTTTTGACAACCGTAACACTAAACAATCAATTATTCTGAAACTAATTTTATAGTGATTAGTTTTCTAAAATAATTATTAAAATTAATTCTCATACAATTATTTTCAAAAGCTAAATCAAATTAGCCTCTACAGTGGAGCCAAGTTGGGGCCCACGAAGCCGGAGGTCTGTTTGTTTGGCATTTTTAAAGAAGTAACACATATACACATCAAGAGGGATGGATTATTACTCCACATGTCCCGAGTGTATTGGTGGGCTGCACCACGTGTACTATATGACGTGGTGCAGCGGTTGTACTAAATAATTTCTTCAAGTTGGGGCCCACGACGCCCGGCACATTTTCTTAAGCTCTGCATGTGTTTAATTCTTTCAAGGGAGGGTTTGTTTTTTTTCACTCGGTTTAATCATTCAATTTAAGTGTAATATTATTATTGCTTCTTCCAGATTATTACTCTAAGTGCTTCTGCCAACAAGCTATCAAATATTCAGAATCGATCGGATGAATACGCAAGGCTAATCATGGAAGAACTAGACCCCAGTGAACTAGGATACATCATTGTAATAATCCAATAACAATTACTCGTACGTGATCTCTAAGGTAGTAATTTACTAGAGTACTATTTAATTAAACAAAAACATTAATTCTCTAACAGATAGAAAACTTGGAGATGCTTCTACTACAAGGTCCAACCCAAACCGTTAAAGTCGGTGGCGATATCCGAAAACTGAGCAAAATGCTGAGTGAAAAGCTGAAGCCAACGGAAGACAACTTGTTAAAGAGGTGGTACAGTGAATCTCAGTACTTTGTAATTGACAATTGGCAGAGAGTTTGGGTAATGGCATTGTGGATTGGAATTATGGCTGGACTGTTTACGTACAAATACTTTGAGTATCAAAATAATAGACAAGTTTTCCAAGTGATGGGCTATTGTGTGTCAATTGCCAAGGGCGCTGCCGAGACTCTTAAGCTGAACATGGCCCTGATTTTGTTTCCTGTGTGCCGGAACACCATCACTTGGCTTCGGAACAGAACGAGGCTAGGCCTAGCCGTTCCATTCGATGACAACCTTAATTTCCACAAAGTGAGTTCTACAATAATTAATGTAATATAATAATCTAATTAACTGGCTTCAATAAAGGGGGCAAATTAATTAAGTTGCATTAACTTTTAGTCCTACAGAACTGGACTTGATTCGATCTGAGATTGCAAAAGAACTTGAAAAACTGAGACAAAATTAATTGCAACTTTAAAGTACAAGGCTACATTAATTGCTTATTGTCTAATTCTATATGAACAAATAATCCAATAACTAAGTAACTACTAAGTTTGTCTAAATTTGTTTGTTTTGATCCTTACAGCTAATTGCTATTGCCATTGCAATAGGGGTTGGGATACATGGGATTAGTCATTTAATGTGTGATTTTCCTCGGCTCTTACACGCGATCCCGGACCAATACAAACCAATGGAGCAATTCTTTGGGGTTCAACCAAAAAGATATTGGCATTTTGTGAAGGAATGGGAAGGGGTGACAGGAATTCTAATGGTGATTCTAATGGCTATAGCCTTCACACTTGCATCCCCATGGTTCAGAAGGGGGAGAATAAACTTACCTAAGCCTTTGAACAAACTCACAGGATTCAATGCGTTTTGGTACTCACACCATTTGTTCGTCATTGTGTACACTTGCCTCATTATTCATGGTATCAAGCTTTATTTGACCCATGAATGGTACAAGAAAACGGTTAGCTACTGTACATATATATATATATATATATATATTATGACATAATTTTAATTTGAATAAGATATATAATACTATATTCTATTGGCAGACATGGATGTATTTGGCAGTTCCAGTCACACTCTATGCTGTGGAAAGATTGTACAAGGCTTTTAGATCAAGAATCAAGGCTGTAAAGATCTTAAAGGTAAATGTAAACCCATAACATTTATAATTCTTTGATGAAAATCTTAATTAAATATCTTAAAGTGAGCTGAAGCTAAGTCTTGAAATTAAAACAAGTCAAATAAGCTTGACCTCGAGTTTGAGCTCCAGTCATACAACTATGAACAAAGCTTGAGCTCAAATTAAGGCATGAATATTTCATACATAAATCGGGTCGGTTTGAATATTATTTAGAACTGTACGTGCTAAATAGCAAAAAGATCATCTATCTCCGAACTGTACATGCTAAATAGCAAATAAATGTGTGTGGGTCCACAAATTAATACTTATGTATGTGAACCTAAACACATTTTGTGACATTTGCAATTCATATACATGTATAAAACCAATTAAATGTGACCTAACTCTAAGCAAGACTAGTAAATGGATTGTTTAAAAAAAGTACTATTAATTATGGAAATTATTTTTTTCATATGAAGGTGGCTGTCTACCCTGGAAATGTACTAGCACTGCACATGTCAAGGCCACAAGGATTTAAATATAAAAGTGGACAATACATTTTTGTCAACTGTGCAGCTGTTTCTCCGTTCGAATGGTAGGTGGCACTAAGAAATAATACAACACTACAGATCCATCACTATCATATTTAGAACCACCTAATAAAGGTTGAAAAATGAATCGTAAATTTGCAAATTATTGCTCTTTGAAAGATAATTGACTTTTAGTTGTCAATTTAATGCAGGCACCCATTTTCTATCACTTCAGCCCCTAGGGATGATTATCTGAGTGTGCACATACGGACGTTGGGTGATTGGACCAGACAACTTAAAGCTGTTTTCACAGAGGTATATATATATATATATATATATATTTTCCTTAATGAAACACTTGAAGCAGTATCCCACAAGCTAGACTATTTTCTCTTTAGTATAACTTATTCCAATATATTAATGTGTTATTGATGTACCTAGCAGAAGTGTGCATCACACCAATGAGATGGTAATGTATCCTACAATAATTAATACTATTATATTGTCTAATTTCTATGTAGAATAAATTTGAATTTACTGCACTAAGTCATGTAAATTAATTCCTCTTGTAGCCACTTTGTTTTCAAGCCAATAGTTGCATGTGCTTACTCTTTATCAACATTATTCTAATTATGTTTTTTCAAAAAATGAAGACACTCACGAAACGAATAAAGGATATTTAATCGCGAATCTTTGTCTTGTCTAATAAGAAACCATCAAATCTTTTACCTACTTTGTTCAATTTTTATGGCAATAATCCTGAATTCGTCTTATTATGATTGTTTGCATATGCTAGTCTACCAAAATGGGTTATCTAATTGTTTGAACCACCACTGTCGGCCTTTATTAGGTTTGCCAGACGCAACCAATTGGAAAAAGTGGGCTCTTTAGAACTGACTTCTTGCAAGGAGAGAATAGTCCCAAGTAAGTCCACTTCCAACTTCATAGTGCTATTATATATTCTTAAACATATGCATTGTACTAAAGATATGCAATTCATTGGCAAATTGGGTCAAAACCCAAGTCTCAACTAGGATCCGTCTTGGACTTGTCCAGCTCTAAATTGAAGTATTTCTGATAGTGATGAGATGATTAAATTTGATACTAATCAAATTAACAACGAATAACTCAGAAACAAAACAGCTTCATTCATCAACAAGTTAATCTAATCCAAACATAAGACAAACCGTTTTGACCCGACCCGTAGTTCGACTCATTTTACGTGACCCGTCCAGATCCCGTCACAACAAACTCAACTCCACTGTTACTAGTAATTGGTATAAAATTAAGTAAATCTAAAACTTGTTTCGATTCAAAGTAGAATATATTTCCCTCCTATTTTCTATGCACATTGCAATAAACTGACAGTAAAGAGTGATCTTCTAAAACTATATACTACATTTTAATCTCCATACTTCAAGATTCAATATACGGAAAAAAAAACTTTTGGTAATGTCATATGTTTTAGATATTAGAATGTATATTTGATTAGTTACTTATTTCATGCTCCTATACCAATGAAAATATTTCAAATGATGTTTGCATATGCATTGCAGCTTCCCTAGAGTGTTGATTGATGGTCCATACGGAGCATCAACACAAGACTACAAAGAGTACGATGTAGTATTATTAGTAGGGCTCGGCATTGGTGCAACACCTATGATCAGTGTTGTAAAAGACATAGTGAACAACATCAAAGCTATGGAGGAAGAAGACAAAGCTTTAGAGGAAGGAATAACTCCAAATTCTACCTCTAAACGAAAGTCGGGATCAGGGAGCGGGCGACACAATTTTAAGACAAGGAGGGCATACTTCTATTGGGTCACGAGAGAGCAAGGTTCATTTGAGTGGTTTAAAGGAGTAATGAATGAGGTAGCTGAAATGGATCACAAGGGGGTGATAGAAATGCACAACTATTGTACTAGTGTGTATGAAGAGGGGGATGCTCGTTCTGCTCTAATTACTATGCTTCAATCCCTCAATCATGCTAAGAATGGACTGGACATTGTTTCTGGAACTCGGGTTAAGTCACACTTTGCCAAGCCTAATTGGCGTACTGTCTTCAAATCCATTGCGTTGAATCATCCTACTGCAAGAGTTGGTAAGTACTTTGTTAAATCTACTAGAACTTTTAATATAAATCTCAACTATAACTTACTATATGTGTTAGTCGAAAAAGTTCTACATATGGCAAAAGATAATCTATTTGGCCAAGTCAAACTTGATTGGTCCCGTTTTCAGTCCACCTTGCTGATAATTTTCTTAGACTGATCTGAATCAGAACCGACCCAAACTCTACCTAATTACAACTCTTAGTTTACACGAAAAAGTTGAGAGGAGAAACATATATATGTATGTCCTCAGTAGTGATTTTATTTGATGATGATTGCTCTAGGTTTGAAAATTTTTGTTACCAATCAACAGAATTGTTGTTCTGACATTCTAAAGTATAATCCTAATCACATTTGCAGGAGTATTTTACTGCGGGGCACCACCTCTAGTGAAGGAGTTAAGACATCTAGCCTGTGATTTTTCTCACAAGACCTCCACCAAATTCGAATTCCATAAAGAAAACTGTTGACCTTTCAACAAATAAGAAGAGAAGGTTATGCAGTCTCCTAGTCCCTATTGTAAATATATCTTGCCAGATTAAGTTTATTGCATTTGGATGGACCATAAGCAACAATAACAGGAGGAAATATCAGATAATAGAATTCCCTTTTTTCCTTTGGCAGTAATATAGTGACCTCAAAAGAGTCATGTTTGCATTAGCAAAGGTACTTGACGGGTCCCATTAGTTATTTTATCCATAGAAGATATGGAGGTGTAATAATTCCCCAACCACCAATTTCATTTAAATGTATTATTTTGCTTCTTTATTTTTTTTTTCAACTTTCTATTAGTGAGCATGCAAAGTTTTTTCCCTAGTTACATTGTTATATTTCTTTTTTTGCCAACTACTAACAATCTAAAGGCTTAGGTAAACTGCAATATCATCTGCCTGTAGCAGTCGGGCAGTTTTCAACTATTGGACCCAGAAGTAACAAAAGTTTGAACATATATGGTTTAACAAGAAGAGAAGACATGTTAGTGCATTATAGTATGACAATGAGTAAAAACATTTTTAGTGCTAGGGAGGACTAAGGGGGTAGAAGACAAAGGGAATACTCGCCCACACGGAGAGATTCACCTAGGAAATAACGGTCCAATTCTAATGAGGGAGACTTATGCATCAATTTTATTATGTGTAGAGATTGGATGTTTTCTATAGTAGACAATTTTCATAATATGAAGTTACATCAGAAACTCATACCCAAGATCCACCACCATAAATCAATTGCATATATAATTAATGTTCTACTGAAACAAATATTTATATGCAGCCCAACAACCAACAAATAAATAATCAATGAAGTAGTACATCAATAGTAAAATACCAACCTTGTAAGATCCATGAACATTTTGGGCTAATCATGAGCCGTCCACCTGCAAGCTTTTCTTTTTCATCCTCTGGAAATTGTGCTTCACTGGTTGGCTTGACATTGAGCCTTGATCTGCAGCATGAAAGGGGCCATACTTATGATATGGGCTTGTTTATTTACTCCAACTTTGCTGCACCCTACCAAGAATTTCACCAATATCTTTAATCTATAATTAATAACTATAGTATTCAGTAACATATAGATCAGGTGGAGTTTGTCTAACCATTATCAGAGAGTTCAGCCATCGAGGGTATCAACAGGACAAGAACTCATCAGAATCATTTTTTCTCACAACATTTTCATCCCCAAGTGTATTCAATTTTGTTACTCAAAACATCTGCTAGCATCAGGCCTGCAACAAAATCATCACAAAATACAAATTATTAATCCAATAGAACTAATATCAGAATATAGCTAGAAAAGTTGTGTGTGATTATAATATGAGGTTGGCATGGAAAGAAAATCGAAGATATCAACATTACGTACAGCTCCATAATAATTGGATGCAGAGAGAATTCATCAGTAGGCAACTTGTTCAGAGCGTAGTGAAACTCACGCAGATTGAAGTTTCCATTGGGATTATGCAATCTTAAGCTGATTACAGTAAAATTACCAACATCAAAGAAATACTCATGTTTGTGCACGAAAGATGAAACTAGACAGAAAAATGAAAAGAGTATAACCGCTTGTGGAAGTACAGAATGAAAAAATTGCGTATGTCACACATGTCAGCTTGTCAATTCAAATAATTCATCATTATGCAGACATACAAATCCTGAAACCGAAATGCTGCGGCGCAATTCCAATCCAAAATCTCAGGTAAGATACAGACAGAAGAACAGAAAGTACCACGAATGCCTCATTCTCCAACCTTGGTATCACTTAATTAATAATAATAAGTACCAACTTTCATTATCCCAATCCAATGGTTTCTCCTGCAGTCACTCCGTATTCTCCCACAACATATTAAAGTCTAATACTCAAAGCTGAATATCTCTTTTAATGAAGGTAAGAATAAGACATTCAACAATCTTTAGTCCAACGTTCAATAATCATTAGTCAAACAACATTTTTCGGTAATTTCTTTAATAATATGACATACATACACAGGTTTAAGAGTAGGTATACTAATTGAGCATAATTAGTAATTACCTCATGATCCCAACAAGAAGCTCGATCTCGGAAAACATAGCAATGCGATCAAGTATGGCATTCAGTTGCTTTGAAATAGCATCCGGGAGAAAAAACTGCGTGGTAAAATGAGTGGTCCATTAGCAAAATCTAGTTAAAATAGATGGATTTACAAAACAAGTCCTTGTTATCTGAATTTTAGGTCTAAATAAAAACAAAATCAAGGAAGAATCATTTTCATAAACAAATCATAAAAACTCGTTTGAGCATATTGTACTAACAGATACATATAGGCGTGTGTGTATATACCTGATTCAGATCTTAAGAAGTGGAGGCGGTAAGCTCTGAAAGTTTTGCGCCGCGGAGTAAATTTGAGCCTGTTTGTTTGTATAAAACAGTACCTAGGTTTATAGCGCGTACTACGCTGCTTTTTTGTGGCGGGAATCGCACTTTATTTCATCTGTAATCTGTATACAAATACTCAAGTTACATTACATGCATCCAACAAAATAAACTGCAACCAAATTAAACTCATTTCATAGCACAAATTAGACTCAAATATTGTTACACTCAATGACTCAAATTAATCATATGCTCGATTTAGCGTATCGACTTTAGAATTTCAGCCAAGTTATGTAATTTTTCTTACTAATTTCAATATACCAATGCCAATCTTTAGACTTGCTAACATAATTCTTTTTTTTTGAGATCGACTTGCTAACATATATTTAGGCTTGGGATTTGGTCCGGCTTGTGAACTTTTTTTGACAGTTTGAATGGTCTTCCTTACGTGTTTCTTAACATTTCAATCCCATTAGTGACGTCAAGTGAGCATGTGACTAACATGAGGGTATTTTAAAAAAACTCACACAAAATGTGTGGAAAAAATCATACATATATGGATCATACCCGTGTTATTTTGCATCAATTTTTCGAAAAATCCTCATGTTAGTCACATGTAAATCACGTGACGTCATAGCCGCCTTGGAATCGCCCGTGAATAACTACAATGAAACAAATAATTGATAGTAATTAAGATTAAAATATTATGAAAAATATAAGTGGGCCAAACTGTAAAAAAATACATAAGGAGGATCAAAAGTGATATTTAGGTTTTTATGGGAACAAATAATAGTAATAATTAAATCATAAACTTAGGTTTATATGAGAATTATCGAATCTTTTTACAACAGTATAGATTTTCTCTTTCTTTTCCAGTTACAAATTTACAATGATGTATATATGAAGTCATTTGGAATCAAAATTACTTATATTATGCTAGTCCAAATTTCTAGATCTAAATCGATTTATTTTTCTTTAATTTTTTTGTTATAGGTATTTTTTTGAAGTTCAAATCTCTCAATTTATGTGGAACCCTGTTTTTATGTTTTACAATTTATTAAAATATTAATAGTAAAATAAAAAATAAAAATCGTCATTCTGAATATTTTATGAAATCGTCACACATTAAAAAAGAAAAAATCCAATAAGAAAAATAAACCACAGCACCTCTTTTCATGGGCAAACAAAAAAGATTGAAAGAGTTCTTATGGCACAAATCAGAGGAAATTGTAATTTCATGACGGATCCACGGATCCACAGTGGATCCGTCATGAATTTCAGCCAATTTTTGGATATTGCAATTTTGACCCTAAATTTTTGAAAAATCAAGAATTGCAATTCAGTCCAGTATTTTAAAAAAATTGAAAATTTCCAATCCTGACCCTGATTTTCAGGAACAAAATTTGCAGTTTTGGTCCCTCAATTTTTGGATATTGCAATTTGACCCTAAATTTTTGAAAAATCAAGAATTGCAATTCAGTCCAGTATTTTAAAAAAATTGAAAATTTCCAATCCTGACCCTGATTTTCAGGAACAAAATTTGCACTTTTGGTCCCTCAATTTTTGGATATTGCAATTTTGACCCTAAATTTTTGAAAAATTGCCATTTGACCTCAGATTTTCGAAAAATCCAGAGTTTCAATTCAATCCAAAATTCTAATAAAGTTAAGATTTTCAATTTGGCCCAGATTTTCTGAAATCCAAATTTGCACTTTTGGTCCCTCAATTTTCAAAAATTATAATTTTGCCCCAAATCAATTTATGTGATTTTATCCCGATATCAACAACAAGAATTAACTCGTAGAGCAAATTATAAGGCATGATTAGGAATTTTTGAAAATATAGGGTCAAATTGCAATTTTTGAAAATTAAGGGACCAAAAGTGAAATTTTGAATTTCTGAAAATCAGGGGCCGAAATGAAAATTTTAATCTTCAGAAATACACTGAATCGTAATTCTAGATTTTTCAAAAATTTAGGGACCAACTTGTAATTTCCAAAAAATGAGGGACCAAAAGTGCAAATTTGGATTTCTGAAATCAGGGGCCGAATTGAAATTTTTAATTTTCTTAAAATAGCGGGCTGAATTGCAATTCTGGATTTTTCAAAAATTTAGGGTCAAAATTGCAATATCCAAAAATTGAGGGACCAAATGTGCAAATATGGATTTCTGAAATCAGGGGCCGAATTGAATTTTTCAATTTTCTTAAAATACTGGACTGAATTGCAATTCTTGATTTTTCAAAAATTTAGGGTCAAAATTGCAATATCCAAAAATTGAGGGACCAAAACTGCAAATTTTGTTCCTGAAAATCAGGGTCAGGATTGGAAATTTTCAATTTTTTTAAAATACTGGACTGAATTGCAATTCTTGATTTTTCAAAAATTTAGGATCAAAATTGCAATATCCAAAAATTGAGGGACCAAAAGTGCAAATTTTGTTCCTGAAAATCAGTGTCCGGATTGGAAATTTTCAATTTTTTTAAAATACTGGACTGAATTGCAATTCTTGATTTTTCAAAAATTTAGGGTCAAAATTGCAATATCCAAAAATTGGCTGAAATTCATGACGGATCCACTGTGGATCCGTGGATCCGTCATGGATCTCTTCGGATCCATGGTGGATCCAAAATTTTCTCACCCGGATCCGGTTTGGATCGGATCCTAAATGAATCCATCATTATGGATCCATTTGAGATCCGATCCGCAAGGATCCGATCTGGATCCGATCCGGGTGGTCCATTTGCCACCCCTAATTTCCTCATATGATCCATCTAGATGCGTGAAACAATCAACAATTATCTGTATTATCTTAACGCGTAAATCAACTTATTCGTTATTTTACACAACATAAATAAATAAATAAATAAAATAAGCACTTAAATTTTTTTTTCAATATATTGAGAATAAAGACTTTGAAATAAGTTAGACAAATTAAAGCTAAAAAGTATGCAAGAGTAGCATTGTTCATGTCAGGATAATACACATTTACCAAATTTGTATATTGTTAAAAGTGCAAGAAGAAAATATAAAGTCGTAAGTAATTTGTACATTTAATTTGTCAAATAACAAAATTATATTGAAGTTGATAAAGTTAGGACCGTAAAGTTCGCACCAACCCGCTTCAACCCCAATGGACCTCAAATCACAATCTAAAGAATTATCGAGTTGGGTTTGGATTGGAGTATTAATTAATCGCGAATGTAGACCTCACTGCGTGCACCCTTAGTGCAAGTTGCTGAAGTTTCTTAATTCGAGGTGTTAAGTGCTTATTCGGTGTTTTTTAGGATGCAAAGTGCCAATTTTTTGTGTTTTTGGTGTCAAGTGCAAATTCTATGTTTAGTGCCAATTTCTCATATTTCGGGGGAGCAAAGTTCATATTTCTCGTATTTTGGGAGTGTAGAGTGCCAAGTTGTTGAATTTTTCTGGACTTTTGGCAACTTGCACCCTCGAAAATGAGCCTTTTGGCAGATTGCACCCTCGAATTTAGATTTTGGCAGATTGCACCCTCGAAATACATAAGCTTTGGCAGGTTGCACCCTCTAAAATTTTCCGGCCAAATAATTCGCCGGAAAATCAAAATTCTAATGTTGGCAAGGGTATAATTGTCTTTTTAATTCAATTCCCTCCAAAAATTCAAATTTTGTTCCTGAATTTTCATTTTTCTTACAACACATTTAATCTTTCAACCATTTTTGCATAGTTCTTCATCAGCTCAAAAATTAATATTATTGCATTTAACATAAAAATGATTGTCAAGACATAATAAACACATGTAAACATAATGAACAAATAAGAAATAGCAACAATATTCATATTAATCTAATAATCGATTTTCTTACCATAATACATAAATATAGTACTATGAAAGGAACAGTGCCCGAAAATATGTGTGAATAACAAAAAAAAACTAATAATCGATTTTCTTACCATAATGTGGAGCTTGACAACCCAAGAGAATGAGGAACTCATAATTTTCATCTTATTCTACTCGCAATCTCAACCCCATTGATCAATACACGGTGTATAATACCTAATATTACATATAACTTCGATTTTATAGTAAATGTGATGCAAAAATAGGGCAAAATTGAAGTGAGAATGTGATAAAGCCCTAATGGTCTTGCTGGAGCAGGGTTTTTATATTTTTCTTTTAGGAATTTAGATTAAATTAATGTGTAAGTGGACAAATGAACCCCTAAACTACACATTTAATTTAGTTGGCTTAATTTTTTGGCGGGTAATAATTTTCTTTAGAGGGAATTGAATTAAAAAGACAATTATACCCTTTTCAACATTAGAATTTTGATTTTCCGGCGAATTATTTGGCCGGAAAAATTTAGAGGGTGCAATCTGCCAAAGCTTATGTATTTCGAGGGTGCAATCTGCCAAAATTTAAATTCGAGGGTGCAATCTGCCAAAAGGCCCATTTTCGAGGGTGCAAGCTGCCAAAAGTCCTTTCTGCATTTGAGGGTGCTAATTAGCAATTATGTATTTCGTAGGTAAAAAGCCATAGCCATTTGCCAGTCACAGAATTCCTTATTATTTAACATTTACATCATCATAAACAAATTAAATGTACAATACATAGTTGAACAAATTATAAGTTAGAACAAAGCAAAAATTCTCTGCTTTCAAAGGCCTAAATCCATTAAACTAATCCCATCCAAATCATATGTAAACAATGAAGTCAATTTCTTCACCAAAATATCCTTTGCATCTGAACCATTACTCGCAAACATAGCACCCGAAATACTCACAATCCCAGGATTCTGGCTGTTCAACACAGAAAAAATCGTAGCTTGATCAAAACCCGCATTAAAACAAAAATGCAAAAGCCCTTTCGGAAACACAAACACATCCCCTTTTTTCAAACCTTTCTGGAACACTTGATTATTCGAGTCCACAAATCCAGCCACCACATCACCCGACCTAACAAACATCATCTCTGAAGCTCTAGGATGCGCGTGTGGCATCACCATGCCATCGACTTCTATATCAGTACGAGCAGCTGATAAACCGAGAGTGTTCAGGCCTGGAAATTCCGAAGCAGTAGCTATGGTCGTAGACGAACGGTAGAAGTTATCAGTGTCACCAGCTTCATTCAAGATCGATGACTTGAAATCAGAGGCTAGTACATTTGTAGGATCTTTGCAGGGGAAGCCATTGATGAAGATCTTTTGATGTGTTTTGTCTGTTGGACAAGTATCGTATATGTTATCAGGATCCCCTGCACTACAGAGTTTGGTGAGAGTCGAAAAATATGCTAAGAGGAAAGCAATAACTACAACAGTTTGTCTGGAGATTTTCATTGTTTTAAGGTTAATTATTATGTTTTGTTAGAATCTTTGGATTTTAGAGTATATATGGAAAGATTTGCTACTTTTTGAAGTAAGAAAATGTTTTAAAGCTTGGAGTTCACTTCACTTCACTGCTGCTTTTAGAGGTTGCTTATTTGGATAAAGCACAAATTGCTTATTAAAGAATTGATATACACTTATCTATGAGGTTGAATGTCCTTGTGTTCGAAATTTTGCGGGTACGGAGGACTCCGGGTCGGGTCAGGATGACCGTGAGTCAGAGGATTTTTTGTTGGTTAAAGATGGTTAATTTGGCTCAAATATAGGTTGGTTTGAGGTCGGATTGTTGGATTTCTAGTTTTAAAGTTTGTTAATGACCTATTTTGTTCAATTAAACCTTAAAGATCATGCAATTTAATTATAAGAGAAGCTCACATGATCTAACTTATATATATATATATATAAATAGCGTAAGCTTGGACACCTGGGTTATAAAAAAAAAAAAAAAAAAAAGTTTTTTGACAGTGTGTATTGAGATTATGAAACACCAAAAGACTAATATTATGTAAATTGGAATTGAACAAGAATGTTGTTGGAATTAACATGAGAGACGAAAGTGTAACACATATTATCTAAGAGGAATGAAATTGTTACACTTTACTTAGGAGAGTCTGAGAGACCATTAGTATGACATTAAAATATTAGATAACATGGCATTCCGAAAATATCCATGCAAAAAATATATTTTTGTTGAAAAATTGATCGGTGTAACACATATTATTTAAGAGGGACGAAAGTGTAATAAATTTTAAGCCTGAGAGACCATTAGTGTTATTTAGCCGTTTACTTTGTTCTAAATGTTAATGTGTCAACAAACAATATTGGATTTTATCAACATGTGATTAATATAGTGGAATAGACAAGTCACTACAAGATAGCGAACCTAATTTCGAATCCTTGTAGGGTAAGGTTTGCACTTTATGTGTCCAACGCGCCTCGAAATAAATTAAACTCTTGGGGAAAAAAAACAATATTGAATTGTGCATTTTTATGCGTATAGAATTTGTACATGATTGTCTTGAATGATTTCATACAAATCAGACTAATATTAAAATTAAAGTTTTCCAATAGTTCATCCTAAAATATCAATTAGGTAAATTTATTTAAAATTTGTTTAACATATAAATTAAGTTTCAGATAAATTTCAAGTTAATACATTAGTCTAAATTAATTAATGTGTTTTTAGATTCAACTACATTTGTATATATTTACACCATGTGTTGAGGGGGGAAATTACGATATTATCAAATTTCTTTTCAAATGAGTTAAAAACTGGGAAATGTCAAACTTTACAATAAGAAGAAGTTAATGTTAATTAGTTATTATTCATAAGAATAAAGAAAAACATTACCGTTGACAAAACTAATTATAAGTTGAGTTGTGAGTTGTAATTTCAGCAGTGCTTGGGTACATTATTTAGTTATTATACTCCTATTTATTACTTATTTGTGCATGTACGGATTCTCAGTCACTATTTCCAGCAACATTTACGCTGTCATAAAATGCACCAGTTATAGATTACCGTTGAGGAGTTGAAGCCGTCCATTAATTGAAAGCGTAGTCTCAAATCTCAACTTATTTTTACTAAGAAAAGTTCGACAAGTTTTTCTTAAAATGGCCTTAGTATGGTTAAGGACGAGGTTCTATGAACAATCATAAGTTCAGTTTCTATGAATGTGTGGATATTTTCTGTAGTTTAATACTAGAATTTTTCTAGTAATATTAGTAATTAATTTACTTTGATATCATTTTAAAATTTCGATTCGATATAGTGTTTGATGTAATAATTATATTCACCACCTAAAAAAAAAAAAAGTTCGACAAATTGTTACTATTGTTACTCTTTTTAATGTTATTTTGTCACGAGCCCAATAAAGCAGAACTTATACGGTAGTTTTTGGTATTATATTTGTATTACACTAATTTACCTACTATTATAGTAATTTATGTAGTTTAATATTAATATTTGTAATTAATTTATTTTATATTTTTATATTAATCAAATAGATTCGAATAGATTTTTTGATATATTAAATGATGTAATGATATCCACGATCTAAAAAAAGTGGTTTAATTTTGATTTAAACTTTAAGTGAGACCACAACCCACCTGTCAATATCTATAGTAATATGATAAAAAAAAAAAAAAAAAAGGCTAAATTGCTAAAAACGTTAGAAACTAAATAGTGATTTTGGATTTTCTTTCCAGATTATATTACCTTATCTAATTTCGTCCCCTTAATTTAATATTTTTTTTTGAAATATCGTTTCACCGTTAATTATAAGACGATAATCGAGCACATGTTCGTTAAATTGCCACTTGGTTGCTTACGTGTCATGACATGTCAAATTTTAGCATGAACAATTATACAAGATAGCAAAACTCGTCCCAAACTAATTACAAATTTTAGTTTTTCGTCCCAAACTATATCAACTCGCTGAATTCCTCCCGTAATTTACCATTTTACATGAATTTAGTTCCACTATTAAAATAATAAATATTTAAAGAACTTATAGGACATTTGATGGAAAAGTTTTCTTCTCCAGAAAATTATGAATAATGTGTTACAAAGTGGGTTTTAACCCATGACCTATATATATAAAGACTACATTACGTACCGCCTTTTACCTATTTGACTAATTAAAATTACAAATAACAACTTTATGTACATACACGCTTTAGAGTAAGTTTTAGTTTATATAAAACTCACTTTCAGGCTATTAATAAAATTTTCCATATAATCTTTGAAGAAAAAATTCATTAAAATATGAACGAAAACCATGTCATCCCCGAACAATATAGTGAAAAAAATGGCACATATGAATGAGCTTACTAGCTCATTACACCCACCTGAAATGCCCTCGTTATATTAATCAGTAGGGGTACTGCTAGATGTTACTTGCAATAATCATTAGAATGGGGGAAGGGGAGTCCTTATAAATTCTAAAGTTATAGGTTCCAAACTTTTAATTGATTTGTTGTGGTATAATTATTATTTGGAGCCACAGTTAAACTGGGGTTCTTCTGTCATTTAAGCAAAGCATAGGGGTGTTCTTGAATTTCTCTGCATAGAAATTCGCATGGCGTGACGTGGCAATGTGACCAACTAGTTCCACATGTCGCATTTCTATTGCTTCACGTTTTTGACGTGGCAGTCCTTATTCGTCACTGTTTCTGCCATTTTGAATCTGCTGTCCTTATCGGTCAAGTACAGTCCAGTTTCCTTAACAAAGTAACAACCATAATCTAAATTTAGGAATGACAAGGAAAATTATTTATTCGATTAAAAATTTTCCAAAAAGTTAATCTGGATTATATAGATTTTGGCGTGGAATAAAATCCAAAAATAATATGGCAATTTAGTAATTTATCCCAATTTGGAGGTGTTTTACTTATCTCGCATCTCTACCTCATCCCCACCTACAAATAGCCATTTTTAACACTTAACGATTTCTATGCATTTACTGATCCGCCGTCCAGACTCTCTCTCACGGACACCCATCTCAATTTTCGCAACTCCTCAAATAAATTTAAAAAAAAAATCTTCTTTCTCTTTTGAAATAAGAGATTTAAGTTTGATGAATTCATCTCACTGAGCAGCGAGCGGATCGATTTAATTTATTGTCCGAGCCTCCAATTAATCGAATTTCTTTTGATTTTGAGGTATCTATCCAGATCTCTGTTCCCAAACCTATTTTCTACAATGCATGATTTGAATTAAGCTTTCTGAATTTGTTTTAAATGTTTTTGTGAGTAATTGTGCTGATCGTTGATATTTGAATCTCAGATCTCTCGCGTTCGGTTGAATTTGTGTGAATATATGATTGCATGTATTTTTATATGGGCTGAATTATTGGCTTGTGTGTTTTAGTAATTGTGTGCATGTAATTTTGCCTCTTGCTGATGGCTTGAAGCGTATATGTACTCAAGATCACTAGCATGTAATATTGCAATTATTTTTTGTACATTGAGATACTGGATATATGGATTTAAAATTTTGTTAGTTTGCTTGTTACGATTGGTTCTGAGTGGGCTACGGAATGTGGTGATGTTGGAAAAGTAATGGTCTTTGAACATGCTGCTGGATCTTGAGATTTGATTTTTTTTATATATCTCTTATAAGTTGTGATGGTTGAAAATATGGAGATATCGTCTAGTTTTGGCGGTTATTATTTCAATGACCAGACTTTTGCTGATTAGGCCTAGAAATAAAGGTTTGATCGTTTTGCTTCGTTGTTGATGTTTAAAGCAACATTAAAGCTTTTCCAGACTTTTGCTGATTAGGCCTAGAAATAAAGGTTTGATCTTTTTGCTTCGTTGTTGATGTTTAAAGCAACATTAAAGCTTTTCTAGACATTTGCTGATTAGGCCTAGAAATAAAGGTTTGATCTTTTTGCTTCGTTGTTGATGTTTAAAGCAACATTAAAGCTAATGGTTTTCCAAGTTGTTCTGATTATGGTGCGACTTAGCAGGGTATTAATTACTAATTTGGCTGGTTCAAGCAATTAAACTGGCAATAATTTAGAAGTGTCCCTACTTATTTGTGAGTACGAGTTTCTTTGAAAATCAAGGGTGAAAATTGAAACCAATGAAAGTGGTTGATGCCTAAGATACATATTTTAATAGATTATATTTTATGTTAATGTGCATATGAAGATGTTTTAGCAGAGGAGCTGTTGTGTGATGGATTACTTTTCAGTGTCTGCCTTTTGCTAAAAGTCTTTTTTTTGCAGATTTTGCTGTTGAAATGGCATCAACAGCTGCAGGATGGTTGAGGGGTGTAGTTAAAGGTGTCCCGTCTGGGGACAGTCTGGTGATCATGGGGAACTCTAAGGCCGAAATTCCCCCAGAGAAGACTATAACTTTGTCATCTCTGATGGCTCCTAAGCTGGTATGTTCGGATTTTTTGGTGAATCTTATTTTTTATTTTGTTCATTGTTGCCTTGTTTGTTTCCCAATTATATGAGGTTATCTGTGTAGTTTTACTTCTTGGGATATCTTAAAGGTTTTATTCTTTCAATATTCTACGAATTTTTAGGTACAAGAAAGTTAAATCTTTTAGTGCTTTTGAGCATGATGAGGTGTAATCTTATACCAAAATGTGTATGTTTTTGTACCTCCATTTGTGTTTATGGATACAATCATTTTACTTGTTTAACTCATGTTTAAACTGTTAAAATTTATGTGCAAATTATATTATTTTGTAATTTGCAAAGTTTTAAGTTTCTGCAATTGAAATGTTAATAGCTTTTGTGCTTTTTTTAAGATCGTTAGCTTAATATTCAGAGAGCTTCTTTAATGTTTGTGTTTCTGTGTTGATTTTTTGCTGTCTTTTATTTGGTGTGTTTGCATGTTAAATCGGGCCTATATTTAAGTTTATCTCGGTGAAAGTTAAATTAATTTTTCCATTTACAGGCCCCTAACAGAGGGGGCGTTGATGAGCCGTTTGCGTGGGACAGCAGAGATTACTTAAGGAAGCTTTGTATTGGAAAGGTGTGAATGCTTTGTGTTTGCTTGTCCCTGAAAGATCTACTTCAATATTTATGCTTAGTGTTTCAGTCTTTTGAGAAATTATGACTTACTTTTATGTGGCCTTGTTTGCCCAATAGGAGGTCATTTTCAGAGTTGATTACACTGTGCCAAGCATAAACCGAGAATTCGGTTCTGTTTTCCTTGGGGATAAGAATGTGGCTTTGCTTGTTGTTGCTGCAGGCTGGGCTAAGGTTGTCTATTGTTATTACTTTTTTTTTGGTTTCTACTTTTAAGGCCTAGCATAACGTTTTCTTTATTTTTCCTTTGCAGGTTAGAGATCAAGGTCAACAGAAAGGAGAAGCCAGTCCTTTCTTAGCTGAGTTGCTACGTCTTGAAGAACAGGCAAAGCAGCAAGGTCTAGGTCGTTGGAGCAGGGTCTGTATGAATTTCCTGCTTGATGTTTAGATCTTTTCTTGTGAAGGATATGACATCAAATTTGGATCATCTTATCACCTGCATTATGCTTGATTTTGAGTCTTCAGCACGTTATGTATCATGTTCTGTTATATATACTTTGAGGTTCAAAAGATTGAAACGTTAATCCTGGCCTTGTCACACTATATTCAGGTACCAGGTGCATCTGAGGCCGCCATTAGGAACCTCCCTCCCTCAGCTATTCGTGATCCTGGTAGTTTCGATGCGATGGCTTTATTGGCCAAAAATAAAGGTAGTCCGTTGGAGGCTATGGTAGACTCAGTCGCTGGTGGAAGCATACTTCGTGTTTATTTGCTTCCAGAATTCCAGTATGTCCAAGTGTTTGTTGCGGGAGTTCAGGTATTCAATCCAGTTGAATCCTCACTAATGGAGAAAGTTTTAATTCTTAGAATTTTGCACTTTTATTTCCTCAACCGTAATATTTTTTTCAAATAATGTTTTTCACCAGGCACCAGGTTCAGGTAGAAGGGCTGCACCCGAAACTGTCATTGGAAATGATATTGCTTCAAATGAGCAAAATGGAGATTCCGTGCCTGAAGCTCGTGCTCCCCTAACATCTGCACAGAGAGTTGCTGCTGCTTCAGCAGCCATGGTTGATGTTCCTGCAGATCCATTTGGAAAAGAAGCTAAACATTTCACTGAGATCCGCGTGTTGCATAGAGATGTTAGTATTCGTTAAGCATAAAAGGGAGACATTTTAATTTTCCAAAAGAAGGGTTTAGCTGATATATAATTATGATGTTGTGGCTTACAGGTCAGGATAGTCTTGGAGGGTGTTGACAAAAATAGCAGTCTCATTGGTTCAGTATATTATCAAGACGGTGAATCAGCAAAAGACTTGGCATTGGAGCTGATTGAAAACGTAAGTCATTTTGTAGTGTTATTAATGGTGTGTTTACATAGATGGGGAAAGTAGACACTCTTATTTCAGGGAACTGTTTTAAATTACTTATGAATCTGGCCTTATTTCTTTTTCTGAGTTCCTACTCTCTCAAAGTTCACGGAGAAAGAATAAGGGGAAAACTTATTACTGGGACAAGCTACACAAGAAGTTGATACAATATGTTCTTCCCACATTTGATGCACTTCTCTTTTGTCTGTATTTTCCAAATTCATTGGTTAAATATTTTTGTACCTACCTCATTTCTGGTTGGTAGTTGAGACTGCAATTTAGTTGAAATGAAATAAGAATTTTGTTTTTTAGAATTGCCGTAGTGTTTACTGGAAAATTTATGGGCATATAATTGTGCTCATTTAAATACCTAAATAAAAACTTCATGCTTCATATAATGTTTATTCTGTCAAATGATTAATTTGATTCTATTGGTGTCAACTGCAAGTACTGCTTGGAGTTGATGCAGCTGGAAGCATCTGAAATTTGTCCTATTCTGAACAAAATTAATTTTTTGGGTTTCTTTTTTACTTTTTTTGTTTAAAGGCATTCTCAACAATGTTAAGCAAATCGTTGTTGTATTCTTTATTTTTTTATAGTTTTCATTTGAAAATTGTGTTGTGTGCTGTTGTATCCCAATTTGATGCCTTTTACTTGGGTGTATTTGGTTTAATGTTTTAATATTTTTTCCTCCCATACTTAATCTAACAGCTGTCCTCCCTGTAATGTTGTATGGTTTGGCTTAATTTTAACCATTATCGACAATGCTAAGCAAATTGTTGTTTTCTTTATTTTTTATAGTTTGCATTTGTGTATACTGCTGTCTCCTGTTGAAGCCCTATTTGATTCCTTTTCCTTGGTTGTATTTGGTTTAATGTCTAAATTTTTTTTTCCTCCCAGACTCAATACAGTTGTCCTCCCTGTAATGTGTTGTAGGGTTTGGCTAAATATGTGGAATGGAGCGCAAGCTTGCTGGAAGATGACGTCAAACGAAAGCTGAAGACTGCTGAACTTCAAGCAAAAAAGGCCCGATTAAGAATGTGGACTAACTATGTTCCCCCAGAGACAAATTCTAAGGCCATTCATGACCAGAACTTTACAGGAAAAGTAAGCTTCTACTAGTTCTGGAGTTGATATTCACCGGGGCTTAATTTTTTACAGAAGCTAATTCTTTTACTTTTTACAGGTGATTGAAGTGGTGAGTGGGGATTGTATTATTATTGCCGATGATTCTGTGCCATTCGGAGATCCATCTGCAGAGCGACGAGTCAATCTCTCGAGTATAAGGGGCCCAAAGATGGGCAATCCTCGTAGAGATCAAAAACCTGACCCCTATGCTCGTGATGCTAAGGAATTTCTGAGAACACGGTTAATTGGACGTCAAGTATGTTTCTTGATTTTTGTATGTAACTCCCTGTAAGTAGATTATAATACTGACATCAGATGCATCTCTTTAGGTGAATGTGTCTATGGAGTATTCCAGGAAGGTCAGCTTCGCAGATGGACCTTCTGCTGCACCTGGGGCAGCAGATTCAAAGGTTATGGATTTTGGATCTGTCTTCCTTGTTAATCCATCTAAAGACGGGGATGCTGCCGCACCTGCAGCAGTCAGTCAACAGGCTGGGACAAATATTGCTGAACTTTTAGTTGCTCGTGGTTATGCGACTGTTGTCAGGCATCGAGATTTTGAGGAGAGGTCAAACTATTATGATGCCCTCCTTTCTGCTGAATCACGCGCAATTTCTGGGAGGAAGGGTATTCATTCTGCCAAGGATCCTCCTGTTAGGCATGTAACAGACCTGCTAGCGGTTAGAACTTTACCTATTCAATGGATAATGTCTTCTTTCTTCTATAAATTACTATTGTAGTTGATACATGTTAATTGACTGATACTTAAAACTATTTCTGTTATCTTAAAATCTTCAAGGCTAATGCAAAGAAAGCAAAGGACTTCTTGCCATTTCTGCAACGCAACAGGAGGATGCCTGCTGTTGTTGAATATGTGCTCAGTGGGCATAGGTATAAAATAGATATTCCTAAAGCAACATGTAGTGTTGCTTTCTCCTTATCTGGGGTTAGATGTCCTGGTCGTGAAGAGCCCTATTCTGAAGAAGCCATTGCATTTATGAGGCGGAAAATAATGCAGAGGGATGTCGAGGTAATTTGATTATCATTTTTTCCGCCTAGTTCTTGTGTTTTCTTTTACCATGTCTAACTGTCATCTTGTACTCAGATTGAAGTAGAAACCGTTGATAGAACTGGAACTTTCTTGGGAACTCTTTGGGAGTCAAAAACAAATGTGGCAATACATCTGTTGGAAGCTGGCTTAGCGAAGCTTCAAACTTCCTTTGGCATTGATAGGATCCCGGATGCACACCTTCTTGTTCAAGCCGAGCAGTCAGCAAAGCATAAGAAGTTGAAGGTGGGTATACAAGAATTTTTTGTACTATGTTTGTCTGTTATGCATGATTATCTTTGATGAGTTTTCAGAAGAAATTGAAGGTGAAGATACAATGATAATTTTGTACTATGTTTGTCTGTTAAGTGTTATGCAATCATCTTTCCATTCGTTTTCATTGCGCAAATATTTTTATTCTTAGGTCAATTGCAAGGAAAATATAAAGAAGTCTGTACTTCAACTTGTTTCCTTGATTCACAATTTTTCTGAATGTTCCAGGAAAATTACTAAAAGTTGTTGAAAAGTTTCTAATATTTGACTGACCAAATCATATCAAGAAAACAAAAGTTTAATCCATGCCATTAAGTGCTCTTATGCTTATATTTCCTTTTGCAGATATGGGCGAATTATGTTGAGGGAGAGGAAGTTTCAAATGGTTCAGTTGTTGAGAGACGACAGAAAGAAGAGTTTAAGGTATGTTTATCATCAAAGTTCCCATCTTTCGAGTTGTGTTTGATGTTTGTATGATAATCTTCATGTTCCTTTCAGGTAGTGGTTACTGAAGTTCTGGGAGGTGGTAAATTTTATGTACAGCCAGTTGCTGATCAGAAAGTGGCCTCTATACAGAAGCAGCTTGCTTCTTTGAACATTCAAGAGGCTCCTCTAATTGGTGCCTTCAATCCTAAAAAGGGCGATATTGTTCTGGCCCAGTTCAGTGCAGATAATTCTTGGAACCGTGCGATGGTAAGATGACAAACTTTTTTCTAGGATTTTGAATCTGTTTCAGATAATCCCACACAGTAACCAGATTCAATATGAGTGGAGCAAGAAGCTTCCTGAACATCAATACATGTAATGATAATTGCTAGTTAATTCATGTTCTTCTATATCCTGACAGACCATATATGGCCAGATAATTCTGAATCCATTTGAATTTTCTTGTAGGCTGGGTTTGGTTGAGATTTAGATATTTTTAATTATCTTATCTTGGTATCAAAGCTTTTTTTTTTTTTTTTTTTTTTCTGTTACACAAAGCATGAAAAATGTCTTCAATAATAGCGGGTAAAACATAGTGTTGTAGTGGCTCGCCCTCAGTATGTTTCCCGGTAGCTCTTTATGGTCACATGTCAATGTATGTATTTTAACCTTGTTAGTCGGGTTTGTTGCCCAAAACATGAGATAGTTGTTTAAATTGCTTGGAATATTTGATTTTCAAAGTTTTTGTATGTGTGTATAAAGGTGAAAATTTTGAAGAATTTTCTGATATATCAAGTGGGTATCTTATTATCCTAGTTGTTGACCAATAAATCAGATGGTATACGATTTTGAAATGATTTAGTCACTTAATCTGTTGTTCCTTGAGTATTTCTTGCTTGATTCTTTTAATTACATGATGATGTGTGAGTGTTTAATACCTTAATCTTGGTCTGGGCTGGAATTGTGAACAGTCATGCGTTGTCTAATGTGTATGTGACCTTGCACAAGGCACTTTACTTTAGTTACAGTTAAGTCTCTGTGTTCTAATTGAGTGTATTATATTTTCAACTTTTATCCAAATGAGCTCTATTCTTTACTTAATTTGATGATTTCTAAATTTTCCTTTAATTTAATCCTTTCCCTTTTTTTTTTAATCCCGAAGATTGTGAATGCTCCTCGAGGTGTTGTGGAGTCTGCAAATGACAAGTTTGAGGTGTTTTACATTGATTATGGAAATCAAGAAACTGTCACCTACAGTCAATTGCGCCCTCTTGATCCTTCTGTAAACAGTGGCACTGGACTTGCTCAGCTCTGCAGTCTAGCATATTTGAAAGTCCCAGGCCTGGAAGATGATTATGGTCAAGAAGCAGCTGTTCGTTTGAGTGAACACCTGTTAAGTTCTCCCAAAGAATTTAGGGCCGTAATTGAAGAAAAGGATTCATCAGCTGGAAAAGTGAAAGGACAAGGAACCGGCACCGTTTTCATGGTAACTTTGATTGATACCGAGGCGGAAATCAGCGTTAATGCTATTATGCTCCAGGTTCAAATTACTAACCTCTCTTTTATATTTTCAAGTATTTTAGTAGTTCATATTCGAATGAGTAACCCATTTTGTTATAATTAACAAATACATTATGTTACATTTATTCAAAATTATCCCGTGAGTTAATACAAAGGTAGTTAATTACTCTCAAACACATGCTGAAATTCACCAGAAAAATGTGTATTCAAGGCCGCAATTAATTGCTGGTGCGCTTGGCACTTAAAGCTTAGAGTCTCCTAAATAGCTACATTTCTATGAGTGCGAGGGGCTATGTGCTAATTAATATAACACAGTTGTATATTTGTCAGTTAAAAACATATGCAGGAGTGTATTTTGCTAATTAGGGCGAACGCGTGTGTTTTTTGCTAATAACTTAAAAAAAAGTGAGTATCTTTTGCTACTTGTTTGTGGACATAATTTGAGTTTGACCAAATTTGTAAATTTCAGGATGGGCTTGCTAGGTTGGAGAAAAGGCGCAGATTTGAACCAAAGGATAGGCAGCTTGTGTTGGATGAATTGGAGAAGTACCAAACAGAAGCACGAGAGAAGAGACTAGGAATGTGGGAGTACGGGGACATTGCCTCGGATGATGAAGATTCGGGACCTCCGACAAGGAAAGCTGCCGGAAAGCGGTGAATGACCTTCCCTTTTGCTGTTGCCTGCCTGTATTAATATTAGTAAATTATCAACTGGACTGGTGTTTCCGAACAAAGCTGGTTTAATCCAATTACAGGCATATGATACTTTGTTATAGAGGACCCCATAAGGAAGGTGAAGGCAGATGTTTCAATTTTTGCTTGTAACTTAAGGATACTCGGACAGTCAAATGTTTGGCGTATCTGAGAAAACAGTTTTGTTCGTTTTTTTCTACTTTTTGACCATTTTTATTTTTTAAGTTATGGACTCTTAATAAGGCAGCCTACACCTTGTCTTGAATTTTGTTTGTGAGATTATCAGAAAAAGAATTTTTAGTTCACCCTCAAGTTTGCGAATTTATTAATCTGTTGATTAGTACTTCAGATACAAATATGATGGGGTTGGTTTGAATGTTGTTCGTCTTGAAGTCTAATTCCCTTCTCATATTTCTGTTCCGTATTTAGCTTTAATGAATAATCTCTTACATTCCAGGCTCAACTCAAATTGGCCGGTCCTATTTTGTCCCGACAATATTTGCTTTGAACGTCTATGTAGATATTATTCACATAATAACTCTTCACATAATTTTGAAGTATATGCTTACAGCATTTATACGTGCGTCTCTTTAAATTTTACGTACAGGGTATTACCGTATTAGAACAAGCCTTAGAATAATTACATTCGATTATGTATGGATAGATTATAAAATTTGTTTGTTATGTTTATAATTTTTACTAAACACATCATTAATACTAATGGAAACATAAGCTAACTGGCAGAGACTTGATTGGAGCTAACTAGGACATTTGTTAGGTCCAAACCGTCTCTGATTCTACCCGTATTTGTCACTGATGTTAAAGTAAGAGATTCCAATTCATTTTGGTCCAACTCGGATCCACCCAATTACCACTATATTACTCCTTCATACTTGGCATGCATAAAGTCGTCGTAGGATTATAAGATTATGTTTGGTTTATGTAACTTGAGATTGACTGGAACTAGATTTTGTATGCCTCAAATTAGACATCCATTATTATGATCTGACTCATTAAATGAAAAAATTGTTAATAATACAAAGAAATTACAAGTAGATGATGGCAAGAGAAATTTACAGAATATATGGAAGGAAAAGATGTTTAATTCACTATTAGACTGAATTAGCTATAGCTAAGAAGAAGCTTTATAGGGCTCATTGTGCATGTGAGTGTAATGAGCGCATGGTCGTTCAGGAAGTCACTTGTCGAGCTAATTTCCTTTCCATAACGGCAGCAAATGAAATAATTGCTCATTTGATGGTTATGAGAAAAATTCCTTCAATGGAGCCTTCAAAGGACATCAATTTGCTGTTTGGAACATCAGACTTTTAGGGGGAGTTTTACAATTTAATATGAATCATTTGAATGTGGTTACTCAAGATCTCTGACTCAAAAGTATAGTTTTATTTTCACTTTTGGAAGGACTTTAACAACCTAATGTATGCATAAAGTATAACAGAGCCTTTTTTAAGGTTGTTTAAGAACAGAGCCTCCAAGGCTATTCACCCTCAAAGTGAAAACAGTTGTATAACCAGAACCAAGTTTCATTATTAAAATAGACAAAGTAGGGGGAATCCATTTTTGTTGATCAGGCTTACCCTCTTCAGACCCTCAAATTGTTTCATAATTTAATTAAATTCCATTTTTCCCAAAACATACAGCTGCCCTGCTCCTTTTGAGAATGTGGAATTGAAGGGACAGTGTCCTAAAGTACTAATAAATTTTTCCCAAAAGCTTAACTGCTGAATTTTCTCCTACAAATATTTAGGGCTACTACTACTACTACTACTACTAAAAACAAAACCAAAAAAATAATATAAAAAAAAAAAAAAAAAAAAGCAGGAGGAAAGAACAGTGAGTGTATGATTCAAGAACAAAATTCTGGTCATAAACTTCAAAATATTTCTATTGCAGTTCAAAGATTCTTAAATGCATGCCATGTGTCAATAAATGGTCTCATATACATTGTCATACAAAACTAATTAAGGAAAATAAATTGCAGTCGGGGTCAAAAAGTGAAAAATTTCAACATCGATGGAAAAAAACCAAGACCAAAAATCTACCCATTGGTCTAGCAATGGCAGGCAATGCAATTCTGCTCCTTCATTCCCTAATTTCCAGTAGTAGCTCGTACGGTTCTATCCTGGTTTCCTAATTGTCACGCCTCGTGTTCCTTCTGCGAGGAGGAGCAGCAGCATCCTCGTCCTTCTCTTCCTTCTCCTCTGAGCTTTTTGAAGTCTCAGCAACATCTGTTTCCTTGGTCTCTGCACTTACTTTAGCCTACATTCCACAATTACGAAACAATTTGTTAAGGAACTTTAAAAGCGTGAGAGAAGCAAAATAAAATACTTAGGATTAGAGCTACTCACAGGCTTCTTCTTTCCACCGAATATGAGCTTCAACAATAATGTGAAGAAAATAACTACAATGGAGATGAGAACTCCAATAGTAAGGTTTGCTTGTTTCTCGGCCTTCTCAAGTAAGTCCTGCAAGACAAGAAATACACCATGTCTTATATAAGTATAACTGAAACGAATCTCATATGACTAATTTCAAAGAACGGAATTTACTTACCAAGACTTTGACTTTGTGCTCACCCAAAACGGGGAGGTCTGCAACTTTGTAAAGGTAGTCAAAGACTATTTTCTGAAACAATTAATCAAGAAAAATATCAGTTTTGATAACTAGTTTATGAAAGCATTGAAATGTTAAAGCAGGAAATATAGTACTCTCGATAATTACCTGGACGCCCTTGAGCCCATCTGAATCTACCGATTCCTCTTCCTTTTGATTCTCTTTCTCTACCTCAAATTTCGGCTTCCATGCGGTTTCTCGGTAGGATTCAGCGGTCTTCTCGTCTGAAGCTATCAAAATGTTGTCAAACAATATACCATCTTGCATTGTCCAGATCTCAATCCCAATGGCAGCAATGGGCTCAAAATTTGGTCTCTCAAGCTCAAAGTACTCAGGATTTCCAATTAGTTGGGCCTTCCAAATACCCTTGTAGTCCGGGTTTTCAATAAGTGGAGCCTGCCATTTTCCCTTGTAAGCAGGGTTCCTCTTCTTTGGTCTTGTCCACTCGCCGCATCCAGGAGCCTCAGCACATCTGGGGTTATCAATTTTCGGTGCCTCCCATTCACCATCCTCTTCATCATCCCAATCTTCTGGTTTTGTTGAATCGGGATCGTCAACTTCTTCAGGCTCATCATCCAACCAACCTTCAGGCTTCTCAGCTTCTTCATCTTCAATTTCCATTGGAGCATCTTCGTCCCAGTCATCGGGTTTTGTGGCATCTGGGTCAGGGATTTTTGCTCTCTCATCCCAATCTTCAGGTTTCTTATCATCTGGATCGGGGATTGTCTTTGCTGGGATAAGTGGGGGTTCAAAATCATCCTCTGAAAGGAAGTTAGCCTTCTTCTTCTCTTCCCCATCAACCAAGATCCTCAACTCGTTGTCGGGTTTCAAGATAGCAGTGTAGACATGGGTCAATTTGTCGGAAGGAACCGATGGAGGAAACTTGAGGTGGTGTTCAATGTACTTTCCAGTCTTGGGATTTTTGTGCTTCAGAATGAAGTGAACCTTGTTGGTTGCTCCACATTTATCAGGACCAAACATTATCGTGTAAGGAGACTCATTATCAAATTCCTTTGGAATCCATCCAGCATCTTGGGGACGGAGGTACTTGATATAAGCACCACCACATTCAAGGCCGTTTTGAAGGCGAACCTCGTACTGAAGGACAGTAGTACCATCCTTGAGGTCAACAGGCTCATCTAGTACCTTGACAATGGCATGCTTCTTGGCCTTGTCGCCCACAAGAAGCCCATAATCATCATGTCCCTCACTCTTGGAATGTTTCCACACGCCTGAGAACAAATCCCGTATTAGCAAGTTGAATAAGTGCAAAACTAGGTAAATATTCACAACTACCACCAAGTGCTCGGATAATATAACCTTTTCCGAACAAAACAAAGCATCAAGATAGACAATAGATAATCAATTCACCAGGGAAGAAGTTGGCAATGCACTGCAGAGCATGGTTTAAAATTTGCTTCCTTAGAATGTTCCGTTAATTTAAATATTAGAAGACTTTCTGAAGGAGTTCGAAATAGTTTAATTCTAAGAAACATTTTGAAATAGAAACTAGTTTTTTCATTTCGACTAACTTAAAAACAGAATTTTTTTTTTTTGTGTTTTCGGTGAAAATATATCTGAATTTTAATCCATTCTGCAGAGAGCTAAAGCTCAATGGAATTTCAATTATTAGCCTACTCAAGCATAGTTACTCATCAGTCGAATTCTACTGAAATGGTGCTAATATGAACAATTTTCATTTCTCTATAACCACTTTGAAATTATCTATCATAACCTCACACAAATGCAATAATGTTTACAAATGAGCACACATATATATAAATAAATGAACGAATGAAATAAATCAAAAACCAATACGAAATACAAAATAGATCCAATAAAATCTGTTACCTTGAAATTCCTCCCTCTGAGACACAATCCATCTCCCCTCAAATTTCTCATCAAACGATTCATAAAATTTCTACACAGCACAAATCAAACACATAACAAATTATTTAAATAATTTATAACAAAACCTAATTTATAACAAAAATAAACAATTTCACAAAAATTATCATCATACCACATCATCTGAAGCGGAGAGCTGAGGAACAAAGAAGCCGATCGATAAAAGCAACAAACACTGCGTTATCCAAATCTTCGATTTTCGATCCTCCATTGAAAATAAAATCTGAGCGTGAATTATAGTGAAGGAAACAAAGAAAATGGATCTGAGAGGAAGTAACACTGACTACAGAGCTTTTATTTTGTTGGAATAGTTACAAATAATATTATGGTGCATATATAGATTTTAGGGAGTATAGGGAGTCGAGTTGTTTCTACCAATTACATTTAAGACCACGTGAAGTGGACCAATTAAAATGCGCCACGTAATCATTATGACGAGTTTCGGAGAAAAGATCTACAGTTGGGTGTTGCTGAGGATGATCCGAATTACGTGCTTATTTGTTTACATTGACTAGATCCAATTATACCTAACACTACTTTATGTTAATAAAAACAACTACTTCTAGATTTAGTTCGATTTATAATATGCAGTGAATACCGTTTTCAATATTATTGCTCAGAACTTTATTTTTTTTCTAAATGAATCAGTGGATACCTTGTTAGATTAAAAAATTATTTAAAAAAAAAAATTACTAGAATAAAGCTAAACAAATACACTCTATTTATAGTGAGACACCAAAATAATAAGAGAGGTAAAATTTCACATATTTAATAGCACAAAAGGTAAACCGATACACACAAAATTAAAAACTGATACCCTGATCCATATAAAATAGGACATGGGGTAAACAAATCAATATATAATAAAACATAAGGATAAAATAACTTGGAGAGAGTGTAAATCATTCTAAAAAAGTATAAATAGAAGACTTTTTATATATTCAAAGAAACGTAAATTAAATATTATCAAATTCATAAAAAGTATAAAATATTGGATCAGTAGACTTAGTCTTTCATTTAAAAAAAAGGATAAAATATTGGATCAAAATGATATAAAGTAAAAGGTATAAATTATACTCGAGTCTTTTTCATTAAATTTGTATATGCTGCATATTTACACAAACTAAGGTCATCTCCAAGAGCAAGTGTAAAACTTAAATTTTAAGAGTTTTGTTAAAATTATGACAAAAAGTGCTCTCCAAGAGCACATGTAAAATTTAAGAGTTGTTAAAATTTATAGGTTTGGATGGCCAAATACCCATGGCCAAATACAAATTGCTATTTGCAATTATTTACAAGAAAGTTTGTACTTTCATGCAAAACATTAAAATATTATGCCCATAAAACTCCAAAAATTAATATATTTTTTTAAAAACTATTTTTAATTATGAAATTAAATAAAAAAATTAATATTATAAATATATTATTATTATTTATATAAAATACTTCCTCCGTCCCATTAATTTTTATCCCTTGGTACTATTGACCATTCAACTTGACTAAATTCAAAAGAAAATTAATAAATAATTTAATTAATATATTTAACTAATAATTTGATAATATTATATGACACTATGTATATTAATATTTAAAAGATTTAATACGCCAAAAATGTGAATAATTTATCAAGATAAATCACTTAAAAGATTGAAAATTTTGACTGGATAATATAGCTAATTGAGTAAAAATAATGGGATGGAGGGAGCAATATATAAAAGTTATATGTTAAAATATAAACTAGCTGTTGGAGTGCAGAGTAAAAAGTGGAAGTGTATAACACTGTTCATTACTTATATTTTAGGATAAGAGGCTGAAATTTAAAGGAGCTGTTGGAGATGGCCTAAATGTGCAGCGTTTAAAGCTTGATGTAATTGTAAGAAAGGTTTATAGAGCTCTTTGAAGTTACTGTTAAAAGTTTGAATCAACAGAGTTTTGTTTGCCTTAAAAAAAATGTACGGCGTTGAATTGAGGAGATCCGACCCAATTAGCGAACCAAGACTGAAATTCTGCAATTTGACGAATGCAGAGAAGATAATAAAGATATTGGTACAGATATATTGGCAGTTTCTGAAGACTCAGGCGCGCCTCAACAACTCCTCCTCAAAGCTCTAGTACTTGACAACTGCAATTTATATAGGGAAATTTTTACCCAAGTCCGCTCCGGTTGAACCTAAAGTAGTAACTAATTTAAATGCAAGTGCAATGCGCTTATTTTGGGGATTGGAATTTTCTGAACCTATATACATGTCGTAATCATTAATAGTCTCAACAAAATATATGCTTGTACGAAGAATCTCAAATTTTGCATTGCTATATATTTATCAATCATGTGATGCGGTGGATAGTTATTAGTTACTTTTCCCTATTTTATGAACTAACTGACTATTTTCCATATACAAAGCGCAGTCGATTTGATTCCAGAAATCCAAAAAATATGAGTGTTGTTGATTGCCCAATTGTTGAAACATTATGGGCTGAAAGAAACTTGCAAATTGATTCAAGTGTTTAATTTGCACATTAAATTTAGGGTTTTTTCTTTTTTGTGGGTTGTGTTGAATTGGATTCAAGTTCTATTAAAACTTTATTCTGTAAATGACTAAGAATAAAAATTCTTAATTTGGGCTGACTTAAGGAGTAGAGTTCAACAAACAAATGGCCCTATGATTTTTCAGCTGAGACATGAACTGACTAGCCTTGGAGATGCCTTTAGTTGGGCTAACTTTATTTAATTAGGTTGGATCTACCTCACCCAAAACTAGCTCACTGAATGACGATTGCCCTACTTGCTATTGATATATCCAATTCGTATGGTATTTTTTAGTCTCTCTAATACTTTCTTTTCACGTGTCGGCGGACTACACGACGTAATATCATTAAAATTTAACATTATTAACATATGATTGATCTAGTAGAAGAAAATAATCCTTATAAAGTTCGAGCATTGGTTCGAAAATAATATATCCGGCCCGTTTCGATAGAGAATAAGTCGGGTCTACCATTTATATCTTTGAGAAAAGAAAATTAAGTTCGAACTTATGAATTGCAACATGTGGGTAAGAATTCAACACGTGGATTACCCATACTGTGTGGATACTCAATATGCAGATTTATCAAATTGTGTGGGTTAAGAATAAACTTCATCATGAGAACAATGATAAATGAAACTCATCATAGAATGCGATAACCTATGTTAACCTATTATCTCCGAATATTGCGAGTGAAATTGAAAATAACATTATCTCCATTAATTATTGAGAAAGGAAAAAAATTTGGGGAGTGTTCTATTTTACGGATCAAGTACTGAAGAAAATAGTTAATTACTTATAAGTTGGAATCAGAGTGTATACATCCCGGTAAAAATTATAACTAACACTACTAACTAACAAGTTCAAGAACTAATCAAAATTGAGTTATTACTACCTAATAAAAGTGATTACATGGTGATAAAACCAAAAAGAAAAAATTCCAAACTCCAAAACCAAAGACGAGAACATATCCTTTGGATCAAAATTCCCAATTACATGGTCTAATTTTAACTTTTCTATTACTTGATGTACCAGTCTAAAATATAATCCAAAACTCAAACACCAAAAGAATAATTAAATACAGAACCACCCGCCAAAAAACGATAGGTAATTGAGCTGTATATATATAACAAAAGACTAACGAATCGTCATTACACTGTATGGACAGTTACGTAGAGCTCCACTTTTCTTCGATGACACTGACGTATTTTCTTAAATGTATTCCCTTTGCCTTTTCAATGAAAAAGAAAAAAAGACAAATAGCGGAAAATCCGAGGTATTTCGCATTTCATAACTTGTAAATTTCTGATTACTTAGGGTTTTCTTTTCTATTTTAATTTTCCAGTTAAATTCTATTGATTGTGGGGTTTCAATTGTTTTGTAGTTTAATGTGACGGATTTCACATAGAATTTGTCTGATTTTCAGAGTACAGTTCTTTTGACAGTTGCGTTAATATATTATAGTATTAACTTCGAAAACTAAAATGTTTCTTATAAAATTGTTTCAATTGTTGGTCGGCAGGTGAAGATGGTGCAAACTCAGTTTACTTGGCGATATGGTGGTCATCAGGTCTTTCTCTGTGGCTCCTTTAATAGGTATTTTCCATTTTCCTTTTTATACTACAAAAAAATTCATGTTGTTGATTGACAGTTATTCAGTTGGTGCTCTTGAATTAATTGCTTTCACGTTATGATCTGAAAATAGTCTGAAATTAGGCGTTCCGGTGATGTGAATCCACTCCATTTGGCATTTAATTTCTTCTGCTCTTCAGAAATCCCTATATATATGACAATGTTATTTTGTGTTTATAGGTGGAGTGAGAGGATACAAATGAGTTTGATTGAAGGATCTGGAACTACTTTTCAGAGAGCTATTGATCTTCCACCTGGTTGTTATCAGGTATAGTACTTTTAGTAATTGCAAACAATTAATAGCTGCAACTTAAATTTAAATTGTAAAAATTGTAGGGAGTTAAAAATGCAACTTATTTGAGCTAATTTGCATCATGCGGAGCCCCTCTCAGAGGCTATTTTACTTGGTTGAAACGCTTTTTTTTTCTCCAGCATGAGATATTATAGTCGACATAGATCTCAATTCAAAGAATTTTATGTGAGTGAACATATATATACAAGAGGAGTGAATTGCAACATCAATCCCTTTTGAAGCCTAGAATGTGTACTTGTAATGTATAAATATATCTTAATTGAAGATAATCTTGTAGAATTTACTGTTTTAATGTGTATATATCATTTTTCACATTTTCTTTTTTTAATTAATGGATACTTCTTTGGTTCTAATCATGTTGGCTCAGTACAAATTCTTGGTCGATGGCACATGGAAAGTTGATCAGCTGCAAATTTGTGAACCGGATGAGTATGGAACTATGAACAACATAGTTCTAGTTAGTGGAACCGAACTCATGCCTCCAGACTTCACTGCTGAAGCTAGTACGAGCAGGGTAAATGCTAGAGTCATGGTGTCTGTCTCTAAATTATATGTATCTTATCTTGTATCTTGCCGTCTTGTATAATTTTGATGATTTGGTTCAAAACTAATAATTTCTAGCTATTTGGATTGGTTCAACCCAGGGTTCATCTTCGGTTGATCCACATATTGCTTCATCAGAAATCGAGATGGATGTTTTTCGTCAAGTTCTATCAATACATTTGCTATCTTCTACTGCATATGAGCTGGTTCCGATTTCAGGCAAGGTTTGAACACCATTAAATTTCATCTTCTTTTATTTTAATGGTTGTAGTATGCTTTTGATTTCTACTATAATCCTGCTTTATTCTAAATGGCAGATTCTAATTTCATGTTATTTCTTTGAAATTTAGGTGGCTGTGTTGGATGTGGATGTGGATGTGGAACAAGCCTTCCATGTAATGTATGAAATGGTACAAGTTCTTGATTTTTTTTCTTAATTTTTCAATAAATTTGCTATTCTTTTTGGGCTTTCTCGTTTATATTTTGTTTTTCTGTATTATGTTTTCCATCTGCTTTCATTATTTTGTAGACTAAGTTGTTTATCATATATTCATATGTGTTAGGGACTCATGGTTGTGCCCCTGAGGGATGAAAACTGCGGAGAGATGGCAGGAATGTTAACTGCTTCAGATTTTATTTTTATTTTACGTCAGGTAGTTTTTCTTTCTCAGTAAAATGAATTTGCCCTGAAGTTCAGGGCCTGAACTTTAACTTTAGGGAAATAGTTAAAACAAGAAATGGGGCAGTGTATATCATCTATTGATCTTAACATGCATGATTCTATCTTACTTCAGTATAATGAGTTTATATATTTTAGTTGTTCCTAATGAGCTATTGAATAGAAGCAAAAGTTGTCACAAGTAGAAATAACTTTCAACAGTTTTTTGCTACTAATTGTGTAATAATGTCGACATAATGGTATGAATAAAGTAAAATGTACTAAATTTTAGCTGCTTTTTGGTCCATATTTTGGATGTTGAATATTTTATATATTTAAATTTTCTATCTGAAAGACGATGCTCCTCACCCCTGCAGCTTCACAGAAATCGAACTATGTTTTCCAATCAAGAACTTGAAAGACGAACAGTTTCTTCATGGAAAAGCTGGAAACTTCAAAACCACAGAGAGATGAAAGGAACTTTCATTCCTTTTCCAAGAAGGCCTCTAATCCACGTAACTTACTTTTACTTATCATCTTTGCAATTTATTCTCAACTGAATTTTTTTATTTACAACACACAGGCTGGTCCAGACGAGTCTCTAGGCGACGTGGCTTCAAGAATTCTACAGAATAACATTTGTTCTGTTCCCATTTTACATTCAGAGAATGGATCTTGTCCTCGGTTATTACATGTAGCATGCCTTGCTGGTATTTTAGAAAGTATGCTTGGTGAACTTTGTTCAAAGATTAACTTTTTTATTTTTTATTAAGTTACGGGATATTGACTAATTAATTTGGATTTTTTCTTCTTTATTTCAAATTTAAGATATATGCAGGCATATTAGAAACCATCTTGGATATCTTCCTCCTCTTCAACGACCAGTTGGTTTCCTTGCAATCGGTACATGGGCTATAGAAGTTGGAAGGGCAAGTGGTCGTTCTTTGTTGACATTACACCCTAACGACTCTCTTAATACAGCTCTCACTTTATTAGTAGAAGGTAAAATAATGACATCCTTAGTTTTGTTTTTCTTTGGTCAATCTAAATCCGTTCGAAATTTTCCTCGGTTAAAAACTACTATGAATACTAAGTTTTTCATTGCTTCCCAACTCGATGATTTGTTTTTCTCTTTTTGATATTATCATAGTGCAGCTCAAATAAGTTCAGTACCCATAGTTGATGGAGAGGGTAACTTGATAAATATGTACTCTAAAAGGTAATCATTGTCTCTGAATTGGCTCTTCAAGCCATAATTTTGATCTTGTTTTTTTGGCTACTGTTATTATTTATGATTTGAATCATGTGTACGCAGTGATATTACATCATTGGCTAAGGACAATTTATATACTCGTGTTCAGCTTGATCAGATGACAATATCTCAAGTAAGTTCTTGTCGAACCTTAGAATTCACGACAACCTTCCCTCTGGCAAATTTTATAAAGCTTTGGTTGGCACTCGGGTGAATGATAGTGAGAATCGTATAAAACATGGATCATCAAATTTCACTCCCTTGAATATTATAAAATGCCAGTTTAAACTTAGAACAAAGCTATGTATAGTCTAGTTGAGGGATTGTGGTGAAAAATTATTGAGAAGCAAATGTGAAGCTTCGTCCAAGTCTTTGTGCAACAGTCCACGCCAGGAATTTGTGAAGTTGGAAGAGGGACTTGGTCAGCACACAACAAACAGTTGGAGAATCGGGGTGTTCTCATTTTAAATCCTCTGAATAGTATGTACGGGGCATTTATAGCTCTGCTCATTAAGAGAGAATAAAAAATTTCTTATGAATGAAAGGGCATAATGATGAGAGGAAGTTGAACGGCGCTGTCGTCCTGCAAAATGTCATAAATAACCTTGTGTCATGTATTTGGTTAAACCTGTGACAGGGGCAAAATAATCTTTTGAGAAAAAAGCTTACATTCCTCTTTTTTATATATATGTAGTTAACATTTAATATACATCCATGTGGGAGAGTATTTCCATAATCTCCAAAATTTACTTCATTGTATAATTGCTAAATATGTGAACGACGATCGAGTATATGCAGGTGCTTGAAGTTACCGGTGGAGCGGGTAGAATACGATACAGAACATGCACAAGGTCCGATTCCTTGTACTGGGTAATGGAACTTCTATCTGCACCAGGTTAGTAGTTAATAATTTGAGTTTCTTTTTCTTTTGTATTAATGTCAGAGATGTAATGTAATGCATATTTTCTTACTCTTTTCTTTTTCTTTGTAGATGTTCGTCGTGTTATTGTTGTTGATGCCTCTAGCTGCTGCCGTGTTGAAGGCATAATCACTTTGAAGGATGTGTTCAATTTTTTCGTGAGATAGAGCTGTTATCCTTTTCTATGTAAAAATTCAAATTAAGGGTTCTTGCGAATTGCCAATATCATCAAGAAATGATATGCTGATATTATAAAACTATTATTTATCAAAAAAAGAAAATAACTTAACTATTTCTTTTTAAAGTAACATCATCAAACTATTGTACTAATGACACTTTAATCAAAAAATATACCGTGGTTAGTGGGATGATCCTTGAAGTCAATTGCTCTCTCTTTTCTTTATTATAATAAAATCCATCCAAACACAGCCAATAGTTTGAATATGCCGAGAATGGATTATTGGATCACGCCACTAACTTCTATTAAAAGCTTGCTGAAAAAATATTAAGCAAATAAATGTTGACTTCATTTTTTTTTCCTAATAATCCAGGTGTCCAAGTTTACACCAATATTAGAATCGGATCAGACCGGTCCGGATCGGTTCAACCCGATTCTGAATTTTTTTTTTTTTTTTAATTTCTCAATGTCAAAAATAAATTGAAAATTCTTGTAAAAGGTGGGATTTGAACACCTAACCTCTTACATAAAACATAATATCCTTATCATTTTTGTTGAACTTTATAAATTATAGAAACTTGTCGCCAAATTAATTAAGAAATTAGATAATTAACTTAAATTAACATTTTACACAATATCAGTGAAAATTAATACTCAAATAATAATTTTTTTATCAAAATTTGTTTCTATAAAATATTTTTTTCCAATATTATTTTTAGGATAAAGAGTCAAATTGATATATTATGCAAGTTTGATTTTGAATATAAGACTTTTATACATAACCATATTTTAAAATTTATGAATTTCTTAGTTTGTTGTATTTTTAATTTACACTTTTAAATTTTTATAAAGAAATATAATTATATTATATTTATATGAGCTTACAAATTAGTATCATATTACCGTTATAATGTAAGTTAGATACAAATGACATGATTTACTTTAAATAAATTATAAGATTTTGTAAATTTTTAATCAATTGTAGGATAATGTTTAAATTTTATGCATATTACATATAATTTAAAATTAAATATATTTATTATATTATTATGACATAATCCGGTCCGACCGGTTCGACCAGTAAAATCAGTGGACAGTCGGCTCACCGGTTCACTGTCCGGTCCGATTTTGAAAACATTGGTTTACACTAAACTAATTATGGACCCTCAAAATTATTGCCTAGAACCCTGAAAGATGAAAATCGCGGGATGTGCCTCCACCAAGCATCGAAATCCCACCATACTATTGTACACTCTGCGCACAAAGGGTTTTTAACCACAAATGACCCTTAGACAGACTCATGAAAATGTTTTCATCCAAGTTTCAAACGGGATTCGAACCTTCGGGGCATTTCTATAAATGAAAAATACTATAAGTTTGTCGGCCGGATTAAATTGAGTAAAGCATCGTCGGCATAATTTCTATACTCTAGCTATCTAATAGATGAACATGATTCAAAATCTTTTTCAAAATTTAATTAGGAACCGACCAATAATTTCACAACTCTAAACTCCACTATATATATATCGTGTAATATTATAATAATCACCACTGATTACCTTTAAATTAGAAATATAGCCAATGTAATTTACTAACCTCTATTTAGTATTCTTAAGTGATGCAAGAAGAACAAAATTATTCTTAGTGGCATGGATAAGTACAAGTTATTAATTATAAGAATATAGACTAGAAAAGGGGGACCATTTCATGAAATATATATATGTGATAGTCTACGTTGTAAAGTTACTTTGTGGAGAAGATATTTATGAAAGAATCACTATTAATTCTTCATGAAAAAACAAGGTTATATATATACTTGGGCTAGCTTCAGAGAAAAATGATAATTAAGCATAACAAAATTTAATATATCAACATCAAATCAAAGCCCTTGTGGATTTATAGTACCAAAAGATGAAGAGAAAGAAGAAAAAACAAATATTTTCAAAAAAAATAAGTGAGTGATAGATATGCATGTAATTTAATTTGTTACCCTTCATTTTCTTTTAATTGAAGGGGCCGGGAAGGCTTATTACAAATTAAAGGCAAGTCGTCAATGAGGCAAAGGGAAGGTGACGCCTTTCTTCCAGACTTTTCTTTTCTTTTTTTCCTGCATTTTATTCCTTGACCCTTCGGGGAAAGTGTGTTGTTGTATAATCGTATCAGTGTTTGAGTTCAATTTACTGGAATTTTGATTGATCTATTTGTATTTTAATGGCAAACTAGTTTTTCTCTAATTTGTTGTTAGATTTGGGCTTTCTTTAATAATATATATATGAACATTTATTAGTATTTGATTTATGAATCTCTATTCTCATACTTATATATCCAACTTCTGAATCTTTAGTTTGACCCCTATGAAGCTACAATCATTCTATGACTTAAATCATTGTGGTAAAAAATTAAAAATGCACTATTGAGCTCAAGGCTTCGTAATTTGACCTCACAAAATAGAAAAATGAAGAAAGATATAACTGAAGATATATTTTGTTGTTTTTTTAACAATTTATGATCTCTACTGGCAGAACCGATCCAACCTTTTTTGGGGCCAAAAACAAAATTTAACTTTTAGAACCTATATCATAGAAAAATCATGCTATATTTTATATAAGTTTTATTTTTCTCGCTTCCATATTACAAACAATGATTAAATCCTAATATTATTGTCTTGTAACTTTTTTTTTTCCTTGTATCACTTGAAACATAGTCGATCATAAATTTTCTTAATTTTAGTTTTGGAGAAATTCTTTTAGCATAAACTATTGTTGCACATATTAGCAATATTATTCTATAATATGTTATTGCAAGTTAGATTTGATTTATCAATTAATAGATATAATATATGAATAAACTTTTGATAAACTTTTGATAATCATATAACTATCCATCATAGTAATTCATCAAAAAAAAAAAAAAAAAACTATCCATCATACTATATAAACTAATAAAACTTGAAGTATGATAAATATAAAACTTATTTCAATTATTAACATAGAAAATTAAATATTTAAAATTTCTAGAACAATATTAAACATGAATTTTATTAAGATAAAAAAATTAAAGTTTTTTATATCTTATAAAGAAAAAAGAAAAAGAAAAGTTGAACTTTTATGTAATTAATTGGAGCCCCTCTATGGTGGGGCCATAGGCCTTAGCCTACGGATTGACCCGACCTTGTCTAGTGCACCTCTTAGAAACATACAATCGGGAAGAATATATCGGCCAAATACAAATAAACTTATTGTTCCAAACTCACTTGGCTCAATTGTGTTTGTTTCTATTACGTTCACCTATTGTTTGAATGTTTCGGTTGCGGAGACTCTTTTAATTTGGGAAGTCGTTAATTTTTGAACGCGAAATGTGTTCATAATGTGATTTTTGAAAGTAAATGTCTTGCCTTTATTCAAGCTTTTTTGTTTTGGAAAGATAATATAAATTGGACAATTTATTAGATCGTTTTGAAAATCCGCAAGTTGTGGGTTTCTTAACCTAAATGACATTTCAAGTTTGTTTCAAGACCGGCTAATTGCACATCCCATTATCTTACCGTATGGGCTTTTTGTTGTGTTCCGAATTTTTGTCTTTACTCAAATTGTTTACCTATTACTTTTTTTTGTGACGGTGGACATTCTCTTGTAAAATATTTATCTTTTATTTAATTCTAATGAAATTCTTAATTATATAAAAGAATGTTTGCTTGATTAGGGCAACTCTAATGGGTCATCAAATGATATAACTACCATTTTCCATTGTTGAAAGTAAAAAAAAAAAAAAAAAAAAAAAAAAAAGAGCTCCAATGAAGTCATTTTGATGACAACAATCCATTACCATAAAACATAGATGCAATAGAGCTAGACATCCAAATTTGATGGGAAAGATATATATGAGCCTCCAACCATTAGTTCAAAGGTCATTTAAAAAATAACAAAAGAAGAAGAATAGGCGTTGCTGATATTGTAAAATATGGACTTATATATTGAACGAAAAATTCACAAGATCTGAAAAGGAAAAAAAATCAGCACAAAAATAAACAGAAAAAAAAAGTTACAGGACCATTCGTGAATCAAGATGGAAGAAATTGAATAAGACGTACAATATGCTTAATTTTAAATTTGTAATTAATAAATTTAGTCTCATTTTACATTTGATTGCACTTTTAAATGAGTTTGATTTTGTTTTAGTTTCAAGTTGATTTAATTAATATAAATTTAAAATTGGTTTTAAAATTGATGTTTTCATGTTTTTTGTTTTAGTTTCAAGTTGATTTAATTTATATAAATTTAAAATTGATGTTCCCATCTAATGGCTATGCATTGTAGTAAAAAACTTTTGTATGGATCTCAAAACGCTGTAGCAGTCATATATCAAATGGGTATGTAATGTTCAATTTTGATGATGACAATTCATTCAACATGTCATTATGAAATAATAATGGTAGGTATGACCGTATGAACGTTCATCTTTGTAATTTAATAAGACTTCCAATTAATACTACTGTGGAAGAAAACGAGTATTATTCATAATTATACACAAAGAAAAAGTGTTGTATACTTTTTTTTTTTTTTTTAGTGTGGAATACTATGGTCTAACTTAACAGTGCCATAAAAAAAAAAAACCCTTTATTCGAAATAGTATGTGTCAAATGATAACATTTCTAGGTTATTCATGTTTCTACGAACTAATAAATATTCACCAAAAAAATATCGACATTCACTGTTCTAGCAAAGAATCACGTACATCAAGCCCCAAAGATAATGATATAATCACACCGTAAAATATAAAAATAAAAGGTTACATACTCTTAAGTTTTAACAATTCTAAGCTCAACATTACATCAGCACATGCAAATAGTAAAACTATATGACATCCTTCGAAATAATGCAGCATAAAATACATTAGTATTCCTATTATCATTCATAAGAGAATCCTAGTATGGAAAAAGGAAAAACATAAGTGAATATTAAAAAAATTGCAAAAAATGACTGATTCCGCAAATACGGTATTTGTTGTGAGCGTACCTGTCGCAAAAGTATACAACAATTATCTGGTATTACTAAACATATACAGAATTGTATATCCTTGAATCTCAATGTAGTTAGTCAAGTCAATCCCCATAGCTATCCCGAGGGGCAATCAAAATCTAATATAAAACCCAAGAATGATTGCCAAATTGACAAATAATCTTATTCATCTATCTTTATCATCATCATCAGCATCGTCATCATCTTCGTAGCCAACAAGTAGCAATCTAGCCAGAACAGAGCATTAACTAATGGAGCTCTAAACTCTTTTTCATGGCTTCGTACACCAGATATGTAATGCTAGCTGCTGGTACAACTTTTAGAAGATTTGGGAAAAGCCCTTTATAAAATCCCCTTAAACCTTCAGTCTGATATGTTTTCCAAAATATATCCGACATGCTACTTTTAGCACGTTGAGCTTGCATTCTGAAAAGCAACTCAATTATTAGCACAAAGATCAAATATTAGATTTGAAGTGAAAAGAATATAGATGTATTTGAACTTTTTTTTTTTGGTGGTTTTAAAATGTCAAAAGAGTTCGGATGTGTTTTCAGTGGTGAGTTTATGGGAAACATGCGACTCTATTAGAGTAGTAAAAAACTCAGAAATGTGAATATAATTTGGGATGCATTTCTAATGTTGGGTGTTTGAGAGCATGCTGGATCATATGTTAACGCGTGAAAATGCATCCGAACGGCGCCATTACATTTCAAATAAACAACTAACTTGTACCAATATAACCTCTAGTAAAAAAAAGACGGGGGGTTAATAGTGTATAAGCATTACCTAGTTCTTACCACCTGTAGTGGGTAAACACAAGTAGCTCCAAGGGATCCGGAAATTGTCCCACAACTGAGCTGCACAAGAGGACCGGGTTCTGCACAAAATCCAAATTTATAACTGTTCTAGTATAATGCTGCATATGGTCAAAAAAATGAAAGACAAATGAGGAATAAGTAAATAAATATCAACTTCTTACCACCATCCTGAAGAATATATTTCCTGGCCATGTCTTTCAAGGTCTCATAGACAGCTAAATCTATGCCTGCATAAGGAATAATGCCGAGGAGAGATGGTATCAACCCTTTATAAAATGCTCGAGGTCCCTCTTGAACCCATATTTCTTTTGTTAATCTCCCAAGATTTGGAACATTCCCTTTATCACAAGTATAAGTTTGTAATCGTGTTTTAACAAGATCCATTGGATATATAGACGTTTGTGCAACAGCTCCAGCCAATCCACCTGAAACCAATCGACCCCCAGTTCCTATATCACCATCAGCATCTCCAATAGCATTCTTCAACATTTCGTAAGTGTAAAACTTGATAGCACTCTCAGGTGCAACTTTTAGCACATTTATCCCATTTCCTCTAAAGAAACCTAAAAGACCACCTTCTTTCCATATGCTTTGAACTGCAGGCCCTATTGACGCACGTGTGGTCTGGACTTGTAAAATGACCTTTAGGCGGTCAAGAGGTGCAGTTGCAGTACGAGAAGCAGCTCCAGCAACTCCTCCTGCAATTAGATATTTGCTAGCATGGACATGCTTGCTGATGCCTTCGGGAATCACAGCATGTTCACCAATATCTACAAGATATACTCTTTCCCAGTACCGATAGATGTTCTCTATTGTAGCTTCGTGTGGATAGAGTAGCAGAAAATCTCTCCACTCTTCAAAAGTTATAATTCCGTTATTGTCCTTATCGACATGTTCAACAAAACGAGCAAGTTCATCATCATCGATTTCTATCCCTGCAAAAACGAACTGCCATGACTTATAAGATAAACACGAGTTGTATTCTGCAAAAAAAAAAAAAAAAGCCCAGGAAATAATATGCCCAAGGCCCAAGGGTCAACTTGTGACTTAATATATCTTTTCAATAATAATGATTAAATCATACATTGAATCAAAAAGTTCAACAATGCTTCGGAGGAAGGAAAAGTAATCGATGCTTAATTGCAGCGGAATTCTTAATGTCCAACAAAATGTTAGTCTTGGAATCCATTTGATGTTTGATAAATTATGTGCAAGGAAATAATAGGTGTCTGAATGAACAGATGATCTAATACTTACATACTCATCCAGCCAGAATATTGTATTAGTTTTAATATAACGAATGCGAGGATAACATATAATTTATACAATACATGTGTACATGAATAACTTACAGTGTCTTAAGGACAATAATAACCTACATTATAGGAGGGAAAATTGTACATGATGAAAGATTGTCCCACCCCACCTCTTTCCTTACCCTCGATGTTTTCTTCCAACCCAACATTAAGACAAGTGTGTACTTATCTTCAAATCTGTCCCTAATCCCATCCCCCCCAACCAAAAAACTCTCCTTCCAAACACATCATAGGCCTAGAGAGTAACTGATAGTAGAGGGACTATATTTGCTGCCCATTCTACAGTGAATTGCAAGAAATAGAAACTTCTTTCACTCCCAAATCAAGGCAGAGGAAGCTATGACTCAGCACAACAAAGCATGTGTAAAACTTTTAACAAGCCTGATTTGCACTGAGAGCACGCTATAATACTACAAAATCACAGGGCAGACAAAAAGTATAGCACATTGCACTCTGGAATCATCTTAGCCCTCTCTATGTTAGTGCAACACATAGTTAAGTGTTCAACATTCTTAATTCAAGCACAAATCTGTAAGCCTCAGCCAGTGTACTTGAAGTAGGACCACTACAGCTAGGATAAAAATTCCTTCTTGTACTTTTTTTGTAACAAGAAAAAACAAAACAAGTAAAAATTATAGTATCCAATTATCACATACAGAAACACAAATATACCAAAACTTTTTCCCAAAATTATCAGTGCCTACAATAACAAATCAGCATAGTGATCCTCAACTTATCATCAACTGAAGCTCTATACTTTGGGCATTGCTCCTTTGTCCAACTAGTCTCCATATCAACTCTAAGCTACGGCATTAAATAATTTACAATAATTCTTTTGCAAATCTACCACAAAAACCATCACAAAACATCCTAGATATAGCACACTTTCAACAGATAAATACAAAATTGAAAGGTGATGATACTATACCAGCTTTGACAAGTGCATCCCACAACTCTTCAGGCAAAATACATCCACTGTGCTCCACATCAATCGCTTGAAAAATCCTGTACAATTCCAGCTCCTTATCATCCATATACTTCCTAAACTCCCCGTAATCAACCCTTCCGTCTTGATTCGCATCGCAAACTTCCAAGAGCTCCTTCGCAAACTTGTAATCCGACGGAATTTGCATTGCCGATATCCCTTTCTCAATTAGGGCGTAATCTAAATGCCCTAAATTGTTCGAGTCGAAGAAATTGAACAGGCTTCGGATTCTCGACTCTCGCTCTTCTTTCGTCTCTCCCAGAGCGGACAGCACGTGGTCCAGGGTCACGGGTCCTGGTTTCTTGATCGGGTTGCAACCTCCGGGTCGGGTCTCAGGGTCTTTAGTCTCGGGTGCCATTGTTGCTGTTGTTCCAGGGATATTCGCATGCCTCTCCACTCCAGTAGACATAAAAAAAAAAAAAAGAAAAAAAACTCAATAAATAATTAGTGTAAAAAAAAACGATTGTTTCTTTCACTGCATGATGGGTAATATTTAAGGATTTTGAGATCTGTAGAGAGAAAGATTATTGAAGATTGGGTTATAACAATAATGGAGAAGGAAAGAAGAATATTTGGAGAGGATCTTCTGTGGTGGAGGATCCGGATAGATGATCCGGATTGTCAATTGGAGCCTTTTTGGGTTTTTTCCTCTTATAGTTCTACTAGTAGAAGTATTAATTACGTGTATTAAGGTAAAAGGGAGCATAACTAGCATCATGCATCAAATTGAGCGTAGTTCTTACAAGGCCCGTATTTTTTTTTTTTAATTCAAATTTTGATTTAGTTTCTTTCGATACGCGTCAAACAATTCGATACGCGTCAAACACGTTAATGGACATCTATTTGAAATTCGTCACATATTAAATAGCTGGCGTGAAAATTTCTTTCAATAAAACTTCGAACATGTGTTTACTTCTCTAAGAGCTTTACATATTTATAATTTTTAATCTCACCTAGACGAGTAAGGTTATCCAATAATTTATTATTTCACGAGTTGAACTATTTTATTGTATTACAATTTGTGAAAAATAGACTTGGCCCCCATTATTCATTTCTTTTACTCAAATACCTGTTTATTTGCTTAACTACCCTAACATTTATTGGTTGTTGTGAATCACACTTATGGTATTTTATCGTAATCACAGGAGCAAAGCCAGCAATTGAGTTAAAAAATTGTGTATATATATTTATCAACAATATGTAAGTATAATGTGTGGATTTTTTCGCAATGAAATAATATGCGCGTGAGCACGTTCATATTATTGTATAAATGATTAATCGATGTTAGCAAATATCATGAATTCAAACTTCCATAACTAAGTTGCATTATAATACCCTATTATAAGATTTATATATAAAGCTAAATATGAACAAATGATAAGTTTAGTAAAAAATATTAGTCCCAAGATTTGGCAAATCCATATTAAAATTAATTCCAATTATACATGTATCTGGAAAATAATTAGGTTAAATATAAAAAATTGAATATTCTTAAAAAAAATGTTTAATACTACTACTATGTTAATTTATTTTACTAAAATATATTATGACAGGCAGACAGGATCTTAATTATTTTATCTAGGGATGAACAGATATTTTATTTCCTCCGGGGTGTGTGGAGGAATATTATTGGTGGAGATATACTTTTAGGTGAGGCATTGAAATGGACGGAAATGAGAGGAACAGGGCCCATTGGATGAGGACCCGTACTGCGCCAAGCACATCTTCATATGCATTTAGACCAGTGCCTTCTGTCGGAAAATTTACGTGTGAATAAAGAAATTTACACGTAAATTTACGTGTGAATAATAAAACCAAGGGAAATTTACAAAAAGCCAATAAATAAAGAAAAGAAAGAAAAAAAGAGGAAATTACCAATACAAACAAAAACAAAAACAAGGGCATACAAAACTGAATTTTCAGAAAAGAGCGTAAGGTATCCGGCCCAAACATACACCAAAGTATTCTGGGCGAGGCCACTAAAAGTTCAGCAAAAATTAGAAAACTTTTGAATTATATATGTATATGAGATATATCATTTCAATCACTAAAAAAAGTCAACAATAAATTTAAATCATATTTTTTTGGTCAAAATGTTCAATGATGACGTGGGGGACATCTATAAAAAATAAACATATGTTAAATTACATACTAAACCTTTAATTAATATGTTTAAATAAATCTCTCTAATTAATTTCATATCTTTTTCCAAAAAAAAAAAAACAAGAAATTTGAGGGAATTGCATTTTTCATATCAAATTTTTGCCTTCTTTACCTCTAAATAAAACCTTTACCTTCTCGTTTCTCTGTTGTAATTTGTGAACAACTTAATTATTAGTACACAAACACAATGTTCTCAATTTACAAATAAAATATTTTTCTACTTCACTTCGAATTTTAGATTCTTTACATGAGCGAAGTATTTGGACTTGTAAGAAGTGTTGTAACTAACTTTGAAAATTCATGTAAGGGGCACGTGAATGTTTTCCGTCGAACAAAAATTAAATAAAATTATTTGAGGCAGTAAAGTGCTTATGTTGTACATATTGGTGGTAAAGTGCCACAATATGTAACTTTAGGGGATAATATTATTTTCAAATCTTTAAAGTGGACTTCAATAATCATGTGGAAGTTTTTGTCGATGTTTTTAAAAAGAAAAACAGGGGGGTTTATTGAAAATTTTTAAAGTTAGCAGGGGCTATTGGTAATCTTTTAAGTTAAGCGGATGTTTTTTCATCCTTTGATGGGGTAAAATTGATAAGTGGACTTGAGAGGGGTATTTTTTGCTAATAAAAAAATACAGGAATTTTTTACTAATAAAAATAATACATATTTTTAGGCAAAACATTAGAGGTGTTGTTGAATTTCACATTTTCACTCATTAAAAAAGGGTAAATTTGTCTTTAAGAAAACAAATTATTTTAACTTAAATTTTAATAGGACACGTGTCACCAAGATAAATAATATCTCATGTGCTCCCCATCCCTCAAAATCTTATTTTAGACGTGCCCAAGTAATTTTCCTCTACATGTTTGGTTGTGAGGAAAACTATTTTTTTTTTGCAGTTGTTTGGTTGTTAAGAAAGTCTAGGAACGTAATATTCTTGATAAATATTTTTGTTTGATTATGAATTGCGCTTTCTTTGTTGATAAAAAATTGTATGAATAATCACGTTTTCATTCTATTAACTTTATTATAAATTAATTTGACGTTATTCTATATATTTTAATTACCGAACTTATATCAATCTTGAAAGTTAATAGGGTATTATTATCAATTTTTAAAATTAACAGGATGTAATTGATAATTTTTTTGGATAAAAATGGTGCTTTTGCGCCATTTTGTGGGTATAATTGTTATATTACGTGAGAGGGTATTTTTTGGCTAATAATAAATAAGCATAAAGGGGTTTCGTTAAGAAAAAATCACAAATGGGGGATTTTAATAGTTAGACAAAGTACAAGGTTGTTTTGTAATTTACTGTAAAATATAATTGCATTTTTTTAATAAATACGAAACAATGTATGCTCCGAATATTACATGAAATGTTATATATGACACAAACCAATGAACATGGTATATAGTAAAGATTAAATCAAAAGTATTTTATAACTTTACAAAGATGAAATGTAAGGAAGAGGGGGGGGGGGGGGGACCAAAAATATAAGCCATGAAAATTAGAAGAAAAATGAAATTTGAACAAATAGAAACTACTCAGTTTCTGTCAAATCAAAGAAGTTCAACATTTTCATAATGACAATTTACCTTCTATAATTTGCAATGTTCAATTTATTTAATTGGAAAAAGAAAATTTACGTCCTATAATCTTATAAAAGTTTCACACGTCTTCCTGATATTTTTCAACTTAAAAAAATACAAATCGACAAAACTATCCCTATTATACATATGTGACACTCTACCCCTTGTGTTTAATAACTATAACATTTTACCACCATGTATTATGATAAATATGGCAATTTATCCCCTGTATTATTATAAATGTTGTACTTTACCCTGTATTTTACATAAACACTTTTGATGTACACTCTCAATTTCAGCGAGTGAGTTGTCCTCTCCTGCTGATGGAGTACATTTAAAATTTTTACAGGGGGTAAAATGTTATTTTGCAAATCATACGAAGGTAAATTGAACAGTGTGCATTTCACATGGGATAAATTGGCTAATGCTCCCATATAAAGTGTGTAAACATATTCCATGTCCCAAATGTGTCATCAAAAAACTAATCTCAAATGTAACACAGAACTTGGTATCAATATAATCAACAAGCAGTAGAACTAAGCCAGAAGCAGTATCCATGATATCATACAAACACAGATCACATTAACACTCAATATTCTACATCTGGGATATAATTAAGTTTCTCACGAACAAGACTCGTTTTGTATTCATCAACACGAAGTACATTGCATCTAGAATTTTTTTCACCATCAAACACAGAAACAAGATATATCGTATACAAAAACCTTATTGAATTCAACCTACATATGAGTTTTGAGGCGAGACAAACTCCGAAAGGACACCATCATGTCATATTGCTTCGTAGCCTTCTTCTCTTCCACTCCTACGCCCAAACACTAAAACGACAACTCCAACGAGAGCAGCCCCAAACAGAGCTATAGCCCAACCAAAGTTTGATGTTATCACACTCTTATGTGCCTGCACAGTACAATATAGAAAATAATTCATTATCCATTAAGAAGAAAATATTATGCATATTGATAAATGATTTCTCGATCATTCAGAACGAGGGTAGAATCTTACTTCTAATTGACCGTTAAGGGTAACATTTGGATTCGCTGCTGATGGATCAGCAATCAAGAGGTAGAAAAGCCCCATGACTCCTGTGTGTGTCTTTGTACTGTTATATTTAGATACGAGAGTCAGCATCTCCCCAGCAGAAATCTTGAGAGAGCCGGGTGAAGGGTAACACGTAGACATTCCCACTATATAACCAGCCTCGTTTCCAGGTTCGTTTCCTGCCCCATAAGTTGGATTAGACGAGCATATAACTCTTCCTCCCTATATCATTTCAGAAAACAATAACACCATTACTTTCATTTTTGTTAATGTAAAGGGATGAATTGGAGAGATAATCATGGTAATTAATTACTATTGTAAAATGCTCATGTTAGATTATAAGATGTTAATATACCTCCCCATGAAGAGTTGTACCAATGCCTCCTGCATGCTGATGTCCGACCCCATAGATTACATCTCCCCCAGTTGGCAAACTAACAGATACGGACTTCTTATGAGTACAACCATCATTAGCCACCGCAGTTGGGCAAGACTCGACGTCATACTCAATCTATATCAATACACTTCAACGGAGTTATGAGGGAATACGCAAAATTATGATCGAGCATTAGTATATACTCTATGGGTGAGAATAATAAATAGGGCTTTATTACCAGGCAACGATGACTATCTCTCATCCCTCTCGATGCATCAGCCTTTGTCCAAATATCAGTGACATCAATTATATAGATTTTAACAGGCACAATCGAGGTATCCCAATCGACATACTCCACCGTGTACCTCAGGTAGAGACCTTTCTTCTCCGCACCACGAAACTCTTCTTTCACCTTGCATCTTACATCATCATAACAACAATACAATCCACCTTTATAACTTGGGGGCAAAACACGGCCAAATTTATCCTCGGTCACGTTGTATAAATCGCACCTACATTCAATGCATCCCGACTTATCTTCCGCCCCTCGAGTATCAATAGCGTGCACATTAAGCAACCAACGCTCCTCGTACCCATCGGGAATATCTTCTGGATTTCCAACTTCGATTCCATAAGGTTCCGGAACACTCGTATCTGTCCTTCGAGTCTCGGATCCAAGCCCAAAATACTGAGAAAGCCCACTATCACAAATTCCACTATTTTTAACGATTATATGATCGGATTTGAGGAATCCCAGGTCGCCACCGTGCTTTGGAATGTCCAAACCTTTGCGTTGATAGTACCTTAGGACAACCCAATGATGAAGATAAGTTTCGTGAAGAGGAATCGAGTTCCCTTGCTCATCAATCACCTCGGCGTTGAAGCTTTTGATAGCAATATGGCCTTTAGGAAAATCTAAGTTGTAGTAGTATTTATCGGCAACTGATCCTGGTTTTAACTCGAATTTAGGTGATAGAAAGACTTTGGTTTTTATCCCGTTCTCGCTTTTTTGATGAGCTTGTGAGCTTTGAACTATGGATAACAACAGTAGGATTGCTAAATTAAGCAACAAGCTTGATGAACCATGAGCCATTTCCCTCCAAATTGATGTTGATAATATCTGGTGAAAGCATTAGAAAAACAAGAAATTCATATCATTTAGAGTTTTATAAATTAAGCTTGTTATACGAATATTCTTCGAATTAGATTTTCTCTATGTAAAGTATGCATAAATCCAAATACCCTTTTGAATTAGCATAGACATAGTTTGGATATTCCTAATATCAATCATCAAATATATTTTACCTCGACATTGACAGATAATAGTAAGACAAATAGATGCCATTCTTGTAAGGAAACTATAGAAATTAGTACTATTACTGATAGGAATTGAACAATTTAGAAAACAGGTTAGGTCACCAGTAGAAATTGAAATCCATTATAAATTATTATCACCTAAAATTCAAATACATATTTTTTCTTGCTCAATATTATGCCCATAAATAAAAGAAATCCATATTGTTTGATCATTCAAAATCCGAGTAAAACTGCACAGATTCAAAAAAAGCAAAACAAAAATTCACAGGTAGAAGAAAATTAGCTTTTCCGAAACAAACCTTTTCTCATATGCATATTCAATCCATAAAGTGAAAACAGAGACCGGGTGATTATTTATTATTTAAAGCAAAAAGAAAGGATTGGGAATAAAAAGCTTAGCTTACCCAATTGTAATTCAAAGAATCCCAATAAAAGGATATACTACTACTTGGGGGAGGGGACACATGTAAAAGCTAAAGCTTTAATTCTAATAAGATTTTTTACGTTGGGTGAACCATGAAGAAAATGAACATTCATATACAATTTAAATAGATAAGATGTAATAACCAATGTATTATACCTCTAAAAGAAAAAAACTAAATTAATAATGATTCAAGAAAGGCGGCATAGGCCGAATCTAGGAGACTGATTTGTTTTTGTTTTTACCTTTTACAAATAGAAGTGCTTACGTCTCCTAATATTTTTCAATTATTTAAATGATCATTTTAAATTATATATAATGAAGTGTTTTACTACTAGCTATTTGCTCCAACAGTCATTATCTAAAATTTCAAAATTATTATATTTTATTCTAGTTCTTCTTTCAATATTAAATTATAAATGACATTATAAATAATATTTTATTACATTTATTACATTTTCACATAAAATATTAATATAAATACTTCTCCTAAGGTTTTAAATAAATGACTTTAAATAATGATTTTAATAAACTATTAGATTCAAATCGATAATTTTTTTATTAATAGTTATATGCATTTAATTCAAATAAACATAGATTTGCTTATGTCGATTGTAAAGAAACTAGAAAACGTAGTTTATTATCTTGTTCAAGAAGTCTAATATAAAAGAAGAGGCTACCTTTATATATTAGGTGCTAAGCTAACCCTACTTACCTATTTATACTAAAGGTAATATATACAAAGAAAAGGAAGGTATAATTATACAATTACAACTTAACATTAGTCTTCTCATTTGTTTCACACTCCCCCTCAAACTGATGTGGCGTGAATATCAGTTTGTCGATTAAGTATTCATGTCGAGACCGAGTCATAGCTTTAGTGAAGATATCTGCAAGTTGATGTTCTGAAGCTATATGAGGAAGACTAATGGTACCGTCTTGGAAATTATTCCTGATAAAATGACAGTCCACCTCTATGTGTTTAGTTCTTTCATGGAAGACTGGATTGGAGGCAATACGAATTGCACTAACATTATCAGCGTAAAGTGGTGTAGGATTAGTGCATTTTATTCCAAAGTCATCCAATAAACCTCTTAGCCACACGATTTCACTGCAAGCGGATGACATAGCACGATATTCTGCTTCAGTTGATGATTTAGATACCGTTTCTTGTTTCTTACATTTCCATGAAATGAGAGAGTCTCCAAGAAAAATACACCAGCCAGTTGTAGAACGACGAGTATCGGGACATCCAGCCCAATCAGAATCTGCATATGCTCGAAGGGTGAGAGAAGATGTAGAAGAAAAGAACAATCCTCTTCCCAAAGTACCTTTGAGATAGCGAATGATACGGTGGACAGCAGACAAATGTATATGACGAGGCGCACAAACAAATTGGCTCACAACCTGGACAGCATAAGATATGTCTGGACGGGTCATTGTGAGATATATAAGGCTACCAACGAGCTTTCGATAATTCGTTGGATCAGATAAAAGAACACCGTCATATTTTGAGAGTTTTACATTGAGTTCCATCGGAGTGTCAACTTGTTTATCATCAGTCACATGAGCCATTTTGATCAAATCCAATAAATATTTCCTCTGATTCACCATATATCCCCTTTTTGATCGAATAACCTCCAACCCAAGGAAATAAGTTACTGGGCCCAAATCTTTCATTTTGAATGATTGACTAAGCAAAAGCTTCAACTGTTGGATTCCTTCTTCATTGTCCCCGGTGATAAGCATATCATCTACATATAGGAGAAGATATGTTGTACCCTTTTGACAACGGTTAATAAATAAAGAGGAATCACGTTTGCTTTGTAGAAATCCAGCACCAACGACAACTTTTTGAAACCGCTCAAACCAAGCACGTGGTGCTTGTTTTAAGCCATACAAGGACTTGTTTAACTTGCAAACTAAAGTCTTATCATTACAATACCCCGGGGGTGGTTTCATGAATACAGTCTCTTTTAAATGACCATGGAGGAAAGCATTTGAGACATCCATTTGAGATATTGTCCACTGGTAAATCGCAGCAATAGCCAAAACCAAACGAACAGTTGTCATTTTGGCAACTGGAGCAAAAGTTTCCTCATAATCAATACCATACTCTTGCTTATAACCTTGAGCCACCAGTCGGGCTTTATACCGATCAATGTTACCATCAGACTTCAGTTTGACAGTATACACCCATTTACTACCAATAAGCGAAGCCTTAGGTGGTATTGGAACCCAATCCCATGTGTTATTTTCAAGTAAAGAATTATATTCAACATCCATAGCATCTTTCCAGCAAGGAATGCACACAGCTTCTTCATAGTTCTTTGGGATAATAATGGGATCTAAAACAACTGATAAAGAACTATGACTTGAATCTGAAAATCGATCAGGAGCTCGAGAAACACGTGTAGATTTACGAGTGGAAACAATTGAATTAATTGCATCATTCGGAGCATTCACCAAGTCAGAGGAAGATCTTGGATTATCATCAATAGGCAAATGAGAGGTACTCTCAATAGGAGTATGTTGCCCTCTTCGTCGATACACCTGCAATGGCTTGTTTTCGAAGTTGTCAGGTACCTCTTCTAATGGATCAAACACATCAAAGTTATGCAAAACTGCCAGAGGAACCTTTTGGCACTTCTTTACATTGGAGAAATAATAAATATGCTCAAGAAATACCACGTTTCGAGAAACACGAATTCGACGAGCAGATGGATCATAACATAGAAAACCTTTATGCTCTAAACTGTAACCAACAAATACACACATTGCAGCTTGGGCAGATAGTTTATTGCGTTCATGAGGTGGTAAGTGAACAAAACATACACAACCAAAGACATGCATCATGGAATAGTCAGGGGAATGGTTAAATAATTTTTCAAACGGTGAAATATTTTTAAGAACGGGTGTTGGGAGTCGATTGATCAAATATACGGAAGTAGAGGCTGCCTCTACCCAAAAATTTGCTGGTGTGTTGGATTCTAATAACAACGTCCGAACAACTCTCAAAATATGGCCATTCTTCCTCTCCGCCACTCCATTTTGTTGCGGAGTACCTGGACAAGAATATTGATACAAGATTCCCGAGCAACTCAAGAGTTGCTTCAATTCCCCATCCTCATATTCGCCTCCATTGTCAGATCGTAAAACTTTAATCTTCGCTGAAAATTGAGTTGAAATCATTTCCTTAAAAATCTTGAAATAACTTTTCAATTCGGACTTTTTCCTCAAAAAATATATCCATGTGTACCTTGTATAATCATCAATAAATAACACAAAATATCTAAAACCAAGTCGAGATATTGTTGGAGAAGGTCCCCATAAATCACTATGTATCAACTCAAATGGTGCTCTTGAACTAGTAGTACTACTTGGAAAAGGTAATATAGAGCTTTTACTCAAAGAACAGCTAACACAAGATTTGTCAACAAAACGAGATAAAATTTTATTATTCAAAGAACCAGACTGAAATAAAGATCCAAGTTTATCAGAATGTGGATGGCCAAGACGTCTATGCCATAACTGCCACCTTTTATTCGATTTTACATTATTTGAATAATCAACAAAAAAAGCGGAATAATTCGATTGTCCATCTTTCTCAAACTCCAAAGCAAATAAGCGTCCAACTCTACGACCCCTCCCTTTCACTGTCCCAGTGTGTTGGTCCTGGATAATGCAACCATCACGAGAGAAATTAACAATATTTCCATCATCAACTAATTGCCCAACAGAAATAAGATTTGTGGTTAACTTAGGAACTAAAATAACATTTGGCAAGCTGAAATGACCAAACTTTGATGCTGAAAGAGACAGACTTTCAGTACCAACAACATTTAATTTTTCACCATTGGCTGTAATGATTTGCTTATTTCCTGAATAAGGTTTGAATTTTGAATTACCTTCATAAGCACCAGTCATATGGTTTGAAGCACCCGAATCAATAACCCACAAAGGATTATGCGACAAAGAAAAATAAGCGCACTTACCAGATAAACCAATTGCTGAAAACGCAGAGGAAATAGCAGTGGAGACTGTATTTTGGACAAGCTTTTGCATATCATCCGAGAGTTCATGAGGCGCTGAAGTCATACTAGCCGGTTGGTCAACATTCTTTTCTGTTGATGTTGCTTGATATGCCTTCACTGTTTTTCGTTGCTCGCCCTTTTTAGGTAGAGAACTACACTGAGTAATAATATGCCCGTGTTCCTTACAATAAACACAAAAATTCTTTGTTTTGCAGTGAGATGCCATGTGACCAAACTCATTGCACTCAAAGCATTTAACACGAGAAAGATCACGTGGGGCTGACCTCTTATCTGATCCTTGGCCATTTGAGAAGTTTCTTCCCGTTCTTTTGTTTGCTATAAACACTGATTCGATTTCTTTCTTGTTGTCCAATGTTGCTTGAGTGATGATACGAGTCTCTTCACGCATTAAATCCCCAAGAACTGAATCCACATCAAGCACACTTCCTCGATTCAAAATATTTGCTCTAACATTCTCATAATCAGGACGAAGTTTCATTAGGAATTGCATCACTTTACGTTCATCATAAATTTTCTGGAGAACTTTAACGCAACAATCAGACTTAGCATCTCCCATGGCCACGATTTCATATTCGTTCCACAGTGTCATAAATCCTGCGTAATACTCTTGTATTTTCTTTTCTCCTTGGGTGTAATTGTTAATATCATGTTCAATCTGAAATTTTCTTGCAAGGTTTGATTGCTGGTATACCTTTGCAAGATAATCCCACATCTCCCGAGCAGTTCGAAATCCTCTCATAGGGATACTAATATTTGTTTCTACAGATCCCAATATCCAAGAAACAATTCTGGCATTATTAGCCCTCCATAGCTTATGCCCTTTTGCATCAGTTGCATCTGGTTGTTTTTCTGAACCATCAATAATTCCCCAGAGACCTTTGCCTTCAACAAAGAATTGGAAGTGAAAACTCCACAGTGAATAATTGGTTCCATCAAATTTCACTGTAACGTTGTCTCCCTTTTCAAACTCCATAGTAAACGAATTGCAGCAGAAAACGAAGTGGAAATCCAAATTTCGAGATCAAAACTCGAGATTTAATGCCTCTAGGATGAATCCTTTGACCTACTCTGGTACCATGTAAAGAAACTAGAAAACGTAGTTTATTATCTTGTTCAAGAAGTCTAATATAAAAGAAGAGGCTACCTTTATATATTAGGTGCTAAGCTAACCCTACTTACCTATTTATACTAAAGGTAATATATACAAAGAAAAGGAAGGTATAATTATACAATTACAACTTAACATTAGTCTTCTCATTTGTTTCACATCGATGTCCTGTATATTTATACATGGATATCCATATATGCAAGTTCAATATTCTATTATGCATAGGCTTGTATAAATACAAGCCACTACTGAAATAAGATTTTTTAGTTTGGTTATATATAATCTCAATTTTAGCTCTTGTAAAATCTAAAAAACATATTAATGAGGATGCTCTTAGAACTCCTTTATTTGTTTTGTTAATGTGCAAAATAATTTTTCAACTAATAATTTGTAAGTAATATTTTCTTGTAAGTGTGTAAAAGTAGAGATCATTATTAATTGTGTAGTATCATATTACAAAGTGAAGAAAATGCACGATGGACAATTGATGTAAAAACTCTGGCCAATAATCTCCCTTAACAATAGTTCTCTTTGGGAATCATGAGAATGACTCTAAAACCACTTTGTAGAATCTCTGATGCTATCAATTAACTCAAAATCAGTTTGAGTAAAAAAAATACCTAAACTCTGCCAACATTTCACAAAAAAATATATATAATTCTTACAAAAAGCCAAATTACTAAAATGTAACAAAATAATTAGACATCAATTCAATTTCACAATTTGTTACCACAAACAAATCAATCAAAGAAGGAAAAAATCTCAAATTTAACCCGTTTTTCTTTTCCCTTTTAATTTCTCTCGGCCAATTCTTCAATTTCAATCTTGAACAACTTTAGATATATGAGGAGAAGTTTGTTTTTGTTCGACTTGAAGAAGTTAAAATTTGTGATTTTAAATATTTATTGCATCAAGCTTGAATAGTATTTGAAGCAAGACATATATAGATGATATGGACTTATCTTCTTAGTTGAGAATCTTGAGATGTATTTTACGAAAAGAACTAAAAAGACCAATTGAGGTGTTGATTCATTTGCTAACTACATATGGTGTTTTCTTAAATACACGGATTGCTTATATAACATTGTTAAATATTCTTGTTATCGTTGAAGCTGCAGCGATAATCTTTTTGAATCTAAAGTTGATTAAGTATTACCTCTGATCAACCATGTCACAAGTGAGGTTTAATGAGTTAGTCATGTTGTTGATTGAAAATGACATGGTAAAGAAGATTGATTATGCAAGTGTAATTAATGATTTTGCTTGAAAAATACTAGGAGAGTAATATTGAAGTAGAAATATTTTATTAAAAGTTTGGGTGTTTATTCACGAATATAATTTTATTCTATCAAATAAAATTGCGTCCTGTACTATCGATGTTTTTTACAAAATGATATTATACTTGATTTATTATTTTTATTTAAATAATACTGATATACCAAATATTCAATCAATGACATGGCAAGTTACACGTCAGAATAAAGTCAAACTAAGACTAAAATCTGCTCCTATTAGACATACACCAAACTGGTTCTCTTCAACATAGACCAGATCTGGTTCTCTTCGACATAGACCAGATCTGGTTCTCTTCGACATGGTCCAGATCTGGTTCTCTTCGACATGGTCCAGATCTGGTCGTGTCAGATTGGGCTCTTATTCGACATAGACCAAGATCTGCTCCTGTTCGATATATAGCAGACTGGGCATTAATTCGACATAACCAATGATATACCAAATATTCGATGAATGACTTGGCATATTCCACGTTATACAAATAAATCAATATCATTATTAAAACTATGTATGAAACTGATCCCATTCGACATCCAGGATCAGATTAATCTGCTCCATTCGACATCCAAATCCAGATAAATCTGTCTCTTTTGACATCCAGGATCAGATTAATCTGCTCCATTCGACATCCAGGTTCAGATTAATCTGCTCCATTCGACATTAAATCCTGGCTAAATTGTTATGATTCGATATATGTCAATTTTGGTCATAATTCGATGTACATACTAAACAAACCCTTCGACATCAAAATACCATTTGATTCGACCCGAAAAGATCCGACCCGAAATATCCAACTTGGAAATCTATAAATAGAAGGCATTTATGGATTTCCAAAGGTAGATTCTGATCGACTGAACTATTACTTTTCTGCTATATTCTGCCATGCGTTGAATTGATCTGACTTAGGCATCGGAGGGTCAGCGCCGGGTCAACCACCGGCACAACCTGACGAGTTTCTTTGAGCACAGGGTTAGGAACCTTGAAGTGGAGTCCAGCTCGATCTGACCGGCTTAGGATTCCATACTGTGGAGCGGAAAACATCATAACGTGGCACACTGGACGTGGACCAGACACTTAGACGAAAATTCCCTTCATCAGTTGGCGCCGTCTGTGGGAACCTCTAACCAATGTTCGAACAAGAACAACGATCAGATCAAGGATAGCAGCAACGTCGCTAGAACATGAGCAGCTTAGAAACAACATAAAAGTTGATCGAATAAGCATATGCGATGAGGAACAACCAAATATAAGACCTTCATTACCAGAACGAGACTTTATCAAGTTACTCGAGCAGAGTTGAAAGAACTCATCGATAACACCAATGGATAAGGATGAGCAAGCGAAATACTCCTGGAGTCGAAATCAAAATCCCAAGGCCTTGATCGACAACATCGATGTGCGAGCTCGATGATGAAGCAAACAAAAGGTCATCAACTTCCAAAGAGGCCTTATTCGACATCACCGATGACCAAATCGATGTAGAGAAGAGCAAAATGTCTTCAACAGCTATGGAAGTGTTGTTCGACATCATCTGTGATCAAATTCATCGACCATAAATGCGATTGTTCGACATGATCAATGATCAAATCAATTATCAAGTCGGTGTTGTTCGACATCAATAATGATCGAATCAATAACAACATGAGGAAACCAAAAGGTCATCAACTTCCAAAGAGGCCTTATTCGACATCATCAATGATTAAATCAATGATGGTGAGAGCAAAAAGTCACAAACAACTTTGAATGCTTTGTTCGACATCAACGACCATAAAGGCATTGTTTGACTACATCGAAGAAAGTGATATTCGACATCATTGATGATCAAATTCATCTGCTGCTATGGTGTTATTCGACATCATCGAAGAAAGTGTTGTTCGACATAATTGATGATCAAATTCATCATATGCAATGGAAAACTTCTTCGACATCATCGAAGGGAGTGTTGTTCGACATAAGTAGCTTAGAAAAGCATTAAATCGACCTCTTCGATGATCAATTCAATGAAGAGAAGAACAGAATGTCATATTCTTCGACATATCAAGAAGAGGAGTAAAATCATGTTCTTCGATATAAACAATCATAATGCTCGAATCAAACAAAGAGAAACAAACTATCATGTTGTTCGGATAAACAACCACACTGCTCAAACCAATGAAGAGGAGCAAAATGTCACAAGCAGATTCTGAATATCTTGTTCGACATCAAAGCATCTTTGAAAGTCTTCTTCGACATCAACAACCATAAAGGTGTTATTCGACATCATCAATGATCAAATCAATGAAGGTGAGAGCAAAAATGTCACAACTGCTATAAAAGCTCTTGTTCGACATCAGCGACCAAAAAGGTGGGTGTTCGACATCATCAATGATCAAATCAATTAAATGCTTGATGATGAAGAAGCAGAATGCCTTGTTCGATGTAAAGGCCTTCTTCGACGTAGAATTTTCTGTTGTTCGACATCATCGATGAACAAATCAATGAAGAGCAGAGCAGAATGTCACAAGCATCTTTGAAGCCTTGTTCGACATAAGCGTCTTTTAAATATCATGTTCTTCGACATAAACAAAATCAATGAAGAGAAGAGCAGAATGTCACAAACAACTTTATAGCCTTGTTCGACATAAGATTCAATGAAAAGAATAGCAGAATATTATGTTCTCCGACGTAAACAATCATACTGCTCAAATCAATGAAGAGGAGCAAAATGTCACAAGCAGATTCTAAAAGCCTTCTTCGATATCATCAATGATCTAAATCAGCTGCCAAAAAGCCCTTTCTTCGACATAAATGCCTTCTTCGACGTAAACAATCATACTGCTCAAATCAATGAAGAGGAGCAAAATGTCACAAGCAGATTCTAAAAGCCTTCTTCGATATCATCAATGATCTAAATCAGCTGCCAAAAAGCCCTTTCTTCGACATAAATGCCTTCTTCGACGTAAACAAACTTGTTCGACATCATTGATGATCAAATCAATGACAAACTTGATGATGAGGAAGCAAAATGTCTTGTTCAACTTAAAATGCCTTGATTCGACATCATCGAGATAAAGTAAAAAGTGATCGACGACTGTGAAAGCTTCAATCAACCACATCGATAAACGAGTTGATGAAATGCAACTACAAGAAGATTTTCTAAAAGTAAATCGATCATCACTCAACAATCGAAAAGGAGAATCAATATTTCATCGACAAACAATAAGATGAACTGATCTACAGCTTTCAAAGCTTCAATTCCTTACACTATAAAAGTGATAAGTTGAACAATTGATAGCTTTCAAAGCATCAATCATTTCGACAGCTTTCAAAGCATCAAATCCTGAACAGTCGACAGCTTTCAAAGCTTCGATCCCTTGCACTATAAAAGTGCTAAGATGAACTGATCTACAGCTTTCAAAGCTTCAATTCCTTACACTATAAAAGTGATAAGTTGAACAGTTGATAGCTTTCAAAGCATCAATCATTTCGACAGCTTTCAAAGCATCGAATCCTGAACAGTCGACAGCTTTTAAAGCTTCGATCCCTTGCACTATAAAAGTGCTAAGATGAACTGATCTACAGCTTTCAAAGCTTCAATTCCTTACACTATAAAAGTGATAAGTTGAACAGTTGATAGCTTTCAAAGCATCAATCATTTCAACAGCTTTCAAAGCATCGAATCATGAACAGTCGACAACTTTCAAAGCTTCGATCCCTTGCACTATAAAAGTGCTAAGATGAACTGATCTACAGCTTTCAAAGCTTCAATTCCTTACACTATAAAAGTGATAAGTTGAACAGTTGATAGCTTTCAAAGCATCAATCATTTCGACAGCTTTCAAAGCATCGAATCCTGAACAGTCGACAGCTTTCAAAGCTTCGATCCCTTGCACTATAAAAGTGCTAAGATGAACTGATCTACAGCTTTCAAAGCTTCAATTCCTTACACTATAAAAGTGATAAGTTGAACAGTTGATAGCTTTCAAAGCATCAATCATTTCGACAGCTTTCAAAGCATCGAATCCTGAACAATTGATAGCTTTCAAAGCATCAATCATTTCGACAGCTTTCAAAGCATCGAATCCTGAACAGTTGATAGCTTTCAAAGCATCAATCATTTCGACAGCTTTCAAAGCATCGAATCCTGAACAGTCGACAGCTTTCAAAGCTTCGATCCCTTGCACTATAAAAGTGCTAAGATGAACTGATCTACGGCTTTCAAATCTTTAATTCCTTACACTATAAAAGTGATAAGTTGAACAATTGATAGCTTTCAAAGCATCAATCATTTCGACAGCTTTCAAAGCATCGAATCCTGAACAGTTGATAGCTTTCAAAGCATCAATCATTTCGACAGCTTTCAAAAGCATCGAATCCTGAACTGTCGACAGCTTTCAAAGCTTATTGTTTGTTCGACCAAAGATAAAAACTGTTCGACCTACAAGTTTATTGTTTGTTCGACCAAACAGAAAAATTGTTCGACCTACAAGTTCTTTGTTTGTTCGACCAAAGATAAAAACTGTTCGACCTACAAGTTTATTGTTTGTTCGACCAAAAAGAAAAAAACTGTTCGACCTACAAGTTTATTGTTTGTTCGACCAAAAAGAGAAAAACTGTTCGACCTACAAGTTTATTGTTTGTTCGACCAAAGATAAAAACTGTTTGACCTACAAGTTTATTGTTTGTTCGACCAAAAAGAGAAAAACTGTTCGACCTACAAGTTTATTGTTTGTTCGACCAAAGATAAAAACTGTTTGACCTACAAGTTTATTGTTTGTTCGACCAAAAAGAGAAAAATTGTTCGACCTACAAGTTTATTGTTTGTTCGACCAAAGATAAAAACTGTTCGACCTACGAGTTCATTGTTTGTTCGACCAAAAAGAGAAATTGTTCGACGTATAAGTTGTTCAAATTGATTCATATTCGACCAAAATTAGGTTTACATCATTAAATAAAATCGATCAGAGTAGATCAACCTCAAATATCGATAAAGTAGGTCGAACATCGACCAAAACTGCGATCTAAAGCTTCAAAACTTCGACGACCTAAAAGGTCACCAAGTACTATAAATGCCTCGAGCTTCTCAACCAATGAGACCTCAATAATATGTTCGATCAAGAAAGTAAAATTGAACACCCATTAAATTGACAATTGCATCATAAAGTTAAAAATTATAACTTCCAGACTTCGATCTACTATCGAACTCTAGAACTTGGGGGACTATTGATATACTAGGAATTCGAAAATTCAAGTTACAAACTTCGAAACTTCGATTTACAATAGAACTCTCGAACTTGGGGGACTATTGATATACCAAATATTCAATCAATGACATGGCAAGTTACACGTCAGAATAAAGTCAAACTAAGACTAAAATCTGCTCCTATTAGACATACACCAAACTGGTTCTCTTCAACATAGACCAGATCTGGTTCTCTTCGACATAGACCAGATCTGGTTCTCTTCGACATGGTCCAGATCTGGTTCTCTTCGACATGGTCCAGATCTGGTCGTGTCAGATTGGGCTCTTATTCGACATAGACCAATATCTGCTCTTATTCGACATAGACCAAGATCTGCTCCTGTTCGATATATAGCAAACTGGGCATTAATTCGACATAACCAATGATACACCAAATATTCGATGAATGACTTGGCATATTCCACGTTATACAAATAAATCAATATCATTATTAAAACTATGTATGAAACTGATCCCATTCGACATTCAGGATCAGATTAATCTGCTCCATTCGACATCCAAATCCAGATAAATCTGTCTCTTTTGACATCCAGGATCAGATTAATCTGCTCCATTCGACATCCAGGTTCAGATTAATCTGCTCCATTCGACATTAAATCCTGGCTAAATTGTTATGATTCGATATATGTCAATTTTGGTCATAATTCGATGTACATACTAAACAAACCCTTCGACATCAAAATACCATTTGATTCGACCCGAAAAGATCCGACCCGAAAAGATCCGACCCGAAATATCCAACTTGGAAATCTATAAATAGAAGGCATTTATGGATTTCCAAAGGTAGATTCTGATCGACTTAACTATTACTTTTCTGCTATATTCTGCTATGCGTTGAATTGATCTGACTTAGGCATCGGAGGGTCAGCGCCGGGTCAACCACCGGCACAACCTGACGAGTTTCTTTGAGCACAGGGTTAGGAACCTTGAAGTGGAGTCCAGCTCGATCTGACCGGCTTAGGATTCCATACTGTGGAGCGGAAAACATCATAACGTGGCACACTGGACGTGGACCAGACACTTAGACGAAAATTCCCTTCATCAAATACATAAAAATTTAAGGATCACAATTTTAAAATTAGCTTATGGGCCCCAAAATTCGGAGCCGGGCCTGTGTTTAGTGTGTTCACTTCATTATATACACTAGATATTGTTAAAGGCTTTTTTTTTTTCCTAAATTAAGTTTGAGATATTTCTAATATAGAAGTAGTTCAATGAGAAAATAAAGAAACTTGAATAAAAAACCAACATGTGATTGGTCTAGTGGAAGGGACTAGTCACTACAAAGTAGAAAACTCAGGTTCGAATCCCTGTTGAAAGAGGTTCTTACTTTATGTCTCCGACGCGCCTCGAAAGGAATTAAAACCTTGAGAAAAAAAAAAAAAAAAAAAAACTTGAATAAAATTCCACACATTCTTTTACCACAACAAAATCATTATATCATCTTAAATGGGAATAAATAGTAAAACAATAACATAAGTCAACTAAAAAATTATACTCTACTATTAATTTTGCAATTTCCTTAGCCTCACGAGTTACGACCAAATTTAACAAATTTAGTCAAAATATAAGAAGGTTACATTGATTATGAATTAAGTAGTAGAGTAGAAAAGATTGTCACATTAATTAAGGAAAGGAAAGAACCAATGAAAGGAGTAGTAGTTATCTTTTGGAGAGGATAAGTCAAGATATAGAAACGTACAAGAACGTTAGAATATGATAGAGACTGGCCGCGGAACAGCTACTAACTGCAACATTAAATTTCAATTTTTGGCTTTATAGTCACCTCCACGGTTCTACCCCGTCATTTGCCCTTTGGCATTGCTCCCTTGGTTTCCCACTTCTTTTCTTGGTCTTGGTCGACGTTTTTACAAATACTTTAATAGTCTTTCTTGAATATAATTGTAAAAAATTGTGTCACGATTATTAAAATATGGTGAAAAGGAAAATATGAATCTTAGACTACAAATACTTATTAAATCTTTAGAAATAGTATAATCTATTTAGGATGGGATGTGAAACCATATTATATGTGCAACAATCGTGACACAATTTTTTTTTATTACACGTACTAAGTTTCAATTGATAGGGAATAAAGTATCATAGGGAATAGTGATATAGGTAATGTATCAAAATTGATTCGTGTATGGGATTTTTTGTTTATCTACCAGATTGTGTATTTACAGTTCGGATCATTGGATAAGGTCTTTATAGTGTGGGTGCCTTCAATATGATTTAAACTTGAATTTCGCCTCTAGAGTCACAAGTCACTCCTACGTGACTCAATTATATTGCAAGTTGATAATGAGGTATGAATGGAAATAGTCATTCATATGTTGTTAGGTTGACAACAACATCTTTCTCTATTTATATTAAAATAATATGTATACACTCTTTATTTAGCATCAAAATTAGATCTTTCACGTATTAGACTAATAATAAGTCCATTCTAATTCATATTTGCTTCACATGTTTGAATTTAAGGATCTCCTTAATTCAATTAAATCGATCAAATGAATATGATATAGGGCCAACTTTAGATCGATTGAGATCAAATTAAAAAATGTGTATCTTGAATTGCACATAGACAAATTTATTCGATCAAGTTGTAGCGGCTTACGAACTCTAAGAACGAAATTTAAGTTCGAATCTTACTAAAAATAAACCCATACACATTTGAATAGATAAAGTAATATGAAGACAAAATTGTCGACTAATTGGGGAACTCTATCTTGACCGTGAAAAGCTAGAATTGATCATATGCCCATAAAAATTTAAGTATGGGCTTTATCGGGTTAGCAAACGCCCCCTAGGCCCAAACTTGATATCCATAACTGGAAAGATACTTTCACTTTTACGCATATAGTGAAAAATTAAATTGATTAGAATGTAAATTGAAAGCTTTAGGGGGTGGCGTAATAACTAAAATCAAGCCGCTCATTTTCTTCTTCAAGTCCTCACCGAACGCAGAAAGGAGCTGAAGAATCCAATTTATTTAAGCACTCAGAAGAGCAGGAAATTTTGTTGAATATAATTGGATGCTTTTGTTGTTATTATTATTATTGTTATGAATAAAAAAGAGAGGGCGAAAGAGAGAAGAGAGAAGAGGAGTCAAGAGATCTCTCTTCTCCGTACCATTCCCTATTCCGACCACCATAGGTAACTAATTGCTGTTGTTTATTTGTTATTATTACTACTATTATAATTATTTTATTATTTATATCACTCCGTTATTGTCATATTTGGAAAATGATTGTCAGATAAATTTCTAGAGTGAGTGTTTTATTGTAGAAAATTATCTGGTAATCTTCTGTCTGAATTGAATTTAACTGTGAGATGTATGTGTAAGAGTACAATAGTGTTCCTTTTAGGAGTAACTAAACCTAACTTTAGAATCTGATTCAGTAATTTTACTGTAGTTAAACCTCTTTTAGAATTTTTTTTTTTTTTTTTTTTCATGCTTTAATGGGGTAAGATTAAATTTCAGTGTATATGAAACTTTAATCTGATACATTTTATTCTCGAGTTTTTTTCCTGTATAGCCTATTACACAAAAGTATTTCCCAAAATGACTCAAACTGAAAAGTATTTCCCTAAATATATCTTTTAGTTAAAATCGCTATTGGCAATATCGATTTTAGGTAAAATCAACACTACCAATAGCGACTTAGTAGTCATCTCCGATAATTAAATTTTTTTTTTTTTAATAAAAATCAATATTAGCAATATCGATTCTTACTAATTAGATTAATTACCAACTAATTAATCACTAATTAATCAAGGCAAGAATCGATACTGGTAATGTCGATTTTTTAGAAAAATCGCTATTTCTAATAGCGATTTTATGCCCATTGAATTGATCAACACTCACTACACCAAAAACCAGCTATCACTCCAAAACCACTTGCTTCTATGTTTTTTCTTGCACAAATCCATCATAACCAGTGTCAAAATGCATGAAATTTGGCAATAAGAGATAATTACAAACGCGACTCTCGATCAAGAAAATGATGCGAGCCACATCTGAATCTGATGTGACGAGCATTGCCCCGTCATCATCCCCACCCGCAGACTATTACGTACAAAGCCCGTCTCAAAATTCCCAAGATGAAGCCGATAAGTGTTCTTCATCCAATTGCCTATTTGACTCATAATTAAGTATAATCAATTACCCACAAACCAGTTCACAAGGTATGATAAAGAAAAAAGTACCATTTAGCAATAATAATCATAACAATAATCAAACAAATTAATTACCTGACAGCGACGGAGACGGCGGAGGCGTGGCTGCGGGCAGAGGGCTTTTGACTGGGTATAATTTTTGGATGAATGAGAATGGGGAAAGGGTAATTTAATTAGGGCATAAAATTGCTATTAGTAATAGGATTAGGGCATAAAATCGCTATTAATAATAGCGATTTTTCAAAAAAATCGATATTCCCAGTATCGATTCTTGCCTTGATTAATTAGTTGGTAATTAATCTAATTAGTAAGAAATTAAGAATTGATGTTGCTAATATCGATTTTTATTTTAAAAAAAAAAGAAAAATTAATTATCGGAGATGACTAATAAATCGCTATTGGTAGTGTCGATTTTACCTAAAATCGATGTTGCCAATAACGATTTTAACTAAAAGGTACATTCAGAAAAATACTTTTGAATTTGAGTCATTTTGAGAAATATTTTTGTGTAATAGGCTATATAGAAAAAAAAACTATTTATTCTCTATATACGACCATAGTTCATACAAGGATATTGCCAAAAAAAATCATAAAATACATTATTTGATATTCGTTCCGTCGTGAAATACATATGTGACACACGTGGCGTGTCCGCAAACCTATATTTTGTGGAAAGTTCAGACATGCGTGTTGAATACTTCATTTGACAAATTATGTTTGAATTTTTGGTAAGATAAATATAATTGCATTTTTTTAATTAATACAAAACAATGTATGCTCCGAATATTACATGAAATGTTATATATGACACAAACCAATGAACATGGTATATAGTTAAGATTAAATCATAAGTATTTTATAAGGCTCTGTTCGGTTTCTCTTAATATTTGGTCCAATTGTCAATTTGGGCCAATATAAGAATCAGTCCAAACATAATAATTGGGAGTTGGACTTTAATTGTGAGCTGAACCCAACATTTTAATATCCGGTTCAGTATACCCGATTAGATCCGATTAAGTGTAAATGACATTTATGCCCTTAGTAGAATCAAATCCAGCCGTTGAACCAAAAGAGAACCCAGATAGTTTGAAGTTCCAGACACCAACATAAGCACAAATCAATCATCATCAATCAAGCACAATAATTACCTCCTAAGCACAAACATGACTGGAGAGAGGAATTGAGATTTCAACTGATGCAAACACTTTTAGATTAAGGAAATCTCATATCAAAATTGAAGTAGAAGATAAAATGTCACAAGTGAAATAAACAAAGATGTGCAAACAACATTAACGTTTCCCACATTATAATTCATGCAATCAAGAACCAGAATTCCCACATAAAAAAAGCTAAATCAAACTCGAAACTCATTCATTCAAAAAAAAAGACTAACTCTAACCATCAAGAGATTTCACAAACCAAAATAACAACAAATTCAATTGGGGGAAAAACAACCTAAAATCTATTACCACAAAATTTAAACCTGAAAAATAAATCAAACTAGGCCGCTTTTAATGTGTGTATCAGTGGATAGAGGGAGGGGCAATAATAGGAACAACGAGAGATTCATTACCAGAAACCAAAATTAAGCTAGGGCTAGAATTTGTAGAGTAACAGAAGGCGGAAAATGGAAAAGGGAACACAGTCTTAACCCATAGATGAATAACTTGAACTGTAGTAAAAGTTGATAATAAGCTAATTTATGAAGATGGTAGCTTAGGTTTTCACTAAAATTGGAAGAAAAAAAAAATTGACCAAAATTTACTTACCTGGGTCGCGCGGGAGAAAGAAATGAAGAAGAAGAAGTGAGATTGAGATTTTATATCTCTCAATAATTTGATGGCACTTCCGTAATTACCATGCAAGTACAAGGTGAGGTTGAAATGTTTTTTTCTAATTGGGGCCGGATTATTCAATTTCTGGGTTGGGGCTGCAATTATAATCGGGTAGATTGAGTGGGCTGGTCCACATTTTCCGCGATTGGCACGGGCTGCCCGAGAATTAATCCTTTAAACTGAACACTGAATTGGCCCAATCTTGAGAGGCCCGATTAACTCAATTAAGGCCTAATCAGAGAAACCGAACAAAGCCTAACTTTACAAAGATGACATGTAGGGGGGAGGGGGACATAAAAATATAAGGTCATCTCTAATGACTCCGAGAGGGAATACCCTCTCCCTCTCCCCCTCCCCCTCTCTCTAGTTTTTTAGTCATCTCTAATGACTCATTCTATCAAATCCATTTAATAATTAATTTTATCCTTCTTTATTATTATTATTATTATTATTATTATTATTATTATTATTATTATTATTATTATTATTATTATTACTAAGCTGCAAGAGTCATATCGGAAAGACGTTGAACGAGCGTTCGGAATTCTTCAAGCTCGTTTTGCTATCATAATGCAGCCAGGAAGGGAATGGGATACAAAGGACCTGGGCAACATTATGTTGACATGTATCATTCTTCACAATATGATTGTGGAGGACGAACGAGATGAATACGAGTGTGAGGAAGACTCGGACGATGAAGATAGTGATCCCACTAGATCTCGTAGGGCCCGTGCCACCATTTATGAGCAAAATCAAGGCACTACAATTGATTTGGATCCACGAACAAGTCCCATATCCCTTGAAGATTATATGATCCGCCGTCACCAAATACGATCTGTAGATGTCAATCGCGAACTACTAAATGACTTAGTCAAACATGGGTGGGACACACAAGGTCAAAATTAAGGTCTATGTTTTAGTCGAACATGATTTCATGATTGTATCGTATTATTTTAAATTTTTAGAAAGAATTATTTTTGGGTTTAATAATTGTATCGTATTATTTTAATTTTTTAAAAATAATTATTTTTGGGTTTCATGATTGTATCGCATTATTTTAAATTTTTAGAAAGAATTATTTTTGGGTGATAAATACAACCCCAAAATTATTAAAATACTAGTGTTAATTTAATGAAATAAAAGTTATTTTTTATAATTAAAAATAATTATCTCCAAATAATATACAAATTTTAGTAATTTTTTTATTTTTAAATAAAGATAAAAAAAATAACCAAATAAAACAAAACGAAATTAAAAAAAAAATATATAGCATGTGATGGAGGGGGCTTGGATGAGAGAAGCTCCCCCTCCCCCTCCCTCCAAGGTCCCTCCAGGGTCCCTCTAGTGGGTATACCCTCTCCGCCCCCTAGTCATTGGAGATGATTTTTTTTCCCCCTTCCCCCCATATACCCTCTAGGGCATCTCCTCACTAGTCATTAGAGATGCCCTAAGCTATCAATGGTTTTGCATGAAAATTGGAAGAAAAATGAAATTTGAACAAATAGAAACTACTCAATTTCTGTCAAATCAAAGAAATTAAACATTTTCATAAGAATAAGTTAATGGCAATTTACCTTCTATAATTTGCAAATGTTCAATTTATTTAATTGAAAAAAAAAACTTTACCCCCTATAATCTTATAAAATTTTCAAGAACAAACAAAACTATACCAATATGTGACACTCTATCCCTTGTGTTATAATTACTATGACATTTTACCATCATGTATTATGATAAATGTGGCAATTTATCCCCTGTATTACTATAAATGTTGCACTTTACCCCGTATTTTACATAAACACTTTTGATGCCCACTCTCAATTTCGATGATTGAGTTGCACTCTCTTGCTGATGGAGGTACATTTAAAATTTTTACAGGGGGTAAAATGTTATTTTTCAAATCATATAAAGGTAAATTGAACAGTGTGCATTTCACATTGGATAAATTGGCTAATGCTCCCATATAAACTGTGTAAAACATATTCCATGTCCCAAATGTGTCATCAAAAAACTTATTTCAAATGTAACACAACTTGGTATCAACATAAGCAACAAGCAGTAGAACTAAGCCACAAGCCGTATCCATCATATCATACAAATACAGATCACATTAACACTCAATTATTCTACATTGTATCCATCAGGGATATAAGTTTCTCACGAACAAGACTCGTTTTATACTCATCACCACGAAGTACATTGCATCTAGAATTTTTTTCACCATCAAACACAAAAACAAGATATCATATACAAAACCTTATTGGATTCAACCTACATATGAGACAAACTCCGAAAGGACACCATCATGTCATATTGCTTCGTAGCCTTCTTCTCTTCCACTCCTACGCCCAAACACTAAAAAGACAACTCCAACGAGAGCAGCCCCAAACAGAGCTATAGCCCAACCAAAGTTTGATGTTATCACACTCTTATGTGCCTGCACAGTACAATATAGAAAATAATTCATTATCCATTAAGAAGAAAATATTATGCATATTGATAAATGATTTCTCGATCATTGAAAACGAGGGTAAATACTTACTTCCAATTGACCGTTAAGGGTAACATTTGGATTTGCTGCTGATGGATCAGCAATCAAGAGGTAGAAAAGCCCCATGACTCCTATGTGTGTCTTTGTACTGTTATATTTAGATACGAGAGTCAGCATCTCCCCAGCAGAAATCTTGAGAGAGCCGGGTGAAGGGTAACACGTAGACATTCCCACTATATAACCAGCCTCGTTTCCAGGTTCGTTTCCTGTCCCGTAAGTTGGATTAGACGAGCATATAACTCTTCCTCCCTATATCATTCCACAAAACAATAACCATTAATAAGGGACTTCTAAATTTATATATATATTCACTGAGAATTGATAAGAGGAATTAACGTGATGATGCTACAAAATGCTCGTTTAATTTAATTTTAGTTAATGTTAGAGATAATCATGGTAGCAAGGCACTGCCGCTTGCTATCGTAAAATGCTTGTGTTAGATTATAAGATGTTAAAAATACCTCCCCATGAAGAGTTGTACCAATGCCTCCTGCATGCTGATGTCCGACCCCATAGATTACATCTCCGCCAGTCGGCAAACTAACAGATACGGATTTCTTATGAGTACAACCATCATTAGCCACCGCAATTGGGCAAGGCTCGACGTCATACTCAACCTATATCAAAACATTTCAACTGAGTTATGAGGCAATACACGAAGTTAAGAGCATTAGTATATATATATAATTGATTTTATTTTTATTACCAGGCAAAGATGACTATCTCTCATCCCTCTCGATGCATCAGCCTTTGTCCAAATATCAGTGACATCAAGTATATAGATTTTAACAGGCACAATCGAGGTATCCCAATCGACATACTTCACCGTGTACCTCATGTAGAGACCTCTCTTCTCCGCACCTCGAAACTCTTCTTTCACCTTACATCTTACATTATCATAACAACAAAAAAATCCACCTTTATAACCTGGGGGCAAAACATGGCCAGATTTATCCTTGGTCACGTTGTATAAGTCGCACCTACATTCAGTGCATCCCGACTTATCTTCCGCCCCTCGAGTATCAATAGCGTGCACGTTAAGCAACCAACGCTCCTCGTACCCATCGGGAATATCTTCTGGATTTCCAACTTCGATTCCATAAGGTTCCGGAACACTCGTATCTGTCCTTCGAGTCTCGGATCCAAGCCCGAATAACTGAGAAAGCCGCCCCCAATCACAAATTCCACTATTTCCAACGAGTATATGATCGGATTTGAGGAATCCCGGGTCGCCACCGTGCTTTGGAATGTCCAAACCTTTGCGTTGATGGTACCTTTGGACAATCCAATGATGAAGATAAGTTTCGTGAAGAGGAATCGAGTTCCCTTGCTCATCAATCACCTCGGCGTCGAAGCTTTTGATAGCAATATGGCCTTTAGGAAAATCTATGTTGTCGTAGTATTTCTCGGCAACTGATCCTGGTTTTAACTCAAATTTAGGTGATAGAAAGACTTTGGTTTTTATCCCGTTTTCGCTTTTTTGATGAGCTTGTGAGCTTTGAACTATGGATAACAACAGTAGGATTGCTAAATTAAGCAACAAGCATGATGAACCATGAGCCATTTCCCCCCAAATTGATGTTGTAATATCTGATGAAAGCATTAGAAAAACAAGAAATTCATATCATTTAGAGTTTTATAAATTAAGCTTGTTATACGAGTACTCTTCGAATTAGATTTTCTCTATGTAAAGTATGCATAAACCAATTACCCTTTTGAATTAGCATAGACATAGTTTCCTAATATAAATCATCAAATATATTTTACCTCGACATTGACAGATAATAGTAAGACAAATAGATGCCATTCTTGTAAGGAAACTATAGAAATTAGTACTATTACTGATAGGAATTGAACAATTTAGAAAACAGGTTAGGTCACCAGTAGAAACTGAAATCCTTTATAAATTATTATCACCTAAAATTCAAATACATATTTTTTCTTGCTCAATATTATGCCTATAAATTAAAGAAATCCATATTGTTTGATCATTCAAAATCCGAAAAAAACTGCCCAGATTCAAAAAAAGCAAAACAAAAATTCACAGGTAGAAGAAAATTAGTTTTTCCAAAACAAACATTTTCTCATAGGGTGTAGATCCTCTGTACCACTTAAGGGGGTGTTTTCAAAAACTTAAAATAAGTACTTTTCAGCTTTTAAGAAAAAATAAGCACTTAGATAGTGTTTTCAAATTGAAATTCTACTTCTACTTCTCTTAAAAAAAGCTAAAAAGTACAATTAAGCTGAAGTTGGTGGGGAGGTGCTTTTAGCTTCTACTTTGACATTTTGAGAGAAAAAAGTGGACAAAAGTGATTTTTTTGCAAACATCCAAAAGTGCTTTTTTTGGACTTCTTGGCATAATTTGCAAACACCACCCACTTTTACTTCTCTACAACTTTTAGCTTTTTTTTTAGATTATAATAATTAAGCACAATCACAATTTTTTGCAAACACCACCTAAGTGTACCACCACTAAGTGATTGACACATGCACATTTGACAATTATAATAATTCTAACATATACATGTGTCAATCACTTAGTGATGGTACACTTAAGTGGTACACCAAAAGTGGTACAGAGGATCTTGAACCTTTCTCATATGCATATTCAATCCATAAAGTGAAAACAGAGACCGAATGATTATTTATGATTTAAAGCAAAAATAAAGGATTGGGAATAAAAAGCTTACCCAATTGTAATTCAAAGAATCCCAATAAAAGGATCTACTACTACTTGGGGGAGGGGACACATGCAAAAGCTAAAGCTTTAATTCTAATATGATTTTTTACGTTGGGTGAACCATGAAGAAAATGAACACTGATATACTCCTTAAATAGCTAACAAGCAAGGTTAATTTACCTAGACACCCCCTGGGCATAAGTCTAATTACAGAAACTTACCCTCCTGTTACAAATATTATCAAGACACCCTCTTGACTTAACGGCCGTTAGTCAACTCTAACGGTGCCCGTAAAATGTCCAAAATGCCCTTAGTTGTTTTTAATATTTACAAAAAAAAACTCCTTGGCCGCCGCCGCTCTCAAGCTCCAGGACCCGTTTTTTTCACTTTTCCGGCGACTCCGGATACGGTTTGAGCTCTATTTGATGGCTATAGACTCGTCTTCACGTCCTCTACAAATCCCAAGCATTAATTATCAGTTCAAAGTCCATCCCGTCACTCTATTTTCAGATCTACGAATTTGGTGCTTTTTTTGATTTTACGCCGCCGTCGGCGGTGGAGCTTGACCCACCGCCTCCCCTTTCAGTCGTAGACTCCCCTCAGTGTGGTGGTCATTTTGGTACCAACCTTGTCCAATTTGGTGCTGAATTGAAGGTTCCTCATTTGCTAAGCTCACGTCAACGGCAGCTTGCCATCTTCGCAAAATCAGTCCCTCTATCCCAATTCGCAAATTGACCCTTGTACTTTTCCATCTTTATAATATGTCCCTACATTTATAGAAAAACTCAAACTTCCATTTTGATTTGGTCAAAATTCACAATTCACCAAGCCTTAGATCCCGAAAAGTTCTCTGGATTTCAAGAATTCGAATTGTGTTATTGTAGATAAATTTATTAAATTTTAAATGGGTTTGTTTTATTTTTATAAGAAAAATATTTGTTATTAAAGTGAAACTTTATTTACCAATTATGTTATTGCAAATAAATTATTAAATTTTAAAAGGGTTTTTTTTTTTTTGTAAGAAATATGTTATTAAATAATTGTGTTATTGTAAATAAATTTAATAAATTTTAATTTGGTTTGTTTGATTTTAAAATGAAAATAATTTTAATAGGTTTATTTTATTTTTTAAGGAAAAATATGTTATTGAAATTTATTTATAGAATTGTGTTATTGAAAATATATGTTATTAAATAATTGTGTTATTGTAAATAAATTTAATAAATTTTAATTTGGTTTGTTTGATTTTTGAATGAAAATAAACGTGTTATTGTAAAGTTATTAAAGCTTTATTTATCGAATTGTGTTACTGTAAATAAATTTATTAAATTTTAAATTCATTTGTTATATTGAATTGTGCTACACGCATAATTAAATAAATTTGGAAGTTTATGAATTAAAGGGGACTTAAATGAGTATACCTAACTAGAGTGATGGAAGTTGACAGCTGGCAGGTACTCAATTTAATGACTTTGTTCTTGATCCATCTTACACTTACACACTCAAGAAAATAAATTATATATTGAATGACGGAAAAACATTTTTTATATTAAATTTTAATCCAAAAAACAATATATTTGGTATCAAACTTTTCGAAAAAATACATTTCATGTCAAAGTTCTAACTACAATACAATATACTACCTCCGTCCCATTTATTTTGCTCCATTTACTACAATACCAGATCAAATTTTTCAATATTTTAAGTGATTTATCATATTAAATTATTCACATTTGTGGTGTATTAAACCTTTTAAATATTAATTTATATGGTGTCATGTTAAATTATTAACTTATTAGTGAAATATATTAATTAAATTATTTATTATAATTTTTTATAAATTTAATCAAATTGACCAGTTGACCGTACCAAGGGAGCAAAAATAAATGGAACGGATGAGTTAATATTTTTCAGTGAAACAATGACCATATTATATCAACAAATTTATTTGGTCACAAAATACAAATAATGTGCAATTAATAGATGCAAAAAAATATTCACTAATTAATAAGACTAGTACTCCATTAAACTAAACAAAAATCTACAATTCATGTGAAATTCAAACTCATAATCTCTAGGTCACGGGACCTGATCAACTTTATCGCAATTATAATTTCACGGTAAAAAATTGTACAGTATTTGAGTAAATATAAAGTAATGTGTTTTCATGGACATGATAACACGTATTTGCTAACAATATACAGTGTCCTTAATTGTTGCTCGTGGCAATTTAGACACAATTTTATAAAACTACTCTATCTGTTCCACTTTAACTGTTGTTTTAGGTGTTTTCACACATATTAAGGCACCTATTAAATAGCCTCAATTTTAGGGGAAAAAATAAATGATATTCCTAAAATATCCTTACACTCTCTCTCTTACTTTTTTTCTTATTCTCTCTCTATCTTTCTATTAAAGAGAGAGTTTTAGATACACTAAATAAGGGCAAAATGGAAAAATATGTATTTAATAGTGCATTGAAATTCTAAAGTGACAAATAATTTGGGACAAAAAAATTTCTCTAAAACGACACATAAATTGGGACAGATGGAGTATTAATTTTACAAAATTATTAAGGCAATTTTAAAATTGTTGTTATTTAATATACGTAAACAGTGATAATTATAACTTTATCACTTATATATCTATAATTTTGTTAAGAAATGTATAACGTCGGTAGTGTGAATTTTCTATTTGTTAAACTAAGATTGATATATGTATATATAATAAATATTGCATTACGATTGGGGACAAGAGGCCAACAACCTTCTTATCATCTTTTATTTATATGTACTAGCTTATGGCCCGTGATATGCACGGAATTTATTACGATTATATACTTTATATTTTCAATATGATATTATAGCTTAATTAATTTGAACATATTTTTAAAATGATATAAATTAATTTAATATCACATCCCTGCATTTTTAAATAATGATACATGTTAATTGTCATCTAATATTGATATCTCTTAGTGTAACTTAAATTTTATATGTGAAACCAACAACACATATAATTATATTCAAGCAAATATTTCTTTTTGATTAAAAAAAATATTCATTCAAAAAAACAATGCATCAAAAGTAAACTAAAGAATACGAAATTATGTGTACATGCTAGCTTACAAAGCTAATTTATGCTAACGATTGTATACACGGAGAAAATGAAAACATGGTAATTAATCATGATTAATAAATAATCACAAATGTCTCTTAGATGCAAAAGGAATAAGTACATAAAATTATTTTAAAATTATTTACATAATAATATGAGGAAATAAACACACTTGCGGATACCGAGTTATAAAATTAAACTCTTTCATACACTGAGTAGATTAGATTCAAAATAATATTAATTTATAATAAATTACGGAAAAGAATTATAATTTGAAAAATCTCAATTATTCCAATATTAAGTTAAACAAATTTCATAAAACAAACTAAATAAATAAATATAATTATCTTTGACGTAAAAATAGTTTGTGATGCACTGAAAGTGGAAACAATAGTATAGTATTTAGAAGAAAAAAAATTCTACGTACAAAACTTAATTATTTTCTATATAAACACAAAATACAAATATACACGCATGTATATAATATGTAGTTCTAAAAACCTAACAAAGTGAGATTAATCCATCATATTAGAAAGAATTATATGGGACAAATATAAAAATAAAATAAAAATCTAATCAAATTAAAGAATTAGCAAAGTTGAAATTTAAAAAAAAAAACGATAAAAGTAGAACATGTAAAAGACACCTGATGTGGAAATCTTGACAATAAAAGGAAACAATGAATGGTCACCTGATAACGCCATGAAAATGTCGTTATTACCTATCTCTTTAAGCCCAAAACATCTTGTTTTGATTCGAGTTTTTGTGTGTCTTCTCGTGTTTTCGTTTCTTTTGTGTTTTTGGCCCCTTTGTTTGGCCTTTGTTCGTCTTTTGTGTTTTTGTTCTCGTATTGATCGTTTTCTCCGTGGTTTGTAGGTATTAACATCATAGATAGATTCGGAGTTGCGTATCAATGATGCGAGTCGCTCTACCCACCCCGCAAGTCAAGCTTGAGCTTCAAAGGAATTAGAACCCGGAGCGAATTGTACAAGAATGTAGATAGCTGCTCACTAGAACAAGCATAAATATTTCATGGATTATCCAAATGAGCTGAATTTTGGATATGTTATAGATGAGTGAGTTAGCTACGCTACGGACTTTACGGATCAGGATTCGGAGTTCGGAATCAAAAGATATGCTGCTCGGAAGAAAGTGCGGCAGAGCAGAAAATTTGCAGGAACCTACGGCCTAAACCTCGCCGCGGCGAGGTTGGACCTCGCCGCGGCGAGGTCCCTGCTACCAGCAGATTTTTTGCTGCGGGAAAGGCAGGGGGCTTTTGGTATTATCCCCCTTTGATCCCACTTGTATTTTTAGGCATCTTGGGGGACTTTTTGGCCTTAGTTGCTTAGTTTGGAGGGTAACTTAGGCATGATGAACTTGTTGTTCCTCTAGGTTAGAGGCTTAAAGGTGGAATCATTCAACCAACTTACACCATTCTACACTTTACACTTTCCTCTTGCCTCTTTTGAAGAAAAGAGAAGGGTTTGCACTTTGGAAAGAAGAACAAACACTTGGACTTCCCATTGAAGATAAAAAGGCTTGAGGGAGAAGTAGTTGAAGATCTCCACCACTAAGCTTACTCTAACTCTTTTACTTTGTTCATTTACATTGATGTCTTTTAATGTAATGAATGATATATTTATTGTTATGAGTAGCTAATCTCCTTTATTCTATGTTTTTATTGATCCTATGTTTGGTTCTTGATTCTTGATTAAATGATGAGTTAATGGTTGTTGCTATACTTGTATACAAGTGTTTGTTAAACTAGTTTGAGCTTTTGTCAACTTATGGTTAGGCCAACCATAGGATGAAATGGATTGATCTTTAATTGCTAGACATAGTTGATTAAAGATTAGATTATGAAACTAGGTTGTGAATTGATTTTAGGATAGAAATATACCTAGGTCATTTCATGTTCTTATAAGGTTTGAGAATTAAAGCATCACTTAGGCTTAATCCTTTTAGACATAAATTGGATTAGTCTACTTTGGTAGGTTCGTACGATATCGAAAGATACGTATGAATATTTTATGAAATCTTGAACAACAAACATAAGTGTAGTTGTCAATTGTTGAGTCGTTTATCTTGAATTGAACTAGGTGACGTAAAATCGTAGAAGCCTTTACATATATTAAGTCAAGTGTTAGTTCCCTTAGTCACCTTAATTGAGTTGTAGTATCAAAACCACCATCACCTCACCAAACTCAACTTACAAATCTAAGTCGAAGTAACAAGACGTTAGTTGGTAATTAATTGAACAATTCCTCGTGGGTTCGACACTCCTTATCACTTTATTACTTGTAACGACCGTATACTTGCGTAGTCTACGCACTCGTATTTGGAGCGTAACATCACCTGCAACCAAAAAAAATATATATTTAACATGATATTTCTTGATGATTGGTCATGAAAACTGAAACGAAAATACATTAATGTATATTGGGGAAGAAAAAGTAACCATTGAAGTTTTAGTTAATGTATATTGGGGAATAAAGCGTAACTATTGAAGTTTTAGATATTTCAAAACTACGTCGTTTTATATTAATTGGGAGGGGAAAAAAAAGGGGAAAGAAAATACCCTGCACTATTCAAAACCGCACTAAACTCTTATAAGAGATAATATATATATATATATATATATATATATATATATATATATATATATATATATATATATATATATGCAAATCTTACTGGTTTCTTTTCTTGGTTCAACACCTCAGCTGTAAAATAAAATCGCAAAATGCATTATATGTTATGAAATTATCCAAATTGCACCGACTTCTCATTAAAGATTAAAGGCATCGTCATGGGGTTTGGTGGGGGTAAATACTGGAAATTTGTTATTAGGTTTAAGCAATTGGACCGAGTACACTACAAAAAAAATTAATTTTAGTGATAAAATTTTATGTAACAATGTTAAAGTTGTCATTTCTTGTATACATTAAGTGACAATATTTATTGTCACTAAGTTGTCACTAAAAGGGTGTCACTAATTGTCAATAATGACAACTTAAGTCACCATATATTTGTCATTAATAACTATTAGTGACAATTTAAAAATATATTTTGTCACTATTGCACTTGACACCATTATTATTATGACAAAAAAAAAAAAATATATATATATATATATATATATATATATATATATATATATATATACTCTTATCACTAAATGCATACCAAAAGTGACAACTTCCACATTATCACTTAATTTTTTGTCACTTAAGCTCATTTTTTTTGTAGTGTACGTAATATTTTCTAAGTTAAAAGCAAAAAAAACCCCTTATGTTTTGCTTAATTGGCAAAACATCCTTTGTGTTTCTTTATTAGCAAAAACATTTCTTGTGTCATTTCTAGTGTGGGTGTCTTCCATATGATTCAAGCTTGAATTTCGCCTCTAGAGTCATAAGTCATTACCACTTGACTCAACCATGTTGCGTGTTGATAATGAGGTTATGAATGAAAATAGTCATTCATATGTTATGTTGTTAGGTTGACGTATTAGAATTAATAACTAGTCCATTCTAATCCAGATTTGCTTCACACGTTTGAATTTGAGGATCTCCTTAATTCAATTAAATCGATCAAATGAATATGACATAGGACCAACTATAAATCGATTTAATAGTGACACAATTGTTTTTGTTACACGTACTAAGTTTCAAGAGAAATTTAAACATCAACCCGTTTAAATTGGTGTTTAAAGTGTTATCATATCATACGGAATAATGATATTTGTCATGTATCAAAATTGATTCATGTAATTAGTTAAGAACGGGGTTTTTTGTTTTTTTTATTAGATTGTGTATTTACAGTTTGGATCGAATAGTGCATTGGATAAAGTCCTTTCTAGTGTGGGTGTCTCCCATATGATTCAAGCTTGAATTTCGCCTCTAGAGTCATAAGTCACTACCACTTGACTCAACCATATTGCGTGTTGATAATGAGGTTATGAATGAAAATAGTCATTCATATGTTGTTAGGTTGACAATACATCTTTCTGCTATTTATATTAAAATAATATGTATACACTATTTATTTAGCATCAAAATTAGATCTTTCATGTATTAGAATTAATAACTAGTTCATTCTAATCCAGATTTGCTTCACACGTTTGAATTTGAGGATCTCCTTAATTCAATTAAATCGATCAAATGAATATGACATAGGACCAACTATAGATCGATTGAGACCAAATTCAAATTAGAATATGTGTCATTGACAATATACCTTGAATTATACAAAGACAAATTTATTTGGTCAAGTGGTAGCAGCTTGCGAACTCCAGAGACGAAATTCAAGTTCGAATCTTACTAAAAATAAATCTATATCCTATGCGCTCTTCAATCCGAGCAGTAAATACACATTTTAATAAATAAAGTAATATAAAGACAAAATCGTCTAACAAAATGGGAGACTTTATATTGACCGTGAAAAGCTAGAATGATCACAGGTCCACAAAAATTTAAGTATGGGCTTTATCGGGTTAGCAAACGCCCCCTAGGCCCAAACTTGATATCCGTAACTGGATCGGGTTCACTTTTACGCATATAGTGAAAAATTGAATTGATTACAATGTAAAATTGAAAACTTTAGGGGGTGGCGTGTAATAACTAGAAAATCAAGCCGCTCATTTTCTTCTCAAGTCCTCACCGAAAACAAAAAGGAGCTGAAGAATCCAATTTATTTATGCACGCAGAAGAGCAGGACACAATTTTTTTTCTTTATTTTGTGTTTCAATTATTTTTATTTCTATCTCAAATTTTTTCTTTATATTTTTTGAGTTTTTATTTTGTGATAATTATCTCATTTATATTCCGTACGAATTATAATTCAAAATGTTGATTAATTCTTCTTCAAATAATTATTTCTCGCAAAATTGAAGTTTAACACCAAATAATTATGTTTTAATTTCTTCATTCCTTTATAAAAAAAAAATCTTTATTAATTATGAATTCATGAATCCACCACCAAAAAATATTATGTTTCAATTTTTTCATTTATTTTGTTTCCTTCGGTTATTAAAAAACGAGATAAAAATGAAGAAAATAATTTGAGATCGAAAAAAGGAAGGTAACAAAAGAAATGAAGAAAATAAAACATAATTAATAAAGATATAATTTTATTTTGATAAATTAATAAAGAAATTATTATTTATGAAAGGGGTGGGGTATTTTTGGAATAAAATCTAGAAAATTATAACATAGGGGGATAAGTGGGGGTAACTGATACTACCCCATGCTTTAAGGGGGGAAACTGTAACTGATTAGAATGTAAAATTGAAAGCTTTAGGGGGTGGCGTAATAACTAAAATCAAGCCGCTTATTTTCTTCTCCAAAAGTCCTCGCCGAACGCAGAAAGGAGCTGAAGAATCCAATTTATTTAAGCACTCAGAAGAGCAGGAAATTTTGTTGAATATAATTGGATGCTTTTGTTGTTATTATTATTATTGTTATGAATAAAAAAGAGAGGGCGAAAGAGAGAAGAGAGAAGAGGCGTCAAGAGATCTCTCTTCTCCGTACCATTCCCTATTCCGACCACCATAGGTAACTAATTGCTGTTGTTTATTTGTTATTATTACTACTATTATAATTATTTTATTATTTATATATATCACTCCGTTATTGTCATATTTGGAAAATGATTGTCAGATAAATTTCTAGAGTGAGTGTTTTATTGTAGAAAATTATCTGGTAATCTTCTGTCTGAATTGAATTTAACTGTGAGATGTATGTGTAAGAGTACAATAGTGTTCCTTTTAGGAGTAACTAAACCTACTTTAGAATCTGATTCAGTAATTTTACTGTAGTTAAACCTCTTTTAGAATTTTTGTTTCATGCTTTAATGGGGTAAGATGGTGTTTCGGTGTGATTAATTTCCCCCAATTTGTGTTGTCTTGGGCAGTTTATTTTTATTTGAGCGGCAGGAAATGCTTTAGCAAATTAAACCTCTTTAAGAATCTTTATTTCATGCTATAATGTGGTAGTATGGCTAGGTGTGATTAATTTCGCACAACTTTTGTTGTCTTTGGCAGTTTATGTTTAGGATAGTGACAGGAAATGCTTTAGCATTTGTTGATGGTCATTTAAAATATTGCTCTATTGTGCTATCTGGAAATTTGGCATTATTATCTTGTATAAAAAAAATTTAGCAAATCAAGCTATTGTCTATCTCTAGATTAGGCAAATTTCTGCCTTTAATCAATAGTGTGTTGTGTAGCACAATACAAACTGCAACTCTTCATGAAATGAGGTGAGCTACAGTTTTTTGTTAGATTGTACATTTGTACTTCTCCTGTACTTTTTAAGTTACCATGTTATCTATGTCCAGCCCCAAACAGAAAACTTTATTTCTTTGTTTTATTATTAAGCTAAATGGTTGTGTAATAGACGAATTCAAGTATATTGCAGTAGACACCTCTGATATTTGCATTGGTTCAAGCTTTTGACTTGCAATCATTTAGAAGCATAATATATGAATATTATTGTCTTCCATATTGCTGTTGTTTCTGGATTTTAAATACTTGTTTGTGGATTTTAAATACTTGTTTCTTGTATTAGGCTGTTCATATATGTCTTTAAAGAATAATCTCTAAGAATATTATTTTTCATACAGTCGTAAGAGTTTGTGAATGGTGAAACTGTCAAAATGTGTTTTCTCAAATCTAATATGAGGCACGCGTCACGTGATTTGTCGTACTCTGTAACAATTGTAATAGGCCTTAACTCTGACTGTTCTTCTGAAAGTTGACCTTTCTTTCTATTCCACTTCAGATGGAACATATATTTCTTTACTCAATGTTGTGGTACGAATGAACCAATGTTTACCATCGCAAAATTCGGCATACTTCTATGTGTTCTGGTTCTTTATACCGAGTGTTTTTTGAGATATAAATATAATGTTTTATATTCCTTCTTTAAAATTCACTCTTGAGCAAGACTTGGTTAAATTTGCTTCGTTAGATGGTGGACCTCCGAAACTATTGCCGTGGTGACTGGTGCAAATAGGGGAATTGGATTTGAGATTGCCCACCAACTTGCGTCACATGGATTGACAGTTATTCTCACATCACGAGAGACTGGTGTTGGAGAAGAAGCAGCAATGGTCTTACAAAAAGGAGGGTTGAATGTGGTATTCCATCAACTAGATATTGTGGTTCCTTCATCAATCGAAGCCTTGAATGGATAAAAGAAAATTATGGTGGTATAGATATATTGGTAGAGTTGCCTCACCTCTTACTTCAACTTATAGTTCATTTTTTGGATCAAATAATTTAACACATTTGCAATGTATATGATAAATACTGCTTGCAGAAACGAGAAAATTGAAAAGAAATAGATCCATGGTCTTGCATGAATTCCTTTTTGTTGGTATGTATATGCAATACCAGAAGCCAAGATGCCATTTTGTTACACTATCTTAAAACAAGAATTTATGATTATTACGAAAATGGTATTTATATGTCTGCTCAATTTTAGCTTTCGTGGTACAACTCTGTGATCCTGTCCCATTTTGGCAGTTGAAATAGTTAACATTAGCATCTATTTTTATTGTTATGGTTGTGAGCATTTGGATATTTCATTGATATACGAATTTCTAGGTAAACAATGCAGGAGTAAATTTCAATGCCAGTTCAGACAATTCTGTTGAATATGCTGAAAAGGTTATAATTACCAACTATTTTGGGACCAAAAATATGATCAAAGCTATGATTCCTCTAACGAGACCTTCAGATTCAGGTGCTCGGATTATTAATGTGAGTTCCCGACTTGGAAGATTGAATGGGCGACGAAATGTAAGTAACCCATCTTTATATCTTTGTTATGATTTTTTGTCCCTCAATTTTGTTGTTTTCTCATATGGGATGATTCTTAGTTTGGATGGTCTTTAACTTTTGTGATTGTGAAGAGAATTGGAAATATTGAGTTGAGAAAACAATTGGAAAATGATGAGTCCCTATCCGAGGAGTTGATAGACCAAACAATGCATGCATTTCTAGAACAAGTAAAAGATGGCAGCTGGACAAATGGGGGATGGCCTCAAGTTTTTACGGACTATTCTTTGTCAAAATTAGCCGTTAACACTTACACGAGGCTTATGGCGAGGATACTCTCAGATCGACCAGAAGGTGAAAAGATATATATGAATTGCTATTGTCCGGGATGGGTAAAGACTGCTATGACTGGTTGGGCAGGGCACACTAGCCCTGAAGAAGGGGCTGATACTGCCGTGTGGCTTGCCTTGCTTCCTGATCAATTCGTAAGTGGTAAATTTTTTGCTGAGAGACGTGAGATAAATTTCTGAAGTTAGGAGCTGCCGTGTTGCAGAATTACATGTCGGGGCGCATTTTGCCATGGCAAGAAAATTTGACATCGGGTGCAAGAGCTGTGAGATGGAACAGAATTATGAAAGGCAGGTTGTTTGTTATGGTTTTAAACTAAGGTTTTCATTTGCATTTATTTTTGTGAAATTTGTGTAATATTTCAAGTTTTTTAATTTAAAATTTATGTAGACCCATTATATATAAGTTAAATACTACATACGAAAGGGTAAAATTGCACTTTTAATCCCATGAGACTGAAAATTAGCACTTTTGATCTCATACTTTATAAAATTATATTTTTATCTTAATTTTCTCCAATATTTTACTATATAATTACACTTTTAATCACACATAATATTATGTATTTAGCATTTTTGATCCCATAGTACTATTTTAGATTTGAACTTTTGGTCCTAAATTGAATAAAATGAATTGATGGGATCAAATAGTTTAAAAAAAGGGGAAAAAAAAAGTGCAATTGTGTGAGATCAAGTTAAGTAGTAATTCTGAGTGTAATTCATGTTTGTTTGATAGGAATGAAATTTGGTTTTAGAAACATAATTGTACGATCGTGAAAAAATCAGAAGAAAAATATTAACCACATTACGAATTATATCCCATCTATTAAAGTTGAAATATGACTCAAAATTAGGATTGGGCTACATTTTGTTTGGATTCCTTATTTACTTTTAGGGTACAGCTGATCTGGAGCCACTACCGTATACTAAAATTTTTTTCTACAGTTAAAAATCATTTGGATAAATGTTTTCCATTATAAATGGCCTGAAATTCTCGTCCATCCATTCCAAACAATTTTTATTTTCCAGAAAATGGCGGAGGAATTTCCCAATTTCCCCAAAACCACCACTTACATATTAATATTAGTTCTTCTCTCAATTAATCTGTCCTCCGCGACATTCGCAGCAGCATCGGAGCCGGTTCCAAGGACGTGGCCGCTCCAATTCCACTCAATCCTCTACATCAACACGAGCAAAGGAGTCAACCAAGTAGTGGATCTATGGTACGATTGGCCCAACGGACGAAACTTTAACATTATCCAAAAACAGCTCGGGGAAAAACTGTATGATTTGGAATGGAACAATGGGACTTCTTACTACTATACGTTGGATGCGAATAAGAAGTGTAGGGTTTTGCATTTTCCGGTGGGGATTCTCCGACCTAATTTTCTTGATGGTGCCAAGTATTTGGGGAAGGTGAATAAGGATGGGTTTCTGTGCAATTATTGGGAGAAGGTTGATTTTATTACGTACTATGAGGATGTGGAGACCAAGAGGCCTGTTGCCTGGAATTTCTTTTCTGGTAAGTGGTAACTACTACTACTACTACTTCTACTTCATGTTTTGTTTATTGGGTTTGAGTTTACAACTCTGAAAAATATCTTGGAATTTGTTTTCAATGTAGAACATTGATGTATCTGGAATTAATGTTGGTTCTTCATTCAAAGAACATGCATTAGAATATACTTTCTATTTTAGTATAATAATTGTATTTTAGAAGCCTGAAATTGGTAAACCAAAACATATGCAAATACTACTTCTTTTTATGTGTCTATCCTCTTAGGAGCAAACTAATAAAGTCATTGTAATTGTTGTTGTGAATTACAGGGAGTAGAGTACATGTGATTACATTTGAGGTGGGAAAAGTGCTTGATGACCCCAATTGGCAAGCTCCTGTCTACTGTTTTGGGAAAAAGAAACCAATTATTCAAACCGAATCTCCATCTCCATTGTTATTAACTCATCTTCCCATTTTCATTAGAGAGTTCGCCACTACTACTCCTTTGGCAACTTAGATTTTGTTCAGTTGTTTTTTCTCATGATTAATGAATAATAATAATACTAGTAATGTTTCTTTTCTCACAGCCAAACAGGCCATGTTTAGTTTCATTGATCTAAAGCAATATAGCTTACGCTCATAATTTCCGGTTTGCACTTACTTTTGAATTTAGCAACTGTCATCAACAAACATGTCTTGAGTCGACATCCATTCACATATTGTTAGCAATATTTGGCATCTATATAATTATTTATTTTTCACTCTACATCCCGTCATCCAAACTTCTTACAAACCCCATATCACATTTTAGAATCCAGTAGTTTTAAATTTTAATAGTACAATGGTACTTCATAAAAGGTATCAACTAAAATACGATCAAATCATAATTCAATTATTTTGCAAGACTATCTAAAAATCTTCAAAACACCCGACTAAAATCTACAAAAGGAAACCAAAATTTCTGCCTCAAACTCAAACTTCTTTACGATTAAATCAATAAAAAAAACTCAAGTTGAAAAAACCATTGCCTTTTGGGTTTTAGCTAACAATACGGTTCAAGATCCTCTGTACCACTTTTGGTGTACCACTTAAGTGTACCACCACTAAGTGATTGACACATGCATATGTTAGAATTATTATAATTGTCAAATGTACATGTATCAATCACTTAGTGGTGGTACATCAAAAGTGGTACAGAGGATCTACACCCTAACAATACACCTTTGGATAAACTAAAAGAGTGTCAAAGTCTTAGGAGGAGGGGTTAATGGGCAATCAACAAGGCCATGACCATAGGTTGGCGGATTCCGTTGCAATTTGGCCACCACCAGGTCGATCTAAGTGATTGAGTCTAAGTCATAATTAATTTATGATAAGAAGGAGCCGGTATTTGCAAGAATATGTGAAAAAATTACGCAAGACTGAAGAAAAATCTCATTGCTCTTTATCAAACGAATCTCGGAATTACCTTGGATAAATAAATTGCTTATTTATAATACTCCCTCCGTCCCATTAATCTTTATCCCTTGGTACCGTTGACCAGTTAACTTGATTAAATTTTAAAAAATTATAATAAATAATTTAATTAATATATTTAAGTAATAATTTGATAATATTATATGACACTATGTATATTAATATTTAAAGTTTAATACGCCAAAAAGGTTAATAATTTAAGATGACAAGTCACTTAAAAGATTGAAAAGTTTGATCGGATACTGTAGCTAACGGAGTAAAAATAATGGAATGGAGGGAGTAATTGGCAAAACAAGAATTGCTTATTTATTATAAAATTATTTTACCTTTTCCTACAGAAAATCGCTTCAGGTAAAACCATTGGATCTTCATTTGGGCTGGGCCTAGAACGCAGAAAAATTGATTACACCACAAATCCAGAGACCAGCAATTTATTTCGCGTGTATATTTTCGAAGAAATTTAAATTAAAAATCTCGCTTTTCAACTTTTTCCCAAGATGAAGGGTGGGCACTGTGTTTATTGAGTAGAGCAGCAGCATGTGCACCGGCTCGGTTTCGGGTTCGGAATCGGAGTCGGGTTCAAACGGGTGGAGCAGGGCACGGAGTTTAGTTCTCAAAACTGTGGTTTTAGTCGGCGGCGCGTTGCTGTTAAAGCGCCTCAACAAGTCCACCACGCAGTGGGACCACACGCGCATCGTCGCCGACTCACTCGCCGGTGAAAAGGTTATTTTTTATTTTATTTTTTTATATTATATTACTTACTTTCTTCTAGAATCATTATTTTATTTGAACGGTGAATTTTATTTTTTTGAGTTGTTAATTGGTAGTTTTCGAGGGAACAAGCGTCCAGAGACCCTGAAAATTACTTCAATTTAAGGTATTCTTTGTTATTTTTTCTCTAACGAAACTTTGTGATGACATTTGCCATTATATTTTGGTTTTTTGTTACATTGAAATTTGTGTTTAGTGAAGATTTCAATTTGATAGCATGTAGAACTTTTAGACTTAATCCTCCATGTTTGATGGTATGAGAATTAGGGAAAATTGATTTAAACATCTCCATTGCACTCATTGTAGTGCAACACACTAATCAAATTTCTGATTTTTCTAAATTGTAGGGCACAAAATATTTCATGAGATCTCATCTTCACCCTGCCCTAGGAAAAAAATAATAGATTTGCTGCACCACTTTGTATGCAGCCGCTAAATGAAATAATTACTCAGGGGAATATTTCTTGTTTACACTCCTTAAGATTTGGTTTTGTGAACTTTAATTATATGCTTAAGAAATTCATGAGTTATTTGTGGTTGGTTAAAAATGTATCATTTCTAGTTTATCATGCTGTTTTTTAGATGGCTTTCATGCCCAGCTGTAGAAATGGTGGATGGTGCGAGGGTCTTGTACTTTGAACAGGTAGAATTTGTGTAATCATCTTGGATGGGGTTATCCTTTTCCATTAATCTGTTTCGTTTCAAAAGATTGAGATTTTCTATTGTTTTGTCCTGACCCCAGGCATTCTGGAGAACTCCTCAGAAACCTTTTCGGCAGGTACCTACCTTATTTACCTATTTCTGGAGTTTTCACTCTAAACAATGTTCACGCATATGTACAGATGCCGTTTTCTTGCATGTGATGTGCTTTTACTTCAGTGTTACTTTTGTGTAGAAAACAATGTTATTGGGATGCAATAATGTCGCCAATCTTTATTGATTTACCGTATTGTTATGTGTCAAAATCTCAAATATCACATTTTTGTGAGTGTATGTAAACTGCTTATTTCTTGCATCTCTACTTATTAGTACATTCTAACAGCTATCATGATGCAGAGATTTTTCATGGTAAAGCCTTGTTCGAAGGAGATGAAGTGTGATGTCGAGGTTAGTGTCAAGCCTATGTTATCATATCCACTAATTTACAAGCATTAAAGTTAGCTAGCAGTATCTTCATATCTTTCGGGGACTGTTTTAGTTTAAGACCTAGTTTGGTAGGAAAGATAAGGTGAGATTATGGCTTTTATCAACCTTTATCTCGTGTTTGGTAGCTTTGATAAATAAAGTGAGTTGACCTTATAATAAACAAGTGATGACCTGAAACTTCTAAGCACTAACACAAATAAAATTATCACAGGTTGTTCAACCTTATGATAATATAATCTCCATGGTCCAACAACAGATGTAGGTTGTAAAATTTGTCTTATTTTACTAATTTGCATTAATCTATGCTTTGAACTATGAAATTGTGTTATCTAACATAATTAATTCGTTCACCATTATTCCATAACTGCTCTCAAACAAGTTATAACTCTAATAATTATTTGGAATCCTGTTCACACAGCTTAGCACATATGCAATTCGGGATGCACAGGAATACAAGAACTTCTGTGATCGCCCAAGAGACCAACGCCCACAGCCTGAAGAAGTTGTTGGGGTGAGCTTGATTATGTTTGCACTTAATTTTTATACACAAACACGAAGTTTAATACCAAGACTAAATTTTTTTTTCATCTCCTTTATTATTGTGAAACCTTATCTACGGTAACGTGTGTGGCATTCTTAGATTTGGTGAGATAGCTAACTTCACTTATCAGGCTTATTACTAGTTGTGATCTTATAGTAGAGGCTTATTGGCCTTTCTTAATCTCTTGTACGTGGTCTAGAAATCTAATGGCTCTGAACTGAGATCCAGACCCTTGATTTTTCTCGGCCTTAAGAGCAAATTGTTTGATATGCTATTTTAGTTGGACCTGTAGGCCAAGGTTCTTGGCATCAGATATTTGTTATTAGCCACATTATTGTAGTGTTAAATTATAATGCAGGACATTGCAGAGCATTTGACCACAATATATCTCAAACGATGTGAACGAGGAAAGCGATGCTTATATGAAGGTTCGACTCCAGCAGATGGATTTCCTAATACATGGGTATGTATATTTCCCTCCAGTTCCTTTGCTCAGTTATTTTGTTTACCGAGTACATTATATATGTTTGTAAATATATATGTTGTATGAATCGCAGAATGGTGCATCACATTGTACCTCAGAACTTGCTGTATTGAAAAATAGTGAAATACACACATGGGACAGAGGCTATGATGACAATGGAAAGCAGGTCACCTTTTTTTTAAGATATTCTTCCGAATGTGAAGACTTCTATCGTTTTTTTTTTTTTTTTTTTTTTTTTTTTTTTTTCCAAATAAATTAGATTTCTTATATTTTTTGTCTCAAATGTTTAGGTATGGGGCGGAAAGGGAGGTCCGTATGAGTTCAAACCTGCTCCACCCTCGAGCTTTAGTGATACATTTTCTTCTTTGAATTTTGCTTCTCAATTCATGGAGAAAAGAATAGAAGGCTCATTTGTACTCCAAGAATGATTGCTTCTTTAGATGAATCAATAATTTGGAAGTAGAATGTTAATATGAGATTCTTTCTCATACTTGTATTTGCTACTGATATCTGTATAGAGAATAATAATATTGTCTTCTTTTATTTATTTACTGACCTGAAAGGCTGAGGGCCTGTTTGTTTGGCGTTTTCCAAAAAAATTTCGTGTTTGGGAAATGTCAAACAAATATGTTTTTTATTTTCTGAAATAAATTTTTCATCTCTCAATTTTCTCAAACTACTCTCTCAAAATTCAAACAAACAACATTTTTCTTATCTCTAAACAAAATTTATACAATATTTTATTTCTCAAATCACTCTCTCAAAATTCAAACAAACAACATTACGTAAATCGAGATTATTTGGCGACAATGTAGACTAAAATTGTCACTAAATTTAGAGATGTCGGGTTTTTTTTGATGGTCTGAAATGTTTTGGGATAAAATTATCAGTCAACATAAGTAATGACATCAAATTTGCAATTAGGCTTAACTGCCACTTCACCACTTAACGCCAATTTTTAACGGTTATATCAAATATGTCAAAATTTGTTAAAGCGGTGTACCAAATGTGTTGGACACATAAAGTTGTGTATCAAAAGTAGGAATTGACCTAAAGTTTAGTACCAAAAATACAATTCTCTCTATTTATAAATTATTTATTGTCGAGAAAAATATATAGGGCATGCTGGGAGAATAATGAATATGTTGGCTTGCTTGAGTCTGATACTCTGATGTTGTTGTTCTTTGATTTTGATAATATTTAATTTAATATTGTGATTAATGTGAAATTAATTACTACTCGTATTGAGAGAGCATCAAAGGATCATTTCAGTGCCCAAAAAGCCCTGATGCTTTCCTCTTCTGCTCCTCCTCTCTCCCGGGACTGGATTCCTCCAAAGAGGGGCACTTTGGTTGTGAACTCGGATGCAGCTTTTAAAGATGGTGATGCCGCTTCTGCCTTCATTATCCGCAATCATCAAGGATCCATTCTCTTTGCTGCCTCTTCTCTTCATGTTTGTCTTAATGCCACAGTTGCCGAAGCTTTGGCGTTAAAAGAAGCCTGCTCTTATTTGAATCTTTTGAAGATTGATGATGCTACTTTTGAATGTGACTGTCTTAATCTTGTGATGGCTTTAAACAATTGGGAGACCGTCTTGGATTGGTCTATTGCTGGCATCGTTGAGGAGATTAAAGTTTTTTCGGATTGTTGGCCGCGTTGGCGTTTCTCTTTTACCGTTAGGAATGCAAACTGTGCTGCCCATAATCTTGTCACTTGGGCTTTCAGTTTGAAGTGGACTGAGCGTTTTAGTCCTTCTAATATTCCAATTACTGTTTTTTGTGATGGAGGTTATCCTTAAACTGGTTAAACTTTTCGTATTAATTTTATGTGATTTTTGTTATAAAAAAAAAATTAAGTCATCCATCGAAAAGGAAAAAAGGTCACACCATGGCATGGACCACACCCCACTAAGAGAGAATTAATGAGGACCAACCTCTTGCAGTTCCATCAACTCAACTCAACTCCTCAAATTCAATTCAAATAATTAATGAAGTATATCTACGCAAAACAATAACAACTGTTTTCTGCATACCAAATTTATTTTCTGCATTCAATTAATTACCATCATTAATTCTTGCCATCATCCAGAACTCCAAGCTTATATACTATATATATATATATATCTAATCTAATTTAATACATATATATATTTGAAGGGTGCCTTTTGACTCCAATTGATGGTTTTGACCAAAATTCTAATATTCTAGAATTTTGAATTTTTTTTATTTCTAAAAAGTATGAGTGGTCATATAACCAAATATATACACCATATTTAATGTCTTTAATTAATTTCACAAGGAAACTTAAAAAAAAATAAAACTGATTGACCAAAATAATTGACCTATACTTATATTATATCATGGCTCTGAAAATGATTTTTGGTAATTGCTTAGTATTTATGACAATCAATTTTATGATTTTTAAAACTTGACAAAACCGTAATACTACTCGAAGAGTAATGCCATGATTATGGAATGATGTTGTGGTTAGTTATGATGATTAATTAATTATAGATGATTACTCTGCAAATTAAATTAGCTATATCTATGGAAATAATTATAAATCATATCATATATCTATCTCTATATATCAATATATTAATTTTACATTGATTAGCTTAATTAAGTTACGGAAGCTATAAATTTGGACAATAAGACCATAACGGATAGTACTTAGAATTTTAAATTGTTTTAACATTTAACAAATCTTTTGCCGTAAAAAACTCTATTTCCAAAAACAATCTACAATGTTCTCAAATTTAATTAACACCCTATATATACACTCAACAATTAGTATTTCTTTCAATATGTAATAATTTTCCATCCAATTTTCCATCACCATTCATGTCTTCCATCTTATTTTAAGTTTGCACGCATGACAATAGGTAATAGAATTTGATTAATATTTTTTTTTATTTAATTGTACAATTGGACAATAGATTTTATTTAATGGTTCTTTGTAACTAATTTAAATTTTTATGCACATTAATTTCTTGGAGAATTTTTCGCTTCTACAAAGAAAATTGTAAATTTCTTCTCATTGTTTTCTCCTTCACATTTTATGTTGCTTTCACTGTTTTATTTTTATACACTAATTGTTAACTTTTTTTTTCCAGTTATTATCGCGATCTGAGGAGGGTGATAATTATTTATCTTCAACTAAAGACACTTCTAATGGAGTAAACAAGTTCTTATCTTTTATAGTTTTTTATTTATTTTTGTTAAGAAATTCTTCTCTTTTGTTCCTTGATTTATAGTTTGTTGGTTATTTTTTGTAATAAAGCGATATGAGGAGGGTGATCCTTATTTATCTTCATCTAAAGACACTTCTAATGGAGTAAACAATTTCATCTCATTTATAGTTTTGTTGATTAATTTTTGTTAACAAATTCATCTCTTATGGTGAATCAATATATATATATATATATATATATATATATATATATATATATATATATATATATATATATATATATATATATATATATATCGTAATGATGGTTGTGATGTGGTTGTTGGAACATTATTGTATGTTCCTTAATCTTATATGTATTTAAACAGTTTAGTATTTATATTTATCTTACTTTTGAAGGTTCCGTGTTTATATTACTGTAAGAGATAGCACGAAGACTATTGAATTGAAGTTGCTTAATGATCATGTAGAATAAATATTTCATGACAAAGCTTCTTATTTCAAAACATTGCAAGAGAAGGTGTAAATTTATATTATTTAATTTTTTACTTGAAAATAACACTTTCATTTAAATTACATATTGTATTTTTCAGGAGAATGGCAAAAAGTTGCTAAGGTAGCACATTAATTCATTCTTACACCGAATATTTTCACTTATCATTCCAGTACCACCAAGTTTGCAAGGCCTGATGTTTGTTGTACAGTTAATATTGTTTTAGCTGTTGATTGGTCGGAATAATGTTTTCATCTTTCCAAGAGATAACATCGATCTTTTAAAAATATAATAATCTTAATTTATTTTTTGTGTATTTTCATATATTTTATTTTTATTCCTAAATCAATGTAAAATTGCATATCCTGATATTATACATTAAGATTTTGACTTCACAGTATAGTTTTGAACATAATTTTTAAGTTATGTAGGTTATGGAAAATTCTAGGGTGACGTCACGTCACATGACGTAAGTTATAACCAATAGAATAATGACACATCATTAATAAGTTACCTATTTATCAGGTTACTAACATGTCATAATACTATTACTATAAGTAATTGTACTATACTATTATTTGACCACATTCATTGTAATATTTAATCACATCAATAGTAAATTATAAATTAATAAATTATTATAAAATAAATAAATAATTCTGTGAATAATATTTTCATAATAAACCATTTGGGACCGTACTAAGTATGTGCAGTCAGTACTATATTATTTGAGTCTATACTACTAGATGTGAGACATATACCATGTATTGTGAAAAATTATTAAAAAATTGGTTAGTACTAATGCTAATACTATGGACCATATTAAGTATGTGGAGTCAATACTATTACATGTGAGACATTATACTATGTAATGTGAATAATTATACATAATGGTTAGTACTGATGATAATACTTCATAATGTGGTTAATTACTACTAGTACGGGACCGTACTAAGTATGTGGAGTCATTACTATGTTATGTGAGTCCATACTACTACATGTGAGACATATATCATGTAATGTGAAAGATTATCCGAAAATTGGTCGATACTAATGCTAATACTATATAATGTGATTAATTACTACTAATATGAGACCATACTAAGTATGTGGAGTCAATATTATTACATGTGAGACATTGTACTATGTAATGTGAATAACTATATAGAATGATTAGTAATTTAGTACTAATGATAATACTCCATAATGTGGCTAATTACTACTAATATTGGACCGTACTAAGTATGTGGAGTCAATACTATGTTATATGAGTCTATACTACTACATGTGAGACATACATCATTTAATGTGAAAAATTATCAAAAAATTGGTTAGTACTAATTCTAATACTATATAATGTGACTAATTACTATTAATATGAGACCGTACTAAGTATGTGGAGTCAATACTATTACATGTGAGACGTTATACTATGTAATGTGAATAATTATATACAATGATTAGTACTAATGATAATACTCCATAATGTGGCTAATTACTAGTATTATGAGATCGTACTAAGTATGTGGAGTCAGTACTATATTATGTGAGTCATTACTACTACATGTGAGACATATACCATATAATATGAAAAATTATCAGAAAATTGGTCAGTATTAATGGTAATACTATATAATATGACTAATTACTACTAATATGAGATCGTTCTGTGTATGTGAAGTCAATACTATTACATGTGAGACATTATACTATATAATGTGAGGAATTATATACAATATTTAGTACTAATGATAATACTCCATAATGTGTCTAATTACTAATAATATGGGACCGTACTAAGTATGTGGAGTCAGTACTATGTTATGTGAGTCTATACTACTACATATGAGACATATACCATGTAATATGAAAAATTATCAGAAAATTGGTCAGTATTAGTGTTAATACTATATAATGTGACTAATTACTACTAATATGAGACCGTACTGTATGTGAAGTCAATACTATTACGTGTGAGACATTATACTATGTAATGTGAGGAATTATATACAATATTTAGTACTAATGATAATACTACATAATGTGTCTAATTACTAACAATATGGGACCGTACTAAGTATGTGGAGTCAGTACTATGTTATGTGAGTCTTTACTACTACATGTGAGACGTGTACCATGTAATATGAAAAATTATCAGAAAATTGGTCAGTATTAATGTTAATAATATATAATGTGACTAATTACTACTAATATGAGACCGTACTGTGTATGTGAAGTCAATACTATTACATGTGAGACATTATACTATGTAATGTGAGGAATTATATGCAATATTTAGTACTAATGATAATACTAAATAATGTGTCTTATTACTAATAATATGGGACCGTACTAAGTATGTGGAGTCAGTACTATGTTATGTGAGTCTATACTACTACATGTGAGACATAGACCATGAAATATGAAAAATTATCAGAAGATTGGTCAGTATTAATGTTAATACTATATAATGTGACTAATTACTACTAATATGAGACCGCACTATGTATGTGAAGTCAATACTATTACATGTGAGACATTATATTATGTAATGTGATGAATTATATACAATATTTAGTACTAATGATAATACTACATAATGTGTCTAATTACTAACAATATGGGACCGTACTAAGTATGTGGAGTCAGTACTATGTTATGTGAGTCTTTACTACTACATGTGAGACATATACCATGTAATATGAAAAATTATCAGAAAATTGGTCAGTATTAATGTTAATACTATATAATGTGACTAATTACTACTAATATGAGACCGTACTGTGTATGTGAAGTCAATACTATTACATGTGAGACATTATACTATGTAATGTGAGGAATTATATGCAATATTTAGTACTAATGATAATACTACATAATGTGTCTAATTACTAATAATATGGGACCGTACTAAGTATGTGGAGTCAGTACTATGTTTTGTGAGTCTATACTACTACATGTGAGACATATACCATGTAATATGAAAAATTATCAGAATATTGGTCAGTATTAATGTTAATACTATATAATGTGACTAATTACTATTAATATGAGACCGTACTTTTGTTATTACTTTTGTTTAAATAATTTTTAAAATTTAGATAATTATATTTTATAAAGTAAAAAAATTATTTTATAAAATTTAAACATATATTTATTATTACTTTATAAATAATTAAAATAATATTAAATGTTAAATAATTAAAACAGTTAATAAAATATTGGTTTGATTTTTTTTCTTTATTTCTCTTAAGAAATAATTTGATTTTACACATTTTGGAACTATTAAGTTTAAAAAAAATTGCAATTCTTTCCATTCATAGAAAAATTAGCTATTCTCCCTTAACCCAACTTACCACGATCAAATTTTATTTCTAGGGCTCAATACTTTCACGAAATTGAGGCAACACAAAGTCTTGGATTAGATTGATTAAGGTGATTCATTCTTTTTTAAATTTTTCTAATTTTTTATTCACAAATTTTTGGTCTACCCGACTAATATTTCTATGCACAATAAATAAATGAATATGGTATGCATATAACATGTTTGTATTAAGTCTTCATAGAAAAACTTAGTGTTAATGCATTGATTCAGCCTATAAACTTTGTTTCTACTGGTAATGGATGATTTTATCTCACCTATGTGCTTCCCGTTCATCTTTTATCTATAGATTGCATCAGTTTATAGTTAGAATTAGTTTCACATCCTTTTTCTTCATTTCATAATTCAGTTTCATTAATTTTAACGAGTTTGCTTCACCTGTGTGCTTGTGATCAGAGTATTTCAATAGATATCATTATTTTATTGGTTGATTTAATTGCACCTGCTTGCTTCTCATTCCAATATATATCAATGTTTTATTGCTTGATTTAATTGCACCTGCTTGATTCTCATTCTCCCGATTCAATTTCAAGACGTGTTTGCTTTACCTGTTTGCATGTGCACATATCGATATCCATGAAGTAATATTGATATTTTCTTGCATTCAGAAATTATTTCATTTGTAAGCTCTTACATTACATGGAGGAGTCGAACATAGAAAAACGTAGAAAAAGGAAATTGGGTGTAGATTTGAATGCTGATCCGAGTGCAAACTTTTCTAAAAGTTCTAGCTATGACGAGGAATTGTCAGATTAAAATGATGAAGAAACTTTGAATGAAAATGATTCCATGCCATGTGTTGATGATATGAATATGGAAAAGGTAATGCAGATGACATTTGATTGTGTGGAAGATTACATTACTCTTCGATTTCACGTTAATGGACTCGACCATTCTTGTATCCTGCAATCATGATATATTAATTAGTTTGTTCATTACAATATATAAAGCACATGATTTGTTCATTACAATCATTACTGATTAAAGCTCATATTTAAAATATAGTAATCTATTAAACAACGGGTTATTGTAGCACAAGCAAAGGTATACAAATGCTCAACAACAGTCGATTTCTTCAAGAACACGGATTCAATATATTACCCACCTATGGTGATTGATAACCAAATGTACGAACACATGAAGAAGGCAACAATCGATTTGGTGGGACCGGATAATTTCGATGTTGTCCAGCCAGTAACGGGAGCTGAGGACTTCACATTTTACTCGGGGTTAATCCCAGCAGCATTTTTCTGCATAGGCATCAAGAATGGGACCTTAGGCTTGTTTCACTCAGCCCATTCCCCGAATTTCATGACTGATGTAGATGCTGGATGCACTTCCTATAGGAGCAGCTATCCATGCTGCCATTGCTTAAAAGTATCTAAATGATCGTGATATCTCGATCACAATGTTTCATTAGAATTGAATATGTTCTTGAGTAAAGATTTAGAAGAGAAGGGGAAGCAAGCATTGGAGCTCTTAATTATTCTTCAACCCCCCCCCCCCCTATATTCAGCAAGATTGCATTTTTATGCTTCTACTCCATTATTTACTGATGTTATCACATAGAAGAAGAGAATGTATATAACTAATGGTCAGTAAATTAAGAATCTCTATATAACAAAATCCAGAACTTGTTTCTATGTAAATCCGTTTAAGAACTTTGCGCATGTCTGATACACTACTATTTCGACTATCTGCATGAACTACTTCAAGGTCGTTTAACATGGTATATATAAGCCGGCCATCTGTGTATTAATCAACTTTAAACAAAAAAAAAGGAAAGGAATAAAATGCAAGCTAAAGCTACATGTAGTGTAAGTGTAACTTTACGGTAGAATACAACATATTGAATAACTCAAATTTTCTTCAATTGTTAATGTAGTAATTTATGTATAAGCCGAGTAAAATGGTAATAGATATGCTCCTCTCAAAATTCAGCACCGGTTAACAAAATTTATATTCAAGCACAATTTTTCTCACCTCTTTTCTCCACACAAGGATGTAGCAACTTGTAAAGCAAAGTATGTGAGAATGATATCAGCACCAGCTCTTTTCTCACCTTTGATTAAAATATTAAATAGAAAAAGAACAAAACAACAGAATTTACAAACTATACAACCCCAAACAATTACATGTAAATTCTAAGGTTAAAATATTACATGTAAATTCTAAGAATGAAAACTCATACAACCCCAAACAATTTTCTTAAAGAACCCAACAACAGGGGTAAAATATAAATACTAGCAACACAAAAAGATAAAAAGATTGGAGTTAATAAAAGAGAAATAGAAGCAAGAAGTACCTAAATTCAGCAAGAATTAAACTTCGTGGCAAGTGGGCGTGTCAATTCAGTCACACAATGGCAGCAGAGGACATGGGCAAACGCAAATTTCTTCCGATGGTAGGCGAACGCGAACATGAGCGATGAGGGTTACAGGATTGGTTTGGAGAGAATTACCAATTTTTGGAGATAGAGATTGTATACCGTTCGAGAATTCTAAAATCAATTCGTATCTCCGTTGTGAAGGTTGTGAATCTCACAATTTTTGGGAAGAAGATTTGTGATTTGTGGAAGGCGATGGTGATTTGTGGAAGGCGATGGGAGAGAATAGGAGTAGTGATATGTGAAATTAGGAGAGAGATTGTTCTAGATACTAAAACTTAATTAACCGGCTATACAAGTCACCAATTATTAATTTAATTTTTATTTATTTTAAATTAAAAAATATCTATGGTTGTGATTATATAGTTTGAATCTAATGGTCTAAAATAAACTAACGTCACATGACGTGACGGCACCCTAGAATCCCCCGTAGGTTATAGATCAGGACTCCATGATACATATACATTTTATTTTTATATACATTTTCTTCATATTTGTCCCCATTTACATTTTGTACTTATACGTGAGTTTACTATTTTCTTATGAGTAGGTAATCATAATTTGAGGTAAAAAAATTTCAAGCTTTCGGTTTCATATCCACCTATTTATAACGGTAATCAATACATTATATCAACGACGGTATGTAGACTACAATTTCACGGTTTTAACTAACATTTAGGACATTCTCAAAATTATTTTGAATATAGTTTTGGCACTTAATTGGCACTATTAGTTTAGTTTTAAGAGTTTTGATTAGATATAATGATATCACTATATTCTGTTATTTTATTTCGAGAACTTTTTTTTTTTTCAAAAAAAGTTTTTTATATATTTGTGATCTATGTGAAAATTATGAACCGTTGGGATCGATGTCTATATTTTCCTAACTACATAGACATCACATTATTCAGTAGATGAATGATGTCACTCTATTATTAAAAAGGAAAAGCTTTAGAGCCTATTTTGAAAGGTTTTGACTTGATTTCGCGGGTTTTGATTTCAAAAAAATGGTTTAGGTGGTTTTGTTGAAACCTTTTGAAACCTCCTTTGGTTATGTTTTGGATGTTGGATTTTATAGTTTTGGAAAGGCTGAAACTCCACTCGAATTTGGATATGAGTTTATGAAGATGTTTATGATGAGTTTTATGGGTTTTGCCAAACTCTATTTGTAAGAGTTCTTGCTCCATCCAAAACCCAGCCAAATAGGCCCTTACTTTTTGTTCTATCCAATATATCTTTACAAATGTCAATTTATTTGATTTTTCACTCTAAAGATCAACTTTTAGGTTGATTAATACGAATTACGAGATGTCATTATCGGATTTTTCATAATTATTACTGAACTATTTGTTTGTTTTTTAACTACACAAGTAGAATCACATGGGACATTTTTTTTTTCTGTATTTTTATATATACTTAATTTATTTATTTCACATTCATTTTTTCTAAATCGTGTTATTATCAACATTATGATCTTGCTTCATAAATACTTATAAATTCTACTAATTTATATTTTCGTGCATAGCACGAGTTTTAGTATATATTGGAAAATACTTACATAGACCAGGTCTATAAGCTTAGTGGTAGATCTTGTGGTCTAGATTTTGCCACATCATTTATAATTACTTAAAATTCAATTATTAGATTTAACTAACCCAACTAGATTAAACTAGAGTTAAATAGAAATAAATAATTAAGTGTGAGCCATATTTTTAATTATCATAAAATTAATATTAATTATAATTTAAAATTCCTTGGTTTTTTCCTTGGTTTAATTAATATTAATTAATATTAAAATTCCTTGGTTTTTCAATATACACTGAAGGCCTTGGGCGTTTTGTAGCGGGATTAAAACCCTTTTTATATTTTAAAACTGTTTTTATAGCATTTTTAAAACACCCTTAACTGTATAATTAACCAAGGAATTTTAATAGGGTTTAATTATAGAAACAAAACGTACTCTTGAAGAGTTTTGAAGTTCCCTCCTAGAAACAAAACCTAACGAGTATATTGAAAATTTATTTCTGTTAATAAAATCGTTTTTGCATTTTTGTTAAATAAATAACTTTGAGGTAAGGGGTAACTTTAAGGTCTATTTCAAAATACGTTCTTCCACTTCTAAAGTAAGGATTTACCATAACTGTATATTTAAGTTTTGTGTGAAAAACCAAGGAATTTTAATATTAATTAATATTAATGAAACCAAGGAAAAACCAAGGAATTTTAAATTCTAATTAATATTAATTTTATGATAATTAAAAAAATGGCTCACACTTAATTATTTATTTATATTTAACTCTAGTTTAATCTAGTTGAGTTAGTTAAATCTAAAAATTGAATTTTAAGTAATTATAAATGATGTGGCAAAATCTAGACCACAAAGTCTACCACTAAGCTTATAGAATTTTCCATATATATTAACACAAATTTACTCAACAAGATCTTATTTATCAAATAAATATTCGCATCACTTTTGTTGAATGAGAATCTTGGGTCCATAGGTGTATCTATGAAGAGAACTAACTGCGGGGAGTCTAGGGTGCGACCCTCCGTAACTGAACTCATGTGCGGCCACCCTTTAGAGAAATGTCTTTTATATCCTTTTTAATTATCTTAATTAAAACAATTGTTTCAATTGGGTTTAGAACCCAGGTCTCCAAGTTGAGAATATTAACTACCCAACCAATGTTCAAAGTCATATTTTGTGATTAAAATTGACAAATAAATGTACAAATAACATATAATGAGATTTACTTCCACATTTGATTATTTCCATAAAAAATTCTCAAAATAAGATTTTGACAAATATTTAGGCATGTGCTACATTATGATTTCAATCTATTTATTCATATTGTTTAAAAAACATTATATAATAAAATATTGACATTAAATACATGAATATTCTTATGAAAATGATATTTGAAACTGAAATTTTGAATTGAACCTTCATGTACATTGGTTAAAAGATTTTGATGCCAAATATGTACATTTAAGAAATAGAGGGACCTTTATGGAAACATCCAAAAATGTTAATCTCAAGTAGATTTTTTATGCAAATGAACTAATGTTATATGAAATTATTATACAAGATTTTTTTAAAATCTAATATATAAAATGTCTTATAGACATTGATATTTTTTAATAGGACCCCCATGCACTTTCAAAAAGTTTTGGGATCAGATATGCTTATTTCAAAATTGAGGGACATTTGTTAAATATTAAAAAATGTTAATCTCTTGTAGTATTTTTATGTAAATGGGCAAAATTTATATGAAATTATTGTTCAAGATTTTTGAAGTGTGTATTTTCTAGCCGGGACGTTATTAATGGTATTAGAGCTTAGTCTCCGAGTCAAGATAGGGTCCTCGGACGGGGGTAGGGATGTTTGTTAAATTTAATATGTAAAGTTTCTTATAATAATTGATATTTCTAACTTATATTTTGCAGTCAGACATGAACGTAAGCTTTTACGGTACCAAATTGATCTACTTTATTTTTTATGGTACCACAAGTTGTAATCGTTATATAGTTTGGTACCGCAAATGCAATTCTCTCTTTATTTAGATGAAAATATTCGAAAAAATTATTTATGAACAAATTATTAACTATTATTTCATTAAATAAAATTATTGTTGGTAAAATATTATCAATGTTACTTATTTTTATAAAATACTATGCATACATATAATTTTATTTATTGTCGAATACGGATCTCTTAACTAATAGGATCGACCGAAATTTAAACTATTATCTAAGAAATTCGAACTTAATCGACCGAATAGAAATAAATAAACAAAAGGGGATTAAGGATAATATACATCAAAATTATTGATTTGAGATATTGATTTCGTGGATTCAAAAGTAATTGAGAATTTCATTTTTTTTATAATTCGAAATTTGTAAAGCAATTTTGGAGAGGATTCATTTAAGGTGCAAAAATGGTGGTGAGATTATTGAAGGCATGGATGGTGTAAAAATGGTGGAGAAGTAATAACAAGAAATAATCAATTAAGTTTGAATGATTATGAAATAAAAGGCAATTATTTTTTAGTTTTGAAAGATTATGAAAGAGAAGGAAATAAGGAGCAAATTAATTGTTAATTTCTATTTTTAAGTGGGGGTATAAACGTCTTCTTAAAACATAAAATTTAATGGGGGCCAAAAAGGTCTTTTCTATTTTCAGTCGGTTTTTTCTTTTTTTTTGACAAACTAAGTAAAAGGGCTTAATAGTCAATTGTATTTTTAATTAGAAATAAACCAAAATTAAATCCAAAACCTTTAGTTACCAATCCAACGGCTGCCATTTAAGTAAGCCGATCTAACGGCTGATGAAGTGGACCGCATGTGAGGCCGTAACTAATGGGGCCGCACCCTAGAAAGATTGAACTAACTGACGACCTAATGCCAAAATATATATATTTGACTCATGAAAATGTGCTGTAAAAGAACATCACTATTTTTAAGTCACCGGTCTTTAATTTTTTTTACTCTCAATAGCTAAAGTTGTGTTGGTTCAATTATAGCCTAGTCCAAGAACAAGAATTGTTTCTACCAACTTGCATTTTTCTTTCTTGTAAAGAATCAGAAAGATGCTATCTGCTTCTTAATTAATTTTTTGTTTTTAAATAATAACAAGCTTCAAGCATCCCACAACTTTTTAAAGCAAAAGGCTTTCATCCTTTCGTAGAGAATTGCACTTGTGGTATCAAATTTTTATTTATGGTACCATAAAAATTAAAGTTGACATTTTGGGTATCACAATTTAAGAAATCGAATCACTTTTGATACTACCGTTAAAAGTGAAAGTTAAAGTGATGACGTGACAATTAAACATTATAACAAAATTGATGTCATTATTTATGTTGACTGACGATTCGACCCCCATAACATTTCAAGTTGACTAAATAACCCCTATCTTCAAAATTACTAAGTTACTACTTTACTACACATTGTTCCCAATTCAAAATGACTCGAAAAAGACACGTGTGGACCATTTGGAGGATAATTCTACCTCATAACATTTCATGTTGGCAAAATAACTCCACATTTTTAAATTTACTGACGATTTTAGTCCATATTCCTGTCCAATTTCAAATTTGGCTCGAATAAGACATATCTAATTCTTAACTAATTACACGAATCCACCATTTATTGGTAATGTATCGAATAAAAAACCTCATTCTTAACTAATTACACGAATCAATTTTGATACATTACCAATAATGGTGAATCTTTCTTGCGCACGAGGAATCCTGTTATTCTCTCCTAATGTATTAATACTATTATATAAATTTTAAATTTTAAAAAAAATTATTTTTTTATCGGATTTATATAAAAGTGTTTATAAAATCAAATTAGTTAAATAGATATGTAAATATAATAAACAACAAAGTAGACTAAAATTTGAAGAGATGGGTTTATTTTGTCATTCTGAAAGTTATTGGGTAGAACTTTCAGTCAACATAAGTAATGACATCAATTTTGCATCAAGACTTAACTGACATATCATTACTTAATGGTCATTTTTAACGGCGGTATCAAAAGTGATCCGATTTCTTAAATCATGGTACCAAATAAATCGGACTCAATTTTTATGGTATCACAAGTGAGAATCGACATATAATTTTGTTATCACTTGTGCAATTCTCTCGATCCTTTTGTCTCAAAAATATTTTCTTTAATTAATATTTTATTGATTCCAAGCAATATACTTTACGGGTTTAAGTAATCCGAATTTTCAAAATGCACTAAAATTTGAGACAAAATGAAGACAAACGAGGCTATACATTGGTAGCACAAATCCGGGGGTAAATGCAAAATACTTCCCTGTGTTATGCTAAACCTGCAAGAAATTATCCTGTGAAATTTTTATTGCACCACACTTCCTTGTTTTCAAAATCCCTGCAAAACAGATCCAATTTGTAAAAAATAAGTCGTTTTGGATCGGCATTTTTCAAGAAATCATTTTAAGGATATATCACGTGAAGTTGTAGGGACCAACCTGAAGTGTTTTAGAAATTATTTATTGAAATATGTCGATTCAAAACGACCTATTTTTTACAAACTGAGTAATTTTTTGCAGGGTTTTTGAAAATACAAGAAATTTTGGCTCAATAAAAATTTCACAGGGTAGTTTCTTGCAAGTTTAACATGAGGAGTATCTTGCATTTTCCCCCACAAATCCGAGTAGAGCCACAAAATTTGCCTAAAAAGTGTGGTCCGTGTTCTAACCCAATTCAGATAACTTTGTTTGGTCCGTGTTCTAACCCAATTCAGATAACTTTGTTCCACTCGATTTATTTTTATGGCAGTTTAAAGAATATATTATCAAGAGATTATTGTCAGGCTTTTGGACCACCAGCTCACATATATACTATTATTTTCAACAGATTATTATCTGGAGATTAACTATTATGTTGAAGAAATTATAGTGTACGTAACAGGACAGAAAAAAGGAGTTTTTTTTTTTTGTTAATTTAAAAAAAAAATGGAGTTCAATATATACCTACATGATCATCAATGTAAATTAAGCCGATGACATCTTCAAGCAAACAAAGCTTGGTTTACTTTTTTTTTTTTTATTTAAGAAAAGCTTGGTTTACTTGTTTGTACCAACAATGCATCAGAATAGGTCATCAAGATTTAATTTAGTTCAGAAAATCAAGTGAAAAGGATGGAGATAAAGAAAGATTACCCGCATACAAGTCATCTTTTTTCAACAATAATATCTTATACACTAATAATTGTGAAATTAGTTACTATCTCCCTCTCTCTATCTCTCTCCCACACAATATACAACATGTCCATATATTTATATATAATATATAATTAGGGCAGTCAATGGTGGGAAAAGCCCGACCAATCCAATTTTATTTATTTCTGATCCAATGCGGGTTAAACATTGGATCTATTTATTTCAATCAAATCTCAATTTTCAAAATCCACATTAGTATTTTTTTTTTTTTTTTTTTGTAACACATATGTCAACATTACAATTTCATATAATTTAGAACATCACATGTTCAAATTTTCTTTATGCTTGACCGAACTTCAACATAAAAAAGATCAACGTTTGACCAGATTGTTTTTTAACCAATGGTATTTATGTAAATGTATTAAAACTATTTTATGTTGTTTGATAAAAATATGCATAAAAACGAGATTATGAATAATTTATTAAATAATTATGTCTTCTTAAATTGGTAATAAAATAATATTTATGTTACTTATCTAAACAAAAAATATTATGCATATACATAATTTTGTTTATTATCGAATATAACCTATAAGGACTTGTTTGAAGAAAAGAAAAACTTGCTTAGCTGTTAAATCATGGAAAATTGAATGCACAGACATATTAGATAACATGATAATGTTGATAATTTAATGTATACATCTTAATCAAGTTGATATATGTTGTTGCATGTACACTACCAACCTCTAAACTAAGAAACTTATATAATTCTAAAGAGAACGAGATAAAATTAAAATTTCACTAGAAAAATAGTAATTAAAAAAAAGTTCACTAGCTTATGACAATTTTTTGTAACATCTTCCGTAGTCAACTTTGATGAAGATTTTTTTATAGGTAAGTAGTTGAACAATTTGGGACGTTGGGCTTTCATTCAATTCATAACATAACATATAAAAAAAATTAATAATGCCACGAGAAGGTTGTTGGCCCTCTTGTCACCAATCGTAAAACAAATTTTTTTTTTTATTATTTTTTTTTTTTTTTGGGTTTAACCCCATTTGAGACGGGTTTGACATATTAAGTGGATAGATCGTAATGCAATATTTATACATATATCAATCTTAGTTTAACAAATAGGAAATTCACACTACGGACGTTATACATTTCATTAACAAATTATAGATATATAAGTGATAAAGTTATAATTATCATTGTTTACGTATACTAAATAACAACAATTTTAAAATTGCCTTAATAATTTTGTAAAATTAATAGTTTTATAAAACTGTGTCTAAATTGCCACGAGCAACAATTAAGGACGCTGTATATTGTTAGCAAATACGTGTTATCATGTCCACAAAAAACACATTACTTTATATTTACTGAAATACAATTTTTGACCGTGAAATTATAATTGCGATAAAGTTGATCATGTCCCGTCACCTAAAGATCATGAGTTCAGATCTCACATGAATTGTAGATTTTTGTTTAGTTTAATGGATTATGGAGTACTAGTCTTATTAATTAGTGAATATTTTTTTGCATTTGTTAATTGCACATTATTTGTATTTTGTGACCAAATAAATATGTTGATATAATGATATGGTCATTGTTTCACTGAAAAATATTAATTAATCCGTCCCATTTATTTTGTGGTATGGTCAATTGATCAATTTAATTAAATTTATAAAAAATTATAATAAACAATTTAACTTATATATTTCATTAATAAGTTGATATATAATATAACATGACATCATATATATAAATTAATATTTAAAAGGTTTAATACACCACAAATATGAATAATTTAATATAATAAGTCACTTAAAATATTGAAAAGTTTGATCTGGTATTGTATAGCAAATGGAGTAAAATAAATGGGACGGAGGTAGTATATATTAGTATTGTAGTGAGAACTTTGACATCCATATATTCAATATTGAGGAAAAAAACTTTTGATACCAAACTTTAATTCAAAAAACTTATTTTATATCAAACTTTTCGGAAAAACACGTTTCAGATTATGTGGTGGGTCTTTAAAACCCGTGCATGTTTTCCCTCCCATTGTCAACTTAACGGGCATGTGAGCGTCACGTGCTGAATTTCGTCCGAAAGTTAACGCAAAACTAAATGTGTCAAGAGGGTGTGAATCATGGTATGAAATATATTTTTTACGAAAAGTTTGATAGCAAATATGTTTTTTAAGGCCAAAATTTGATATAAAAAGTATTTTTTCCGTCATTCAATATTTAATTTATTTACTTCGGTGTGTAAGTGTAAGATGGATCAAGAACAAAGTCATTAAATTGTGTACCTGCCAGCTGTCAACTTCCATCACTCTAGTTAGGTATACTCATTTAAGTCCCCTTTAATTCATAAACTTCCAGATTTATTTAATTATGCGTGGAGTTTATTCTATTTCAATCAGAATTTGCTTCAACAAATTAAACTGTCATTCCAGATGGAGAAAATGATGAAAGAAGAAGAAGATGTATTTTATTCTCCTGAAAAAGTGATGGAAGAAGTGAAGGAAAATGGAAGAAATGAAGTGATGAATATCAATAATAATTATGTTGAAGAGAAGAAAATGTTCAAAATTATGAGAGAGACAGTCGAAAAGGAAGATCCAGCCTGCAAGGTACTTACCAATTTATTCTTCATTATTAATTTATTATGGATCATGTTTTTTCTTTTTCTTTTTTTCCGTAGATTTAGATTTTGAGTGCGTTCAATATTCATCGATCAGGTTTATGCAAATTATATAATTAAATGTGATGATTCTGATCCTAGTTTGATAAAATTCAGTGAATATCTATTATCTATAATAATTTTTCATTTTATTTTATACAGTTCCATGGAAGAAAAGGTTCAAGTTTTTATATTTGCTAGTTTTCTAAAGTTTAATGGCTTTCGGCATTTAAATGCAAAACTGTTGGAGAAAAAATTAAACTAATCTCTTCCACTGTACAAATCAGGAAAAATTCTACCCTTATCTGGAACATGTGTCTATCTAGGAGTACGTAGTAGATAATGCAATGTAAACAAATTAGCACTAAGATTATTTATTAACGCCTCTCAAAAAAAAAAAAAAAAAAAAAAGATTCTTTATTAACGTGATCCTATATATAAGGAATTAGGTATATATATAATTACTAAGAAAATAAACTATGCAGACATGTTCAAATGTGCAGTAACTAACTTTCAGAAAATAATTATGAGCATGCTCTTTATTCCCAAGAATTTTCCTTATTTGAGTATCTAATTATCAAAGACTAATTCTATCTCCAAATGGGTTTGATCGAACCTAAATTAAAGTAATTAATTACGTACATAACAAGTTCAACACACATGTTTTGAGATTTGATAAAACTCTTAGAAGAATAAACAATCACAAAGCAAGTGTTATGATTGGATGAGTTTGGTCAAGCCACCTAATCATAGTTATTTACCCAAATAAATTCACATTATTTTCAAATTTGTATAAGCTTAAATGGATTCATTCTCAGTTACCCCCTATAATAAGCGTATTATTCAATTTATCCTCCAGTAATTAAGAAAAAAGAATTTTACCAACATGTAAAAATTTCAAGTGATCAATTTATCTCCTTCCATGGGAGAGTGTAACTCACTCGCCCGAAATTGAATGTAGAGAAGTGAAAAAGTTGTGAAAATTACCCTTTAGGTGTAAAATGATGCATATATAATAAACACAAGGGCATAAGTGTCACGTATATAATAATACACTTGAAATAATATTGGGGAGTAAACTGGTCCACATAAATTATAAATAATAACACATGAGGGTAGACAAATACATATAAAATAGGATAATAGAGCAAACTTATCCACATAAAATAACATAGGGGTATATTGTTTCATTTTTTTAAGTTTAAAAATTGGTCTAAATTTATAGTACATAAATGAGGTATTTTTGTTATACCATAATTTTCTAAGTTTAAAAATGAGAGGGAGTCGGTGTGGGTCTTTCATAAAAATATACTCCCTTCGCCTTTTTTTTTTTTTATTTTTCGCATTGAAGAATTGCACATGAATTAAGAAATGTAATAAATATCCACCTTTTTGAAGCAAAAATTTCAAAACAGCCTTTTAATCAAATAATCATAGAATTAATAAGAAGGGTAAAATTGGTAAAAAAAAAATTAATTCTACATTGTAATTTAAATAAAAGTAAACAAGTTTCTTTTTCCAAAGCGACAAATAAAAAAAAGGGGACAGAGTCTATAGGAAGGTAAATTACTTTGGGTTTTTTGCATTTTGCAACCTAAAAACATGGGAAATAGGTACTTTGCACCATCGAAACTTAGATTTAGTACTTTGCACCCTCGAAATATGAAAAATGTAGCACTTTGCACCCTCGTTTATTTTCAAGCAAAAATTCAAGGGCAAAATAGGTAATTCAATAGTATTGGCACTTTGCATCCTCAAAACTTGAGAATTTCGCACATTGTACCCCCAAAATAAAATTAGTACTTAACACCCTCTAATTAAGAACAAATCAGCAACTTACACCCCCGAAACATAATAAATGGGTACTTTGCACCCGAAAACACAAAATTAACACTTAACAACCTCAAATTTAAAATTCGCAAACCCCTCATTTTTTTCGTCAAAGTTGACTATCGGAGTGAAAAAAATCTAAGGCAAAATAGGTAATTCATTTTTTTACTTAAATTTTGCAAATTAAATACAATTATAAATACTCGAATACTCATTTCTCTCTCCATCTTCTTTTCAACAAGATAACCATAAATAACTAAATAAAATACAAGTAAATTTCTCGAAGACCCATTGTCTACTTCAACTTATCAAAAGATACATAAATAATTACCTATTTTGCCTAAAAAGAATTCACTTTAATGGTCAACTTTGCCGGAAAAAATAAGGGGTTTGAGTTTTTTTTAATTTGAGGGTGTTAAGTGTTAATTTTGTATTTTAGGGTGCAAAGTGTCCATTTATTGTGTTTCGGGGTGCAAGTTGTTAATTTGTTCTTAATTAGGGAGTGTTAAGTGCTAATTTTATATGGGGGGGGGGGGGGGGCGCAAAGTGCCAAAGATTTACAATATAATTACCTATTTTGCCTTTGAGTTTTTGCTTGAAAATATAAGAGAGTGCAAAGTGCTGTATTTTTCATATTTCGAGGATGCAAAGTGCTAATTCTAAGTTTCGGGGGTGCAAAGTGCAAAAGACCCAATTACTTTTTCTATAATCAGTCGGATTAATTAATTATTATGAAGTAAATAGTCATTGAATTAAGTTGTAACATTTACATGAATTAATCTGGTATATATAGCAGGAAATAGATGATCTAACACTGAGAAGGTTTCTTCGTGCACGCGATCTTGATGTGGAGAAAGCTTCAGCGATGTTGATGAAGTACCTCACATGGAGACGAACTTTTGTACCAAAGGGTTCAATTTCTACATCAGAAATTACTAATGAAATAGCACAAAACAAGATGTTTATGCAAGGAACAGATAAAAATGGCCATCCAATTGCACTTGTTTTTGGTGCTAGACATTTCTGCAGCAAAGGAGGCGTAGAAGAATTCAAACGTGAGTCTTTAATTTATTTATTTATTTGAAAAATTGAAGTTGAAACTTCACATGTATAACTTTTTCCTTTTTTGGCTTAATTTTCAGGCTTCCTTGTGTTTGCACTGGATAGATTATGTTCAAGGTACATATAATTTGCAAATAGATTTTTAAGTCCTTTCTTGTCCAGGGATATATGCAAGAACCTCCCCCGTATTATGTTAATCTGCATAAACTATCTTATAAAATGTTTATTGTTTAAAATCTCCCCTTTCTTTTAAAAATTCGGCACAAAATCCCCTCCTATATAAATTAATTTTTTCATAGAATCCCTTTGTTTGTACTATTAAATTTCAATGTTTTAAAAAAAATCTATCTCAGTAAGGATGGAGTAAAGCAGTGTAGGGGGTATAAAGTAAACTATCTTCTAAGAATAATACATAAAGCTAATTTGCTATTAACTCTAAGTGCATCATTAATTAATTAATATAAACTTCATGAGAGAATAACAGGATTCCTCATGCGCAAGAAAAATTCACCATAATTGGAGATCTTGAAGGATATGGATATTGTAATAGCGATGTTCGTGGATACCTTGCAGCCCTGTCCATTTTACAGGTTCAAATCAAATACTAATATTCTATTTATGGTTAATGTCATCAATTTACCCCATATGATACATATAATATATGTTCAATACTTCAATTATTTCTCTGTGATTTGAAAAATAGCATTTTAGCTTCCATGAAATTTTAATGGAAAAATTTACCTCACTCGGCCGGAAATTGAGAGTAGCATCAAGAGTGTTACGTAAAATGACAAAATACACTTAAATTGATAAAATATCACATAAGGTGTCACATTTAACATCATGCACACATGGGGTTAAGTGCCACATTCGTTATTATACAGGGGGTTAAGTTGATTGGTTCAAAGTATAGTTTGTAAGAGGTATAATTTTGTCAATTCGTATTTTTTTCAAGTTTAAAAATTTCAGGAAGACAGTGTAAATTTTTTTATAAGATTATATAGGGTGAAATGCTCTTTTTGAACTCACGGGGAAATAAATTGAATATTATACATATTATAGAGGGAAATTGTTGTTGATTCGTTTTTTTAATGATTTTATCTTATAAAATCATTATAATTATCAATTATTTTTCATGACAGGATTACTACCCAGAAAGGCTAGGAAAATTGTATGTTGTTCACGTTCCTTACATATTTATGACAGTGTGGAAGATTATTTACCCGTTTATTGACAAAAATACCAAGAAGAAGGTAAATATATATAGTATATCTAAAGATCGTAAAATTGCATTTTTAATCTTAAAGGATCTGACCTTTAGCCTTTAGCTCCATACTTTTTACAAAATTGCAATTTCGATCTACTTTCTAATTTTTTTTTGCACTTGTGTTCCCGCACCTTGTAAATATACACTTTCGATTTCAATTTTAAAAAATTTTATGCACTTTTAGTCTATTTATTTGGCACTTTTAGTCTCATAAGTGACGTAAATGCATGATACTACCATGTGTTATTCGAAACTTGCATAAAACTACCATGTGAATTTTCTTTCACCAAACTCCCTTGTATTTTTAAAAATCCTGCATAAAACATCCAGTTTTTGTTAGTTATTAACACCGTTAATATCTAATTGAATTATCTAAATTACCCATAGATATAATTAAAGTTAAGGAGGTTTTATGCAAACGTTCACACATTCAAAAGTACAAGAGAGTTTTATTTTGAAAAAAATAACGAAAATCGCACATTGTTCGCGTGGAACACACGTGCATTAAAAAATGGACGGAAGGAGACGGATTGGGTGTTTTATGCAAGGTTTTTGAAAATACAAGAGGGAGTTTGGTGCAAAAACAAGTTCACAGGGTAGATTGGTGCGCAGCTTTTATATAACACAGGGTAGTATCGTGTATTTTCCCTCTCATAAGATAGTCTTGGTTTTATAATTTTGGTCACAAATTGTATACAATATTTTGTAAAGTGCTAACCATAATGAGGGTCTAGTCTTGTGGGAGTAAAAAAACAAAATTTCAAGATTCTTTTCGTTTCGATTTGAAGAAGTGTAAGATTTAGTTATGTAATTTGATTTCAGATTTTGTTTGTGGAGAACAAGAGACTGCAAGCTACGCTCAAGGAAGACATAGATGAAAGTCAACTACCAGAGATATATGGAGGCAAACTGAAGCTAGTTCCCATTCAAGATGCCTAAATGACTCATGGATCCATCCATGCAGCTTGCACCTATATATATATTTATATTAAACCACAAATTAAAACCTACTTATACTAATTAAGATCTTGATATGTTTTCAAGATTACCAAATATATATGGAACCAAGTTCAATATGAGACTTGAAATTAAATACATATTTTGGAGTGGATTCTATTACATATATATTGGCCAATTAATGTATACGTTGGTTGTATTGATAACACTTGGTTGGTACATAAAAAAATGTTAAGTGTCAATATTGATTAGAGTTATTATTATTTATGTTTAATTATTATATTTCTTTATCATTTATGTTTAATAAAGGATAACGTACAATTGTGAATTTTTCACCATGAGAAGGTTGATATATATATATATATATATTAGCCAAATTTAATATAAAATTTGAAAATAAATACTTTGGTAATTTGTCAATTTAAAGTGATGAAAATTGAATTTTTAATCTCAGAATACTCGAGTGTCTCTTTGGACGGAAAATAGATTATATGAAACACAATAGGGTTCTATACAAGTTTCCCAAAATACACGTGGATGTGATGCTTATTTCCCACATTTTAATGTTGTAAATGTGGACACATGTCTACATTTAATTGGCCAAGAAGAAGGTTGTTGGTGACTCTCTTTGAAGTGAGAGTCACCATAGACCATCCCTTATGTTTTTCCTTGTTTTGGGTTGTAATTAATGTTGTATGCTGATGGGGTTTGATAGAGGATCTTTTGCCTTCATCTCACACTAAGGAAGGTTAACTCTCTGTCCAATTTTCCATTTCAAATCAGGCCGAATTAGCTAATATGGCGACCCATTTTCATTCTACATATATATTTGAATTCAAATAAGTCGGTAACTCAAGTTTTCTTCATTACACTGAGCTTTAAAATACAAAAGATCGGTCACAACAATCTTATTTAACCATATATCTTCTATGAGTTAGATCTCATCAGGAAGCTACAATGTTGACTGATTCATCAAAATTAATTCAAATTATTATATTAATTAGTTGAGAATTGACGTATGAAAATGAAATTATGAATACAATAGTAACATACATCATGAAAGTTAAATAATTGGTGAATTATAAACAATGTTAATATAAATAAATAGCAAATTAAAATAAATATGTATATTATTTATATATTATTGGATTTCAATTAATGACGGATGAGCTCAACCGGCTTTGATATATATTGTTCCATATGTTTTAATTTAAAAATCTTTTTTAAGTATAATATTGTATCAGATTCGTGGAATAATTAATAATAATTCTAATAAATTGAGTGACTCGATCAAATTGGATTCTTACTATATATTAAAAAATTTGGCCTCAATGCCATCCCTTACAGATATCTGATCGTGAATGGATTTAATTAACCCAACGTTATCGTGTCCAAGCTAGTTTCATAAATGAGAGTGATCTGTTTAAAAATATATATCCAATTTAATTAGAACATATAGATAGAGATCCAAATATAATAAAGTCCAATCCCGATCGGTCGATGGATCGAGTAAGTAGCTAAAACTCGTTGGAAAAAAGGAGAAAGCGGACAAAGGAGGGGCTTAAGAATTAGTAAGTTATATATGTATGTATGTACATGTAGGTATGTATGTGGTTCCATTCCATGAACCTAATTAATTTTCTCCGTGCACCAGTAGTGACTCAGACAAGCTAGGGGACAAATCTCTTAGCACACCGTACACTGTCTTCGATTTTGACGTGTCACCGCTTGATTCGACACTTTTATTAATGCTTTCGTTGACCAAACTTCTCATATTCATACACCTCTTTATCATCATCATATATCATTTCTTCTTTTAAAATTTGATTATAAATACTACTACGTACTACTACAAATACTTGAGATTTGGTACCAATGAATTGATGAATAAGTAAATGAGTTATTCAATCTTCAATACACTACTCTATTATATCATGGGGAAATTCTTATTCAGATCGAGTTTGGCCGAACAAAAAATAACTACATGACAAGTATAATACACTTGCTTTGATATTGGACGTAATTTCCAGGAAAGTGATCAATCACAAATACCACTTAAATAAGAGCAAACGTAAAATACGTTTTTTCTTTCTTTATATAACAATAATATGACTCTCTTTTAAAATTACTCAATTGATTTATATATATAAATAGTGCCTGCCTTGAAATTAAAATATATAGTGGAACTGGAAATGAATATATGAATATTATTAACTAAAGTATATAGAGAGATATATTCTAGCAAAAGTGTAAAGTACAAATCGAACTCAGATATGCTAACGCTCTAGCTGCAGCCACACTCAGCTTTGCTTTGGCATTTTATATATATATTCATGAATTAAGCAAGACAGGACTAAAGCACAATATATATATACAAATAGAAATAGTGATGGGTCGATGCACATATATATGTATGTATATATATATATATAGATTGCTATGAACAATATATATATATATGTTATCGAATGAATATTAATTAATGCTTAGCTCATTGCTTCACCACAATCCAAGGAATATGAAATTAAAGGAGACTTCTTCTTATCAGTTAGTACCAAAAAGAAAAAAAGAAAAAAGAAAAAAAGACAGCCTTAAAATTTTATTGCAATTGAGAACAAAAGATTTATTAGGCCTGTCTTTATCTATTCTTTCACTTTTGTACTTTGTCTGTGAAAACGTTGCCGATGAATAGTAATTCTTAAATGTCGATTAACTGCAGGCCCCCCCCCCCCCCCCCCCTCCTCTTGCAAGTCTTCAATAAAACAGCTAAGATATCACTGTATATATATCATTGAGGACATACATATCAATATATCATATGTGCTTAAAATTTTAATAGTTATTTCAAATTGTGCCAAACAGTTCAGAAAAAGAAAAAAATTAAAAGAAAGGCCCATGATAATTATGGATTTTCTTGGACATATATACAAAACAAGCTTTGATCCAAGGAAAATTCTTACTCGACAAAGCATCCAACCACGAAACAATTATACTGTATTTGATATATGATTGATAATTCTTCAAAGAATTTTATCAAATTAAAAGGGGAGATTTATTTTTTTGGTACCACGTGATATCATGTCATCTTGCAATTTTTGTACCATTGAATACAAAAATGCAAATTGATATCAAAGTTCTAAGTTTTCGTTGCAACTTTCATACCAAACCCAATTTTTTTTTCCGGAGTAATGGAAATTTACCCCCTATGAAATGCATATTTTTCAATTTACTCCATGTGGAAATTTTAAAGAAGCAATTTACTCATTTCAGCTGAAGAGTATAACTCATTTGCCGAAATTAAGAGTGAACATGAAAAGTATTTTGCAACATATATCATAACATGCCGGGGGGGGGAGGACATTACCCCCGGAGAAAAATTGGGCTTGATATGAAAGTTGCAGTGAAAACTTAATAAACTATGATATCAAATTGCATTTCGTGTCCAATGGTACCAAATTAAATTGCAAGGTGCATGGCCTATTATGTGACACAAAAATGAATTATAAAAGTCTCTAATCTTTGAAAGCCTTCTAGAGAAGGATGAGGAAGTACAAAAACCAAAAAAAAAATGAAGGAATAATTATTAGACAATTCAATAATTTTTCGATTATGCATTTGTGTCATACTAATACGTACATATTAACATTTGTGTGGGTCTACAACAATTTCAACAAGGATAGAAGATTCATCGCAATGTTAACAAAAAAATCTTCAATTGATCTCACATTTGTATATATAATGTTACATATAAATATATTTGTATCCATCGACTAGTATATGTAGTATTATAATTCACCACATGGATTGGGCTAAGTCCACTTACTTGGCTTGAGTCTAACTCAACCTCAAAAGCTAGTTTGTAAGGTGAGGATTGCCCAAGACCTTATAAGGTGGACTTAACTATTGTTTTCAACCAATGTAGGACAATTAGTCTCAATACTCCCCCTTCACGTGTGGGGGGCTGAATGTGTGGGTGAAACAAGCTCAACACGTGACATACTAAAGCCCAACCTTGTGGATTGCGACATGTGGGCCCCAACACACGAGTAATGACCGTCCAGGACTTTGTTAACTGAAGGAAGAATGACAACCCGGGCCTTTGTTATCTGGGGGAAATGTGTGGATGAAGAATAAATATCATCATGCGCGCAAGATAGAGCCTATCACGGAATAAGGTGGCCCACTTCAACCTGGGGCTCTGATACCATTATTGAATTCTAATATGTAGGCATGCAGAATGGGCTCAAGATCCTCTGTACCATTTTTGGTGTACCACTTAAGTGTACCACCACTAAGTGATTGACACATGCATATTTTAGAATTATTATAATTGTCAAATGTTCATGTGTCAATCACTTAGTGGTGGTACACTTAAGTGGTGCACCAAAAGTGGTACAGAGGATCTACACCCCAGAATGAGATAGAAGATTCCCCAATATAATATCTACAGGAGATTGTGGAATGATTTTAGTTTAGGCCATATTTGACATTATCCATAAAGTAATTATATATTGTGATGCAATTATCTATGTGACTGAATTACGCTCTAATTAAAATTTACTCTATAGAAAATTGATTAATTAAATACATTTGATTTGTGAACTAGTTAATTAATTACAGTTTTTTACTAGAAGGTTAATCTTAATTAAATTGTTGTTTATACAAGAGAAGGCAAGACAGCTTTGATTTGGTATGCTGCATGGGATTACTGCAGCTAGCAAGCAAAGTACAACAAAACAAGATAGGAGTATGATATACTCCGTATGAATGAATTCAACTCAATTCAAACCCATTAATAATAATAATAATAATAATTAAATCACTCTTTTTACAACAAAACAGAACAGAACACAGAATCCTCCAGAGGGAGCAATGCATGCAACAGTACTACTGAAACTCGTACAATTTCCAGAGCATGCAAATCCAAAAGCAACGTTATTATTCAGTTATTATTCCATGCCAGAATATTCAAATCATAAAAAATAAAAAAAATGGTCTTTACAAGTGTCAAATCAGTTAAATTAAACAGCATCAAATCAGTTAAATTAAACAGCAAATTACCTAGCCTCTTAGTATTATTTTTAAAAGAAAATTTACCATCAAGTGACAAATCAAATGAAAATGCATTAAACCCCTGTATTTTTAATGCAAGGCTCATTGTCTCCCTCATATTATGGGCTAAATCACAGGGAATAAAGTGTTTATTAGACTATATCACTTATATGGGAGTTAAAATATACATTGTAACATTTCATAGGGGTTAAAATAAGGTACTAATTATTGTGTTTCACAGGAATAAGTGTGAATGAAGAATGTTATCAAATGAGGGTTAAATTTGTCTTTTTTTATATTCATATGAATACGTATGCAACTTAAAAACAAAATAAAACACAAATTAATTATTATTTTCTAAATGGAGGTAATATGCATATTCTCATATCAAATGATGCTAAATGCTCATTTATTTATTTTTTTGATATAAAACGGAAAAACAAATTTAAAAAAACAGGGGACTAAAACAGAGCACTTTAAAAGCACAGCAACCCCACTCCTTCCAAGTGTCACAACCAAATTAAAGAAAAACCTGTAACCAAAATTTATTCGTATTCGTATACACTAAAATCGTGGGAAATGGATTCTGATGCATTTTCAGCAAGTTTATTCAAATGGGACCCTAGATCCGCTCTGCCGCCGTCAAACAGGCTGTTGGAAGCGGTGGCGCCTCCACCTCCGCCGCCTCAGGCAGCCTACTCTATGAGGCCAAGAGAGCTTGGTGGTTTAGAAGAGTTGTTTCAGGCTTATGGGATTAGATATTTCACTGCTGCTAAAATCGCTGAGCTAGGGTTTACTGTGAACACGCTTTTGGACATGAGGGATGAAGAACTTGACGAGATGATGAACAGTCTTTCTCACATTTTCAGGTGGGATCTTCTTGTTGGGGAGAGGTATGGTATTAAAGCTGCCGTCAGGGCCGAGCGCCGCCGCTTGGATGAGGACGAAGCTAGGCGGCGCCACCTCCTTTCGGGTGACACCACGCATGCTCTTGATGCTCTGTCTCAAGAAGGTTTCTTAAAACTATTAGTTTTACTTTTTATTATTATTATTATTATTATTTTTATTTGAAATTAATTAATGCTTAGTCATGTTTTATCCATTTTTGTTAGGCTAGATTTTATGACAAACGTTGAGAAAATCCAAACTGTTCAATTACTTTAGTAGAAATGCATGCATGACAATGAGAACTAGCTAGATTTGCTATAAAACAAAATAATACAACAAAAATTAATATTTCCTAGCACCAAGTTTAATGGCACTGTTAAATATTTATCACAAAAGAATAATATAAACATAATTTTGAAAAATAGTAGTTTATAATAAAATATATGGATTTAGTTTAGTGATTTTTACTTGATTCTTTATTATTCAAGTTATGGTACTGAATTAACAATTAGTCATACCGCTTAGTGACATTGTCGAAAAAATATAAATTCACATTTATGAATTCTTTTTAAAATTGATTATATTATTTTTGTGTGACATTTTTCTCGAAGCATTATCAAGATTTTAAAAATGGTGTATTATATATTATAGTAAATAAATTACTCCACATAAGAATAAATAAAAATCCACTTACAAATTTATGGTTATATAGTTCTATTTTACTTCTGAATTATATATATTAAAAAAAAGGAAATGCATAACATGCTTTTTGGTTTAATTTGTTTCCATATAATTAAAACCCGAAACTGAAGTAGGGTTGTCAGAGGAGCCAGTGCAGCAGGAAAAGGAAGCGGCGGGAAGCGGCGGCGGTGTTGGTGGGGTGTGGGAAATGATGGTGGCAGGCGGAAGGAAGGCGCAGCGGCGGAGGAAGAATTACAAAGGGAGGTCTAGAATGGCTTCTATGGATGAGGATGACGACGATGATGAAACTGACGGGGCGGAGGACGATGAAAACGGTGGCGGTGGCGGTGTAAGCGAGAGGCAAAGAGAGCATCCTTTTATAGTGACGGAGCCGGGGGAGGTGGCGCGTGGGAAAAAGAACGGTCTCGATTATCTCTTCCATCTGTATGAACAATGCCGCGAGTTCTTGATCCAAGTTCAAAATATTGCCAAGGAGAGAGGTGAAAAATGTCCAAACAAGGTTAGTTTTGTAATTTTGAATTCTGTATTTTAGGTATTTGCATTTCACTTTCTCCAAATTTAGTAACAAAATAAAATGTATACTCTATATATATCTATCTCCATGCAATGAGTTTATTATGAAAACATATATGAACAATAAAAATTATCTACCTAAACCTATAACATACTCATATTAATATGCATGATTAAGGTTATAATGCAAAATAAGTTATAATGAGTTTTTTTAGCCATTAATTATAATAAAATTTAAATATTGTCTAATATAGCCTTGATAAAAGGATTTCTTGGTGAACGCCTCCCCCTTACTTAAATTTAGTAGGAATAATAAGGGATTTTTTCATAATTTGATCTAAAAGGATTCTGATAAAGTTGTAGTTATTCTCACGCAGCTACAATTATAAGATGTTATAAGGAATTTTTGTCTTTTTTTTCTTTGAAATTTTACAAAACAAGTTAACTCGTTGTAAGGATGGTTGTAATTTAAACCCTATAATAATAGGCTGTAATAATTAGACCTTATTTTAGGGGGTAGGGGAAAATAATAAATTGATAAATTTGAATGAAATACCTGGAAATGGAGTATGAAAATTTTAGCAGTTTTATTACTTTTTTTTGGTACTAGCAGTTTTATTACTATAACTAAAGAAAAAGAAAAAAGTAGTAGTACTTTATTTTATTAAAGAGTGGTGATTTTACCGTACAAATGGACCTGAAATGGGCTCAGAAAAAGGGCTTAATTCCGTTGAATTAGGTTTCAGAAAGAGGAGAGGTGTCCGCATGAGAGATCGACAACTCGTGTACGAATCACTGGGCCGCTCTGCTAAAAGGGCCCAAAGATTATCATTACACCCTATGTGAACATTTAACACCTGTCTCTGTCACCAATTTATCTCGGAATTGTAAACACTTATTCCATAAAATATATACTCCTAATTATAATCATCATAGAATCTTTTTAAGTAATAAATATGGTATGGAGTAGGCTTTTTTAATATAAAATGGTCTGTTAACATGGAATCTCTTATTTGCTTTCTAATTCATGACCTATGTATCTCCATTGCATAGATTAAAGCCAAACCTACATAGGAGTATATATTCCATTGAATCATGAAGTGTAAAATAAAGTAGAAGAATACTAAAAGGGATTATTATAAATCTGTTTAATTAATCCAAAATGTAAGGATTACGTCTATTAAATTAGGAATATATGTTGAGTATGAAAAATAAAAAGATTTTTTAAACGGGTAGAGAATTAATTGAGCTGACTAAATATATAATTTTGCCTTAACTTCGTCGTTAATTTGTATTCATATTTTTTTTTTCAGATGTCTTGAATCAAGACTATCTTTTCTAATATAAAATTATTTTTCTCAATCATACTTATCATTTAGTTATATACTGATTTGATCCCCATTAATTTTGAATTAGTAAAACTAGAAGGAGCAAAATAAAAGATACCGAGGGAATACAGCAATGATTTAAACTACAATAATTCCTTATGATTAGGCTAATTAATTACTAGCAGTAATTACAATATATAGTTAAGGTTTAAACTAATTACATAAATATCTCCTTCAGATTAGAAAAATCATAAAGACACTTCTCTAACTAACTAAAGAAAAATTTTTAAAATTGTCTTTTGATTGGCTCAATTCACCTTCCTAGATATCCCTTGTTCTGCATCAACCATCTTTTTATATATGCCTCTGCCTCTGCTTCTTATTAAAAAATCTCCAAAGTATACATATAAAAAGTTACTGGTACAAAAATACAGGTGACAAACCAAGTGTTCAGATTCGCAAAGAAAGCCGGAGCCAACTACATAAACAAGCCCAAAATGCGTCACTACGTGCACTGCTACGCCCTACACTGCCTGGACGAGGATGTGTCCAATGCTCTACGAAGGGCTTTCAAGGAGCGAGGAGAAAACGTTGGGGCATGGCGTCAGGCTTGCTACAAGCCTGTTGTAGCCATAGCTGCAAGACAAGGTTGGGATATAGACGCCATTTTCAATGCTCATCCTCGTCTCTCGATTTGGTATGTCCCGACTAAGCTCCGCCAGCTCTGCCATGCTGAACGGAGCATCACTGCTGCAGCTGCATCAAGCTCCATTACGGGAGGTGGGCCGACCGATCACTTGCCCTTCTAGTCCAAGGATGGTTTAAGTTGTAGTAATGCTTTAGGGGAATTATGGTTTATGACATTTGGTCATTTGTTTAAATTTGATGTCCAATACTTGAACTTCCTTTTGGTAGTAGTAGTAGCAGCAGCAGTAATAGCACTAGTATTATTTCTCCCTTTTATGTTATAAACAGTAGGTGATGAAACCAATCTAATCTCTCTTTAGTTGAGTGTTTCCTTATGCTACAAAACGAAGAGTTAAGATCAAATTAGTTTGAACTAAGTCAAATGTACACAACGAATGAATTCTGAACTACATATATAGTTGGTAAAAGCAAAATTAGTTTAACAACCAAATTAGATTCTAACACAACCTGAGGCTCTATAAAAAAAAAAAAAAAAAAAAATCAAACCAAGTTTAAATAATTTAATGTTCGACTATATTCATCTCATTTACACTTACCAAAGCCACTTGATATAGACGGAGCTGCAGAACTAATTTGAATAACATATCCTACCCATAAAAGGAAAGTGTGAATTCATTCAAGTATGACAACAAACTGCTCAGCAAATAATGTGCATCGTAAAATAGAGTTGGATATATAACATCATTGTATACACCATTTAAAACCAAATAAGTAACATTTTCAAAAACTGAACAGAAATAGGAGTTACAACGTCACAAGTATGTTTCTTGATTGTGTTTCTTTTTGCCTGTCCTGATTAACTGTAAAAAAGAAGTTCAATGGTAGCAAATTCTCAGACTCAATCACTGCTGGTTAAGAGGAATGAGTGGGATATCTCCACTGTACATCACCCCAAGTGCTCACACCATCAGTCACCTCCTTAACCACAGATGCCACCTCATCCACGTTGACACGAATCTGCTGCTTGCTGTCCCTTTCTCGGACAGTCACTGAGGATGTAGAATCAACTGTAATCGCAAACGGAACTCCAAGTTCATCAGTTCTCGCATATCTTTTTCCTATTGAAGTACCTGCATGTTATTTACATGTATGAATAGCCAAACTTATAGATGTTGGGTAATCAAATTTATAAGTAATGAAAAAAAAAATTGTAAGTAATGATTAATCAAATTCAAATCTTCTATGTAGTACATAAATGGCAATTATGGGATTACACAAATGGAAATGAGCCCTTTTGTTTTCCATATAATGGTCAATCAAAATAACATGGCCAAAAGTTTGTAGGAAGACAACAAAGTCTCAGATGCAAACTATATTTTTACCGACTTACACTGGATTTCAATCAAGTGACATCTATGTAAGAAACCCCAAATGAAAATTAAGTTTATCCAACCATGTTAGTCATTTAGAGCTCCACTATGATTACAAGTACATCTCAAATCAGAACACATGGGTAAGAAGTCTGTCCTGTGTTATATAAGTGGATATTTCTTAGACCATTCTTTTCCATCATCATTGAGAAAAAAATACTCGAACAATACTTTTGTGCAACTAATTTCGATACTGCAAAGAATTTAACTTCTTCACATTTAGTAATTCAACAGTTTGATCAACTTAGTTAACTGGAATTATACAAAAGCACTTAAGAAAACTTAATTGGCAGGTGAATTATGTCTCTAAATTAGCATCATATTTGACCACTAAAATGAGCAAAAGAATTAACAAAGGATATACAAAACTTAAATGCCATCAAATATACCTGCACAAACTGAAAAAACAAGATTATACATTCATAAATCAAGGTATAAAATCATGGAATCACAAATAATTTGACAAACTAAAATAGCAAGTCTGCCCTCCAGGAAATAAGGGCAAGATGAGGAGTAAATAATAAAAAGAAGACAGAAACAAAGAATCTCCGTGCTCATTATTATAGCCAGTAATGGAATATTGAGAAATTATAAAGTAAATTATATTTCAGAAGTGTTGTGTACCTGTTATGTCGATTTTATACGATATCCCACTAGCAGTCAATGACCTGGCAATTTGTTTGGCAACTTCCTCTAACTGTTGATTTTGAACCAAAGGAAATACTGTGCATTTTATTGGAGCTACTTGTGGTGGGAAGCCGAAGACATTCAGTTGTTCATCTCCATCTTTACTAGCCCTTGTATAAAATGAATGCTCATAGAGACAGTATATGATCCTCCCAATACCAAATGATGGCTCGATAACCGATGGTGTGAAAACCCTTTGATGCTCCTTTTTCTTCTCTTTTGATATCGACACCATACTCTTCTTTATGGTCACAACTTTATCGAGAGTACAAACATGAAACTCTGCCTCTCCCTTGACTTCCAAAGTTGCTTTCAAGTCCATGGCTTCCTTTTCCCCCATAGCCTGTTAATAAGCACAAATAAAGCAAAGTTTACAAGTTCAGAAAATGCAAAATTAAAATTTGTTTAATATTCACCGACAATCTAATCATAATCCTAAATACAAGAGACACTATTTTTCATTAATTATATTGAAATCTTCAGCATCTTCCTTAAAATAAAGTAATATCCACCATTCAGAGGCAGATGTTATGCATAAATTGACTACTAGTAAAAGAATATAACTGTTGCTGATCTACAAAACCTACACACTGTATTTATTCTCTCATTTCCGAGATGGCTTCGGTCAAAAACAAAAAACCAATCCTTCTGAATACCCCAGCAAAGCAAATACAAGAGTTAAAAGGCAATTCAAGAGAAAAACCTAAGTGATACATTCTTGTGTGCATGAAAGATAGATTAGCAAACAGGCATAAGAGAAGTATACCTCTAGCGCTTCAACCACCATCTTCTGGGAACCCTTAAAGGCGAGACCTAGTTCTTTTTTAACTGGAGTGATAACAAGTTTCTGAAAAATACCAACAACGTTAGAAGATTTGAGTCATTTGACAACATCATAATTAATGTGTTTGCTCTTGTAGTAAGGGGAAAGATTGGCAGGGATAAAGGGGGCATTCATGCTACTTTGGGGTATTTTTAACAATTATTGAAATCTCATCATTACGGCTATGTTGTTTCATAGATTTTAGTGAGTCAAACCCTAGGTAAAATAATTTTCTTTCATCAAACATAAGAAGGTTAATATTTTATCATTTTCATTTTTATCAAACTTAATTTTCTTTTATCATTTTCCTCAAGAATCAAACGTAGCGTAATATATTGATGAAACCACAACAAGTGCTTTATAAGCAATCATGGGTATCTTCAATACACATGTGTTTTAATTTCAATAACTAGCACTACACCAAGAGTAGATAAAATAGGGAAGCAGGGAGGGAGAGGAGACCTCCACTTCTTTAGGTTCAGTAAATTTTTCATGTGCCACCAGCGGAACACCACTTTTATCCTGAAAAAAAAGAGCACTAGAAAAGATCACACTCTCGAAAGTAGCATCTACAAAAGAAAACTATTCAAGTAGAATCACCAAAACACTATACAAGAGTTATAAAGACAGAATGATAACTCTTTACTATCCCTAACAACGCTGCTAACTTAAGCATAGCCGAATAAAGACAAAAATACACCTTCATAGAATATCAAAGAAAACCTCCAATTCAGAAAGCTTACGCTGTGAGCACGTAAATCATATGCTGATCTGTCAGCAATACCGACACACTCTATCCAACCGTATGAGCATTCAATTTCAGCATCCCAACAGTCTGCAGCATAGTGTGCCATCTCATTTGCCAGATGTTGGCGGAATCGTAACCGGTCCTTATGAATCCCAAGTTGGGTTAAAAATAAGTATACCCTCCCTATGAAATAACCAAGTGTTTCATTATTGACAATTCCCTGACACACGCAAATATAAAATTGTTATCAATTTGGAGAAAGTAATCATAATAGACAGGAAGAAGCTGGATGATTGGTATCCAAGAAACTGACCTGAGAAACTGCTTCTCCAATAGCTATTCTCCTTGCTTGTCGTCCAGAAACCTGGTCTTCTCTTGGGAACATCAAAAAATCCAATTTTGCAACATCAGCAAATTTAGGATGAGACTTGTCGTCAGGATCCACAAAGTGTTCAATTTCTGCCAGCGTAAATTCACGGACTCTTAAAAGACCTTGCCGTGGAGAGATCTGGAATATGCATATTAGATTGAATCAAAAGATCTAATATCTATGTTACACACTTTGTTAGTATTTCATAGAAAGAAACCTACTTTTAGAATTTACTATACTCCAATATTAATTTTAACACAAATAGAAATTTCTCAGGACCCAAATTTCCATTATGTGCCATAATTGTAAACTATACATCCATATATTTTAGTTTGGCCTTTTAGTATGCCACTAGTTAAAAACCTAGCCCTCGCTCGTGTATTCCGAAAGCAAGCGAGTTTATGGCTTCAGGAATCATTTAATATATTACCAAACATTTGTACATTCAATGAACTCTCAAATAGTTATTTGAAATATCTTCCTAGGACTTTCCAAAAGTTAGTCTTGCAATTACCACCACTCTCATACATGTTCTAACTAGATGGAGTGGCTACACATAAACTAACTTTCAAAGGATGAGCTTACTAAGGAAAAAAACCATTTCCATCATATGCTGCAACTTACACATTCATAGATGTCCCCATTAATGATGCAACACCTAGTATCAATAATACATTATCCCAGACTCCATATCTCAGTTCCAGTTTTATACAAGATTCAGAAAATACTTAAATCGATGAATGCATCAAATATGGAACCATTCAATTATTATGATAGTAAACAAGACCTCATTTCGAAAAGCTTGACCAATCTGTGCAGCTGCGAAAGGAAGCTTGTTCCCATTGTAGTAGTACAAGTCCCTAAAGTTGACAAAAATACCTTGAGCTGTCTCAGGACGCATGTACCTGCAGCCAATCAGACTCCAACAGTTAATTGAAGTAAAAAGAGAATCCATATGCAAGTAAAAACAACACCATATCCTTACCCAGGACTCACGCCAGATGGCCCAATCGATGTCTGAAACATCAAATTGAAAGGATAAGGATCCGAGAGAGCGTTTTTCGTATCAGGAGCAGTAATCCCATAACCCTTAATTTTAGCACCTAGCTCTTCGGAAGAAAGATCATCCAACACAGCAAGCACATGCCTCAATTCTGCTACCTTCTCTTCACTAAGACTAGTGTCTTTCTCGAGCTTATCTTTACAATAGTCCTTAACCAAATGATCTGCTCTGTAACAAGTTCCAGTTTTCTCATCTTTAACCATAAGATCAGTGAACTTGTCAACATGTCCCGAAGCCTTTAACACTACCTCTGGGGTAACACAAGGGCAATCAACTTCTAACATATTCTCTTCGAGTACAAAATGCTGAAACATTTAAAATTAGGTATTTTAACTCCAAAGTGAAGAGTTTATACACAACTAAAAACTACTATCGATTGAAGAAGAACTGACCTGACGCCAAAAGGCGAGGACGTTAGATTTAACGGAGCAACCGGGGGGGCCATAATCGTAAAGTCCGGCGACGCCGCGGTAGATCTTGAAGGAAGGGATGTAAAACAATCGGCGTTCGAGGGTGTTCACTAAGGCTTGACGGAATGCTTCCCGGTTGTGGGGTTCTTGGGCGCCGTCCATTGATATTTTCTTTAAGCTAAGCTGCGGAAAAGAATATTCAATAAACCCCTCAGTTTTAATGGAGTAGCAAGGGTTTTTGCACTTTGCAACCCAAAACATGAAAAATAAGCAATTTATACCCTCAAAACATAAATTTACCACTTTGCACCCTTTTTTATTTTTCTCAAAAAATCTAGAAACAAAATAGGTAATTTATTTATGAATATTTGACACTTTGCACTCCCAAAACACGAGAAATGGAAATTTTGTATCCACTAAATAGAATTAGCACTCTCAAATTAAGAACAACTCATCAACTTGCACACCCAAAATACGAGAAATTGACACTTTGAACCCCCCTAAAAATACAATTAGCACTTAGCATTTCAAATTAAGAAAAACTCAATAACTAGCACTCCCTCTTTTTTTCGGGCAAAGTTGACCACCGAGGTAAAAAAAAAATAACCTAGGGGAAAATAGGTAATTCATTTTATTTTTTCTTAAAATTTGTAAAATACAATTATGAATACTAGAATATTCATCTGTTAAATCTATTTTAACATATTTCTTTAATTACCAATTTTTCAAATGTCCTCAAAAATATCCAAAAGAATTAGAAAAGTTTCTAGAAAGTTAATACTTAAAATAGATTGAATATATCCCAAAAACAAATTTAAGATGGAGAGAAATGAGTATTCTAGTATTTATAATTGTATTGCCCTGGGTGGTTAACTTTGTCGAAAAATTTGACGGGTGTTAGTTGTTGAGTTTTTCTTAATTTGAGGTGTTAAGTGTTAATTTTGTGTTTAGTGGGTTCAAAGTGTCAATTTCTCGTGTTTTGGAGGTGTAAGTTGATGAGTTGTTCTTAATTCGAGGGTGATATATACTAATTCTATTTTGGGGGTGTAAAATGTCTATTTCTAGTATTTCGGGGATGCAAAGTGCCGAAGATTTAAAAACAAATTACCTATTTTGTCCCTAGATCTTTGGGGAAAAAAAAGTGTACAATTCTGAATTATTTATATTTTGTGGGTGCAAAGTGCTAAATTTATATTTCGAGAATGCAAAATATTTATTTCCATGTTTCGGGTGCAAAGTGATAAAGAATATTTTTATACCATATAGATAGATATCATATGCTAGTGTGAGGTCCAGAAATTATTAAAAAGAAAAAAAGAAAAAAAAAAGTCAGTTGGGCTTTGAGTGCAACTTGTTGATGTTTTGGGATGGGCTTGTGTGATCCTTCTTCCATTTGGGTTCTCTTTTCAGTCTTTTGACCGAAGCATTAGCTTATGTAAATTTAAGTTCATGTAATATGAATAATGTCCAATTTGTTGAAAATAAGCACTTTATTCCTTTATAAAATTTTTACAGAAATAATTTATCTCCTTCAATTGGATAATGTAATTCACTCATCAAAACTAAGAGTTTGCATGTAAAATATTTTTGTAACATGGGAAATAAAATAAATTTTTTATCATAATACATGTAATAAATTCTCACATTTATTACAACACATATGGTAAATTGTGATATGAAAGGAGTAGTTTTGTTATTCAATTTTTTTTTTAAAGTTTATAAATGACATAGGACAAGCTTCAAACTTTTATAAGATTATTAAGGATAAAATGCTATTTTTTAAATTACATTAATATAAACGGAATATTATGGATATCAAGTGATGTTAATTGCCATTAACTAACATAAACAAGTATGAGTAAAAGTTATTCTTTCTCCTAATTAATTTGATAGTTTGTCCGTGTATAAATTAAAATACTCCGTATGTTTTTAATATGATGTGATCTACCCATAAGCCGATTCAATATAAATCTTATATAGTGATATTTTCATGTATTTATTATATTACCTCTTACAAATTTTCCTTTTTTAGCCGAAATGATGAATACATTATCATATTAACCAGAATACCAAAAGATTTATTCAAAAATATATTTCATCACTAACAAAGTAAAAATATTAACTAACTACTAAGATTAGTAAAATTAAACTATAATAATGCTCGTAGAAGTGTGCATTGAACCTTATTTTGATGCTTTATTTTCTGCCACTAGGCTAAAGTAGGAGAAAGTTTTTACTAAAATATTACACAATCTCTCTTTGTAAATTATATACTACTAAAATGGTGCAATATCATTGACATATTCTAATAAGTTTTATTGATTAACTGAAGCCTTTCACTATTGGAAATTCCAAAACTTCGTGCAATTTTTTTTTCCATAAATTAGTTTCCACTTATTTATTTTATTTGTGGTGAAAAAAGATCTTGTGGAAAATGTTGCCACACTTGTTATTGCTAATTATGAGAATCCAAGAGTGTGATGAACTTAATTGTCATTCTTTTATTCCTAAATTATCAAATAGGGGCAAAGTGTATGTTTTCATAGTTAAGTAGGACAACGTTTCACCAGGAGTAAGTTTGAGGGGTTTTCTGCGATACTTTTAAAATATGGGTATATGTGCTATAAATTTTTCTTGCATTTTACTCCTTTCTCGTATAAATTCGATTTTCATCTCATCTCGCGCCCAAATAGAAGACGATGTATCGCCGGAAGCTTCCTCGCTCTCGCGCCGTTCAGTCGCCATCAACAGAGATCCTTCAATTCAAGCTCTCGAAACTCATCTCACGTCATGAACAGCTCAAAATCTCATTCAATCAGCTCAATTCTCAAATCAGAACCGGTTTATTGGAAGTGTGTAAATTAAAGAACAATCGCCTTAATTCGTTTGAAATTTTATTCATCAGCATTATTGATGATCTATTATTTTGTTTGTTTTCTCGGAAGGCAGAAGATGTGTTTGCATCGCTGGCTATACCGTTGATGCAGCTAGTAGGATTGAAGACAGTACAAATGGCTTCTGAGGGGAGATTCAATACTATCCTCACTTCTGTTGGCCATTCGCATTCTCAAGTAATCGAATCTAATTTATCAGTTAAATTTCAGTTTTTGTATCTATACTAGCTCTCGCTGTGGTTTCCTAATATGTATGTACTCCATACTGAAATTCAGTACCCGTCTGATAAGGTACAATATATGAAGCATGAGATGAGGTTGTAGCTTGTGCCGTTACTTGTCGTAGGTTAAAGTTTCTGATACGCGAACCTTTTCGGATGTTGGTCTTCTGTGACCATTGTACATTCTGCTTTAATGTGTCGTATGCGACCTTTTTGGATGTTGTCCTCTGTGACTACTGTACATTCTGCTTTAACGCTTGTGCTGGATAGAATGTTAAAGCTTAGTAAGATGAGTATGAAAAATTCTCCTGTAAGGCAGGGTTGTTGAGCAACAAACCTGCTTGCATATGTAATTTGTGAATGACTTTGTGGAGTTCAAAATTTAATTGGTTGAACTTATCATCTCTAGGATTGTAATAGTTACAACTTGTTGATTGTTAAGACTAGCAAGTGTAGGAGCAGTAAAAAGTAAACTAGGATCATAGGCCTCACAACATAATTAAATGTTCATGTCTGGATTTGTTATCTGGATATTAACTTGGTAAATCAAAGTTAGACATATGTTGTGATTCTGAGAGTTTGAGGAGAGACTTTGTGACTGACTACTAAACTCATAGTACACTAGTTGATGTAGCTGCTTTACTTCTTAGATTATTGAGTTAATTGTGCACGAAGATTGATCAGTATAAATGGTTTTACAGGTAACTGAATAACCATTTTCAAATAATATTTTATGGTTTGTTTGCTTACTTTTTCATCTTTCCTTCAAATGCCGGATGAAGAAGAGATTTACTGGCAAAGCAGTAGTTGGAATCTTATTAGTTAATTTTTCGTGTCATGGATTCAGATTACCAATCAAAACCAAATTATGAGGCATGACTGCCTTCTTTGAGATTCTAATGTCTCTTGGCGGTCCATTATTTTTTATCGTGGTGTCTATTTTATTACCAAATCCTTTTTCAAGCTCCATAACACACAATTTGATCGCAGTGCTTTAATCATCTTTGAATCTTTCTGCTGTATATGTTGAGTTCATGCAACTTCATTTGCGTTTGTTTTTTTTTTATTTTTTTATTGCAGGACGAAGACTTCGTGGATAGAGCCCTAACTGCTGGCAATGAACTCATCGAGCGACAAAAACTACAGCTAATGCAACTGATCAAACTTCTAAGAAATATTGAAGCTCAGGTTAACTCAAGCCAAAATAACATCTTTGAGAGACTGGCCAACCATCAAAATTACATAAGAAAGTTCTTCCTCAAAGCTTTTACGTATGTTTCCGAAATTCACCAGTCAAGCCCCAGAAACGACCTTTCCTTGATGATGCTAAAACTCCTCAAAGCCACATTTGATCAAGTAGGAGATGCCCTTGGCTCTGTGGAGGTTGGAGTGGACGACCTGACTCGTGAACTGGCTGATAAAATGTGCAACCCCATGGTTGAGTATGTCAATAATCTTAAGACAGAAATGAAAGCAGGTACATGTTCACGCTTACTGGAGGTAGTTAAAGAGATGGATGGTGCAATTAAGGTCAGGAAGTTTGAGTTGGAGGAAACAAGAAGGAAGGCTATATTAGCAGAACAAAGTAAAATGGAAAGCTTAAGCAAGTTGAGGGAAGCAGAAGAAACAACTAGGAAACTGACAATATCACTGGGAGTGCTAACAGGTGATAGCATAGAATCGGAGGAAACCTCAACACTGCAACAGGTAATCTTATATGTCACCCATTTCTTTGTACTTGTTTGGAGCAAAATTACTTGCATGAAAACACTTTTCTAGTCTAAAAGCACGTAGTATTAGACCAGAACTTATCTAACATGAACCAGTGGACTTATATTATAGATGCATGGAGAATCTACTAACTGTCAGTCTATCCGTTTTTAAAAATTGAATCTTAAACAAATTAGAATAGAGAATCAGGCAAATTAAAAATCAAAGCCAAATATTGCATGTTTGTAGTTCTTACTACTTCCATTTTTTATGTTTGGCTTTGGAACTGTTGTCCCTCTTTACATATACTGGGTATATAAGGACATCTTTGTTTCTGATTTTTTTTTTTTATTTCTGCTCGAAGGTTTCAATCGTGAAGGAAGATAAGGCTAAAGATGACAACTTATTGTGGGAGCTACTAAGGAAGAAAAGGAATCGCCAAGTACCGGCTAGTCCTATTGGACCGAAAGGGCTTCTAGGCTTAGGAACAAACGACAAAAGGCTTAGTGTGACAAGGGTGACTCCATCGCTCGATCACAATCATGTTACAAAGTCCCAATCAAAAGGGCTCCAGCCACAATCCTCATTTATGAAGTCCAGGATGGTCTTGGGCTCTTCTCCTTCAGCAACTATTCAAAAAGTTTATAGTCGCAGGCGCATAACTCCCTGAATCCAAGCCTAAATTAGTTATATACACAAGTGAACTTCATTCAAAGAAGTCGATATTCGAGCAATTGACACAGCTATTTGCTGCAAATAACTTTCTACTCCAAATGCACCTTGTCATTTGCAATGTGAGTGTGTTAGGGAATTGTCAAAAGTACGTTTGATATTTGGAATTGTTATGTTCATAGAAAACTCAAATTTTACACGAGTTTGTCTTAACATTGCTTGGAAATTGTCATTTTATTGTATATAAAAGATTAAAAGGTAAACCATGTCATTTTCTGGTGTTCTTAGATGTGATAATATTCTATTGGTACATCACTTGAAGTCCTAATGTTCCTTGACAGGCTGCATTCATATAACTTCAAGAATATAGAATTGGCACCCAAAGAAAAAGTTTTTTATTGATTTAAGGGACGCGCAGGGCATGCCCTTTTCCATCAAAATTACACTCAACTGAAGACTTGCTTGTTTGAGTTTGCTTTGGTTTTGGTGAGGGACACAATTTTGAAGAAATATACTCCCTCTGTCCAATTGTTTTTTCTATTATTTTTTGGAAGGACACTACTAGCATAACAGTCATTTATCACAGTCCACTTGTACAGCCAGTAAAATATGAGAAAAATCATTTGAAGAAGTAACCTGTTAAACAGGTAATAGGTAACACAACTAAATTTGAAAGCATTAAATAAGGCTGTACAAAAGGCTGTGAAGAAATGGGCTGTTATATAATCATTTTCCGGAATGTTCCAAAATATAACCCTCTTTCTCTTTTAAAAATAACAAAAGTTTACCTTTTTAACAAATTTTCTGAAACTCCGTGTCAAACCTAAGAGCTTCTCCAGCAATAGGCAAAAAAAAAAAACATCAAATCACTCTTTAGTGCCTACTACAGTGTTTTGATACATGCATAAAAGTTTTTTCTTCCAAAATACGCATTAAAATTGGAGCATTATTTCAAATTAATTTAAATTTAATTTATTAAAATTAACTTAAGAGGAAAAAAAATTAAATTAAAAATAATTAAGTTAAAAAAATGTTAATGATTTTTACCGATAAGATTTTATATCCACGTGTCAGTATGTAATTCAGCATTGAGATATTTGATAAGAACTATTACTGATAAGATTTGATGTCCACGTGTCAGTTTGTGATTCGATATTGAGATATATGATAAGAATTTTTATCGATAAGAATTTTTATCGATAAGATTCTATATCCACGTGTGAATTTGTGATTCGACATTGAGATAAAAAAAATTACTGTGCACTTGAATATAAAAATCTCAGCTTCCAACTACCTAAAACTCAATTCCTCTCTCCACATAAAAGAAATCGAAGCAAGCGCAGCTTCCAACCACCGCAACCACCGAAAACTCAATCCTCTCTCCACATAAAAGAAATCGAAGCAATCGCAGCTTCCAACCACCTAAAACTCGATCCCCCTCTCCACATAAAAGAAATCGAAGCAAGAAATTGAAAATCTAAAACTCAATCCCCCTCTCCACATAAAAGAAATCGAAGCAAGCGCAGCTTCCAACCACCTAAAACTCAATCCCCCTCTCCACATAAAAGAAATCGAAGCAAGAAATTGAAAATCTAAAGTTTCAGCCACCTAAAACTAATTCATCCCTCTCCATAGAAGAGAGATATTGAAGATTGAAGCAATAAATTGAAGAAGTTTATATCGAAATTGAAGAGGTATTAACAAATTATCTTTCCTTGATGTATGAACAAAATTACCTCTCATTGATTTTTAATTTTGTAGTAGATTCTAGAGGTTGTGTGGTTTGATTGAACTTTGTGGTTTTTTTTAACCGTTCCAAAATTTCAAACATATAGGCATTACTTTTGATGCCAGATTTGGGTGGACTTAAAAATAAGTGCAGGGATAATGTCTTTGTTGAAGCAAGTTTTTTCTTCATTTTATGAGTTGGGAAATTAAAAATGGCTTTAAAATTGGCTTTAATGCCTGTTGATGGAGATTAAAAATGACTTTAATGGCATTAAAAATAACATTAAAGGGAACAAAAACTTTGGGACGGAAGTATAATTTTGTTTGTTTAAATTTCTTAAGAGTGTGAAATGGCTTCATAAACTCCAAAAAAAAATAAAAAAGAAGATTCTGGAAAAAGATACTTAACCCAATATATTTAAGGAATATGTAAATTTAATAATTATTAAAAAAAAAAGGAATATGCAAAAAGATTTCTTATGTATCTTCATTTTTAAGTGAATATATCTATGTATCTCTCTCTTATCTTTTTTTCCCAAGTGAATCTTATGTGTGTCTCATAAGCATATACATGTTTATAGTTTTGTATAAGATTAAGATAGATCTAGATTTTCTAATTTCTTAACTAAAACATATTAATGCATAAAAAAAGAAAATCATCTTATTTCAACTATTTTTTATCAATTCCCCATGGCCATGATTTTTATATCTAAAATTCTAAATTTCTGTCAAATGCATCTTTAGTTAAAAAGCCAAACTTAAACTAACATATTAACACTATTTAAAACCTAATTTTTTTTTTCAAAATTAAATTTTCTTACAAATCATGAAATCATGTCATTCATTTGCCAAAAAAGGTACAAATCACAAACAATAAGAGCCTGTTTGTTTGGCGTTTCCCAAAAAATTTCGTGTTTGGAAAATGCCAAACACACATGTTTTTTATTTTCTGAAATAAAATTTTCATCTCTTAATTTTCTCAAACTATTCTCTCAAAACCCAAACAAACAACAATTTTTCTTGTCTCTAAACAAAACATATACAAACTTTACTTTGATTTGTCATAAAGTAACATATCTCTTACACAATTTATCTCACAACAAACATGATTTGACATAAAGTCTTACACATCTTACACGTATAATCCAACTCTTCCAAAAAAATTATACCTACTTTATTTGTCAAACAACTCTCTCAAAATTCAAACAAACAATATTACGCAAATTGAGATTATTTCACAAACCTCCACTACTCTCCCAAATTACTTTCCCAAACAACAAACAAACAGCCCTTATGGCATTGGTATTGAACCACGTATTCTGAATTCTGATCGGTGATTAAAAAGCCACTATCTAAGAGTCAGAGATATTCAATTAATTTTCTTTACTCATTAATTTTTTTTACTTTTTTGATATTCAATTAATTTTCTTTACTCATTAATTTTTTTTTACTTTTTTGATATTCAATTAATTTTCTTTATTCATTAATTTTTTTTACTTAAAAAAGGTAGAAGAATTGGACACGGCACACCAAGCCTCTCCGCAGTCCCACCGAAACTCGACGTGCACCTCTCCACATCTGATCACTCTCTCCACTACAATTCAAAATCAAACTTCAAACACTATTTAAATCCCGCCCATTTTCCCTTTATTCTCTTTCTCCGCACCTCTTCTGTATCTCCAGTCAAACCCTGCGTACACGTATCCGACGGTCATCTTCCTCTTTGAGCGCCGCATCAGTGTGCGTTACGCCAATGGCGCAAGTTAGCTCTCAACTCCCTCTCGACGCCGATGGCATCTGCATGCTCTGCAAAGAGAAACCGACTGAGGATGCGACACTCACCTGTGTCACGTGCGCCACCCCATGGCACGTGACTTGCCTCTCTATCCTCCCAGAAACGATGGCTTCGGCGTTGAAATTCGAGTGTCCAGATTGCTCCGGTGATGGACTCACAGGAATTCCGGCGCCTGCAGACTTAAATCAGAAAGAGCTGTTCGCGATGATACGTAAGATCGAGGCCGATGATTCGTTATCGGAAAATGAAAAAGCAAGTAAAAGGCAACAACTATTGAGCGGAAAGAGTGGAGAGGAGGACAAGGAAGAGAACGTGAATGATATTTTGGGAATGGTTGGGGAGAGCTTTAAGTGTTGTTATTGTATGGAGCTTCCAGAAAGGCCGGTTACGGTATAAAATCTTCTGCCTATGCTATTCTTAGTTGTTCCTTAGGTTGACATCTAATAAGTATCTAATTTACATACATAACGTTCTTCTGAGGTTTTGTGTGTATATATATATATAGGTTTTTCCGTTTTAACAGATATAATCAATTGACTAAGGGGATTTAAATTTTTTCATTTTTTTCAGTTGGACTGTTGTTGTATGCTATATGTGTTAATCAAATATATCCTATTTTAAGCCAGTTTCTTGTGCACATTTAGCTAGATTATTTTAAGTTTCTAAATTGGACAATGAAACTAGTTTTTCCTAGAGTTCATTCTCTGTGATTATGTATAGTGCTCCACTTTCAACGTGTTTCAGTTGCTTGTTTGTTCACTTAATCAAATATATATTCATTATTTGGTGTTATTCTTTCCTATATATTCTTGGAATGATCTAGCTTATATAGCCCATAGGGGGTGGGGGTAGTGTTTAAGTTAATCCTTGCTTCTGTATATGTTAAAATTTGTCTTTTCCAAATAGGTTCTTGTTCAACTATTTCGAATAAACAAGCCTCACACATGACTGTCTGAATATTGAGTGATCCCAGCACAGGCACTTCATCCTTATTTCAATGCTTCATAATATGTAATTATGTATCTTGCCTTGATATTTTGCTTCTATTTCAATATTTCAGACACCATGTGGACACAATTTTTGCTTAAAGTGCTTCGAAAAGTGGATGAAGCAAGGAAAACACACTTGTGTAAAGTGTCGTAGCAGCATTCCCCGCAAAATGGCAATTCAGCCTCGCATCAACTCCACTCTGGTAGCTACCATACGGATGGCCAAATTGTCTAGATCAATCATGTCTGGAGGACCTCAAATTGAACATCGCTTTTTACATAACCAAGACCGTCCTGATAAGGCATTTACTACAGAGAGGGCACAGAAACCAGGGATGGCTAATGCCTCAAGTGGAAGAATTTTTGTGACTCTTCCTAAAGACCATTTTGGACCTATTCCAGCAGAGAATGATCCAGAGAGAAATCAAGGGGTCTTGGTTGGGGAGACCTGGGCTATGCGCATGGACTGCAGGCAGTGGGGTGTGCATTATCCTCCTATAGGTGGAATCGGTGGAAAGGCACATTATGGTGCCCAGTCAGTAGTAATTTCAGGGGGTTACGAGGATGACGAAGACAATGGTGAATGGTTTATCTATACTGGAAGGTTAGTGTTCCACAACTATACAATGATCCTTTGACTGTTTTAGTTTCTTTTCATATATTTATTATAATCAGTTTCATTCATTTAGTGCTTAATCCAGTTACCATTCAGTTATGTAGGATGAAAATATCCCTTGTTTCCTTCCATACAAACTTATCAGAGATTTAGAATGTCGAAGTCCTTAGCATTCTAGGCCTAGCTACCATTCCAATATCCTTCATATAAGTTTCTTCTCATTAATGTATATATTTTTAACCTAGTTGCATTGCTATCTCAGTTCATTATTTAGCATTCAATCTCTTTTCTAGTCACACCCCTTTTTCAGCTTGAGGACTTCCATTATTCTATTATGCTTTTTGCCTGTGCACTTACAACTGGCTTTTGCTATTGCATTGTTAGTTTGTTACTACCATTTTGTTTACATGTTATTGCAGTATTTTCTTTTTTTGTTTCTTTTTTTTCGAGGTAATTATAGTGATGTGCTCTGAATGCAGCAGATATCCATATATTGATTTTATTTGGTTCTTATGGCAGTGGTGGAAGAGATCTAAGTGGAAATAAGCGCACTAACAAGGAACAATCATTTGATCAGGAGTTTAAGGAACAGAATCAGGCTCTGCGTGTCAGCTGCAATAAAGGCTATCCAGTTCGTGTAGTCAGGTAACATGCAGTTTCTTTATTCTGTTTACTACATTGTGAGGTGAACATTATATTGCATAGATACCCAAGAATTGGACTCAAGGTCTCTTTCTTGGTTCTCCTGGCTCAATTTTCAACACCAAGTAATACTTGAATACCTAGGATTATATTAATTGTAATCTGAAAGAAACACAGACAGTTTGTCTTAGCAGTCTAAGGTAGCTTTTCTTACATTGTACTTACCAAATCTACCTCGACAGCGAACACCTTTAGACTTATAATAAAGCTAAATCCATAAATATTAGTGATGAATCTTACAATGTATAAGGTCATTGGTGATTAGCACCTTCATTTGTGTTGAACAGATCAGCGAAAGACAAGCGTTCGCCTTATGCCCCTGAGAAGGGGTACCGCTACGATGGGGTCTACAGGATAGAAAAATGTTGGAGAAAAGTAGGAAAGCAGGTATGTTATTACACTGTAGAAAGTTATTTTTTTGCTTATTTCTGTAGATTGTTTTAACTTTTTGTCCTGCAGGGGTTCAAGGTCTGCAGATACTTATTTGTTAGATGCGATAATGAGCCTGCACCATGGACAAGGTTCTGATTAGGTGTTAATTATGACTTTTTATCTAACAGGACTTTTTCTTGAACATTTATGATCCTTTTGTTTCAGTGATGAACATGGGGACCGGCCAAGAAATTTACCAGTTATTCCCGAGCTTAAACAATCAACTGATGTTATAGAAAGGACGGAAAGTGCCTCATGGGATTATGATGTGAGTAGACCTAGTGCCATTCTATCCATTAATGCAAAAATATCTCTGAGACCTTCAACTTGGCAATACATTTACATCAAATAAGAATACATTGACAGGTCTTTTACACTTGCTTGCAGAAAGAAGAACACACAAAATGTATCCGAACGCTTGCTTTGAATGAAATTTTAAATTAATGCATATAAATCATTTATGAGATTATCGTATCAGAGATTCAATAAAAAATTTTGTAGGCCCTTAAGTAATTAATGCGCCTCTTTCTCTACCGTCTGTATTATTTTCTATTCCTGTAGGAACTCCCTTAGCTGCCACTTGGATTCTGGATCTCTTATTAACCTTTTATATTATTGATTACAGGAGGTAGAAGGTTGCTGGAAATGGATAAAGCCACCACCCCCTAGTGAAGAAAAAGTAGTTAATGTTAACCCTGTGGACAGGGAAAATGCCAGAAAAGTGATAAGGAAAGCACAAAATACTTCAATGAAAGAGAAACTGCTAAAAGGTCTGAATCACTTCACTGTGTGTGTCTAAAAAAGTTCCTATAGCCTAATAATTTTATTCCATTATTAACTTCTTAGAAACCTGGCCTGTTCTTCCACTATATGGTTGTTTATTTCTAATTTAGCAAGTATTTGTCTGTTTACTATTTTACTCAGTTAGCACTTGGAGTCGAGTGATTTTTTTTGTTCTGATACCCGTGTTCACAGTTGCAAACTTGACATAATAAGTCCTCGATCTCCTACAGGGTTCAGCTGCCTTCTTTGTGATAAAGTGATGAATCTTCCTCTCACAACTCCTTGCGCCCATAATTTTTGTAAAGCTTGTCTGGAAAATGTATTTGCTGGCCAAACATTTGAAAAGGAAAGGGTGTGCCGAAATGGACGAAAATTACGTTCACAGAAGAATGTTATGAAATGCCCTTCATGCCCAACTGACATATCTGAATTTCTCCAAAATCCTCAGGTACTAACACACAACTCGCAATTATGTCAACTGTTTGTTCCATATATAATATAAAGGTTCTACCCAAGTTTCTTCGTTAAAATGGTCACTTCCCTCTCGCCTCAAATCAAACATGTGAATCCTCTCCCATTATATAGGTTAATAGGGAACTGATGGAGGTGATAGAGAAATTGCAATCGGGCTTTGAGAATGATGACAAGGACCATGAAAGTTGTTTGAAGAGAAAAACTAGCCTGTCAGACGAGTATGAGACCTCCAAGAAAAGTAAAAACGAAGCAAGTGAAAGCAATATCCTACAGTCCCCTGCAGGAAAAGGACTTGGCAATGGCACACCAAAAGGTAAAGCTCAACAACAGGGGTGAGAAAACTCGAAATTAATGCTAGTAGTGAAGAGGCTGAGAGAGAAGTAGTTGAGGATGGAAATACTTCACCTTTAAGTCCTCTGCAACTTCATTCTATTACCACCTCTTCTTCATGCTTGTAGTATTTTCCAGAATAGAGATTGTTCAGTAATATGTTATTTTTGGGAGTGTTAATTAAGATTTTCACTTTATTAGCCGCCCGTATGTAAGATTTTGAATCCTAGTGTCTGTGGATTTTAAGGTGTGTGTGGATGAGTTTTGGCCCGGTCTTGCGGGTCTCGTTCCTAGTCAAAACCATTTCAAATGAGTTTTCGCCAAACCCATAAAATTAGAAAAAAATCTATACAAAAACTCACATTTAAACTCTTCAAATCTATAAAACATTGCTTTGACACCTATCACCTATTTTTTCCTTTAAATTTTACTAAAAAAGATGTTTATTTGACACCTACCACCTATTTTTTTCCGTAAATCCCAACATCCAAACTCAATACAAGTGAAGTTTTAACTTATACAAACCACAAAATTCAAAAGTCAAAATCCATTCAAATAAAGTCTCAAAGGTTTCATCGAAACCATTCAAACCAATTTTTTTGGACCGAGACCCACGAAAACAAGCTAAAATCCATCCAAATAAACCCTAAGTTATTTACCGGTCTTTTACCATAATTCTCGGACAATAATTACTAGTATTAGATATGGTGTAATATGAGTCGACATATTTAGTTTGCATTACAAGTATTCTACAAAAGCACGTGTCTCGAGTGGGACAATTAAATACAACACTAAATTAGGGTATTTATTGTTGCGGCACTAATATGTAACGTTGAAGTTGGATGGGATAAATTAATACATTCCTAGAATGATCTCGACTTATTAATTACAATAACATCTAAGTTATTTACAGATATGATATTTGTAAAAATGTTGATAATACAATTATTATAAAGATTGGTTTTTTGAAAATTATTATTGGAGGTCATGAGTCTTTTAGACTTCTTAGAAGAATTTTTTGAAAAAGAAAAGGACCGTGATCCCTTACCTTTTTAAACATTTTGAAAATCTGATATTTACTTTGATTGGTAAGTAATGCATTTATAACTTACGGAAAAGTATGAAATAAATGAGAAATACAAAGGGTCAAGTAAACTATTTAATGCACATATTATTTAAACAAAATAAAATCTGATATGTCCCTTCAAATCCTAAAAAAATTTAATATGTTCTCTGACAAAAAGGAGGGAGTTTCAATGAAAAACAGTTTCAAATGAAATTAAAAAATAAGATGATATTATCCTTAACATATTTCGACTAATGCACAAAGTACACAAAGAATATAATGCACAAACTGCACAAAGAACAGTTATAAATATTTTTTGCAACCAACTCAACTCAACTCAATGTTGGAATATAATGCATTACTTTGGTATACCATGATATTATAATTGATTTGAATAATGCACAAAGTACACAGGTTCTACAAACATTTTTTGCAAGCAACTCAATTCAATGTTGGAATATAATGCATTACTTTGTTGGTATACCATTTTCATCAATTTCATGAGCAAATGCAATCATGTTCACTGCAGTTCAACAATGAATATACAATTATCACAACATGTATTACCATCAGATAGCTTAAAAAAGAAATCATCACATGGTAAAAATATTTAAGGATGCATTCAGTTTCCAAAATGGTTGCCTCTAGCATGCTGATAGATTATAATGAAGGGCCAGAGTAGGGCTGAGCCCGGTTTGGTCAACCGACCGAACCGGAAAATCGATCCGATACTCGATTTATGCCTCAGAACCGACCTCTTATAGGGGTCGGTTTTCGGTAAAACCGGCCGGTTCCCCGAACCGAACCCTATTAATTTTTTTTTCCTATTATACTATTACCCAAACCCATTAACCCAATAGGCCAATACCCACTGCCACTCACCACTTGCCCTAATTTTCGGACCCAACACCCATCACACCCTCCAGCCGTCGCTCCACCGATCCAGCACCTGATTCCAAATCGCCGCCGCCTCCTCCGCCGCCCTCCGTCTTTTCTTCTCCTCTTCCAAGCAGCCGCCGCCGCCTCCCAACTATTACCTCCAGCACTCGATTCGGACAGAAGCAACCCCGCCGCCGACAGCTACGGTTCCTCGGCCTCCTTCTCTTATATATTCATGCTCTCTCTCTTTCTTTTCTTTGCTCTGTGTGTATGTATGTATGCATATATATATATATATATATATATATATATATATATATATATATATATATATACATATATATATACATACTGACAGAGAAATGAAATTATATATACTAACAGAGAAATGAAAGGGTTGTTGGTGTAGATCAATTGAATGAAGAAATCAGTGGCTAAAAGGGAGGGGGCAACCACCCTTTAAGAAATTCCCAAATCTTCCCTCTAGCCTCATTCTTCGCTTCTTAGTAGAGAGGGGGAAAATGGCCAGAATTTCGGTACATATTTGGACCGAACCGGATCAAAACCGGACCGGTCGGTTTTTGTACCGAACCGAACCGAATATTTCGGTCCGGTAAACGGTCCTCGTTTTTTCAGGACCGAACCGGCCTAGAACCGAAATTCGGTTCGGTTAGGACCGAATGCTCACCCCTAGGCCAGAGTCAAAGTAAAAACAGTAAGAACATGTTTTATGCAATACATTTCAAATTAGGGAGAGTACTTTCATGATAGAGTACACAGGGAGCAAATACATACTCAATATTGCATACTCAATAGTGCACCAAACCCAATATCAAATAAACTTGAGCATATGAGCATTGTACATGCAAGACCATCATAAAATGTGTGAAAAAATCATTTGGTCTGTGAACTAGCAAGCATGGTTTTTTCTATTATCACACATCATATATTGGCAGACCAGAGCATCACATTTTGGAAAGAAAAAATACCCCAATATTTTGTTTAGTTGATCATCAAACAAGAGGGCATTTATACCTCTTGCTAGAAAACAGACATTTGCCCTAAACACAAAATCATATTAACATGATCATATGAACCCCCAACATAGAAGACCATTAAAACATCAATAGTTATTATCAACTGGTATTTGAAAACATCTCACATTCTGCTAACATCAAAACATAATTAACATATCCTAGATGCTCATCACATAATGCAATAAAGAAAAGCCAATACATGTACATACAATCAATCCTATATTCCTTGTCATAATATACATGCCATATAATAACAAAACATAATTAACATATCCTACACAAATACAAGTCAGCAAGTTCAGCAAAACAGTCAACATCAAATCATTCAAATAAATACCATAAGAACACAATAATGGCACAGATCATCGCAAGCTTTTGCTTGCGACGCAATGCCATGTTTTCAGCCTCTAAGTTGTGTAAAGAGTTAACAAGAACTTGCATTTGGGTAGACATTTCATTAAATCTCACTCATAACACGGTCATTTTCAGCCTCTGTGCGATTAACACGTGATAGCAATCCAGGAATAATCACACGGGACCTATCACACATTATTGGGTCGATCCATTCAAATTAATTACACCGTTCGTTCTAACAAAATGTAAAAATTGTATCATTAGGAAGGTCAATAAATGCAGTATCACAAAACTGATATAAATGAATGAATAAACGGGTGACTAAAACAGGATACTTTTTACCGTTAAACATTGGCACCGAGCAAACCTCCGGCCATGATTCTCTTTCGTCCATGAAGTGTAAATCCTCACACGAAACCCACAGGAGCAATGTGAAGATCCTAAACGAATCCTTGAGTTAGGGTTCGACATTGACTCCATTTCTGCCACAAAACAAATCACATTAGTAAAGCATAAAAAATATTTAAAAGCGGATAATGGATACAAGAAGCCATAAACGGGAACAAGAAAGCTTATGAAAAAATGATAAATCTAAACATGATACAAACATCACAAACAGAGACAGTCGCATATGCCAAATTCCAAGCCATTAATTTAACGAGCGAGAAACCAATATTTAAAAAAAAAATCCCCAAAACTGGAGATGGAGAAACAAATCTTCGCCGGCTGTACAAATCTGGAGGCGTGTAGAAGATTGATCACAGAACGGAGATGAAAACCCTTTTGGACCGGCCAACGGATATGAACCAAAAAAAAGAAAATCCTAGATGCGACGAGGATTTGAGATGAAAACCCTACATGCGCCGCGGAGGAGATTTTAGATGAAAACCCTTTTGGACCGGCGAATATGAGTGGTTAGAGGTGAAGATGCGACGGAGATTTGAGATGAAAACCTAGCGCCGCTTTCGGACGTGAGAGAGAAAACAGGCGGAACTAAATGAAATTGGATTAGGGTTTCAGAATGAACTCATATACTACGTTTCAACGGCCACGATCACTTCAAAGGGACGAACTGATCAATCTCACAAGTGGGGGCAAAATTGTCCTAAATTTATTATTGGGCCAACCGAACACGCGATAATTTGTTGGGCCATATCTCAAATCCGGGCCACTATAATATGCCGAACGTGTGACTATTAATTGGCCTGATTATTTTAATGGCCCAAAATCACAATTGGACTGAGAAGGAATTTGTCAAACCGAACGCAGCCTTAATGTATAACTAACAATACTAGTTAATTAATTTTCTAGTTGTATATTTCTAGAAACGATTTATTTTACAAGAAAAAAGAAAAGAAAACTATTTATTACACGTGAATTATTTATTTTGTTTGATATGAATATTCAGATTTCTTTTTTAGGAGACTCTTTCAAAATAATATAAAACACTTTTTCTAGCGATTATCCAAATTTATATTTGTGGTTGAAACATGAATTTATTAATGCTTTATAATATATGAATTCACATATTAGATGGTGTTTTATGCTTAAACTTTTATTTGTGCTAGAAATTCTAGAATATTTCGTAAAAGTAATTGAAAATAAAAGAGAAAAATCTTTAGAAGAGAGCTTATCTTAATATCAAATTAGTCACCATTTTAAGAAATAGAAATGCAAATAAAGGAAGAAAATTAGAAGGTAAATAAAGAATGGGACTAGGACAAGTGCCCGTTTCTTGATTCTCAAGCCAAAATCCAAATTAGCTAAATTTAAGCAGCATCTTCTCCTTCTCTACCCCTCTGCAAACCCTAATTCCAGTTTTCCTTTCAAGAAAAATTCTGTGAGTTATTTCTTTCATTATTCATCGTTTTTCTACTAAACTCTCCCTTCTGTTTTTAATATTACTGTTCATTGCTTTTCCTTTTTCCCTGATTGAATTTATTAATTTCGTATTGGAAGTTCCCGTGAATAATTTTGCCGCAAATGTTTTGAACTTATCTATAAAATGGTTTAACATGATAACGAGATTGATTATTTGATGAATAGGGTATAAGTTAGGGTTTTATTGATGTACGCTCGGGTTATCGGGGATTTTTTGTCGTTAGGGAGAGCACTCTCTATTGGTGTGCTCTTGCTAGTATTTTGCCGCAAATAGAGAATTTTACTGTTCATTGCCCTATTTTCAGCTAAAAGTATTGTCATAATTCTCTCTCTGTATTTTCTTTAATTGGTAGAAAGTTTGAATTTCCCCTGAAAATGTGCATGATGACCTGAATAACGAGGAAGAAATTTGCATAGCTACATAACGGGGATGGGGTAGATGTTGCAGCGAGGACAAAATTTGGATAAGATAGCAGACAGAATAGAGATAATTTATTGCCTGATTCAGTTACATTTTTGGTGTTTGAGTAGGATATTCTAACAGAAAAATACAAAATTTGAAATAGAGTTTAACAAACACGACAGTGGTGCCGTTAGGGGAATTCGGCAAGATTCCCACAGCTCACGGTCTGTTAGTGGTGACATGTGTCAGTTATCAAATACCCTTGTCTGCTACGTGTTGCGACAGTTAATTAGGAGGACGGCATCTCGATCCAATTCCCTTGTTCCCAATTGTTGAACTTTTGATCCAGCGGTTGACATTTAATGTTCTATTTTTCATCTGGCGGCCATCATTTGAAAAGGGTAATTCTAGGTGGAGAGCATTGATCTGAGGAGAAGTTATGTTTATAGATAACTTGCTATAATTTAGACAGAATAAATGGTTACTTATGTTAGATCAGATGGGCATGCGAATGATGTTTTGGTTGTATTAGTAATTTTGTTTGGAGAGGCCTATCTATCTAAGTTCTCGAACATAGATTATTGTGAAACTTGAGGCAGAAAGTAGGGACACCATTGATTCGACGGGTTTAATTTTGTTTATAACTGATTACTTACTTGGAATCCACGTATATCTTATTTATGCTTAAATCAGTTTGGTTTTATTAATTGGAAATCTTACGCCTTGCTTTTTTCTGTCGTAGGTCAGTTGAAGTTTCGTGATTGGTGAATCAAACTTTCCTCTCCAGCAATGGTATTCCCTTCATATTTTTTATTTTTTTTTTCTCAAATCAATTCAGGCCAAGTTGCATGGAAACTAGACATACATCCATGGTTAGGTTTAGAAGATCACAGTTTGGCTAATGTGTCAGAGTGGAGGATTATAAACCATATTAATTGAATATGATGAAGGCCTAACTTAAATGAGACATGTTATCTTTGTTGTGGCCTGTAAACATTGAACTTGAGGAAAACTCGAGAGCGCTTTTGCTACACAAACTGGACTGAGGAATTAGTGAATCAAGTAGTTCTTTCATTTTGATTATCTGTTAGTAACAGTTTGGAAACTTCATGTTCATTTTGGTAAGGCTAGAGACCTACTTTCTAGCACTTGACTCTGAAACATGCTATGACAATACATTAATAGGTTAAAAATGATGATAGTGGCTTGTTTGGAGTTTTCAGACGCCTATTAGTAAGAATAGTGAACTTTATTGCGCTTAATCACCGGCAAGGATTATGTGAAATATCAAAATATACTGCATGACTTTCTAATATGACTTGCCTGGGAGATACATATGTAGTTTAGTGTATTTGGTTAATTTCATCTTTATAAGAGGGTTTAGATTTTCCTCCTCAAGTTTGGCAATGAAGCCATAAATGTCTCTCTAGGTGTACCGAAACATTCTTAGAGTAAACAGGGGCGGCGAATTACAAGAGGCTCCATTAACATTTAATATACAGCAAATGCATTCAGACATTTCTTTCACAACTCTATTCGGTGACAGTAGCTTAAAACTGGCTTAGACTATAACTGAGTGGGAAAAGGTACTGAGTAATTTTGTTTCATCAGGGGTGAACTAAATGGAAAAGAATTAGCCGGTCAACATGTGTAAATAGTGTAGAAGTAGATTGAGGAGAAACCAAGTCTATGTTTGCCCAGGTGAAAGTTTAGCGTAGGAAGAAGGAAATTAGTACTGAGTGTATTATGTATGTAACTTATTTGGTTTAGATAAATTAATAAGAAATGAAGTAAAATGGAATGTATGAAAAAATCCCCAAGCCTATTTATTCCGTCCAAAAGTGGCCAGAAATTGGAAGTAAAGGAATTCAAAAGACATTAAATCCTCAAATATTTAGCAACTTATTTGTTTAAAATACAAGAAAATATTGAGTTGGTAAAACATGAAAAATTGATCTCTCATATTTCCTTGAGGTTACTTCGACTCGTGTGCTACCAATATTTTGAGGAAAATGCTCTTAACCCCAATGGGTAAAATAAGTTCATCACCCTAATTGAACCAAACACGGTTACCCTATAAATAGCTAGCTTGTGTAGTTGTCAATTTCAAATATCAAGGTGTACTTGTCTTATGATTTTAACATCCAAATTCACACTCTTGTATAATCTTCACGATGATTCATAATCTGTGGTCTGCAGGACAGTTAGTACTTAAAGGTCTGTTTTGGGAGGGGTAAGTAATTCTAAACATACGAACTAGTCTTATACATACGATTATGTGTGTTTAGTTTCTTAGCCTCTCTTATATTTTAAGTTCTTGAAAATTTGTGTCATCTGATTGTATCCTAATTCCTAAATCAGGGTATCTTTACTGAATGTTTCTGACTAATCGGCTCTAGTTGAAATGAAAATTGAATTCAATTGCAAGCTCATGTTTCTTTTTGCCACTTATTCTTGCAGGCTGCAAGGATTCTAGCAAACTTGATCATTATGGGCTCTGGAGTAATGGCAAGAGCATTTGTTCAAGCATATCGTCAGGCACTTACCAGTAAGTTTTCTTATGAAATCTTTAATTTATCAATAATTTTGTAGCATTTGCATTGACTTATATGGGAGCTAAGCTCAGATCAGATAGTCAACTGACAGTTAGTTATTTTTCTTAATCTTAGTGCATAACTGAAACTTATTTAAGCCAAAGGTGTGAATATAGCTAAATAAATATACATTAGCCTCTTTATCATTAACATCAGGTATTGTCATTAGCCAGCTAAAGAAAATACTAAACTAGTAAAATTCTTTTTGGTCTATAATTTACTGCAGATGCCTCAAAGAATGGAGTTGCTCAAGAAGCAGTACAGAACATCAGAAGAGGTAGTAAGATGATGACCGATGCCGAGGCAAGGCAAATTCTTGGTGTAACTGAGCATTCATCATGGGAAGAGATTTTGCAGGTGTCCTTCTTTTTCCACATTTATGTTTGGATGCAATGTTTTTTTATCATTCAATAATTTGGATGTTTCCGTGTTGTTTTCAGAAGTACGATAACTTGTTTGAGAAAAATGCTAAGAATGGGAGTTTTTATCTCCAATCGAAGGTTCATAGAGCCAAAGAATGTCTGGAAACGATTCACCAACCGAAAGAACAGGGCACAAATTGAGAGATAGATATATGATCTGTTGAACTATGCAGTTGCTGCTTGTACTCTAATTTGTCAATGGGAGCTATCCAAATGCACTTTTTAATTGAGAAAAGCTGAGTAGTCAGTAGTGTTAGCAACATATTGGTAGTAAAGTTTTCTGTAGTTTGAAAATCGAAACCACAAGTGAGATGACCTTAGATGTCGTCTTGTGGCTGAATTGTAGTAGTTGGTTTTTGTTGTCATCGAGCTCGTTTTGATGCCAGCCATGTTATTTATGGCGATAGTAATGAGTGGTGCATGGGGCTTGTAGTTATTAATGACTGGAGGATATAAAATACAAGTTTTGTTTGTTGAGCAATGTTTGCCATTTACATTAGTCAAGTCAATCAATTGACTGTTTGCTTTCATATATTTGGGTGTCAATTTTACTTCTGGTAATGTGTTATTTAGTCAAAAATCAGTGCCTCCAGCACATGAGACTCTTCTTTTCAGGAGACGGGCACTCTCTGCATGTCATATGGTGCATTCAATTCAGTTATGGCAAATACGGTGGGTAATAAGGTGTTGTAGTACAAGTACTATTCAAGGTTGTCTGTGCAGCATATGTATAGAGTATAAAATATGACATAAATTAGATTACCTCTTCATCTTTTGTTTTTTTTCCTGATAATTTCCAAAATTTCAACGTAGCAGGAAATTCAAGGAAATTTTTCCACGAAATCTCTAAAACTAGTATTCTCGGGAAATTCAAACAAAATACTCCATATTGACTTTGAAACACTGATGTCAAATTTAGATTAATTAAACTTGAGTCTTCCAAGGAGGTAGAATGAATGACGTGTTCTTTTATAGACTACTAATAATAAAAATAACTGGTACATTCTTGTACCTAATTGGTTTCTTCATGTTCTCAATAGTACGTTTACGTACTGTCAAATAACTTGTGCGCAAAACATAAGTTTGGTGGGTTTTAAATTTGGACGAAGACAAATTAAGTTTGCCGGAAAGGTTGACCATAAGAAGCCAACACAACAGACAGCATTTTGTATTCTTTTATATATATATGTTTGTGTGTGTTGTGCAACCCAACTTATACAGTTAAAATCACGACAGGAGAGTAATGAGTTAATGTTTTATCCTTGATTTTACTTTTATGCATAACCAAAGGTTGAGTATGTAGAGTTTGGTGAGTTACATTGAAAAAGAATAATCTATAATATGAAAGAAAAAAAATTAAAATACAAAATTTTTATTGCACCAAATAAACATTAAAATCTCGTTGAATTTAAGCACAATACGATGAATTCAAAAAGTACATATACGGACAATATAATATGTGAATTCGACCCGATCCAAATCTAATTGTTGATAGTACTAATTAATGTTGTTTATATAATTTTGATTTCTCTTTATAATGAAGTTTAAATATATTAAAAGTAAAAGAATTGTTGAGATTAAGTTATTATTAATTATTCTCGTACATAGTCAGTCCGACATAATAGGGACCCTAGGCGAAATTGGAAAATTAGTACCTACCTCAATGGATTTAATCCATCCGGGTATTGGATGAATTGAATGACATATGCCCAATGGATTAAATTTATTAGTGTAGTATCTAAGTAACCGGCGAAATTTACGCAAGATGTTGTTTCAAAGGCGGAATGAATTGATAGGGATAGGATAAATAATGGCTTCAGAGAGTTAAGGGAATGATTTGACAATTCAAAGCAAACCATAATTTAAATAAAATCTGCATTACTAGTTGCCAAATACTGTTTTAGTACTCATCTTGTTACCCACTTTAATTATTATTTATGCATGATATATTCTTCTAATTAATTTCCAAAAGTTATGTGCACACGTGTGGGACGAATACATGGGCCGGTGCCGAAAAGCTGGTAGGAGTTGAGATTTTCTTTCATATGATTCATGCTTGCATGTCAAGAATGAGAAAACTAAGCAATAAATTTGAATGCTGATAAATATATATGTTTTTTTTTTAAAAAAAAAGTAAATTTTTTTCAAAAAAGAATAAGTACATGTGGGTCCAAAGTAATAAATTTGAATGCGTATATTTACGTTTGACAAGTCTGATACACGAATAAGTGATATATGTTTTCAAATCATAGATTTGGACTTTATAGTTGGATAAAGCGATCGATGAGTTTTGTACCAAATTTTAGTGTGTGACCCAAGAATGAGATAAATGATTTTGTGTGGGGCGAAAGTGCATTTTGGCTGAGAGCAAGATGAGATATGTCATATGTGTTTTAATAGTTTCTTCTCCGTTTCAGCCTCCAATTCCACCTCTTGCTTTCTCCAATTCGACCTCCTCCTTAGTGTAATTAATTGTGCGCCGTCCGACTTTGGCACTCCTTCTCACGTGGGATGGGCAGCTTCCCGTCCGAAATTTGTACGGCTTTGATTGCCCTGTTCTTTCCACCGTCTTCAAGGAAAACAACACACAAAATATATATATAAAATATAGCTAGTAGTATATCAAATAATTATAATTGAGTCATTGACGAATGAAAGTATAAAGCATGAACATGTACATGCGCGTGCGGGTGCCTTCGTGAGTTCGTAAAATTAGAACTAATTAATTAGCCGAATTCGGCGACCTTAACATAACATAACATAACTCCTTTTCGGCCTTCACTTTTATTTTCTGGATTTCACATTTGCATTTCATCTTAATATTAATATTTATATATATATATAGAAAGCAAGAAAACAGCCTTTTGCTGCATGCAAGCTCAATCTCCAACATATACTAATTATCTATCTTTATACTCTCATAAAATCAAATTAATAAACTTTGGATCATATGATATAAAGTTCTTTGATTAGCTAGATATATTTATCGATAGATGAACTACTAAACTCATCTTTAAGACTTTTTGGGTCGGGTCTTTTTTTTCTAACTTGGGAACTGCCAAAAAAGAGTATCTACACTTGCTTCTCAGCCAAGCATATGATTCAATTTCCTTTCTGCCAATTTGATATTTAACATTTTCTTTCTTTCTTTCTTTCTTTCTTTTTTTCTAAAGCAAATAGGATAAAGATATGCTTTGCTTCACTTAAGAGATACATTAGAATTGACTTTCTTCAGCAGTCGAACGTGTGTCTGTATGTTGTTTCTGCATTAATTCTCGTCAAGTCATTTATATTGAAAAAATTGCATGTTTGATACCATATAATAGGACACTTTGTAAACATTCATACGTACGTAAATGCACAATTAGTATCACAATTTATATTCATTGCACATGACAGTTATTTTATCTTTTGGAGAGAAAATAGTTGCGTACTTTTGGGGTTATAACTATCACATTAATTATTTAGTCTTTTGGAGGAAAATGTTAACATTACCCTACTTTATCACTTTATCACGTTATAATTTTCTTTTCCAAAGACGAGACAACGGCCAAATACCATGCCCGTGGCCGATTCTATCAATTGTTGTTCAATTTTTTTACGATAGTATGAATATGACAATCATAATTAAATTGTAATCCTAAATATACATTTATGTATCTAGTGATACCAATGATGCAAAATGTCCTATTATATAGTACCAAATATGCAAATTTTCCCATTTATATCACATTAACTTATAAATAAAAGTACATGGTTCATATTTATATAGGAGAAAAATGACGAATCCATCTTTTCAATTAATTAACCAAGAACTTTGTATCCAACGCATCTCATGATCTCTCGACCAACATCAAATTATAGGGAGAATTATATATTTCATATCATAAATTATCCTACTTCATAGGTTTGATACTAAACTTATATTTATGAAATTGCGAATTTGATACCACATCCTCAATCTCTAACAATATTATTTCAAATTGAGGTTTAGTTATATATAGCTCTAGTTACTGCACATAGTGCATGGTCAAACTCTTTGAAGATCGAGAATGGTCCAGATATTTCACGGTATATTTAAATATATCAAAGGCCGTCAAATTATGATATAAAATGTGTTTTTCCATAATGATTTATATCAAATATGTAAAGTAAACTTAAAATATGGTATAAAAAGGGTAATTCTCTCTCAAAATACAAATTTGTGAGTTTACAACACTTATAAGAAAATGACCAGTTCATGCAAATTATATATAAATACACTTATTCTTTTTTTTTTTTTTTTGTTTCCCAAGGGTTTTAATTCCTTTCGAGGCGCGTCGGACACATAAAGTGAGAACCTCTCCGAACAGAGATTCGAACCAAGTCGGACCAATATTAGAATTTGCAGACCTTGTTGTTGTTTATTTATCACTCACTATGAAATGGAGTAGATGCACAATACTATCACATGTGAAATATGAACAAAATTATCTAGTGGATTTTTTTTCCACCAAGCTTTCTTATATTTTTGAAAACCCTGCATAAAATACCCAATCTCCGTTAGTTACTAATATCATTAATTTTTAATTGATTTGCTTAAATTACACCTAGAAATAATTAGAGTACAAGGGAATTTTGTGCAAACGTTCAAAAGTACAAGAGATTTTATGCAAACATTCAAAAGTACGAGGGAGTTTTGCACTGAGCGAAAAATATGCAAAAAACACAAGAATCGCACATTGTTAAAAAATGGACGGAATGAGACAAATCAAGTGTTTTATGCTAAGGTTCTTAAAAGTATAAGTGAGTTTCGTGAAGAGAAAAAATCACATGATATAATAATGCAGAACACACGATACTATCTTGCAACTTTCCCCAATTATATATATATAGCTAGGATATTTAATGATTTTCACCAGTAATTACGAATAATGCTTCCTCGATATAAGGAACTTTGAACTAACTATAAATGCATATGGTCCCCCTAAATTTACAAACTATGGTCACAAAAGATAACTAATTCCAAAATAGGAGAAAAATAGTAATTCATGGAATCAGCTATCATTGATTAATACTTTAAATGTTCCGAATGCTAATAGCAAATCAGTAAAGATTTTTGGGATGAAAAAATTCCTTTGGTGCATATACATGAAAATTTCTGAATGTTTAGTCTTCTAGAAGTTGTATGTAAAGTGCTTAAGAATTTTTTCAAAAATGAGATGACATAATGATTATTTATGCATGAGAATGAGAATTAGAATGAATTGTATAAAGAGGGACTGTGTTATAAGTCAAGACCCTAATACAAAATGACAATAATATTAAAATAGAAGTAAAAATTAAAGAAATAAGTTAAATCTCAATTAATAGGTTCTTCTTGTAAAATCTAGGATGCGATTCACATTATATATGTGAAAGTCAATTTTAGTATGTACATAGTACGAAAACTAATATGACGGATAATATACTTGTATTGAGTTTGAATGTTACTCTTTACTCCTGAAAGAGTGATTAATCATAAAACAAATGCAATAAATTTGATTTCTGATTGTATGAATTTAAATGACCAACCAAATATGGGCAAGAGTTTTCCCTAATATGACTGACATATGTAATGTGTACGTATTACATAAATGTCTATTATAAAGCTTAGCTAGAACGTGATCTAATTATAACTTCTCGACCAAAAGATAAAAACAATTAAAATGACACGAGATTGATTAATAGATAATATGTTTATCTTCAAGGATGAAATTTTTTTACATGAAATTCCACAATCTTGAAAAACTTAACCCTAGCTAGGACATATGACAGAGTATAGGGCAGCTTATCCCCAAAAAACTGAAGCTAGATAGAAGCCTCCAATAATTAATAGACCCCTTTTCATTTGGCCCCTTGCTATACATATGAATGAATTTTACTTTCCAAAGCTATGTTATCTATAAATTAATTATCAACAATCCATCAATTTTGTCGAAAAATTCTTACATGTACAAGATTTAGACAATTTAGTCGAAAAGTTCTTACATGGATCAGAGCTGTAAAGTTTTGTTGGAAAAATCTTAATGTGATCCGGAATTCAACACTGTTATGTGACGGGTCTAAGTGAGAAATTTCCATTTTTTACCGAATGCAGGTATTTATTAAATTTGAATAAATTTTTTTTTTTTATCTATTAAATTGTGTATTACAGCTCATACCGACGAAGAGTACATTGGATATAAATCATCCCCAGTAAAGTACTGTCTCCGGTATAATTAAGGATAGTTGTAATTTCTTTTGAGTAAATATATTGCCATCAACTAATGCAGCGTTAGATAGGGAAATTTATTATGTGAGGCACGAATACAAGCTAGATCGATGGAATATTTGGGATACATAATTAATTAAACAAAATATTACAAGTATAATATATACGAATTATATATAGCTTATATTATAATCCAATGATCGATAGATGACATCACAAATCCAACTATCAAATTTCATAGGATTTTTTTATGCATATCCATCTCCTTACATAATTAATCGAGAAATTAAAACGCGCGCACCAATAATAATTAATTAAGTTTAGTACAATATTCTCTAGTTACGTTCTTCACCCAAAACCAAAAGAAGAACACAAAATAAGACGGGAATAATAAATAAATAAGTGAACACACGATCGATCTCATCGTCATGATTTTCTTTGAGAAAGAAATTAAAAATGACTTAATTGCCTTCATTATTTCTATCAAATTCAGTACCCCAATTTCCCATTGAATTACCAGAACTAGAAGAAGAAGTTGTTCCAAACCATTCCCGATACCTCAAAAAATCTTCTTCATGCTGATTTTGCTGCTGATGATGAGAAGAAAAAAAGGAAGACGGCATCGATTCTGTATTAGATGCTCCAATATTATTGTAAAGACCCGATGAAGAAGTATAATTATTATGATCACCACCACCAAACATAGGTACTTCTCCTTGATGATATTGATGATGAACATTGAGATAATTTTCTTGAGGAGGTGGTGGTGCACGTGGCCGATACGATGATGTATTAACCGTACGATTATCTGAGGTCGACGACAAAGCATGACGTGTATTTATTTGTTGAGATGTTGTTGATGTAGTAGTACTCACCATATTTCCAAATTGAACCCTTTCCGGGAAATTGAGTTTTGCTTTGTTCCCTTTGAACCTTAGCGCTGCTTCATCGTACGCAGTCGCTGCAGCCTCGGCTGTATCGAATGTGCCGAGCCAGACTCTTGCTGCTTTTACGGGATCCCTTATCTCCGCAGCCCATTTCCCCCACGGCCGCTGCCGGACCCCTCTATAGTGTCTTCTCCTTTGGGTAGCGTTCCCTAGATCATTATTTTATTTTTTTCACAACAAAAAAAATGATTATATATGTTAAACAATATATATCTAACTTCGGTCACACATGCATGTCGCATTTCGGTGTTAGATAGACTTATTTATTTACTAATTATAAATTTGGACATTTGTCAATATCAATAGTTCAATGTGCCTAACACCAAAATTTGAAATTCATCACATATTCAAGTCAAATGGACCTTGTAAAATTGTTAGGTACTGGTTAACCCGGCCATTAATGCATTATTAATTAGTTGAATTTTATTGAATTTCCAATTCATCACTGGCCTAACAAGATGGACATGTTCATATATAGAGAAATTTAAATACAAACCTTCTTGGTCTTGAGCGATTTGGGTTTGATTATGAAGTGGTGCACTTGAAGATGATTGATGAGCCAATGAGGGTTCAGTCACGGAATCTGATGAACCAGACGGAATAGCTCCTCCGGTGTATCCGAGAACTTGAGAAAGAACGGACACCATAGCGGACATGTCGTGTTGGGATTGGGTTGAGTATATAGGGAAGAATGGATCATCCATATTATTATTATCATTATTATTATCATCATCTTTGTCTTGATCCGATGATGAAAAGGGTCTCTTTCCATGCATTGGATGTTTGTGCCTCAATTTAGTTTTTTAGTTCTTGGAATTGGAATTGAGAGTGTTTGCAAATAGAGAAAGATTATAAAGTGGAGAAAAGGAGCTCAAAGTTGAAAGCTAAGGCCTTCGGGCTTGCTACAAAAGTTTTTAATGGATAAATATGCAGTGGTAATTTCCATGATGTTTCGATATTCTATGTACCGGAAGACTCTATATATATATATCACAACTTTGAATTTAAGTAATTTTAAATAGAAATATGTGGAAATTAAAGAAAAGTATCGCATGAATAACAATTTTTTAATAGCATGTTGCGAATTGCGACACATTTATATCTTATCGTTATTCTTTTTTTTTTTTTAATTGAAGACATGATCAATTATAAATACTTATATAAGATTACATATGTATATTTACTCATAAATGAATAGGTATATGGTCAAGGCGAGTTTAATAATTAACATTATAGGGAAAATCAATTATAGTGCAAATGAAGACATCAAGTCATTTTTTCCCCTTAATTTTTTTCCATCAAGTCATGATACTGTAGGAAACATTTAAATTTAATAGTAAATAAATTGAGCTAGATTATATGTCTTGTTTCTTTTGTGTGTGAAAATGGATGAAATGGTCAATACTTTATGCAGAAAACCACGACGGGTGGATTTTTTCATGATTTTAATTAGGTAGTGTATTTATCTCTAAATCTATTGATTGCTCAATACTTACGTGGCCCTTTAAAATTTCGCTCCGTCTTTTGAACATTCGAGAATCTGTAGATTGAGGAAATAAGTAAAGGCAAAAATTAATATGAACTGATCAAACAAAAAAGACAAATTGATGATAGTTTTGTTGGGTTACGTGAATAGAAATAGTTTTGGGAAAGGGATGCGTCTGAAGATGTCTCTTTTGGTTTGATATAAAAAGTGTCTTTTAGATCGAAATATTGTAATAAGGGAAATTCTTACTCAGATCGGGTTTGGCCGAACCCAAACTAATTACATGGCAAGTGTAATACACTTGCTTTGGGATTGGTTGTAACTTCCAGGAAAGTGACCAATCACAAAGCAAGTGCAATACACTTGCTTGGTGGTTGGATGGGTTTGACCAAGCCAGGCTTGGACAAGAATTTTCCTATTTGGAGTGAAATGAGTAAATCCAAACAATGTATCCTTTAGAAAACAACAATTCATGCCCTACAAACACAGACAAAGTTTGACCAACTAATGAAGTGTTTGGCCCTGATTGTAAAAATTACTTATGTTAAATCGTGATCATAATCACTTTTGGGATCTCGAGAAGCAAAAAATCAACTTATTTTAGAAGCAACTAAAGTGTTACTTTTACAAAAGCTATTATACAAAAGTAATTATTCTATAATTAATTTTTCTCATAATCAATTTTAGTAAAATTAATTCTCCTATAATTGCTTTTCGAATCGCTGGGTCAAACTCACCCTAAGTACTGAATTTAGAAGGATTATTCTTCTCCCTTCTCCAATGTTCTTGAATTAAAATTATGTCCAAATTTTTTTGTTTGTTTAAATTCGCCGTTAGTTCATTATTTGTGCAAATGATGAACAACATATTGTTGTATCTTGGGAGACTACTGGTAATAAAATTGTATGCACCGTGACAGCCCCAGAAATATTCTTAAGGAAAATTGTCTCGACAAGCCTCAGTTTTATTTCCTATTTTGTGTGTTGATTTAAGTGTTTTACGAAATAATTCTAACCAGTTAAGTATGATTTACATGCTTTAATAATACATGAATTATTTTTATTAGAATATTACTTGTTATATTTTATGTTTTGTGAAATATATAAATACACACATTGCTAGACGCCAACAAGTTATATTATAGCTCTTTTCGAAGAAAAAATTGTATGAGTTGATAAATCCTAGATCACAAGGTCCGGTCGCCGAATCCAATATTCGAAGTGTTCAGATTTAGATTTCAGATGCAGGTTTCTTTACCGGATACTAATATTTATAGGATTAATGACAATTTACCCCTATGATGATTATAATGTTCAATATACTCTCTGTAATTTTTTGAAAGGATCAATTTACTTCTTTGGATTGAAAAGTGTATCGCTCAAATATGAAAGTGGGAGTGAAATATATTGTGTGAAAAGGCGAAATTACCCTTTAAGGGGGTAAAATGATCCACCTAAAAGGGAGGACTATTGTCAATTAATTTTTTTTTTCTGAAGGCTTAAAATTTTCTAAGAGGGTTGTGCGAATCATTTTTGAAATCACAGGTGGGTAAATTGTTGTTTTTCAAATTACATATAGAAAAATTGAACATTATGATAATCAAAGGGGTGTAAATTGCCATTAACTCAATATTTATATACACAAACATATAATGACATATGACTTGACAACATCCTTGCTAGATATTAGAAGGCTGAAGTTAAATTTCATTAGAAAAAGGTAATAACAAAAAAATGTGCATCAACGAAAATCTTATATAAGAAAGACTGTGAAATTAACGACCTAGGTTTAGGAAGGGGATAGGCAAATTGGAAGGAACGATGTTTCTTGGTTTAATTATGTTAGGGGCAAACTCATATAATAGTCATATGTTTCATGAACGTATTAATTAATACCGTTAAATTTGAATGGCTGAGTCAAGGATTGAGGGACTGAAGTGTCACAATTAATAATTTAGGGACTATGGTGGTACATGACCGATAGTATTTTATTTTTTTTATAAGTGGAAACACATATATAACTTATACTTACCATATATATATATGGACTTATAATATTGGGAGGGATTGGAAAAGTAAGAGAGAAAATATATATGATTTTAAAACATTATAAATAGTTTGATTTGATGTTGAAGTGGTTTGGGATATAGTACAGCTTGTGTGCTCGTCGGGTGGATTTGGAAATTTTAATGCGGCTTTGGTATCTATATAAGTTGGCTTGTAATTAAGTGGCGGAGAAGGCGGATTGTCTTTAGAGGGGGGGGAGGGGGAATCTATGGAGAAAGGGGATGAAGGAGGAGGGGTGGCTGCCGCCCAGGTGTGTGGGGCGGTGGGTCCACACACCCCATTCTAATCTTCTTTTGTTTTTTATTTAAATATTAAAAATTCTTCTGCTAATTTCAGATCCCATCATCATTTCTTCCTCTGTATTTATGCAATCAACCAATAACTCATTATGATTGAATTTGAATTGATATTATTGGCGATGATGATGAAAGAATTTCAGCAGCATGATTTATGATGAATCGACCACCATACATAATGTTATGGAGATTAATGCGGCTGTGATGTAAATGTAATTCATGCTGTAAATGAAAACTGAGAGGAAGAGAAAAGGATTTATGGATGTGAAGGGTTTTTTACTCTTTAGTGTGTGGTCTAGGCTAAAGGAATTGATAGTAAGCCACGACGTCGAATGGGATTAAGGGGTTGAAGCGAAAAGGATGGAGAGAAATATGGTATGAATATAGCCCGGTTCTTACTCTTTTGGTTTATTAGTCCAGATGGAATTTGTTGGATAAAAAGTAGAGCTACAAATCACTTGTAATTTGTGGAAATTGTGTGCCTCTTGTTTAGATAAATCATGGAAAAAAAAGAAAAACTTTTTAGTTTAATGTTTTGATATTAAATGTCACATTTAAATTCCCAGTGGATCCTCTATAACATTTGGTGTCGCATATTTAAGTCATGAATACAAATCTATTAAAAAGTGTGATTCTAAAAATTATTAACATTTTATTTAAATATTAACATTGTTATTACTATTATTATTATTATCCTGAAATCAATTATGAGCAATATATAAATAGTGGGAAGATTAAGTGAGAGTGGGTAAGTATGAGAATTGGAATTAAATATAAGGGGAAGATTGAATCACTAAAGATGACTATAATAAAAAGAGAAGTCTAAAGAGGAATGAGAGTCTCAGGGGAAAGGGAAGTTCATACTCACTGGAAATGGCCTTAGGTTCGGATTGTGGAATTTAATTAAATACCTTCAAGGAAAAAGCTTCTTGGATTGGGTATGGCATGATATTTTACATTGTGATTTGTGATTGTTAAAGGAGCTTGTTATTCTTCTATCTCCATGGATTCATTCTCACATGGATTCCTACGGCCCCGGACTTTATTCCATCTCCCAAAGCTGGTCTCTTTTAGTTAAAAACATTTGATGAATCAAGGAAGTAATAGTAGGAATTTGGAGTTATTGAGTGACCTTTTTACCCCCCAACTTGGTCCATAAAATCCAACACATACACATCTCTTCACCCCCGAGTCTAAAAACTCACGTGGACTCCATCTTGACAAAATATATATGCCTACTTTCTCTCCCAAGCTAGAAGATTTGATCCTTTGGGTGCAAATCTAAGTCCTTCCTTTTATAATTTGAAAGAGGATACTATTGATCACCTCTTTCTCGTATTGACTAATTTAATAATGAACCGCTTATTGGGTTACTCAATGATTTGCTTAATCCCAAATCTCGGTTGTTTCCAGTTGACTTAGTTCGTTTGGGTTACTCAATGATTCGCTTAAACATCTATTTGCTCAAAAGAATCTCATTATCACATCAAAAGTGTCTCCTCTGGTTCATACTTGGTCTCTTCCGGCAATTGGTTTTCTGAAGTTGAATACGGATGCTTTTGCGATCATTGTTCACAACTCTAAGGGGTCCATCCTTTTTGCCACTTCCTCTAAGCAACCACGCTTATCTTCTTTTGGCGGCCAAGGTTCTCTCGATCCACATTGCATGCTCATTTCTTATCAAGAGGCACATTCATAAGGTGTGGATTGAAAATGATTATCTCCAAGCTATCTTTGAAAATTGAGATACCAATTCTTGAAAGGTGTCAGATTGATCATCTCGAGCCCTCATTGTTGAAATCTGCAAATTTTGGACTTCTTGTCATAAATGAAAGTTCAAACTCTCTTCTAGTAACTCAAAATTTGCCACCCACAACCTTGCCTTGCAGACCTTTAACTCCGGTTGGTCGAATTGATCAAATTGTATTCCTTTTCATTTAGTTCAGAATGTTTGTTGTGATGGGAACTATCTACTTTTTGACTTTGTTGAACCATTTTATTAGTGTGGAATGAAATTTACTAGTAAAATATATATATATATACTGCAGTTCTTCGACTATGAATTTGTAGCAATTTCACCCTCCATAAGCACATTAAATGAAATAAAATGATATATTTCACATGTCAAGTCTAGGTAAAAATAAATAATTGAAATTAATGATTACAACTAATGGTAAAGATAATGATAATTCTTAAATAAGTAACTTCACGAATACTCAGTATATAAAACACTCGCGATTCAAGAAGAAACTGTCTGTATTGAAATCGAAAATCAATACGAATTGATGTCATCCACTTAAACTCATGTCTGTATTAAATAAAGTTGTTACTAGGCCAACCACTTAAACTCATGTTACACAACCCAATAGCTGCATTTGATGTCATCTTATTTGTCACATACAACATGTTTCAAAGAAAATCGAAATGAAATATCTGTGACAGCTAAATTGCATTGTAGAGAAACAGGGGCAACAGAACAGACTTTATACATAAATCAAAATTGTTTTAAAATGTGCACATGAATCATCTTACTTGTGCACGGTCGTTTGAGGATGTCGACTCCTGGACACTTTGATCTGTTTTAGCATTTTCCAAATTTGCAGCCTTTTCTGCTTCAGCTTTCTCAAACAAAGCCTGTGTTTGCATGGCCTTCATCATCTGCTTCATTGTCTTCTCCTCTCCTTCAAGCTGTGCTTTCAGTATGTACTCTGCTTCCTTGTCAATTGGCTTGAAGTACTCCTCAATTGCTGCTTCCTGGAGAAATTCACAAATTGTTGTTTAATTTTTTAAATATTAAAAGAAAAAAAAAAGTACAAAATGGTAATGGAGAAGAAGTGAATAGGGTCAAGCCCACTGGTATTTGTTATAGTGAAAAGGATGTGAGCTGATATAAAAAAGTTCTCTGCATGCAGGTTATTATCAAATTGAGCAAGGGAATTGGAAAATACGATGCATTATCAAATACAAAATGCAAAGAATACGTATGCCTATCAAGTTAATAAAGTATCGATTTGAGATATAAACACATGGGTGATCATTCAAAGAAGTCATATCCATGGAAGTATGAAACAGGAGTATAAATGTCCCAATAACCAAACTAAGCTCCAATTTAAATTTGCAAACATGACCAACTGCAATACTAGAATTTGAAAATTAACACGAATTTCATCTTAGTGTATTAGAACTAAAATACAAGAGTGAAACTCAATAGTAGAGGGGTTCAGCTCACTGATTTTCCTGGGGTTATACACAACTTTTATAAGGGCAATGCACTCTTGAAAAGGCTCAGTTGAAGCAACATTAAGTCATTAATTAACATAGATGAGTGAAATGCTGATTGCTTGTTCAATCTTAATCTCAATGATGATTATTCCTATATCTTAAAATCCTAGCTTTGGCATAAAGTAAATGGATGTAATAACTTTAAGAAAAGGGATAAACTCACCGTTTCTTCTAACTTCTTATTCATAGATTTCATATCCTCGACCATCCGTCGGACCTCCGTCAAAATAATTTGTTCTGGAACCTTCTCGATAGCCGCTTTTCTTCTTTGAGCCTTCTCAAACACAAATAATGAATTGATAAATTTAAGATCAAACTCCGAAAACATTAAATTAAATTAAAAGGGAAACCTGTTCGAGTCGTTGCTGGATCTGTAATCTGTAAGATCGGATTCTGCGCTCTTCGTAACCCGATAAAACCCTAACATAGAACATCGCTTTTCTACCAAAATCCAACAGCCTCTCCATTTTCTTAATTTTTTTTTTCTCAAGGAATGGGGTTTTGAATGTTTCAGATTTTGGGGATATATAATATTTGTTGTTGTTCTTGTTAAATGGAACAAAGAAAAGGAGCAATAAATTATAATTAGTCTAAATCAGACATATACCAAAAACCCTATAGCAATTAAATATTTTGGTATTTGAAAAACAAAAAAATACTAATACAAGTACTTTTTTGGTACAAAAATCTAATTCCGCCAAATTACCAATCCGATTTGTTGTTAGGGGACACTGAGAATAGCTAATGAAACTACGCTGCAGGGAAGGGTACTAAAATCAAAGAGATGCACTTGGTCTTTTGCAAGTTAACTCCCTGTGATATGTTTAATAGGCAATTTACCTTCCTATGAAATAAAAATAGACAATTCTACTCCCCGTGAAATGAACTAATGAGCAATTTAGCTCCTCGTAATATAAAAATAGGCATATACCTCCTTATGAAATGAAATAATGAGCAATTTAACTCCCTGTGATATGAATTAATAAGAAATTTAGAGGAGGCAATGTGCTTCTTTTATAAAAACATAGGGAGTTATTTTGCCATTTTTCTTAACGCAGGGAGTTAAATTGCCTATTTAGGATATCACATGGAGGTATTTCGCCCTTTTATTTATTACATTGAGTTAAAGTGCCTATTTATAATAACGCAGGAAGTTAATTTGCTATTCACTCTATGCACTTTTATTATAAACAATTAAACCCCATTATTAATATTTCTTCTTAACCATAAAACGTGTCGAATATATTCCCACTCATGATTACAAGTTTCAATTTTCCATAATTTTCAAGTTTCGAAAATACGAAAATTGCATATTTAGCCCTTATTTGAGTTTCAGTCGTAACAAAAATAATATTTTATCTTATTTTATTTTATTTGGATCTAAAATATTTGGTCATTTAATTCTTACCTGATATATTTGGTCCTTTATTTTTTATTTTATCCTCTACCTTTTAAGATCAAATAAATCAAGAAGTCAACAAAATTAATGTGGCTTAAAATAACTTTAAGTATCTAATATAAAAAATTATATACAAGTGAATTTTTTTCTATTAAATTAGATATAATGGACTAAGAACGAAATTATAAATGTGTTGAATTCAAAAGATAACGTTTAAAAGATAAAAAAATGTCAGTGTAGAAAATAAATGGCTACTTCTGTTTATTGTGTGAGAAATAGAATACTAAAACTGTAATTTACTAAAAATAGTGTATGGTTTTGTAAAATATGTATTGTCAGTTGGCTTTCTCAAATTCAAATGAAATTGTGTAGGAATTTAATTTTCATTTTGATTTTTGTGTTATGTTTAGCCAGCATAATTTTCAAAATTAGTAACATAAGTATTTCTCTTTAGATTTAGAAAAGAAAAAAAAATACCATTGTAAATTAATTTCACTACCAAAATTTAACACGTCCGATTTAAGGAACTAAAAGGTCGATCATATTGGAATCCAAAATCAGGTAAAATTGATGCCATATACGAGTAGTTCCTTTTTGGAATTTTAATATGCATTTACGAAGCTGGCTTAATATTTTCTCACCAAGATTAGCTTTAAATTGTTGCAATAAATTTCAGCCGCCAAATGAATCATGAGTCTATATATCCCTTTGGTAAAAAAATTGGTTGAATTGAACAAGAAATTGATGATTTCTCATATCATTTTACATCCACCAGGTAAATTTCTCAAGTCTTGAGCATCAGTATTTTGTTGTTCTTATTATGTGCAGTCATCAAGTGTGTATCTATCTATAGTTTGTAGGAAATATGATGCTTGGCTAATAGTAATAGTAGTAATCAAGTAATGATCAGAAACCCAAAAATGAACTGAAGATTTCAGATGTCAACAAATTAAACACACAGATTGGTTGCATAAAATCAAGATTATCTTAACAATTGAATCATCTTATGGAAAAAGGACGAAATTAAAAGACCAGCTTTTCTTTGCCACTTAAAAGAACCTTGACAAAATTGGTATACACAAAATTAAGCATGTTTCCCTGGTAAGATGAAAAATGACCTTAACCAGCGACATGACAAAATGAGGCTGAAAAATAGGGGTATGTATGTATGTATGTATGTACAGTCTCAGAACTGATTATGTATATGGACTAATACCTCTAGCTCGCATGTATGTCAAAAACTGGGATGGTAATTCTGCTAAAAGTGATTGAACAACAGAGATTTCTCCACCTGCAAAAAGTCAATTTTAACACAAATCTTAGATTACTATTTTAGTCACTCTTTCAAGGAAGTTTCTTGTCTTATGGGGGGGCTTACTATGTACATCCCTGAATGGGACAAACTGGACTATATCACGTGATGCAACTCGTCCAGTTGTACTTTCAAGTCTCTCCCCTTTATCTGCATCTAATATCTAATAGACAAAAGGCAATAAGCAAGTCGGGACTCGAAAATATAGGATAGGAATATATTTGCTTATACAGACTAGTAGTAAAAAAACATTCAAGAAAAGATGAAAGCATATACCTCCATTTCTTTAAAGTCAGCTCCTCCAACCCCAACAATAAGTATCGATAGTGGCAGATCTGATGCCATAACAAAAGCATCCTTTGTTTCCTGGAGATCTGTTATCACTCCATCCTAAGTTGGTTTGAATTTGACAATGGATTAGTCGATTGAGAATATTAATTAAAAATTACTAGGAAAGGTGATTCGAAATCATTTACTAGATGGGGAAATTAATAAGGATACCGGCTAATTTTTTATAACATTGATGCTGAGAAGTGAAAAAATGCAATACATTAGATATGTAAAGTGTACCGTGATAATCAACAAAATGAAATACTTTCTTTCATTTCTGGCAACAGATCCGCTAGCTATCTGTGCAGCAGTTGTAACTACATGTCCAAACAGTGTTGGTCCTGCTAATGAAACATTGAAAAGAGCATTTGCATAGGCACTCATAATTCCGTTGATCCCTTCAACCTGGCAAAAAATGTAAAGAATGGTAATAATGACAATGAAGTAATAAGAAATACTTAAAAGTGAGTAGGGGGAGAGAAGTTTCACCTCACAATAATTACTACTGCCATTTAAGTTGAAACAATGGGATACTGGACCATCGATTGGTCGTGCTCCAAAACCCCATGCAGGAAACTTTTTATCTGAATCATAAAACTGCAACACACCTCCAACCTCCATAATTGCCTAAATTTAGAAGGTAAAATTAGTTACGCTTTTCTCACACCAGAAACCCTATTATCTTCATTAAGGAATGTCTCACTTTCTGATATGCATTCGCCCTTCCTGAAGGATCAATATAGTGCAAGGAATCGGGCAGGCGAGGATTACCATTTGAAGCTGATACACACGTAGAGAAGATTAGAGAAGATCAATTCAAAAACTCGAGACCTAAGTAACCCTGGATTTTGTAATCAGTATGCATTCATCATCTAAGGACAGAAATTACATAAGCACCCACATATAAATGCAAGAAAAAGGAAAGAATATGCCTTCTTTGGTAGAAAAGAAGAAGATATGAATACAAAAAGGTCAGATATAGACTCATTTGTTCCACATTTGATACTCCAACATGTCTTATTTGACTTGTTATTAGATGTTACAAGACATCATGGATCAATAGGAACCATATGACTTAGTAAGTAGGCCCATTTGGGTAGGGCTAACATTTATTTACTATTACAATGAAGTAGACAAGAAAAAGTAGGAGAATGCCTTCACATGTAATAATCTGGCAAACCAAGCCAAATGCAAGATTTTATGTTGCCAAAACAGTCCAAGTCAATTCTCAGACTCTTTCATCGCCCAACCATGAACTGTTCGAGAGAACATAATAACACATATAACTTAGAGCATAAGATCGCAAGTTATCATGAGACAATATTTGGTCTTCAAAAGTTTTAACAGAAGATGCTAAAAACCAAATCAAACACATTTATAAGATATTTAAACAAATATACCGGTGAAGTCAATGGCAGTCATAAAGTTCAGCTCATAACCCCCAGCCAAGTAATCGAGGAATGTATGCTTGATGTTCTCTGTATACTTGTCCACAAACAACTGACTCTTTAGAGCCTATGTGGCAAAACGATGGCAAATTAATAACAACACATCACACTCAAATACGAATTCCAAAATTGAATAACTACAACTGTTACCTTGTTTTGGTGATTTTGTCCAACAGAGACTGGGATGAACAAATTCTCTCCACTTCCAACAGAATGTAACTTTTCTAACCCTGCCAGTGATTTCTGTATTTTTCTGAACAATTAGGATAAGGAAAAGGCAAAATCATAATTAGTTCACAGAACTCTGCTTATAAAATTGATGACAGAAAGACAATCACTTACCCTAGTAGATCATGTTTTCCGTTGCTATTGAAGTTAAAACACTCAATCGCTAATGGGCTGTCCTGCAGTAGTCAGAAGCTTATTAAAATGAAAACCCCATTGAATTACCCCAAAAATTAGAGAAAAGGAACCCTCATCATGGAAGTATGAGATAGCATATATTTCCAGACCCACACCCATGTTCATGTTTAATTTTATTACAATTTCCAACTCTAATGAACACAACAGCAAGTCCAAAATCCAGAGCACTGGATTCTTAGCGTATGGATTCTGTTTTTCATAACAAGCTTGAACTGAACTACGTCCAGCAAATATTTATGTAGCAATATAAGCTTTTAACTACTCATGTGACATATTATGGAGTGCCATTGCGTGAAAAACTCTATGATTATTCTAGAAGTGCGATACCTAGTTATGCAAATTTTTTAGGATAAATATTTAATTACCTTGCTTCCAACTTGCTGAATACTCAAGAAAGTCTGTTTCCATGTTGGGTTATGGTCGTTTTTCAAGACTTCAGTTTTGCAAATCGGAACTGATATTCCACTCTCAGTGATTTTTGATATCACCAGAAAGGGGTCCTGGAAAAATTAAACAGCACAACATGCTTTAAACCAGGGTTTCCAACTTAATTGAGAGGGAGAATTATCTTACACTTTTTGAGAACAAATCCTTAGATTCTAAGTCTGAACATCTAAATGTCAACTCTGCCGTCGTCTTTGATGCTACACTTTCTTCAGCATAAATCATAAGCTGACCAAAATTTCGAACATGAGCTGGACCAGAAACTTCTTCACGTGCCAAATCTAAAGTCAGCGTCCTGTTTGATTTCGTGACAATCTATAAGAGAAAATGAGGATCACACAGGTGCAGAAAATAAATCCTACTGATCTATAGAATTGAAAAGCTCTGAAACAAAAGGTATAATTCAACTGCAGAGAAAGAAGAACGGATATTAGGGACAAATGTGAAAAGATATGCCCAAAAAGCACATGCGAGACTTGTGATTGTTGAGGCGTCAAAAAAGGTAAATATTCAAAGAAATTACAAAAACACTTGATCAAAAACGAACGGGCATATCCATAAAATATGAAATAAAAAACCAGGAGTGCAACACTTTGTGGTTAGTTTATTCCAACTTTTGGCTGCACATCTTTTATGTAGACAACATAGTCATATATGACGTCCGAACATACCTCTGATAATGTACAACTAGCCTCACCAAGAAATTGCTGCTCCTCCAGCTTAAGTGCCTGAGCAAGAAAAGACATTTTATAAACTTAATATTACAAATTCAGAAAGTGTACATAGAAATGACATCAGGGAAATATATATTACTTGTGTACAATTTTCATTCCCTACCAAAATATAAAAAATGGAAAACTGTATAAACTATATGATACATAACTATTCTAAGAGAATTTTGTGTACTTAGCAACAAAAACAGACAAAACAAAGGGAAAAGTCTGATATGAACATGAATTTGCTCTTGATGCTACATAAAATGGGACAAAAGAATTTCTCAACATCAGCTTTAGATTATCTTCTGAAATGATATTCAGAAGGTGATTAGAGCATAAAAAATGGAAATAAGTTTTCCCTAGACACTTCCATATGGGAATAACGAGAGAAACTTCAAGTTTATCGATATCAGATCCTTGTTAGTGCATTAAGATGTGAAATTTGTTAGTTAAACCACGAAGAAATTAACAGTAATGAAATATGCCATTTTCTTCCGTATATAAAATGCCAACTGTTTGTTTATATGTGCAAAATGAAAATTTTGAAGAGAGGAGAGGAGAGGAACAGAGGAGGGAGGGAAAGAGAGTGGAAAAGACCAAAGCTAAAAATTCATACCAAGAGGATGAGAGAAAATTAGAATAGATAGTTTGGCTACTGATGCATTCTAAAATAGGAAGGGCACCAGATCTAGAAGTAAATGGGACTGAAATAAATCTTTCCACTTCACACATAACTGAACAACACAATCATGATTCAAGGAATTTCCCAATATTTTGATCACAAATTATACAACTATATTTCTTATTCGACGTTTGTTTTTATGAATTAAACATCATTCAGAGAAACGGTTTAACCATGAAATAGAGAAATTTCAATACTTTGTTATAAAAGCCACACAGAAAAGACACTTGATATACCTTTGTATCTATGTTGTGGAACGAAGTATCTACATCATAGATATGAAACCTGTGATGGAAATCAGTTCATTGAGATACATCAGGCTGCAAAATAGGAAATCTTATAGGTAGAAAAATGTAACGTATGAAAACTCACACCAAATTCTGCACCATCTCAAATTGATAAGTAACGGTACATTTTCTAATCCACTTGGGACTTAATGTATTTAAAACTACTTCTGTGCGGACAAGCTCTTGAAGCGTACCATCTCTTTCTTTCAAATAAATAACCGCCATAGGATCACTCTGAAATGAAGTGAGAAGGGTGAGGAGTTACAAGAGCAACACTACCGCAAACTTATGAGCCAAAGAAATCAAAAGTGAAATATGATATAATAGAATAAATAAGTAGGTCCATTTACCACATATTAGAGAAGCTGAATACAATAGGAAAGCAACTATAAGAAAAAATATAGTGCAGCGCAATTCCAGTACAAGATGTAACGCACTTCTTCTTGTATTTCTCGACAGTATTTTATACATCAAAATGAAATTAGATTGGTTGAATAATTGATAAAATTTATTGAGGGTTCCCAATTACCTTTGAGTTAAATGACAAAAAAAAAAAAAAGAGAGAGAGAGAGAGAGAGCATATTCGTTGCCAGACTATAAAAAATGTGAGCAATTGATAGTTAACAAATTAGACCTAATATGTGTAAATGAATATATGCAGAGCACATAATTGTGAATATAGAGGTAAGTTACAATGAATAAGATTGTCTACATTATGGAAATATATATATAATAATATACCTTGGAGAGCACATCCCGATCACGCAAGTTTGCAGCAGATAGAGATAACTGCAAAATATGCAAATCGAGTTTAGAATGGCCGTTTATATCACTAAGTTATTTGAGTTTCATTTTGATTGCTATCAGCCACCCTTCATTTGAAGTCACTGAACAAAATCATGTAATATAGGTAGGAATGAGATTATGGACAGAAAAACCAGATTTTGCAGCTGGAAAAACCTGGAAGACATTTGTCATGTGCATTTAACCATCCTATAGTCCATAAGAATGACTAATTCGTATAACCAAAAGAGCATGGGGCCGCATTCCATTGTTGTACTTTGTCTCACAACATAACTCATTTCCAATGACCATACACATTTTCCTACTCATTGATGCCTCCCATCCTCGCAAAGAATCAAAGAGATCATAGGCACTACCGACTTTGCCCAAAAGCAACCTGTCCGGTCATCAAACTTGGTTGCACAGAGTGTATAATAACCGTCCATTTTAATACTAATCTTCAGGTATTTAGCCTGGAAAATGCTATCTTAAAAGAGGAGCCCAATCACCCATTTAACATATTTGTTCAATTAGATCCAAAAACTTAAGCCAATGACTCTCGAGTCAAACAAATGCAATAAGGCACCTGATAACCTACACCCGAATTTTAACTACATCCAATGAGATCAGTCCTGCAATTTCAAACTCAGTATTGCGTGCATAAATCGGAATTGTCTTTCCGATTTCAAGTTAGCTAACTGCAGTATGAAATTTAAAAGCCTACACACAAATTCAAACGCTACGTAGCTAATATTTCACTAGGGAAATGCAAAACTATCTAGCCAGTTAACGATGCATTTCCACAGCTTAAGTAGAGAATAAATGACAAAACGGACCTCGATCTGTGAGAAGAGGCCGTTGTAGCCGCGAGACTTAAGGAAAGCGTCAATGGCCTCGTTTGAAGCGTTGGCTGCGGAAGTGGCGTTGTAAGAGGTAGTTCCTCCGACCGCTGACTGTCCACCGGCAACGTCGGAACAGCAATTCCCCATCGCCGGAGTTACTGATATCTAATAGTAGCTTCCAGTACTTTTCTGTTAATATAAATCTCGGGTGCTTGGAGATTTTCAAAGTAGTACAGATAGTGGAATAAGAGACGACGACGGCGGAAAAACACAAAAAGAAAAAGTTGAGACGAAGCAGTTAGTAAAGGGTGGGGCCCACTTGTCTGTCTTCATGCTTGATCAATATAATTAATGGAGTATATTCTTCAAATAAAAAGTTATTAGTGGTACACTTTTTGGGCCTGTTTGTTTGGCGTTTCCCAAAATTTTTTCGTGTTTGGGAAATGCCAAACAAACATGTTTTCTATTTTTTGAAATAAATTTTTCATCTCTCAATTTTCTCAAACTACTTTCTCAAAACCCAAAAAAACAACAATTTTTTTTATCTCTAAACAAAACATATACCAACTCTACTATGATTTGACATAAAGTAACCTATTTCTTACACAATTTATCTCATAACAATCATGATTTGACATAAAGTCTTACACATCTTACACCTACAACCTAATTCTTTAAAAAAAAACTACATCTACTTTATTTCTCAAACCACTCTCCCAAAATCCAAACAAACAACATTACGCAAATCGAGATTATTTCACAAACCTCCACTACTCTCCCAAACTACTTTCCCAAACACCAAACAAACAGGCCGTTTATCTTTATTTTTGAGCTCATACATATATTTATGTCACTTACATTATTTTTCTGTATTCTTTAAACAAAAAATTCATAAAATTCTGAATCTTTACATATTATCCTCATGATCCACAATTCACGCAATTTGCAAAACCATACATATAAACTGAGATATTATCTAAAAAATTAAACAATGAATTCGCACTAGAAATTAATGAGTCTGTTTGTTAGGTGTTTCCAAAAAAAATTTGTGTTTGGAAAATGTCAAACAATCATGTTTCCTATTTTCTGAAATAAAATTTTCATCTCTTAATTTTTTGAAAACCCAAAAAAACAAAAAATTTCTTATCTCTAAACAAAACTTATACAAACTCTACTCTGATTTAACATAAAGTAACATATTTCTTACACAATATATCTCACAACAAATATAACTTGACATAAAGGCTTACACATCTTACACCTACAACCCAACTCTTCCAAAAAAACTTATACCTACTTTATTTCTCAAACCACTCTCTCAAAATTCAAACAAACAACATTACGCAAATTGAGATTATTTCACAAACCTCCTCCGCTACTCTCCCAAACTACTTTCTCAAACACCAAACAAACAGCCCCAATAAATTCAAAAAAGGTACGTTAACATAATGATATCATATTTAATTTAATTTTTATATGCAATATCATTTAAAGGAGCAATTTAAATCCTCACGCATAACAAATTACTTCAGCATTATTTTTTTTTATTTAGTCTCATTTTTGCATGTATGTTGATCATAATAATATATACCCTATTATATTAAATAATATAATACATGTCAATCTCCAACAAAAAACTATATTTATAAAACACCTAAAGTCAGTCCAAGCAGGCAATAGACCCCTCATACCAGTCTGATTATCTGCCTACGTTGTCAAGTCAGTCATCTCCAACCGAACCAACAATCTATAACATTTATTTCAATCTCAAACTTTCTCCATTCTCATTTAATAATAACAACAACAACAACAATAATAATAGTAATAATGGATTCATAAAAAATAAAAAAAAATAAAAAAATTAAGTAAACATAATTAATGAAAATCAACAACAATAGTTTTATGAATAAAGTAGTAGCTTTATGAAGTAATATTAATTGAATTAATCCATTACATTGAGATATATAGTTATATTTGACCATGATGAAAGTTTAATTTCCTTCTTATATATAAATTTCTCAAATTACAAATCTCTATGTATAATGACTTTTATATTTTGGGACGAAGAATGTATATCTTAGTTTGGATGAATTTTTGAACTTATGTTCATTTTTATTTTTGAAAGATAAAATATTTTATCTTTCATATTTATACCACTTGAATGTCACTTAAAAACTATCTTCAAACCAATAAAGAGAGTTAAATTTTTTTCCCACATTAATTTGAAAATAGTGTTTCAGTGGTCTTCTAACAGTATAAATATGAAGGAGAAAATATTGTATCTTTCAAAATTATGATCAATTTTTTTTAAAAAAACAATAAACCATAATTAATAAGTGTTAAAAAGTCTTTATATATTTTTTACATATTTATATTTAAATAAATTAATTAACTTTTAAAACAATTAAAAAAAAATATTGACACGCACGTGTCCAACAGCTGTTGGATGCCCATAGACAAGCAACTCCCTCCGGATGCCTGCTTGCCCATCCGGGGGGGAGCTGTTCTCTAACCGACAGGGGGCTGTTGCTTGCCTCCCCATTCAGCTGGAGATGACCTAAATGGAATGTTGTATTTCAGAACCTTAAGTCTTACTTTTTTTAATTAAAGGAAAAATATGATATTTAAATTTCGTGAATTGGAGCGAAAATTATTATCTTATGTTCATATTGAATATAGAGAAAACTTAACATTGTATATAAATAAGAATGATGTTTCTTACCATTTTGACGAAGATACTTGATTTAAGAATATACATTAGCTTGCCAAGGTTAAAATAGAGATCAAAATACCAATTGCTCTGGCTATATCAATGGCTTATAAAACTATTCATAATATCCAATATTTCAAACTAAATGGGTGAATTGTATCATAAATAAATTTTCGTTTAACTCAATCTCAACGAATAAATTGCACAAATGAAGTTTCAAGTTTACACAATCAAATTCACTCAATTTTTTTTGTTAAGGACGTACTGATAAATCTCTATCTCTATCTCTATCTCTACTATTATAAAAGCATGAATATTTCTTAACTTTTTTGTGCGGACTAAAACACCATTATTTAATTTAAATTGTAAAGTGATATTTAATTCAATGATAAATATGTAAAAATATTTGAAGAGGTATAATTAGACATAAAGTCTTATTATATTTAATCTCCTACATAAACTCCTAAAATTTCTAAATTCTCTCTTACATCAATTTTTATAATTTTAATCTTCTTCTCTTATAATAGATAAAAACGAACTATTAAAAATACTATTATTTTAAATAGTGCCTAAAATATATATAAAATTGTTATATTTTAGCATCAATATTTATTTATGTAAGAAAATATTAATTAAAGATTTAGTACAATATAAGCCATAAACACTCTAAATATAAAAATTTAAAATGAAATTCTCTTAAATACCATTATATTACAAAAAACAAAAAAATTGAATCATATCTTACTATGAAAGAAATAAAAATTCCTATGAATTAGCTAATTACGTAATTTTACTTTGGCTAGAATAAAAAAATATAAAAAAATATAAAAAATATTCAATAATATCAAGACATGCATTACCTCAAAATTTCATGAAATTATTTTCGTGGAAAATGGTAAAAAAATCGATGAAATTTTGTGCAAACTATAAAAAAAACTCAATCGATAAGAAAAACTACGAAATTATTGAAAAAATGTGAAATTGATAAAAATTCGGGTGAAATTGGTGAAAATTTGGATAAGATCCGTAATAAAGTGTCCCTGGAATCGATAAATACATGTAAAATCGATGAAAATTAGGGTGTAATTTGTGAAAAATGATGAAACCGGTGAAATAACAACATAAAAAAACAGGTGAAATATGTGAAAACATGAATAAAGTCGGCGAAAATATTTCAAATCAAAGAAAAATTCAGGTAAAATTTGTGAAAAGACGTGTGAAATAAGTGAAAATAATGTTGGAAATAGGTGAAAACGGATTAATTTGATAAAAACGTTTAAAAATTAGTTAATATGATAAGAACGTGTGAAATCAATAAAAAAAAGAGTTTAACTGACAAAATAAGGTGAAATCGGTCGAAAAATGATTTCAAACGGACGAAAACAAAAGGAAAAAATTGTAAAAACAGTAAAAATAAGTTATAACTGATAGAAATAAAGATGGGTAAAACAATTAAAATAATATTAAACTAATAAAAATAAATGAAAGTGGCTAAAAATCAGGTTAAACCGGTGAAAAATGAATTAAACTTATTAAATAGGTGAAAAGTGGATTAATTTGCTCTATTTTATGACATAATAAAATTAATTTTACTCTAATTTATAAAAAATATCGATGATTATCTAGACACGTACATCGTACGTGTACTTTCCTAGTATCATTAAAAAAGGATTATCAAATATTTTATACATGCAATAGATAACCATATATAATATCACAGATATCGAATGATACATTAATTTTTCGATACCTTTTATTACATGAATATATTTTGATTTGGGTAAAGTAAGTAATGTTTATTTCGCCTGTGGCCAGGCCACAACTGCACAAGCTTTTAAATTTGTTTGCAAAGGTTAGGCGATTCTTATAGATTAATTAATGATTATGGAAATGCTTTAGGAGACATAATGACTTTTCGGCCACTTTAGTGTGCAGTTAAGTATATTTCTGCATGCTATTTGATTTAATCATTTTCAGGGCAGGATGTAAAAATGAATATCCTAATTCAGTCAATACTCAATTCAAGCTTAGAAATTATTAAGGAAAGATTAAAAGTACACTTTTATAATGTGTAGTATCAATAATGTTCAATTATCCCATCAATTATGTATATATAAATTAGTAATCTCAAGTTTAAGGTTATTTTAGAAGTTTCCCTTAGTCTTGAAAAAATAATGTGTTTAGGTGTAATATCAAACCTAAGAATTTATTTCCTTCAATAAATTTCTAGTTGGAGCACCACCCCTAATTGCCTACCTGTGCTCAAATCTGATACGATAATAATATGATACGTATTTCTTAATAAATTAAAATTAAATTAAAATAGAAATATCCCACATGATTAGCTAAGCTGGTGAATAATGTAGATTTACAATAATCTCACATGCAAGCAACAATTTTAAATTGTCTAGGATCCACTGGCCCCAACCACAAGAAAATGTCGTTTTATATATGTCGCAAAAATAACACAATGTATTCTCTGCTAGGGAAAAGGGAAAAGATAACAAAACAAAACAAAACAAACCAAGAAATAGAACCAAAGAAAGATGAAAGGAACAGGCAACATGGGCTCTCTTTTAGTTTCCCAATGCTTATCATTAAATTAAGTTGTTACATTTTAATTAAAACTATACATAGCTGTCTGCATGCATAAACAATCGCAGAGAAGCATATTGTATATTATAAAATCCTTTTATGGCTTTATCATGGAATCGAAAAAATATAAAAAAGAATGGCTCCTCTCTTTTTTATTTACTACGCCAAACGAAGGTATCCACGCTTGGATGTTTTAAGTCGCTTTGAGAGTTGTGTGTGTGTGTGTGTGTGTGTGATTTACAGTTTTAGAATCAAACTGGACGGACTGGATTTTGCTATTCAATCTTATAAGTTTACCAAGGCATGTTTGGTTCCTTCAATAAGAAAATTCGAGATAGATAGCTGTCAAAAAAAATTTAATAAATGCTGTTCAAGTTGGATATGAGATTCTAACCCAATACAAATAATCTAAAATGCAAATAGGCAATGATTATACCTCTTTGTCTATCTATGATAATTTGAGACCCACAACAATCATATGAAGAAAGAAAACAATTTTACAAGGAATCAATCAGTTTTATTTTATTTCACTTGGGTAACTAAACTCAACCTGATGCAACTAGCATATTGGTTGATCTTCTTAGTCTCATACCCTTTATAAGAGTTAGGGAAACTGTCCGAAACATGTCACACCTATGGCTCGATCTGACCAACTTAAGTTCTTTTAATTTTTGTTTAGATTGGAAAGGGAAAACAAAATAAATATTGCACTAAACAAAGCAAGGCATATTGCCACCCAATGTTTTGACGCATCTGTATTTTTCCTTAACCCGGCCCCTCTTGACCTAACGCAGTGCACTCAAATACCACTCTAATCCTTTACATTAACTCTTGTGAAGCTGGTTGAACAAGATATGCAAACAATTAATCATCAGAGATTTCATCACACCATCATCAAAGTAAACTGGAAAAATCAGCATATCAACTTGAGATAAAGAAGATTAGGAACATCTAATAAGCACTGCAAAGTTAATTTGCATAATTTTTAACTTCATTCTCAGAGTATTCTAAAATCAGCAGCTTACCTTAGCAACTTAATTAGTTGCCAGGGTCCCGGGCATACGGATAATAGGAGGAAGTAATTACACTCTCTTGGGATTTTCCAGCTGGCGGGAATTGTTGTTGCACGACTGATGAAGTATATGGGGGCAAGTTGGTTGAGGCATATGGATAATAGGAGGAGGTGACTGCACTCTCTTGAGGTATTCCAAGTGCCGGCAGTTGTGGTTGCACAAGTGATGATTTATACTGGGGAAAGTTGGTCGAGGCATATGGATTATAAGAGGAGGTAATTGCACTCTCTTGGGGTATTCCAGGTGCCGGGAGTTGTGGTTGCATGACCGATGAAGTATAAGGGGGCGGAGCTTGTTGGTAAAAATTGAATGAAACCACATTATCATTATATTGATGTTCTCTCTGTACAGGCTGCAGTTGATGATACTGCATTCCCAAACTGGTAACTTGGTTATGAAGAGCAGCCCCTCCTTCTATGGCCCTGTATCTGGAAAGAAACCCAGTCTTTCTAAATCAGCAGAAGTGGAAAGAAATTCGTCACACTTGATTTAACTTAGAAATAATGGTAGACTCATGACTTCAATTAATATACTAGATAGTTTATCAAAAGTGATTTCAAGGAGAGACCAAGTGGATTTATAAGAGACTTATATATAGGTCCCAATTCCTTGATGGAAATAATTGAACAAATCCAGTACACGAAACAGTTAAAAGAGAGTTTTTGAGATGTTTTTACTGCGGTAAAATATAGAATATAAAATGAGTAACACAGTGAATGAGCACCCATAGAAACCGATAGAGAATATTGATATGTGCTAAGATAAATCTATATCATTTAAAATTTTAAATACAACTCAGACTTCTATAGTTGTTCAAAGATGCAATTAGGATATTAGAGTCCCATTCATATTTCAAATAGTTTCAAGTAAAGTATGCATCTGAAAATGTTCCTTGCTAATAGTAGCTATTAGCTAATCATCCACCCAAGAATAACATACTTTCAGACAGAAGACATGCATAACAAATTATAAATAGGAGTTCACACTGGAAGTCGAAACAAAACTAATTAAAAATATTACTAGCCACCAACTTATGCTCCAAAGTCCAAACAGTTAACTTGAAACCCAATCGACTCCTCCCAAAGCCCCCCAAGACAGTAAATTAGTTAACCGAAAAAGTACCTTGGATAGGGTTCTTGCACCCCATGGGTAACGCCTCCTGTGTAGCGCGGTTGTTGAGAATAGGCAACAGGATTAATAACTGCTGCTCTGTAGCCTTGCTGCGTAAAGTGCACATTTGGGACATATGGAGGATTTACCGGGGCTGCGTGGCCATAAGTTAAATGTGGAACCCTCACTGTATGATTAAAGTGATTTTGCATTGATGGAGGAGGCATTGCCTGAAATGGTGATACATTTGGTGGGGCTTGGGGTGCAAGATGAGATGATGATGCAATAAGAGGGCGAAATGACGATGACAATTTTTTCACCTGCAGTCAACAAAATGGTTCACTTTACTATACAATGAAAAAATTGGAGGAGAAAATCCAGCCATACAAGATACACTGGACTCCAGTGTTATATAGAGGGGGGAAAGACTTACTTGCTTTCCACTGAGTTCTTGCTTGAACTTCGAACCCTTATAGTTCTCCCTTATAACATGTCTAAGAGAACTCTCAGGCAAGGGAAGACATTCCTTGGAAATTCTGAATTTAACCTGAAAGTGAAAAATCAGCACATTCAGATTACAAGGACAACAAATATAATGCATCACTGGAACCAGAAGAGTGAAGCTGATCAGGTAATCAACAGTTTCCTTCACTACAACTGAATACATATGTTAATAACATGATTTAGTCAAATCAGCTTTCCAGGACAAAAGCTTCAAAATATATGGTGACTTAGGCTAAACGTCACATGTTTGTGCATAAACGGACATATAAATGACACAACACATGACTTTATGGAATAAAAATAAAAGCTAATTATGATCAATAAGGAAAGCATAAAAGCTTGTAATTTGTCATTCTCAGTTTAGATCTTCTTCAAGGTATAACATATCAAGCAGTTCACATAGGTAGGTGACGAAGAACGAAAGCAGAACATCGGTAACTACTTACTTACTTCATTGATATGAAGAATAGACAAAACCACCCCTTAAGAAGATGCCATTTCATTACATTTATTAACTCCATGTTCCTAGTTAACTACTTTTAAGTTGATTTCTTACATACACGAGTCTCAGCGTTTGGGTTGAGTAAAAAACAATTTAATAGCATACCTGAGCAGGAAATTTTCCTCCAAAAGCAGCATGTTCCAAGTTCAGCTTTCCAGTCGAAGTTGCCTCATATATGCCATAAAGACGCTTTACTTCAAAATCAAACAAAAATAGCTTTGAACCAGGCTTTATTGCCTCCACCACTTCCTTTTTCCCCTTAGGTAGTCCAAAAACACGGTATTGGTAGCATTGTAACTTTGTACTCGAATTGCACATGAATATAAATCCTGGAAGTCGCTTATGTATTCCATCTTCCTTCTCTACACCATTTGAGGCAATACTATTATTGTTGACTGCAGGGTCAGAAGTACTGGATTCAGCAGGGTTAGCAAGAGGGGCAACAGGGTCAGCAAAAGGGGAAGCAGAATCAGAAAGAGAGGCAGCAGGATCAGCAAGAGGGGCAGCAGCAGCAGGAAAGATAGCTTCTTCTGGCATGGTCTTTGGAACCTTTACCCTTTTCATTTTAGCATTTGATTGACCAATACATTTTCCTTTTCTTTTCAACTTTCTACCTCTTCCCATGGTCATAAGCAAAATTCTACAAGGGAAAAATATGAGACATTCCTAGATGAAAAGAACAAGAGAAGGATGAGACTGATGAAGTTTAAAAAATTGCTTGACGCTATATAATAAATTAATAATATAATGATTTCACATACTAAAGATAATTGGCATGCAATTAAAGACATTAAAACTTCAGTGAACAATTAATGTGGCACAACCTCTCTCTGATGAAAAAATCAACAAGCAACTTGAACAATTAACAATGATATATCCATCTCTATGGCTACTACAATTTCAAAGTTGGATATTTTCCTTTCTGATATGTTAGGTTTCAAGTAATTCCACGCATTTTGATATGCTAATGAGCCCTGAACATAGACAAATACGATATGTGAGTGGACGATGTATTCCCTCTCTGTCCCGAATTCTTTCCTCCTATTTCCTTTTTTTTTTAAAGAAAATCCAAAAGCACTGCTCCTTTTCCAAAAGTTTTTTTTCCTTAAAATTATTTTCTCACCTAAAGTAATGATGTGATCCCACTAAGTGTGGAACACTACTCTCCTCCGAGGTAACAATGTAAACACCTAAAAGTTTCACTTCTATCTAAATTCTACGCCAAACGAAAGGGAAAGGGACGGAATAATGTATTTTCCTTCTCTGCCTCCACTCAAGAAACATGTTACTTGTTCCTCAAACTTCTATTAATAAAAGTACTTTCACACACAGCCCATTCAAGGACCACAAAAACTGAAAAGAAATTTTATAATAAGTGATTAGCCTTATTGGCTATGAATAATATTTAATAAGCTGAAAGGGTGTGCTTTTATTATGCTTGGGATCTTTCTTGTACTTATCAACCTTAATATTGCAGTTACACAATATTAAGTATTTATGACATGAGCTGGCTATAAAATCTCAGAACAAAAGCACTACCCCTTGATATCTTAATCTGGTCCAACCCAAAATAGGTAAGACATTAATGATCCAATATTAGATCCCAGATAATTAAAAATATTCCAAAGATCTCAAGAACCAAATTTTACCTCATGAACAAGCAAGTGCCGTATATTCATGCAATCTACATAGAATAGATAATGCGCAGCACAAAGATTTACCTCAAAACAAGCAAGTATCGTATATCCATGCAAAACAAGTAGAAAATAAAACAATGACATCACATGATCCTCCCATTTTGTTTTTCACGAATTTATCTTAAGCTGACCTTGCCATAATAAATTTGCAGCTTGCATCCCTCGGTCAATTTATCACCAAATAGAAAGAAAAAAAATCATTTATTTCAAACTCATATCAGAGTACTTAAAATCATTGTTTACTCCTCTACCTCAATCTAAGAGCTATTCAGCTATCCTCGACCCCCCTTCCATCTACTCCAATTCCAAGACACCCTTAAGAGAATACCAAAAGGTAACTCGAGCTATAAAATTACAAATTTTTTATTTTGTGGAAGTAAACGGATCTGTATGAAAACCATCAACTCCCTCTCTATCTCGTAAATTGTTCCAGGATATTGTACCAAAAACACCTCCTGTAGCTTAAATTCAGCAATCAAACTTGGCCTATATACTCCATAACCACTGTTTAGGGTTAACTTTTGGACAATTTTAGTTACAGTTATGCATATAACAAACTAAAGCTGCAGTGACTATGAGAAACTCCCGTTGCGTTCCGTTCAAATATACCCAAAATAGTTTTAATAAACTCAATCAAACCTTTCAAAGTTTGAAAATAAAATACTCCGTATATAAGAAAAAGCTCGTAACATAATGCGAACCCCATACACATAAATACAAAGAAAGAACCCCAATTCAGCCCTAATTAGTTGACATTTCATACATTTAACCAGCAATCAAGGCAATTATCGCATCAGCGGATGAATAAAAATATAGGGTTAACATAAGAATACAAACATATCTTCAACGAAGTACAGTAAAATTACATAGAAAGGATTTCCGTTGTGAAGGTGTAGTAGCGTACAGTAATCTGAAGTAGTTATTTTGCAATTAAATTAGGGTTCAGAATCAAGGAAGATTCATATATGATTCCTCTTTAGCATGTAAACCCAATGACGAAATGTATGGAGTGTTACTGGAAAGATATTTTAATGGAATTTTGGTATTTTTGGAAATTTATGGAGGAAATATAATTAAAGTTTTGCCCCAAATCTAAAAGCCCAGTAATTATTTCATACTAATTTTGATAATACTTGAAACAGGCAACAATTGTCTACTAATTTTGATAATACTTCAATTTTTTTATATAGATTAAGAGCAAACGTGTGAAATATTAAATTACGTAGGAAGGCAGACAGACACCTTTTTAAGAGAAAAAGGACATATTTTTCCTTTCTAGACCTTAGATCTGTTCAAATATCAATCAATCATTATATAGGAATATTTTTCATTATAATGTCAAATTAACTAAAAACTCTAATAATGATTTTTTATTGATAATTTTAGACACAATAATTAACTAGAATAATACCACATTAATGGAAGAGGCATATAAAGTATGAAGTTTCATTTCAACCAATTCTCCAATAATTCCCAAATGGTAAACTTCAGTACACTAGACGAAGCAGTCGGAAGAGAGATTTTGAAGATCAAGAGGTTTATATATATAGTAGTTGTTCATAAAATAATTATTTATAATATTTCTTAATGTATAATCATTCAAATCGACAATTAAATAAAAACGAAGGGAGTAACACACAAATCAGAAAGTAGTTAAGGGCATGTTTGTCTCGCATTTGGGAGAGTGGTTTGGGAAAGTGGTAGAGGTTTGAGAAATAATCTCGATTTGCGTAATGTTGTTTGTTTGGGTTTTGTGAGATTTGTTTGGGAAATAATGAAGATGTAGGTTATTTTGATAAATTTAAATTGTAGAGACTAGAGAGTTAGTTAATTAGGTGTAAGACTTTATGTCAAATCAATTAATTATATATGATTGATTATTGATTAGTTTGATTAAAATTATTGATATATATAAATAGATATTAATTAATATATATGAAAATACTATTTTATACTCCAATTAGAGGAGAGAGAGAGGGGTATAAAGAGATGATGGGACGCTGCTGCTGAGTAAAAAGTAAGGAGAGAGGAGAGAGAGTGTGGTGGGATGGGCTACGTGAGGAAAGAGAGAAAGAATAGTTGAATAGGTTTTTTTTCCAAATTTTCACACTAAGTCTACTTCACGGATCAATCTCTGAAATATCCTCTCACTTACTCAATTTTTAGAAACAAGTTGGTATGTTTGTCCCGCATTTCCGAAAGCTGAAATTTTTTTCGAAAATGCGAGACAAACGGGCCCTAACCTTTTATGAATGACACCCTAATAATGTTCTCTTCCCAAGACAAGATAAGACAAGACAAAGCAAGGGAAGGCAAACCTCGAAATTAAACCCATGGACAACGCCTCTGGTGTTGGGCTGAGCGTTCAGTAAAAATCGAATCGAATCGGACCGGACTTCGGTTTTTTTTTGGTTCGGTACCTTTTAGATCGTGGACCGTTTGCCGAATCGAATTTCGATTCGATCCGATAAAAAACCGAACGGTCCGGTTCGATCCAAAAATGGACCAAAAAAGTATGAAGGCCTTGTTTTATGTTAAAAAAAAAATTGTGACTTATGAATTCTTTCACAGCGTGCACAGAGACTAAAAGGGCAAAATAAAAAAGTGAACTCTTAGTCTACTTGCCTAAACAAATAATAATTCCCACAAATTAATACCTAAACCCATTTCACAGTGGGTTTCAGAAGTCAATTGATTTTCTTCTCTTCTTCGTGAGTCACACGGGTTGCGGTAGTTGAGGTGCACCGGTGGTGGGTGTGCGACGCGGTGGTGGTTGACGGTGCGACGGCGGCAGTTTGGGTGGAAGGTAGGGTTTTATGTTTTGGGGAAGAAAAAATTTATCGGTTCTTTTTTTTATTATGATTTGTGAATTGTGAATGAATGAGAGCGAAAGTTACTTAACTTTTATATGTAAAAAAATAAAAATAAATAATATATTCGGCAAAATTGGTTCGGTTCGATAAATCGATCGGGGTTTTACCGAAAACCGATAGTAAGACTGGATCGGTTATGGGGCGAGAACCATTTATCGGACCGAAATTTCGGTCCGGTCGGTAAACTGGACCGTGCTTACCCCTACTCCGGTGTATCCCCCGGTTGTTTAGACTTGGCAACATATATAATCATAAATAGGAATTGTTTTAGGACATGTCAATCTCTTTGTAATTTCACTCTGATTCAGATTTTCTTTTTCCTCTTTTTGTGATTGTAAAGTAAATAGGAACGTTATTGAAGAAAAAAAGAGATCTATTGAATCGAAAAAGAAGATAACTCTTTTTTCATAACATTGTCGTGTTGTACCAGTTTTTCCACATTACAAACATGTGCATCCACTGCACTCTAGTAATCAAAATGGACACTAGCTTATTATATTATACCCATCACTAGAGACAATGGCTTCAATTTCCATAAATAAGAGCACGAGCCTTCTCACATATTTCCTAGCATCGTCGGGCAAAACACAATATGTTCATTTCATCGATCATCATCGATCATCATCATCATCATCATATGATTTTGTGCAGTCCAATGCTGGTGTCGGAAGAAATGGTGATGAGAAGGGGAAGAGCATGGTGCCATGCAGCTTTGAAGACTCGTTTCTGATGAGCTTTTATGGTCTGAGATGGCTTGTGAGCATTATATCTTATATCAAATATGTGAATGCATGGGTCTGCTGTTCCAGAACTTAAATATAAACCATCTGGAGACCAAGCTTGATTTATAAGGGCCGACTGTGATTCGCTACTTTCTTGCTTCCACCCCAACGAATGGACCTCCACCTGCCTCAGTCTCAGATCAAACAGTCGAACTTGTCTTTCTGGTGTCCTGTTATATTATACATAATCATGCACCCACATTTTATACAACTCAACAGTAGAATCAAAGATAAAAGATATCAATATTGACACTGAATCTACAAGGACGCATTCATTCAACTTTTTCATGTCCCTACAAGTAGATGCAAGTATATGGTGTCCCTCATTTTCACTTTACTCCCTAACGATTTTGCATTTGTACTTGCCCCCTTCAACTTTCTAAATGGTTCCAGTTCGCTACTTTTGGCCACTCGATGGTTGTCCCAATAATCATATAAAGTCCCTCTTTACCCTTGACCTTTCAACCGTATGCACTTTTCTACTCAACTCCCTAACAGCTACCACCAAACGGCCAAAATATTGCACAATACAACAATAGAAAGTCAAAGGGAATGTAAACACAAAACGATTAGGGAATAAAGAGCAAAATCAACCAAAGATAAGGGGGCAATAAAGTGCGATTTACCCAAAATATTAAACTTACCCGGTCTGAACCATAAAGAGGTTGAAGTCACAAGGATTAGGTAGAACACTCATGCATTTGTTTTCTATTTGATGTTTGTAATCTGCTCTTCCAGTTGCTACATCGAACCCAATAATCCGTTTGTCTGCACCAACCGACATCACGACTTTCTTATGAAGCATCCCGGCAACTCCCATGACAGCAGAGGAGTGATGACTTCTGTGTAATGCTTTAGGTCTCCACGAGTCATCTCCTCCATCTTTCTCGTTCCAAAGGATAACAGCATGATCACTACCACCAGTAACAAAGCATTCATCATCCCACGGCGTGAATATTATGCTGTTGATAATGCCTCTAGTGTGAGGCTTGTCTTCCAGAAATTTTATTCGCGTTTTCTGTGGATAAGCAATAAAAAATTAGCTTGGAACAATTTAATTTTAAGCGTTACAAGTTAACTACTACGAATCAAAATGGTAAATTTGCTTTCAGTCCCACAGTACTGGACCCTCAACACTTTTTGTTCCATATTTCACATAATTGCACTTTTGGTCCCAAATATTTAAAATGATTTTGGATTTTTCTCCCTTTTCTACAGAACTGCACTTTTAGTCCAATTATTTTAAAATACTTTGCCCTTCGGTCCCATAGAATAGTGGTTGTCTATAACTTTTGGTTGGTCCCAAATATTTAAAATGATTTTGGATTTTTGCTCCTTTTTCTTTAAACTGCACTTTTAGTCCAATTATTTAACAATACTTTGCCCTTCAGTCCCATAGAATAGTCGTTGTCTATCACTTATGGTTCGTTCCATAGGACTGTCCAAGTTTTGTACTTCTGGCTCCGAATTAGATAAAATGAAGTACATGGGATCTCAAAAGGGAATAAATTTTAAGAAAAATTGGGACCAAAGATGCAATTCTGTCAAGTGCAGGACCAAATCCAATCCTGTAGAATTAAAAATGCAACATACATGAATCAAAATCATTACCTCTTTTCCTTTATTCAGATTCAAAATTGAAACCTGTGAATCTCCACCATCTTGACTATAAACTGAAAATAATTTGTTCCCCTGTGGATGCCAAGCTATATCCTCTGGCCATCTCTTTTGCTTGTCAGATTGACAATCAGTAGCACTTAGAAGATTGGCACTGGAACTGCACTTTTATGTAACGAGATCACGTGAAAAACTTATATTACAGGACGAGTTATAATAGAAAAGCATATATGGGAGTAAATATATTGAATATATTTACTTGCAAATATTCCTACCCTCTCCCTTGAACTTGCCACAAGTTGACTACTCCATCAAGTGCACTGCAAAAGCATTCATACGTATTGAAGGAGTTAAAACCAAAAGAAACTTCATTTTGGGAAAACAAGGTAAGACAAAATTACCTGGTCACAAACAACTGATCATTTGTTGGACACAAGACAAGACTTCTCAGCTTTCTTTTATGATGGCAAGGTAAAAAACAACTATTCTGGAATTTGATCAAACTTGGTGATGGGCGCTTGCTTATTAATTGAATCACATCTTTATGTTCCTTTTGTTCTGTAAATTGATCAAGAAAAAAATGTAAATAATAAATATACCATGGACCAAAAAAAAAGGTCAACATTAGTCATACCAATCTTCCTTTTTGTTCCTCTATCTTGAGTTTCCATGGCTTCCTTATCTGGAGGTATTCTACGAGCTTTGTCTCCTTGAAATTTAGTAAGGCTATTGACCTGAGATGGTGCTGGTCCAGTGAGCACTGAACCAGAACCGCTGGAAAAGTTGTTCCCAGTATATTCAAGTTTTACAGGCTGTGGAATATATGGTTCCACAGCAGGATTCAAAGGTTGGGGTCTAGATTGAGTTTGGTTTCGAGAAGAAGCGCCATCTTTATTAAAAGGACTCGGTGGTCTTCTTGCAACTTTGAGATTTTCTCCAGCGGAGTTAACGGAATCATGACCTGGATGCTGAGGCATATATTGAGAATTGTTTTGAGAAGAACCTTCTCTCATCTGAGTAGGACTTGCAGAACTTCTTCCAGCATTTACCTCTGACATACCATATTTATCAGTTCTGGAAGTCATCACTGGGTCCCGCTGTCGATGACGAGCAAGTTTATTTTGTGTATCCTCCAACTTCTTCTCTGCTTCAACAAGCTGAAAAGACATACACAAGGAATTTAATAAGCAACTAGTTCTTGAAAACTATGAGAAGAAAATCTAAATTAAAACCAAGTTTTTCAACAGTATTAGCTAGCATGGCTAAGCCCATATACGTCCAAATCAACTTACTCTTAAAGGATAAAGAATTATTAAGTATAAACCGCCAATAAGGAACTAAATATGTTCTATTGCCATGTACTCTGTGATCCGATTATCGATAACTCTATCCTTAAAATCAAGAACTATCTTTTTTATGCATCAGAAACCAGACAAGTCAGCTAAAAAATCCACCGATGACCTCAATAAGGCCCAAGTATAACAATTCTTGTAATTTCCATGCGTTAAATTCAAAACTTTCAACTCTTAAGCTTTGAGCAATTCAAATTAGATACCTCAACCTTTCAAATCCGGTAGAAATTTGTACCTCCATATGGGAAACAATTTAACGTGCAAGAGTATTACCAAGAAACATATAGATAATTGCAATTGGCAAAATAAGATTTGACCTAAAACTAAAATTATATATCCACTCAATAAACAATACCCAAAGCTTACACCTTTAACAAATAGTCACAGAAATACACCCAAAAGAACTTGCAATGCACAAAATTATCAAGAAATTACAAGAGAAAAAAAGTGGCCGACATTTAAAAAAAGGAAATAAAATTTATGAAAATAGAACCTGAGATTTATAGTATGAAATACGGTGGCGTAAGTGGTCGACTTCTTTTATGCGATGATCTACAAGGGCGACGAGTGCTTCATCTTGTTCATTCCTAATCTGATCCTCCTCGTTTTCCTGTACTACTGGTTCTTGTTGTTGTTCTTCATCTTCCCTTTCGATTTTCGGCCTCTTCGGAAGCGGATACCCGTTCATCTTCTTGATTCCAAAGCGAAGATGATCTTACTCTCCTTACTGAATCAAAGTTTCTGGGGTACGGGGAAATCGGAAAATAAACCCGACTTTGGCGTGAGGATGTTATGATGGATTATTAATGGGCATTTATAACTCCCTCAGTTTTTTTTAATTATTGTTTTGAATGATTGCACCGAATTGAATTTTATAAATAATCACCTTTTTTTAGAAAAAAATCTAAAATATCCTTTTAATTATATAAGTTTAGCATTAATTAATATATTAATGATAAGTATTAGTAGGAAGGATAAAATTGGTAAAATAACATTAATTTTATATTGGAATCCTAAAGCGACAAATAAAAGTTAAATTTTTTTTTTTCAAAGCGACAAATAAAACAAAGGAAGTAGTATTCTTAATTGAGAAAATAGCATTTTTCATTCCAAATTCTTGCTATTTTTGTACATATCTTTCACACCTTTTAAAATGACACATTTGATATTAAAATTGACCAACTTATTTCACATTTAATTTGACTTAATTTTTCGACCAAAAATATATCGTGTTTGTCGAATGTTCATTAAGTAAAAAAAAAGAGGGGGGGGGGGATGTATTATCTATAAATTGGCCAGGTGTTTATGCAATTATCACCGCATTCTTCCTCCCGTACGACCGTGGATGGTTGTTAGATAAAATTGGTTGAGGGCTTTTGCTCGTCTAATCATTGTGAGTGCATATGTACAAACAATTTCAAAAATCGAGTTGTAAATCTTTCAATTTTTTCAAATAAAGTTTCAAATTTCGTAGTTCAAAAGACCAGAATCCTCAAACCCAAATCACTCAATCAATTTACTTAATTCTTGAACCAATAGAACCCTATAATCGTGGGCAACATTTTTCATGGGATAATTGCAGTGGTTGTTGACGGTGGAGCTCCGCCCAAGGGGTGCGCATTTTTTCTAAAAATGTGCATCCCTTGTGCGGAGCTCCACCGTCAACTGTCATTGTAACTACTCAATGGGAAATGCTGCCCACGATTATAGGGTTTTATTGGTTCAGGACTTAAGCAAATTGGTTGAGTAATGAAAGAGTAATTAGAGTTTAAAGATTTAGGTTGTAGGGTTTAGTTTAGGTTTGTAGGGCGGAAGAAGGCGGGATAATTGCAATATACCCCCCTCTTTTATTTTAGTTAATGGACATGTGCCACGCACGCGACATTTTTCAGTCAAAAATTAACTGTCAAATCAAATGTGAAAAATGTTGTTCAATTTTGATACTAAATGTGTTATTTTGAAAGGTATGATATAAAATATATAAAAATTTGCAACTCTTCGTTCTTAATTGCTAAACTTGAAAATGAGAAAAGGGAAAAGAAATTACAGTAATAGAATTGAAATTAGTAAATGGCGAAGTTTAAACATCTTTTACTGATTGGTTATTTCTATTGGATGATTCGAAACTAAACTCATTAAATTCCAAAAAGATGAAAATACAAAGGGAGCTTAATTGTTGGAATGTCACTTCAACAGTAAGTGTGTAGAAGTAGTTTGTCATTTGTGCAATAGCAATATAGTATGACATAAATATAGTGCTGCAAGTTTTTTTTTTTTTTTCTTTTTCAATTACAATACACAATGGTGGTGTAATCATAAAATTATCTTATATCCTTAATTTAACACATACTATCATAATTAATATGTTGCAACCTACTTGTATACAACTGCTATAATAAACAATATTTTTTCAATTTTGAATGGGTTTAGGTCTTATTTAATTGGCAACATTTTTTACCATTATAGTTAAATATAATTATTATTGTTTTAAAATTAGGTGACAGAAGGAAAGCATGTCTCTCTGGGTCCATATGGGTAGTTGTTGATATGTTTGCTCGATTTGTTCTCGACTTGACTAGGATATGATTTCAACAAAACTTTTACAACATCTTTTAAATATTGTATTTGAATGTTGGGAGATTCTATCGTCACTCTTGCCTCAAACTTGAGTTATCCAAATAAAATAATCTGAATCATTCAACAATAAAGTTAAATAATCTTGTCCGCTAATTGTATATAAATGTGTATCATCTTCACTTTTTATACCACTAGCTGCCGTGGCACGCGGTATTCGTGTGTGTTAAATTATTTGAATTATAATTTATCTTGACATATTAATTTTTTATAATATATCATACTAAATTTGAATATGCATAAAGTGGAAAAATGTAATTTTTTTTTATTGAGTAGTTTTTATGTTTTGTAATTTTAAATTTTGAAAAAAGGGCAATTTTGAAAAGTAACTAACTTTTAGTGTAACATGGTCACAACCGCCTATTTGTGAGTAAAAACAGGCTTCTCTTTTTTAATAGTATAGATACCCATAAATATATGAATTAATAGGTTGTACACGTTAAATTGACTTTATTACCCTCAAATAAAATAATAAAATTATTCAATTTTCCCATTTCTTCTCCCCCAACCCCTTTCATTCGTCCCTTTCGGTGACCCATTTCTTCTCTCCCAACCCTAACCGACACCACCACCTCTTTATCCCTCCCTTTCGCAGCCTTACTGGTGCGACCCGCCGGTGGCGACAACCGTTTTGGTCCCACCGGAAAAGCTGCAAAAGTGGGATGAAATTTCGCCGCTGCCACTTCCATTCTGTTGTCGACCAAAACGGAGGCGGCACTTCGGCGCCGTTCTGGTCGCGTACAGAACGCGATGAAGGGCCGCCTCCATTTTAGTCTTCAGCAGAACGAAATGATACTTTCTCCACCTTCACCTGTGAACTTCATCCAGCGAAGAAGATGACATTTTACTTTTTTTTTTTTGAATTAAAAATTTTCTTTTATTATTGTTTAGTTAGTATAAAATGATTTAACTCATTTAAGAGAATAATGAATGAATGAAGATTTTCATCCAAAAAAAAATTAAAGAATACATTAAAATATTATATTCTTAACAATGTGCAATTCTTTTAAAACTATACATATTCAATTTAATTTTATATTTATTGAAAATAATTATAAGTTCAATTTTATTAAACTTGATTGAAAATCAAATATAATTTCAAAGAATTTCAAACTTCTATATATATTTTTTTCTAAATATCATAATTCATATAAAGGGGTGAAAATATATACATAATGGGAGGGATATATTGATTATTATATGAAAATCGAATTAATTTTTTAAATAGACAATTTAAATTTAATGTTTTTACCCAAATAAGAATTCACCATACTCACACATTTAAGAAAAGACGAGCAATACAATTTCAAGTGTGGCAAATATATAAATCATTTACTTTTATTATAATAACCTAACATAAATTATTTATTTATTTTTACAAAAAAAGGGACCTAAAATGGTAAGTTGAAAATTTATGAAATAAAGAGTAAGGGTATAATAGGTATTGGAAGGATTAATTGGTGTTGTAAATGAATTTATTGGGATTGTAATATGGACACATGTTCAAATTTAATTGGCCAAAAATAGAGTTATTGGTGGCTCTCTTTGAAGTGAGAGTCACCATAGACCATTCCTTCCCTTGAATGTTATATTATGAAGGTAATTGAAGTTTTGATTATTTCAAAAAAAGAAAAAAAATTGAAGTTTGATAAACTATAATTTAAATCAAGTTCGTTTGTTGGAGGTGTCAAATCAAGAATTTTCATATAGGTAAAAAGTGTTAGTATTGGGAAATGGGTATAGACCGAGTTTGGACTTTGGACTTGACCTTCAGTGAAAGTAGACACAAATATGCTTTAATCCCGTCTCGATGAGACAAAACAAGGGACATCCCAATCAATAAGACGCCTTGAACTTCTTACATAACCTATATTTAGGTAGCAATAGGAAAGACAGGAAAGCGGGAAAACAATCAATAGGAAAGACAGTATCGTGGGCTTCTCCCGCAGCATTTTGTTAAGCTGTTTCTTTGCACTGATGCAATGTTCGGTATGCCAAGACTAAATTATAAAACCAAAATCATGAGTATTGATTTATTGCAATTTACATTCTGTTTCTGGATTAGTTTCTGTTCACTTAAACAAAATTTTATGAAATCTTAGAACTTGTTTTCATCCCAACTATGTTAGCATTCTTTTTAGATAATGATACTTTTTGTTAAAGATGAGGAAGATCTTGAAGTCGTCTGCCAAACAGAGTGTATCCATAATTTAGGAGAATTATTTTATGCACTTGTTGCACCACACAACCAAATACACATTGTGTAGCATGCCAATTGCATAGGTACACGTGGAGTACCAATCCACATCACTGACAAAACCATGTTTAGGCTCATGACCTCAATAATTTTGGTTTGGGAAACTGTTTCCATGTGGACTAGAACATGTGCGTGATGTGGGCTTTACTCCACTTGACTAAGCAATTGGTTGCTGCACCATGTGTGTTTGGTGAAATGGTGTAGCGGATCCTTAAGACATGTATTCTTTTAATGTTATTTTGTATCCTGCGGAAGTATGAAATCTTCCATTGTCAACATTTCAAGCTATGGATCAGCCATATGGAGCACATCTACAGCAGCTTTGTCTTCCTTTGTCAGATTCTTCTTTCTCTTTCTATCAGACTGAGGTTCCTTTGTTTTTAGGTCATTCCTGAAGGACCTTAGGGAGCCAGCCAGATGATCATTACGATGCGCTGAAATAGACATAAGCATTCTCAACAATATCCGATGCACCCATATAAGATATCTCACCAAAAACTCAGATCACAAGCATGGAATTCAAGCATAATTCAGATAGCATAAAATGATAGAACGAATATCTTCAATGGTTGTTTCAAGTTATGGTAGTTCACTCGGTTCGAGAATGTGTGTAATGAAACTCCAAGTTGTAGAAAATAAGTAAGACAATTGTGATGTTCAATAATCATAACAAAGGGAAAAAGACAGAATAGATGCAAAACTTAGTAGTTAATTTAAAATTTACAAAGTAACACATCATATACTATAAATTATATTGACAATCTTACCAGCAAGTATGACATCTTCCATGTTCACAACCTTGCGACCACCATGCTGTGCAAACAATTCAAGGTCTTTTGCTAACTGTTCTGCTTTGTGAAAATTGAGAAATTAGTTATTTACTTTATGTAAGGCAGAAGCTGAAGATCTAAAAATTCTAGAAAATCAACATAGACTTGCATCACATGAAACATTTTCAGTTGCAAAGGAATCCATATTACTTGTCCACCATTTATTGAGATCAATATAGTATTGCAGAATGTTAAAGACAGAGAAATAAAATAAACAGATGTTGAAACTCCACAGGGTAGAATTGAATGGAAAAGATTAACTCTGAGATTATAACCAATCATGTACAAGATTGTGAATTCACAAGTAGATTTAACTTTTGGAGTATCGGAGTATGTTGCCTCAAACATCGTACTGAGCAAATGTGATCAAAGATATTAACCAAACATTTATCCTTCACATTTCACTTCACAATAACGGAATAACCCCTCAACACAGCAATTAAATGTCAGATCCTAAGAAGAAATCGAAAAAAGTATATTTAGCACAGCACAGGCTGTATGTCCTGCCAGGTTATAAAAACTTGCTTCCACAATCCATAAAGAACGTAATTCAATAAGGACTTCAACACATTGAATTTAATTAAAGTATAAAATAGCCAATCTATCATATCACATATAATTGTTGATTCAATTGAGTACTTATTCAACGGAAAAAAATAAATTATGAAAAATAGGAACCGGAACTCCAAATTTCGCCTCACATCATAACAAATATGTATCCACGGTACTATTCACACACATTTAAGGCTAATAAAAAGAAGTATCCAAAAAGGGTACTATTCACACACATTTAAGGCTAATAAAAAGAAGCATCCAAAAAAAAGGCTTATGAAAAAAAAAACAGAGAGAGAGAGAGAGAGAGAATTACGGGTATATTTGAAGGCTAAATCGGAAATGCAGGCCATAATTGGCTGAGAGACTTCCATGCCGTTTTGCTTCGCTGCTTAGTAATAAGAAAATTTAATTAATTACAAAAATAATTTCTTCATGGAAGTAGATATAGAATGCTATACCTTCGGCTTCGGCGATGGAGATGGAGCAGAGCCGAAATCGATCTCTCAATTGTTCACTCACCGATTCGTCTTCTTCTTCCTCTTTTTCTACGTCGCTTGTCATTTTCTCTTTTAATTTTTAAATTTTGCTCTCAGTTTATATTTAATTTGTTTGTCACTGAGAAATGAAAATCATCAGATTTTGTTTCTCGATTCTAGGGTTCCCCTTCATCGTTTGTTTTTGGGGGAAAAAGAAAGATTATGCGCGGGAAATGGAGAAAGGAGCACGTGGACTGGACCGAAACGCGACTTTAACAATTTCGCAATTTTATGTAAGCATTATATCTTTTTTTATCAATGATGGAAGTGTTAATGATAGCGAAATATTTACTTGGTTTAATATTTCCTTTTTCTATAATAGTTATGAGTTATGACCAATATCTTGTTATTCTTTACATGACCCCAATTGATAACTTGATATAACATATTCTTTGTTATCTCTAACCACAATCTTTTTTTTCCTTTTTTTTTCCAAGGGTATTTAGAATCAATTCTTCTTGAGACATGTTAGGCGCATTGAACACACATTACGCATATTTATTACATTGTAGACATTAGTATTTTCCAGTCGAAAGAAAAAAAAAGGAATTGATTGATGAGGTAGTAACTAATCAACGGGGTGCAAGTTTTGTTAAGAGCTCAAAAGTGGAACATGCAAGTATTTTAATTTTGCGAAAATCTCCCCTTAACTTTTGAACGTTTTTCCACTTTACCCATTAACATTTGAATGTCTTCTCACGTTACCCTTTAATCTTTGCAAGTTCTCACTTATTCCCCTCGGTTGTTGAAAATATCTCAGATCATTACATTTGGACATTCTCTAGCGGAATCGTGACACGTTTAAAGGTTGAGTGACAAAGTGCAAAAATATTCAAATGTTAGGAGACAGTGTAAAACGTTTAAAAATTGGGTGGCAAAGTGCAAAATTGTTCGAAGGTTGGATGACAAAATACGAAACGTTCAAATGTTGGGCGGTAAAATGAAAAATATTCAAAGACATATCATTAAAGTTGAACGAAATATTTTGTTAGATTCTAGATTTTTGCTTTTTAAGGTGGCTACCAAAGATATTTTTAGTAACTGAGGGGGTTAAGTGAGAACTCGCAAAGATTATGAGTAAAGTGAGTTTTTTTCTAAATTTATCTTCAAACTAATTTTGAAATCTATGGTGTCACATCATTGTTTTTTAGTGTAGTTGAAGTGCAAAATAGACTGATCATAGTTGTGGAGTCACTAATTCAGAAAGAAATAAAAGAATCCACTATTTCGATTTATCCTATTCGGTAATAATGATTATAGTGACAATATAAAATAGGGTGAAATACAGTTTTCTCCCTTAAAGTGTGAGGTTATATCAGTTATCACCCTAAAGTATCAGTTGTAACATTCTTTTATATTTTGTAGTATCTATTCCAAAAATACCTACAGCCCTTTCATAAATAATAATTTCTTTATTATTTATTACTTTATCAAAATAAAATTGTATCTTTATTAATAATGAATCCATTCATCCACAAAACAATATTATGTTTTATTTTTTTTATTTATTTTGTTACCTTCCTTTTTTCAATCTCAAATTTTTTCTTCATTTCCATCTAATTTTTTTTATAACCGAAGGAAACAAAAGAAATGAAAAAGAAACATAAAATTATTTGGTGAATGGATGCATGAATTCATAATTAATAAAGATTTTATTTTTTGATAAAGAAATGAAGAAATTATAACATAATATTATTTGGTGTTAAACTTGAATTTTGCGAGAAATAATTCGAAGGATAACAAATCAACATTTTGAATAATAATTCACACCAAATATAAATGAGATAATTATCACCAAATAAAACTCAATAAATATTAAGAAAAAATTTGAGATAGAAATAAAAAAAAAAAAAAAACAAATAGAAACAGAAATAAAGAAAAAAATGAGATGAAAATAGAGAAAAATTTGAGACCATAAAACCTAAGGAAACAATGCGCCGGCGCCTAGGGCCCACGGTTCGGAGGGCCCCAAAATTTATATTTAGTCCTGTAGCAAAATTAAAAGTTTAAATATTTTAAATTTTATTAATTTTATGTACATAATATGTATGGCTCACTTGGTAAGAATTTCTTATGATGAGTGGGAGGTCTAGGGTTCAATTCCTAATATTGAGTATTTTTCTTATATTTTGTTTTTTTTATGTTAAGTTTGTTATTTAATCTATCTGAAAAATAACATGTTAGATTTAATTAGGACTTTTGGCAGCTTGCACCCTCGAAAATGAGCCTTTTGGCAGATTGCACCCTCGAATTTAGATTTTGGCAGATTGCACCCTCGAAATACATAAGCTTTGGCAGGTTGCACCCTCTAAAATTTTCCGGCCAAATAATTCGCCGGAAAATCAAAATTCTAATGTTGGCAAGGGTATAATTGTCTTTTTAATTCAATTCCCTCCAAAAATTCAAATTTTGTTCCTAAATTTTCATTTTCCTTACAACACATTTAAAATCTTTCAACCATTTTTGCATAGTTCTTCATCAGCTCAAAAATTAATATTATTGCATTTAACATAAAAATGATGGCCAAGACATAATAAACACATGTAAACACAATGAACTTATCAACCCACAAATAAGAAATAGTAACAATATTCATATTAATCTAATAATCGATTTTCTTACCATAATACATAAATATAGTACTATGAAAGGAACAGTGCGCGAAAATATGTGTGATAACAAAAAAAAAAAAAAAAAAACTAATAATCGATTTTCTTACCATAATGTGGAGCTTGACAACCCAAGGGAATGAGGAACTCATAATTTTCATCTTCTTCTACTCGCAATCTCAACCTCATTGATCAATACACGGTTTATAATACCTAATATTACATATAACTTCGATTTTATAGTAAATGTGATACAAAAATAGGGCAAAATTGAAGTGAGAATGTGATAAAGCCCTAATTGTTGTTGCTGGAGCATGGTTTTTATATTTTTCTTTTAGGAATTTAGATTAAATTAATGTGTAAATGGACAAATTAACTCCTAAACTACACATTTAATTTAATTGGCTTAATTTTTTGGCGGGTAATAATTTTCTTTAGAGGGAATTGAATTAAAAAGACAATTATACGACATCAGAATTTTGATTTTCCGGCGAATTATTTGGCTGGAAAAATTTAGAGGGTGCAATCTGCCAAAGCTTATGTATTTCGAGGGTGCAATCTGCCAAAATTTAAATTCGAGGGTGCAATCTGCCAAAAGGCCCATTTTCGAGGGTGCAAGCTGCCAAAAATCCATTTAATTATCTATCTAAAAAATAATACGTTAGAGAAAAAAATATCAATATGTCAATATTTAATTAATATTTTTGTCTTTTAAAAAATAAATTGGTCATATATTTTTTTATAAAAAGGGCCCCAAAATTTGAAATTCACCTAGGACCCCCAAATGTCTAGGACTGGCCCTGGAAACAAAAATAAATGAAGAAATTAAAACATAATGTTGTTTGGTGGATGAATGGGCTCATAATTAATAAAGAGACAAATTAATTTTAACAAAGAAATTTATTATTTATGTATAGGGGCGGGGGGTATTTTTGAAATAAAAACTACAAAACTATAACAGAGGGAGGTAAGAGGTAAGTGTTACAATTGATACTTTAGGGGGTAACTGATACCCATCCTATACTTTAGGGAGGAAAACTGTATTTCACCCTATAAAATAAAAGGGTAGCAAAAACAATAGTTATTCTTGTGGAAAAAAAATGTTCTTGTTAAATTCATTCAATTTGTATATTTTCCATGATTTCTTACATATATATTCAGGGGTTAATCATCAGAATATTCATTTCATGCATGTAACTGAAAAAAACTTTATGCTTTGGTAAACAATTAATTGCAATCTCTTTTTGACATGACGGAGAATCGGCTCCATTGTAAAATTAATTGCAAATCTCAAAAATTACATTTGCTGATTTACACATGCTATAGTTACTATGTTTCCCACATTATAATTCTTACTTATTCTACATTGCATCACATGAAAAATCTTGCAATAATTCAGACAAATCACAAAGTTGCTTTTCAAAGCAGTAACTATAACCTGACAAATATTCAAGTGTAAATGTGGACCCACACAATTTAAAACAACACTTTTCAATGCATCATATGCGTCTCACCAAAATATATCATATTAAACGTCATACCGATTCAATCACACAAGTATTGGGGAATGGACAATGCCGTAATTTCACAAGGAAGAACATAGGTACAAGCAAAAAAAATTTAAGTAGCAAGTGAGAGAACTGAAAGAGATGGGGTAATCTGCAACTTATATATCTTAATAGATTATGTACTCAATCAAGAAATCATATGGGGAGGTAAAAAAAATTATGACCTTTAAGGATAGTTGATCCTAGTCTTCAAGGCACATTGTCTTAATTTCTTGCAGTTTTGTTATATTGTTAAAATTTCTGTTCTAGGATCAACTATCAAGTAAACTATCCTTAAAAGGTCATAAAGATATGGTGCTAATTCCACAATTTTGGTATAAGGAGCCTCTGCATTCAATCCTTACTTAAAGAATTGTGCCCTTATTAGGATAGTCAATAATCCATAATGAAATTTCAGTAATGTGTGAACCAACTTAAAGAATTTTGCCCCTATTAGGACAGTGAATCACTAGGACAGAAGGGGCTCTCTCTTAAGACAGCAAAGCATTTAAGGCAGACTTAAAACCTATAGAGGAACACAAGTTATATATAAAGGTCAGGAAATATACATGCCCTAAACTCTCCAACACCTAATTTTTCTAACAAAAAGGCAGAAGAACCATGGCACCAGGGTCGAATGGCATACAAGAAAACACCATATCTCGAAATGATGTGGTTGATGGCCAGCAACAATCTCAAGAAAAGATCGAAAATAAAACACCAAGACATCCTCGATGGACTAGACAAGAAACACTTGTACTAATTGAAGGTAAGAACATTGCAGAAGAGAGGGGGCGAAAGGGTAGGAGATCCAGTTCGGTTTTTGGATCAGACCAACTTGAACCCAAGTGGGACTTTGTCTCGTCTCACTGCAGGCAAAATGGAGTGAGCCGAGGGCCGGTTCAGTGTCGTAAGAGGTGGAGCAACCTTGTAAGTGACTTTAAGAAAATAAAAACATGGGAGTTACAAAAGGAAGGCGAAGGTGAATCTTTTTGGGTGATGAGAAGTGATTTGAGACGGGAGAGGAAGCTTCCGGGTTTTTTCGATAACGAAGTATTTGATGTTTTGGATGGTAAAAGTTTCACAACGGATGCATATCGACTTGCGCTTGTAACAACAAACGCAGATGAAGTCATTGGGGATGGCTTAGATGATGTGGAGGTAGAAGATGTAGATGAGATGGTGGAGGATGAAGAGGCTGAGGATGGTTTGTTCTCAGAATCTGAACGGGTAACCCCGGAGGAAATAGCAAGGAGACGAGTAAAGGAAATTTCATCAAATGGTAAAAGGAAGAATATTCCTTCTCCAGTGCCGATTTCAGGTACATTCTACTCAAGGTTTGGAACTTGAGAAATTGCACTTTTAGTCTTGTACTTTGTAAAATTACATTGTTGGTCCCAATAATAAAAATGTTTTTGCACCTTTAGTCCCATACTTTATAACATTTGCACCTTTGGTCCCATATCAGTTTTGCAGTTTGGTTGCCAATTATATGAAAACTTGAAAAGGGAGTGATGGGACCAAAAGGGCAAACTATTTTAGAAAATTGGGACCAAAAGTGCAAATCATTTTAACAAATTGGGACCAAAAATGAAATTTGTAAAGTATGGGACTAAAATTCTGACGGTCCAGTCCAGTCTGTGGGACCAAAAATGAAAATTTTCCCTCAAATTCTATCAATATATGAAATAATTTTTCGTATTTTAAAATCCAAGAACTTAACAATACTTCAATAATTTTTTATTTGGATACCCTTTAGATTATTCAGAAGGTTCATATAACATGAAAAGGTAGGTGTGCACTGTCAAAAATCATAGATAAACTATTTGCTCTAGTAATGGCTTCCCAAAAAGGAATGGCTAATACTAATTTAATACTCTCCTACTTTCGACAGAGGTGAAATATCAGCCATTTCACCAGGCATACCCAAATCAAGGTAAAATATTTGAATTTCTACTGATATGATATAATTCTATTTTTGATCATAACCATTACTTACTTCATATACTAAAAGAAAATATTGAAACAAAAGTTAATCGAAGTAAATTTCTAATGATTATGATTCTCTCTCTCTCAAAATGTACAGAAAGCAAGAGACAACCAGGCTCACATTTCTGGAGAGGTTCGGCTTTTCAGGAGGGAGCAAAGAGAAGAAGGCAATCATCGAGTGACAGTCAAAATATTAATATGGACGAGCAATTGATAAAAGCTCTAGAGAGAAATACTACTCTGCTAAATGAACAGTTTGAATCTCATAAACTGAACTTTCAATTGAATATGGAGCAGCAGAAGGACCAGCATGAAAGTTTAATCACAGCTCTGACCAAGATTACTGACGTTATTGAAAAAATCGCCAATAAGTTGTAAATGCAATTTCATATTCCTTAAACCAGACTATTTCCATACCTTACAAAAGGTATATGACAAAATTTGTTTTACTGAATTCCAACTTTTGCTCCCTAAAGCTTTCTGTTTTCTATCGATTCTTTATGACAGTAGTTTGGTGTCCCATCTATCTAACATCATGAGTTATTACAGAATCAACTTAATGTGGGTATGAATCAAGAATCCAAAATGAAAATAGTAAACAATAGTATAGACTATGCACACAATACTCGAAGAACCAAAATCTACAATATGCATCCATTGAAATCAGCAAATGGTAACATTTACAATTAAAGAACTATAGACATTAACAAGCAAAAATTTCCACCAACTAAAAGGTCAAGAAGCATAGTCTATCTACTATACATTGTATGAATTGAGCAATCATAAACGGAAAAGGTGAAGGATGTCATAACATTAAAAATAATCTCCGAGGGCTGTCTTAGCATCTAGCCTCTTGGAAAGAAACACAAAAATCATATTCTAACCTCGTTTTCTTCACTATTATACTGGAATGGCCTCAACAATTCTTGAAAAGTAGAACTGGGTGGTAGTTAAACCTCTCTTCCTTACTCTCCACCCTACCTTTTGCAATGCCTTCTCTACATCAGCTTCAGAATGGAGATATGCCCTTGTAGCCTTTGATGGTCCAGGGAACAATTCTCCGACTCTCTTTAAAAGATTGTAATAAAATGTCTTTGGTGCAAAGCTCAGAATCAAGCGTTTCTCGGCTAGAGATGCAAGGTGTGCAATCATAGCATCGGCTTTGTTTTGGGGGTAGTGTATTAAAACATCTAAGCAGACAACTGTGTCATATTTCCCATCCAAGCTTTCCAAATCCTTTACCTCGAATTTTGGTAACACTAGTCCAGGAGAGAGCTCGTCTTTGCCTCCAAAAAGCTCTTTTCTTGCCTGCATCACAGTCAATTGAACTCAGAGATGAACCAAAACATTAAAAGACACTTTAAGAGCTAGTATATCATCAAGGTACCATGTTGTCGAAATATCTGTTTTTCCTACGTTGCCTTCTTTTGCATAATATATCAAGGTGTTGGAATTTCAAAAAAATTAGTTAAATAAATCCAAATCCCAGGCAAGAATCCAGCTTTCGAGCATGGACCAAAATTTTCATATTTTTTTGACCGAGAACACCAAAAATTTTTTGTTCTTGGTTAATTGAAACAAAACAGTAGATTAGTTTCTATTCAATATTTTTCATTAATTTACATTTTCTCAAAATGTTTCAGAAAAGTTTTCAGATAACTGAAACATGTTGAGGGAAATAAATTTTAATTCGTATACTTAAGTGCCACACTTCCATATGTTTCTATCGAAAACACCGAAAATTTAGTGTTTATGGGCCAATCGAAATGAAAGTACAAAGTAGTTTTTAGTTCAACATTTTTCTTTAATTTACAAATTTCTCCAGATGTTTCCAAAAAATTATCGAAAAAATTCTAATTTTGTCACCAACTTCAAATATCATAATTACCAATAACGTAATTTCAGTTATTATTTCAGTGTACAACTAAAGTTAATTAAAGAAAACAACTCAAAATCAACAAAATTGTAGTAGTAAGTCACTGTAATTCTGACCTGTTCCTGAGCCTCAGCAACCATGGCAGCTGAAATATCACTCGCTGCCACGACAGCTCCTTCCTTAGCCAATGGAATCGACAAGCACCCGGTCCCACAGCCAGCATCACACACAGTAACCCCACTCAACGGCCTCTCATCCAACAACATCTTCATCACATTCTCCACCGTCTTCGAGTGCCCTAATCTTATATCCTTCTGCACTTTATTCACATCGTCGGCGTCGCCGTAAATCCTCCGCCACCGCTGAAACCCGTCGTTGTTGAAATACTCTCGCACCACCTCCTTGTCCCCACCGCCAACCTCCTCCGCCTGAAGTTGTCTCCTCTTCTCGGGGTCCGCGAGGGACAATACGGCGGCGAGGGCCGCGACGGAGCCACCGCCGATTACGGCAATGGTGGCGCTGTCGAATGGGTTGGCGACGGCTGATAAATCTGTGGCGGTGGAGAGTGGTGGAATGGCGGAGGTGATTGTGAGTGGCTTCCGGTGGTGGGGATTGGGGAGAGTGAAGTGTATGGGGGAGTATAATATGCTGGAAAATGCCATTTTATTTATTTTCTTTGACGGTGATTGAGTTGGTTTTGGTTGAGTTTTTTTTTTTTTTTTTTCTTTTCTTGTAGCTCCGACCGGCGAGTTGAAGAGATTGGAAGAAGAAGGAAATTAATGTTGTCCCCATTGTTGATGGTATTGGTGATAACGTAATCTGGTGAGGATAGAATTTTGCCACTGTGTATTTTGTGTGGGGTCCAGTTCCTTTGTTTTTCATTTTGTGGAGTGGGAATAATGGGATGCTTTTATTTTCTCATTGTTGATTTTTTAAATACTACTATACGTTAGTTAATCAACAATATGGAAAAAACATTCTACTCCAAAAAAAAAAAAAAAATGGAAAAATATTTAATCAACTAGTTCGAAAATATTCAGAAAACTGGACAAAATTAATTTTTTTTACAGTATTACTCAATTTGATTAAGCACAATATAAAGTTACACTTGGTTGTTTAAACATTAAAACTACTCTAAATACAACTTTGAGAAGTACTAAAAATTAAACAAACAAAATAACACTTGATATTTCAAATAAAAAAAGTTTGAGAAGAATTACATGGATAATGAGAATGTGGGGTGAGGAAAATAAATAGCAAAATCCACTTTTTGGAGTCCAAAACTTGTGAGAATTACTTGTGTTGTGCAATTAGTGATGTGAATGTGAAAGGATAAGAATATAAAAGAATTGAAAAGTGAGAGAATTGAGAATTGTTGCTGGGTAGAGGGTGTTAAACTAGGGCTTTAAAAATCGTGGTTTCAACTTGCGATTCTTTTAAAAGAATAAAGAATCGCATGTAGAAAAAACGGTTCTTTAAAAAGAATCGCAAGTAGAAATTGCGATTTATTACTAAATCGCAATTTCTACTTGTGATTTTTTATGTTCATTAATTACTCGATAATGCTAAAAACCGCGATTACTAACTACAATTTTTAGTTTTTTTTTTTATTTTTAAATAAAGAAAGAATCGCAGTTTATAACAGTTATTCTTAAAAAAATCACATGTAGGAATTGGGAGCTCTAGTAAAAGGTATTTTTAGGAAAGAAAAATAATTATATCGCAGCCTCAAACTTCACAACCTTCTATACATCCCATTTCTTAAGTTTTTGAAGGTATTTGTATTAAAAATTTAAAACTACTTGTTTAACATGCTTTTTCTTCAAATAATCTTTTTAATCTATTAACAACCCACTCAACTTTCAAAAATTACAAAAGAGCACCTAAATTATACGATATTACTCATATAAAATATAATTCATTACTTTCCAAATGACAATTCATCATTTATCAATATTTGAATATAAAATATCTCGAAAATTACAATAAAAATATAAACTCATAATTTAGAAGCATTTGTATTGCCTAGAATTTAGGATTTATTACATACTATTTAATTTAGAGTTTAGGGTTTAGGATTTATTTTATAAATAAGATTTATTTTTATTAAATAATTAATTATGAATTTTTTTTTATAATTTTATATTATGAGCTGTGATGAAAGATATATTATAATTTTTTTTATAATTTTATATAGGAAAAAAATCTATGAAGTCGGCCAATTCCATTTTAATCCCCATTTTTGTTGACATTTATGAGTCAACCCACAACTGACATCTACAAATTTCTTTTTTTTGTTCTTACCTATATTGAAGCAATAGTTGTTATCCAAAAAAAAAAAAAAAAATATTGAAGCAATAGTTTATGGACAAAGAATCAATTCGAAATCTTCTTCGTGATTCTCGCTTTTTAATTTTATATTATTTAGTTTCATTCTCGTCCATTGATTTTGAAAGTTTAGTGAATGAGACTGAGGGCAGCTGCTGCAATGGCGAGTTTTTTTACCTCAGTAGTTTTAACTCTGTGTGTTATGTTTGTGGTTGTTGAGTGCAAGTACATCGTATATAATACTTCCGGAGGTATTGTTCCTGGAAAACTTAATGTGCATTTAGTTCCTCACACGCACGATGACGTTGGGTGGTTGAAGACGGTTGACCAGTACTATGTTGGATCTAATAATTCAATTCAGGTATTTCGATTAACCTAATCCGTTCACTGAGTTTAACTCTGTACATATGTTACAGATAGATTTTAGTGAGTTATTGTGATATTTATATGGATTATTGTTATTATCAAGTAAAATTGGTTGAGTTAATTGAGTGGAATTCAATTTGTGTAGGTAGCTTGTGTTCAAAATGTGTTGGATTCATTGATTCCGGCCTTGCTGGCTGATAAAAATCGCAAGTTTATTTATGTTGAACAGGTAATAGTTATGGCCATTTATATGACATGGTTTATTTGTGCGGCTTTCCATGAACTGCAAAATGCTTTGTTGTATTGTATTAGGCGTTTTTCCAGCGGTGGTGGAGACAACAGAGTGAGGCAATGCAGAACACAGTCAGAATGCTTGTTAGCTCGGGTCAACTAGAGTTCATGTACTATTTATGTTATTAACTAGCAAATTATTTATGGCGCGAGGAAAGAACTAGTATTGTTTACAATGAATTTCTTTGTGAGCAAAATTGTGTGGTGGGTGATAGTGTTGTTTTAATTCATTTTCATCTTAATTTTGCAAATTCAGAAATGGTGGCATGTGCATGCATGATGAGGCCGCTACACATTATATTGACATGATAGATCAGACAACACTAGGCCACCGATATATTAAAGATCAATTTAATGTCACTCCAAGGATTGGTTGGCAAATTGACCCCTTCGGACATTCGGCTGTTCAGGCTTACCTTTTGGGTGCTGAGGTACTTTTATGAATTTGTAAACTTATGTTATGGCCCTGTAATAACATTTATTGAGCTGTCAATAGGAAATTGATAGTGTCGCAGAAGGAATAATTCTTACCCGGGAGATGAAAAAACTATGCATTCAGTAATTAAACTGAACTTATGCTTCTACATGTTTTAGGTTGGATTTGACTCTCTCTTCTTTGCTCGTATTGATTACCAAGATAGAGCCAAACGGCTAGATGACAAAAAGCTTGAGGTTATCTGGCAGGGTTCTAAGAGTCGTGGATCATCCTCTCAGGTGAATCTCACATCATCACAATTTCAGAAATCATGTTTGTATATAACAAACTCTTGATGATGTCTTCACTGCCTATCAGCTTCTGATATAATACATATTACTGCTTGAGTGAGTTTTGGGAAAGAGCATTTTTAAACAATACCAAGCTAGATGATAGTTTATAGTCAGATTACAGTTATAAAATACACCATTTTTATATATTGAGCATGGTTTGCCTTTTGACAAGAGAACTTATCTTCAAATTGTTCATTATTCTATATGCATTGGACTGAAAACCAAGTCTCTCAATTATTTTTCATAATATTTCAGATATTCACCGGCGCTTTCTATACTGGGTATTATGAACCTCCAAGTGGTTTTTACTTTGAAGTCAATGATGATTCTGCTGTTGTCCAGGTAATTCATTAAAAGGAACAAAATTTATAGATCTTGAACATTTGCCTGCACAGATTCTGATATGGTCTATCTTTATGACTGAAGGATGACATAAGTCTATTTGATTACAATGTTCAAGAGCGCGTCAATGATTTTGTAGCAGCTGCCTTATCACAAGTAATTTTTTTTTCACTCCCTTTTTCCTGCATTGTCAAATTGGCATTTCCTACATGTTGCTGATGGTAGTTCCTGCAATAATTATGTACATAAAAAATGTTCTTATTTTCTTTGTCCTTTTTTTGTTTCTTGACTTTCTTTCTTCCTCATCTTGTTCTTGATAATGTGTTTTGATAGGGTTCGATTTTGAAGTTTCTTAGAAATCTTGCTCCTCTGAAAGTCATTGCCTTCAATTTGTTTCCTTCACAGGCTAATGTTACTCGTTCAAATCATATCATGTTTACCATGGGGACAGATTTCAGGTATCAGTATGCCCATACATGGTTCCGCAATATGGACAAGCTCATACATTATGCGAACCAAGTTAGTATTTTTTTTTTGTATCCTTTCTGCTTTCATATGCTTTGCATGTTCAGATGATTCGTGCGAGTAACCTCGGTATTTGATATGTTTAGTTGGCTATCGTAGTACTTTTAATGATTTAATCAGTTGAGACTTTTAATGGTTTAACTTGGTACACCGGTTTCAAATAACTGGTGATGTACAGGGAGGGATCCAAGCGTAAAATTTTGAGCAGGATAAACTACTGTAACCTGTAGATTATTTAGAGGGTTTCAATTGTATGTTTGGGTTTACCATCTCTTTCCCATGAAACATAGAGTTATTTAACTAAAAGGGTAAACATGGAGAGTCATAGGTCTAGAATTTTAATACATTGTACGTGTCTAGTTAATTTCATAAATAAATTTTATAAATTATAGCAAAATTAACTTTATCATGTCACAAAATAGCACAAATTAATGACTTAAGTTCAATTTAATTAATAAAAATGATGACTTTAAATTATTGTAATAAAATATAATTGATGATTAATTTGTTCATAAGATCTTGTAGATTTTTATCTAAAATAAGATCATAACAAATTATTTAGTTCAATCCATTATAGTAATTATCATTTAAAAAATTATTATTTTAAGAGCATTATTTATTTGTTTAAATTTGAAATAATACCATGTTATTTGAAATGCATTTGTTTATGGACAATTCGTGCCTAAATCCACCGGGATGTTGGATGAATGCCACATGGGCATGATTGGACAATTTTTTGTCCTCTCATGCCCATGTGTAGGACATTCAACCGCAATGGATTAAATTCACTAGGGTAGGATCTAAGTAACCGTAATACCTAATAAGTTTTTCACCTATTCAATTCATTAGTTTAATTCACGGGTTTATCCTATCTTTTTACCGATTTTATTCATTTTGCATTGATTAAATATATTTTTTTCTCCGATTTACCCGTTATTTTATCGAAATTCATACGTGTCTAGTTAGTTTCATAAATAAATTTTATAAATTATAGCAAAATTTATCATGTCACAAAATAGCACAAATTAATGACTAATATTCAATTTAATTAATGAAAATGATGACTTTCAATTATTGTAAACAAATATAACTGATGATCGATTTGTTCATAAGATTTTGTAGATTTTTTTCTAAAATAAGATCATACCAAAATTATTTAGTTCAATCCATTATAGTAATTTTCATTTAAAAGTCACTACATTAAGAGCATTATTTATTTGTTTTAATTTGAAATAATACCATGTTATTTGAAATGCATTTGTTTAAGAAAAATTCGTGCCTAAATCCACCAGGTTGCTGGATGACTGCCACATGGGCAAGAAAGGACAATATTTTGTCCTCTCATACCCATGTGTAGGACATCCAACCGCAATGGATTAAATTCATTGGGGTAGGATCTAAGTAACCGTAAATACCTAAGAAGTTTTTCACATATTCAATTCATTAGCTTAATCCACTTTTTCACGGGTTTATCCTATTTTTTTTTTTTACCGATTTTATTCATTTTGCATTGATTAAATATATTTTTTCTCCAGATTACCCGTTCTTTTATCGAAATTAACCTACTTTCATTATTCTTCCCATTTTTCGTCGATTTATTTTATTTTTTCCGATTTAAACCATTTTCTACCGTTTTCACTCTGTTTTTGTTGGTTAAACTATTTTTTTTTCTTTTTACAGTTTTCACTCGTTTTTCCACCTATTTACATGTTTATTCACCAAAATCTCATATTTATTATTTCACATGTTTTCACCGACTTCACCTTTGTTTCCCGATTCACTGATTTCACCCGTTTTTAATGATTTCATCCGTTTTTCACTAATGACACCGATCTCATTCGTTTTTCACGAATTTCATCCAAAGGTATTCGATTTCAAATGTATTTATCGATTTTATAGCATTTTTACCAGGTTCACTCGTTTCTCACTAACTTTACCAGTTTTCATCAATTTCACCCAAATTTTTATCATTTTCACATTTTTAACCGACTTTTATCAATTTTCATTAATCGATTTCACCTATTTCCATGAAAAGAACTCTATGAAAATTCGAGTATCACCAATTTCATAAGTTTTTCACGAATTTCGCAATTTCTTTTTTACCGGTTTTACACGTTCGGTCACCAACTTTATTAATATTTTTATTCAAGGTTATTCATGTCTTGATATTCTTGAATTTTATTTAAATTTTGCTTCTCTAGCCAAAGTTAAACTATGTAATTAGCTAAGTCATAAGCATTTTTTCTTTAACACGAACGTTGTATGTGTCTAGTTAAATTATAGTAAAATTAACTTTGTCATGTCATAAAATAGCACAAATTAATGACTAATATTCAATTTAATTATTATTTCATCAAAAAAATGATGACTTTAAATTATTGTAATCAAATATAAAACGATGATTGATTTGTTCATAAGATCTTGTAAATCCTTTTCTAAAATAAGATAATAATAAAATTAGTTAGTACATTCCATTATAGTGGTTTTCATTTAAAAAACACTTCTTTAAGAACACTATTACACTATTTATTTGTTTTAATTTGAAATAATATCATGTCATTTGAAATGCATTTGTTTACATACCTTAGCCAATTTTTACATATTTAATCCATTTTTCACGGGTTTAACATGTCTTTTTACCGATTTCATTCATTTTAAATCGTTTTAATATATATTTTTATTTGATTTACCCGTTCTTTTATCCGTTTAACTCACATTACTTATTTTTTCCATTTTTCGTCGATTTCTTTTATTTTTCCGGTTTCACCCTGTTTTTGTCGGTTAAACTATAATTTTTTTTATAGATTTCACTCGTTTTTACCTATTTCACACGTTTTTCCATTTATTTACATGTTTTTTCATCATTTTCACCTTATATTTCATTGATTTCACATGTTTTCACCGACTTTACATTTGTTCCCCGATTCACTGATTTCACCAATTTTTAACAATTTCATTCGTTTTTCACTAATATCACCGGTCTTATCCGATTTTCACGAATTCTATCCAAAGTTGTGCGATTCCGTATGTATTTATCAATTTCATGGACGCCTTTTTACTTGCTTCATTCGTTTTTACCAACTTTACAAATGTTCATCAATTTCACCCAATTTTTATCATGTATTAACCGACTTTTCTCGATTTCACCAATTTTTTATTAACCGATCCTGTACTTCATGAAAAGAACTCCATGAAAATATATCATCAATTTCATCCATTTTTTTTACAAACCTGAATTTTCATCATTTACACAATTTTTTTAAAGATTTATTTTCTATCATCTTACTTATTTACTATAATAATAATCCTTATTCTAATGCCACGGTGTGGTGGTTCGTGTTGATCAACCTATGCATTTACATGGAATTAGCTTTTATGTGGTTGGATATGGACTTTTGGAATTTCGATAGGGAAAGGATTTGTAAGATATATTTTTTCAAGTGGTATGCTTCTTCAAGTATTTTCCTATTTTGCCATTTATAATAAAATTTAAGTAAGGGTTTATTAGTCTTCACAAAAAATTCAAGAAATTCTATTTTCTGAACTCGTACTTTTATATGTATAATAATAATAATAATAAAATAATAATAATAATAATAATAATAATAATAATAATAATAATAATAATAATAATAATAATAATAATAATAGAAATATATTTGAATTCATGGACCTAAACTCCATGAGTAATTTTGGGTACAGAAAAGAAATTGCAACTTCTTGTTAAGACTTTTAATTAGTAACAACCGCAAACTGAACTATTACTCTAAATTTCAAAAATAAGAAAAAATATTAAAACAAACATGAAACTGAAGAAAATTAAAAGGGGGGGGGGGAGAGGGGAGGGATGAGGGATTTCTATGCTTTTCAGCTATAGGTTTTAATAGAAAATGCCCAACTAAAAGACAGACAACATTGGAAAGTAGATACATATGAAACTTTGAGGATTTATAATAAATGAAACTATGAGGACACTGTCTTCAAAGTTCAAACTGACATCTACATGCTATTGGATTCAACCGACCTTGAGCGGCCAAGGTCTCCTCATGCCTCCCTCCTTACGTCGGAGAGTATCCTCATGCTCAATGAAAAATCCAACTTTATATTGGTGGAAGTGTAATCTTACTCAAAGTTACTTATATTGTGGTTTAGTTAATTATATATGTAGTCATACAAAGTTTTTAGACCTGCTTGCTTGCAGGATGGCCGTGTCAATGCCTTCTATTCAACTCCATCTGTGTACACTGACGCCAAATATGCTTTAGATGAATCCTGGCCTCTTAAAACCAACGACTACTTCCCGTGAGATTGAGTGTTAAATTGTCAAATATTTTTACATATTATTTTGCTTAAGTATAGTAATTGAGGCAATTCATGTATCAGATATGCAGACCGTGGAAATTCTTACTGGACAGGATATTTTACTAGTAGGCCTGCCCTCAAAGGCTATGTCAGAATGATGAGTGGCTACTATTTGGTAGATCATGGAACTCTTTTGATATCATTTAGGTTCATTTTGAATGTGAAATTCACAATGCTTGTATGATTAATTAGGCAGCAAGGCAGTTAGAATTTTTTAGAGGAAAAAATAAACGAGGGACCACAACTGATTCTTTAGCTGATGCGTTGGCGCTTGCACAACATCATGATGCAGTTACTGGTACTGAAAAGCAACACGTAGCTGACGACTATGCAAAACGGCTTTCTATAGGTTATAAGGAGGTGAGTCTTTTTCAATACATTGTTGTTCGCCATCAGAAAATTATCCAAATTAATGTCTTAAAATTCATAATTACCTGCAGTCTGAGGAGGTTGTAGCAGCTTCGCTTGGTTGTTTGACACAACAATCATCATCAGGATGCAAGAGTCCCATTACAAATTTCAAACAGGCAGACACTCTGAATCCTTTATTTCTTTTTTTATTTGTCTTATTTTTTCTGTAAATACATGAAGTCTTGAGTAGAAAGTTCTGTTTTCTTCCTAATACTTGCTTTTAACGTGCTTCAAATTTGCTCATTGTAATTTTTAAATTTCTTATTTCTTGGTAAATATATAGAACTTGATCTTCTATTTTAGTTTTTGGGGTTAAGTAGATGCAGCATAATTAATATAGTTTTTTCTTTTCTTTTCAGTGCCCTCTCCTGAATATAACTTACTGTCCTCCAACAGAAGTTGATCTATCTCTTGGGAAAAAATTAGTAAGTGGTACATCTTCTTGCTGACTTTACCATATCGAAGATATGATGGATGTGTACTATGCAGGGCTTCTTTCACATTACATAGTATTTACTTGAAGTAAACCATTAACTTGCTTTCTGTAGGTGGTACTTGTCTACAATTCTCTTGGGTGGAATAAAACAGCTGTCGTAAGAATCCCTGTAAGTATTTTTCACTTCTTTACAGTTTTAACTGAGGTGAACTTTGATTGAGGATATGTTCAAATTCTTCCTCATATATTGGGTTTTGCCTTGGCTCCTTATTTATAAGAAAAAAGACCAGCTTTTGATACAACAATTTGACATATTTGTCCACCAAGAAAAAAGGACAATGGGAAAATGTCAATGCTTCACCCTTTGGTGATTGAATATAATACTCATGATACTCATACACTTAACACAGGTACTCAGCAATAATGTCATCGTTGAAGACTCTGCAGGAAAATTGATTCTGTCACAGCTTCTCCCTTTAGTCAATGCATCAATAGCCAAGAGAAAATTCTATGCTAGTGCATATATAGGTGAATCTCCCACCATCAGCCCAATGTATTGGCTCGCGTTTACAGCGGACGTTCCACCTTTGGGTTTTAGCACTTACGTAATCTCAACTGGTAAACCGGCAGGTTGGTAGTCTATTCATGTTAGTCTTGAAATTAGTTACCAAATTGATTTCTCTATATGTTTAAATTCTACCACATATTACATATGCAGCTTCTGGTTTAACAAAACAAAAGTCTTACACAATGGACGGGAGTCAACCTGATGCTATAGAAATAGGGTCAGGAAACTTGAAGCTTATCTATTCTGGAACTGATGGAAAGCTTATGCGATATATTAATTCAAAGAGCTTTGTACGTCATTTAGAAATCGCTTTGCTTTTTTTCAATTTTTCATCTGTTATTGGTCATTCTGGTTCCCATGACCTTGTCTAGAGACTCTTGACTACAAAAATGTAGTCTCCCCTTATTCAGTTTTGTGCTGTAAAGTGTGAAGTGGTGAATATACCTGATAGTATGTGTATTTTATAATGAAGGTGAACATTTCTGTAGAGCAGTCATACAGTTATTATGCTGGGGATGACGGAAGTAATAAACCTGATCTTCAGGTGATAGCCCTATGTCCTTTTGATTTCCTCCTTAAATTATTTTGGTCAAGTTTAGTCAGTAATTTCATTTATTTGTTGAAGGCTTCAGGAGCATATATTTTTCGCCCAAATGGCACATTCCCAATACAGTCTGAAGGGAAGGTATATACACACCCCTTCAAATTTTGCCTCTAATATTTGTATGATCAAAGAATCACTTGTTTATCATATATTGCAGATCCCGCTTACAGTTTTACGAGGACCACTCTTCGACGAAGTTCACCAGATGATCAATTCATGGATATATCAGGTTAGTAGCGAATTGATCAATTTATTCCACAGAGAATGATGATATTTTAGTATTACATTTACGTCCCAAATGGTGAAAGAATTTGATGTTCCTCACATTGGCTTTCTTCATTTGACTTTACCAAGGGTAGGGCTGTTAAAAGAATATAATAGGATATGATTAACGCTAAACTACAACCAATTTCAACAAATCTAGATAATGAGCTATTAGTCTACATTCTAGAGAAAATCTAGAGATCTGAAATTAAGTATCATTTTAGTTTCCTCTCTGTCTTATCATTAACGGTTACTAAATTAATGCTTAGATTACAAGAGTGTACAAGGAAAAGGAACACGCAGAGGTTGAATATATGGTAAATCAATTTTCCTATGTAAATCTTTTTTTTTCTTTTTTTCATCTATTTAATTGTCATCTTAGTCTGTTCAAAAAGAGAACTAGCTGGAAATTTTTATTGTTGAACTTCTCAAGTATCCTTAATTACAGGTTGGTCCCATACCAATTGATGATGGAATTGGGAAAGAGATTGTAACTCAGATTAAAAGCACGACTGGAAGCAACAAAACATTTTATACAGACTCTAATGGGCGTGATTATCTTGAACGGGTATATTCTGATGGAGCAGCATTGGATCTTTTCCATATAACATAAACTTTGGTCAACAAATAATCGTCAATATCAGGAACAAGGTGTACATTGTTTTGTTGATGGCAAAATAAGCATATTCATCTACCTTTTTTTTTTTTTTTTTTTTTGATTGTAGATTCGAGACCACAGAGCTGATTGGGACCTTCAAGTAGTTCAGCCAATTGCAGGAAATTACTATCCTGTATGTTTGACATAGAATTAACATTTCCAATAATGTTTTCCTTTTTACTTATGTATTCAAAAGGGTTTTATGTGAAGTACTTTTATATGAACTAAAACCCTGTGTTGTCCTGGTATTATCTGATGAGTTTAGAAAAAAATAAAAAAATTGCTATTAAAACTTTCAAAATTAAAGGCCCTCTTCAGAATTCAAATAATGTATATAAGCCAAGAGTACAGTATATTTCTAATTGGTTTGCATGCTTAAACCATGCTATGAGCATAGGATCTTTATTCTCTGTTGGCAGAAAATTTTTATTGTCTTTTATTGTTATATAATTAATTTAGGCAAGGTGTCTGTTCCTCTTTTTTTTTGATAAGCAGGTGCCTGTTCTTTTAAAGATAGACAATATCTTAATATTCAATGCAAAAGACTTGGATCTTTTGAGGGAATTATAGTCACATTATATTTTACAATACCTCACATTATACTTTAAGGAGATTTGAATTTTTATTGTTTCTGGTTGTCATAATTGTTATTTGTCAAGACCTTTAATAATGCAGTCTGTCGCTAAATATTATATCAGAATTTGGTTAAGGTTAACAGTCTCATTTTCATTCAGATCAACCATGGGATTTACATCAAAGATAAGAATACAGAGCTCTCAGTCTTGGTGGACAGAGCAGTGGGAGGATCAAGTATTGCTGATGGTGAATTGGAGGTCATGCTTCACAGGTTGTTTGGAGACTTCTAACTCATGTATAATTTTGCTTTATTTTTTATGGTTATTTACATCGAAACTTTTTGACCATTTAAGATAGTAACTTAAGGTCTCGTCTTGTAGGAGATTGCTTCATGATGATGGTAAGGGTGTTGCAGAGGCTCTAAATGAAACAATTTGTGTTCTTGATAAGTGCTCGGGTTTAACTGTAAGCTTACTCTTTTACCGTAATAAAAACCTTCCAGTTATTAATTCCTGTTATTCAATGGCATGCTGAAGATTGTGTGGCACAGTAGAACCATTTTACTGGCCTTCTCATCTCCGAAAAGAACCATCAAAGAAGTCTACTTTGTGAAAGAGAATTGAATAATTTCTTATCATCTTATTCCATAGGTAATCATACATATATATACAATTACAAGATAGCTATCTAAGGAAACAATATATATGATAGCCATATAATCAGCCTTCTAATTAGCCTATTATATACAAGGAAAGTACTTAAATATATTAACATATTTAAAAAATATGAGACCACGAGTCCACGATATCTATACTTTCCTGCATGGTCCATGCATTGGATATAAACATTTATCATTTATGTATTATGGGCAAGTGGATGTAGCAAACACACTAAACAGCAGTTAGTAACCACATTTATATCGATATTTTTACACACTGTCCTGCACAGATGTGGGGAAAAATGAAGGAGCCCATGCAAAGTTTTAATAAATCTTAATGAATTAGTTGTAGGTGTGGGGGCAGTCTACTCATGACCTTTTCTTAATTATTTAGCACTCTTTCTTCTGGGAACTTCCAAAAAAAATTTACAGAACCATATAAGCTATTTCGAACTTTTATTAGAGATCTTGTTTCCTGAATTACTACTAATATCTCTATTGCCAAATTACTGGATCAGCCGTCAGGCAAACTTCTTCATTATCGTGAATTTCTAGTTCAGCTGTATCTTTAGATAAAGCCTAATGTTGATGATGTACTTCCATTCTGGGATGAACTCGTGTAGCTTCTTATTCAATAAAATCTGAAATTTGAGCAACCATAAAAGGAGGCAAAGTGCCGTTGGGTCAGGCACCCAACTGTAAGGAACGAAGAAATTATTTTCCACAATCCAAACATGTTTAAGTTAGTCCCAGTTAACTTTTTTTTTCTTCGAATCAGTGGTAGTCCCAGTAACAAATTTTACCTGGCAAAGATTATAATGACCTGGCCGAACTTTTTCATTGTTTACTCGGGCCTTATGTTTGCCTTTGAGAAATAATTGCATTTTCTCAAAAAAGTTCAAAGTATTCTTTTCTTTTTCACTTCTTCAATCAACTGCATGTATGCTTAACTATATCATACTGTATAACATTTTCACAATTTTTTGCAGGTTCAGGGAAATTACTATTTCAGGTTTGATCCACTTGGAGAGGGATCTAAGTGGCGTCGGTCATTTGGACAGGAGATCTACTCACCCTTCCTTTTAGCTTTCACCGAGGAGGTATCTGAGTGGTCTGTGCTGTTCTAGTTGCCAATTTGATCAATTATTTTAACTCGGTAGTACATTCATACATACGCAGGATGATAAATGGACAAATTTCCCTACACCAACCTTTTCAGCAATGGATCCCTCTTATAGTCTGCCAAATAATGTTGCATTAATAACCCTCCAGGTAACTTCACATTAACTGATGATGAATACAAAGATCCTCAAATATTAATGCACTACTCTTTCTGGTGCCTCAGGAGCTTGAAAATGGGAATGTTCTCCTCCGATTGGCTCATTTATACGAGGTTCTATGTTCTTAATCATTCAGAAGATAACCTTCAATTTCTTAATTCGCCTAATATATTGTCTTCTCAGTGATTCTTTATCATTTTCTTCATTTCATCCTTATAATCTTTATGTTTCTGATATATTATTAGGAGGGAGAGGACAAGGATTTATCAGTCATGGCAACAGTAGAATTGAAGAGAGTTTTCCCCAATAAGAAGGTGAAACAAAACACGAAGTCAAACCAGTTCTAAATACCGTTATTACCTTATTGAACATTGATAATTTCAAAACTCCTTCCTATCAGATAAACAAAATCAAGGAAATGAGTCTATCTGCAAACCAAGAAAGAGAAGAAATGGAAAAGAAAAGATTATATTGGAAAGTTGAAGGCTCCAATGGAAAACAAGGCAGTGTGTCGAGAGGGGGTCCTGTGGATCCTACAAAGTTGGTGGTGGAACTTGCCCCCACAGAAATTCGAACCTTCATCATCGACTTCAATTCAAATCTTGTCAAATACTAAAAGGTTAGTTCGATGTACAGTGTTTGTCACAATATCAATAGTCGTAGAATTTATAAGATATTTGGTGTATATCTATTTTAGGTGTGCAGTATCACGGTTTAGGTTCATGAATAAAGAGTTCAAATAACAGCCAACCCGATTGTCGGAATGTCAGTATACATTTTGTACATGCAAGGATGCTATGAGCGACTCCAGCTGGTTTATCCTCTTCATACTTCATTCCACGTGATGTTAAATGCAGAATAAACTATTAGTCAATGTTCTTTTGCTGTTCCCTTTATCATTTTTGTGGTTGAAAATGGCGAGTTGAAATTAGTTTCTGTTTTATGATGTACATACGTACTTTGTGGTGATCAACTGAGAACTAATAATCTATGGGCTGGTTTGTTGATTTCTTGAAATTAGAATCGCCTTCAGATTTATTTGAATGAGGCTGTTCTTTCTAGTGATCAGTTGTATATGGTTGTCTACTGTTTCTCCCTTCCTCTGGTGGCTAGCTTTTTAGAAGCTCTGATGATTAAATTATTCTATCAAGCAAGTCAAAGTACCTAGCAACGACTTTAAATGTACATATTATAAAGTCAAGGTGGTTGGCCAAGTGGTAGTGACTTGCGACCCTCAAGTTCGAATCCTACTGGATACACCACACTGGGGAGGACCTATACCCTTTGCACTCTTCGGTTCCGAGCTGTAAATACACAGTGTAGTAGATCAAAAAAAAAAAAAAAAAATATATATATATATATATATATATATATATATATATATATATATATATCATCAAACTCTAAACGCCACACGTAATACTATTGTTCTCCTACAATATTTTATTAAAAGAAAATAAACAAAAAATTAAGCGAGACCTCACTTGGTAACAACATCCATAAATTTATGTACAAATGTTTCATAATTGATCACTCCTTTAATTGTGTTATCCAATTATAAAATAAATATATTTTATTTATCAGATAAGAAAAATCAGAGGCTTATCATTATATAATATATAAGATCTTTCTACTTAAATCAAGTCCGATTACATATTTACACCTACATCTTTTATCCATAATTGTGTTGTAATGGGAGTACGTATAAGTCGTAAAATGTCAACAAATTGATTCAAGGAGTCAACACGAGCTAAATATCTTCATTAGTTTCAAACTTTATTGTCTAATAATGTCTAAGGTAGTTTCAAACTCTCAATTTATCTTTATAGCCATTGGTTCTCATCATAGTCTTTGATGTATATCAATAATTAGTAATATGTCTAGAAATTACAAATGAAGTAATGAAATACAGTATACATAGTATTAAAATCCATGTGTGACATCTTCTTTCCTGTGGAATTCACTTGTCCTTATTCACACGTTGAGCTTTATTCATCATCAACACGTGGTGTCTAGGTCCACGATGTTATTATTAACTTGATCATCATTTACTCACATATCGAAATTCAAAAGGTTAAATTTTTAAATTCGTCTGACCTAAGATCCATCCGTACTTTGTATGTTACCTGCGACACAAATTTAGACATATCTGGTTGATTGTTTTCTCAATCAAATGCTTTTAAGATCTATCAATTGAAACAATAAATATTTGTTAGATAAACATGTTTGTTTCAATGTATTTCATGCAACTCATATTTGTATGGGGCGAATTCAATATTATAATGTGATTGCGACACTTCATGTATTTGTGGTATGCTAATAGCATTAATGATCAACAAAATCATGATCATGCCATGAAATTTGAGTTGTATAAAACATACTAAACCATATATGCTTTCTTGCTTGAGGGCGAAGGTTGATTATTTCAATAATTGATAGATATTAGTAATGTTTGATTGAGAGAAGTCGTCATTCGGATCAGTTCGAATTTGTGCTACACTAATACTTAAATGGATTTTAGGTGAGACACGTCAGTAATTCTAGCCTTGCGAATCACAACATACATATGATTAATGAAATAAAATAAAACGTCGCTTGGTTTAGTAATTAGGATTGAATGGTATTGACAAATGGGATTTGGAATATACAAATTAACGACTTTTTATCCGTACAACCCAAAGTCCTATAACCCACCTTTTTACTAACCTCCCAAACAAAACCTTAAATCATATTGGATTCGGACCCAGTTAAATCTTCTGTAAAGTGGCATTAGTTTGGACGTTACTGACTCAACCTTCAATAGAAAAACAGCCGCCGTACGCACCCGGAGATTGTAAAACCACGCGGAATATTCCGTCATTTTTTCGTCTTCTCCTAACCCTTACCGGAGGCCTACGTTAATTTCAGATCTCAGTTTCAATTCGTTTTTCCATTTTTAATGGCGAAGGGAAACGACGTCTCTGCTATGGAAATCGATGACCAGAACTCGACCGCTTCTGATCAGATCAATTACCCTAAATTCCCCGTCAATGGTACACTTCTCTCTCCTCCTTTTATGTGCAATTTATTGTTGTTTATTAATGAATTTTTTGGTGGGGGACTTTGCAGTTTTGCAGCTGTTGAAATCGGCTCAAATGCAGCACGGATTGCGTTTTGGTGACTATGCTCGTTACCGGTATAATTCACTTGCTGTATCTTATTCTATGTTGTGGTGTTAGAGTAAATGGTTTTTATTATATACGCATATATAAGTATTTGTTAAATTTGTAATCTCCTAGTGGGAATTTTTCTGTTAAACTTGATGTTATTTTGCATGTGAGTTTTATTAACATTTGATTTTTAGGAGGTAATGCACTACACGATTGAGAAGACTGTACAAATCTCTGAAATTCACGCATGGCCTTGGAAAGTATACAAAGAAATTTATTAGTGCATCTACAGTGACTGAAGTCAGGTAGGTGAGCTCTTGTTTGTATGAATGGGTGTGGATTCCTATATTAATCACTAAATGTGCATGTTGGTACACGTGACTCTTCCAAATTAGGAGTTATGAATGCTATTTAAGTCATATCATCTTTGTGAATGCATGTTCTTCTGGTCCAAGATCTTGTAATTAGGCAGTTATGATAATCTGCATTCTTTCTACTGAAACAAGCTTACTGCCCATCTGGTTCCAAAGTTTGTCTTCTCTTAAATCACATTCAACAGTTAGCGCTAGATAAAAGTAAACCAGTCTTACTTGTCATCTGGTTTTATAAATAAACTCATATATACTGAACCCTTTAACTAGATTCCATTTATTTGGATGCTAGCTTGAAAAATTATATGAAGCAAGTGCCAACTAACTCAGAACTGTACCCACTAAACTGTGGTTTATCTGCATTGTTAATGACCAGATATAACATATGCATAATTGATTAATAGTGGCTGATTTTAAATTTTATTTGAGCTAATAGGTTTGATGATCCTTCTATATCAGAGTTGAATAAGTATCATATAAATTAGCTTCTCTAATGACTGACAATCTTTCTTTTGCATGTTTCTTTTTAAAGAGAGTAAAACTTTATTTTCATCATAATATATTATACTTTCTATTGACAATGAAATAAGAAGAAAGCACGGATAAAATGTGAGTCGTGGATGAGCCATTCCTTATGTCTGTCTTTTAAAATCCTGATAACTTGTGGTGGATTTCTGTATGTTTCTGTTTTTACATAGTTTGAATTGTTTTACGATGTGACACTTTGCCCTCATTGTGCGGATGCACCTGGAACCCATTCTAGGTTTCTCCATTTGGTTTTGTATACTTCTGAGAGAGCATGGAGCCATGCCATGGAAAAGAAAACGTTACCAGATGGTCCAAATGCACGGCAGAGGAGCTACCTCATTGGTAGGCTGAGGAAAGCAGTAAAATGGGCTACCCTTTTTCAAGAGCTGTGTGACACCAAAGGAGATTCGAGAACATCTCTGGAAGCAGAGGTGGTGTGAATCACAAGTTAATTAATTTGCTGCTACTACTGCTTTCTGGTGCTTTATTAAATTTTTTTGAAGCAATTTTGAGGCTCACTGTTGGATTTCCGCATTAATTCTTTTTGGTTAACTATTATTTAGTGCTGCAAAATTTTATGTACTTGTGATAGTCAAGTCATCCAATTAAGTTAGTTACTATCTTTTTTATATTGCCTTTTCTTAGAATTTCAGCTTGTTTTGTTGCCGTGAAAGTTGTGAAACTATCATATAAAACAAATAAATAATCTTTTTTTTCTTTCTCTGTACTACCGAACTCTTGAAATTTGCTCATGGAGTTATAATGATGTTATTTTGATCTAGAAGTGTTTGAATATCTATGGAACTATTCAAGTTGCAGTATTATTGTAAGATGTGTTCAAGCATCACTAAATCGATTAAATTGCCGATGCCCCAGTAACATCTCCTTGGTATTCACCCTTCTTAGTGCACATTTCTAGTTTATCATTTCATCTGTTTTAGAACTCCTTTCATCCTTCGTCTTTGTTTGTAAGACGAAGTTAAAAATAACTTCCATTCGTGAGTCTAAATACTTGACTGATCTTTAATTTTTCAACTGTTCCTGATATATTAAATAGTATTCTTACTGAAATCGTGAACATTTTTCATCATGGTGGCTTGAGCAGTTACAAAAAGGAAATATATTAATAAGGAAATAATTTTTTTATTTGAGGATTTTATTTTTGTGTCTAATTTGCAGGCCTATGCCTCTTATATGAAAGGGAATTTGTTATTTGAACAAGATCAGCACTGGGACATTGCATTGAAGTGTTTCAAAAGTGCCAGGTATCTATTCTTTCGTATTAGAGATAAATTAATCACTAGTTATTCTTATTAAGAATGCTATTTAAACTTACTTGCAAATGTATTTTTCTGTGTTGTCCTCTTATTCATCTGGTGTGCTTACTTTAAACTGCTCCGGAAATGCTATTATGCCCTTACTTATACATATTTCATGCTGGCTAATCTCCATGATATTGTCAGGGCCGTTTATGAAGAACTTGGGAAGTATGGAGATCTAGAGAACCAAGTTTTATGCCGGGAACGGGTTGAAGAACTTGAGCCAAGCATACGCTATTGCCTGCATAAAATTGGGGATTCAAAGTTACAAACTTCTGATCTAGCCCACATAGGAGAAACGGAGGGACCTGCAATGGACCTTTTCAAATCTAAACTGGAGGTGAGTCCATTTCATCAAGTAGGCGATGTGCAATATATGTGTGGCAACATTAGTTTGATAATACTACCATTTCTGTAAAACAGAATGTTCCTTCTTTTTGCAAGAATTTCATATATATGAAGTATATTTTGCTCACTTATTAGATGATACTCAATCATGTATAGATAGCTTGTGATGTACGTATCCTTTTGGGCCCATTTTCCAAAATTTAACTGAAAAAGGAAAGAAAATGAGTATTCACTATTCATGCTGGGATTTTATAAACGCTATAGATAGTTCTCATTCATTCTCTTATCTTGTATTTGACTTCATTGGCAGGCAGTCATGGCCGAGGCTCGATCTCAGCAGGCTGCATCGATGACTGAATTCCATTGGCTTGGTCATAGATTTCCTATTTCAAATGCAAAAACTCGAGTTGCTATACTTAAAGGTTAGCTTTCCCACTTAAACCACGAGTGTCATAGCTCAGAGTACAGTTGGTCTGCTGATACTTGTTTTTTTATTTTTTTATTTATTTTTTCTGTAGTCAAGTGCTAGACCCTCATACAGTGTTCCGTTGGAGCATGATATTGGGAAAATTCCTCCAGACATGACAAGTTTGGTTTGTGGAATCTTAGCTATATCAGAGCTTGGAGCTTTGCATTCTGTCTTAAGGCTTATTAGCTATGTACATGGTGTTGCTGTCATAGCCTCATAGTGTAGTGATTTGTATTTGTTTGCTTTAGATGACTGAAAAAGCAAAGCCAGAAATTGATTGATATATGTTCTAAATGTGTATTTGTTGTATAATGATGATAGTAAAGTAGGTTACTAAATGCAATCTGCCTGTTTTTCTTTTTTTTTTGGCCATTTTGTGTTTCTGTGCCTCCATTCCTTTTTGAAACCAGATATCATATGCTACTGATTTTAATATATGGTAAATTCTGCCTTGATATTTTAGCCTGAAATGGCTGGCTATCTGGAATACATAACGCAGTAGCCAGTACTAAGCCTGGTGTGTGCATATAATTCCCCTTGTTGCATCTTGCTGCAATGTTTATTAGCATGGGGCTCTGCGAGAATGTTTTTTTATTCGGTTCATTCCTGTATTGGCTTTGAGTAACAGTTTTTACCCAGTCTCAACCTCTGTTTTTGCATGACAATATTTAATCAGCTCAGGAATTGGAGAAAGACATAAGTGGTCCAGCTGCAGATTCACTTCCTGCAGAGAAAAAGCTAGTCATATTTGACAAAAATATTTGCTGCTTTTAATGAAGCCAGGAGCTTCATAAGAAATGACTTAGTAAGTTTACTCCCATGTACGTTTCAATCTAACAACTCTATGCATTCAATGAACGAGATTATCTGACACTTTGTAAAAAGTTATCATTAAGCCAAGGGATGCATCCCACATATCTTGGTGTCCCTCTTTGTCGAGTCTGAAAGAAGTACTTTTTTTGCCTTAGGCTACCACAGGTAATTCTGAAAACATGAAAGATGACCTGAGTGGCCTTGATAAAGCTATTGGTGCTGTCTTAGGACAGAGAACAATTGAGCGTAATCAGTTGTTGATGAGCATGGCGAAAAGTAAACTCACCAAGGTTCGTGATGACAAAAATGAAAGAGTCACAAAGCCCGAAGAACTTGTCCGATTATATGATCTTCTTCTACAGGTGAGTGTCTTTCATTATTTTTCCAACCTTGATTCTTGAATTGATTTGTATAATGTGCTTAGATTTTAGGCATTATAGCAATTAACTTATTTCTTATTAATATTCTGCCAAATCTGAAGTCGCTGTTTCTATTTCTGTGCAGAATACTTCTGATCTTTCTGATTTGGTTAGTTCAGGAAGAGATAGAAAACCAGAAGAAGTGACCTTTGCAGAGGAATGTGAACTCAAAAGTTTTGTTTTTCGAGCAGAAAGGTTTGGAACCTGTAATTTTTATTTTGTTTTACCCCTCTATGTTGCTTACTGCTCTTGGGATACCTAATTTTTAAATTAATTCCTACACGAGCTATTGTGGTGTGTTAGGGGATATACTTTTTCCTGCTTCTCGAGATTAATTCTCATCAGGACCTTTTTATTTTAGATCCGCTCTGTCAAGGAAATATACCATTGAAATTCCAAGAAGTCCAATTTTGTGAAATTTTCCAATCTTCCTAAGGTCACTTGATGAATGAGATTAAGTTGACTCTTATCTCGTTTTCTTCGCATCATCGAATATAATGTGGAAGGTCTGGACTGCATATGATATTGTAGTTATAAGACTACGCTTGGCTTATGCAGTAAATGTCAATTTTCATTTTACATCCTCATCCTATATGATTTTGTTTGGCATCTTAAAGATCTCAACCTTTTCAACTCTATATATTTAATACAGCATGGCTTCGATTCTCAGGGATATCACACTTTTTAACATTCTTGAGGTTCTTGAGGTGAATGTAGTTCAAAATAAATGATAGACCTCTTCAAAATTGCAGGTGCTTTTACTTGGCCGGCCAAATCCTACAGTTTGGCTGGAAAGAGGGCAGAAGCATATGCTTTGTACTCTCGAGCTCGCTCTTTAGTAAAGAGATACTGCTCTGAAGAAGCTTCAGAGTTTGAGCAACACTGATCAGGTATGCAATAGCATTCACCTTCTTCTTCTTTTAGATACTCGCTTCCCCTTGCTCCATAACAATTTATATGACTCAATCATATTGTATTACTAGTTGCTTTTAGTTTAATTGGGTATTAGTTATACAGAAGTGTGGAGATTCTTTCAGTTCACTTTTTGGTTGAATTTTGAAAAAAATTACTCATTGTGAAAACTTGCTTTCTACTGAAATCATAACTTGCTTTGTTTTGGTTTTTTTATTACCATAACAGATTATTGTCAAGGAGTTGAAGATATGCTTTATAATGATTGTCGATCCAGTAGCTGTATAGAGCATGCAACCGGAATGATTGTCTATTTAAGCAGCTGCTCACAATCTTATCTTCATATTTACTTTAGGTAGAGAAACTGCTTGTGGAGAAATTGGGTAATTATGAATCTGCTGTGGGTGATCCAACGACAAATCGGTCCCTCGAATTGAAGCATTCCCACCTGCATTCCAATCTGTTCCTCGTAATCCAATTGTTCTTGATCTTGCTTACAATTCAATTGAGTTCCCATCACTTGAGAATAGGATGAAGAAAGACAAGAAGGGTTTCATAAGTAGGCTTTGGGGATGAGTATCCTTTGTTTAAGCTGTTCTTTTACTATAGAGAGTTCTTCCGATAAAAGTCCGAGATTTTGGCCATTCTAGACTTTCTGTACTGTAATTTATTATTGCGTCTTGATATTTTTGTGGCAATTTTTGTGGCAAACTCTGATAAACGATTTTTACTTGGCATTTGAAAATTTTGGTTCTTCAGACTGTAAACTACAGGGAAATTTGAAATTGGAAACTAATACTCATCTGAAAAATAGGGTGCAACAATTTATCAAACAACAATGTCACTTTATGGTTTATTATCCGGGGAAAATGCAAGATACTCTATTGTGTTATATGGAACACGAGGTTACATTGTGAAATGTTTATTGAATAAAATTTCTTTGTACTATTAAATATTCGGTTGAAATCCCCATACTACGTACAAAATAGGCTATCAAAATTTGAACGGATGGGGTGTTTTCGTGATGATATTTTATAGTGCAAGTGGATTTCATATAATAATTTTAACAAGAGGTTTCGTTCCGAATTCAGAAAGTATATGAAGAATTCTGTACAATAAACATTTCACATGATAGTTTCACGTGAATTTCGTGCAACACAGATGCGTATCTTGTATGTTTCTTCTCTATATAAATAAAAAAGAGTTCGAGATATGAATTTTGTCTATTGAACCCGAGTCAAACTTTTGTTTGATCGATAGCCTTAGCAATCATTCGCCTTATCTTCTTTCCCTGGATGATACATTTAAAGGAATTCCGTACAAGATGGGAGGATTCTCATACCTAAGGACAAACGTAAGATCAAATTATAAGTTAAGGTAAATTGTCGCTGGATAATTCTTGCTAGATGGACTTTATCAAGTCCAAAGGGAAATTTACCTGGACACTTCCTGGGTATAAGTCTAATTACAGGAACTTACCTTTCTGTTGCAAATATTACAAAGACACTCCCTTGACTTAAGCTTAATTACAGGAACTTACCCTCCTGTTGTAAATATTACAAAGACACCACATTGACTTAACGGCCGTTAGTCAACTTTAACGGTACACGTAAAATGTCCAAAATGCCCTTAGTTGTTTTTAATATTTAAAAAAAAGAAAAAAAACTCCATGGCCGCCGATGGTAAGCTCCCGCCTTTTTTTTCACTTTTCCGGCGACTCCGGACACGGTTTGAGCTCTATGTGATGGCTATAGACTCGTTTTCACGTCCTCTACAAATCCCAAGCATTAATTATCAATTCCAAGTTTATCCCGTCACTCTATTTTCAGATCTACGAATTTGGTGCGTTTTTCGATTTTACGCCGCCGTGGGCGGTGGAGCTTGACCCACCGCCTCCCCTTTCAGTCGTAGAATCTCCTCGGTGTGGCGGTCATTTTGATACCAACCTTGTCCAATTTGGTGTTGAATTGAAGATTCCCCATTTCCTTCCACACGTCAATGGCGGATGTTTCATCTTCGCAAAATCAGCCCCTCTAGCCCAATTCGCAAATTGACCCTTATACTTTCCCATCTTTATAATATATCCCTACATATATAGAAAAACTCAAACTTTCACTTTGATTTGGTCAAAATTCACAATTTACATGTCACATGGCCCACACATAGGCGATTTCGGGCTAATTATGAAATTGAGCCTCAATTTGGACCAAAATTGCCACTGAAGTTGAAGGTGTGACACCACATGTGCCAACCTAAAAAGATATGGGGTAAAAATGCTAGTGATCTCTCGTAACAAAATCACCAAGCCCTAGATCCCCAAAAGTTCTCTGGATTTCAAGAATTCGAATTGTGTTATTATAGATAAATTTATTAAATTTTAAATTGATTTGTTTTATTTTTGTAAGAAAAATATTTGTTATTAAAGTGAAACTTTATTTACCAATTGTATTATTGTAAATAAATTTTAAAATTTTAAAATGTTTTTTTTTGTAAGAAAATATATGTTATTAAATAATTGTGTTATTGTAAATTAATTTAATAAATTTTAATTTAGTTTGTTTGATTTTTGAATGAAAATAAACTTGTTATTGTAAAGTTATTAAAGCTTTATTTATCGAATTGTGTTACTGTAAATAAAATAGTTTGTTATAATTTTAAAATTTAATAAATTTATTTACAATATTTATTACACGGTTACAAAGACACCCACTGTAACACAAAATATATTACAAATACACCCCTTGGGGGCAAAATTGAAAAAATATTAAATATTTCTGATGACGTCATCCTCTGCCGTCAAAAATTGACGCCGTAAGGGGTCTTCTAGGTAAATTTCCCATTATTTTATACTTAACCCGTGGCTATATAAAATGATCAATCATACGATAAGTCCAATATATATTTATTTTGTTATTTATAGACTATTTTTAGAGTGGCGTCTACATTGTGCTGATATGGTGTCTTTTGTCACAATATTTTTTTAATATAAAATGGAAACATAAAAGTAAATGTTGAGGTGGTTTGCCAACAAAAATAGAGATTGGCGCGCATTGGTAGTCAACAAAAGAATTAAAAAATTAAAATGAATATGAAGATGATGAGAGAAACTCAAGTATATATTGTGTGATAGCCATGAAATTTATACCGCATAAAATGGTACCATTGTGTCAATCAATTCCCCATTCCTCCTACATTTTCGCTTCCAGTTTTGATACTAAATTCCCTAATTGGATTATGGGGAGGTGGTTTCATCTGATAAATTATTAATTTTTCTTTCTAAGACTTTGGGTTGCAATCATTTGAAAATGAGCTTAATTGATCAAATGCAATAGGGTATTACATTTTCGGATCAGATGCAGGGGATGATGTATTTCGCAAAGCTAGATGATTCGCCTATGTTTAGGCAACAGGTGAATTTATTCTGAGTATATGAGTTTATCTTTGATAAACATAATTTCGATGAAGTTTTTAGGCTATTTTTGTTTTTTGATCATTCAGTTTTGGTTTATTTTGAACTATTAAGTTTTCCCAACATTTGCTGGAAATTATATTATCCTAGATATGCATCAGATGATTAAAATGTATAATTTATGTATAAAGTTCAGACATGATGTTTATGTATTCAACAAAGCAGATACAATTGTTGGAAGAGAGCGCTGAAGTATTAAGGGAAAGAAGTGTTAAGTTTCATAAAAGGAGTCGAAAGTACATGTAAGCTGCTTTTGTCTATCTCACTTCTTCATATCTGTTCTGTATAATTAAAAATCACAAGTATAGCTTGGTTGCTTACACAAGATATATTTGTGCCACTATCTTATTTTTATTAATGAATAATTATTGTTCTAGTTTCTTTGGGATTCTGAATTGTTCTTTATTAACAATGTATGAGAGTTTTATTAGAGTTGTTTTGTGAAAATTGCTATTACCACATTCTTTTTATTCACAGAGATGGGCTTGGAGAAGGATATGATAGGGATATTGCTTTTGCAAGTGCGCTGGAAAAATTTTCAGGAGGACATAGTGATCCAATATCTGTAGCATTTGGAGGTATGTTTAATTTAGTTTCTAACCTTATAAGCCCTACTAAAAGAGAGAGCAAATACAGTCAATTACCTAGAACAATAAACTAACAACATAAAACGCTATGGCACATGAAAGACGTAAAAACAACCCGCCTTGAAAGGGATTAAACCCTTGGGAAACCCAAAAAAACAAAAAGAAAATGAAAGACGTAAAAAGTTGATTGCACTAAGAGTAGTAACACAGTCAAATGTAGTAATATATTTTCTTTTTAGTAGTTAAAGGAAGTTTTTCTTCTTGATGCTGATGAAGTCTAGATTTGGTTTTAGGTCCCGACATGGCAAAGTTTGCAATTGCGCTAAGAGAAGTAGGAACGTACAAGGAAATTCTCCGGTCAGAGGTGGAAACTTTTCTCTTCATCATTTTTGTTCTCTCCCATAATAAACCTTCAATAATAAATATTATTAGATTTTTACTGATATGCATTTTTATCCTTTGTGCTAATATTTTTTCGCTTGTAACTCTTAGGTTGAACAAGTGTTGAATGACAAACTTATTCAGTTTGCTAATGTTGATCTTCAAGATGCCAAGGTACTTCCTATCTGCATTTATTTTCTATATGGTTTACGTTGAGTAGTCAAAAAAATTCTATTGAGCCTTGCTTTAGTGATGTACCAATGAATTCTGTAAATATGGTTTGGACTAATATAAAACATAAATATGGCTTAGATTAAACCCTGAGAAGGCTACTAAAGGGTAGATCAGAATATTTCGATTGGTCTAAATCATCTTTTTGGATGCATGCTCTTACAACTCAGTGGAATTTTGTTTCTTGCATAATAAAAAGTTGTGATATGATGCAGGAAGCCCGCAAGCGGTTTGACAAAGCCAATGTCATTTATGACCAGGCATGAATCAGATATCATTGCATAACAATTGTTATGACTTTATACTGACATTTGTGCTCGTATATAACCAATGCCTTCAGGTTCGTGAAAAGTTTCTATCATTGAGGAAAAGTGCGAGGATGGACATAGCTATTTCCCTAGAGGAGGTATATATATGTATAACCACTTCTACTTGTTACGTACATTGTGCCAGTTTGTTTGTCAATTGGCTGCAACTGTTCATATAGTTGAACTCTAATTTGGTAGAGAGACGTTCCAGGAACTTCACAATGCAAGATCAACTTTTGAGCAAACACGCTTTAATCTGGTGTGTAATTCTTTCTATACATGTACATGTTATTAATTTCAAACTTAGTGGCATCTATAATATCACTGAAACTTGGATAATAACTCAGGTTGGTTCCCTCTCTGCTGTTGAAGCAAAGAAAAGATTTGAATTCTTAGAGGCCGTTGGCAATACAATGAATGCTCATCTTCATTATTTTAAACAGGTTTGTGGTATCATGAATATTCATCATGATGTTCTTTGCCGCTGTTTATGTGATGGTTTTTAGGTCCCCCGTCGTTTCAGGGCTACGAGCTATTGCATCAGATGGAGCCATATATTAACCAGGTTCTTTAATACTGTATATGACTATTTAATAATAACAATGCAGGGATAGAAGAAAGAATGATCTCGACTCGACTTCATTATATTTTATTCTGCTGCAGGTCTTGGCTTATGCCCAACAGGCAAGACAAAATTCCAACTACGAGCAATCGGCTCTCAAAGGACGTATGCAAGAGTATAGAAGACAAGTTGATAATGAGAGTCGGCAGTCTTTTGGTGGCTCTTCTCATGGTTCCCCTAATAGAGATGTCATGTACTCTATTCCCAAAACCTCTCATAAATTGATAGAGGCCGCGATGCATTCTGCTGCTGAGGGAAAGGTACACCTTAACGATTATGACCCAAGAACTATTGCTTTAGTTCGCCCTATTGTAACTTGGGTTTCAATATTTAGGTACAAACCATTAAGCAAGGATATCTCTCAAAACGTTCTTCCAATTTGAGAGGTGACTGGAAAAGAAGATTTTTTGTTCTTGATAGCCGGGGAATGCTATGCTACTATCGCAAGCAATGGAGCAGGCCAACTGTATGCACTGCATGCTAATTGTTATTTGCTTAAAAAAATAGCCAATTCTTTTGCTAACTAATAACTCATGATCGCGGTATCAGCTTCATGGATCCAGCGCTCTGCTTCCTGCTCATAAAACTTCTACCTCTGAGCCAGGTTCTGGACTATTAAGCCGGTGGCTCTCATCTCATTACCATGGAGGTGTGCATGATGAAAAGTCTGTCGCTCGTCACACGGTGAATCTGGTCACATCAACTATAAAAGTTGACACGGAGCAGTCAGATCTCAGATTTTGCTTTAGAATTATTTCACCAATGAAAAACTACACTTTACAGGTAAAATGCGAGTCCTTGGTGCAATTATTCTAGCTAATATATGATTTGTAATTGTTAAAACCCCTTCTAAACACCAACTGAGTTTAGGTGAAATTAAAGAAATACCCACCAACACCTCTCTTGATTTAAACTTCTCATTACAATACACCCAGACGACAGTCTGTTTTAGTAAGACGCCCAATTCACTCCTGGTGACTTTAATTTTGATCAATTTTTAGGCAAATCACTCTTCTATGTAGAGGATTTTATATGTAATTACATTGACGTGTTGCTCGGCACGGATGCAATCTCCTTGGTATGCAGGCAGAAAGTGCACCTGACCAAATGGACTGGATTGAAAAAATAACGGGAGTTATTACTTCTTTGCTGAGTTCACAGGCGCCTGAGAGGGTAAACATTAATTAAATATCGACTTAATTTTGTTTTCACTTTTACTGTCATAGTCTGCGATCAGCATTTGCTTGTAAATCATTGTCAGATGTTCTGTTTTAGTCCGATTAGTGAAAGTAGTTCCATTGGAAGTTCCTTAGATCATGAGCTAAGGACCATTGAAGAAGATACATCAGAAAAGGATATATCAACTAGAAATTCAATAAGAGCTAGCAGAAGCTATCTACAGATGCAATGCATCTCAAAATATGAGAAGCCAGTTGATGCATTGAAGATGATACCTGGGAATGATAAATGTGCCGACTGCGGTGCACCTGAACCAGATTGGGCTTCTTTGAATCTTGGTATTCTTATATGTATTGAATGCTCTGGCATTCATCGTAATCTTGGCGTGCATATATCCAAGGCAAGTTGTTTGTAATCTGCTCTATTTAGTTCTACTTAAAAAATCTGTAAAGCATTTCTCTTGATCTGTTGGGGTTTTTGTCTCGACTTCCAATGCAGGTAAGATCCTTAACACTTGATGTAAAAGTGTGGGAACCTTCTGTCATAGCTTTGTTTCAGGCACTGGGTAATGTTTATGTCAACTCAATATGGGAGGGGTTGTTGCAAGCAAGTCGAACTATTCAGGCAGATGAAATACCAATGCGGTAAATACTGCGATAATCAATATTTTTGTAATGTTCTTACTCATATTTTTATAACACTTGTGTTATTCTATGCGCTGTTAGGAAAATTGAATCTAACAGATACAAGCAGTTTTTCAGCAAACCAAATCACAGTGATCATATATCTGTTAAGGAGAAGTTCATTCATGCAAAGGTATATCAGTTTCATCTTTCAGTTACATATGTGATCAGACTTATAACCTAAAGGATTATGCTCTCTTTCGATTGCAGTATGCAGAAAAACGTTTTGTTAACAAAATAAAGGATAGTCAGAGTCTCCTTTCAATTGCTGAAAAGTTGTGGGAAAGTGTTCGTACAAATGACAAGAAAAATGTGTACCGTTTTATTGTCACTTGGGAAGCAGATATAAATGCAGTTGTAATGAGATTGCATGAACAAGTAAATCCTGATCATAATTTTAACGGTGTAGATGATACTACTTCAGAGCGACTTGACGAAGATGAGAACCAGCTCATTGATGGGCTTTCCGATGGCTGTTCTTTGCTTCACCTTGCCTGTCAAACTTCCGATATTGGCATGGTGGAGCTTCTCCTGCAGCATGGAGCCAACATTAATACTTGTGATTTAAGGGGTCATACACCACTTCATCATTGCATTATCAGAGGAAGAATTGGAATTGCAAAACTATTACTCACAAGGTAACGCTTTTGAGAAATTTTGATTAAAGAGGTTTTGAACAGAGTCTAAAATGGAACTATCTAAAGATATCTTTCATTTCCTGGGATATATATTGCAATTAATTAAATACTCTTAACTCTCACAATTTACTACAGGGGAGCCAATCCAGAAGCTGCTGACAAGGAAGGGAGAACTCCTTTTCAACTCGTTGCAGAATCGGCCATTGATGATGTCGAGCTCCTTGCTCTCATAAAAAAAGCAAATAGATATTGACCAGAAATACCATAACCAAGAGAGTTGTAAATTAATTAGGGATGGCTGCTTGGCTTGCTCAATTCCATCAAAATGGTAGAATATTTCTTCAATTATGCCATGGTAATTAGCTCACTTGCTAACCATGGTCATCTAACCGTTGACTTAGAAAAGTGTTGTTTTACAACACGAGATTCAAGGTCATATCTAAGATGCGTTCCTTGTGTATTATGTAACGTAGGAATCCCTGGTAAATAGAAAAATGGTGTTTCAGATGTAAATTCTGCAGAATGGTGCAAATAAATATAAATGATGGCTGTATCTTGTAATGGAGAATTGCTGTTTATGGAGTATTTGTTTTGCCAAATTAAAAAAATAAAAAGAAATAGGCTACAAGGAGAAAGACTAATGAATTCTTATAAAGCAAAAGGAAAGCAGACAGAAAAAGATAAGCTCTCTTATTCAAGTACAGCCATTTACATCTCATTGAATCTCTTTTATCTCCACAATTCTTGAAGCTGAACCTAAATACTCTCAACTATCTAAGATGTTGTCTTGTAATCAATAATAAACCCTCTTATTTACGTACAGCCATTAGTAATAATTGAACCTGTGGCAAAAGAAACATAAAACAAAGAATCAGACAATGTTGTTGGATTTTCCTAAATGCTGAAAATGTTATAGGTAAAATGAAATGGAAAAAACATAAAAACATACAGACAACATCACACTGATTTCTTGTATGAATCAAATTTGCAAAAACTGCCCCTGCTGCAGTTTCAAGGGAATGTAAGAAGGTGAATGTTGGAGGATACTGAATTTCGGGGTTTTCAATCTGGGTTGGCTGTAACAGAGTAGAAATGGGAGCTAAAGGGCACTTGGAGGAAATTTATGCCTTGTACCCAATGAATTAAGTATATGATATGAGTATAAAACTCAAGATGTCACTGTAAGTTTCCAAACACAGGCGTGTGTCTGTGTATAGATGGATATTGATCAACAAGTAGGATGAAATGTTTATGTAACTAATAAATAATACGCTAAGCGCAATAGTAAATGCTTTTTTGAAGAACGGTAACTTACCACTGATGTTATTTATATAACAGTTCGGCATGGTAAACCCTCACCAGCTTCCTATACATTGTCGAAATTAAAAATTTCATAATCATCAAATCCTGCAAATTAACAATAACCCAAGTAAAGCAAATATAAAATTATGTCATGCATATTTCTCCAGATATAGATAACTTCCATTACCTGTACCCAGGGCTTCAATATCATCGACCGGTGGGCCTGAGAGCACCACGTTACTTGAAAGAGGATCAACAGCCATCCAGTCTGCAGTCCCTAAACCCTCTGAGCCTACTTCTTTATCCATGACCCAGTCTCCAACAATGTCAATGTTCTCATATGAAATAGGATCTACTGTTTTCTGTTGTTTGTCATCCAAAGTCCTACAAGACCACTCATAGTCTTAACCTTTATTGAATTCAACACCTTGAAATTTCAAAAAGAAGAGTACTTACATTTGCTTCAAGGACATGCTATAGTGAACAAAAACGAGGTCACTCAGTCTCTGATGCTCCAAGCAATTTTTCCATTTGTGCATGAGTTCAAGAGGAATTTTGTTTAGCCTATACTGGATCAAGCTGCAACATTGACTAAGTATGCGGACAGCCAAGCGAGACAAGTTAGGACATCCCACGCCATATGTTAACTACCACTCAGCTAAAACAATCAAATTTATGAAGAATGAGTTGATTGCAGATTCCAAACATTGTTAAAAATTGATCAGGATTATTATCTAACTATGCCGCAGATACATTATCTTTTTATGCAACCAGGATACGGCTTATCACTCTTTGTACATGTCTAGGTACAAAATTGCAAAGCAATTGAAATATTTGACTGACAACATTATAGGAACCTGTGAAAAGATGAACAAATTCATGCCCCATTGATACACCCACAACATAAAAAATGGTATATATTTTATTAGTTGCAAAAGGGTTATATACGAGGTTAGGGGGTTCTATCTTGTGTTAAAAAATATGTCTTCAATTTCAGCATATCTTGTCTTCTATCTCGCCTATCGATTCTTTAAGAGAACTCATGGTGGAGGTTCAAAGAGTAACCATCATTCAAAATAGAAATCAAAGACAACTTGCTAACTCCTATTACATGGGAAATAAATGGAAATGGATAAGTATTTATTAGAAAGCATACTCACTGGGAAGAAACGTGTCTCTAGCTCTGATAGCCATATTCCGCCCAAGGTCACCAACACTACCATGGTAAGAGGCTGTTTCCTTCACAACTTTGTCTTGAATCTGAGGGACGGGGACTACTTTCTCTATACAATCATATACTAATGATCTCCTGTGGTAATGTGCGTCTCCTTCAAGACGGTAAAAGAATTTTGGATTAAAAAAGAAACCTGGTGCATGAAGGGGGTGATGCTGAAGTTGTTTCCACCTATGATCTATGATATTCCAATAAACCAAATATTCATTCTTACTAACAAGTTATTTCTTAAATGTTTCTTTAGCTCGATATAGTCCTGCATAAACAAATCCCATAGCAGGCTTCTTTTTGCTACCAACTATCCTCAATAGTCGCAAGAGAGGATCTGTTAAGGCACATGCTGACCAGAATGATTCATTACTAATATAGTCTAATACAGCAAATCCCTCTGGCTTTTTTGAGTAAGGGCTTTCCATCCACTCCTCAGAAGTAACCATTAACTGTAGATTGCGTCTCATTTCTACCATCCGTTTCAATGTCATAAAATCACTAGATGAGCGAGTTATTCCCACATCGACTATTTCAACTCCAGATGTGTATCGTCTCATCATATTCAAAACAAAGTTATTTGTGTAGATATATCTTGAGATTGATTTTGCCTGGACAAGTACCCTTTTTACCCACAAAATTTCTCCTATGTCCTCGAGCATCAAATCAATGCCACTACAAGGGGTTCAAAAAACAGTTGGATAAGTGTCAGTTAATCTTTTCCCAACAATAACATACCGATCTTCACTGTTGGTTACCACTTGCAACACATTTCCTACACCAACTTCTTCCACTACCTCCCTCAGCAATTCATAAAGAAAATCTGCAGGATCTATGGCATTTGATATATCTGCAGACCTCAAAAAGATTGTACTTTCTGGACAATAGACCAAAAAGTTAATGAATATTTTACCATTTGCTGAATTTTGCTCGTTTACCAAAATTGAGCAACCGGTCCTTGCCCAAGCTCCTCTACACTAATCAACGCCATTCCTCACTTCACGAACTGAATTCTTCAAGATTCTGCTCCTAAGATCATGGCAAGATAGGCCGACAGCTCCTGGTCCATGAGAAGAAATTGCGTCAATCATTGGCTGAAAATAAGCAGAATTTACAGCATCCATAAGTAATCCAACATCAAAGAAAAATCGCCCGACTGCCATATGAACTGCATTTCTTAGCTTCTCTGAATTTATAGCTTGGAGACTAGTCAAAGCAATAGCGTTGGAATTAACCACATTAGGGTCTTCCCTAGCTCTCCCATTCGGCTTTCTACCACTAGATTTGTCTTTTCCCGCATCTTCTCTATTTGCGAACACATTAGAGTCATGTTCAATCATTTCATGCACTGGAAGCAAATCAATTTCAGCATTCAAATCAGTACGAACTTCAACCAAACTAGTCCCTGGATTTTCATAACCGGGAGTCTCCTCCAGAAGTTTCTGTTTCTTCCTCTTTTTAGTTTTTCCCCGAAAGCCCATTTAAACACTCAGCGCATTTGGCTCCGTACATCAGGCTGAACTTTTAAACAAGTGACACCATTCCCTTTCTGTCCTGCTAGGTGTTCTTTAAGCCTATAAATCCCACCTCCCTTGAAAATTTTCCCACAATATATACACTTTAGCTTAACCTTGTTCCCATTCTTCAACCGTTCACAGTAATTCCATGCTGGGTCACGCTTAAGTGGAGTCACCGCAAGTTCTCCATTCACAAACACATCAGATTCAAGCATTTCATTCACAGGATGCAAATCAATTTCAGCATTCAAATCACGACAAATATCTTCATTTCCACTACTCCCTGGATTATCAGAACCAGAAGTCTCCTCGGGAAGTTTATCTTTTTTCCTCCTTTTTCCTGAAAGCACATTTAAACTGTCGCGCATTTGGCTTCGGACAACAGGCTGGACTTTTAAACGAGTGACACCATTCCCTTTCTGTCCAGCTAGGTGTTCTTTGATCCTATAAATGCCACCACCCTTGAAAATTTTCCCACAGTAAATACACTTTAGCTCAACCTTATTCTCATTCTTTAACATTTCGCAGTGCTTCCATGCTGGATCACGCTTTGGTCGAGTCCCTGCTCCTGATTCCATAATCGACCCCATTTTATAAAATTAGGTCTATTTGTGAATCATACCTAGATACCTAGACATATGTGGAGATACAAAGGTTAGACAAAAACCCATAAGGATTTTTTGGGTAGTTAGTTTGTCTTTTTCACCATATTTTTCTTCTTCCGTTTAAGAGTTTGAAAATTCTCTTTTACATCTGGACTGTTGGCGTGTTCTGATTGTGTTTTAAAATGGTAGGGTCGCGTTTGACCCAAAAAAAAAAAAAGCCCAACGCTTAGGCCTAATACCAATACTGGTCCTAATAAGGGAAAAAATCCTAATTACTAGCCTAGAAATACCATTTTTCACATTTTTATTAATTACTTTCATTAAATTTAATATTCATATCCATCCATCGTAGGTATAAAAATAAGTGTAAATTTCATGTGAATTGTTTTAAAAAGATTTACACTTTTTTTTATAACCAAAAATAGAAAAAAGGTTTTACACTTTGCCCTCTAGAAAAATCTCTACTCTTGAAGAACAATGTTGAAGTAATAAATTTTCCTTTACAAAGAGAATTGGTCTATCGGAAATGTTGGTTATTATACAAAGCCTCGGAGGAGTAGCTTAAACCGAAGCCCATTAAGCCCATAATAAAAGATTCAGCCCACTGGAAAGTAATATTCCTAGACTTTATTATTCATGATGGATGAAGAAAAGTAGTGGGCCTGTTTGTTTGGTATTTGGGAAAGTAGTTTAGGAGAGTAGTGGATGTTTGTGAAATAATTTCGATTTACGTAATGTTATTTATTTGTGGTTTGAGAAATAAAGTAGGTGTAGAGTTAGGTTGTAGGTGTAAGATGTGTAAGACTTTATGTCAAATAATGTTTGTTGTGAGATAAATTGTGTAAGAGATATGTTACTTTATGTCAAATCAGATTAGAGTTTGTATAAGTTTTGTTTAGAAATAAGAAAATTGTTGTTTGTTTGGATTTTCAGAAAGTAGTTTGAGAAAACTGAAAGATAAAAATTTTATTTCAAAAAATAAAAAATATGTTTGTTTGGTATTTCCCAAACATGAATTTTTTTTGGGAAACGCCAAACAAACCGGCCCAGTAATTTCATCATGCAATGCATCTACAGTACACAATGTCCAATCCGGAAAGATTTTGGTTACTTAAGTTATAGAGTAAGTTCTAATGGACCATTATTATATTTATACCACCATTCCATATCCATATGAAATCCCTTTGCATGCCTACAAATTAAATGTCTCTAACTTTTTCTTTTCTCTTTGCATTTTTTTTTTTATCTAAAACCATTTTCACTTTCACTTGCTTATCTTATTTAATAATTTAATACTTGAATATTTTATTGATTATAAATTGCTTTAGTATAATTAAAAAGTTAATCGTGAATCATTCGGAACAAATAAACGCTCATTTTCAGCACATAAGTTGTCGAAAAAATAGGCTTATAAATTTATAAGATGAAAGATGGATTGCGTGATTACTTACAATAATACTAAAGTCATTGTTAATTTGATACTGACTCTATTATAAATGGATTTCATGATATCAAATAACGTCACGAGCAATTTTGATAATTATTTTCTTGCATTCATCAACAATAGTACTTCCTCCGTTTTTTATTTGTCGCTTTGACAAAACTTTCTTAATTACTTTTATTCGTCGTTTTAGGATTTTAATTTAAAATTAATGTTCTTTTACCAATTTTACCCTTCTTACTAAAACTTGTCATTAATGCTATTAAAAGGGTATTTTGAAATTTTTACTTCAAAAAAGTGACTATTTATGACATTTCTTTATTTGTGTGCAATTTTTCAAAGCGATAAATAAAAAAACGGAGGGAGTAGTATATTATTTTTACATGTAAATAAAACATTTTTAATATCATTGTCAATGAACCTCACCTATACTTGAGCCCCCCCCCCCCCCCCCCCCAACATATCAATATTGGATCCGTCCCTCCACATAGTTGACCAATCTCAGATAGTTATACGTGCCAAATAAACTTGAACAATGTTAATTATTTATTAGCTTATGAAGTTCAGCTCAAACAAGACTAGATGAACTAAACATGGTAAAACTTATAAAAATACATATATAGATACGACCTCAAATCATATTTGACTCAATTAAAACTAATAATTCATTTGTTTAAAATCAGACCAAGCTCAAATATATAAAGCTAGATATCAAACTCGGCTTAAACAACACATTGTTAGTACCATATATACTTAGACCATGGCCCCTCGCAGCCATAATAAAGTCTTTGATACATTAGAGTCCGTGCAATTCATCTAGGAAAATTTCACGTGTTATGCCCCCCACCCCCCACCCATTTTGTTGAAACTTCATTTGGGCATATGGTCCAAAATAATATAAACCTCGGGCGAATGTTCACAATGTAAATGTCAGAAAATTACTCGAAAAAATTCACATGATTGAATTCTTCACATCATCGCTCGAGGATGTTATATTTTATCTGGCTACTTGTCTACCTTTTTGAGTTAGGATGAAGAAATGAAACAAAATGCAACTCATAATTTGATATTTTCTTCATGTTATAGTGAGCATGTGCTTTATGTACCAGCTCATTCGGATATTTTTACAACTATACTTATTTCAGTGTGTTATGTTTCTCCTTTTGATCATATGATAAATTCGAGCGGAAAATGTTTTTTTTTTGTATGGGGTCATTTATTATATATATATATATATATATATATGTTAGTATATGTGAGAAAGGTACTTATTTGTGTACATATGAAATCAAAACCTCTTAATTATAGAATGTTTGTTAAAATTTATTTCTTAGTATGATATATCCTCATGTATGTAAACATAATTAACTTTTAATTCGACAAACCTCTATCGATCAAGTTGTAAGAAATTAAATTAAATATATACATAACAACTTCAAAGAGTGAATTTGCCTAGAAATCAACATTTAAACAATCCTCGTACGAATTTGTATGTCAACTTCTGGATCATCTTCCGGATCTTTCAGGTTATCTAGAGCAAAACAAACCGCATTGCTCCTTCTCGAGAAGATCGATTTGGTCTCCTTGCTCCTTCTTCAAGAGACCGGTTTACTCCTCGTACAAGTAGGATCTAATATATATGCACAAAACAAACAATTAGAAAAATTACATCATGGGCTACTGTCTTAAATATTAATAATGTTTTCGTCCTCAACATTTACATAAAACATAAAAACATGCGTAAAGTTAATATAAGCAAAAAGTGTTAACATTACTCCTCCGTTATTTAATTGTTTCAATATTAGTTTGACTATATGAACTTTTAATTGAAATCAAAGGACAAAATTATAATCTGCTTATCTGCGTATATATATTATAAACTCCAAAGTAAAGTAAATCGACAATGCACGAAATGCAGCAGCAACAAAAGCTAGCTTGTATATATAGTTCTATTAAATGGTCCCCTCATTCTTTTGATGAATAGTATTCACACATTTACTTAATGATTGTACCAGATGTACTAATTGTGGGACATTCCACTTCCACCTCTCTTTGTTTTCCCTGTCGCTATTCATTGGAATGGATTGATCAGATTTTTGGGGGTACAATGCATTACTTTTATGCTCTTCTTCAAAGTTACTTCAGAAAAATAATGCATTTTGCTTTCCAATTCGCTGCCTATTTGGTTTTATATATATGTGGAACTCATTTTGATTCGATTTTAGGAAAGTGATCTTCTTGACATTATCTTTACTAAAATTTAAGAACCAAACATGGTCTTGTAAAAAGATTAAAAAAAATATATATTCTAAAAAAAAGCTAAAGAGAAATGATTTTATTTTACTCGTCACAAATCTTAAAAAAGTTGATTTTTACATTTGTTTGTGGAACGGCGTCGTATTGAAATATTAAATATGATTATAGGGCTTGTTTGTTTGGCGTTTCCCAATTTGGAAATGCCAAATAAACATGTTTTCTATTTTCTGAAATAAATTAATCATCTTCTCAAACTACTTTCTCAAAACTCAAACAAACAATAATTTTTTTATCTCTAAACAAAACTTATACAAACTCTACTCTGATTTGACATAGAGTAACATATCTCTTATACAATTTATCTCACAACAAACATGATTTGACATAAAGTCTTACACATCTTACACCTACAACCTAATTCTTCCAAAAAAAACCTACTCAAACCACTCTCCCAAAATCCAAACAAACAACATTACGCAAATCGAAATTATTTCACAAACATTCACTACTCTCCCAAACTACTTTCCCAAACACCAAACAAACATGCCTATATATCCTGATAAATGTGGTTCACGTGATGGGAGTCAATTTTAATTTTCACAAATATTAGTTCAATCCAGTCACTTAATTCAGTCAACTTTTTAAAAATTAAAGCGGAGGATTATTTGCACAGAAACTTTACCCAAAAAATTTCTATGTTTTTTTAGTAAGCCCAATTTCAAATACTAATTGTAAGGGCATCTCCTGGAAAGCTTTTTTTATCACCGCTATAGAAGAGCATGCATCATTCATGTATAAGTTAAATTATAAGAGTTTTGTTAAAATTATCACAAAAGTTGTTCTCCAAGAGAGAATTGAATGTCATCATAAGAAATTTGTCAGTATTGACAATTAGCGGAACCTCTTTAGCGACATATAGTACTATATATATTCACTCGAATAAGTAATTGAAATTCATTCTCATTCTCCACAATTTTGTTCACACACTGCAACGAGGAGTTGAACAGCACTAAGAAGAAATCAAACGACACTGTATCATATGAAAGTTCCATAGAAATCAAGTAGTTAATAATCATAATTATCATGATTAGGGCGGTTGCTTCAATACCTACCAATAATTTTATTATGAAGAAGATAAGTAAAGGCGGTGTAAACTCAAATATTTTTTTTTTCTTTTGCAGATTAGAACACAACTACATATGTAACATGTCCCTTTTGACACAACAGAATCAACTATATATTCTATATAGATAATCAAAATTAATACTTTACATGGTCAAAAGACAATATATACTATAGTGTATGATTTTTTAATTTTATGTTCGAATCAACAAAGCGGCACGAAGATGGGTTGGCCGTCATAAACCCATATCGTACCAAAATTTTCCACACCTAAACATGGGAATGTTGTTTTTAATAATAAGTTAGAAGTATTTTCATACTATATTAAATGTTATCTTGTATAAGGTTGTAAGTGGTATTTAATTAGTTTAATTGTGGTCTAATGTTTGAGTGCAAGAATTAACAAAACATGCAAGTTTAATTTGTGAATAATTAGAGCTCCTCCGCCATTGGCTCCTAATATTTTTTAAAGAAGCATAACTTGTGAAAAATGTAACCCTTGGTTAATTGCTATTTTTCCTTTCAATTATATGGGAACGTGAACAATTTCTCAATTCAATGTGTAACTTATACTCCAAAAGTTTTTCCCTTTTTTTTAAAAAAAAGCAGAAAAATTAGATTTTTTTTTTAATTTAGAATTTCATGGATCAAGTCCAACTTATTACATTAATTTAGTCTTATGATTGATCACTTTATTGTAAAATTATTAAATCACGAGACAAATGTCAGATGATTTTGTTGTGATTGGATCCTATATTTTCATATCATATACAGAGAGAATTGCACGTTTCAATAAATATATTTAATATCATACTTTAATAGGCAAAATTGTAAAAATCATTCCAAATTAATCATTGATTTTGGATTTTCGTCCAAAACTATATCAACTTGGCGAATTTCGTCTCGTAATTATATTTTTTTGGAATATCGTCCCACCGTTATTAATTTTGAGACGAAAATTGAGCATTTGTCCATTAAACTACCACATGGTTGCTTACGTGTCATAACGTGGTAAATTTTAACATGAATAATTATATAATATTGCAAAATTCGTCTCAAACTAATTACAGGATTGAACCATCATATCTATTAAATTAGAAATTTAATATTGGGACTAAATTCATACAAAATGGTAAATTACGGGACGAAATTCGGCGAGTTGATATAGTTTGGGACGAAAAATCAAAATTAGTAATTAGTTTGAGACGATATTTCAAAAGAATATTAAATTACATGATGAAATTCGGTGAGGTAATATAATTTGAAACAAAAATCCAAAATTACTAATTAGTTTAAAACGTTTTCTGCAATTTTACCTTATTAATATTATTGGAGCCTGCAGCTTCCTACCTAATTCATTTACCAATCATATTTTTGATCCAAATCAACTTAATATGGAGTACTTACTATGTTGATCATGATAAAAATCCTTAACTCAATAGCCAATGCTTGACCGATGGTTGGTCTATTACTAGCATGGTCATACGCCGTACGGAGTTTATTACTCCCTCCATTCCTTTTTACATGTCACTTTAGAGAGAAAAAAATTCCACAATACATGTCACTTTAAAATTTCAAGATAGACTTAAATGCTAGTTTGACATTTTTACCCCTTTTCATTTTCAAGATAGAGAGAGGATTATGGGGAGTTACAAAATATTTACTCATGTTTCTCAAGGATAATTTTGTCCAACTACCCTTTTATTTTCCTAAAATCTAGAGCATTAAATGATTCCTTAATTCTTGTGAAACAACCTTAAACAACATGTAAAAAGGAATGGAGGGAGTACATGCTCTCGATGCCATATCTAAATTTTTTACAGTTCAACTACGAAATTTGAAGAACATTTGTCTCGCTTTTCAAAGAATATTTTGTTAATAAGTTAACTTATTACTTCATCTGTTCCACAATATCTGTCGTTTTAAATAATTTTTTTTGTTCCAAAATATGTCGCTTTATGATTCTAATGTAATATTAATTACCCCTTTTCCAATTTAGCCCTAATTATTATACCTAAAAACTTTATCTTATTTATTACAATGCAATATTAATTAAGGATATTTTAGATAGATCTTTAACTTTTTTAATCAAAATTCTATGTTATTTATTTAAATCTATTTAAATCCTTAATATTCGTGCAACACTCTAAAACGACATATTGTGGAACGGATGGATGGAGTATCTCTCAATTTCAAAAGACAAATAAATTGTAGAAATTAAAAGACAAGCTCGCTCTACATTCATCATAGATGTTCATAATCAAATTTAGCTAAAAAAATTAGTAATAAATAACTCCTGCATATATATGCGGGCTGCTGTAGGCCACTGTTGAAACTAAGCAAGCAATTGAAAAGTGAAACAATTTGTATTTAATTTAGTGAGAGCTTTGAGTTTGACGCAAGCTAACTCTTGGAAAGAAAATTAATCATTGGGGGTATAGATTCAAGTAAAGTAGTACTAATAAACTAAGAGTACATTAAGTAATTAATGATTCTTATCCTCATATCTGGGCGCATTAATTCAGGCTCATCACATGATAACGTTGTTTATTCATAACATACATTATCTAATTAATAGTATATATATTTATACGTGTATGATCGATGATACTAATTACTAAAGTTGGCTGCCATATAATAATAATAATAATAATAATAATAATAATAATAATCTAGAGTTAATTTAATAATTTTTACTAGTGGAATCCCATTATGTTGGTTAAACAAATATTCTATAATGTCCGACATGCATGATATATGCCTACCCTATTGATATGTTTTATCTATTTCATAAAACAAAAAGATCGGTGTCTTAGGTTTTGGGTTTAGTACTGGAAATTAGTAACAGTGTGTTACGTTGCCAGGAGGGCAGGCAACTCTGCCTTAGGCCCCGGGTATACATATATATTTATATATAGCTAGGAGGCTCCCATTTTTAATTACATGTGTATATTTATATAGCTAGTAGTCTTTTCTAATTTAATTAATCACATCGAACAAAAAATTCACACATAAATATATATATAAGATATCAAGGCAAGGGATGCAAACAAACAATATAGATTCAAATAATTCAGTGTTCAAGTTATGTTTGATTTCATGCATCATAGAGTTTGAAATTGTATTTAAACATGATATATGCAACATGAGTTAATATCTCTCTCTCTCTAGATTAATAAAATTATATCGCATCCTGCTTTATTATCATGATCATACATTATACTATAAATTAGCTACTGTGCGTTCTGAATATACAAAGTTATCATGTGATTAACCTGAAGAGTTGAACCAAGAATTTCTCATTCCTGTAACTCAGCTCTGCCATTGATTACCACTATGTTACGGTCTCAATGGCAATTATGTAGTCATTATACTTATACTAATTGCTTCCGTCTATAACAATGTTTTGAAAATTAAAATATAACAAATATATATTTTCAATTAAATATCTTCAAATTGATTTTTGATGCGCAGTCTATTTTTTAAAACAGGTCTTCAAATTTCATTTTCACCTACATAGTGCATGGTGTCCATCTTGAAAATTTTAAGATGAGTTAGTTTGATCTAATTCTAAAACAATTCATGATTAATTTAATAGAGATATTGATTCGACGAGTAGTTGAGGATAAGCTAATATGTAAGTATCATTTTTATTTTTATTTTTTTAGGAGAGGCAAGTATCAAATCAATAACTAAAAAAATAGCTCATAAGTATTAAATCGATATTTTTTTTCATAGGTTTTTGATTTTTATTAGGCATTGAAAGATGGGTTGATATCATATTAATTTGGAATTGAATTAACTCGATACATGGAGTCTTAGTTCTTGCATAATTTATGTCATATTTAACCGTTGCAAAAATTTATTTTCTTCTACGCCGAAAAATTTAATGTGCAAGGAAAAATAAAATAAATAATATGGCGTAAAATTTTAGTTTTTTTTTCTTTTTTTTTAAATAAATAGAAGCTATTTTTTAAAATTATTTAAGAAATTAATAAATTTAGAGTTTGGGACCAAAGAACTATAGTGGGTGTTAATAGAAATTAGAAGTATTTGATCCTATTTGAGAAATTAGTTAAACTTAGTGCCCCAATTAATATGTGGCCAAACCGCCAAAGCCGAAGGCAACCAATATTTGAACAAACTAGTCAACAAATTAACATATTTAATTGCTGTTTTTTGGAAGCTCCTTGTAACAATATATTATCATCAATAAATATCATTACCCCTTCCTTTAATTTATATATTTTTTCTCTGGGTGAAGTACTTAAAAAGACTTAAAAGACAAATTTAAAAGTATTGAAAATGAAATTGAAATTTAATATGAATAAGACGTGCAAGCTTCGAATGAAGTTTGGGCAAGCTTATCCTAATTAGGTAGCTATGATTGAATTTAAGTGCGCGATTATTATTTTTAGTGATGATGGGGATATAGCTAGTGACAGGAGATAGGATAAGGGGACACCTTGCATTTCATTTCTACTTCTACTCTGCATCATTAATTCCTTTTAATATGTTTTAAATTCCCACGTCCCTATCACACCTAACTACCATAATAATTGCCTCCAAACATTTTTTTTTTGTCTTTGCTAAATCTTCCTTAAACATGGGAAGTCGCCTCAACCTCAAGTATATTCAACAAAACCTCAAATGATAACATACTCTATAGTCTTAAAAATAAATCATAATACATTTTTTTAATCCATAAAAAACCCACCTTTTCTTTCAACAGTACAAAGCTTGATGAAAGATAGGGGTATAGATACATTGTTATTGCACAACACCAAACATATGTTGCATCGATACACTTATATATTGTTCCGTGCAGAGTCAGATGACGGACACTGACACACGTCCTACATGTGTCGGACACGCCAACTGCATATCCATGAATAAATTATGAAATTAAATGAAATTAATCCTCATTATTTTTCACTATCACTAAATAATAATAAATTGTATTTAAGTTTCTTACAATGTTATTAAATTTATAAATAATTAATGTTAAATTTCATATATCAAAGTTACGTTCTTTTAATGTTTAATTTTTTAAAATTAAATTTTCTTTAAGTTTCCTAATTTAAAGCTTACATTTTTTATATTAAAATTAACCTTATTAAAATTAATCATAAATTAATGAAATTTTTTATTTAAAAGAAAAAAAAAAAGAATTTTATTAACTAAGAATAAATAGAAACAAGAAATCATTGCCTTCAAGATTCAAGGGATGAGACAAGTCAACATTGGCTTGCACCAGTGTTTTTAAAACCGGACCGGTCATTGAACCGGAAACTCTATTGGTTATTGGTTCGATCGGTTAGATCAGGTCGACCATTGGTTCGATCGGTATAACCGGTGTGACTTTATTATTATGTAATATTTATATATATATATATATTTTTAGATTATCTAAAATACAATTATAATTGAAAATAATTTCATTCTTTGTCAATATAATATTTTTTGTTTCATGCAAATAATCAAAATGTCTTAAAAATTAAGATCAATGTCAAAAATATAAATCTCAAAGTATCCCTTAAAGATACATACATTCAAAACAAGACAACAAAATTAAAAGTTCATCTCATTTTTAAAGTTTTGGATTGTTCATTTGGGTTCTATTGTTGTAAGTTGATGTTTATATGGTAATTGATTTGCATAATTTCATACAAAAAATAATATTATTCACAATGATGAGAAAATGGCTATGTACTTCTTTATGTAAAAAAAAAAGTGTAATATTGCATTGATTGTTCCTAATTGATTGTTAAAACACTAAAATAATGAATGTTATTCCAATTAAAATATATAAATGTAATCCTATTAAATGTTAAACAAGAGTTCAAATAAATAATAATAACCAAAAAAATTTTAAATTATAAAAAAAAAAAAAAAAAAAAAAGTTAAGTGAACCACTGGTTCATAGTGGTTCACTGGTTTTACCGGTTTTGGGACTGATTTTACTGGTTCACACTGATTAATTTGAGGACTGGTTTTTAGGGATAAATCAGACCGGATTATGGACCAATTAACGGTTGAACCGGTCCAACAGGCCGATCTGATCCGATTTTCAAAACACTGACTTACACCATTCCTTTGAGCAATGGGTGATTGGATTCAAGGAGACCTGGTACTCATCTCCATCCCTTCATTGGAGATGGCCTGAGATATATAAACAATATAAAATTAGTTAGTCAAGCAAGTGTTCTGTGAAAAATGACTTGTACCAAGTGTCGTGGCACATGCATATGGTTTCCACGTAACAACAGATAATTGGATATATTCCTTGAAGTTGTTATTAGTATATTCATATCTTGAGCTGTAGGTAATGAAATCCGCGACTGTGACTATGAAACCCCGTTTCGTTTCTTCAATTCCAAAACAGGGGGCTGAATGATGACGTGGTACATAGAAGGAGAATTCGGGAATTAATTACCAAGGGTGACGTTGTTGGAGACAGAATACAAAATTGGATATAAATACAATGAACAGTAGTGAATACATGAAAATATGAACATGCTATTTTTAGCATATGCCGTCTAATAATTGCTTTGCTTTGCCTTGCTTATAGGAGTAGTACGTATTTGACAATACAAGGACTTGAAGCATAATTGATAGTATATCCAACTCCAATGTATAATATAATACTATTTAATAATTTGTTTGACTTATATTTATATTATATTATATACCACCAGACAACAATTATATATATTCTAACTTGGGAGCTTTCTTGTTCATTCTTGGACCAATAATAGCTAGATCATACTCTTTGCTTCGTTTGGCGTACGTAGTCAATCAAATATTAAAGTGTATTCAAAACTCAGTTAAATTTTATTTCCTAATGACTTCAATCATCATACCTAATTATAAGCATCGATTGAAGTTTCTATTTATAATGTATATATTTTGGTTAATTAAATATTGAAAACATTTCGGAAACTTTTCAGTGGGTCTTTCTGTTTGGCGTTTTTCAAAAAAAAATCATGTTTGAAAAATACTAAACAATTAAAGTATTAAACAATGCTTTCTATACTACCTTTTGAAATAATGTTTTCATCTCTCAATTTTCTCAAGCTACTCTATCAAAAGTTAAACTAACAATAATTTTCATATCTCTACACAAAATATATATAAACTCTACCCTGATTTGACATAAAATAGCAGATCTCTTACACTATAAATCTCACATAACAAACATGATTTTCCATATAGTCTTACACTTCTTACACCTACAACCCAATTCTTCCAAAAAAAAAACATACACGCCTACTTTATTTATCAAACTACTCTCTCAAAAATAAAACAAACTTTATAACACAGATCGAGGTTATTTCACAAACCTCTATTACTCTCCAAAACTACTTTCTCAAACATCAAACAAACATGCCCACTAGTATGTTTCAAAATGAGAAAATTCCATTGATTTCGACCTAAACGATGAAAATTTTGATTCATGATGATGCTTAAATCAAGTTTGAAATTATATTTACTATACAATAATTAAATATGGGCCACATTGTTCCCTTATAAGCATATAGATCAAAATTTTCATCTTTTCCGTCGAAAATATCGAAAGTTTTCCATTTTTTTATCAAGCGAAACGAAAACAAGATGTAATTCCGAAACTATTTGTTTGCCTTAAACTCTGTTATTTTTCTAAATTTAGTAACTTTTTTTTACAATTTTTTCTTAGTATTTCCGAAATATTTCGGAAAAGTCAAAAAGTTTTCAATATTTGGCTGACCGAAACATACACTCGAAACGAAATTTTGATCCATGCTTACAAGTTAATTTTCAATATAATTGTACCATTTTGGGGCATGCTTTATTGTGGGAGTTTAAGTAACGTTGGATTACTTGTAAAGCCAGACCTACCGCTCGGCTGTCAACCCTAAAAATATGATGTAAAAAAAGTGAAATTGCAAAAATTGTTTTAAACTAATCACTGATTTTGGATTTTCATTCTAAATTATATTAACTTGGCGAATTTCGTCCCATAATATAATATTTTTTTGGACTATCGTCCCACCATTAATTATGATACCAAAATTGCACATTTGTGCGTTAAATTATCATATGTCTGCTTATGTGTCATGACGGGGTAAATTTTAACTTGAATAATTATATAATATTGCTGAATTCGTCCCAAAGTAATTACAGATTGAATCGTCATTTTCATTAAATTAGAAATTTAATACTGGGACTAAATTCATATCAAATGGTAAATTACGGAATGAAATTTGGCGAGTTGATATAGTTTGAGACAAAAAATTAAAATTAATAATTAGTTTGGGACGATATTTTAAATAATATTAATTACGGAATGAAATTCGGTAAGCTAATATAATCTAGGACGAAAATTCAAAATCACTAATTAGTTTATGACGTTTTCTGCAATTTTACCTAAAAGTATATAAAACCTAAAAGTATATAAAATACGCCAAACCTAAGAATAGTTGTCAATATTCACGTCCTAAAAGAGTTAACACTGTATTAAAAATCTTATGTTGACCTTTTAACTGGCTGACATTTGAATAAAAAAAAAAAGGCAAAATTGCAAAAATCGTCCCAAACTATTTAATTTGGCGAATTTTGTCCCGTAATTTAATATTTTTTTGAAATATCATCCCACCATAATATATTATAAGACGGAATTGCGCATTTGCCGATGAATTATCACATGGCTGCTTAAGTGTCATGACATGGTAAATTTTAACATGAATAATTATATAATATTGCAGAGTTCGTCCCAAATTAATTACAAGATTGAACGTCATTTTTATTAAATTAGAAATTTAATATTGAGACTAAATTCATACAAAATGGTAAATTATGGGACGAAATTTGGTGAGTTGATATAGTTTGGGACGAAAAATTAAAATTAGTAATTAGATTGGGACGATATTCCAAAAAAATATTAAATTACGGGACGAAATTCGCCAAGTTAAATAGTACGGGACAAAAATTCAAAATCAGTAATTAGTTTGGGACGTTTTCTGCAATTTTACCTAAAAAAAAATGGCAGAATAATGTTTCCACATTGATTTTTTTTAGGAAAAATGAAAAAAGAAGAAAGAGAAAGTTAGTAGCTACTTAAAAAAGGGTGAAATACGCTTTTTCCCGAGCATCTCCAATCCAGTATAGTCTTTTCTCAGTCCAGGGATGTCAATCTCTACTCGATTGCATTTGCACCCCCTGATCACCGTCTCCAATCGTCATGGCTAACTCCTTCAATTAATTAAAAAAAATTCTCCACTTTCACCTATATTATTTATAATTAAATTCTCAGAATGTTTTTATTTATAAGTTCTTATAAGTTAGTAACTACATAATATGTAATTTTATTTATTTATATAAGTTTTTATATGTATCAACGTACGTGTACCAGTATTTGGCATAATTTAATATAAATATCGTATTTCAACATTTTGTCCCAACTGTAAATTTAACATTTATACTATATTAGATATTAAATAAACTTTAAATATTTCAAATCAAATTTTAAATGTGGTTAGATAAATTTTACTTTTGTAGACAAATATTTAATTTAAAAATTAATAATAAATAAGGGTTTTATTATACTATAATACTTTTATAGGCAAATTTATATATTCAAAATTAAAACTAATAATGTTACATCTTTAATTTAAAACACATTGTTATCAAAAATTACATAACTTTTATAATTAAATATATCTTTCACTTCTAGTTAATTAAATTAAATAAGGTATTGTTAAATTAATAATTAATTTTTTTAATCTTTATATTTTTTTACTAAAAATTATTTTAATTTATAATAAAAAAATAAAAATAAAAATATAAAGGCACCAGGTGGTGCCAAGTGGCACCACCTGGTGCCATGTTGGTAAGGGACGCACTAACAGCGCGTCCCATTACCAAGGATGTGCAAATTGACGGCCCTGGATGGTAGATCTTCCAGGGGCAAGCCCTGAGCCATCTCCACCCTCCCCATTGGTGGATTTGAGATGGTCTTAAATATTGGGGTGATATCGATCATCCTTTAAAGTATTATTGGTAACACTTACTTCCCTCTGTTGTAGTTTTTATTTCAAAAATACTCCCGTCCTTTTTATAAATAATAATTTTTTTATAAATTATAAATTCATTCATCCACTAAATAATATTATGTTTTAATTTTTTCATTTATTTTGTTTCCTTCCTTTTTTCAATCTCAATTTTTTTCTTTATTTTCATCTCATTTTTTTCTAATCGAAAGAGACAAAAGAAAATTGTTTGATGGATGGATGAATTCAAAATTAATAATGATTTTATTTTTATAAAGAAATGAAGAAATTAAAACATAATATTGTTTGGTGAAAAACTTGAATTTTGCGAAAAAGAATTTGAAGGATAATTACTCAACATTTTTGAATAATAATTTGTATCGAATGAGATATTTATCACCAAATAAAAACTCAAAAAAATTTAAGTAACATTTTTTGGATAGAAATAAAAAAAACTTGAAACATAAAATAAAGAAAACAAATTGAAACAAAAACAATGAAAAAAATGAGACGAAAATAAAGAAAAAATTTGAGTCATAAAACCGTAAGAAACAAAAGAAATGTAGAAATTGAAACATAATATTGTTTGATGGATGGATAGATGGATAAATTCATAACTAATAAAAAAAATCATAAATTAATAAAGAAACAATTTATTTGTTATAAAATAGACGGGATAGTTTTGGAATAAAATGTTCAATACTATAATAGAGGGGGATACGTGTTACAATTGATACTTTAGAGTGGTAATTGATATCACCCCTATACTTTAAGGGGAAATGTATTTCCCCCTTAAAAGAATTGAGATATTTTTCACATATAGTTATATTTTGAGATTATAATGGATCGGCGAATTTCCGGTTTCACGAAAAAGAATATTTTGATGAACGATTTAATTTAATAAATATCTCAATTCAGGAAAATTAATTCGTGGTGTGAAAGGTAGACACCTCAAATGATGTTAGGGTAATCAATGAGTGGGTGGCACACCAATTTATTACCCGATTAATGAATAATGTTTTTTCATGCTTGTCCGAAAATAGCTCCATAATGCATTTAAAGGACGACGGTTAATATGTCTTCATTGTAATATGAACATTGATTCCCAACTCAATCACTTGACAATTATTATCTAGAAGAAGAAGAATTGTTGATCAAAATTAATCACACGTAATGTGTAACGTGGAAGACTAGCTATTAAGTTAATAACAACGTCCTTTTGTTTATTTATTATAATATACTCCAAGATTTCAGCACAGCTATTATTTATAATTTTGTCAGTTAGTGTTTGGTTTGAAAAGAAAAGAAATTAAGTATATTTAATATGCATGCATGTCAAGCTAGCCTTATTCAAAAGTGGTAATATTATTTACGAGTGTTTGGTCAAGTGAAAAAGACTATTTTATGTGATAATATAATAGGATGAATAACCTATTATAATGACATAGATTAGAGCTCTTGATCGATATTTTTTTGTGAACATGAAAGGTGTCAGTGGTGTAAACGATTTGTAGCTGTGTTTGCTGCAAGCTAGTGTCACTTACTTCAAATAAAACCGTTTGATTTGATTTAATTTTTATAATTATAATTGAACGATCATGGTTAATGTAAATAGGATGATCCATCTATAAGGCCTTAGCCAAGTGGTTAGGGATGATATTTTATGATCAAAAGATCATGTGTTGAACTATCTCTAATGTGGTTATTTTCTCTAGTTTAATAGATAATAATAACATTTTCTATTGTTTAATATCTGCATTTGTGATTAGTTTACTTTGATATCAATGTAATATATTCGATTCGATATAGTATTTGATGTAACGATGTATTCACCATCTAAAAAAATGTATAAATAGGATGCATGCTCAAGGTGAAATTGGACGACTTTACATATTGTGAAATATGATATACTTAAAATACTCCATTCATCCTTTTAGTTTTGCTTTTATTTTCTTTTTGGGATGTACTAAGACTACATTCTCTTTTCTAATATAATTTTTTTCTTTTCAAAAGTATTCTTTCACATAAAGTAATGGTTTGACACTATTAGCTCTTTAGGGTTCGTCTAAAATGAGATTTTGAGGGATGAAGAGCACATAAGATTGCATATATCTTGGTGACACGAGTCCCCGTAAAATTTAAATTAAAATAATTTATTTTCTTCAAGACAAATTTATCCTTTTGAATGAGTGAAATTCAACAACACCCTTTAAGTCTTGCCTAACTAAAAAAAGTGTGTTATTTTTATTAGCAAAAAAACCTTGTACTTTTTTTTTTATTATTAGCAAAAAATAACCTTCTCAATTCGAAATGATAATTTTACCCATCAAATGATGAAAAAACATCCCCTTAACTTAAGCTTTAAATTGCAATAAACCCCCTATTTTTTTAGAAAAAAAAAATTACAAAGACTTTCATATGATTTATGAAATCCACTTTAAAAAATTGACAAAAAAGCTTATCCCTCAAAGTTAGATATTGTGGCACTATACCACCCATATGTACAAATTAAACACTTTACCACCCATATGAATTCATAATTTATTTAATTTTTGTTCGACAGAAAATATACATGTTCCCCTCAAATGAATTTTCAAAGTTAGTGACAACACTTCATACAAGTTCATCTACTTCGCTCATGTAAAGATCTATTTGCAGGTGGGGAAGAGTTCGGCGCCGGTTGTGGTGCCGGAGGTGAATAGAAAGGAATTGGGGGCGGCAATAATTGCAATTATCCCATCCCAATTTTTACCTTTTTAGGTATTTTTTGTCCAATTGCAAATATCCCCTAAAGAGATAAAAATAGTGACTTAAACGGACACGTGCTTGACACGTGACCTTTTTCTTCCAAAAAACTAATGGCCGAGTTAAATGTAAAAAAAGTTGTCCAACTTTTGTACGAAATGTGTCTTTTTTAAAAAGTTTGGTATGAAATGTATTAAGTAGGCAAAAAATTGGTATAGAAAGAGTAATTCCCTCGATTTTCTTGTTTTTCTTATTTTTTGGAAAGATATCTGAAATTAATTAGAGATTGGAGAGTTTTTTTTAAATATATTGATTAAAGGGTTAGTATGTAATTTAACACATGTTTTTTTTTTCAAAATGTCTGATGCCACATCATCATTGGGCATTACTTTTTTTAGTGGTTGAGATGAGATATTTTGGTTCATATTTGTTGTTTACTTTTTTTAGTGGTTGAGATGGGATATCGCATATACACTTATATTCTATAAAATCTTATTTTGGAAAAAAATACTCTCTACCATTATTTTTAAGGACATAGATGTAAAAATACTTAAAAAATTTAATTTTTTAATTCTTACATGTGCTAAAATTCAAGGGAGCAAAATAAAATGAACGAGGGAGTAATAATCATAACTGTCAAATTATATATATAGACCATTTAATCATCTCACAAAACAATTCGTACTAGAATTCTAATTCTAAAATAAATTTCTAGAGAAGTGTATCATTACGAGTATACGCTTATAAGTAACTCCGTAGGATTTGTCCGGAAAACATTACAATATATTCGAATCTATTCTCTCTATCTTCTTAACCCGTAGAAACATTTATTATAGGAAATTTAATTAATTTACGGTTTTGCATATCCATTTTCAATGTTAAAATGACTTTGCTATGCAAAACGCAGTCAATTAAACAATTTGAAATTAATGGCTTATTATGGAAATAGTTTAACTAGGTTTCGTGTAGTATAGTTTGATTTTAAAAAGTGGTTTGAGAATTTTCGGCGAAACTTTGAAATTCGAGTTAGATAAATGATATCAATGGAATATTGAGATAGTGATATATTGTTAATTACTACTACTAGTTAGTGAGTTTTCAAAATTTGAGCTGCGTTTTGGATTGAATTTTGATTGTTGGGACTTAGAGAAGAAAAATACGTGGTAGATGTCAAATCAATAATTTTATTATATGCATGAGAAAAATTAATGAATGTCAAATCAATAATTTGTACAGGTCTGAAGTAGGGTTTCGTAAGTTTCGATCTGAGTTGGAAACTTGATTTACTTAGTGAGGTTTGAGTCGATTTGAGTGAAACGAGACCCAACCAAACTACTTTCATGGGGAGTCAATTACAACTTAGTGAAAGCAATAAAATTTTAGGCTTAGAATATATAAGTCTCAATCTCAAATCTTGAGCCCAATAATCGAACATATATAGTACTATAACAATTACTAGGTTTCTTAATTAAGCTTTAACCTAGTAAGATTTTAAAGTGTTAGATTTTCCACAAGAAAAGTATGGACTGGAGCATGTGTTGGTACTGTTGACTAGCTCTTTTAATTAGTTCAATGTACATACTATATGTTCAATCCCTTTAATTTAATTTGTAGAAGAAAAAATGCAGTGAACAATTTAATTGCAGCTATTGTTACAGTCACCTATGACCTACCCCCTCACCCTCCCTAACGAATTAGAGGAGGGACCATATATGGAGGAAAAGTCAGTTGGAGAGAAGCGTGCGTTTAAATGCAATGCATGAATATATATAATTAAATACTAGTATTAATTTTGCCTGTCCCTAGCTAGGTTTTCCATTTCTTCTTCAATTCAAGATCTGTAATTTTCATTTACATCAAAATTAACTGGTGTTGGGAAATATTTGATGTAAATTAAATATGCATTCACTCCATTGTGACTTGAATCTCCTGCGCCTTCACTTACATACTTCCCCCCTAAAAATGACTATTTCTTATTTCAAAAACAAAATTCAATTCAAATCATATTTCAAATTTTAAAACACACAAACTATTATTTTATTAAAATTTTATGAGCTAGTAATTGACACTTTGCACCATCGAATAATACATTCTTTGACAAAACAATGGGCGTTTTGTACCATAGTAAGGTGCATTTTCGCTAAAGAATGTACAATCTGATGATGCAAAGTGCCAAAAGTTTAATTTTAGGATGCAAGTTGCAAAATGGTGTATTTTTTGGGGTGTATAGTGTCAATTGACACATATTTTATTATATTAATAGTTCATTAGAAATCAATTTAAATCGAGTTTAAAACTTTTTCTTGAACTCCGAAATTAATTTTTGAAATCAAATCAGAATGGATCCAAAGTTTCCCATCTACATAGTAACATAGGTGCTGTATTTGGTGGTACTTTGATTGTGGTTAGGCCAAAAATACAATTACACACAAAAGACGATATATATACTTATGTACACAAATGTCTTTTTCCTGGCTAGTGGCTACCATTGTAGCTTTTAGACCACAAGTACCTGCAAATGGGCAATTTGTTTGCCTTTCCCCTGCTCTCCGCCTTAGGCTACGTCTAATTTCAGTAGTTTGTTGGGTGCAAATAATATGACAATTTCATGTTTGATTCTTGAAATTTTAGTAAGTAAAACAATACGGGCATATGTGGATGGGTTTTAGTCTGATTTCGCGGGTTTTATAAGATTGTGTCAAAACTCTTTCAAATGAATTTTCGTCGAACTCGTGAAACTCATAAAAATTCTATTCAAAAACTCACATTCAAACTTTTAAAACCTTAAAACTTTGACTTGACATTTACCATCTGTTTTTTTCTCCAAACTTTATAAAAATATATTGATTTGACACATACCACTTATTTTTTCCCAACTCTATAAAACAGACATTAATTTGACACATATAACCTATTTTTTTCACCAAATCGAATCCTAGAGGCCGGGGTTTCAACTTTTTCAATACTACAAAATCCAACATCCAAAACCTAAATAAACAGAGTTTCAAAGGTTTCATCGAAACAACCCAAATTATTTTTTTGAAACTAATCCAAAATCCTTCCAAATATGATCTACGATTTTTCTTACATAAAATACTATAACATTATGTTATAATTTTTGTTCGGTAGTAATATATTTCTTAACAATTTTCTCATTAATCAAGACCCAAATATAACCTTTGTGATTAGTTGTCCAAGTAGGTTGAGTAGTATTGAACGATATATATAGTATTGAACGATATATAAGTATGAATTTGATCCTATTAAATTTTTTTATTGATGATGCTTTACTTGTTAGTCAAGTGGTTAAGGATAAGGCTTCATGACCAGGAGGTTATGGGTTCAATTCCTACGAATATGGGTATTTTCTCTATTTTCATACTAGCAATTTTCTAATTTAATACCAATAATTAGTTTACTTATATCATTGTAAAATTTCGATTCGATATAGTGTTTGATGTAATAATATATTCACCATCTAAAAAAAAAAAAAAAGAACTTATTATATATCTATGTTATGTTACTTCAAGTTTATTAAGTTGAGTTCAAACTAAAATTCAAAAATTAAATGTTGTTGAAGTTTTGCTTTAATATGTTTAACAAATCAAACTCAAATATACTTCACAAACAAATCTTTATCAAATTTCAAGGAAGTGGTTTGAATTCAACTCGAACGACGAGCATAAAAGTTTATAACACACTAACATTGAAATTAAACATATCAATATTCTACTCAAACATGATTCATTTATGGCTCGTTTCAAAGTTTATTCAAGAGCAGGTTGTTATGAAAAATAAATTCATCATAATACTTTAATTGATAAAAAAAAAAATTAAACAAAATTGGAACGATTTATCCATTGCATATCCGATTAGTTTACAAATAGTCTGACTTATTCTAGTAATATAAGAAAATAAAGTTGAAATGTTTTACAAAGTTTAAGTTTTTTCTCGCATTAATTAATTATATGAACGATCTTACATAACAGATATTATAATTTCAACATTCTGTTTAAATTACTAGGAAAAGACGTTTGACTTTGACTATTTGGAGGACCCACATCCACTAAAAAAATTAAGACAATGACTCTAAGAGATTAATAAAGCAAGAGACAATTATATTACCACCGACTAAAAATTAATTAGCCCAGACTGTAGAGTCATTAGCCCACCCAAACCCTACGAGTGGAAGAAGCTAATTACTTTGCCACCTATAACATCTTAACAGACGACTTAATTAACAAATTATCAATGAAGATTACTGTATTAATTCATGACACATTAATGACCTGTGACCAAATATTTGATGTTCAAAGGCCAATTGTTAATTAGACACGTGACAATTTTGCTTTTTAAATGAATAAGAGTATAGGTGCAATCTACTACTAAATTAAGACTTTTTATTGAGACTAAATGTCCCACATTGGTTGAAAACAATAGTTAAGTCCACCTTATAAGGACTGGGGCAATCCTCATCTTACAAGCTAGCTTTTGAGGTTGAGTTAGGCCCAAGTCAAGTAAGTGGACTTAGCCCAATCCATGTGGTGAATTCTAATATGGTATCAGAGCCCCAGGTTAAAGTGGGCCGCCTCCTTCCATGATGGGCTCCTCCTTGTTCGCATGATGGGCTTTATTATCTACCAACACACTTCACCCAGATAACAAAGGTCTGGGTTGTCATTATTCCTCCAGTTATTCAAGGCTTGGAGATTCATTATTCCTCCGGTTAACAAAGGTCCGGAGTGTCATTATTCGTGTGTTGGATCTTCACCCACATGTCGCAAATTCACAAGGTTGGGCTTTCATATGTCACGTGTTGGGCTTGTTTCACCCACACATTCTGCCCGCCCACACGTGAATGGGGAGTATTGAGACTAAATGTCCCACATTGGTTGAAAACAATAGTTAAGTCCACCTTATAAGGACTGGGGCAATCCTCACCTTACAAGCTAGCTTTTGAGGTTGAGTTAGGCCCAAGTCAAGTAAGTGGACTTAGCCCAATCCATGTGGTGAATTCTAATACTTTTGTTCATAGTACTAAAACGAATATTTCTTTAATTCCATAAAAGATTATATTGATATTAATTCAAAGATAGTTAACCTCCGACCTGATGCAAAGAATTTACGGTTGCCTTAATTTATAAATTTTAATTTGTGCAGCTTATTATCCATTATCTTAAGTGCTTGGTGAAGAATTTGAAGTCGTAACGAGAATCTAACTATATTATTAAATTTATTTTGTAATTAGGGTGCATAATTGATTTAGCGAAGATACATAGTTGATCAAATTTAAACATAGGATTGATTTATGATGTTCAATTCATTAATTTTCATATCATATTGTTATTAACATGCATTTAATCCTTAACAATGGAAGAAGAAAATTCAAAATATTGTGTTTAAGACAAAAATAAATATTTGGTGATTTTTAATTTTAGTTGACCATATTAAATTAAAATTAATAGTTAAATTAAAACAATTTCTCCATTTGATTGATTAGGTTGTTCTAAACTCTAATATATCACAATTAATCAAACACACATAATTTTCACAGACATTGTTTTGAGTCGGAAGAAACATGTATATTAATAATGTACCTAATTTACCACTAACAAGAAACATATGGATGGCCTTTCTCAGTTTCTCCAACAAATACGGCTTTTATTGGGTAGATTTGTATGTACATAACTCATCTCAATATTGTAATATCTTACCAACCTTCGTTTCCCTCTTTTTATTTTGTAATAATTTTACCCATTAATTTTATTTTTTGTATTAATTAATTTATTATTAAACACAATATGTAAACCTGATTAATTAATTAAACACAATATGTAAACAACGGATTGTATTGATCCCTTGTTACGAGGACAATTATTATCATACACAGATAAATAATTATTTTATTGAGATCAAACTTGTGATCTTGACTTTATTATCCGTTTATAATTGGACATCCGCCATAACTGATAACAACAAAATAATCATAAATTTTTAAACTAGTACAAATATCCAAGAGATTTCTCTTGATTGTACAAGACCAGATACCAAAGCTCCATGCCGACACAATCTAAGTTATCAATAAAATAGAAATCTGAAAAAGAAATTAGACTTATATCAAATATTTAAGGTTAATATTACTGAAAGAATGAACGATGTACAAGTATGACGTAGTATATTTTAATTAAACTAGTAAACAAATAATTCAATTAAACAGAATTTGCAATTATGGTATTGACCACTCATGCGCAAGAAAGACGCGGAGGGAGAGATTAAGAAAAAGGAAATACTCGTATTAAATTTTAATAAAAAAATGAAAAAGAAAAAAGTAACCATGGTATTTTGATCCTGGTTAGTAGTATACTAAACCCATCCTACTTTGCCCGTAAATAGCACGACAGGCACAATTCCCCATATGAGCTGAACAACTTCCCACCTAACGGTAGAGACAAACGGCGTCAACGGAAACCAATAAAATCTCGACACACTCACGGATTTCTGTCTAACGTCGTCAAAACTCTCCGTCATTAATAATTTAGTATTGTCCCCCCAGACACAGTCTCTGCCACTGGGTATTCCCGGTCAATGCTGCAATGCCCTGTTTGGATTTTCTTCTCCTTTTATCTTAAACCATGTCTGTCAAAAGATAAGTACGTCTTGCCAGCACGGAATTTAGTCTAGAAGGAATAAAATTTTATTTTTAGTTTCAATTAAATATTGGAAATAATTCCAAATTTTATTTTCTAAGAAAAATCGTAAAGAATTACTAAATTACAGAATATAAGAAAGTTTTAAGTTAAAAATAAATAGTCTCTATTAAATCAAAAACTCAAATGTTAATATATTTTTCCGAAAACGATGAAAATTTCGATTCATGCTTGTCCCACAATTTAGAGAATACAAAGTTGACTTGTAGCTGAGATAGTTATCCACACAAAGTAATTTATTATATCGTAAAATATATTAAATGAAGTTTAAATAATGGATGCATGCATTAAAAAAAAAAAAAGGAAAAAGAAAATCTTTTGAATGTTTCCAAACGTTGCCCAAACAATTTAACCGGGTGTAAGTGTAACCAGTTTCCTTGACCGCAGTTAAAAATCAATAGTAGTTCTCCACTCTAGTTATCGAAAAGCTCTCTCTCTCTCTCTCATCACATACTACCATTTAGCTCCCCATGCTTGAAGATATACTACTTTCCTCCTTCTATACTTGCCCTTGCCCCATAGAAAAAAAAATCTCACAAGATTTCCTTCATATCGTCTGAAACATCTCTCCGTATTTACGCTCCTCAAACGCTGAATTCTTTCCTTTTCTCCGATTGCTGCTGTGTGAAATTATATTTCGTCAATAATTTGTTTGAAAATCGGGAGATGGTGAGAGATCTGGGTTTAAATTAGTGCGTTAAGAAATGTCTGCTTCTGAGGTGTCGATCAAGGGTTATAACGAAACCAACGACTGTAATTTCATACCGGAAAATGCCAACTCCGGCGCCGGACAAGGTATTCTTTGTAATAATAGTAATTAGCATTTAGTTTTATTATTTGGCTCTGAGTATATACTTTTTGTTTTTCAGTGGATGCTGAAACGGCTTTGTACACGGAGCTATGGAGGGCATGCGCTGGTCCTTTAGTGACGGTGCCTCGTGAAAACGAGCTTGTTTTCTATTTTCCTCAGGGTCACATAGAACAGGTTTTTATTTACTTTGATCTAATCTATGTTGTAAATTAATTGATGTCTTAATTTTATTTCCAGTTTTTCATTTATTGATAGATTTGGGGTTTATTTAAGAGGGGTTGTTCATTTAATTTAACTCTCAGCTTAATAATTTGAGTAATAGGTGGAGGCATCGACTAATCAGAGCGCAGACCAGCAGATGCCAGTGTATAATCTTCCTCCCAAGATCCTTTGCAGAGTCGCTAATGTCCGTTTGAAGGTATATCTACAATTTTTTTTTTTTTTTGTTTAAATTATTTAGCATGTTGTTGGGAGTAGGTTATGTGTTATTTCGTTTTGATAATTTCTCATGATTTTATTGTGTTGTTAGGCTGAAGCGGACACGGATGAGGTCTTCGCTCAAGTTACTTTGATGCCTGAGCCTAACGTAAGCCAATTCTTGGTTGCTCATGAATATACTCCAGAATGTTATCCTTTTTCTTTTTTCTTCTTTTGGGGAGGTGGGCTAAATTTGAACTTATGATTTTTGTTAGTATTATTTTTAATTATGAGGTTTTCTGTTGCAGCAAGATGAGAATTTAGTCAAAAAAGAACCTCCTCCACCGCCTCCACCACGGTTTCATGTCCATTCTTTTTGTAAGACTCTTACTGCGTCAGATACGAGCACTCATGGTGGATTTTCGGTGCTGAGACGGCATGCTGATGAATGTCTTCCCCCACTGGTTAGATGAATTGTTTATAAAATTCCTCCAGGGATCTTTTTTTAAGTGTTATTGATTTGGGTTTCTATGACAGGACATGTCAAGGCAACCTCCCACTCAGGAATTAGTGGCCAAAGATTTGCATGGCAATGAGTGGCGATTCAGGCATATTTTTCGTGGTAATTTTGCAACAGATCCCAATTCATGATTTGATCAACTTTATCAGCAGCTTTACTATGTTTGATTGAGTCAACTGTCTGGAAATCCTTTAAGAGTGTTATCTTTCTTAGATAATACCTTTTTTCTTTTAAAAAAATTAAGATAAATTATTTTTTCTAGAACTTAGGGAAATGAGATGTTCCTCTAGTTAAAATAAATAATGGGTTCTCTAATGCAAGTGTTTACCAAATATGAAGCTTCCATGAAAGAGGAAGGAATAGTGTTCTAGATGTGATATTTTGATTGGTTGGTCAAGGTAAGTAGATGACAACTAATATGGTTATGTCTTGTTTAAAAATAAAGAGAAAATCAATGTCTTAGAATAAGATACAGACATGTCTTTACATGGCAAAAACATTTTATAAAAAGAACATAAACACATAAGACTATGCGGGAATGTTGAATTTACCCACGACCTTGTATTATTGTAGATGTGTTTCTCTAATAGGAACCGTTCATGTATGAAACTATGTATTTAAGAGGATTGATTGGGTATCAACTTGTTGAATTTCAGGTCAACCACGAAGGCATCTCCTTCAGAGTGGTTGGAGTGTTTTTGTTAGTTCAAAGAGGCTTGTTGCTGGGGATGCCTTTATATTTTTGAGGTTTCATGCTATCCTTGCATACGTTTTAACCATATGCATGATATTTAGCTGTATGTCTTAAACCATTGATACACACTTTCAGAGGGGAGAATGGAGAGCTACGTGTTGGAGTTAGGCGTGCTATGAGACAACAGGGAAATGCTCCATCATCAGTCATATCCAGCCATAGCATGCATCTTGGTGTTCTGGCAACAGCTTGGCATGCCATTCAGACGAAAACCATGTTCACAGTATATTACAAGCCCAGGTATGTGACATCCCTCCCTCTATCTCTCTCGGAAAAAGATCATTGCTGCTTCCCTCAATTATTAGCCTGTATGCTACAGTTAGGCTGTGTTGATGGGTTTGCAATGGTTACCTGTGGATACTGTATTCCTTTTGTTTGTGTTTCTACATTAACAATAATATTAAACTTTGTTATGGTATAGCAATTAATATGCTGCTTCCAAGAAGCATGCAAATATTTGCATAACCGAGGTTGGCACCTATATGATTTGTGCCTAGATGTGTTGTTTGAAATGGGTGAATGTTCTGTTCTAGCTTCTAACTACCCTCTGCATTTTTCTGTATATCTGGCACAGGACAAGCCCGGCTGAGTTTATTGTCCCCTATGATCAGTACATGGAGTCTGTTAAAAACAATTATTCAATAGGAATGAGATTTAAAATGAGATTCGAAGGTGAAGAATCTCCAGAGCAGAGGTAGGCAGCATGTTAGCATCCTAAAGTATGAACGTTAATCTTCATCAATTCAGTAAGCAATTCTCTTGTACTTATGTTTAATATTTTTGTAGGTTTACTGGAACTATTGTTGGTATTGAAGATGCAGATCCACAAAGATGGCCTGAGTCGAAATGGAGATGCCTGAAGGTATGATATGGCTGATAAACGCCCCATCCCCTCGTTGTCTTATTAGTTATTTCAATATCTGAACTTTTTTCTCTGTTGATTTTCCTTAAAGGTGCGATGGGATGAAACTTCATCAATCCCTCGACCAGATAGAGCTTCACCTTGGAAAATAGAACCTGCTCTTTCTCCTCCTGCTCTCAACCCACTTCCAGTCTCCAGACCAAAAAGGCCTAGAGCTAGTGTCTTACCCTTATCGTCCGACTCTTCTGTCCTTACTAGGGAAGGTGAGTTGCTTCTTCACTTTTTGTTCTTTTACTTCCATTATATGTTGTTATGTCTAAATGAAGCTCAAAATCTGTGTAGGTACATCTAAGACGACAGTAGACCCTTCACCTGCCAGTGGGTTTTCAAGAGTCTTGCAAGGTCAAGAAGTATCGACCTTGAGAGGCACTTTTGCGGAGAGCAATGAGTCGGACTCTTCTGATAAGACATTCCTGTGGAACCCATCATTAGATGAAGAGAGGATTGATGTTGCTTCTGCTTCAAGAAGATATGGGTCAGATAAGTGGTTACCTTTAGGAAGACCCGAGTCATCATTCACTGATCTGTTATCAGGTTTCGGGTCACAAATTAATTCCCCCCGTGAATTCTGTATGTCTCCTGGTGATCAGGCAATTTCAAAGAGACAGACACTTGAGCACGAAACTAAGTTTAGCTTAAATGGGAACAACTGGTCTATAATGCCTTCTGGTCTCTCTCTTAATCTGATGGATTCTAGCTTGAAGACTCGCGGGCAAGGCATCGATACTTCTTATCAGACACGTGGGGATGTTAGATATGGTGCTTTTAGAGAATTTTCGATGACTCCTGATCCTAGAGGTGGAGACAATCAACAAGCAAACTGGTTGATGCCACCACCAATTTCACCATACTCTCAAATGCCACCTGCTCAGTCGAGAGAGCTGATGAAACCCAAGGAAGGGAACTGCAAGCTCTTTGGTATTCCTCTCATTAGTAGCTGTGCACCAATGGAACCACCTTTGTTACAGAGAAATGCAATGATTGAGCCATCAAATCATATTCAGAATGGTAAACATTCTCATCATTCCCCTGCCTTTGAACCTGATCAAAGGTCTGATCAATCGAAGGGCTCAAAAGTTGCTGATATCGCCACTAGTGAACCGGAAAAGCAATCTCAAACCTTCCCTCATGTAGCTAGAGACAGAGAAAGCAAAGGACATTCTGCTTCAACAAGGAGTTGCACCAAGGTTCACATCTGAGACATATCATTTTCTTCTCCATTTATACCATTGGTTGAAACTTTTTCCTAACATAAAAAGTCTCGAAATTCAGGTTCATAAGCAAGGGGCTGCTCTTGGTAGATCTGTGGATCTTGCCAAGTTCAACAACTATGACGAATTATTTACTGAATTGGATTATCTTTTTGAATTTAACGGTGAACTCAAGGATAGGAACAAGAATTGGCTAGTCGTGTATACTGATGATGAGGATGATATGATGCTTGTCGGAGATGATCCATGGGAGTAAGAGATCCTTCAATCTTTGTCGAACTTGAATTTATCTTGCTTAACCTCGATTTTGAAAAATTAACGTACTTAAATGTTGTTTTGCTTGCTCATTACTTTGTCAAAAACAGAGAATTTTGTGGCATGGTACGCAAGATCTTAATCCTGACGAAAGAGGAGGTACAACGCATGAGTCCAGGAACCTTAAACTCAAAAGGAGAAGAAAGCTCATCACTTGCAGAAGGCGTGGATACTAAGGATGTGAAGAATTTAACCACTACTTCATCATCAAGCCCGGCCGATTGCTAATGAAGCCTTTGACGCATGGATTGGAAGGAGTCTCTTACATATAGATGAAGTTTATAGTATTCGCAATTTTGAGTATATATACGTATTATACATGACAAGTTATGAGTATGCAGACCCTATAACCTCTGTACATAGTCATTCTATTTCAACTTCCCTCTCAATGTAATTAAGAAGTCAATACATAGAGTCTAGTAGGTACGTCTAAGTATTTTTTCTTGCAGTATGATGATTTAATATTTATGAGCACATAATTTGTTGGTCTCAGTTGTTTTCCCTATTTTTATTTATTTTTTTTTTTTTTTTGGGAGTAGCATCAGATTCTCATTGTTTGGTCAATTTGAGGAATGTTTTAGGAGCTTTGTTCTGATGTTATAAACGGTATTGATGAAGATGCCATAGAGAGAGAGAGAGAGAGAGAGAGAGAGAGAGAGAGATCTTTGATGCAATCCCTCATAAAATTAAGTAGAAATCCATCATATGTTTGTCACGCATCATACATTTTTCCTTTTAACTACTTATACTTTATGTCTTGTCTATCAAAAACACAGGAATGTCAATGGGAGTGGATTTTAACTTGACTCCGAGAATTCGATTGTCCATTAATAAGGATACAAATCGGGTATATAATGAGAATTGATAGATATAACCTAATGAAAAAGTTGTTTCCGAAATAGATACGCATGTGGTACACTATATAACAATTATTTATTGTTAGCTTACAAAATATTCATTAATATTTTCTTTCTCTTAAGTACTTCAACTCTCATCTATGATCTAACCAACAAATTAAATCATTCTTGATATTCGTGTTTAGATAGAAAAAGTAGATGACATATATCAAGTCAATGTTTTTTTATAGAATTTGAGGAGAGGTGGTAAGAGTGATTAGGGTTGCAAGTGGAAATGGGCTTGAGTTTCAAGAGTTTGGGCAAAGGTTTAAACAGGTTTGGTTGAGTCTCGTTAGTTTTGTTCAAACTTCATATAGAAGAGTTTTGACCCAATTTCACGAGACCCGTCAAAACTCTTCTATAAATGCCCGCGAAACTAGGTCAAAACTCTTCCATATAGATCTCAAATGCCTTAGGGATTAAGCTTTTCTAATGTTGGAGGCCAACAGGCCAGCAAGGGGAATTCAGACTGAGGGGTGAATTAAGATAGTTGTGGACGGAGGTAGTGATGTAGATTTTGAATTGTTTGGATCTAAACCATTATCTGACTTTCAACCAAAATATTAAAATCCGAATCCTCGGATATAGTTTGAGTTTATGAAATTCCAATCTGTTTACAATACCAAAATGCTGATCTGGGTTTGTTTTAAACAAACTTGATATCGAGTTCCTAGGTCTACATTTCATATATTACTGGAATTGAAATTGCTAAATGCTTGCTGAGAAGTGAGAATGGAGCAGAAGTTTTCTAAATGTGAGTAGGTTACCAAAACTTAATAATATCCATCGACTAATCATTTAGAAACCGGAAAACCAAAGCATGCAAGCTATAGTTCTTCAACATAAATTATCAGGGAAAAACAAAAAAAAAAAAAGTAAATAGATTGTCGGGTGATTGAAACAAATGAAGTTGGCTGAGTCCGAACTGTGCTACTCTCGATAAAAAAAGATATGACTGATGAGCAAGTGAACGACTGGGATGAACTCAGATCATACCATGAAAGCCAGCTGAATCCAGGAGTACCGCCTTGATTTGATCAGGATTCAGATCTTGCCCTTCTTTGCATTGCTGTCATAATTGGAACACAAAAAAATTGGTTTACAGAATGACAGAACTATGAGTCAATGATCAAGAATTCTTTGGTTAACTAAAACAAATGGGTTACTTATTTAAAAAATTTAAGTTGAGTTGCAAATATAAAGGTAAGATAAATATAATGACACCTCAGCCCGAAAAATATCCAAGGCAAACCCATTGAAGCAGCTAATAACAGCTTGCTGCACGTCTAGCCCAAGGTTGTCCATAGCCCTCATAGTCGATAGCAGAAGCCCTGGTCTCCGCCCACAAAACATATGTATGTTCACAGCTCTCCCTTCTCTTAGCCTCACCTCAACCTGTCGATATTTTCAGATACAAAAAAGTTGATTCTCTCATTTTGTTTAAATACTTAAAACCATCAATCAAAAACGTTTAAAAGATAAAGATCGATTTTTTTTTACCCTTGCTGGTTGCCCAGTTGGGCTAGATAGTGGACTTGCAAATGCACTCGGACAAAGTTCTTCTTTAATACGGTTGGAAAGTCCTGGAGTCGTAGGAGACAAAGGGTAGATACTTGTGGTTGGAGTCAATGAAGAGTTACTCGGATTGGACTCAAGTTCGTTGTGGAGGTCATTAATCTTTTGTAAAAGTTCCTTTAAATAGTCGATTGCATCTCCAAGTATTGAAGCCCTGTCCATCTACCAATAATAGAAAAATATAAGTAATCGGACCTTATGTCACAATACCATAGAGGAATGAATATAAAACAAATCTTAATTTTAATTCAAATTCAATACCTCATCATTATTCTTTTTATTTGATAAATTAACATTTATTCAAAAATCATGAGAGAAAGGGGTTACAAAATTTGAAAAACGAGACACCTCCATCAGATAAGACCGAATGAGGGAGGTCCTAGAATTAACAGTACCAACAAAACCAGACAACTTGGCCCATTTAGCACAGTTCAATATGTCATTGAAGAAATAAATTCTGAAGTGCCTACTTGTCTATTTTTAACTTTCAAATAATCTGTGGTCCATAATGCAAGATATAATTTTGAAAATCAGTTCATAGATTCCATGTGAGTATATTAAATGCTATCATACAACTTTAATGACTATGCATTCCTCTCAATCCAAATATACCAATCACTCATTAATAATCAAACACCAAATGAAATACACACAAAAATAAATAAATAACAAGAAAGACAAAAAAGCTCAATGAATGTGAATGAGCCAAACTACTCTCATGGCTAAAACATGTCAAAAACTACGAATGAATCAAACTACTTTCATGGCTAAAACATGTTAAAAACCAATAAAATTCACGAGAAAATCGAACTTGGGGTAGAATTTTCGTTACCTTGCTGATGTTAGGCACAACTGACCTCAACATGTAGAGCCTATCATTGAGCTTCTTACGCCTACGCCTTTCGGCCATCAAATTCTTTGCTGGAAGCCCTTTTTTCTTCCCCTTTTGATCTCCACCCGAGACCATGCTATTACCCTGCGAGCTACTTCCGCCATTTTTACCACTATTCTCCAAGAATTGATCATCAGAAGAATCATAATTCATATTAGATCCATCAATGCTCAAATCATCAATATCATCACCACTACTACTTTTTCTCTTCCTGTCATTCCCTTCACTAAAGACCCCACCTGCCACATTAGTTCCACTATTTGGAGACTTCAAACTTATTTGATTTAAGCCACCACTTAAGTTCAAAGATCCCAAATTACCAAGATTCTTTCTAAGGGCAGCTCTTTTTTGAAACAGAGTAGGTTGTGAACCAGTTGAAGCAAAATTATCAAGTGGCTTAAGAATTTTAGACCTATTGTTATTATTATTATTAAACAACAATGGGGATGAACTCTCCCCAAACTCAAATGCACCAAATCCCACATTCCCTTGAGGCAGCTGAATCAAATTATTATTAGTAATAGGAAAATGAGAATTAGGGTTCAAATTGAGTGTGCCCAATTGGGAATTAGCCCCCAAATCATTGAAAGCACTTTCTAGATAACCACTTTCACAACCCAGATCAAAAGGGTTGTTTGGAATCAGAGATTTGGGTTGAAAAAAGTAGTTAACTTGATGATGGGATGAATCATGATTGTTGAAAACAGAGGCTGGTGATGGAGAACAAGAAGCAGAGGAATCCAAGAATGAGATGTCATGGTGGCCGTGCATGGTGGCGGTGGTGGTGGTGGTGGTGGTGGTGGGGTTGGTTATGTACCAGTCATCAACAACATCAGCTTCAAGAATGGATTTGAATGTAGAAAGTGAACCCATTTCAAGTTCTTCTCTGTTCTCAACTAGACCACCATTGTTGTTGTTGTTGTTGTTATTTTGAGCCCATGAAGGTGTTTCTTCATCAACTTTGTTGCCATCCATCCAAACCATGCTATTAACTCTTGACAGCATTCTTAAAATGAAGAGAGAGAGAGAGAGAGAGAGAGAGAGAGAGAGAGAGAGAGAGAGAGAGGCTGAATAGCAGAAAGAAAAAGGAAATGGCTTTATCAGAAAAGAGGAACTGTATTTATAATGAGTGAGGCAATGTGACACATGATGAAGTAATACTTACCTAAAATATTTAAACTTTTGGGGGCCGAAAATTAAATCGAATTACTCGATACACTATTCAATTTCAGCTTGTTCGAAAATATTTGTTTGAATCGATTCATTATAAGTACGTCAAACAAGTTAATGAATTTTGAAGCTGAATTATATATAAAATGAAAAATTCATACTTAGATCTTGTGACCAACTCATTTATAAAATTTAATTATTAGAATTTAATAGTAATTGGTTATTTACATAGATAGATAGATATACACAAAAATGGGTAGCGAGCGCGTATGGGAATGGATGAATTTATGCATAATCATTAGATTTGGAGCTTTGTGTAGTTTTTTGTGGCTTTTCATGGGATGGTCTCACGTAGGTTGTTAAGGAAAAAGTGGACCTGATTTACTGGTTCCAGTTCTGTTTTTATCCATATTTAGGGGTGCAATGTAATGTAATGTAATGATTACAGTTCAGTTATGGATATGGAGTAGTATAAATTAGAAGAAAAAGAAGACAAGGGTCTGTCTGAGACTGAGTTGTTTAATTTAAAACCAGCAGAAACAGAAACTTAATTAATTAATTATACAATACACTATATATTTCTTTTCACGATGTCCTTGCTTATTCACTTTTTAACTTAATTGCACGAGTAAAAGTGCACGGTATGCATGGTTCTTCAATAAGATTTTTTTTTTTTTTTTTGAGTTACACTTTATATATATATGTATTGGTAATTAAATATTTTTATTTAAAATTTATACGAGCTCGTGTATATGTTTGTGGATTAATTTATGTACTAGCTAGTGTGACAAAAACATTCATTAAAAATGTGAATTGATTTTAAACATGTTAATTTATGTAATTTTCTTCCGGTTCAAAAAGTGTATATATGAGATTAAATAGAAGAGATAAAAAAATTAATTAAATAGCATTTGGGCAAAAAGTGGATAGAGTGAATTCACCAACTTCTTATCTTCAGATGGGTCAGGCACAATTTTATGAAGTTTGTCATATTCGTAAGCAAAACGTGAACTTAGTTAAGAGTAAATTATACACTTACTTTTAATAAGAAATTCTTATCTACTGATGATTTGACACAGTTTTATGCAATTTGTCGTTTCTGTAATAAAAATTGTGTTCATTTTTTTTTTCTTCCATTTAATATGTTATTTCCTTTATATGTTTTGCTTAATTAAATTATAAGAAAAAAATCGAAAAGATTTCAAAAAGATCTAAATATTTCATAAATCAAGAAAACATGTAAATATACACAAAGTACTCGATCATATTTTTATTCCAATTAACCAAAAATCGTATTTTTGATAGAAAATATGAAAATTTAATTCAAGATTATGTTATTCAATTGATATATTACTAACGTGTGTTCATTTATGAGATAAAATGAAAAATGTTTGTACCTACACAAAAATAAAAAATTTGAGGCCAACAGTCCTTAGTTATAATTCCAGTTTGTCATGTCTACGTACACTCTACAGTCATTTTCAAAGCTTATTAATAACTAATTTATTGCAACGACAAATACAAAAGTATTCATTGTCTAAAAAAATTTAAAATATTTAAAATAATAATTAAACTACTTGTGATCAAACTAAAGATTGAAATTCAAACAAAAGCTCAAAATTATGAAAGCCATTTAAAGTGGTTATAAAAAAAAAAAAAAAAAAAAAAAAAAAAAAGAAGCCATTTAAGTAAAATTGTGGAAATTGGATATAAGTCATTGCCGTATGTAACATATAGTACTAATGATCAAGCAACTTGGCCCAATATTTATTGCAAAGCCATTCAAAAATATTGGTGCACATATATTTATTTTTGAGTAATAAATGTCTTTATTATCGACCATTTGCATCAAAGGAATGAGATAACCATCTAGGTGTTACAGTTTAGGCTATATAAATACTTCGTCTTTATTACTTCTTCATTGTCTCGTGATTTATTTAAATTGTGGGAAGTAGGACCCATATTTATAAATAAATTAATACTCCATATGAGAAGATATTATTAAAATACATAATTATTTTTGCTTACTTTAAGTTTGCATTTAATATACTACCAAATTGCATTCATTCATGGCAATAAGAGTTTCTTTGATTAACTAATAATGTGATCGGTGTTTATTTTAAAACTTTAAATGAAACCTCTTCATCAATTAATATTATTCACAAAGAAAAGTACATTATGGTTTCTTATAATTATGATGAGCAGTCACCGACACATAGTACTGTATTTTACTTTCCCGAGATAGGATCGGTTAAGCTAATTTCGAACTAAATTTCATAGTATTTATTTCTTATGAACAAGAAAAAAATGCAAGATTACCTAATTATGTTGGGTTAATACTTTATAGTTTAATCATGACCTAAATCTTTTTAACGGTTTTTCATCTAGTTAGTTAATTTGATTTTCATAAATTGACGATCCTAAAAGATCAATCATTCAATACAATTTCAGAGCTTATACATTGGTTACATACATATATATATAGATATTAAAGAAATGTATTAATACATTGTTAATTGTTAGTAACAAACACATTAAATATGCAACGGCGGAGCTCAACTGGGGTTGGAGGGCAACTGCCCCCAAGAAAATTTAGATTGAGTATTAGTACTAGTACTAGTTACATCTTATAATATAATATCTTATTTTTATATAGTACTCCTAATAACACTATTTTCTCATTATTTTGTCTACTTTATTGCACTTTTTTACAAGTAAAAGATAAAAAACCTTATTAATAGTAAAAGTATACATTTTTTTCTTAAGTTAGTGCAATAAAAATTCTGCCCCCCTCCCCCCACCCAAAAAAAAAAAATGAATCCGTCTAGCTCCACCACTGCTTATATATTCATAATATTCAATTTAATCCCATATGATCATATTTATTTGATATTCAATGGTTGATTCGTTTATGAAGATCCGTAATTCGAAATATGAGAACAAATATGGATCTAGTTCGATTTTATCCGTATGTAAAATTTGTATCCAACAATAAAAGAAAAAAAAATTAATATGTATACATAACATGTTATTAAGATAAGCAACATTACTATTATTTTATCATCCATTTAAAAAATATTAGTTAGTAATTTATTTATAATTTATTTTATGCACATGTTCATTCAAAAAACATGTATATTATTAGCTAAAAAAGTTTGAACAAAGAGGTTAATTAGTAAATGAAATTATAATATTAACAAATTTATTTTATAAAAAGAATACTACTCTAAAAAAATTTAGTGAAGATTTTATTGATCTGAGAATATTTGATATATGAGCGAGATCTGAATCCTACAAATAGAATTGAATTTGGAACGGTACCGATACGATCCAAATCTGACACATTGACAACCCGAAATCAAACTATATAAGAAACAATTAAATAGTCCTGCGTGTTGCAAATGTTGCCCATGTAAATGTACACTAGTAAGATCTTGTAGTGGTGACTATTGAAAGTTTGTAACGTATGCTTTATTTTTTGAATATATTGTTTAGCCTTATTAATAGAGGTCTTGTTGAATTAAAACTCCCTACCTACTCTATAACGATAAATAATTTGTTTAGGAAAGAAGTCGCATATCAAACTGTGTTTAAACGCGCATTTTGAATCTTCGTTAGCTATATATGTCCCATATTTGAACAACTCCATCAAGGCTTCCAGATGCAAAGAATCGACCATCTGCGCTAAAGGATAAACTGGCTAAATCAACAACGTAAGGTAACTATATATGATTGATTTTCATGATATACGTACCTTTCAAGTCAAAAGCCCAATCTCCAATCTTCCATAGGAATCCTGTATCAACTTTACATCCAATTGCCACTAATGTAGCGTCTCTAGGACTACATGCCACAGTGAGCACCTCATCTATATGCAAAAGCCATTATATATATATGTGAATAGTCATACTAGTAAAAGACTAAGTCATTTGAAGAGGGGGTATTAACAATGATGAATACATAAAAGTAGTAGACTTATATATAAGCCAGCTAAAAATAAATAAAGAAGATGCAAATTAAAGGAGTCAAAATCTTTCACCTGTATGTTTCTCTCCATAAGTTTCAATGTGTACTTGTCTTTTATTTTGTCTTACCTCGATCAGTGAATATGACCATCCCATTTATATTTAATGATCATTAGTAGATCGATATAACTCAAGATATATATTCAAGTAAATTAAATAATTAGGAAACAGTAGAACTGTAGAAGCAACATAACACACCTTTGTGATCAAATATATGTATTGAATCATCATCTGCAACCATCAAATCATAACAAGTTCAGACAAAAGACTTCTTATTATAAATGGTCATCACTAATAAAGTAAAGTAGCTCATTGCTGTAAATGAGTAATCTATATTTCATTACCAAAAAGTTCTTCTCCTTCGGACTAGATCTGCGTCCGGGAGTTCTAAAGCGAACAAATAGAAACAAAAGAATATATGGTCATTGCATGCAGTGGCGGAGCTAGACAATTATTCTAGGGGGGGCGAAATTTTTTTTTATAGCAAACTCGATAGCTTTTTTAAGTTATGTTAATATGAGAAATTTTTATTTAAGATAAATTAACACTATAATGTTATCCAACATAAGATAAAAAAAAATATACTAGCAATTGTTTTATCCAACAAATGATGAAAAAAATCCACCGGCAAGTTTGTTAAGAATCTATTAAATATTAAAAAATATTATGTAACCCAAGATACGTTATAATTGATAGTTGATAAAGAAATACAATAAATTAATTAAAAAGAGAAGAATGTGCAACCTAAAATTCGAACCCACCTAAGAAAATCACTTTAGTTCCCTAACCATTAGACCACAGGTCATGATATTCATTTCTATGCAAATAATATCTATATATATTTATATCCAGAATTTTCTTGGGGGGGCGACCGCCCCCCCCAGCCCCTCTATAGCTCCGCCCCTGATTGCATGCACTGATATAACATAACACATGGCAATGCGTAAAAATATAGATCGCGCTGGTTCATAAGTAATTATTTACCTTCTTCATCAATGTCATATTCGGCATTGATATCAGCTTCATCTATGGAAAATCTCTTCGCCATAATTTGCATGGTTTGGCTATATGGCTCCTTCATTTCTGTCTGAAATTAATAATTAAGAGATAAATGAGAAAGAAAAGAAAACCAAGGATTCGGGCACTAGTAATTAACGTGTTCAAATAAAATCAAGAAAAATAACTAGTACGTACATACCCTGGATTGAAAGTGCTAAAGAAAATCAATAAACACATCTAGAGTTATATGACATGGCATAAAGTTAAATTTTTTTAGACAAGTACTATAATAATATAAAATTAGACGACGGATGAGTTAATTACCTGAAGAGTGAATTAGATGTAGCCGCCGCAGCTCTTTTGTAAGCTGGTTTATGAAGGGTAGTAGCTTCCCATTCAAGAATCTAGGGATTTTAGACTGAAGTTCATGGATTTTCTCAAAATGCATTTGATTGAATTAATTATGTAATGTTATTTAGTTTCACCAAATCGGCAAAATCAAACCACAACTCTTTTAAATAGGCCCATATGACGGAATATGGTTTGAGCTTTACAAACGCTCGGAGTACATGTCCAAATGACTTTTTTTATTTCCTTTTCAATTTTTCCTTAAATTTATCAAAGTTCTATAAAACAGAAGTTTTAAGAATTTTCCCCACAGCACAACAACAGGATTTGGGCCTGAGTCTGGTTCCAGCCCAAATTTTATAATCGAAATATAACCAAATCCTGTGACAAATATATTTCGATTATAGAATGAGTTACTGTCAATTTACCCCTATGAAATTTTCATAAATAATGTTCAATTTATCTTCTTTTAACTTAAAAAAGTCAGCTTTACCTCTTTTCTTTAAAAAAATTTTTAAAAATAATTTACCTCCTCAACGGCATGAAAAGTGTGGTTGTAATATAGGGAATAAATTGTCATATTTATCATAACACAAGGGGTAAACTGTCACATTTATCATAACACATGTGATAAATTATCACATTATCATAGCACAGGGTCTAAAGTACCACATATAAAAATATCAGGGAGACAGTACGGTGCGAAACTTTTATAAGATTATGGGGAGGTAAAGTGCTCATTTCAAATTACATGAAGAAGGTTAATATAACATAATGAATAACATATATGGCGTAAATTGCCATTAACTCTATGTAGCAGTCTTATTTCTTGAAGAATTCGATAAATGTTCCAAAATCCACTACGAATCTCAAGCTGAAAGATGGTAAGATATATTAATTGCATGTAGATAATTTTTTGTAGTAGAAAATAAGTTGCATAACATAAAAATAAATAATATTATGTACCCTGTAAGAAAATATATGCATTTAAAATTGCGTAGATATGCAAGATGGGATCCCTTGATTATCTAAACCAGATTCGAGTACAAGGCATGTAATATTTAATAGTTAAGAGCTAAGTCCGAGCTTTATCAATTTTATGCAGGATCCGCTTCTTTTAGTCATTAATAATTTTTATTAGTGATACTAAGTCATTAATTAAGGAATTATGTCTTTTAGGTTTATGTTGATTATATTTTTGCAAAAATATTCGTTCATTTTCTCTCTCTTATATATATACAAGGCGGCATATGCATTAGAATTAAATTAGAAAAGATATTTAAATCAATGTAAATCCTAGTATGTTACGTAAATTGAATATATTCCACGATCGTGTGGGAAAAACGAGAAAAAAAAGTTTCACATTCTCAGAAAGTTTATTAATATGTCAATTCAAATGAAATGAGTTTCTTTCAACATGGTCCAAGTTATGCTATTCTGCATTTCTGTATATTTAAATTAAAAAAATTGTGGAATATTGGGTCAAATATCTAAGGTAAAGGGAGTGGATTCTAGTGAGCCCACATCACATCATCTCTTAGAACAAGCTTAAGAAATTTGGTGGTGGCGTAGAAAAATATGCATTTGCCAATCCTAAAAAACAAAATTATGTCGGCCCAACATTTCTTGATATTTTCCTCTTTCTCACATAGATTCTTTCTAATAACTTATGGTTCTATTTATTCCAAGTATCACTTTTAAGGCCCGTGCACCAATTATTTGTCAGCTATTTCCTATAATTTGGAGATATAACGTTCTTTCACACTAAATATAATTCATGAAATGACAAATTACGTAATCTAATGAAATTAAAAAATATTGGTCTAAGTTGTCTTGCACAATTGCTCTACAAAATTAAAAGAACAATCGGTTGTGTCTTATGTAGTGGTCAAATGAAATCAGAAGAAATAATTGTTGAATAATTATCTAGAAGAGGCACTTTCATTTACCTAGAGTATATGAGTTTATTTGTTTGGCACCTTTTAAAAAAAAAATTGTGTTTGGGAAAAATAAGATAAACACAATTTTTACTTTTTAAAATAAATTTATCCTCTTTCAAACAAACAATAATTTTCTTATCTCTAAAAAAAATCTACATAAACTCTACTTTGATTTGATATAAACTAATTTCTCTCATATAAAAAACATGATTTACCATAAAGTCTTATAAAAGATAACTATATCCACTTTATTTTCCAAATCACTCTCCCAAAATTTAAACAAATTTCGAAATTATTTCACAAACTCCCATTACTCTCACAAACTACTCTCCCAAATACCAAACAAACAACCCCTGTAACACTTAAAACAACGATTTTGAGTCCAATCTCTCTGTACATTTTAGTGCTTTTCTAACATTGAAAATTGTTGTCTTTGAGTTGCTTCAATTTTTATTTATTTATTTTTCTAAATAGGAGTTCCTACTTTGCATATTCCCCTTTGTAACTTCTAGCATCATGGTAGGAAATCAGCCAATGAGAATGCAAACAGCAGATGAAAAATAGGTAAATGCAAAAACAATTAATTATAACCTTTTTCCTTATAGGACCCTAGCTAAATTGAAAATCTCTATATTTCCAACTACTGTAGTTTTTTTCATTTCATTTTAAAAAAATATATATATTAGAATTCTTTCTTTCCATATTCCCATATTTAACTCCTACCACCTCTTAAAAAAGAAAAAAGAAAAAAAAAAAACTCCTACCATGAAGGTAGGAATCAGCCAATGGCAATTAATGAGATACAAACATCAGGGGTAAAATAGGTAAAATAGAAAGGCAATTATGTTCGCAATTTGTACCCATTTCTATCCTGAAATACCATTTCAAGGACCAACGTACAGCAACCCAAAGAACATCAAATAGCTCCTCCGTTGAGATCACACCTAGCAAATATCGCCGTGAACCTATAACTGAATCGTAGCCGTCAAATACTTTGACTTTGTTAAGTATACTAATCTAACGGCTCTACCGATTCCAGAGAGACTTTTTTCCTGCATGTAGGTACACGATAGTCAAAACAGCGTAGCGTATGGGAAAACAGAAACGTAAATCGTGGAGAATAATAAATAAATAATAAATCGAGAATTATCATCCACAATACAATACAATGAATACATCTACCTCTGTCTCTCTCTCTATGTATATATATATGCGTCTCTATTCATATCTCTAATTTTGCCCTTCTTGCTTGAAATTCCGGCCTACCATTTTAGGGCCTCTCTCTCTACAAGCCACTTTATTCGTTTCTTATTAGTTCTCTCAATTTATCGATTTATCGCCCTTATTAATAGTTTAGGTGAGAAAATTTCGCTCCTGACCTGATTTAGTTATCTGGGTTTTAATTTTTCTTTCTTTTTTTTTGGGGAAAAATTGGTTTTCTGATAAATGACAGCTGAAAGTTAGTAACATGGGGCTATATTGTTTGTTGAATTGATTATTAAGTGACTGCTGAGGAAGTATAGCGTTGAAATGTTAGCTATTGTTTGTTATTAATTTATAGTGCTAGTTATTCTATTTGTATGGATAAGTCAACACCTTGAGCTTTGCCATTGTCACTTGGTGTTTGATTTGAGTGTATACCTTTATTGCTCTATTTATTTTTATCTTCATAGTTAAGATTGTTAATTTATTGTCTGGTAAGGGTTCAGATTGGTGAGTTTTCTTTGTTTCTTGTATTTTTATTGTTATCCAATCCGAATCTCTTTTAATTCTGCTGTCAGTATTGCATGAAGTTAGTAAGGTATTTGTATGTTAAAGAAAACTCGTGCCCATCTAGTTTTAGATGGGACTTTCTATTTAGTTTGAAGCTGCTATTTCACTTGCTCCACCTGGAACCATTTGGAAATGTACCAAGTTCTTGGTGCTTATCTTAGTGTGGATTTAAGCCATGATGCTCTTTCCATAGTTTCAGTCAAGGCAATTGGTATACATGGAGGTGGACATTTGCACTAAATTATACATTTATAAAATTCACATTTGCTGACTCCCGTTGTTTGAGATTGTTTCTTACTTGAGATCTATATAAAGTTGGCACTTCTCTTGTAGGATAACATTCCTTTGATTTGTACGTGTTTAAAGTTTGTACTTTGTTGTAAAAATCAGCATATAATGTTTACTATTATCTGTTGTCAAAATTCTTGTTTTTTCGATGCATCAAAATGTTTCATGCTTTAGGCTTTATATGATCTTTACATTTCTGGTCCTGCATATCTAATTAGTACTATCATGCATACAGACCATTGGAGGCATGTCACACGCAGTAGTTCCATCAACCAATCTGCCTTCTTCAGTTGGATTGATAAACAATGGGCAGTTCAAGGGATCCAACAAAACAAGAATGAGGAGTTTACGAACTACTCTTGCTAGCATGAGTTTACGAAATGCTCCTGCAAGCATGAGGAGTTTAAGAACTACTCCAGTAAGCATGAGGGGTTTCTCAGGGCTACGAGGAGCGAATGCCTTAGACATGATGGGGAAGACTAACCAAACGCTCCAATCTAAGGTAGCAGCAGCCACATATGTCAAGCGAGGAAGAAAAGTAAGAATTGCACCACGAGCCATGTTTGAGCGATTCACCGAAAAAGCCATAAAAGTCATTATGCTTGCACAAGAGGAGGCAAGACGCCTTGGCCACAATTTTGTTGGGACTGAACAGATCCTGTTAGGACTTATTGGTGAAGGGACAGGAATTGCTGCGAAGGTCCTCAAGTCCATGGGAATCAATTTAAAAGATGCCCGTGTTGAGGTTGAGAAAATAATTGGAAGGGGTAGTGGATTTGTTGCTGTGGAGATACCTTTTACCCCTCGTGCAAAACGTGTTTTAGAACTCTCGCTAGAGGAAGCCCGCCAGCTTGGTAACTTGTCTTCAAGTCTCCCTTTGTGTTTGCTTTTTTCTCAAAATAAACTTGTGAGCTTTCTCGCATCTTTTCCATTGCCTCTCTTGTTGGTTGTAGTTATGACAGTAGCTTTTGATGTTCCAATTATTTTAGCTTCAGTTTCTAATTTTGGAAGCAATGCAATTATCTTATTGATATTTTTTCAACATGGTTGATTTGATATAAGATGTTCACTTTTGTGTTTGATTCAGGTCACAATTACATTGGATCAGAGCACTTGTTGCTGGGATTGCTTCGTGAAGGTGAAGGTGTGGCAGCCCGTGTTCTTGAGAATTTAGGTGCTGAACCGAGTAACATTCGAACTCAGGCAAGTAGTGGCTCTACTTCTTTTTCCACTTTTCAAATTTATTTTGTGATTGCTTATTCTGACTGACGATTCCTTTGTGTAAGTAGGTTATTAGGATGGTGGGTGAGAGTGCAGAGGCTGTTGGTGCTGGTGTTGGAGGTGGAAGCTCAGGCAACAAAATGCCTACACTAGAGGAGTATGGTACCAATTTGACCAAGCTAGCTGAGGAGGTAAGTGTATTTATTAAATCACAATTTTTGAGGTTGGATTTGGTTGGAGGCCTCACATGAGCTGTTTCTCTTGCTTTTTTAGGGCAAGCTAGACCCTGTTGTCGGAAGGCAAGCTCAAATTGAACGCGTCACTCAAATTCTGGGACGGCGCACAAAAAATAACCCTTGTCTCATTGGAGAACCTGGTGTTGGGAAAACAGCTATTGCAGAGGGACTTGCTCAGAGAATAGCCACCGGTGATGTTCCTGAGACGATTGAAGGGAAAAAGGTAAGCTAGTGACATTCTGTATGATTTTCTGTAGTGTAAACTTATTTTATCTTTTAGTAGACGTGGGAGTGCTGAATGATGAACTAGCAGGTCCTTGGTTTTGTTAACAAATTTGGATTTAGTTATGTGCATTTGGGAGAACCACTCAGCATCTTGAATAAACATAACAATGCAGACAAAGATATGTTTTTCGTGCCAATTTAGTGCTCTAGCCTGCGGAATGGTTGTAAATTATAATCTTGATTAAGAGGAAACACTGCTTTCAGCTGTTTATTTTTTTGTCTGATTTGCATATTGTTGATTTCTGCTTGTTCCACTGGCAGTCTGGCATTGCAGTATTCAAGATTCAAAACTCTTACTTGGTAAAAGTAATAACTGTTTCTTTCCCACCAATTCAGGTTATAACCCTTGATATGGGTCTACTTGTTGCTGGAACAAAGTACCGTGGTGAATTTGAAGAAAGGTTGAAAAAGCTAATGGAGGAAATTAAGCAAAGTGATGAAATTATTCTCTTCATCGATGAGGTTCACACATTGATTGGCGCAGGAGCTGCTGAAGGTGCAATTGATGCTGCCAACATATTGAAGCCTGCATTAGCTCGTGGTGAACTACAGGTTAGCTCAGAACTTACAAGATTTTTCTTGTTTTATTAGACACGGCCCTTGAGTTTGATTAATTTTATCATGTATTTATAACACTAAATATGACATAATTGCAGTGTATTGGGGCCACCACACTAGACGAATACCGGAAGCACATCGAGAAGGATCCAGCACTGGAAAGAAGGTTCCAGCCTGTCAAGGTACCTGAACCCTCCGTGGATGAAACCATTCAGATTCTTAAGGGACTTCGAGAACGTTATGAGATACACCACAAGCTTCGTTACACTGATGAAGCCTTAGTTGCTGCAGCTCAGTTGTCCCATCAGTATATCAGGTAGCCTATAACTTTGCAATCGTTCGTATATCATGGCCCAAACAATATCTAGTTGGTACAAGCTTTCAGCCCTTAACTGTTCACTATCTTTGCATGTTTCAGTGACCGATTTTTGCCTGATAAAGCAATTGACTTGGTCGATGAAGCTGGTTCCAGGGTCCGACTTCGTCATGCACAAGTAGGTTCTTTTCTTATAACTGTTATAATAATTTATAAGTATGATAAAAAATGACAATTTCTTCTTTTACAGCTTCCCGAGGAAGCCAGAGAGCTCGAGAAAGAGCTGAGACAAATAACAAAGGAGAAGAATGAGTCTGTCCGTAGTCAAGACTTTGAGAAAGTAAGTATGCAGTGGAAATGTCCACAGTACTGAAGATTCAAAAAATGCTGTTAAGTTAAGCTTTTAGATCCTGAATATGGAACTTTTAATGATTTTATAGGCTGGGGAGCTGCGTGATAGAGAAATGGATCTCAAGGCACAGATATCTGCTCTTATAGACAAAAACAAGGAGATGACCAAGGCTGAAGATGAGGCAGGGGATGGAGGTCCTACTGTCACAGAAGTTGATATTCAGCATATCGTGGCTTCGTGGACTGGCATCCCTGTTGATAAAGTGTCAGCGGATGAATCTGATAGGCTCCTCAAGATGGAAGAGACACTCCACTCGAGGGTCATTGGACAAGATGAAGCTGTCAAAGCCATTAGTCGCGCTATCCGACGTGCTCGTGTTGGGCTCAAGAATCCCAACCGCCCCATAGCTAGCTTCATCTTTTCTGGCCCAACTGGTGTCGGAAAATCAGAACTAGCAAAAACATTGGCTGCCTACTACTTTGGATCCGAAGAAGCAATGATCCGACTTGATATGAGTGAGTTTATGGAGAGACACACAGTCTCGAAGCTCATTGGTTCACCTCCGGGTTACGTAGGATACACTGAAGGTGGGCAGCTGACCGAGGCAGTTCGCCGCCGCCCTTACACTGTCGTACTTTTCGATGAAATTGAAAAGGCTCATCCCGATGTCTTCAACATGATGCTTCAAATTCTTGAAGATGGAAGGTTGACTGATAGCAAAGGCAGAACAGTTGACTTCAAGAACACACTTCTAATCATGACATCAAATGTCGGAAGTAGTGTAATCGAGAAGGGAGGCCGTCGTATTGGTTTTGATCTCGATTACGATGAGAAGGACAGCAGTTACAACCGGATCAAGAGCTTGGTGACCGAAGAGCTGAAACAATATTTCAGGCCCGAGTTTTTGAACCGATTAGATGAAATGATCGTATTCAGACAACTCACCAAGCTAGAGGTTAAAGAGATTGCTGATATTATGTTAAAGGAGGTGTTTGAGAGACTGAAAATCAAGGAAATTGAACTTCAAGTGACAGAGAGATTCAGAGATAGGGTGGTTGATGAAGGGTATAATCCGAGCTATGGAGCTAGACCGCTTAGAAGAGCTATTATGAGACTTTTGGAGGATAGCATGGCTGAGAAGATGCTAGCACATGAAATCAAAGAAGGTGACTCTGTTATAGTCGATGTTGATTCTGATGGCAATGTTATAGTTCTCAATGGTAGCAGTGGGGCTCCACCAGAACCGGCCCCTGAACCAGTAGAAGTATAAATTTAACTCTTTGTTTGAACTTCTGCCAGTACTGCTGTTGCTTTACATTTGAATTGGCCATCATATCTTTCTTGCTTTACATATGATGAAATAGATATTTACGTTGTAGACTATCAATGGAAAATATGCTTTAGATTTGAACAAACTTTATGATAAGAGGCCTTGTTGATTATGGTGAAAGTGATTTTAATTCTTGTTACTCTTTTAATTTAGTGGACATTATATGCAATTTATTTCTATCTTCCAAATTCTACTTCCAGGATATTGATAGAATAATATTGTTTTTTTTTAAAGAAATTTTATCTTTTGAAATGTTCCTTCTTTCTTTTAGAGAGTATTCTAACATGCCATGAAGGGATATTTCTATATATATTATTTTTATTATTTTATTTATTTATTTATTACATAAAAAAGTACGAGTTCATCAAATAGAATTTATTGAATTTTTTGTGTAGACTAATATACCTCTACTTAAATTCTACCATGATACATAATTTAAATGGCAAAATTGAAAATAATTGAAGAAGCATACTTCTACCCAAACACGGACACTTGAGAAAGTATATTTTAACATTAACAACTATTTTCCCACATAAACTAGACACCTTTAACATTAATCTTGCGATTTTGATAAAGCATTTTTCATAATATACTTCTAGAATTATGTTGTAGAATATCACTAACAAATTTAATCGTATTGCTTTTACAAAACTAACACAACAAACCTATTATAGAGATGCATTAATTGAACGTTCATAGGTGTTGATATTGAAAATTAATTATGTTGTTTTTATAAATTTTTAATAGACAATATAATTATTTTGAAATTTTTACAAGTCATTAAAATATTAATGAAATATAATTAAACAAGATAACATTAGACAGTAAGTATCTCTTATAATAATTTTTAAGTCTTACAACTCATTGCGATATATAATACAATGGCAAAAAAAATGAAAGAATAAAATTCAATAAGTATAATTTCACAAAAAATCTCTACTACATCAAATTTTATATTATTTTTAAGTTTTATAACTAATTGAAATGTCAATAGTAAACCAAATAAATAAAATTGTCCTTCTAAAAGTCATATGAAATTATCACACATTCAAAAATCTTCATAAAAGGAAAATAAATCACATTTCCCCTTCTCATGGGCACAAGGAAAAAAAAAATACATATGCTCTAAGCATCCATCACCTTTTCAATTACTAATAAACAAGCTATAAATTACTATTTAGTTAACAGAAAAACTTAAATCGATTAAAATTGAATTAAATCGGAGATAATTGGTGAATAAATTAAAAAAATGGGATAAAATCGATTAAAATTGAATTAAATTGAAGAAAATAGGTGAATTAATTGAACATGAGATAAAATTGATTAAAATTGAGTTCAACTAGAGAGAATGAGAGAATTGATTATCAAATGGTATAAACCACAAAAAATGGGTGAAAAATCGATAAACGAATGAGTTAAAATAACAAAAAAGATATGGTAAACTCAGGGTAAAAATGGATGAAATAGATATTTCTTCGGAAAGTTCTATGATAAAAAAAAAATTGTAAAATCAATGAAAAAGTTAATTAGATAAAAAAAAGTTAGTTCAACACAATTTTTTTTAAACTAAAATTGAGTTAAGAGAATAAGTGAATTGATTAATAAATGGGATAAACCATGAAAAATGGATGAACTATATGAATGAATGAGTTAAAATAAAAATAAAAATAAATAAATAGTAAACTCAATGTAAAAGCGGGTGAAATCGGTGGAAAAAAGGGGGTTAAAATAACAAATGAAATAGTAAACTAAATGTAAAAGCGGGTAAAATCAGTAAAAAAATATAGGTTTAGTCGACAAAATGTACATAAAATTATGCAAACATGTAGTTTTAGCTTAGAGGTACTTAGTAATTATAGTTCGTTTTCAATTTTTATGTCTTGATTTTGGGTATTTATTATCTCAACTTTAATTTTTTGGTAACAAATATTAATTAATAATTAAAGTGACATAATCAAAAAATTGCGTAGAATGTCATACGATAGTATAATAAAAAATTATTACATAATGATTCAACTAATGTAATTAATTAGTTAGTCACGTGCGTACGTTTCTATCTAGTTGCATTTAAAAATAGGAAACCAAGTCAATATATATACTAAATTAATTATGATTTTATGTGCGTCGTGTTTTGTTGATTTTGCCAAGTCACCATACTATAAATTAATTCTTTCATCAAGGTAAAAAAGAACAATTCAATTATATATAACTATGGGAAGAATGTAATAGCATACATAAGAAAATGAAGTTCAATTTTATATGGTAATTATCATTGTTCAAATAAAAAATACAACAAAGGTAACTAGGGATTGCAGAAAACTAAGAAAAGTACATCTAATACAAACTTTTTCTAGTTGTAGATGCAGTTTTTGATATTGAATTACCATATAACTGGTGTATATTGCTCCATAGTGTCTTTCATGTGCTTGTATATAGCGAGACTTCATCAAAAAGTTCGTTATTTGGGTTTCTGCAAGAGAAACCTTGCCAATATGATCACTAGCATTCAATCAGAGCCATTGAAACATAAAGAACTCGTCCAAGTAACTCGCGCGCCAAAGAGAAGCTTAGACACTTATTCATCGATCATTGAAGGAGATTGTCTTTGTGTTGGACTAACACTCCCACCTCGACTTATTTTGAGTGCATCCAATGCCTTTTGTATTTCCATATTCATAGCACTGTCCACACTGCCTGATGATAGTTTCTTGTGTGCCTTTTGCAAATGGAGCTTCAATGAGCTGCTGCTCAGTCCAGCATTCTTTCCACAGATAGGGCAAACTTTCATCATTGGTCTACGCTGTTGCCATTCCATAGAAGCTTTACCATGCAATTTTTGGTCCAAGTCCAATAGAATCCTTGCAAAGCCATCGTTAGGTTGAGCTCTGCGGTGAGCTCGTTTCAGGGCATTCCATGCTTGCAATAGGGTAAAGTTTCTGCATTAAAAACAACTTCAGAAATTAATATTTTTCTCATTTATGTATCATAGGTATTCAATTGAAATGAGCCACTTACTTTCTGAGCATTAGATAAGCAAGTACTAGTGTTGCACTCCTACTCTTCCCTTCAAAACAATGAACAAGAACTTTCCCACCTATTTGTTCAACATGATCGATAAAATCATGCGCTTCTTGGAAAATATCGCTGATGATGGTATCTTCGTTGTCACATATCTGTTCATAGATTGATTCATCATGAGATAATATGTGAAATTTAAAGACATGTTAGTGAACTAAGATAAAGTATTATCATAAAGTAGTGACTATCATCGAACAGATTCAGATTTAGAGTCGCATAATAAATTCTTCAGTTTTTCACGGCCATCAATCGAATCTTCCACTATAACCTATACAAAAGTGAACGAAAAAAAATACATGTGTGTCGACATTATTTATGCTCATTAAATAAAGAGACTGAGAGAGTATATAGATCACATACTGAAAAGTTTTTGTATTTGAATGACTCAGGAAACTGAGAATCTGCCTGGCCAATTTCATTGGAGCACAGGCATAAAATATGTGAAATCCCTAAATGCTGCAAAGTGTATACAGATCTAGCAGCAAGAGCCCCACCAATGAACATACTGTCTGAGATAGGCGATGGTTTCTCTGTATTTGCTGCATCAGATATTAATCCAATCCTTTCAAGAATGTGCTCGAGCCTGACCTGATATTTACGACAAGAAGAAATAAGATACTAGATTATTTCACCGGCAAAGATGAAATAGCACAATCAAAACTGTCTAAAAACATTGCAGGGAAACTATTACCTTCAATTCATAAGAATCAACCACACAATTGCTATCACTGCCTTCAAAAAAACCAGTATTGAAATTATTCTCCTGGCACAATTTAATGGCATCGTTTTTAAGCATATCATTCCACTGTTCAAGCTCTTTGTTTAATTCTGCATCCACCTGAAAAAAGGAACATAAAAGAACCTATCATAAGTCGAAAACCTGGTTCAAGATAACACATTGCAGAGTAGGGGTGGGATCGGGACGGGATTTTTGGGTTCGGGTTTTGACTTTTACTACCTGAATTCCTTTTGAATTGACTTGGTCCCGGTATTTCAGTTTCCAGATAAATATCGGGTTTCCGGGATCGGGATTCGGGTTTCCCAAAAATAGTAATTTTAAACTCCTATATGGTAGAAGTAGCACACTTTTCTTTATTTTGCTCCTTCATAGCATTATATTTTTCTTTATGGTCATGAATTGTTAATTTCAAGACCATGGGGTAGGTGATGGGGCTTGGGTTTGGGAGTAAGAGATTGATTGAAAGAGGTAATTTATTTTGTATAATAAGGAATTCGGGATTCGGTTTTCCCGATTGGGTGTGAAACATTACCCGAATACCGTCCCGATTTAGTTTTCCGGATTTTCGGGTCCACCATATTTCCCGTCCCAAACTACAAAATCTCGACCAGGATGGGACGGGTTCCCGAAACCCGATACCGAATACCACTTAAAACTACACTTACAAAAAAACGGGAGTTATTTTTATCTAAAAATATATCTGGAGAACATGGCAAAAGCATTAAGTCATACTTAAAATATTATTATAGCACTTCCATTTGAAGAAAATATATATGACACGTAGAATTGAATTGGTCAAAACTCAGTAGTATTTCCAGAATGGAAAAAAATCAATCAGTTGACCAACGGAACAGCTTAACAAAGTAGAAAATTATGATTGTGTAATATATCTCCAGCTCTGTTTTAAACCCATGATGTGACCGATCTTGTAGAACTCAAAGATAGTTCAAACTATTCATATAGCCAACTAAGATAACAGTGAGTCAGGCCATAAAAATGGGAATATCATGCACATTGTCGTGTAAATGCAATATATGCTCTCAGTTAAAGGCAGATAATCAAATGAACCCGGCTTATGTCATGACAAGTTGTAACAATGACCTTAATCAAAATCTCATATGTAATATCTCTGTAATAGAATAAGTTTTATATTTGTTTATATTAAGTTCTCACAGAATGTATCACAAACCTTAGCAAACCGGTGGAAGTCCCGGAGCTTTGATGTCAACCTCAGGCTACGTAGGGGTTCACCACTCCCCTTGATACACTTCCCAGGCCAACTGTCACGTGATATTGGAGAACCACTATCTGGACATTCTCTGAATCCTGAAGATGATGGCCTAGGAGCTGTTCTCTGCAATTCTGAATCATTTGTATCTGAAGTGTTATCATTAAGGATCCGATCCCTGCTAGGTGAAGACGGACAATGGACCTCTATCCCTTTGGCCTGTGATGGGGATTCTGGAACAACAAAATCCTCTTTGTCGATATCACCAAAAGAAGATTTATTGATAATATTAAGAAAAGCTCGCAACAGGCCATCTAGTTTCTGGTGAAGGGTAAGTATGAATATATGAAATCCCTGCAAATCCCTTAGAGCTGCTCGAAATCCACCTCTGAAATAATGTACAACTGAAGCCATTTCACTTTCACTAAAATCAGTTGTGGCATCAGAAATTTCTGGCGAATAACCTAGTTTTCCTCCAGTTATTTCATGCAGCAGGTGTGATGCATATTCAGAACTGTTTATGAGGAGCTCAACTAGCTTAGGATAATTTGCTTGGTCATTTGCACGTTTCACTGCTGGGGGTCTTCTAGGAACCCCAGAGTCTATTGCCACAATGTATTGATCGGAACTCACTGCCTCATTCAAGTTGAGACTCCTTATGCTCATATTGCTAGATTTTGGAGAATCAATAATATCAGAAACATCAGAACCTTGTGATACCAATGCAGGATGAGGAGGGCTCAATCTACTATCTACAGAAGTGGCTCTTCTTTCTTTTTGAAGTGCCCGAATTACCTTTGGTCTATATCTCTTGATTGCAGAATCAAAAGCCGCTTCCAGCGCATCAATATTTGCAGTAGATAATTTTTCAGCCAAGAGTAGATTTGCAGAGTTCCCACGCCACCTGAGATGGCGACAAGGAAGACGGTCTTCATTTCTTATGACAAGGTCTAACATCAATATCCTTCCAAGGGCTGCTGCTGTCCTTTCTGCAACTTCTCGAGGATCAAAAGCAGTTGAACTTTCCAATAATGGAGATCCATGCACATAACTGCGTTTGTGGTTCAGTTGTTAAATGCTACATTATGATAAGTCAAAATTTAGCATCACAGATTAATGCTTTCTCATCTATACTTTATCGACTTAATAATTGAATTCCCCTATAACATTTTTAAATATTTGAGATTTATCTTCTTGCAAGCTAACACTTTTCATAAATTTATTTGCAGTTTTGCTCAGAAGATTTTGATTTCTTGAGTTCTCTAGATGACTACCCTACGTACTTTGGCCAGTTTACTAGAGATTTTGGCCAGATGAGAGTGGCTCGCATAACATAAAAAGTTGTGTTGCGACCGTGAGAAAAAATTGCAAGCACGAAAGTAACCAGGCAGAAGATCAACACTAACTGAATATAATATGTAGAAAGTTCTGTGCGCCCTGTGGTACGTTATTATTTTATTTATACTAATGTGATGGTATGCACTATAGCACCTGACAGTTTTATACGCACTTCATCAGTAGAAGGCAGCGACTAAGCTCAAGAGCTTCCAGAAGTTCTGAACATGTCATTTCACCAATTTCATCCCCTTCTAGAATAGCAGCATCTTTTGCTTTTTCCGCAGACTCCTTTATATGCAGCCACTCAGGACTGGCATTGTGGATGACTCTTGCCTGCAATTTAATTAACACAGTTCGCATAAATAATTGTTGTTTAACATGTAGAAGCAAGCAGTTTTTTAGGTAACAAGTAACAACTTGTGGAGTTCGGACACCTAGCCACCTAGCAAATTCATAACCAAGTCGTTCTGACTGGGTGGCCATCCTTGATGATGAGAACTTTATGACAGCTGCAGCTTCTTTGGGGGAGGATTCATCATTTTCTGGTTGGTTGAAAAGAGCAAAAAAAACAACACCCCCAGAATTAACAGTTACCTGTACCAGCATAGATACAGAAAAGCAACAATGATGCAGAATATAATCAAAAGGTCCAAAAAGTTCAGAGGAACAATTTCTCAATTAATTTCAAATTGCATATGTTAGAAGATATTAAACTTATACTAAGAGCACATACATTATAGCTCACAAACACAAAAATTAAAGCACTCGCTCAAACTATAGCTGGTCCTAGAGCAGATAATGGTATATTGTCTTCAAATTTGGTATGTTGAAATGCATTTGAAGGGCGAAAAAAGTTTTATAGAACAAATCTATTTTTTTTAGCATCTATGAGCAAGAAGAGAGAGGAAAAAAGAGAGAGAGAGAGAGAGAGCAAGGCAAATAACATCATGAATAGAGAGAAGTAAACAAACATTAGGCATCTACTGTCATCAAGGGAAATATAGTGTACATATCATACAACTAATATTAGGCTACCAGATAAAAGGGAATGCATTTGTCTGTTTATGTCGCATTATTGGGAGTCCTACTACGCTGTACTTAATATTTAATAACATTAACAAATCATTACTTACCAGTTCACTATATAAATTACATTAAAACATTACACAATCTAAGGAGAAATAACACACAACAAGAGCCATCGACAAACCAAAGTTCTTGTTACAAACCTCCAATGCTCTGTTCATCTCATCCTCAGATTGCTCAGTGCTGCTGCTATGCTCTGTATGATGAAGAGAAGAAAGTGTGTTCCAGGAAACGGAGCCCGATTCAATGTCCAACATACCAGCATTTCCGAGTCTTTCCCATAAACTAATATCTGTAGTTTGCTCAAGTGGAACAATTTTTGGATCGTGTTTATATTCTTCTAGACTGCACAAAAGAACAATAAAGTATGTTTGGGTCAATTAAATATAAAATAGGGTAAGTTTTCAAAAAACCCTTGAAAAATTTGTAAACCAAATAAGCATGTTGAAGTAAAAACTACTCAACAATAGAAACTTTTTGGTGCCTTCGGTGGAAACATATCGAAATTTTGGCCCATCATAGTAACTCATGAAAGCAAATTTGTATATTAACACCACACATTTTCACCAGCTGTACATGAAGAAAATATGCACAATTTTAAACGCCCTAAAGACTTGAATAAGATTCCTATCTCCATAGATTTTAAGTAAACCTCCAAATATCTAGCACATAGTACAGTAATTATCCCATCAGTAAGCCACCAATGCTGCACAAGTCGAGAAATGGAGCAACCTTAGGGGCATGCTCTCGGTGCGGTGAGGGAACCCTGAGGCCCGATACTTGCTGCTTCGCCTACGAACAAGCTCCAGCCATTGGGCGAACCGGTAAGCGGGCCCCGCTGTAATGTCCCCCAACATATACAACACCTGCATTTTCTCAACTCTTAAAAAACCTAATTTGAATTAAAGTAACTGATGATCTATACATACATACATAAATAGATATGTACACATGTATATACCCTTGAAGTGACAGTGAGAGGCAAAGGTCCCTCGCCGTTTGCCAGATCAAAATCTCGGTAGTCTTCCTCTTTCTGCATATATAAATATTTTATGTATATATATACACACAAATTTGTTCGCTTAAAAGAAAATCAAATTTAATTGTAACAATGGATGACATATTGTTCTAGATCTAAAACTATAATAGACATGGATATACTAATAATAATAATAATAATAATAAATGGTAATGATTGATTGAAGCGTGTAAAAAATGAGATTGGGAAAAAAGGAAGAGAGAGAAAAGGGAAGCAGAAGTAGTACTTGAAAAGTGTTGGGGTCTTCCTCTTTATCAGCGTCTGTCGCCATTTTTCTGTTTTAATTGATTTTTCTCTCTTTTTCCCGCGATTTCTGGGTGGAGAACTGAGAGATGAGTGTAGACTGTAGAGTCAAACTGGAAAGATTCACTAGCAATTTGTATAATATCTACTGGTACGAGTATACTATACTCCAATCCAATATAATGCGGTTTTGTTAACGCTAAAACTGCTTATCAACAAATAAAAAAAAGCTAAAACTGCTTAAAGTACACTCCAGAACACGTGCAGTAAATTTTTTAGGGAAAACAATCGGGTTCCCCACCCCCACCCTTTAATTTTAATACGTCGAGATTCCTACTTAAAATTTGGCCAATGTGGCAATGTGATATATAGATTGAGATTTGAGAGGCCAAGGTGTATGCAAGGTCCGTAGGATGGGAGAACAGTAAGGGGTGAATGGTAACGGCCAAGACAGTGAGACTATGGTTTTGCAGCGACTAAAGATTATCATTTTTTAGTAAGAAACTCTCTATGTTATCAATATATATAGTTTGTATGTCTACTTAATTTTATGATTGACATAAATTTGTTAATGGTATTTGTTTATTCCTAAGCAGAACTTAAAATTCCTCCTGATTTATAAAAACAATAGGCACAAGTTAAATGTGGTGAGCACTTTCTTTAGTTACAGTTTTGAATCAATGAAGATCCTGAAAAAAATTCTTCAATCTTTTAGTGTGGCAGAAACTTGCCCTAATTCTTTTTCTTTTTGGCATTATCTTGATGTGTGAGCTTTGCTTCTACTTTCCCCATCCTATATTGATTATTTAAGGAACATGGAATACGAGAATTTTAAAGGTGGTTCAAAAATGGCGGTTATCCAATCAAGTCAGAGCATGGAGGTAGTGGTTCTATATGGCTTGAATGTTGTACTTTCTGCTGCCAAATGAGACTTGAAATATGAAGAAGGAAGCATTCTGGAGATTTATTTGAAGCATCTGGTGATTTCTTTTTGTGGTCGTATGCAAGGCAATACAGATTTTTCAAAGTTAGTCGTGATCATATTTGTGCCTATTCAGAGCTATAAAAAACTTGCATAGAATAGAGTAGTGAAAACCAATAGGAGAATTTGCTAAGATTTTCATTGTAGTTCTTTTTTCTTTTGTTTTTTGGACAGAAAAGTTCTCTTTTCTAGAAAATCTTAAATTTTTTTTTACTCGTAAATGATCACAATCAGTTTTTTTTTTCTTAACAAAATTAATTAATTATATTTACATAATGAATGTACAAGATCTATATTCACATGAATCCATCCAACGAGTTGGATTAAAGTTTCCTCTTAGATGAATTAAACTTTTAACTGAATTTAAGCATAATATAATAACACTTTTGGACATAATTTTGCTAGTATACTAATATAATTAAGCATAATTTTGCACATATACATCTTTTGGAAATTTCATCACCAAAATGAGAAAAATAACACTTTCTTATGTGAAAAATTATGTTTCATTCGCTTCTTTTGCCCTTTCGATTTCGTATTAACTGTTCAAGAAGATACACATTGAAATTAAAAGATAAGAGTCTCTTTGCGAATTCCATGTTAAAGGTTGATTATGAGACTTGACTTATTATTAAACCATTCAAAATTAAGACTTACTCCTTGTTCCAAAAGGTGAAATCGCTCATCCTGGGCGCCCCTCACCACCTGCCCGACGGGATTGTGAGAGAAGGTAAATCATGGTGACTCAACCGGCAACAGAGGCTGGACCAGTGCTCACTGAGCATAAGGAGCCCCCCTCATTTTTTGAGAGGTTGCTCTCACACTGCCGCTGATGAGGTTCAATCCTTGGTCTCTTGTTCCAAATTTCACCTATGAGACCAGTTGAGCTGATTCTACAAGAATTGATAGAAGACTTTCATCTACTTCATTTTGATAGAAATAGAGGCCTTCGCTTAAATATTCCAATACAGTGGAAACACAATTCAATATATCTTCATATATTTGATGTTTCAAAAGCTCAAATAGGCCCACATATTTTACAAATTCTACATTGGAAACACATACAAATATATATTTCCAAATTAACAAAACTCATCGTCTTACAATATAAGTGCATTTTGATTCTTCAAATGGGTTTAACGCAAAGTATATAAAGTCCATTTCCCCAACGACTATGAACATGTTAAAAATTATCCAATTAATAGGTCCAATTTGAGCTGAATCAGAATTAATAGATTCGAATTGCAAAATTAGTTATGAGGTTATAAACATAATTCTACAATTAAACTCAAATAAGAAAAAAAACAAAAAATAGAAAGAATTACTACTCCAGACAGTACGGGTCCGTAATGGTATACATGAATGAAGAAAATATACCTGAAAATTGTAAACAAATTGTCGCAATGCTCCAAGTTCAACTTAATATTTAATTATTCATACCTTACATATTTACATCTATAACAAAAAATAAAATAAAATAAAAAAACTTTTCATTTTCTTGATCTCACAGAACCTTCGGTCGGATATAACAAGGCACGAAGAAATTAACCTAATATTTGTATGTAATTTAAATTAAAAAGAAATTTTGGAAACAGAAGCACCAATTTGGTGCAATATTCACATCAAGGCTTCTGATTCTGTATGTTTGCCATTAGCAATTGAAGCATCACCTATTTCCTTTCGAGATGCCTCCCACAGCTGCTGTTCTATTCCCAATTTCCTCAGCTCTGTTAAACCTCTTTCAACTGTGCCAAAGACAAATATATGTATCATTGACTGAAATCAAGAATTCACAAAAATCTAATGAAAATTACACAAACACGAAAAATATGATGGGCTATCAGTAACATAAATGGAGTTTTTCATGAATATCATCAATTCATACAATATTCCCGTTTATCTGTTTGAAAAGCATTACATAGGAAGAAAAGATAATTACCGTCAACTGCGTCATGTGAAGTTGGAGATTGTCCACTGCGATTTATCCAGAATTGAAGTCTCTCTTCTGCAATATCTTCCTCAACACTGTGCGCCTTAGCCCTTCTCCAGAAATATGTAAGCCAAGCCTGCAAACATGATATCAACACTTTAGAGTTGTCTTGCCTCGTAAGTGAAGAATGATAGACAAGCATAAGTCAGTTTTGTGAGTAGATATGCTTGATAGTTTAGAGGATAGTTCAATCTCACATTAGGATCCAAATCTATGCAGCACTATTGGCTTGTATCATAAGGAAGGTAAATATTGATCACATCAGCTTTCCTGAATGGAAAGCCACAACTTTCCCTTCCTTAATGATAAAGATGACATGAAGAAAAATGGCATCCCCTCTATGCTTGGCCTTTCTTCAATGATAAACAGGGAAGAAAATGCCTAGCCATAAAGATAGTTGTTCTACATGTTCTTAGAATGTATATGTACCTCTACAATTCTATAAGAAGTGTGTTTATGGTAACATATTAGCAAGTGATATAGCAGTGACCGTATTTAAAGAACAACTACTTTTTAAAGGTACCTCCTTAAAAAGAACATCTTCACACTCCTCTTGACTCAACTCTGCACCAAATACAGATGTCAATACGAGTTCTTATAATAATATATCAAAATTAGTGTCAATAAGAGCAAAAAAGATCTTTATGTTATTACATGAATCATCAAAAGAAAAGTGCAGATGAAGTGCAAAGAACAATAAGCACGATGCTTAAATGTTAACTTCATCAATAATATGTAACATCTATACAGCTTAAACAATACAAAATTTTACGTCAAAAGAAAAAAGGTTTTAAGGGAACCATTCAATTAAATGTTACAGAGCACTGAGAGCATTTATCAAACAAATATTCTACAAAATAAGAACCGGCTCAGCATAATATGTCATGCTAATAAAAATAAATATCATAATTTGACCTGCAACAAAATGGATTAGTGGATAGAAATGTCAGAGTCCTTAATGAGGATAAAATTTCTTACCAAATGCCTCCATGAACTTGCGATCAACTGCTGATTTAAGATCTACAATACAAAAAACAAGTTTTAGGGGATTATTAACCTAATCATTGATAGGAAAAAGAAAATGCACACAGGCATACATGTAAAAGAAGTTTAATTCAAAAAGATGTGACACTTATTAGAGACTATATACAGGCCTTCATATAGTTTATAACTCTATTTAAAGAATAATAAAAACAAAAGAAATGATAGAAGAGAGATGGTTTTAGGCCGTTTGGTTAAGTTTTGCCATAATGTAGCAACGGAATAGTTCAGAAAACTTCAAATATATCTAGTGTATCAGAAGACTGAAGAATTATTTGTGTCCAGAATGAAAATTTAGTGATGTAAATATGTTTTTCCAATATCCTCTTAAGTGACAATCAACTGATAATTATGTATTAACGCAAATAATTAGTGATGCACAAGCAGCCAGACTCCCATACTAGCCAGTAGCCATACCGGAAAAAGTTTGGCGAACTAAGGTGGATCGTCGGTTTTGGGCCAATGCGAGCACAACAGCATCCTCAACCTTCAAAAGATATAGATGAGTGAGACAAGTAATAAGCTGCAAACTGGTATCCTCAACTTTAATATGGCATTTTTCACTGTAATATATAATCTAAGACTAATTCAAGAATCAAGATAATAAACATGAAACAGCAAAAGTGTATACAGTAAAAGACATATTTAGATTATCAAAGCATACAAATTAAAATACCTTCAAAGAAGCTAGTTCCCTTAAACCCATCTCCACTGAAAGCATACTTTCAATATTTCCTTCCCCTGTTAAATCATTTAAATCACGAGCAAGTTTGTTCCGATCTGAATCACCACCACCTGCTCAATGTCCAAGAAGATAGAGATTACTTAGTTCTGGATGACAAAAACACATGCAAAAAACTCAAACCTAATTCTTGCAGAAATGAAAGAGTGGAAATTTTTTTTTACCATCCCTGGATTCCTCATTGGCTTTCTGGCCAGCAGAAATGACAACTTCAAAAGGAAGAGGCGCTAAAGATGACCAGTGCTCATACTTTGACACTGCTATATCTGCACATATACCTGTAGGAAAGCAACGAACTAATATGAGAATAAACCTTTAAACAAATGATTTTGTAGACCATACATCATTTAAGAAGTGCTACTAATAAAAAATGTTCAATAGGAGAGACAACATATCTTTTAAAATACTATTCTTAATGGAGAAAATAACTAAGTTCATAAAACCAAATGAAATACAAAGAGAGAGCTTCAAATGTAAATATGAAAGAAATTCTTTTAAAAGGTCATTAGTTTCTTAACCAAAGTAAGATGACAAAAAAAAGACATAAAACACTGTCATGTTAGTGTTCTATTCCATCTAGACATTGTATCAAACAGATTACCATAACGTGCAGCTAGGCTCCAATAACGAGCAAGCCAACACCTCTTCAGAACAACCTCTTCCTAAATTAAGACTCCACAAACGATCAAATAGGTCAGAGTTCTGGGAATAGATGATAAGAGAATTATCTTAAAAATAACTACTTAAAGAACAACCATCTCTTCATGCGTCAAGATCATTCTCTGTGTCATTGTCCGAAGAGATCTTGCTTCAGCTTCAGCTTCGTGAAGCTGTTCTACAGAAGTTGCAGTGTTGTCTTTAAGGTGCTGAGCAAATATTCGCAATAAGTTAGACGGAAATCAAGCTGATATCTATTAGCAGGCCAAGAAAAAAGGTGCCACTAAGAATCATACCTCAAGTTCTTCACGAAGGGCTGCAAGTTCTTCATCTCTCCCATTCTTTGTCTGCTGTGCAGCTATGAGAGCAGCCTTTTTAAACAATATATATACACGCATCAGATATATGGCTTACGTATTATATATGACATATATCTGTGTATGCGTGTGTGTGTGTGAGAGAGAGAGAGCAGGAGAAAGACCCACATACCTCTCTTTGTCGTAAAGCTGCTTCCTTCCTGCAAATAACTCTACCATCAGATAAAATGTTAAGTAATGAATTACACAGCCAAACAATAACATTTTACCGGCTCAACAATTTAGCTTCCAGAGATACACCTTCTCCAAGAGAAGCAACCTGTGAAATTATAAGTTAACAGAGAAAAACAAAACAAAACAGCAATACTCACTTAAAAAGTATGACACTTTGTTTATACTTAAAACTGAGATGAGGAAGTGTTAAATTCAATTACTGAATCCACTTCAAAAATTCAAAGAATACCTCCATATCAAATTTCAGTGGTGAGTATGAGTTAAAAATCAGCAATATTATTTTAGCACTCGTAACTCAAGTGATATATAGTTAAAGAAACTCGTAATGAAGCTTCAGAAGAGGTAAGGAAATGAAATAAAAGATACTCAAACTCTCCAGACTACAATTTTTTACTGAAAAGGCTGGAATAATTTAAAATGAAATATGTGGACACCTGTTTCTCCAGCTCTCGTGCTCTTGCCTCCGCCTCTTCACGTTTTTCTTCTGCACGGCGAAGCTGTGGAGCAAATTAGACATTGTGATCCAACAAGCAGAATTTCCAAGCAAATAGTTACATTTCTCCACTTGGCAAGACTGAAAACTTGGCAAGACTTTACTTCTCCACTTGGCAAGACTGAAAACTCACCTTTTCTAAAATTTCTTCATTCTCCTCCTGTAGCATATCAAGCTGCAAATTGAGTTGATGTTAGTTGACCAGAATGTACATAGATTCTTTTCAGCCCAAAGATGTAAGTCAACATTAAAAAAGAAAACCATGGTGGAAAGCTTATAGAACTTATAGAAAGATGCAGTCGTTGTACTTTCATTTACAAAGATGAAGTAGGTTTAGAAGACATACTTCATCACGAAGTGCAGAAGCTTCATGTTGATTCCCAGAATCTTTGAAGTCACGTCCCACATAAGACACGAACCTACAGTATTTTCAAATAATGAAGGATTCAAAGTGCTGATGTATAATCTGTAACAAGCTATAATCCAATTTCCCCAGATGGTGCTTTGTCACACAAGATGGCCAGCTAAAATTGATTTCAGGAGGAATCTTAAATTACATCCATGGTGAATAAATTATACATCCATCTGATATTTATGGCTTCAAAAATGGTAAAATTTGAACCTCTCAAAATCTCAATGGATTCCATAAAATTTCCACTATGCCCATAGACATTATATCATTTTCATTTGGGATAACCTAAAACAGAGAAGATATCAATTTTTTGTATTCACACATAATAATAGCATGATTATCATCAATATAGTTTTTGAAGTTTTGATATAGAAAAATCGAAACATATAATGGACTTAATTTTTTTTTATTTGAGTGTACCTTAATAGTTGAACGAAAGAAGCAGAAAGAGGCTCGAATTACCAGTTTGACGATTCAGAAATGCAAGAGGAACTAAATTGGTCAATTTTGTTACATTACATTTTTAATTGGTACATACGAGATCTTCCAGTATGTTTTCAAATAAAAATTGATTAAATTCTATTTTAAGATGTTCCTAACGTGTCAGAGCTATTTCTTCTTTTCTTTTTGTACTTTGCGGAATAGCCGAGTTGTTTTCTTATTTAATAACAAAAAGGTGTTGGCATAATTTATCTGCATACATACATAATTACTGAATAAACAAACAACATATTCAAACATACGAATCTTTAAAAGCTAGCTTTACATTGACCAACCAATCTATATTTTGAAGTTGGTTTTTTCACTTAAAACAAGGTTTAAATCATCCTCATAAGATAAGATGAACCTGCAATTTCAGGAAATGAGTCAAATTTGCTTACATTGAATCAAATCATTCAACCCGCTATTTTAAGTGAGCTAAGCAATGAGCCAATAAGAGGCCAGGAATATAAAAGTAGAAAAATCAAAATTACCCTTTCACATCATTGGCTGTTGTGAATAGTTGACGAATCATCAAACTATGAAAAGTTACAAAGTTTGCTAATAGTAATAGAAGTTTCTCAAAATGAAATAAAGAGAAAAAGAATAAGGTGGAGATAAAAAATTACCTCTTTTCTCCTAGCCTGTGACTTGGAGCATCCACTGCTGGGGTGGTACTAGGAGTTCTCAAAGAGGGTATACTTGGTGGTGCCACTGTAGTTGTTGCTGTACGAACCGACATTGAAGGTCTTCCAGCTGATGTTGAACGAACTGGAGTAGTGATATCCATAAAGTTCCGACCTAACTACAGAGAAGTTAATCTAATTGAGCATGTATTCCACAATCAAAGTAAAATACTACTTACTGTATACTACAAAATATAAGAGTTTCAATCAAAGCATACATTGATGGAAAATGCTAACATTATATATTTTGCAAATTTTCTCTCCAGTAAAAAGATAACTTCAATAGGATTAAAGCAATATACAAGTCTAGCTCCCTATAAAACAGTCGACCACAAAAACAATACCCTAGTAAATTAAACAAACAGAGAGCCACAACAAATCAATAGGAATTCAAGCCAAGTAAACGAAAGTAAAATTTTACCGCAGGCGACGGGGATCTGTTAGGCTTGGAAAGAGAAACTCCAGACAAACCGCCGTTACTATTGCCACTGTCACTCCTATTATAATTATTACTACTACTAGAAAACAACGTCGGCGGGGGGCCAAACCGGAAACCTAGATCGTCGTCGTCGTCGTCGTTACTAGTCCTGGTCGCCATCACCTGAGCCAGGCGCTGCGCGGCCGCCTTGGCCGCGACGTTCTGAGTCCTTTTTATCGTCGACATACCAGTTGTGAGTTTGGCACGAGGATGAGCCGGAGAACCGGCCGGCGATGATGAACCGGTGCTGCTTGCTCCACCGCTCCTCTGGCGGGCGTAGACCGGACTCTCAGTCCTGTTTCGATTCATTGAAGTACAAATTCGACGTAATTGTTTCAGTTTGTAGTTTTTATGTGTGTGTATTTTTGTGTTATAAAGACTTAAGAGGTAGAATTGGGGAGTGCTAGATGTCCGGAGAGAGACTGGGAGTTGAGATTCTGTTGAACAAACAAGGTAAAAAGCAGTAAAGACAAACGAGACGACGTTCCCTCAAAAAGAAAAGAAAAGAAAAAATCTTTATCAAATAATAAAGCTTAAGTAACAATCAGGTCGTTGTAGTATAGTGGTAAGTATTCCCGCCTGTCACGCGGGTGACCCGGGTTCGATCCCCGGCAACGGCGTCTATTTTTTTTTTTTCTGTCTTTCTTTACTTTTCTGTCCTAAACAAACCATGTCCACTACTCTGGCCTCTTCTTAACCATTTTGAATGATCAGAATAAGGGTACAATTTTGAATGCTAAAATGGTTACTAATTAAACCAAAACCAAAATCACTATTCTTGAAAAGTGGAGTGAGTGTTCTTTTTGGTTTTTGTAAATCATGATATTGGGGCCAATTTTCGTGCACCTCACCCAAATAATTAGAATTCGTGATAGTTTTTGCACTTGTTGTTGCAGTAGTAACTGTCTCTCTCTCCTTCTAATGTTCCATTAAGATGATAATTGGATCGAGTACCGACCCGTTAATTACACATATATGAATAAATCAAGGAAGAGGAAGATATATGAAAAAACAAACAAGATAAGATAAGCAAAATTTCTCGAGCAAAATTACAAAAATCCAATCCCATGCACATTGTTGTGTCTACTAAATGAAGATAGATAGATAGATATCATGTTATCTTATCTTATGAAATAAGAATCCTGGCCTCCTATATAAGCTCAAATTAATTATGGTAATCCTGTAGATGATCATGATCAAGCTTTCTTCTCAACAAGTTTGTCTATCAAATCAGCTGCTTCTTGAATAGTTGTTATGTTCTCTGAATTCTCCTCTTCCACACTTATGTCAAACTCTTCCTCCAACCCCATTACTATTTCCACCTGCACGTACCAACCATACATACATACATAATAGAAACCATTTAATTATATTAATTAGAGCACATAACATAACTTAACATAACATATATATTATATAAAGTAGTTAATTAAAGACTTACGGTGTCGAGTGAATCAGCCCCGAGTTCTGTGAATTTAGTCTGAGGGGTGAGTTCAGTCTCAGGAGATAAAGCCAGTTGCTTCCTCACAATGCCATTCACTTTCTCCAAAGTTTCAGGCTTTGCCTGTATGCAGACATTTTAATTTTAAGTTAAACCAAATTAAATTAATTAAGCAATGGGACATTAATACAAATGTATGTTAGTATGAATTAATGAGTATCTTACAGCACAAATTTGGAGTCTTGAGGTTCTGAAACTTCCCCAACTCAAACCTGAAGTCTTACCAATTCTCTGCTGCATCAGAAAAAGAAGAAAAATAAGGACAACTGAACTAGAACATAATGTTGCTAGCTTAAAATAAAAGACAAATTAATTAATTAATTCAGGGGAGAAAATTAAATGAGACTAGTAAAACAAAAGTATGAACATATATGTTAGTTATAGAATGAAAAGTTTATACAGTAATTTTGAACCTGCAGGAGGCTTCTGGTCCTAACAGAAAGCTCGAATGATGTCCCAAATCCAATACAAGTAGCTGAAACAGAGGCCATTACAAAATTTGAGAGATAGAGATTGAGATGTGGTCTAGTCTATAAAGGTCATATGTATGGAGAAAAAGCAAATAATACAATAATAATATGAGAAATTAAGTTTTTGGCTCATTGAGTGGTTAATATTCACTCTATCAACTGCAAGGCCTATCCAAATGATTTGCATGTTATGTCATAGTGTTATGTTGGATTTTTGTTTGTAGATTATATCTGATTTCTTATCACATTCAAACGTCACACCAATATAAAATAAAATGGACACATGCATGTATATATGTTGTTCTACCTAATTAAATTATGTGTTTGATTATTTATGTTAAGAAACTAATTAGTTAATTAATTGAATAAAGGAAAAGGAAAGAAAAAAGTTTTATTCCTTCCAACCCATACTATATATATATATACTTCTAATTCTTGTTGAGATATCTATCTTATCTATCTATCTATCTATCTGCTATTCTGCTATGGTTCGGAGTAAGTTGGGCCAACTTGGTTTAGATTTCTCATTTTCAACAAAATTGTTGGGCTTATGAAGCTTGATGCGGTAATTAACCCATTTAGATACGAATATTGATTGAAACTCACACACACACACAAACATATATATATATATATATATATATATATATATATGCATGGGCTTAGACAAAACTAAATTAAGAGTCTTTCTTATATATATGATTCAAAGATAAAAGAAAGACTCTTAATTTAGTTTTGTCTAAGCCCATGCATATATATATATATATATATAGAAGTTAGAACAAGACGATGATGATGAGGCTAGCTATTTATGAAATACACCAGCAATTTACGGATCAATGGATGACATGAGTAATTAACAACTAATATTCATTAAATTGACAAATACTCATGCTTCATATGAAACTTGATCCCAAAACGCCTCCATTTTTATTGTCATTTGATACAATTGAAATATCCCCCTCAAAAAAAAAAAAAAAGATACAATTGAAATATCAATTATACATTATTTCTTAAAATCACTCTTTTTTTATAAACAAATCCTAAATCATGTTAACTTATAACTATTTGCAATAAAATATTTTTAATATCTGTTGATTACATGCATCTACTTTTCAAATTTCAAAATAAAGTTCATATTTATATTGCAGTTTAATTGTTCCATGAATATATAATTTGAACTTTCAGAACATGTGAAATGGGCAATGGTAGACTTGGTGAGTATATTTTTTATGGAGTCAAGCCTAATAATTCCATTGGTTACGACAGTGGGGGCAGTGAAGATGGGGTCGGACAAGAACTTGATGCCAAATTAAATATAATGAGTGTCCATAAATTAAAATTTTTTTTTTTTTTTAAAATTAGGAGTTGTTGGAATTTATTCTTTTTATAATAGAGAGTGACATATCAAGCGAAAAAGCTGAATTTTGCGAGTGTTTTATTTTTATCTGATCCTTTTTTTCTTTCTCTTTTGATTTTATAGTTATTTTAATTTGCCACATATATTATGCAATTATTCGCATACCAAAAAGAAGAAGAAGAAGAAGAAGAAATCCAGCATGCATACAATTAATACTAAATTCGAATGTTCTGTTGACGTATAAATTTTAACGTGTGGAGTTCTTCTGACTATATAACATAATATATATTAACTAAAAAAATTGAAAACCCACGATTCTGAATGTTAATAATGCAAAATTAGTAGCTAGATAATGTATGGTTAATTACCAAAAAAAAAAGACAGTATAATAGAACGAACTGAGTCATAGAAAATCTACTCTATCGATCGATCGAGATCGACATTAAGCACAAAAGAACAATTAATACCTAACTTGTGACTAAAGTGTAAGTGTGTTTAATTCTTAGGAAGAAATTAAGCCACAAGAATCTTTCCATAGACTATTCTTTTAAATAAAATTATTAACCTGAAAGAAACATATAATAAAAATAAAGAATAGTTAACTGGATAAACATAACAAATGAATATTATATACATATGGTGAGGAAGAAAAGAAATGATATAAGAACAATAATTGAATGATATATCCAATGTGAAAGACAAACATATTCAGTAGACAAAACAATCAAATTTACGTCTCTACTTTATTTTCAAATATGTGAGTTATTTTCTCCTTAATTTATTCTGGATATAAAAAAAAACCTTCATTTATTGTCTCTTCCCGAATCCAAGGGGACACTTGCCATATAAAAAATTATGCTTGGTGTACTATTCTATCACACCTTTTAATGTGGTTTATTATTTTCTCCATCGGTTTCTTTTTATCGAATATATATATTAAGAAACCTATTAAATAATCATGGTTTCTTTGAAGAGAAAATTTTTAAAATATCCTCATTGATATATATTTTTTTTTTTTTATCTCTTCTCTTTTAGAACAATTAATAGAAAATGGTGAATCTGAAGAAAAAAAAAATTGCATTGAACTTTCAAAACAATAAATTATATGAAACAATTTTTTTGTTTGTTAAAGCGACAAATCAAACGAAACGGAGAGAGTAGTTAGATTTACGGGTCTGATTTAATATGCGTTTAAGAGTTAATTATTTTCACTAGTGGAATTCAAGTTTGCAAAATAGACAACAATCACAACCGAATCGGTGGTTATTTAGACAAAATCCTTATGATGCTTAAGATATACTAGATTGTTCTTAACATTAAAAACAAAAAGAGATTGTGGTGGTGTTTTCAATTGCTTAAATTAATCATTTTTCTGCTTTTTCTTTCTTCAAAAGTGTTTATGATGTGATTGCAAACTTAATTTACGAATTAACTTCTTCAAAAGTAGGGTAATTTCACATACCTCCTTTGTACTCTTGCTAATTCTTCACCTACCACCCCTGTACTATGTCATTAACTTTTTCGTTAGAAGACCGTTATCAATTTTTAAAATCTAGCTCCACTTCCCGATTTTACTCATACTTTTATATGTCTTATTATTATTATTAAAATCTTCAATTACATTGTATAGGTTAATTTTATTTTTTTTGCAATTTCGTTAAATTAAAGCCCTAAACTATCTTAAGTAACTTCAATTTCTTTAAAAGAATATAGCCACACTATTACTATTTTGAGTAAATTGCATTTTTGGTCTTTCTTATGGGTTAACTTTCAGACTTTCGTCCCTCTTAAATTTTTTGTAGCAGATTCATCCCTTTTATCAATATAATGTAACAAATTCGTCCCTCTTATCAATGTAGTGTATATTAGTCCCTCTTATCAATGTAGTGAAACATATTTGTCCCTCTTATCAATATAGTGTAACATGTTCGTCCCTCTTAAATTTTTCATAGTGATTCGTCCCTCTTAAATTTTTTATAGCAGATTCGTCCCTCTTATCAATGTATTATAACATTTGTGTCCCTCTTATTAATATAGTGTAACATGTTCGTCCCTCTTAAATTTTTCATAGCGGATTCATCCCTCTTATCAATATAGTATAACACATTAGTCCCTTTTAAATACAAAATACATCACTTAAATCCAAAATATATTCTAAAATGGACGAAAGTTGATGTATTTTTAATTTAAGAAGGGCGAATATGATACACTACATTAATAAGAGGGGCGAATATGATACAAAAAAATGAAGAAGAACCAATGTGATACACTACATTGATAAAAGGGACGAATCTGCTACAAAAAATTTAAGAGGGACGAAAGTGTAAAATTTGATCCATAAGGAGTACCAAAAATACTATTCACTCTACTATTTTTTTCCTTTAAACATTTTGCTAATTAAGTAAATTTAACTCATTCGAGAAAAAGGAAAGTTCCTGGGAGGTAGCTTCTAGCTTTTAGTGGTCTTTTTTTTTCTTTTAATTTGCTAATACTATTCATTTATAGCAGTTTTTTCTCTTAAAATGCAAATATCACGCACTTTATATTCTCAGTTATTTTAAGTTGTTTTTCAAGAATCTAAAATTTAAGTAAGAGTTCAAACATTTGAAAACACCACGTAGATGCTTAGTGAATCTGAACTGAACTTAATTAATCAATGAACTTTAGAAGGTGTTATACCGCTGTGAACTGCAACAACCAATCAAATGCTACTATAAATTTTGAGATATTCTCCATAATTTTTGGAGATTTTCTTGAATTATGTCACAGTTCCTAAACAAGTGAATTTCGGGATCCATCATAGTTTACTTAGGTGGTGTTTGCAAAAAATTGTGATTAAGCTCAAATTTAAGAATCTAAAGAAAAAGCTAAAAGTTGTAGAGAAGTAAAAGTATGTAGTGTTTGCAAATTATGCAAAAAAGCCCCCAAAAAACCACTTTTGTGTGTTTGTAAAAAGAACTTTTTCTCCCATTTTGTTAAAAATGTCAAAGTATAAGCTAAAAGCACCTCATAACCAACTTCAACTTAATTTGTACTTTTTGGCTTTTTCTAAGAGAAGTAGAAGTAGAATTTATGCATGCAAACACTACTTAAGTACTTATTGTATCCTAAAAGTTGAAAAATTCAATTTTCAACTCTTGTCCACTCTCACTTATAATCGTAATTTTAATTTTAATTTTAATAATAAAAATAAATAACTATTTTAGTAATATAATTAAATTATCAATAATATTCAAATATTGAAATTAAAGAGATTAAATAATCATAAAATTAAAATAGACACATAATAGGAAATACAACAAACAAGAAAGAGGATTAAATAAATGGCACACACATGAAAAATATAACATTTTACTGATTTCCCCGTATAAAAACTTAATAGCCCATATCAATGAGTGTAATTATTTGAATTTACTTGTTAATTTTAGTATGTATTTTAATATTTTATTATTTAAGCATTAATTTAAATTATTTCTGTAAGCGTTTAATTATTTTTAACTAATTCGATATTTTTAAAAATATATATTCACCAATATTGTAATTAAATGATTAAATTATTGATTACAATAAAGAAATTAAAATATAATATTGAATTTAATTATTAATGATTTGTCCATAAATAAATTTAATTACAATTCTAATAAATTATTAATGATTCTAGTTTAACAAAAAACTTAAGTTTTATTATATTAAATAGTTCAATTAAAAATTGGTGACCACATATATTTTTTAAATACTAGTAAATATACAATAAATATACTAACAAATTTTATTAAATAATTTAATTCTACAAATTTAATTTAATTTAGGATGAAATTTTAATTTTAATTTCTTTAAATAATTAAATTTTCTTATTTAAAAACATAAAGAAATTAAATTCAAAAATTAATAAAATGATCCAATCAGATGGTGCCACCTGGCTTAAAGAGTGGCGCATGAAAACCACGTGCCCCTCTTCATCTTCCTTTGCTCACGCAAGCCCCGGGCCGCGGCTAGGGCTCGCGTGACCACCGGCCTCGCCTCGTTTCCTCCTCGGGTCCCATCCCCGACCCCGCCCAAACCCGACCATCACCATTGGAGATGGCCTTACTATTACGTCGTTAAGGACACAGATGGAGCTTGTTATGTTCATTGCTTATCGAGTGAGATATGCATAGTTGATTCAATTGAGAGCTACTACTTCATCATGGATTTCTTGACCTAGTGCCCATAAATTCTTGGATTTCTTGCAGCTACAACTGAACTTAACAATTAAATCTACTGATAGTCCCAAAAGAGCGGCATCCTCTTATAATAAATATTTAGTAGTATCCGTCTTTAGACATTATAACGCGGTTTAGTGTTGCCTTAGAGCCCGGTCCGATACTTTCTCATAATTTTTTTTAATTATCTTGTAAGATGTTAATAAGCGTATTTATTGCGGAGAATAAGTGGAATTACTATACAAGAAATTGTGTGTTTATAAAAAGATATATGATGGTTATATTTACTATTTTTAACATTCATGATTTGGCTATATATTATTTGTCGCAATCGTAATTTTGACAAAGGTAAATTAAAAGTGACAATCACTAATTTATGGTTGCCACTTGCCACTAATAACTAGTAGTGTTGATCAAGTTTAATGTAATTTTTTTTAATGTAAATTAAATTTTTTAATATTGACATTTAATGTTACTGCCACAACAATTTATATAAATAAAATCATTGGTATTTGACAACATAGAAAGAAAAAAATCTTATTTTTTTAGAATAATTACCATGACAAAATCAAATTATTGTCATTTAAATTATGTAAATGGTTATAAATATAACTTTATTTATTTATTTACTAAACTGTGTATATGTAACTCGGATCGAAGAGTGCAAAGTGTATAACCTAGAAAGATGAACCTTATTATTTCGTTATAAAACAAACAAACAAACAAACAAGTAATTAAATAGGTTTGTCTCTTGACATACTCTATAATTGAGCTAATTAACAAATTTCACAATGGGTAAATGCCTATTTTCGCTTTACCATGAGCTAAAAAAATTATTATTCATATCATAGGGGATTCCATTTATAAATTAACATGCAAATTAAAATTTCATTTAAATTACTCACTCATTAATTTTGTGGTAAAGCTTAATAGTTTCCACTGTTGGATTTTGGAACAGTGGGGAAAATGAGTGGACAAGTACTTGATGCCTAATGAGCGATCATCATTTGGTCTCACAAACTTCCACAATCACAATCCTGTACTTTCATTCAAGATATTGTTTGAGGTGTTATATGTAAATATAGTATAGAAATTTACGAATTGAAAGAGAGTTTAAAAAATATAAAATATATTCCGTATACATAAATTAAATTTATAATGAAATTAATAATCATGTGCATCCTGCTTTTAGTTTAATTTGGATGTACAATAGGGTTACTAAATTATATTCATACTATTGAAATTAGTAGAAGTCTCATTTGAAGTGGATATATTATTAATAAGTTATTTTTATTATTATTTTTTTTTTATATCGTATGTGATAGAGTATACAAATAGTTTAATTGCCCTGGATAATCTTTTTATATGACCAAGGACAATAGCCACTCTTTTTTTGGCTCCAAAATCACTACTTAGAATAAATTCGGGCTCCAAATTCACTACTTAGAATAAATTCGGGCTCCAAAATCACTACTAAATTCGAGCATCAATCATTAAATTGGTTGAGGTGAGAGTATAACTAGTTGTGTGATATTAATACAACATTAACATTAAAAAAAAAAAAAAAAAAGTCACCCAGATTTTAATAAAGTGCACGACGTGTCACTTTTTGGATATATCTATCTTATTTGGATCTGATCCTAATTAAACAGTTTTATTGTCTTCAGTTTCCAACTTATGTGCGTCATGCATTTGCCACGCAAGTTGTGCAACTCTCTTCACATCTATCTAACAAAAGTACTTTCAAATTTTTTTTTTATAATTCAAAACTTCATTAAAAAAAAACATTATACAAAATGTTCAATGAAATCAAAGATGGGATAGCTACCATCACAAAAAACATTACAAGGAATTAAATTAAAAGGGATCGTAGACGACCAATTTGAAGCAAAAGCCCACGAAGCTAGGTTGTGAGCGGCGAAGTTGGAACCACGGGGAGAAAATCGAAACTTCCACTTAGGCCAACATACCCAAAAGTTGCGGATTTCCAAGATAAGACCACGAGACTCCTCAAATTTAAAGGGTTGATTTAATGGAAGTGATATGTCATTAATAAGTAGAAGAATATTCAAGTTTGAATTTTTATTAGAAAAAGTTTTTATTTAATGTGTCTAAAATAAATAAATAAACTTTGAAGAACAAAAAAAAAAAATACTGATACGGTAAGTAAACGAAACCTAAGAAAAAAAATGATATACTATATGGAAAAAAAAATTCTAGCTATGATTGTTCGAATCCATTATTTTCTCTGAAAAAATATCATATATATATCATGAATAAAGTTGGTGAACTTTTCATTTTGTTGACTAAAACAAATAAACAAATGAGGCCCCACCTAATTTGTCAATTCTCCAATTACAATCATAAGTTTTTTTATTTTTTAATTTAGAAGTACTTTTCAACTTAAGTAAACTATTCTTGTATGAATTAGCTACTTGTGAAATTAATGCAAACCAAAAAATCAATTTTAATATGAAAAGTTGGTAGTTACAGATTTGAATAATTACCTACACATTTCCTTAATTGTGATGAAATTACAGAAGAACTCCCTAAAGTTTTAATAAATGCCAACATATCCTTTGTCGTTAATTAGTTGCAATTAAAAATAACTTGACGGAAAATTTATTAGAACTTTTTTGCTCTTGAATTAGTCACTAAAAAAGATGACTAATGATCAAAATACCTAAATTGTTGAATGACCATAATATCCTTTTGAAATGGGTAAACCATCCATGTACTAACAAATTAATGAGTACTCAAATACTTTATAGTTTACTAATATTTGCAATAATTTGTAATGAACAAAAAAAATATTATATTTTCTTGGAGATATGAAGTTCAACCTTCTTAATAATAAATTGTAATTTCTTTTTTCCTCTAAAAAAATTGTAATTTCGTTCTAATTTGCTTTACTAATTAAAAAAAATATAATTTGAAACTTATACTGATAAGTGAAAAAGCTTATATATGAAAAGCTACCAAGTTTACTTCATTTGAATATTAATATTTTTGAAGTAATATAAGTAATTATATTCTTATGTTCACTTCTAGAATTGTTCCTTTCAACTTTCTTTAGGAAATTATAATTGCTAAGTTCTTAAAATTACGTATACACCCTTCATATTTGCCATTTTTACGCATATTCTTAGAAAATAAAAAGCATGCTATTAAAAGTCAACATTGAATTGGGTAAAATAGGATTCATTGAAAAATTTGGATTAATGTGATATCACGTCTTCCAGTATAAACTTAGAATAGGAGCATTTGCTAATACTTATTAAAATTTCAACTATATATGCTAGCTGTAGATGTATCTATAGTTTCACCAAATTTCAGGGGTGTGCAGGCAATTATCATTTAAATTTTTATGCAACTAACAGCTAGCACACAACATACATGCACCAGCGGTTTTATAGTTTTATTATTTGGACAAAATAAGACAACAAAACCGTGTTTTAGCCATTTGCTGCACCGAGTCCCAGCCGTGGTCTGACTTTGAATTGAACCACTGTACAACCAGATCTGTTGAATGGACCAAACTTAATGGGTATCTGCCAATTTAGTCCCTTAACTATAGGTTATATCCACTTTTCACCTATTAACTATTCAACTTGTCATGGGTCAAGTATCTTGGAATTTGACCGAAATATAACAACTGGTACTCTCATTCGTACGTAGTTTATTTTTTCCTGATTTATACACATTTAGTGATTTAGTTTAAAGTTTTGTGTATGCATAATGCATATATTATATAGGGTAAACACCACTTTTGGTCCCTCTTATCATTAACTTTTTACAGAGTGGTCCCTCTTATGTTTTTTTTCCCACTTTAGTCCCTACTATGAATTATTTGTTTCACTTTAGTCCTTTTCAAGTGGTCCAAGGCGATTCCGATAACATGTGATATGCTCATGAGGGCAATTTTGTCATTTCAAGTAAACTAACATGGATATTTTCGTCTTTCTAATTATTTAAAAAAAAAACTAAATTTCCAAACTAGGCTTTCATTCCAATCGAACTTAATCGTACATTTCGTTCCAAACTAAAGTTTTTTCCTAAAATCTTTTTCAAACACCAAAATTGCTCACCAATTAAACAATATCTCAAATTGTAGGACCTCAGGCGCTACCACTTGCCCCAAAACCAATTGGTGTTAGGGAATGCGCATACCCTTCCCTTATAGTGCATTCACGCAAGCGCCCACGATATTCGATTGTGGCTCCACCCGCACACTTAGTTTGGGTCTCCATCCGCACACTCAGTTTGGATGCCACAGGACAATTGCTGTCACCCGTACACTTAGTTTGGATGCCCAACAATCTCCCCCTCAGCAATTGCTCCCGCTGGGAATCGAACACGTGACCTTGGCTCTGATACCACTTGTAGGACCTCAGGCGCTACCACTTGCCCCAAAACCAATTGGTTTTGGGGCAAGTGGTAGCGCATGAGGTCCTACACAAATAGTCTCAATAGTGAACGGACAAAAATGCCCTAAAAAATAATCATATGCATGTCACGTGTTATCGGAACCACCTGATAAGGACTAAAGTGAAACACATAATTCATAGTAGGGACTAAAGTGAAACAAATAATTCATAGCAGGGACTAGAGTGGGAAAAAAAACATAAAAGGGACCACTCTGTAAAAAGTTAATGATAAGAGGGACCAAAAGTGGTATTTACCCTATTATATATTCTTTTGATTTCCTATGTTTGGTTAAGGTGTACTCACTACTACTCCTATGATATACTGAATCCTTATAACAATGTTATAACATAGTGTAAGTCACTATTGTGATTTAATTGATTATTAAGTAGCTAGTTGTTATTAAATGTGATATATTCTAAAAAAAAAAAAAAAGGAAGGCTATGTCTTCTTCATTTAGTCTTTTTTTTTAGGGAATCTTCATTTAGTTAATGAGACAATAAATCAATAATATTGTAAGTTTAACACAATATACGATATAGGAATTATTGTTGAAGAAGTTGATGCATGGTTATTCATTTTAGGCAGACTTTCTAATGCTATTGAGCCACATGTTTTTTTATTTTTTTTTTTCAACAAAATTTAATTTTTGCTGTGTAATCGACGCCCCTAAAAAATTATTAAGCCAAGTCTATAATATGAATACCGTTGAGAAAAAAAAATATTTATACGCCTTATAATAGGAAATATATAAATAGATGATTCTTATTTCCAGAGAGACAAAAATAAATCACGCGCATAGTATAATACAATTTGAGATTACATATCTACATATGACATGCAATTAATACCGTAAATTATTATTTAACTTGATTATGTGGATAACTTCATATATGTTTTGTAGGTAGCTAGAAACCATTATGATTTATTACTAAGAAAAATAAATTTTAGTGATAAAATATTAAGTGACATTGTTGAAATTGTTACTTTTTGTATGTATGTAGTGATAAAAATATTAGTTTTGTCACAATAATAATAGTGACAAAATATATTTTTAAGTTGTCACTAATTACTATTAGTGACAGGTGTATGAAATTTAAATTGTCACAATTGATAATTTTTTACAACTTTTTAATTGTCACTTTTGGGGTGTCACTAAATGTCAATAGTGAAAATTTTTTCACATTTCTTTCCACTAGTGTGTCCATATACATCATTTTAATGACAATATTTAAATTTTTGTCACTTTTTTATTTAATATTTTGTTACTAAAATTTAATTTTTTTTAGTGATTGTGAATTGAGCTGGGCCTACCTGAAGTCTAATCACTCAACTCGATTAAATTTGATCCGAATCCGATTAATTGTGATCAGGGCCGAGTTCGAGTCATTACATTAAACTGGATGAACCGAACTTGACCCTAATAAGACTCAACCCAAATAAATACTAACAACTATTATAATTATTAGTTTTAAAGTAGTAATTTACTAAAAAATTTGGAAATAAATCACTACCCACATATTTCAATTATAATTTTGTGAACCACTCCCCACAAATATATCAATTTTAAAATTTATAACTTATAACATATTTACAGGCAAAATGAGAAAATAATCAACAATAAGGAAAAAATATGAAAAGTTAAAATGGTCTATATAATAGACCGAGAGCCTTGAGACTTTACAAACTTTATGTTTTATATCATGAGTTGCAAATATGAAAATTATATACTATATTTTTTTCCATTAAGTAAGAATCGCCTATTTATATGCTTGTTAACCATTCCTAATTATTAATTTGTCAAATAAAATTTGTTTGTATTAGTAAGTTCGATATAATTAAATTCGAAACTCGAAAAGTTATATGAGTCAAGTTTGAATCTATAGTCGTGAAACTGATGGTATTTAAGCTTGAATTATTTAAGACTCGTCTCACAAGGCGCGATCGATAGTCCTATAAACTATTACACATTTTTTCCTTTTTTTTTTAACACCAAACACAAAAGACTTTTATTACTTCACAAAATTCAGGTACATATATTTTCTATACAAACTCAGCCCAGCTATTTACAAGCATAGACCTTACACAATTTTAAATGAACTATTTATTACACATTTTGTTAAAATCATTGTTTGGTTCTTTATCAATATATAACATCTTTAATTGATGCAAAGTTGACTTGATTTTAGACGATTGGTATGGAATTCATTTAAATTTTGTAATAAGAATACACTTGCATGTTATTCATGCTACATTTCTCAACAATAAACAATCAAATCTATGATATTGCTTAAGCTCTAACATACACAAGTGTGAGCTTTCAAATTTCCATGTACAATTTATGCAATATAAATTTCTTGAATAGTAAAGAGAGTAAAAATGTTTATCGACAATTTTTTTTGTAGTTCAAACAAAAAAAAAAATAGTTCAAATTCGACTTTTATATATGTATTAAATTGCTTACAGTACATGTAGCATACAATTGTATAATATTCAAATATTTTGATAAGTCACCTAACTATAAACTTAGTCCATCATACATATATATAAACTTTAAGCTTGCATCTTTGTTGAGTCACGAAGAGATATCAATTGCATATATGTAAATATACTTATTTACAGTTTGAATTTTGTCATAATCTTAGAATAGTTACTAATAATCTTCAAAAGATGAAATAATAAATACTACATAGTAAAGTGGGTGAAAATGGCAATTTAAGCTAAAAGCCTAAAACTAGACAAGAAAACAAACCAGTGCCCACATTTAATTTGGTACTACTAGTTAGCTAGTCACATGTATTTGTACCCTTCCGCGCGCACACATGGCACATGACCATGCCGAAAACGACGCTACGGTATACGCGTCCAAACAATACCTAACTAACGAGTAAATATAAATTAAATAAATAAAACAATAATCTTATCATGCAATAAATAATTACTACCTCTATTTTATTAAAATGAAAAAAACGCTCTTGTATTGTTATTGTTAGAAAAACTCCAGAATTATTTTTATTAATAATAATCATTTGTGTTAACCAGTCAAATACATTTATTTCTCTAAGATCATAGTATATTTTACTTCCCCTAATTACAAGTATTATTCATGATTCGTAGCGAACTTATCGAATATACTTACTTTTTCTTCGAATTAAAATTCGAAAATAAAAACTTTTATTTAAAAATTTGACAATAATTTCTATATTATGTTGAAATATTAAGGTAACCCCTTATGGTCAATTCTTAAATATAAAATAAGTAATAAATTGATAAAATACATGAATTTTTTTTTTTTTTTTTTGCTAATAAGAATAATACATAAAATTTTCTACCAATTAAAAATCATACGGCTGGGGTATTTTTGAATTTTGCTCATTTATTATTAGGAGGATTATTATTGTTGTCTGTCTCACACGCATTTAAGAAGAAAAATATACAACCAATCAGTTACGCATGTGACCCTACCCTACCCTAACCCGCACACGCTCCCCGGCCCCCACCCAACACCGTTTTGTAGTACAGTATTTAATATCTATAAAAAGAGTGGACGGACAGCTATAGAGATTTCAGTTATAATCAAGCTACAATTATTGCTTACCATTTGTTTTGTTATCATTCAAGAAAAATCTCCATCAATATTCTTCGCATATAATTATTAATTAATTGTGACAATTTATATTCACAACAATCTTCCGATTTCTGACACCGCTTAGATTTTTGTGGTGGTATAATTTCACCGATTTTAACGGGGAAAGAAAAACCCTTCTATAAATTCGACTTCTTTGTTTTTTTGGAGAGAGTTTTTTTTGCATTCATTACCCTCGAGCGAAGATTCAATTTTATTTAATTTTAGCAAAGTAATTCAAGATTTTAAACATGCAAATCAAGAAGCTGGTGTCTTTGCCTTCACGTACTGGAAGACTTTTGCAACGATACAATCAGGGATTTCGTCAAGTTGTTGGGTATGTATCTTAAAATCAATTTTTTTTTTTTTTTTTGATTGAAATGGGCAAATTTCTCATGTGGGATCTTTGATGTGTGTAACAAATTATTTAATTGGCTTCATATTAAAATTTCTTTTCTGGGTTGCTTCCTATACCGTCCGATTCTAGAAATTGAATCTGATGTTAGAATTTTTACACTCATTTGGGTTTTTATGTTTTGGGAAATGAAAGAAGAATTGATATGGGATTTTATTTAATTATTGGGTGAAGAAACTGTGCCTAATATTTTGAAAATTATGCAGATGTATACCATACAGAATCCGAAAAACCAGCAAATTCTCTTCAATCCATATCGAAGACTTGGAGGTCCTTCTAATCAGCTCCCAAAAGAGCCCAAGAATGATGTTCCCTAAGGTACTAATTTCTTTATGTACATAATAATAATAATAATAATATTCTTTTATTTAGGAGCTTTTTCTAGAGTATAAAATTATGTACGGGTCTTAATTTGACATTGTGTATTTTGCATCAGGGTGGTTGGGAACTCGATGAGGATATCGAATTGGCTGCTGCACGAGAGACCTTAGAGGAAGCCGGTGTGATTGGCCTGCTTGGGGATAAATTAGGCGAATGGATTTTCAAGAGCAAAAGCCAAGAAAAGTACCATGAAGGAACCATGTTTTCCTTGTTTGTCACCGAGGAACTAGATGTATGGCCCGAGAAAGATGTCCGTAAACGTGTTTGGGTATGTCCAAATGTCCGATTTATATTCATTTATTTATAAGTGCAGCCAATAATATATGTTGTTGTATAACGAATACACAAAATTGGATTTTTGTTTTACAGATGTCGGTTAATGAAGCTAGAGAAAGATGTGCACATTCATGGATGAAGGAGGCTTTGGAGGCCTTTGTTTGTGAACTCACTACTCCTAGGCCAAGAATCGAGGAAGAACCAACCCCGACTTCTTGCAGATTAGAGTTATGCAGAAGCGATGATTTAAGGTTGCTCATTGGAGGACCTCAAAGTGCGGATGAGGATGTTGATTGTTATTTGATTAGTTGAATGTGAAAAGTCATATAGGCCCTCGTCGTCCCCTATTTATCGTAGGTGGCCGATTTTCAAGTAAATGAATTGCTTGAAGAAGATGATCGAAGAGTTAATATAATTAGGATATATATAAATATATATATATATATATATAGTCGAGAAAGTTAATTAATACTTCTATATTAGGATTGTAGAGATGATGTACAGTGTTTCTTTCAGCATGATATGATTCTTTTATTCATTAAGATTAATTTAACCTTTTTAGTTGTTGTAGTAAAGTATACCAATGTTGAATATATTAGGCCTTATTTAACTGATTATTCAGATGATCGATGTACATGTATGTATATATGGGTTAATTTGGACATCTACCTGTTGTGCTAGTTTCATTTCATGTGAATGGATCTGACTTTTTAAACCCAAGTTGTTTTCTGATTGATTTTTCCTCTCAAATTTTGCAACATGGATATAACTAATGGTACAATATTTTTTGAAATATAATAATGTGTAGGAAGTCCTCCCTATTTTAATTTGATTAAGATTTCAAACTTGTTGTGCTTTGTTCAGATTATTTAACTTGATGTAATCTCTAAGATATTAAAATTTTAAGGTGAAGTTTCGACGAATGGTGAAAGAAAATAATAGCTCAAGTTGCTAGGGTCCAACTAAATCTCAAGTACAAACTATATTAAAAAAAAATAATTCTCAAGTATAAATCTAATTTAATATGTTTAATTAATCAAAAACTAACTAACAAACAAGTGATTAATTGATTTAGTGGAGGAGAAATAACAATGTGACGAACTCAACTTGAATATGTTAGTTCCACTTGATAAGTTTTACACGCTTCGAAAATCAGATTTAATAACGAGAGAACCTTGTAAACCAAAAAAATAAAAAATAAATAAACAGTATTCAATAATTATGATTAATCAAATTTTAAGGAGCTAGGTCTTAACTCATAATAATGTTTTAAATTACAATTCGGTGTTATTATTTTCCCAACAATTTTAAGAGTAAACCCTTGCTGCAGATAATTTCCATCCCCACCCAACGAAGCAATGCAATTATCCCAGAGCCCTAATTCTCACACTCTCAAACTAAATCCTATTAACCCTAACTTTATCTTCTGCAATTCGAGTTGTTCATCTCCTAAATTCAAAACTTTAGGATTCTCCGGAAGAAAATTTCCGACATTCAACACCACCTTCAAAGTTCCATATACTAAATATTTCAGCTACACAGGACGGCGCCGTTTTGCTCCCTTCATTGTCGCTGCTAAGAGTTCCTCCAGTTCTGATTACTATTCCGTTCTAAACGTCAGTAGAAATGCCACTCTGCAAGAAATTAAAGCCGCTTATCGCTCTCTTGCTCGCAAGGTATAGGCACATACTTTTCTTTTTTCTTCGTATATATATATACATTTTATAAGTTATTATTTCCCCATGGTTGTTACAATTGACAGCATTCTATCTGCATTGAATGTAGTTAATGCTTTATGCAAGATGTTTTAGTTACAACAGATGACATGTAATCAGTCTATCTGAAGCTGTAGCTTATGCTTGGGGTTTATGTATATATATCTAACCTTTTAAGCTTATTTGTGGCCATGAATTCTTGGTGGAGTTCATAATTTTGTTGCTTAGCTTAACTTATGTAGTCTATGGGTTTCTATTGAGTTTTAAATCAATGTTCTTCTGGAAACAGTATCATCCTGATATGAACAAAGGCCCTGGTTCTGAAGAAAAGTTTAAAGAAATTGGTGCTGCATATGAGGTATTATTATGTTCCGGCATTTCTGTTATGGTTAAAATCTGTGTTATCTTCAATCTTTTTGTCTCTAAGCTAAACAAAAGTTCCGGGCATGTGGAAGTGAACTTTTCCGCATATGTTCATTCCCACTTCATGGAGTATTTAAAATTTATTGAAGCAAATGTTATCTAACTCATGCCTTTGTAAAATTATTATAAACTGATGTATTTCTTTATTTGAGTGAGTTACCATACAATTATCAGAAAATCATTTCTTTTGGTTCCTTTTGTAACTATGCATCTTTATAGGTACTATCAGATAGAGAGAAAAGGTCTTTATATGATCGGTTTGGTGAAGAAGGTATACGTGGAGAATTTGATGCATCTACTGCTGGTCCACGGGGGGTAAAATCATGTGACTGGCATATTTTCTTGTTTAATTTGGCAATATAAAATATTCCCCTGTGTACTTTCCTACTTTTTACTCACTATTTGTTCTAGTTCTCTTGCTGCCTGTTCACAGTTCAACTTATGATTAAGTTTGTATGGTTCAGGTGGACCCTTTCGAAATTTTTGCTGAATATTTTGGTGAGTCCAATAACTTTTTTGGAGGAGGTGAAACAAGAGGCTTTAATTTCAATTTTAGAGAGAAGGGAAGCCAGAATCTTGATATCCGGTAATAATCTAATAAATTTCCTGATATCTTGTAATGACGTTTCATGCAATAAGTTCCATATTACCCATCGTAAAGTTTAGTAATGTTTAAATAGCTATTCGGGCTATGCTTTGTGGAGAAAATTGATAGATGATGTTATTGGTTCATCTCTTACTCCCATATAGACTCCTCTTAGACTAGAATATCAACTTTACCAATTAACCTTCCGAGCACATTAAGCATCATCACAGATATTCAGCTTTGGGACCTTAGTGTTATGTACTGCTGGGTGGATCATGAGAGCTTAGTGCGGCTTATCCTTGAAGATTAGGGATGTTTACATAGCTAATGAGTTATGCTTTATGGAGAAAATATATAAATAATGTTTTTATTGCTGAATCTCTTACTCTATAGAAACTCCTAACACAGTAGATCAACTTTATCAGTTAAAGTTCCTGCCTCATTAGGCCTCTGGACAGATGTTCAGCTTTGGGACCTTAATTTTCAGTGCTGCTGTGTTGTGGTGGGTCATGAGAGCTTTACTCAGATTATAGTTTCACTATCTTTCTAGATCATTCAAGATGAAGAAAAATGCATTTAATTTGTGAACATCAAATTTACATTCTGGCGTATGCGAAAAATATAATGCTTATACTGCTCCATATTGTTGTTCATCTCTTTTGCTTTGGTGAATATGGTCTGAACATTAGTAATATCTAATATGAAAATCTTACTCATAATACTTTTTACTGAAATTACAATGTAGATATGATTTGTATTTGAGCTTTGAAGAATCAATTTTTGGAGGTCAACATGACATCGAAGTTCCATGTTCTGAGACATGTGATGATTGTGGCGGAACGGGTGCGAAGTCCAGTGATTGTCTAAAAATGTGTACTGAATGTGGAGGTAGTGGAGGGGTGGTCAAAACTCAAAAGACACCTTTTGGACTTATGTCTCAGGTATGAGAAAGTGAAAGCACGGACTTTTTTTTGTATTCGAGTAGGAGGAAGGGTGTGATTTATGATACGGTCGATGTTTCTCTACAGCTTTATAGTTGAATCTCAAGAACTACTAAAAAGGGAGATTTTTCAAGGATGATAACTAATTTACATGATTTGCTCTGCTTGATTATTCTGCAGGCAAGTTCCATCAAATAAATTTTCTACAAGAACACGAGAATTAGGCACCCATGAACCCTTGAGAGAACAAATCTTTCTTTTTTTTTCAAAAACTCATTATCATCAATATCCCATAATAATGAAGATTACAACTCCTTTTATAAGACTCGAAGTAACTGAAAGGATGTAAGACTCTTAAGGAAACTAAATAACTCCTAAACTCCTACAAAAACTAAATCACCAAAAAAAGGGAAACTAAATAACTAATAATGAGAAATCTAATTAATGAGGAAAACTAATAAAAAGATAGATTGTCTTGGATGTTCCTGCATTAGTTCTACAATGAACTTACAGCTTTATAGGAAAGTTGAATAAGAAATTTGATGTTCTCCTATCTATGGTATGCAGCTCTGTTTCTACTGTTTGACTATTTCAATTCATTATTTCTTTTCATTTAGTAAAAAGTAAAAGCAGTGCAGAAGGAATGATCATAGGAACAATAAGAAGCTTTGATAGCACTTCTGTGTTCCTTTTGACATATTCCTAAATGTGTCCATTTCTGACATGAAAATTTTAGCCTCAGTAGGTTGTTGATTATACTTAAAAGGCGATCACCTTGCAATAGGGAATGGAATATGACATTTCCGTTTTTTCATGTTTATGGTTCAGTGATTGGTTTTAGTAATAGTATATGTTGCACAATGTGAACGGGACAAGTTAATTGCCATTGAAGTTACATGATCAAGATATTCTATTTACTACTTTTAAAGATGCAACACTGTTGACGTTTAGAGTTCTATTAAGAATATATTGTCGTCTTTGGAGTTAATGTAGCACTGATGTTTTGCTATTTCTGATCATTTTCTTCTGTAGTGTTTCTTCAAATGTAATCCTTAGAGATTCATATCTCAAAGGACAAAAATTTATGTGATACTAGAGCCAGTAAAACTGACTGGTGTTCAGCTATCCACGCTTTTTTTTCCCTCTTTGATTGTATATGTGAGATTTTGCTCTTGAGACATTCTGTTGCTTATTGATATGCACACTCTTTACTTGTTGTATAGGCTTAAGTTTTGATTCCATATCTTGCATTGACATTCTGTGTAGATGATTCTCTGTGAACTCTAGGTGACTACTTGCTCAAAATGTGGTGGTGATGGGAAGATAATTACTGATCGGTGCCGCAGATGCAATGGCCGTGGTCAAGTTCAAACAAAGCGGAGTATTAGTGTGGTTGTTCCAGCTGGCATTGATGATGGTTCTACAATGAAAGTTCGAGGAGATGGAAGTCTTGACAAGAAACGGTGAGCTTCAACTATAAATATCTCTTTGTGAATGAAGTTATAGGCTCTTCTGGTATCTTGAGGTGAATGTTTTGTTGCTCAGCATGCTGCTATTTCGTCAACCATAGATTGAGTGTGTTCTCTGATGTAGCCTTATACAGTTATACCTCTTTTAAATTGCTAAAATTTAGGTTTTTTACACCTTCATTATTTTGCAATGTTTTACAAATGTTGTCATTATTTATGTGTACTATAATGAGCAGGGTTAAAGATTAGGCAGGTAATCTTATATTGAATTGCGCTTTCAATGAGCATTCTCAATATTATGCCTTGAAGAGGACTCAGACATATTTCAATTAGATTTGATCTATTGTGCAAGATTTAATTTAGATTTTTTAAAACAAACACAAATTCTTCTTCAATTCATCTGTCAGTGGTCTGTAACATAGGGCTCTTACCAATGAGTTTACAGATGTTAGTCTAATTCACATTTGGTTTTGAGAAAGTAGTACAAGCAACCTCCCTTCTTTTGGAGATTTGATCAATATATTGTTTCTTCAGGCACCATCACTAATTTCTTCCCCCATTCCAAAACCCCGCACGGTCCTCATTTCTCATTGTTCTTCATATTGTATGTAGTTATGCCTTTTACTTGGTTTATGGAACATTTTGGTCCTGCCCTCTTTGGCTAATTGCCCACAGTTAAATGACTGGTTTTTTTAATTAAAGAAAAAAAACCTGTGTTGATGTGGTCCTAATGCAGTGGTATAGCTGGCGATCTCTATCTGGTCCTTCATATTCAGGAGAAACAAGGGATTCGAAGAGATGGCGTGAATTTATACTCGAAAGTAGATGTTGACTATACAGAAGCCATTCTGGGGACATCTAAAAAGGTACTAATGCTTTTATATTATCCAGCATATATACATATGATTTCACTTTAGAATTATGATTCTTTGTGAAAATGGTAATACAAGAAAATGATATCACCGACTCTTGAGATTATTCTGAGCTGTTGTTATTTCACCAAGACCTTTGAGAAAATTAAATCAGAGCTATAATTAGGCTAATGCATCATACATGATTCTGAGTTTTTGCTTTAATAAATACATGAGGTTCAGATTTGGCGAGCTCATGTTTTATCATCGTAGGAGTCAGTGACTTCGTCCTTTTGATGTACATGGAAAAATCTAATGATCATGTATGTCCAGCGAAGTCATGATAAACTTGAATTAAGAAACTCTTATTCTTTTTCAAAATTCAACTAATGATCTTTTCCTAAAATTGCAGGTGGATACTGTTGAGGGTTTGAAGGATCTTCGGATTCCCCCAGGAGTTCAGCCAGGACGCAAATTAAAGTTGCCATATATGGGTGTTCCAAACATAAATAAACCTTCTACTCGGGGCGATCATTATTTCACTGTGGAAGTTCAGATTCCAAAAAGTGTTAGGTTTGCATCTATTTGAATTACAACTATGTATCAATCAATACATCTTGTTTGGTCTTCATTTGTAAAGTCTTGGAGATGATTTGTTTAGTGTCCAACTATTTTAGTGATGCAGAACGTGCCCTAGTTGAAAAATTGGCTTCTCTTAGGAAAACTGAGGGCTACGCACAAGGTTTCTTTTTAACTCAATTTTTGGTTTTGAGTACTTGTTCTTTTTCTCTTATCTGTCTCTTACTCTTATATATAACTCTTCTATTATGCAGGGAGTCAGGAGAAAGATAACATGGCCCACACTTCAAGCTATAAAGACCAGAGTGAAACCCATTGGCTGAAATCAATCAAGGACTTCTTATGGTATATTACATTGTTACTCCTAAAGTAAACTACTGTGAAGAATTTCTTTAATTTGTCTCTCGTAGGCACTTTTCGTTCTTTTCTTACCTTATACTCCCTCTGATTTTGCTCTCGTCTCAAATTGAATAATACGTGTTTGACCAATTTTCCAATTCATAGGAGAAAACAACCTGGGGAAAGATTTGCATCGATGAGCATTGATAACTCAGCTTTGTGGAATTACCAAAAACCCCAGCCGAATTTGGCTTCCATGGTTGCTGTTTCTACAATCTTTCTTTGGGCAATAACGGCTATATTTTTAAGCAAATCTGGGTGGTCTAAATTATGGCAACAAAAGAATATAGATAGAACAGAATCCCCATCCCGTTAAGAAAGTAAATAGACGAGGAACTGCTGCAGCTCAACAATCCAATGACTCCTCTCATGTTTAATGCTTGTTGTTATGTTTTGAATTTATGGGGACTACAATGGTCTCTGGATTACATATTGGCAAAGTTTTTTGCATCAAAATTATTATTAATATTGTGTATGTTCGTTGAAGTTGGATATATAAGTGCAATTTCATGAATACAGAACACATTATTGTAAAAAAAAAAAAAAAAAAAAAGCATGATAAATAAATGTCAGTGAAATGATATCATGTTATTAACCCAGCTAGTTGTTGGATAATTATGTGTTATATTAATGCCATGGCCAAAATTGTTGAACTTGAACAATTAGGACATTATGTGCATTAATTACTTGTTAGAAGAAAGCATCCACAGATGTTTAGACATATACAATGCCGTTTAGAATTATATACCCGTGTTAGTATCTTGCTTGCGTTGGGTATGATAAATTACCAAAAAAATAATCATCTAAACACCATATATATTAATTAAACAAAATTCCTGAATTTTAAAGTTAAGAATCTTTGAAATTTGTCATACTTTATCATGTTTTTCGTGCATTGCTCAACTTCTACACAACACAAGTGTAAATAACAAGTAATACTGTAAAGTCTTGTGTTGTGCTGTGTAGTGTAGTGTGTGCTTTTATGGTCTGCCGACAATTAACTAATAATAGTAATAAAGTAACAAAGCTGCGCCATTCCAATTCCAACATATTTAACAAGTCTTTAGAAAATCCATCCTCATCACATTGCCATCCCAATTATGAAATGTTTGCTCAATTTCTCAACCAAAAATTTGTTCACATTAATATTCTTGCTTTCAATTATTATTGCCTCTAGTTAGTTTAGTAGTAGGTAACAAGGATTGTTCAATGAATTTCAGATTTACTTAATTTTGTTTGCTCATAATTTATTCATTGTTCCACGTCTAGCATGTGCTTCTGAATGTACAGTTGTATCAAAAAACAAGTGATTGATTCCATATAACCTGTTCAATTTGACAAAATTGACCTTTATTCTGGTTTGGATCTTCTATCCTAACACAATTGTCAAGTGTTCAAATTTAAAATTCGTGTACATGTATTGTGATGTGATACCTAAGTCTAAGTGTAATAAAAATGTGGGATTGGAATATAAGATTTTTTGCCCCTTGATTGGATCGAAGTAAAGAATATGCCTTCAAATCTATAGATCTTCAATATTTAATTTTCACACGACTAATTAAAAAGAAATAATTTAGGTAGATTTCATTGCATGTCCAAAGTCTGTTAAATCAAATTAACATGCATGGTTGAGTCATGAGTGGAGTGACGATGACGGCACGGGTTATATTTTTCGCTAAAAGTTGTATGTTCGTCATTAATCTTAAAATACTGGCCCAATGCATGCATAAAACGGGTCGGGTCATATGATGATGTTATTGCAACGGCTTTTAAAATTGGATTCCCCTCCATCACCAGCTAGCAAAATGAGTAAGCATCCGATAAGCACCTGGGCTGGGATCAAAGTTATACAACTTATACTATATATAAAGTAAACGTAATTTTGGATTATCATTAATTAAATGGTGATTTACCCAAACACGACACACTTTCTTGTAAAATACTATGTATAAAATAATAATAATAAGTGGATGTTTATTGGATTAAAATTATAACGAGAATAGTAGAATCATGTTTTGTAGAGTTAGCCTTTAATTTTTAGTACTTTTATGTAACCTGCAGCATGTTTTGGGTTGATAAAAAATCATATATATTCAGAATCTAATTGATTAGACCACCATCTTGTACAATTTTGTTATTAAAAAAATGAAATTGTAATAGCTTCAATCTGTCATATTCTAGATATTCCAAATCTACGCAACATACTCTCAGAGATCGTTTAGGTCGATTTCTTTGAGACATTGATTTATTTATATTTATTTTTTTGGAAAGGGACTTTGAGTTACTAATTAATTTAAAGTTTTAGTTTTCCTTTTAACTATTTCTACGTCTATGTCTAACAAAGAGATACAAATTAATTGAAAGTTCAGTTACGAAAATATTTAATTTAACATGCAAATTCGGAGCACAGTAGCGGCTTTTGTCAACGACGGTGACTTGAAATCAAACTTTTCAACCTAAATCTGATTCATCACATTTAATCAAATAAATGCGCTTGACATCATTTTCAAATCTCAATTAAATGATTAATAAGAAAATTAGAAATGATAATCTACGTTACACGTTTCGGTAATGACAATTTCTTATTAAAATTATTTATTGAGTTTAACTATTTATTTTTCATAACCAAGTTTTTGAATAAGTCATATTAATAATCTCATTCTAAAAAATTTATTTAAAACATTTTAATGTGATTTTGTACATGGCACGGGAGTATACTAGTATTTAGTTATGTGACAATGCCTAAAGCAATTTGATGCTTGTTTTAAATATTTCTTCACCAAGGGCAAACAATCATAAAAAGATCTTAAATTTATTTTTATCTGATAAATTCCTGGGTAAATTATGATTACCCCCTGAGGTAGGGCTTAATTAGAAAAAAATTTCATCAGGTTTGTCACATTCTTACAATTAACCTATTGCCCCTAAAATATTCAATTTTTGTCCTTGTGGGTTATTTGTAATGATTATAATATCTTATAAATTTTACAATTTGGGTGCTAATTGTTATATCTTATAGATTAAAAAAATTATTATCATATATTTATTACCAAAATAATTGATATAACGTTCATATATTTCAATAAATATTACAATTATGTACTTATATTATTAATTCAATTTCTAAAATAGTAAAATTATAAATATATTTTCCCATTTAACGAAGGTCTAATACTATATAATATAGGTATATATCTTGTCTAAAACTAAAAGTATTTCATATTGGTTAAGGTATTCCTCAATATATAATTTGGTCATGTAAAGATTTCTTATTCGATTCGTTTGTGTTAATATATATATTTGCCTTCAAAGAGAAAAGGAAAAACTCTTCCTCGGCCATTTCTAACAACTTCCTCTATTCAAAACGACACCATTAATTACGATCCTTCTAACATTTCTAACCATTAATTACGATCCTTCTAACTAATTAGTGTTAAATACTACTCCCTTCATTTCATATTAATTGACATATTTATCAATTTTTTTTGTTTAAAATTAATTGACATATTTGAGTTTTTAAAGCATTTTTTTTTTAATTTTGCCCCTCTCACATTTAAGTTGAAAAATTCAATGATCATCACTCAGTAATAAAATATTAAAGAGTTGTTTAATTATAAAGGGTATTTGAGACATTTTATTATAAAAAATATATATAATGATGAAATTTCTTAATATTTGTAAAAATAGGATATATGTCAATTAATATGAAACGGAAGGAGTAGTTACTCCATGTATAATTTTTATTCTATTCACATATAAAATATACTTATGAACGGTCAAAATTAGTTAATCCAGTATCTATTAGTAGTATAAAGTTAGAAATTGTTCCTTTATTTTTACTGCTAGGACTCCCTCCCCTAGTCTCATGTTAGGGTAATTCTTATTTAAATTACTATAAGGTATGGTCGAACCTAATTAACACATTTAATTTACAGAAGAGAGGGGTTCAATTGCACTATTATCAATACAAATAAGTACTAAATGACAAATATTACATTTTTCATTATTCCACTACTACATCCAAAGAACTTTTGATATAACCAAGAAGTTCCATGACTGGGTGGGGGAAAAATCATAAATAAAAGAAAAAAGAAAAGCAAACTGCAGATAAAAGAGAAAAAAAAAAAAAAAGGAACAGCAGCCCCAGGCAACCTACTTTTGACCTGTATAGTTGACCAATATCAGTACAAACTGTTCGCACCCACAAACAGCCCCTAGGGTTTCCTTTCACTTTTAAGGTTTCCTTATGAAGTCCAGCTTTTTCTTCCCATTTTCCTTTCCATTTAAATAATAATAATAATAATAATAACGGAAAATAATACACAAATCGATTTAGTAATAATAAAAAATAATTTAAAATTGATATTAATATTTAAGTTCATTAATTTTTTCAAAGTTTCATTTTTATTAATTAAATTAAATTTGAGTTTCTAATAATTAAAACTAAAATTAACTTTTTCAAAATAATACCCATGTATAAGGATTTAAAAAAAAAAGTAAGTTTTTTTATTAAATAAAAACAAATTAAATTAAATTAATTTTGAGTTTATTAAATAAGAGTTACATTTTAAAAACTAATTTAAATTTTTAAAAATAATATACAAATTAGAAGATTTTTTGTGAAAAAATAAGGTTTTTTATTAAATTAAATTTGAATTTATTAAATAAGAGTTACATTTTTAATCTAAAATTGACTTTTTAAAAATAATGCACAAATTAACTAAAACTAAATTAAATAAGAGTTATATTTCATTTAATAAGATATTTTGAAGGATTTTTTTTTTTAAACAAAAGGTTTTTTTTTATTAAATAATAAGATTAAAAAATATGGGAGTAAGCCTGCCCAACGAGTGTCTTGGATCGATGTGTGAGGCAAGAGGCACCCCAAGCGCGGTGGATTCAACCCCTCAATCCAATCTCCCTCTCCCACTCCCCCTCTCTGTCTTCATAAGAGATGCTCTTACATAATCCACATACTACATTACACTTAAATCTTTCTTGAATTCTCATTATATAAATGAATTAAAAAAAAAAAAAAAAGAAGTTTCTTTACAAAGAGATAGTTTAAATTTTGATATTAAAGTTAAAAAATTCGAGATTATTTTCTTTTTAGGATTTGTTTCTTGTTAATTTTATGATTAAGTTCAGCCTCCAAATTAATCGCTAATCTATTCCAATTTCAACCACTATTCAGTTTCAAGTTATGAATTTTTGTTAAATGGCCTTACTAATTAGTATCTTGTCTTAATTTTTGACCCATTTTACCAAATCTACCTACGGAAAATTAGTACCTACAAGACTAGTGATATTTTCAGAGTAAATTTTGTTATTTACCTAATTTACCCTTCATTTAATAAGACTTGATTGACCCGCTAAATTCCAACTTCCCTTTGCAAGCTTCCATGGAGAACATTTTTTTTTTTCCAACAAGGCAGTCAAACACCAACACACCTTTTGATTTATATATCTATATATCGCCACATCTAATCAAGTTAAATATTTAAATCTGAATCGGTTAATTTAAAAAATATCAAACAATCATTCAGCAATCCATATTTCAAACATTATTCTTCCATTATGTTTTGATTTATGCTAGTATTAAAATTGGTTGCTGTTATTTTTGTGGATTAGTTGCTGTTATTAACTATTTATATAAATTAATTAATGTACATGATTACAGATTTGCAAAATATTTCCTACCATTTAATAGTATTAATAATATACAAATATGATAACCATGGTAATATGAGAAATAGAGTCCTAAGAAATGAATTGACTTTAGAAGGACAAATTAGGTAATTTAATAAAATTGCTCTGACAATAGTTACTCTGGCAATAGTGATAGTCAATTTATAATTATTATTTGTCATTTTAACCAGACCGAATCTCTCTTTCCTCTCTTTCTCTCTCTCTCAAAAAAAAAAAAAAAAGAAAAGAAAAAGAAAAAGAAAAAGAAAAGAAAAACCATTAGTAGTAAGTTTTATTATCCCTCCCAACCAATAAAAACCCCACACTCAGTCACACTTTTCCTACAGATATAAAATACTAGTATATAGATACAACATATAGATATAAAATAGATACATAGGGAGACATAATCACTCCTCAACCAACAAAACAATATGATTCTCTCCCTCCCCTCTCTAATAACTCCTCATAATTAACACACACCAAGAAACACACTCGCATATACAATGCCGCTACCGCTGCTTCTCCTCCTCCCCCTCCTCCACCTCCTCTCCACCACCTCCTCCTCCGATCTCTCCACCGACAGAGCCGCCCTCCTATCCCTCCGCTCCTCCATCGGCGGCCGCACATTCCTATGGAACACCACCCACCCCACCCCATGCAACTGGTCCGGCGTCCTCTGCCAAGACAACCGCGTCACCGCCCTCCGCCTCCCCGGCGCCTCTCTCTCCAACTCCCTACCCCCTAACACTCTCTCCAACTTAACTCTCCTCCGCACTCTCAGCCTCCGCTTCAACCACCTCTCCGGTCCTCTTCCGGACGACCTCTCTCAACTCACTCAGCTCCGAAACCTTTATCTTCAGGGTAACCAATTTTCCGGACCCGTACCCGAATTTATCTTCTCCCTTCATTCATTAGTCAGGTTGAATCTCGCCTCTAATAACTTTTCGGGTCAAATACCAATCCGGTTTAACAATTTGACCCGTTTGAGGACTCTGTATTTGGAGGGGAATCAGTTCGATGGGGTTTTACCTGATATCGAGCTACCACATTTGGACCAATTCAATGTTTCCTTTAATGGTATGGTAAATGGTTCTGTGCCCAGAGGGCTTGAGGGGATTTCAAAAACTGCATTCTTAGGGACTTCGCTTTGTGGAAAACCTCTTGATAATGCTTGTGAAGGTGGGGATTTAAACGGGGTTGGGAATTTCGGGAAAAGGAGGAAATTATCCGGTGGTGCAATTGCTGGAATAGTGATTGGATCTGTTGTAGGGTTATTTTTGTTGCTTTTGGTTTTATTTGTTTTGTGTAGGAAGAGGAATGGGAAAAAGGGTAGCAGGTCTGTTGATGTTGCTGCGGTTAAAAATCAAGAGAGTGAAGGAGGGGAAAAGCCAATTGTGGAGGCCGAGAATAGGGGGATTAGTAACGGGCTTTCAGCTTCTGCTATGGGGGCTAATGGGAGTGTGAAGAGTGAAAATGGAGGGGGAAATGTGGGTTCTGAGGCTGCGAAGAAATTGGTGTTTTTTGGGAATTCTTCGAGGGTGTTTGATTTGGAAGAGTTGTTGAGGGCGTCCGCTGAGGTGTTGGGGAAGGGGACATTTGGAACAGCGTATAAGGCGGTTTTGGAAGTGGGGACTATTGTGGCTGTGAAGAGATTGAAGGATGTGAGTATTTCGGAGAAGGAGTTTAAGGAGAAGATTGAAGGGGTTGGGGCTATGGATAATCAGAATTTGGTGCCTCTTAGGGCTTATTACTATAGCAGGGAGGAGAAGCTTCTTGTCTATGATTATATGCCAATGGGAAGTCTCTCTGCACTTTTACATGGTGAGTCTTGTTCTAAAGTTTTGTTCTTGGTGATTGCATTAATATAATGTTGTATTAGAATTAAGATTAGTGAACTTTTTGCCAACTGTTGTAGGATATCAAACTTAGCTTGCAATTAGACCATGGTTAGTTCATTTCGTAAACTGAGCAATGTGATTTACAAATTTATAAGTTTGATTTGTTTATTCGTTGCTTATTTCGGGTGATGTTTGTTTGAGACTCTAACTCTGTTTCGTTCGCTAATCGTATCATGTTTTGTAAATCAAGTGTGCCTCTCTAGGTTTATATGCTGGCTACTCATATAAACAGAACAATTGAATTTTGTCAACCTGTTTAGGTAGAGTTGGTGAGATCATTGCGTATTATTCTCCAAAAATGCCCCCTCCATCTTCATACTTGTATGATATTCAGGACTTTGCACGTGTATTACAATCTCATTTAGGAGTTGAATTTACATTTGCCTATGGTATTTGAAAAGTTGCATTAGAGTTTGTTCAAAATAAACATTAGATGTTTGACCTATTAATGTTCTTGATAGTTCATACTTTGGCATATTCAACTTATAAAAGTATATGATTTAGGTTCAGTGCTTTAATATAGTAACACTAAAGATAAAGCAAATTTCTTCATTTAGTGACAATATATATGATTTTATGGTGTTCAGGAAACAAAGGAGCTGGTAGGACTCCATTAAATTGGGAAATCAGGTCCGGCATTGCACTCGGAGCTGCTCGTGGAATCGAGTACCTACACTTCCAAGGTCAAAACATTGCCCATGGGAACATTAAATCATCAAATATCCTTCTAACAAAGTCCTACGAGGCACGAGTCTCCGACTTTGGACTTAACCATCTAGTGGGACCACCATCCTCTCCCACAAGAGTCGCAGGCTATCGAGCACCAGAAGTGACCGACCCTCGTAAAGTTTCCCAAAAAGCCGATGTTTATAGCTTTGGTGTGTTGCTTTTAGAGCTTCTTACCGGTAAAGCTCCCACTCATGCTCTTTTGAACGAGGAAGGAGTAGACTTGCCGAGGTGGGTTCAATCGGTAGTTAAAGAGGAATGGACTTCTGAGGTTTTTGATCTCGAGCTTCTACGGTACCAGACAGTCGAGGAGGAAATGGTGAACCTTTTACAACTCGGAATTGACTGCACTGCTCAGTATCCTGATAATCGACCTTCGATTTCGGAAGTTGTGAAAAGAATTGAAGAGTTAAGACGATCGACTTTACGAGAGGATCGAGAGCAGATTGACCATGTTAGTGAAACAGATTAAACGTTGGGATAATGTTTCAATGTGGCTTCAAAATTCAATCTTTTTAGACCAAGTTTTATGTACTTGTATTCTTGTATGTGAGAAATCAAAATTTGAGAAGCATTTTCGCTTTTCCTTTTTCACCATTTTTTGAAAACTTTGGGATGGGGCAGATATCATGTTCCATTTGTTCTCGTTGTGGTTGATGTAATTATTACTTCAGCTTTAACTTTTCTTCTTTTCTGCTTTGAATGGGCTTCTTTATTAAAAATATAATATGGTTTTGTTGACATGATTCCAACGCCCTCTTTTCAGTTTTTACATGGTGTAAAGTACTACTACTACCTGCACTTGGTAAAGAGAGCCCTTATTATTGCCTTTATTTCTGTAATTGAAGGAAGGCCTTGGTTAATTATTATTTTAAAATACTAGTGGAGTAGTAGTCTAGTCTGTTTCTTTACTTTTTTCTTTTCTATGAAATTGGGAGTTGGGTTGAGTTTGTTACAAATCATAAAGTAGAACAAGCAGCTTGAAATTTTGGGACCAATGTTTGTTCTTTATTTCCCCAAAATATTTTCTTTTTACCAATATCAATAATAGGAAAATTCCACAACCATAAACCAAGAAACCTAACTTGAAGAAATAAGTGAAGGTGACATGTACCTGCAATGCTCACAGATAAAGGGTGTTGTTGGGAGTTCAGAAAGTGTGATGCAAATTGGATGGTCCACCAATCACAATTAAAGCATACAGTTTGATTTTCAGTGGTCCTCTCCTCTCCTATGTTGTATTTTTGGTCTTGTTTTTTTTTTTTTTTTAGGGTGATTTTTTAACCCTTCTTTAATGTGTTTTTGAATGGAAGCAAAGAAACAAATGTCTGATAGGATCCATTTGAAATATGAGATTTTATTCTTGTCTTTTTTGTATGCTTAATATTTTGGCAAATTGTTGTGCAGCTGTTTTCACATGTGATACAAATCTGGAAACTGAGTTGTGAGTGTTGTTTTGTTACACTTACTGGACCCAAATGAACACTCTGGTCTGCCTTTTCGCCGAGGCAATTATTTAAAGGGAATTTGTGGGCTTTTCTCAAAGAATTATGGATTGGAGGGTGCCAGAAAAATAGTTAATCTCTGCAATCTAAGAGCATCTGCACCAAATCTCATTTTTTTTCATCAAGTTTATATGTTTTTAGCCCTCCATCCTAAATCACTATAACACCAAAAAAAATTGGAATTTACTTTTAACCTTCCATGGTGGTCAACCACCATTTCACCATTTCACAAAATTTTATTTTTACATCAAATTCTATATTTATCATCAAATATTGGAATAAAAAAAAAGATTTGGTGTAATTGTCCTTATTAAATTAATTAGCATCTAATCACATGATTAGCAATTCATTGACATGTTTATTATAATTAATTGTATATATTTAACTACAAATTTAAATTATTTATTGGCTTTTATTAAATAAAAACACTAATTATTATTAATAAAATATTATTGTTAATAAAAATAAATATGCTTTACATTATTTTAATTAATCATATATTTTTAGGTATAATTATCAATAAATATATTATTTGTATCAAATAAATACACTACTTACCATTAATAATTAAAATAAAACAAACGACAATAAGTTACATTTATAATATTAAACCTAAATAATACATGAAAATGAAATACATGACAATAAACTCCTTAACGAAACACATATTTAATTAAACAGCATAAAAATAGATGATCATGATGATGATGAATGCGTTTTTTTTAATGAGTTATGATTATTTTGTAATGTTGTATTTTCTTTATCAGTTTGTAAAGTTGTTTAATTATCTAAGTGTTTATGAAAATGTCGTTTACGTTATAATTTTATTATGTATAACATTTTGAGTTAATTATGTTAAATGTTTCAATAATTTTTCATAATTGATAACATAAAATTTACCTAAGATTGTTATAAAAGTTTAAACACTTTTAAAAATTATTTGTAATTTTTAATAACTGGAAATTCTTACTCAGACCATGTTTGGCCAAACCCAAAATAACTACATGGCAAGTGCAATCACTTGCTTTGAGACTGGATATAACTCTCGTGAGAGTAATCAATCACAAAATAAGTGCAATACACTTGTTTGGTGGTTGAATGAGTTTGATCAAGCTAGGCTTGAACAATAATTTTCCGTAAATAACACTTTAAAATTTATAATATATATTGTGTTGAAAATTTAATGAAATAAAATTATGTTAAATATCAAATTTATTATTTGGTGAAATACCATGGGGGATCAAACCAAATCTTATTCTCTAAAAATGGTGAAATCTTATTATTTTATAATTTGATTGATGAAAATTATGGGAGGCCAAAAACACTATTCTTTCACAAAAAATTGTGAATTGTGTGCTAAGGATGAGAGATCAACTCATCTCCATTTCACCAAAATAGGATTTGGTGAAAAAAATGGCGATAACCATGGGAGATGCTCTAATACTAGTATATAACTTCTTTACTATTTACAGCTCGAATAATGCGGAACGGGCACGGAGAAAAATAAGTGAGTGGGGAAGAGCTTCGAGCAGTGGCAAAAAATCCATTGGTTATGAGGAGGTCACACAATAGAATTCGAACTTTGAGTTTCGTCTCTATGATCGCAAGCCGCTACCAATTGGCCCAAACAACTTGAATAATATCTAACATCTTAATACAAATAATAGATTAGTTTTAGATTCATTACAAGCCAAGGGATTGGGTTTTAGCACCAAAATTTAAATCGAGACTTGACCGCCTATACTCTAAAATTAAACACATTTTGTTGAACGCCCAAATCATTTTTTTTTTGGTTTCTCAAGAGTTTAATCTCTTTCAAGGTGGGTTTGACACATTAAGTGGGTGCTTCTCCAACAGGGATTCGAACATGAATCCGTTATTTTATAGTGACTAGTCCCTTCCGCTAGATCAATCACTTGTTGATGCCCAAATCATATATGACTACACGTGTTTCTTCGAAGTTTTGGTTTGAAGGAAAATCGAACATTTTAGGATAATGGTTTTTGTCTCGAACAAATTTAATGGAATGAATTGTTTTAGATATTTCCAAAATTGTCATCCCATTTTCGATATGCACTTTCTCCACTCATTTTCAATTGTCTCCCAATCCATTGTCAACAAAATTTCTAACCATTGAAACAACCAAAAAAATTGAAGAACTGGAAATGCTACCACCTAAATTCAAGTAATGTTATCATCAATCTCCATAAAACCCCCCAATTTTATGATAAAAATGATAATTACTTACATACCCTCGCTTTAAGTTCACCTAATAATTGTACTTTCTATTTTAGCTCAGTAACGGCATAAGTGAAGTTATCACCAAATATTTCTATTTAAATTCAGGAGAGCAAGGATGATTTCAAGATTTATCATTTTTTTAACAATAATAGGAAATAATTAATGTATAATAATACGAGAGTATATTGTAATAATAAATATAAAATTGTACTGATAATAATTAATTATGAGGTATGTACTTTCTATAACAGCAAGTCAGCAACTAACGACAATGGAAAAATTGGTGATCACTGAAATCTCTATAAAAAAAATCTCTAATAACTGACTTCTGTAAAAACAAAGGATGAAGAAAAATAAAGATATCTACATTTAACTTCAATCTAAAAGGTCCTCATTAATTATGTACTAGAATTTGTTGGAGGATTATCATTCCAACCTTTTGTATGCATGCAAGTCGAGAGAGTTGCACTTGTGATACCAAATTTTATGTCGATTTTAACTTTTATTATCATAAGATTCAAGCCTACACATTTGATATCATAATTTAATAAATTCAATCAAAATTGTTACCGCCATTGAAAATCACCATTAAGTGGGTGATGTAATGGTTATGTCAATTTGGATTATTGTAAAATTGATGTCATTACTTATGCTTACCATTTCAGATTGGCAAAATAACCCAAATCTTCAAATTTGCTTACGATTTTAGCCCACGTTGTTACCCAACATCAAATAAGACCACATGCTTACCAATTTGGAGATTTGACTTATTATACTTACATATCTATTTAATTAATTTGATTTTATAAATAATATTAAAGTATTATTTAATTTACTAATATTGTTAATAAAAATATTAATTTTTTAGTTCTAATATGTATATTATGTGCAAGAAAAATGAAACAATATCACTTAAATACTTACAAAAACTTAAAATTTAGTTTATAGGTTTCAAGTTATCATATATATATATATATATATATATATATATTATTAACTTATGTTATTATAATAATAATTTAAATCTTATTATGCAAAATGGAGTTGTTACTTAAATAGTATGGAAATTGTCTAGGGCGACTCTGTATTTTTGTAGAAAGAATAAATGATTGATGTTTCTAATTGTAATTGCATTCAACAAGACAGTAGCTAGCTAGTACTGTATGTGAGTCAGTTGGAAAAAACGTACGGGTATTAGTTTTGCTTTGATCCCCGCCACGTCATTTCTTCTTTAGCAACCAAAGAGTGAAGGATTAATTTCTTCATGAGCACTGATGACTGATGAGTCTATCGGTCCCCTTTTTTGGATGACAATAATTATTCCAAATAAAATAATATAATATCAAAGTTGTATTTCATATCATAGAACTCAAATAAAAAGTTTAAAACTATATAATAAATTATTAAATCGGATGTTAAAAATCGGACGAGTTATAGTATATTATTATTATATGGATGTTATAACTTCATAATGAAATTATGATCTGGGCCAACTGATTTCAATAATTTTAAAGGAAGAACTACTAATGGGCTTCTTCCGTATTTTTATCAGATTATTAATTAAAAGAGAGGACGATGACTTTAGACAAGATGGGCTTGGGAATTATTTAATCGAGATTATGAAACAGGGCCTCATATAAAAAACTAATGGGCCTAGGTATGGGATTGGGCTTAAAAAAATCAGTAGATGGTAACAATAAGCGACAGAGGTGGTGTTTGGGATTGCTTTTGGTGAAGCAAAAGCAGCTTTGATGGGCCCAAAAGCAGTTTTTTAATGTTTGGAAGGTTAACTTTTGCTTTTGCTTCTGCTAAAATTTAGCAATTAAACGCAGTTTCAGATAAGCAAGTCAGGACTTGCTTCTTGAGTTGATGGCAAAATTGTAATAAAGTAGAAGCAGCTTTTGGACATTTTTATCCTTCAACTTTTAATTATATTCCAGTACTACCCTTATATATATATATGAACATAAAAGACTTTTGTACAAAAATTATACTTGCTATACATTTGTACAAAAAGACATAATTACCCTTAATTAATACTTGATTTTGGCACAAATTTATGAATCTCATGCCATAAAAAAGGGTTTCAAAAATTAAAAAAACTTTTTGCCGTAATTAACATTAATAACTTTAATGTTAATATTAAGAAAATCAATTCAATTTCTTCTTTATTCCCTGCGACCATAGCAATGGAGGTAGTTGCTTTTATTAAATTCCTCTATTAGCCTAGAATATGAAAGAATTAAACATTACACAAAAAATTAATTTTAGTGATAAATTTTATGTGACATTGTTAAATTTGTCACTTCTTATATATATTAAGTGACAAGAAATCAAATATTGTCACTAAAGTAGTTTTTATAAACGGGAAAACTGTTTTTTTGGTACCATAGGATAAACTAACTTGTAATTTTGGTACCATTGGATACGAAAATGCAAATTTGGTACCATATGATAGGTTTTCATTACAATTTTGGTACAAAATTCAATTTTTCTAGAAAGTTAATGTCAATTTACCCCCTATAAAATACATAATATTCAATTTACCCCCTCTGTAATTTGGAAAAAAAATCAATTTATCCCTTCTAATTTTTTGAATGAAGCATTTTACCCCCTTCAGCCAGATAGTGTAACTCATTTGCCGAAACTGAGAGTAGACATGCAAACTATTTTATAATATAAGAGGATAAATTGCCACATTTATCATACCAGATGGGGTAAAATACCACATTATCATAATAAAAGTGAATAAGGTGCCAAATATAAAAATATCAGAGAAGTGATGTGAACTTCTACAAAATTTCAGGGGATAAAATGCTATTTTTTAAAAGACGAGGGGATAAATTGAACATTATGCATTTCATAGGGGTTAAATTATCATTAATTTTGGGAAAAAATTGGGTTTGGTACCAAAGTTGAAAGTTGCAATAAAAACCTATCATATGGTACCAAATTTGCATTTTCGTATCCAATGGTACCAAAATTGCAAGTTAGCTTATCCTATGGTACAAAAAAAAAACAGTTTTCCCGTTTATAAAAACTACTTTAGTTACAATATTTGATTTCTTGTCACTTAATATATATAAAAAGTGACAAATTTAACAATGTATCACTAAAATTAATTTTTTGTGTAATGTTTAATTCTTTCATATTCTAGGCTAATAGAGGAATTTAATAAAAGCAACTACCTCCATTGCTATGGTCGCAGGGAATAAAGAAGAAATTGAATTGATTTCCTTAATATTAACATTAAAGTTATTAATGTTAATTACGGCAAAAAGTTTTTTCAATTTTTGAAACCCTTTTTTATGGCATGAGATTCATAAATTTGTGCCAAAATCAAGTATTAATTAAGGGTAATTATGTCTTTTTGTACAAATGTATAGCAAGTATAATTTTTAAGTTCATGTGAAACCAAACACTACTATGTTGCTTTGAGCTGCTTATTTTGAAAAAAATAAAACACCAACTGCTTATTTATTAAAGTACTTTCTTTAAAATTTAAGCAAAAGCAATTGCTTCTCCATTTGAAGAAGCAGTACCAAACACCACCAGAGTGTCCTGTCCTCTGGCATGAAAGAAAGAAGCATATATCATATCTTTGTGGTTATGTTGTGAGGTTCTTATGTTCTATTGACCGAACGAATGAAGACCTAAGGATTACGATTGAGACTTTTTGAGCGAAAAACAAAAACAACTCCTCTGTATGTATCGTTAGAAAGAAGTTCTAGTGATGCTATTTTATTGATAACTTCTTTTTACAATATAAAATTGCGAATTAAAAGACTAAAATTGTAAGAAATTGAAACGTATAAGATGTAAATTGCTTGATATGACCTATTTCCTAATTTCCACGTCCTAGAAAAAGATTAAGGGCTAATAATGTTTTTTTCTGGCCTGTTTTTTCGCAAGGTTATATAATTTTCATAATATTTTTTACATGGGATTACATTCGAGGTAATCGCAAAAGTATCATATTTACAGTTGCATTGCATGTTATCTTATTGGGCTGCCCATTTAAACTGATAATTATGTGGGTCAAAATACTAATCCTGCTTAACGTCTGAATTGATACATGAGACTTGAGATTACACTAGTAATAAATTAATAAATGCACTAGTGTTAGAAATAATCAGGATTTTTCTAGTTTTTTAAAGAATTTAATAAATTTGAGATCTTCTAAAGAAATCAGCATTTAATTTATTGTTTTAGAAAATAGCATTTAATTAATAATGAACATGACAACATTTGTAAATAAGGTAGTCTTTATCACAAAAACTGAACACCAACAATATAGGAGTATTAATAAATATGAAATACTAATAATACTATAACATTGATCTCGTTTTCCTTGTTTGCAAATTGGTGCTGGGCATGAATTTAATTATAATACAGTCATATATGCACCTTTTACCTTTTCATCATTATCTTGTAAAAACTCAAGAATCCAAACAAAAGTTGGGTATCAATAATGAAAATTAATTGTGACTGTAGTCCACTAGAATGAAATTGGGGGCAACAGCTACAGGTGCATAAAAAGCATTCAAAAATCCAATCCAATCAAATGGTACTCAGAATGAGACAGACCATAGACCAACTATGATAATGATTCACATGGATCAATGGAAACCTATTGAATGAGTAATCAATTTTGGAACTCTTTGTTGCATTGAAGATTTAGTAATTAATTTTTTCACAGTTTTTCCCCGGAAGTATTTCAGATTTTGTTTTCTTCTAATATTCAGTTGACCGAACATACACGAAAAACAACAATTTTAATCAATAATATTTTCATAACCTTCATTGTTTTTGTGCTTGCATTCTTTATATCACACAATGCACTCTATAAATTTAGATTTACTTTTATTATACATTTTTTTTGTTTCCCAAGGTTATCAAGGTCTTAGACATGATTTAGTTCATATCAAGGTACATCGGACATATTACGTGGAAATTTTTCTAAACAAAAACAAAAAATTGAACCTAAATTCACCACATTATCGAAACTAGCCCGTTCCAGTAAACCACTACTCATCCGAAGATACTAATCTATACGTATACAATGGTGTACGTAATAGTTAGTATTAAATATGGGGATTGATCATATATACTTGAAATAACATTGATCCATTGGGACAAGGAGCATGGGCTGTGATCTCCTTTTTATCCCCTTTTCTCTTTTTCTTTTTGGTTTCAGTTTGTTAAACTTTTCTGAGAAGCAGAGTACTCTTTTTAGTCTCCATGTGCACCCATCAACTTTAGCTGCACTAGTGGATCATTTCACATGAAAGACAAAAAAAAATAAAAAAAAGTTAATAAAAGAAATTAAACTTGCTTGAATTGAGTTTTCTTGAATTTCGAGCATAATATAACAAGCTTTATGTGATTTTCCTTCGTGAAAATTTCTGTGGAGATGGATAAAAAACAAAAAAGTAACATTCGAAGAATATGTTACACGCAGAACACACAGTGGGGGGGAAAAGTATAAAGGACACATGCAAAAAAGGTTCTATTCTTACAACCAAGAAAGCTTCTTTTTGAAATGACATCTGCTTTGTTAAGAAGGATCTGAAGAGAAATGTGGGAGTGGCACTCTTTTTATCTTATGTATATAGACGTAACAAAATCCTCCTCCAACAAACCCTAATCATGAATATATGAACAATATGGGGTCCTATTAATAATTTTGGAATCTATCAATTATTAAAATTTAAAGCACTTAAGTGGAAGTTCCTAAATCATTTGAGAAATTCAAACTCAAATTGGAAGGCCTAATTTTTGAAATCGTGTGTTTGGTAATTAAAATTCAGCAAGTTGGCATTTGAATTAGTGAATACATTTAAGCTATATATCCTTGATTTTTGGATTTATGTGAGTAAATTGTTAAGAAAAATATTTTCTTTTGCATCAAATTACGCAAGATTTAACTACATTCATTGTTAATTTACATTTTATTTATCATTTACTCAACCAAATCCATAAACTAAATTCTCCCATATATAACATTAGCATTTGAACTGGTAAGTAAGAAATGTAGCAAAATGGCACAATTGTAATTTTGAAAGTACAACTTTAGGTTGAACTGATAATAGCCTTTTTTGTAGATGTAATATGATGCTTGAATACCAAATTCATATATGGCAGTCGTCGGTCGATTTATTATGGTAACAAACGCGTATATTTTGGAATACTTGGAAAGTGTACATAGTCTAGGTAATTTCATGGATCGATATTTTTTGTATATTATAGTAAAATTAATTTTATTATGTCATAAATAGAGTAAATTAACCCGTTTTCACCAATTTAATTCATTAGTATACTTTATTTTTTACCGGTTTAATCAATTTTTTAATCGGTTTTATTTATTTTTACCAGTGTAATATTATTTTTACCGTTTTACTCATTTTTTATAAGTTAAAACTTATTTACAAGTATCTCCCACTGACTGACAACACTCAACTAAGGTTGGGTAGATGAAACAAATGTTTACTGACGGGACTAAGGGACGAGATAGACGAAATAAATCTATCTTTGGCTTTCGAGTATTCACCTCCTTCCCTTGTCAGGCCCTTTCGTTGAGATAGTCCGGTGTTATTCGAGTTCCTGCTGTAAGCCTAAGCCTAATAAGGTTCTTTATTTCTCTTCATTTTCCCTCAAGTCTCGTGACCCCAACCCTCTCTATTCTTTATATCCGGGAATTTATTTTTTGTCTCCCTTCTTCCTACGAGTTCAGTCAAGCGAGCAATGAAGCGAGATTGAATCCTTACTTCTCTAGCGTTGAACGAGTTAAGGGCTAAGGACGAAGCACACTAAACTTTTTTTTCTACTATTTTCACTTATCATATTAACCCGCCTTCACCTATTTCGCACATTTTTCCACTGATTTCACAAGTTCTTTTCACCAATTCCACAAGTTCTTTTCACCAATTCCACCTGCATTTTCATTGATTTGACACGTTTTCATCGACTTTATTCATTTTTTCCTGATTTCATGTCTTTCACCAATGTTGTTGTTTCATCGGTTTCATAATTTTTTCACGAATTTTCATCGATTTCACATGTATTTATTAATTTCAGGGGCACTTTTTACCGGTTTTATCCAAATTTTCACCAAGTTTATCAATTTCGTTCACATGTTTTCAATGATTTCATAAATATTTTATTTTTCGATTCCACCTATTTCACCCGCTAAGTCTTAAATATTTTTTATTCTTTCATAGTAAGATGCTACTCAATTCTAATTTTTTAAGAGATTTTCATTTTATTTTTTTATATTTAGAGTATTTATAACTATGTTGTATCAAATCTTTAAATTAATATTTCCTCAGTTAAATAATTATTGATGATAAAATATAATAATTTTGGATATATATATTTTAGGGGCTATTTAAAATAATAGTATTTTCTTATGTTTCGCGTTTATCTATTATAAGAGAAGAATATTAAAATTAAAAATATTCATGTAAGAGAGAATTTATAAATTTTAGGACTTTATGTTGGAGATTAAAATTAAAAATATATATTCATGTAAGAGAGAGTTTATAAATTTTAGGACTTTATGTACGAGATAAATATAATAAGACTCCATGCGTAATTATACCTCTTCAATTTATATATTTATCTTTTAATTGAATATTACTTTACAATTTAATTAGAGGTATTTTAGTCAACACAAAAAAGTTAAGAAATATTCATTCTTTTATGGAAAAAAAAGAAAAGAAAAAGAACTAGAGATAAAAATAGAGATAAATGCTGAAACTCTAATAAATAATGAGAATTCCTTTAAGTAACGTTGTATTTATTGTTGTTTAAAATATTTAATTATCCTCTCTAAAAAAAAGATATTTAATTATCCAAACAGAATTGAAATTATTTTTGAATTAGTTGAGAGATGGGATAGAATTGTGATAAGTGAAGAAACAGAGCATGTGAGTGGGGTGAGGCACCTTTAAATCCAAAAAGAGAAGTTTGCCTGAGACACTCCAAAAGTCAAAGACCCAGCCAAAGCATCAAATCTTAAAGATTAAAAAGCTACTTTCCTAAAGAGCCAAAATGACACGTGCAATTATGCGATTGGCCTTCATTTTACCTAAAGCATTCTCAACTCTTTCTGCATAATTTAAAAAGAAAAAAAAAAGAAAAATCCATCACGAATTTCATTAAATTGTATGATCATATATATATGTATTGACAAACTAAAAATGCAATACGATTCACGTGGCCTCGTAATTCTTTGGTATACTATTGGTGTTGCTCTAAGACTCGGATTAGCGAATATGTCCAAGTCATGCGGATTAGATGAATATCTCCCGGAATTTAACCACCGACCTCTTAACATAAAAAATATATATATGGGTCAATCCTAAAATTTTGAAATCGTGATAATTTAAATAAATTTTAATATTTTGATCAAATTTAATTATAAAAAAATAATGAAATAGGAGTGGCATTGGGCATGGCCAAGATCATAAATCTAGAGGAGATGAAATAGATTTTGAAGAAAAGATGCTGCCTAGCTAGGTAGCTCCTCCGATCCACTGATTCTGATGCATTAATTAAATTTCTGATCAATAAAATGTTTTTTTGTGTGTATTGAGAGCGACGACTCATATCTCATCAACCATTCAATTGTGGCACTGAAAAACATGCATGCTCACTCACACAGACTATATACATACATACGGACTACTACTATATACTATACTCCTACTACACTATACTATAATAGTACTTAGTACGGAGTAACAATATTACTCTAGTATTTATTTATACTCCTATATGTATAATATATATATATATATATATATATATATATATATATATATATATATACATTTGCAGAAGAAGGACTCATTTTCTCCGACCCATTTGCATAGAACAAAGAACACATACCCCAAACCCAAAGTTGTTTAATTCTATGTATAATTACATTTACAGTACAATAATTCTATAGCTAGAAGTAAATGTTGTTTTAATTAATTAATGCTGACCACCTATATATATATATATATATATATATAATCGGCCATCCAATATCCAACAAATAATATATACTCCGTCCAAACATAAAATCTATCAAACACATCCAAAACCTATGCCCAAGGATGATGTACTAGACTACTACTCCCTATATATCCAAACACTACTCCCCATTTATAACTGCCTTCTGCTTAATTCTCTCTCTCTCTCTCTTCTTTTCATGTTTTGTGGACTAGACTAGACTATTTATTTTCTTGGAAAATTCTTTTCTCTACTCATTACATGATTTTGGCTTTTATTTGTTGGACATATATATATATATTCATTTAATTTGAGAACAAGGGAAAAAGAAAATATGTGGCCAAAATTAAATACAATATTAGTTAGCGAAATATATATACTATGTCTGAATTGGAAATTTTTTAGTTTATCTTCATGTTCTAACTAAAATATATAAATCAATCCATCGATCTCATCCTACATATATTCATTTTATTTTGTTTTATTTGATTTTCAAAGATTTCTATTAATCAATTTCAAAGCAATGTTATATGTATTTCCAAACTAAATATATAGTCCCTCTCACTAGATTGATTGGGGGCGATGTTAGTACATTTTTTTGTTATTCTTTTAACCAAATTAATTACTAAATCTGATCCGTTTTAAACAGAATAATCACATCCCAAAAAAGAAATTAAATGTTTTAGCATATGAATAGCTAGCTAGGGCCGGCCATTAATTACTAAAGAATAGAAATTGACAACATGAATTATTTTATTGTACCTGAACAAGAGCTTTCTTTCAATACAAATTTAAATACTCAACTTTAAATACAAACACCACACCACACCACACCAACATACATCTCATTCTCATTCTCATTCTCATTAATTAATTATTTATGTCTACAGAAAAGGAAAAGGAAAATGAAAATGAAGACACTAGACAAACTGTTAATTACGATCATATATATATATATATTAATTAATTAACTTTGATCGATCATCATCTGTTTTAACTTCCCATTCTCTCAATGCAGCTGATATGTAACTCAATGTTGTAGAAGAAGAAGAAGAAGAAGTTGTTTCAGGTCGGAACCTTTGCTTGCAAGAATGACAAGTGATTTGTAAAATGGTGGATCTCATTTGCTTAGACGCGTGTTCTGTAAGCGCTTGCGCCTTTTCCAACTCCGCCTGCGCCTGATGTCGGATTCTTTTAGCGTTGGCGAATTCTTGCTCCGCAAGTTCCATCTGTCTCTTGGCCTGCTGCCGCACCTCCTCCGCGTATGCCTTCTCCGCCATGGCTACCTCCAGCAGGCTCGGATTCTCGCTCATGGTGCTGCTGCTGCTCCCTCTCGGAGAGCATCTCCCCATGGCCATTTCCGATGACCCAATGGACAGTTGGAGCTGAGTAGTCGAGTGATCATCCTCGACTTTATTACCTGAGATTACTAAAACAAAATTAATTAATGTGTATATATATATTAATTACTATTATTAGCTTAGACACAAAATATATATACTCTATATTAATTAAGTAACGTAAACTAAGTTATTTTCAACTTGTCATTAATTGATTACGTTGTCAATTTTCATGAATCACTAAATAGTGATGCATGTATTAATACCAGAGCTAGTGCCAGTGGGTTTGGTGAGGAGCTGGAGTTCGAGATTGGGAGGCCGGGAGTTATTCTTTGGGGTGGCAACGACGCCACTGCCATCTGCATCATTAATATTGGTCAAGAATTTGGGGTCCATTGGCTTCGACAAAGTTAGAGGTCCGGCCCATGGTGCAACGCTGAGATTGGTGTCGCTAGAGGGACTTAGGCTGGATGTCGTTCTTGATAAGCAAGCTGCCGGTGGTGGTTGAAGTGGGTGGTGCGATTCTGGTCGGAGACGCCCCATACTACAAGCATCCTGATGCTCAATGAAACTCTCTACTCTGCGAAAACCATTAATCAACCAATTTTTATTTTTATTTTTATTTTTTCTCGAGACGTAACTTTAATTTCAAAGTGTCGACAAAGGGTGTAATAATTCTAAATGTAGTCTCAGCGAATTATATAATCTCAGCGAATCATAAGAAGAAGATATTTTTTTTCTTTTAACTCCTATAGAATCTTAATTGATGATAATAATACAACAAGGGTACTGTAATAATTCTAAATGTAGTCAAAAAGTTGAGCAAAGGACATTTTATTTTGAGAAACAATTAATAGCATTTGTGTTTGAGAGCCAATGTATTTATTCAAGAAGAATATATATATATATAGTATATATATATGGGGTACATACAAGAAGAGAAAGAAATCATATGCTACTATCATTTGGATCTTGACTTTGAAACAAGCACAATTATTAAGCTAGGTTGTCTTATTTCTGAAAAAGAGATCCAAGTAAAAAGGCAACGTATTCCAAAAAGGAATTAATTAGTAATTAACTATGATGTTTTGAGTAGGTAGTGGGGTTTGCATTTTGAGGTTAAAAATAAAATTAAACAATTACAGGAAGAGCAGCTAGTATCTTAAAGACATCATTTTCTTACATACTATTTAATTAATTATGAGTGAAATAGTAATAAAGTCAAACACATTATAATTAATTAATAAACTATAAAAGAACTCCATAAGTATATTCCATGCATATCTATAATCATATCATATCATAGTAATAATAACCCCCATAAGTCCTCCCTCCCAATGCTTAACTGTAAAGTAGTTATAAAATCAATTACTAATTAATTAATTAGGCCTTGGTGGTGCTGACATGAGTCAAAACCTAATCTATTAGTAAGAGATTTCGCCTGAATATTATTTCTTTCTTTCTATCTTGGATTTATAAATACTACTAATTAACACTCACTCTATCTAGCTTCTGTAATGTAACAAGAAATATACAGACATAGATAGTAATAAAGATTAATTATATATAAAAAAAAGAAAATTAAAAAAAAAACTCGAAATTAAGTGAAGTATATCGATCGATGAAAACGGAAACAAATAACTAAACATGACTAATTCTCTCTGCACTGAATACAATACAAATCGTTCAAAAGACAGGTCTCCAGTCCTGATTTTATTCTGATAGAATATACTCCTACTTTTGCATTAATCAATGAAGAAGAACTAATTAATAAAATGCACCCTCTAGCTATATATATATATGTGTGTGTGTGTGTGTGTGTGTGTGTTAGTAATAATAATTAAGTGTATATATATATGAATAGATCTATCTAAATACTATGTGGAGATGGAATTGTTTAATTCGAAAATTAATTATTAGTACTCCTACCTACTAATTAAGAAATATGTAAATTACCTGGAAAAGACACGGCCACAATCACAAGAATGGCCACGAGTCCCACAAGTTTTGAGATGTGCTTTATAGTCGGATTGAACGGCATAGCCCTTTGAACATTTCTCACAAACCCATTGCTTCTGATTACTGTGTTTGCGGCGAAAATGTTTCTTAATTCCCACAAGGTCGCCGAGCGCGTGGCAGGGGTCATGGTGCAGACAAGTGGGTTCGGGGCAAACGAAAACACGCTTTCTGGCAATTGGAGTCTCGCGTTTGAGCAATTTCCACGGCACTTTGTGGCGTCGCCGATGCATCTGCAGATTCTGGTCTCGTTGAAAGCCTTGGTTGCAGATCTCGCACACGTATCGATCAGATTCTAGAAGGGTTTTTGGAGATAGAGAAACAACTTCTGCATCTGGATCTATTATATTAATTTGATCGATTGAAAAACAAATTAAATAATCAATTAATTAATAGATAACAATATATATTGTTGTGTTGTGTGTGTGTTTGTTTATTTGTATATAAATGTATCATTATTATTAATAATACCTGGAGTCCCGGCGGGTCGTCTTTTTCTTTTGCTAGTGGTGCCGCCATTTTCCGAAGCAAAAGGGTCGGAGGAAGGGGAGGGATTAATATTAATGTTGGTTAACATTAATTAATTTATTATCAGAGTAACTAGCTTGTTGGTGACGGTGTATGTATGTATATATATATATATATATTAAGAGTATTAATTAGAGTACTAGTGTAATTGTTTGTGTTAATGGGTTCTCTGATTCTTTCTCTGTCTGTGAGAAGAGGAAGGAGGGGGACTAGGGAATATATAATATCAGGCGCTTAGCTAGTTATAATATAACCATGGTGGAAAAGAAAAATATAATGGAAAAAGAAAAAGGAAAAAGGCACTTTCTTTCTTTCTCCCTTTCTTTCGGTTGGGTTGGTTATATATACTAGTACTACTAACTATATAATAATAATCTAATAAGCTCCATCTCTTTTCAGCTTTATTAAGCTTTTTTTATTGTTTTAATAATTATAGAAAGAAAACAAATTAAAAAAAAAAAAAAAAAAAAGGTGAATGAAGAAATAGTAGTAGTAGTAGTAGCATATATGATATATATACATCACCTTTTCATTGTTGCTAATAATGCTAGCTCAGGAGGTGTTGTGGAGTCTTCACCCTTAAAAACTTGCTGTGAAGAGAGAGAGAGACAATATTGACCCAATGATAGTCGTACGTAGACCGAAGAAAAAAAAAAATACTGTAACATCCCATCCCCTCCTCTCCCCTCCCCCTCCCCACAAAGGAACAAAAAAAATACACTCATTATTTATATACTATATGGGTACAGTAGAGTACAGTACAGACACAGTAAAATTTGCATTTGCATGCATAAAAGTTACACCACTCCACTAGAGGCCAAAAGCTTAGCCATATTATATTATTATTATTATATATGGAATAGTATAGGGGTCTAATATTTTGTGAGTTTCATTCATTCATATACCATTAATTACCAGCAATGCAATGCAATGCAATGCAATGCTTTCTCTATAATTAATTAATTAATAGAGTCTAAATTCGGGTGTGGTCTAATTAACTAGTACTTACTACAGTAGTAGGAAGGAGTATTTGTTTTTGGTTGCTATGTGTGAGAGAGAGAGAGAGAGAGTTTCTTAATTAGGACAGGACAGTCACCAAGGAATAATTAATTTGCTTTTTAATTATGTCCATCTCATACAATTGGATTGGATGGATTATCAACATTTACATTTTATTTTATATTATTTTACATCTGCTTCATTCCTTGTTGTTCTTTTGTTCCAAAAGGTGAAATTGCTCACCCCGGGCGCCCCTTATCTCCTGTCCGACGGGATTGTGAAAGGAGGTAAATCATGATGACTCAACCGGCAACAGAGGCTGGAACCAGTGCTCACTGCGCATAAGGAGCCCCCCTCATTTTTTGAGAGGTTGCTCCCACACTGCCGCTAGTGAGGTTCGATCCTTGATCTCTTGTTCCAAATTCCACATCTGAAACCAATTGAGTGAGATTCTTTGCCCTCTTCAATAACGTACTAGCTTAGCTAGCTCTCTATTTAAGTGTTGGAAACACACCCCACAACAACTAGTATATACACTTCTATATATATATATATATATATGTAGGACAATTAATTAATTACAATATATTTTCCAAAAGGAAAAAGGTTTTTGGGGTTCCACCAAATAATATATATAGAGGATAGGACATCATCCAATTATTCCCCCATGCATATATCAACTTTATTATAATTATGCCTATGCTTTTTTACCCTACCATGTAAAAATACAAGCCCTATTTAATAACGCGTCCCAAATATATATATACTCCATTATGTGAATAATTTCCCCCGCCCAACAAACGCATCAACTTAACAGTGGCAGGCAACAAAATATTGTCTCATGTAAATGACATTTCGTGATGGGTTGCTTCAAACTGGACCCTACTTGCTCAATTCAATTTCGCCCCACTAAATTATTAGGCCTCGCTCTTGAATATATATATATATATATATATATATATATATGGCCTAAACATTAACATTACAATTTTATTAATTTTTATTTTTATTTCTTTCCCTTTTTTCCCAAGAAATTCTTTTATTGCTTCCAAAGGTGCAATGATGAACCATATCAAACAAGACAGGAAATTAATAATTTTCTTACAATTTTCTGACATGCAACCATACAGGGGCTATTGAATTATATAAAGTTATTAATTTAGGATTTAGGAATTGGACAAGATCTGAAAATATATACTATAATTTGGTTTGCGCAAATTCATTTTATTAAGGATGCAGTAATTAATTATTATAAAATTTTATGTTATAATTTCGAGTAAAATATATGGCTTTTGATTTTTTTTATTTTTTTTTTTGGAAATAAAATATATATATGCAGAATTATGAGTACATTATTACTTCATAAAATGACAAGTACTGGAATTTTAATTGTCAATCTCACAAGAAAAATATATATGATATGCAGAAAGCAATAGGGCAGCTCAGATACGTGCTTAATTTGTGCGTGCATGAATATACATGATCAGAATGATTGTGCGGCTGGGAATTAAATTAATAAATAGAGAAAATATATAAATGGAGTAATTAATTAAATATGGCCGGGTTAAGGTTTCTTTTGTAGATATTATTGTTTGGCTTTACGTAGAATGGGATGTGCGAAACATCATGGAGTACTCACTCGAGACAATCATTAAATAAATCTAAAGTCCAAAATTTTTATTATATAACCGAACCTGTACGTGATCGATCGATCAGTACTAGATCTTAATTAATAAGATGAACAATTAATTAATATTCTTCGTAATGGGCAATCATATTATTAGTTGAACTTTTCTTATTAACATCGATCTCACCCAAATTACATGATGTTAACTTACACGTAAAATTAAATTTGTGGATATATAATTAAGGTAATAATTATAAAATCCAGAGGTCATAAGCGTAAAATTGCTCCTTCGTGATGTATCATTCATTCGACGAGCTAAGCAAAGCCAAAAGGCCGTCTTGGAGAAACACAACCCACTCCACTAGTCACAGCTCCCTACACGAAATTAATCAAGTCGATTTGAGATAATACACTCTCAGTTTGAGTTACACTTACACCACTACCTCTTAATTTAATTTACTCTGATTGGCCTAACGAAATTAAACATTATGTATGTAGGTAGTACGTGGCATGGATAAAATTAAAGAAGAATCTTAAGAAAAACACCGAATTGAAAATGTGGCCTCTTGTTTGGTGACTGGCTGCCGGTATCAAAAAGCACTAGCTAGCTAGGCCCCTCGTCACTTCATACCACTACCCCAATTAAAGTCTTATCGATCTATATATATATATATATATATATATATATATATATATATATATATATATATATATATATTTGGGTTTAATTAATTACAGGTTAATTAAATTAATAATATATATAATCACCCTGGCCGGCCTTCTAAATAAGTAACTAGTAACTAGCTCTCTTCTTTTCTTGATAAGGACAATAATGATTTGGTATATTCTTCACGACATGAATGCATGAGTTGATGCAATTTTTTACTAATAAAAGATCCTATTTTATCCCTAAATTTAACAATTTAAAATTGGCTACAATATCTCATCTTTCTTTTTCTTTCTTTTTTTTTTTTAAATCCTTCATATGTATTGATACATAAAAATTAATTTGAACTAATCTCAACCATTTGTTGTGGTGAATAATCTCTCATCGCAAGGTTATTGTATGGCTAATCTGAATGTACAAATTTGAGAAACCCCTCTTTTTAATTAATTTGTTTTTATTTCACACTTAATTAATTGACGATGAAAAATGAATTGAAGTATATATACTTGATAACAAAAAAAACATCAAATTATTAAAATTAAGAAAAGTTTTGTGGTTCTCAAGTTGTAATAGTAAAGTAGTTCTCAAAAAAAAAAAAAAAAAAGTTGTAGTAGTAAAGTAGTAAATAAAAAAAAATGAAATGAAGCTAGCTGAGCTGGTGGTTGTAAGAACAATTGGGAGAGATGATTGCTAAAGACATTCTCCTCTGATGGTTGCATGTGTGTGAGAATCAAAATCGCATCATGTCCCCATTCTTTCAACACAATAAAATTAAATTTGGAAGTACTTCTTTAACCCCTTATATAATTTTATTGATTAATTTGTCATTATTCTCATTACATCATTATACAAAACAAACACACAGTACGTATTTCTATCATATCCACACACACACACACAGACAGACACTCCCACTAGAATACTACGCATCTTTTAGTGAATCGATGAAACTTACACCAGAATTATATCGATCTATAAGTTAAAATAAAATAAACATGATCAAACTTACAAAAATTGCAATACAATATCATATATATATGGAGAGAATTGTATATTTTAGTTACTGTGTTTTATGTTAATTTTCACTTTTGGTACATTATTGCATATGTTTAATTTTATATTTGGTACCGTCGTTAAAAATTACCATTTGTTATTGCCGTTAATTGTATTCCCTACATGCATTTTCAAATTTACTGATGAATATGCTTATATAATTAACATGTTATGTTAAGTAGGTCTTGATATACTTAATGAGGAAACGAGAAGAATTATATTGGTGAAATATGCATATAGTTAAAATTTGAGGGTAAATGCAAGACACTCTTTATCTTATGCGTATGTATAAAATTATGCGATAAATAATTGGCAGGTTAATTACGTATAATTTTTGCAATTTTCCATTAATTAAATCGGGAATAGAGTCATTTTCATTTTCAGATAACAAACAAGACTAAGGGGGTGTTTGCAAGAACTTCTCCAAATGGATAAATACTTGATTATGCTTATTTTTCAACACAATTGCGTTAAAAAATAAGCTGTATGTGTTTGCAAATAATAGACAGACACAGTCGAACTCAACGGAATAGTGTTTGCAATGAAATTGTTAGGTTTCTACCATTTCTATTTCAAAGACAAATATGCCCTCAAGTTTTAACACGCTTTTGACTATCACTCAGAAACACGATTGCTGAAAAAACGATTCCTTCCCTGCCAATTTACCCTAAAAAATAAATTTTCAATAAAAATAAATTCTGAAAAATCTGATTCGGAACAAGCTCATTCAAATAGTTTGGGTCCGAATATGATAAACACATGAGAGAGGATGGAAAAATAAAAATGGGTGTCATATAACCTTTTTGAACCAACAGCTGCGCTAGGAGAAGAGAATGAACAGTAAAAATGGCAAAGAGAGAGAGATAGAGAGTGCGTGAATAAAATTTGGAGTGATGAATGAAATTATAATTTCAAATTTTATTTTGGTTAATAAAGAAAGGACATAAGTGGAATATTTGCAAAATTTTAAGGATAAAAGAGTCCACAAATCTGCTTCTACATAATACAAATCTACCACTAACGGAGAAGCAGGCCAAGGGCTGCTTTTACTAGAACTCCATTTGGCCGCTTTTTGAATGGAGAAGCATACGTGATTCTCCTTGTTGCAAACACATGAAAACTGCTTTTGGAGGCCCAAAAGCTGCTTTTGGACCTCCAAAAGCAATTGCAAACACCCACTAAACGAAGTAAAGCCCAATTGAATTCAGGACCACAGACAGACATACTATTCTTCTTTAAAGACAATTTCCTTTTAAGCTTGGGCTTATTTGGGATCTCATTTCTCTTAAAATCCACTTGAAGAATTTATGCCTTTAATAACACTGGGCTCCACTGAAATAAATATAATCTTCTTTTCAAATTTCAATATATAATATGTATATATAGAATATAATAATAATGTAAATAATATTTAATTTAATTCAAAGAAGCGAAGTCACCATCTGAACTAAGTAAGAATATTAATATTTCTAGGAACAAAAACAAATATAAGAAGCAGCAGCAACCGAAATGCTATTGCTGCTAGTTAATAGTGTAAACCTCGTAGACAAAAGTCATTTTCAGAATATTAGATCTGAACCAAAAATGCCAAACTTAGGAGGTAGCTAGGACCACAGACAAACTTACGCCTCAAAATGATTACAAATATGACTGGGCCGGGCCGGGCTCTGATGGAAAGTGACTCAACCCACCTAATATTTTGACCTAATTCTCAATCTAATTGGGCTTAAATAAATACATCAATTTGCATGCACCAGTAATTGAAAAACATCATTGGTAACTACGAGCTAGCCCAAATTTGATTCCATCGAAATCGATTCAATTCTACTATACAATTAAAATTTCAACCACATTGCAACAAAAATCTTGTAAAGGCATCCAAACATGAACGAAATCCAACAAAACTTATCTTCAATTTGTCCCAAAACCAAATCTTGATCCCTTGTTGTAGGAATAGTGGCCGATTGAACGTAAGCCGAGGCCGCATGCTTCACCAACTCATTACGAATAGAAATGCTCGATGAATCAAACGATCCTCCGGGCTCATTACCGCTTGATCCATGCTGTGGTGACGTGCTATATATAATATCCTTCAAGCTCGTGTACCTTGGAAGATCATAACCCGGACTCTCTCTACTATTCGAAGTCGAGTCCAATCTATGTTTGAACGAAGGTGAAATTTTCAGTTTCATGTACTCTGCCTCCATTGAGTCATAATTAACTCCCTATCATTTGAAGGTTTTTAATTATATCATAATCTTTTGGGTGTTATACCAAGGGTTTAGTTGAATTAAGTTACTTGAATTAATGTTATGAAGATTACAATGGTTTTTTTGTTGAATAAAGACCTAGTTTTCAAGCAGAGAATGTGGACAAGCAACACGAGTTGCCTAAAAATATGTGGAAAAATTATGACCCTTGGATATCCTACGACCAAGGACATTGTTTTACCTAGTCCATAATATATATATACACCTAATACCTGCAGTAAATATAGTTTTTTTTATTTTTTTTTATTTTTTTGACACAGCAGTAAATATAGTTTCAATTTTGAAGGAATTGTTGATCCTTTATTTCTCAACTAGGGGCGACAAACAGATGGGCCCGGTTGGGTCTATGCTGATAAAGAATGATGGGTAAATGAAAATGGGTCAAAACCGATTCAGGCTAAAAATGAGCTGGTGAAAAATAGTTGGATTGGGTTGCCCGATATTTTGTTGGAGAAAAGAAAACAAAATCACAATAACAAGAAATCTAACTAAGACAAAAAATTAAATAACCGTGCTTTTTTTTTTTAACAAAAAACTACTATTTACATATTACATTTTAGGATATACATTCAATTTAATTTTGAGATCAGTATTTAAATAATTAGTGTACAAACTGGGCCTGTTTGTTTGGCATTTCCCAAAAAAATTTCGTGTTTGGGAAATGTCAAACAAACATTTTTCTATTTTCTTAAATAAATTTTCATCTCTCAATTTTCTCAAACTACTCTCTCAAAACTCAAACAAACAAATATTTTCTTATCTATAAACAAAATTTATACAAACTCTACTCTGATTTGACATAACGTAACATATCTCTTACACAATTTATCTCACAACAAACATGATTTGATATAAAGTCTTACACATCTTACACCTACAACACAATTCTTTAAAAAAAAACCTACAACTACTTTATTTCTCAAACCACTCTTTCAAAAATCAAATAAACAACATTACGCAAATCGAGATTATTTCACAAACCTCCATTACTCTCCCAAACTACTTTCCCAAACACCAAACAAACAGGCCCAATATGTTGCAGAAATTCTAAGAATTATATTTTGGATCATTGAACTACAAAAGTAGTCATACATAATTAAACTTGGTTTATTAGTTAAAAATATAAAAATTGATATGTAAGGTGAACCCGTTAAAATTTGGTTAAAGGTTGAAAATTTTATTTATTAGTGATATTATTAATAGGACAAGCGGAAAATTGTCATTAATTGATGGGATGGGAGACGTTTGTACATAGAGATTTCTGTAACTGTACCTAAGCTCAAGGGAGTCAAGTGTAATTTAGCTAAAATTTAATTGATATTATTATACATCAAAATTAACAAAAATAATAACACTTGAGTTCAGTGAGCAAAGATAACATTTAAACCTGGGTAATGCAATAGGCCAGCTAAAATTTAACAGGATAATTTTTCTTCTGCAAAATCCTCCATAGATCAATTCATTCTCTATCACTCCAACGAAAATCCGAATGGCAGAGCTCCACTCCAGTTGCCCAAACCGATTTAATGTCAACCCACCCAACCAACCCATGGGGTCTGATCAACTTTGCCAGGCGCGTTCCCACCTAACCATACTTCATAGTAATAGTAATATGGTTTCGGAACCAGAAACTACAATTACGGCAAAATAAAGCTTAATATCCATTTTTAATCAGAAACATCAATAGTTAGTATATGTGCGCTACAAGCATGATATCCAATATATTCTTTAGCAAGCACTAACTAATCGTACGAGCGAATCCACAATTCAATAACAAAGTAGTACCATCCATGATTAGGATATTAGCCTTTGAATTACATAAGCTTAACTTAGGAATAAATGTAAAGAAAGCAAAGTACCTGAGTTAATGAAACATCATATAAAATCAGATCTCCTTCAGCACTATTTAAAGATTACTGCAAACATGTTCAAATTCAAAGAAAATTCACCTATAGGGTGCTGCCGGAAGTCCACAACTCTTTAGTTCCAAACGTAAATGAATGTTTCTCTTACTTGCTCCACTAGCATATATGAATTCAGTAGTTTCTTATTCTATAGTGAATCAGAACAACAATCTAGTGATTCATTAAAGCCTTTCACCATATATGCATTATATTATCAGTTAGCTTCAAATCAAGCTGAGCATCTGCAACATACTATTATTGTACTGCAATTAAGAACATGAACCAAGAAATGAGATGTGACTATTATCTCAAACACGAGATTATCTTCAGAAATAAAACAAGGAGCCATAGTTGCATAGAAATAAATTAAAAAATAATTCTCATATCTTGACAACATACAAGATATAATATTTTCTTGAACTAGAAAAACATCTTATCCGAGAAATCCCAAAAGGCAAAATTTCATAACAAAGAGAAATCCCAAAAGGCAAAATTTCATAACAAAAAAAGAACTAACTCGCTCATGGAAATTCACTAATTAGAACTAGTGTCTTCATCTATGTACAGAGAAAAAGATAGTCACATCAAATTAAGAGCCAGAGCACCATTATCATCACATAATTATCGGATTGTCACAAACTTATTTGTTCCATGCTTCGCCCAGTAATTTCTAAGATCGATCGGGTTCGAGAAATTATACCCTTCAGATGAAAGTTTCTCCAACACCTTCTTAAAAGCTCCAATACTCATTTTTCGTCCAGCTATCCTTGCACCACGCCTCTTAGTGCTCATAGGCAGGGGATACATAGACAAACTAGTTGTACAGCAAGCTGACTGCCATCCACCTGATCCCCATCTATAACACTGCTGTGGAGTTCCAGTACACGAGCAAATTGGTATAGCAATTCCAGAAATATCCATGTTTATTCCGTTAATGACAAGTTCAGCTCGTTTCTTGGGAGCTCTTGCTCGATGAACTGAAGGGACAGTCTCGTCTTTTGGGGCCCTGGGAGCTCTAATTCTTGGTTTCTTCTCCTTTGGGGGTGACTTTGGGACTTTACCTCCACCTCTCTTCTTCAAAACCCCACTACCACTACCACTTCCGACACTACCATTATCTCTTTCCTCGAGAACTTCTTCTATTTGCGAGGGGATTAAAGTTTCACTTTTCGGTAAAATAATCTGCTGAGGCATTTGAACAGAATGAGCAGACGAAGCCTCAGGTGGTACCACATAATTTGGTTGATAATAACCATGGTGGTGATTTCCTGATAAGACGTTGAGATATTTCTCCCTGTTGTGGTTCATCCAGTAGTCCATGGGAAAGTGGGGCTCGGAAATGCCACCAACACGATGGTGATGGAAAGGCCCACCGTTTGTAGAGGCCAATACGGGTGGTGAGTGGGTGGGGTGGTGGTCGCGAATTCCACCACCAAAAAGAGGCTTTTCCGCCACAGAGGACATTAGCTGAAGGCCTAAATGGTTCTTCACAGTACTATTTTGAGGATCGAGAAACCCCCAATTTCTCAAATTCAAATTTCCATTTCCATCCATTTTAATTTAAACAAATAAAAAACCACAAAATTCAGCACCCTAACAATTTTTTTTATTGGAAAATCGTGGTGATTTTAGTACACTCTACAGTCCAAACAAAATTTCACGTGATACAATGCCGTTCTTATGATTCATCGTAGCAAAACCTACAAAAACCACAAAATAATTCAACACGGAAAACAAATCTGATGTAAGGAATCACACACATATATAAAGCGAACAGATAAATATATTAAAATGCAGGGGATTTAAGGGGGTTTTACGGCAGATCTCCGAGAAAGACTGCTGCGATACAATTGGACTGAATGTTTCAAAGTTTGATAATTGAAAAGCAGTAGAGAAATAAAATGGATGAAGAACACTTACTGAGAAATATTGGGTCGGCTGATTTAGGGTTTTCTATTTTAATTTTGAGATTATAAAGCCTTTTTTTTTCTTGGGAAGGGAAGAGAAGTACTCTACAAAAGGTTAAAACTTAAAAACGGGATTGACATGCACGAGTACACATGCCACTCTTTCATGAGAAGTTTTATCATTTGTACTTGGCATTCATTTCTTTTTTCTTCAATTAATTAAATTATATATATATATATATATATATATATATATATATATATATATATATATGATGTTGAATTTTTAACAGTATTTAATAAATTATAATTTTCGAGAATTTGTTTATCTAGTGCTCTGGATATGCTACGTCTCAAAAAACCTTATGCTTAAGTACAGTATTTTACACAATGTAATAGTAATACAAATAATAATAACTTAAAAGAAACAATTTTATATTCTATATCTCACACGATACAAATTTGTACGGATTTCATAAATCAAGAAAAATATAATTGTATATATGGGTAATTACATTTTTTTTTCTTTCCTATTATTTTATATTTTGATTTAGATATAAAATTATATTGTTCCTGAAGTTTATAAGATATTTCCTCGTTACATTTAAATCTCGATGTTGCATCACATTAGATTTAACTTATAATGTTTACAGCCAACAATTATTTTTGTCGTGGCAGGGCTAATCTGTAAACTTATAATAAATCGGAAAAAAAAATTTGGAATTCAAGATGCAGTCACAATTCACAAAATGGCAGGCCCCTTTTTTTTTTTTTTTTTTTTTTATCAATAAAAATGACAGGCCTGATGACTTTTCAAACATTTTGGGGACCTTGGGGCTGATTGAAGCCACGGCCCAGTAAGATTGGGCCAATGGCCATCTTCGCAAACCTAATAAAATCCTAGCTTATAGTAAAAGATTAAAAGTGTCTAATTCGAGAAACAACACTGCAAGAAATAGCTATGGCGGCTGCTGCTTCGGTTAAAAGCACTGTCACACTCGGCAGCAAGGGTTCATCGCTCTCTTCCACCGACGTATTCGCCGTTGCAAATGATGTCGCTCGAATCACCATAGACTCATCCGCCTTCCCCCATCGCTCGTCCTCTTCCACTACCAATTCGACATTCTCACTCCCCAATTTCTTCACCACCGAAGAAATTAGGGCTTCTCTATTCCTCCTACTAAACAAACTCTTGATCCTCTCCTCTCCTTCCGCCACAGCACAAATCCTACAAATCCTCGAAAGAAATGAGCTAACTTTTGATTACGCACTTGACGGCATCTCACCAGCAGAAGTCGATTACACCGCTGCCTCAATTGACGGCGTCTCCGCCGTTATTGACCACTGTTCTTCAGCTTTGTCCGCCGTCAGTGATGCAGTTGCTGCAATCTCATGTGAGGTTTTGCGAAGTGATATCTCTCCCTTCAATTTGATTGACTCAGGCGACGGTTCGACATCGAAGGATGCGGTCGCTGTTGCGGCTGATTTCAAGGTATTTTTTAACGGTTCTAAGTTGATTAATTCGGGCACGAAGTTTCTAGACGGTTGTGTTTCCGAGATTCCTTTGGTGCACGGTAGTTTTAGGGAGGTTTCCAGGTTGCTTCATTCGAAAGCTAGGGTTCAGTTGAATTCGGGGTTTCGAGCTGGTTCCGTGAAGGATGTGTCGACGGCATTGTTGACGCTGGCGCTGTCGTTATCAAATTTGGGGGATATTAGTATTCAACGTGCACGGTTCGTAGTTGAGAGTTCAATATCTGATTTTAATTTGAGTGGTTGTTTGTCCAAATTGTTAAATGATAAGTGCCCGGGGGTTGATGTTTTGGAAGAGTTGCTTGATTCTTCACAAGCTGCTCTTAGGAAAAAGGATTACCTATTGTTCATGCATAATGTATATGAGTTGTTAGATGTGGTGAGGAGGATTGTCTCTTGGGAAGGTATAACTGCATTTGTTGCGCTGGAGGGCAGTGCGATTTTTGTTGAAAAAATTGTAGGAGATAATGCGAGTGTAGCTGAGCCTTTGAGTGGGGATAATGCCAAAAGTGATAAGAAGGCTGAGAAGAAAAAGAAGGTGGTTCTAGGGAAAGGGACTGCTGCCTTCATGCAGTTCATCAAGGAGGAGTTGTTGCGCGGAGCAACAACAATTGGCTTGGAGAAATTTTCTTTAGATTTCCTTGAGTTATTGAACCCAAGGAAATCAGGTTTTGACGTTCTTTTAAAGAAACTAAAAGATATTGTAGAAAGTAATGAAAGTCGAAGGCTTCCCAAGCTCCCAAAGGGTACTCGTGATTTCGCCAAAGAGCAGATGGCCATCAGAGAGAAAGCTTTCTCAATAATAGTCAATGTTTTCAAAAGGCATGGAGCCATGGCTTTAGACACCCCTGCCTTTGAGATGAGAGAAACCCTTATGGGGAAGTATGGGGAAGACTCAAAGTTGATATATGACCTTGCAGATCAGGGTGGAGAACTCTGTTCACTTCGTTATGACCTAACAGTTCCCTTTGCTCGATATGTTGCAATGAATGGTTTGACGTCATTCAAAAGGTATCAGATAGCAAAGGTGTACCGTAGGGACAACCCATCGAAGGGCCGATACCGGGAATTTTATCAATGTGACTTCGATGTTGCTGGTCAATTTGAAAAAATGGGGCCAGACTTTGAGGTCATAAAGATATTGACAGAGTTGCTTGATAAGTTAAATATTGGGAATTACGAGGTAATTTTCTTAATAGGATTGTTACATTTGAATTGGATGGGGATTTTATATGGAGTATATTCTTTCCGCTTATATTGGTAGTTGGCTCACCAAAAGTGAAGCTGGTGATATATTTGATTGAATGCTTTTACTATACTAGGATTTCTGAATATGCAAGTTATTTTTCTTGTTAATTTGGTACTATTGTCCTTTTCAGGTGAAGCTGAATCACCGAAAATTACTTGATGGAATGTTGGCTATATGTGGGGTTCCACAAGTAAAATTCAGAACTATATGTTCTAGTATTGACAAGTTAGACAAGCAAACATTTGAGCAGATAAAGAAAGAAATGGTGGAAGAAAAAGGTTTAACTGAGGAGACAGCAGATAAAATTGGAACTTTTGTTAAACAGAGAGGTTCTCCAGTGGAATTGCTATCTAAGCTACAAGAGGAAGGCAGTGAGTTCTTAAAGAACAGTGAGGCAGAGCTTGCGTTGAATGAACTAGAGATTTTATTCAAAGCTTTGGAGAAGTCCAAGTGTACAAACAAAATAGTTTTTGACTTGAGTCTTGCAAGAGGGTTGGATTACTATACTGGGGTCATATTTGAAGCTGTTTTTAAAGGGGTTACTCAGGTATCTCTAAATATCTATGATGCATTCTTTTACTTGAAATATAAAATTTCGCAAATATTAATGGTTCTTGAAAACATAATGTTGATATGCAGGTTGGTTCTATAGCCGCTGGGGGGCGTTATGACAATCTCATAGGAGCATTTGGCACAAAGCAAGTTCCTGCAGTTGGGATCAGCTTAGGAATAGAGAGAGTGTTTGCAATAATGGAGCAACTTCAAAAAGATCAAAACCAGGAAATTCGAGCAACTGAAACTCAAGTTCTAGTGAGCATTCTGGGTGATGATTTAGCATTAGGAGCGGAACTTGTGAGCGAAATGTGGGACGCGGATTTGAAAGCAGAATTCATGATCAACAAAAGAGTGAGAAAGCACATCGACCGGGCCATTGACTCGAAGATCCCTTATATGGTAATTGTAGGGGAACAAGAACTCAATGAAGGTATAGTAAAGCTAAAAGATGTCACTGCTGGAACTGAGGATAAGGTCCCTAGAAATCAAATTGTGGAGAAGCTTCAACAACTGTTGAAAAGCACGTCACCTTAGAATTGCAACATGAAATACATTAGTGAAATACCCTAAAGGCAAAAGCTAACAAATTCTTGCTCTATATTTTGATGTATTGTACTATTTACGCACCATCTTATTCATGTTTCAATTTTGATGAAGATCTAATGAAAGATTTGGACGGTTGGACCTGTTTCCTTTTTGATGAAGTAAAATTGATCAGTATACTGTATACCATCTTATTAAAGACTGAATCTTTATGTTTTCTTATGCTTCTTCCCCTAAGGCCATCTCCAAATCTCCAATGGTTGAGGAGCCCGGGGCTAGCCCAGGGTCAGCCCGGGGCCCTGCCTGGTCGTCTCCAATGGTTGGGACTCCGTGGGAGAATTAATTCCATTTTTTTCCTTTGCCCACTCTCACCTATTAATATTATAGTTTTAATTTTTTTAATACGGAGTATTAATTATAATAACACATTAATTACAATAAAACGCAACATTAATTACGCAACAATACACAACATAATCAAGGAAAATAAAATAAAAATAGTCCTAAAGCTCCTTATAAATCTCATAAATATAGTGTTAGAAAAAGTAAGTTAATGGATCATTTTGGATGCATTTTAAGTGGGACCCACTTTGAGTAAAGAGTCGGGTCTTGACGGAATTATATTCTACTCAGTGAGTAGATTAAAATGGTATATGGTACGTCCAAATCGGAGTACAAGTGAATGAGAAATTAAATCTCAAAGTTTACATATGTAATGAGAAAAATTGGAAAGAAATAGACTAATCCACATTGGAAGTGTGATAAGAAAAACTTGGGTTTATATATGATTTCTAAACTATAAGGGTTAAGAAATTATTACAAGAAGGCTCCCTCCTTGCGCGAGGGGTGTTTGCAAATCTTGGATCGGATTATCACTCGGCCCTTCAAGACACTTGGACAAGCCTTTTTGCCCATTTCCTTAGATAATTAACCATACTATTAGATTTTAATTAAAGAACATTAATTAGGTTTGAATACACAACAATATACATAAATACACTAATTAATACACAAAATAAAACAATTATTTCTTACTTTAAATAATTAATCATAATATATAATTAAAACCTATCACATTAATTAAAATAACACATTAATTAAAACAACACATTAATTTAAATGATTCAATTTAATTACAATAACACATTAATTAAAAAACACTAATTAAAACAACACATTAATTACAACAAAACACAACATTAATTAGATTTAAATACACAACATAAATATATAAATACACACATCAATACAACACAAAAGAAAAAAGAAAAAAAAAACGGACGAATCAGGTGCCGCCACTCGGCGGCACCTGTTTTAAAGAGGGCTCATCTTCAACAAAAACCCAGCCGCAGCTCCACTCGCCCCCGATCCCCTTCCCGTACCGCCCCGAGCCCGCAGCCCAGGCCCAGCCACCCCGCAGCCCCAGCCCGCACCATCTCCAACCGTTTTCCTCCGTAGCCCTCGCCCCGAGACCGACCCCGCGGTGTGCCATTGGAGATGGCCTAAATAATAGTATTTTAGAATTTGGTGGCTGATAGATAAACGGGTGGGCTGACCCGGTTCAAGCTGGCATAATCACACATTAAATGTACTTATTTATTTGTTTCTAGTTAGGTTAAAACCTTGGGTAATTAATGAGAGAGAATATTTGTGTTCATGAACTGGGACAAGCTGACTTATATTCCACCTCTCTGGTGAATGGTTTATCAATCATATACTAATAAAAAAGTGACAGTTAGCAGAGAATAGATACATTGGTTTTGTACCAAGTTTCGTTCATCTATTTATCTGTCATGTCCAAAACACTATTATAGTATATAGTAAGTTACATGTAATTTAAACTAAGTAATGGGTCCAAAAATCATATTAATATGGACCAAATGCATTTAGTGCCAAGTACTGTTAATGTTGTTCAAATCTATTTTAATGGAGCCTATATATTTCACTTTATGAAAAAAAAATAATACTACTACTATGTTTAGTTGTTAGCAAATATTATTATCTATGTTTAACTCAAAGCAAATCTCCTCCGATCCCTTACTAGATTGTGAATACATGCTATGCTCAATGGACTATAAGAAAATTTAGTTTGAAGAATTGAGATTCTAGAACTCACGAACACAAACACCTTACATAGTTCATAGTTCGTAATTCTACGTTAAACGATATCGGATTACACTCTTATATGCTTCTTGCATTTTAACTACTAACGCAAACTTTAAATTATATGAGACTCAAAATGTTAATGTTCCTTGCAAGTTTTATCTTGAAAAACTTTCAACAACTTACACAAATGGCATTATTGTGTTATGTGTACAGTACATTCGAGTATAGAAATAAATACCAATTAACAAAAGTTCCATTAGGTTGACATATATGATTCTTTTTTTAAATTAAACTTAATTATAAAAATATATACTTGGAAAAATATCGAAAGTGTGGATACAATGTAGCCACAATCGCCATACAAGATCTAAGTAAGATTCTGTCTCTTAAATGTAATTACAGAACACAAAATCTTGCATGCTGTCAATGTCGATTTTATGTTATGTATGTTAACCCCAGAAATTAAAAATCTCTATTCACCTCAAAAGAACACATGTAATTAATTCATTAATTGCTTCCACGTTCATTCCCCCTTCACTTTCTTCAGAATCATTTTTATCATATATATATATATGAATATAAACCAAGAACATGCAATGCAAGAGATCGAGATTTATATATATATATATATATATATAGATAGATAGATCAAGAGAGATATCGAGGTAGAGAAAGATGGAGGGAGAGAAGAATAATGTTACAAATGAAGTTATGTACAAAGAGTGCCTAAAGAACCATGCAGCCAGTCTCGGAAGCTACGCCACAGATGGCTGCGGGGAGTTCATCACATTAGACGACGCTAATTCCTTAACCGGTGGCCGCCTCAACTGCTCTGCATGTGGCTGCCACCGCAATTTCCACCACAAAGTCACCCACGGTGGATCGAGGACAATGGCACACTCGCCGGATCAGTCAACGTCATCAGAAGGGGCGGGAAGCAAGAAAAGGTTTAGAACAAAATTTACGGAGGAACAGAAGGAGAAAATGTTGGGATTCGCGGAGAAGTTGGGTTGGAGAATGCAGAGAAGAGATGGTGATCAGTTGGACGAGATTGAGAGATTTTGTAGTGGAGTTGGGGTTAGTAGGAAAGTGTTTAAAGTTTGGATGCACAATCATAAGATGAATTTTCGATTGCACTGACCGATCGAAATGCAGCTGACAAATTGGTCGGTCGATTATTAATTTCCTTATATATATCGTCTTATAATAATAATTACAGTACTAGATCCTTCATTCTTCTTCTGAACCCTCCCTTCCTTTTTTCTCACTTAGTTTTCTGTACGTCTGATGACTATATTAAATACTCATGTTCCCTGTATTGGAGTAAGAAATCTTTGAGTCTGTGATTTTGAAGACAGGTTGGTTAGGAAAAAAAAAAGTTTCCTTCTAGTTTAGATTCAATCAATCATGTAACGTGTCCATTTGCACAAGTTTTTTTTATCACATATATAACACATTTGTACATGTATTGTGTTTGACTCTTATAAATTGGTTATTAGAATACACATGCATTCAGCTAAATCCACTTAAATAGTTTGAGTCTACCTCATCTCAAAAGTTGGCTCTAGAAGTAAGGATTTTTCAATTCCTTATAAAGTGAGTTTAATTAATGATGATTATCAATCCACGTGAGATATTTAATCTCAATATGATGCAATCACAAAATGAAAATGGAGTAATAATTTGGGAACATAAGAATCTGGTTTGAACTAGTGTTCTAAAAAGAGCAGATTACCCAAGAGGCTAAAGCAAAATTCTAATTCATCCTGATCCTACTTAGCCATATCAATCCAATTAAAAACAAATTTCATTTTGCAAAATGCATATTGTGACTCTTCTGAATGTGTTATTTAATCACAAAACATATTTTTGAAATTACCCGAAACAAATATTGGAAGATTGAGAAAATTTATCACTTAGAACGACCATATATAACTCAATGTCATTAGCATATATAAAGGGGAAAGATAATTTGGACAAAACAAATTATAACTTTGACTAATCAACATTGGAGGGGTAAGTGTTATAATTAATACTTTAGGGAGTAAGTGTTACAATTAATACTTTACGGAGCAACTCATACACCTCCCTACTTTAGGGGGAGGGGGTTAAACTGTATTCAACCCTTTTAATTATCACTCATTCTAAGATTTATAATCTAGTTAATTTATTTAGATTTATACTAGTCATCCTCACAAGGCATTTTCGCATGCATAAATTTTTTTAAGCACAAAAAATAAGAATTTTTTTAAGCACAAAAAACCAAGATAAAGTAAAATATAAATTTTATTAATGAATGTAATGGAAAAAGTGGAGTTAAAAACATGACATATTTAAATAACTATAAATGTTAAGGATAAAATAGAAAATACATAAAATGATGTAGCATGACATCACTACTCTTTTTATATATATAGAATATAAAGCGCACCACCTCATTTGCACAACATTAATTAAATACTATTAAAATTGGGCTTCTAAATGTTACTCTATTGTGACACTTGCGTTATCGGCCTTTTTTCACCCACAATATGCATTTGTTCTAAGAACATACATTTTTGCTCAACTAGTTTACTCAATCATATAAAAGTATAGTGTATGCACACGAGTGCATCAATTCACATTACTTTTTCCCGTAAAGACGAAGGGATGAGAAGTGCAAGATCATTGTATATAGTTCAGTCGCTCATAGTGAGTCATACAAAAGAAAGGAGTATCAAACTCGAAAATACTGAAGATCTTGACTTAATAAAATTTGAGTATCTGCAGAAGTCTAGTAAATGAATGGCAAAAAACAATCTGCCATCTTTAACATAAGATCACTCAAATTACTTTGCAAGCATCATTCTGACAAATTCCTCGTAATTCACTTGGCCATCACCATCAACATCTGCTTCTCTGATCATCTCATCAACTTCCTCATCTGTCAGCTTCTCCCCGAGGTTGGTCATCACATGACGAAGCTGCATAATGTTTAAAGGAAAGACCATGAAAATTTTAAAAGAAATATATGATAGAATTGATATAAAAAACTGTATACAATGACATGAGTGAGATGGATGGTAAAGTGTAACTGTAAAATTTAGACATACCTCTGCAGCAGAAATGAAGCCATTTTGATCTTTATCGAAGACCTTGAAAGCTTCTTTTAGTTCCTCCTCCGAGTCCGTATCCTTCACAAACAGAGGAAAATAAGCTTGCTATGTTTTGTTGATCTTTACTATGTCCATGGATATTCGATCAAACAACAGGCACTGATTTTAGGGTCAAATTTCTTTACCAAAGATCTTTACATGTAAATGATTTGATAACCATCCGGAAGTGGAACTATCAACATAAGAAACAAAAACAGTCTAAAGCATGAAGGTAATCGAAGACATACATACGGCATCCCCAACTATCTTTGAAAAGAATATCATTTTAAATATTAACATATCCAACCAAGCAAAAAGTGAAATATTTTGATAGTGAAAGAAATGCAGCCCACATATTAGGCACTTCCAGATGAGTATAATTAAGATACACAATCAGCCAACCAATCATAACTAGGTCATAGCATATTAGAGTCTTACAGACTGTACACTACAGTAACATATTAAGATCCCAAAGTATAACCAAAGTTACCTTCATCTTCCGAGCCATCAAATTCAAGAACTCAGGAAAGTCAATAGTACCATTTTGATCAGCATCAACTTCATTGATCATATCTTGAAGTTCAGCTTCAGTGGGGTTCTGTCCAAGAGACCTCATCACTGTTCCCAACTCCTTCGTAGTGATACAACCTATGAAAGGATTATTTGTCAGTAATATGTGAAACACTAATTCAAATGTAGGAACAGAGAGGCAGTTGAGAAAGAGATGTAACACAAAATATTGCATATAACAGCATTCAATCTAACATGTATTTTAAACAAACACAAACGAAAAATCATATACAGATTTAGACAAAATCATTAGTTTTTACTGAAAAAACTATCCATCTAATCATTTTATAGATTGTAAGAAATCCTTAATGAGGGAACGCAATAGCAATTCCCAAAATAATTGATAAACCAAAGATGCTGGATGAGTTAGAAGGGTGGCGGTGGATGTTGACTCATGTTTCAATGGCCAAACTGCCAAGGTTCTCACTCATCTTCTAATATCCTTATCAGAGATGATCCATTGTACGCTCTTCCCTTTATCATCCATTAAATAATACTCAGGGAAAGATATTAGGATTTGCCAACATTGCAACCCAATAATAGGATATAACTATTTCTAGAGTCACAAATTTTACGAACCAAGACTCTAAAATAAAAACGCATATGATGAATTTATACATAGATTAGGAAATCCTGAAATCCTAGCAGGGCCAGGTCCTCGAGAACCCAAATTCATATAAAGGAATGCACATAAATCCATATGTTTGGTTCATCACAAGATTGTTTGCTCTAGTAGGGTTGAGATCCAACAGAACCCAGGACCGAACCAAGCAAATCGTGATAGCAATCCAAACAAACGTGACCATGACCAAACGAAATGAAATAACATGGATAATCTATAAGAAGCAAATTCATCATATGTTCCAATAAACAAGACATTGATCCAGAAACACATAAAACAAACCAAGAGTAGAGTTGATAACAATGTGTTGGAAGTAAACAGAAAAAAAAATAAGTAATACCATCGCCATCCTTATCGAAGAGGCTAAAAGCTTCCTTGAACTCAGCGATTTGCTCCTCTGTCAATTGTTCTGCCATTATCCTTGATTAAGATTTAAGACTGAGAATTATACAGAGTGTATGAGCAAAGGGTTTTGATTTTTCACTGCGTTTTCTACTGGTTTAAAACAAAATGAAGAGAAAAAAAAGCTTTTGGGAAAGTTATGTGGGCCCGTAATTATTACCTTTTTCCTTTTCCGGAACCGTGTAATTCGTGAAACTGGATTCTCTGAAATCCCGTGGAAGGAGAAAACCGTGGGACTCAAAAAGTGGGATATTAAAAGAAAAAATAAAGTAAAATACTCCTAAATTATCAATAACAAAAAAAATACTCCTAGTATTTTAGAATTTTTTTATTGTGTATTGTCAAAATAGTTGAAATAACTACAATAGAATATGATGGGTTAGATTTGTTTGGTGTTTAGGAGAGTAGTTTATGTTTTTGAAATAATTTTGATTTGTGGAATATTGAGAGAGTAATTTGATAAATAAATTATGTATAGATTTTATGAGAGAGTTAGGTGTAAGATGTGTAAGCCATTATGTCAAATCGTGTTTGTTATTGTAAGATAATTTATGAAATTGATGAGTTACGTTATGTTAAATCAAAGCATAATTTATATAGTTTTTTTTAGAGTATGAACACTATCGTTTTTTTTGCTTTTGAGAGAGTAGTTTGAGAAAATTGAGAGATGATAAATTTATTCGAGAAAGTTGAAAACATGTTTATTTCATGTTTCCCAAATACAAAATAATATTGGAATGCCAAACAAACATTCCCTATACTTTCATGAATAAGTAATCACTCAAAGTTGAATTAGAAAGTTCGGAAGTGTTGTTTCGGACTTTTGGTACTTTGCACTCTAGAATTATAGGGTTTTGGCATATTGCACCCTAACTTAAAAGTTTTGGAACTTTACACCCTGAAAATACAATTTAATTGGCACTTTACACCCTAGTGTGTGTTTTGAAGGAAAAATTCATTGATGGAAGAATATAATAATTATTTGAAAGAAGAAAAATCATTAGAATATTAAACCCAAAAAAAAATGAGTATAGATGCTTCATGAAAATTGAAATTATGACTTAGAGTTTATAAATGTGTTTATTCTATTTTCATATTGAATTTTATTAAGAAATTGTAAAGGTCACTCTATTTTGAAAATGTGTAAATATACTGAAATACATTTATTTAATGTTTGAAAAACATGTAAGACTATATTGAGTTCTTTTTACAATAATGATGTAAAGTCTTAAAATATTAGGTTCAAAAGTCTAATACTATCAAAATACTCCAAACAAGGCCTAAACTCTTCTTATTTCTTTCTTTATTTCTTTCTTTTTTTTTATTATTTTTTTTTTATAAACCCTTCTTTTTTCACTATGGGATTGTTTCTAAAGATATTTTATTTGTAGATCAAATTTTATATTCCGATAAAAATAACAAATACCATAGCATAGTAAAATAGTAATCTACGTCCTTCAATTTTTACTGGTCTGCATAATCAGGACATTTAATTTTTCAGTTAATATTTTTCGTTCATTAATGTTCACTGGTCCGCAAAACGAGGATACTTAATTTTCCAGCAGGCATTTTACATCCCTTAACTTTCATTGGTCCGCCGAATCAGGACACTTAATTTTTCGGCAAACAAAATAAGTCCTATAACTTTTCTATAGCGCAATTCTAACCCACTCGACAACAATTTCATTCCACAACTCGCCAAAATTGCATAATTACCAACTGGAGAAATAATTTGAGGATTTGAATTAATATTGACGGTGTTAAATAGTTGTAGATAGTTTGTTAAGTGATTGTCAAGTGGGTGTTTATTTTGTCAAGTGGAATTTAATATTCTGTAGCCAAAATGTGCTATTGAAAACAAAGCATAGAGTTCTATAAATAAGAATCTACATAAGTCGACTTAAAACAGTGGAGCATAATAGATATAAAGTTATAGAACTTCCGAAATTCTTATAGGACTGGACTAAATCGCGAGTGTAAAAAAGTTATAGGACATGTTTTGCTTGTCGGAAAATTAAGTGTCGTGATCTCTTCATTTTAAACAAACAAAAAGTAAATGATATGATGCAACATAAATTAATAAATACGTTAATTTATGATTGGCAACATTGTACAATACCCGTTAATGTAAGCTACTTAAAATTAATAAGTGTACATGTTAAATGTTAACTATCATACTTAATACCCAATTGGTGAAATTATATGCGTACATTAAAAAAGGTCTCCTCAAATTCATTATTGTTTCAAAATCAATTTTTTTTTTTTCAAAACTAATTGACGGTAATTTAAAATCATGTTTTTTTCCCGCCGTTGGATATTTGCAAGGTTGAAAACTTGAGTTTAAATTTACATCCATTTCAACTAAAAACACGAAATATTTTTATGTATTTTCCATTTTTTTTAAGGGTGTTTAAAAAGTTCCTAATTGCAACTGAATTTTAAGTGTGTCTTTTTCATTTTTCTTTTTTCTTTTTTTGAGAAACTCAGAAAAGTATGGTTGAAATGTTTGTTTAAAAAAAAAAAGTATAATGTGTATTATTTTCAAGGGATGTTTGCGTAACTTTAAAACATTGTGAAGTCTCTCTATAAAGCCTAAGCTAAGCTAATCCCTACTATAAATTAGAGAGGCCCTAAATCCTAAAATTTGGCTGAGTTTTCCACCACTTTCCCAACATATTTATAGCGCGAGTTGAAGTTGAAAGGACGAACCCGCCAATAATTTAGTTTTCAGATTTGTATTCCCTTTTGAATATAAAGCGGGAAGGAAGAAAATCAGGCGGTGAGCTTAGGAATGGAGACAAGCGGAAGAAATTGCCAAAGAGAAAAAAATACGTCGAGAAAAGAGGTATGCAGACAGTTTTATTGTGTTTATTTTTTGTAGCTGAAATATGACTATTCCGCATCTGATTTTGAAGGCAGATACTGGAAAAGAAGAGAGCAATTGAAAGTATAATCAAAGCTGCTTCTTCAGTAAAAGATAATCTCTCTTACTTCCCGCACGTACGCCACTACCAAACAAATGGTTCGTCTACCGCGTTCAATTTTTTCCCCCATTTAATTATCAACGTAAAGTGCAGTATCACGCCGAATTAGTTTTATATTTCTGTTTTTTCCTTTTATTATGATCGGAGCACATTAACATGTGACGCTCTAGTTACCGATTCAATTTCAGATGTGAGGGAAATTTTTTGATACCTAAAATGTTTTGTTTTTTAAAAGTGCATATGCTGTAGCAGATGGTACAATTGCTTTCGTAGTGTTTGGAACAATGTGATTTTCTAATATGCAGATTTGATAGTTAATTTTATGTTATTGGCTACATAGGAATTAAAATGATATTTGAATTAAACGATTTTTCTCTGTTTGGATTTCTATTTTTTTTATAGACTCTGTATTTATTCATTTTGTTCTTGAAGCTGGAAAAAACTGGTTTAAGCAGTGCATTGTTCTTGTCAAGGGAGTTAACAGTAACTTCTTTTTATTCACAATTTTGTTATTTATAATGCTTTAAAATTGTGTTCCTAGGATTGTTTATGCACTTGGAGTCCGGACGTGGCAGTAAGCTCTCACTTGGCACAAAACAGTACATACAAAATCTTCTTAAGGTAACATAATGATCTTACATATAGTCAATCCTGCTGTCATATTTTCAAACATATATAACATGATGCTGCATATCTCTCTGATAATCTTGTGAATATCAATCTCTTTTATAGTTAAACATGGAGACATTTTATGGACCTGAGTGGCCAGCTGAAGAAAAGATAAAACGTAGGGAAATGATCTCAGACGAAGCTCGCTATATATTTGTGCATGAGAATTCAAATGGAGATACAAATAAAGTGTCTGAATTGAAGGACAGAGAAAAGACGTGCAGTTGCAAGGGCCCTATTGTTGGATTTGTACATTACCGATTCATTCTGGAGGAAGAAGTGCCTGTCGTTTATGTTTACGAATTACAGCTTGAGCCTCGTGTACATGGAAAGGGATTAGGAAAATTCTTGATGCAACTAATTGAGCTTATTGCTTGCAAGGTATGATACATTATCTTTTCCTTGTGGCTGATGATAATTTTCCATATGAACTTGTGAATACCGAAGAGAGAAAACAAGGTTTCTGTGAGAGAAATTTGAATTAACATAACAGTTAATGAATGTCACAGATGAGGCTGTACGATCTAGAAATTTTACAACATGAATGCTACTTATTTTCTGGTACTAGAAACGTGTGATGACCTTGATTTTGCAAGTAAATGCTTTTCATTTTCGGTTACCAGACATGTAACGTGACCTTGACTTTGGTATGTAAAGTAACTCAATCAGTATTTTCTACGTTTCAGAATAAAATGGGTGCTGTGGTGCTGACTGTTCAAAAATCAAATCTGTTAGCAATAGACTTCTACATTGGTAAACTTAGGTAGGTTGTTTACGTCATCATAATTTCTTCTTATTTGCAATCATTTGAATGGTCAATTTATTTTTCTTTTGCAGTTCTTAAAATTGGTTAACAAAAATGTTATTCTGTGTTTCAAGACTTTGTTGAGCATGAAAAAATATAATGGTTCAGAAGCCACTTCACACGTACTGTAGTCAACTTTAGTTGACCCTGCATATTTTCCTATACTGAAAAGTCACATCACCAGCATTACAACATTCCTCGTTTGTCAGACTGTACTTCTTGATGACATTAAATGCAACATGCCACTTTATTGAAAATTCATCACTTTCATTGTCTAAAACACAGCATTGAAATGAATGAAAGGGGCTGTCATTATATTCATTTATGGTGCACTCCAAACTACTGGTTGAAATCAATCAAGAGATTCTGTGAAGAGCTTACATATATGCATTAAAATTGAAGTTTGGGACTTACAGAACGCAGATTCTTAATAATTTATGCCTGGTGTATGAGTCAGGCTATTCAGGTCACTGAAAGGAAAGAAGATTCAGATTTTGAGTTGTTACAATTTGAAGCATAAAAAAGCACATTTGACACGTATGATCTGAGTCATCGTATTCTGGTCAATAGTTTCTGTTTCATTAGATCTGAAAACTCTCTCATGAAAAATTCTATTAACTTTAGTGAAGCAAAAAGTTTGTAAACCTTTTCTTGACATACCATGCCGAGTGCCTTTTTTCTTGCAAAGGTTATTTTAATTTCTAATCAATACAATATACTCTGTTGCATGTTTTACAGCATTTATATGTAAGGAATGTTGTAACACTATTGGAATAAAAATCATGTTATCCCAATCTTCTTCTTTTATATTTACTCTCCACCAGCATTAAAATAAAATACTGCTAACCTTCAGCATTTTTATATTTCTATCTTATATACAGATTATTGTGGGTGCTCATTTAATCTTTTGTAGGTACAAAATTTCTGCAATATCACCATCAAGAGTGAATCCATTGGTTAGCACACTCTATAAGTTTTGTCTCAACTCTCGATTCTTTATTCTTCAAAATTTTCAAATAACATTTCTGTCTCATCATTATCATTACTCTTCACAGTTGGGACTAGAGAAAAGCTACAAGATTCTTTGTAAAACATTTGACCGTGAAGCCCAAGCAGTCTTGGAGGTATGCTAAGTGAGTACAGAATAAACATAGAGTTTTTATAATCTTTAGTCGCATGTGATTTAGAATTCAAGTACGCGAGAATGTTTTTGGATGCAACACATACTACTATTGTTAGCAGTACAGCTGGGACTAAAGAATGGTTCTTGATCAGTTAAAAGCATCAAAAGTGCCGTGTTGCACTTAAAATGACCCAAAATTCCCTCATACATTTGTGTAAGATACTCTCTGTCTTTTAACTGGCACTCTCTCCCAGTCTCCCTGGAGCTTGCTTCTTTACTATATCTTGCTTTTTGAAAATGTCTTGAGATAATGTGGGGATACATATTGCAAAAGGTTGGCATGTTTTGAGTTATCAAAATTTAAAAGTACTTCTTTGTGCTTATTATTTCATAATTCGTCATTTGTGGTCCCTTAACATTACAGCTAACTTTGTTAATATTTGCTTGTTATTTCTAATATAAAGAAAATTGCAGTACATAAGCCATGAATATTGTTTTTTCTGTGTCATAAGAGTTGCGGGGTGGAGGGAGTTTGGATTCTCTTATCTAACAAGGCCTGGTCTCAAATTTCTCCTTAATGTGCAAGCCATTCTAATCAGATTGAATATTTATGCTTTTTTCGTCTTGTATTAAGAAGCAATCACTTCATTGTGATGTCATGCTTTTTCTATTTCCTTTTTTTTTTTTTTTTTTTTGTACTTTTTTGATATTCCATTCTTCTCTTTTTTCCAGTTTGAGCCCTTGGTGGTGGGTGTTGGGGATTTAAGTTTGCTTATTCACTTCACTAGGCCATAAAATATAAGAATTAGTCATTGATGCTTTATGCAAAATGGTCTGATCAATAAATGAATCTGTTAGACAAAATGCTTCCTGGCCCTTTTATATGCCTAAGTCCTTGGCATACGCTATGAAAATTGCTCGAACAGGTCTATGATCAGATAGTCTAGATTCAGCTCTGTTGTACTGGATCTGCTTCAGTCCCTCGCCAAACCAAATTATCCGGTCGCACCTACACAATATTTTGCATAATTATACTGAGACAATTTGCAATGAAGTAGAGGAATGAAATTAATGGGGAAAAGGCGAGTTACCATGCAGGGGCTCTCCTCCTTTCTCCTTTTCTTTTGATATTGGATCCATAATAGGCATCTGAATTTTTATTATATTTGTATGTGGGTGCAAACTCAATTTCATTCTCGTTCCAGCCCTCAAATATATGACCATCAATCAGCTCCGCTTTCAGCTTTATTTCAGAATTGCACAATCGGACGTAAGGATATATACTAATTTGATTTGAAATTTGTTTATTGTTATTTTAAACTGTATTCTTGTTTTTCATTACCTGATCATTTTCTAGTAAGATGCTCCACTCTTTATTCTTCACCAAGTATCTTGTTGTAGCCTCTGGTAGGTTAATTCTGTAGTTCAAGTCGCCTAGCCAAATCACCCGACTGTATGACATGAAACCGATTTCGTATTATTAGGAGATAGTGTATTTTCCCAAACTGAGAAACAAATTGATTGAGGGAATAAGACAAGTTAGCTATTCCTTTAATAAAGATCAATCAAATTGAATATGTTTTATAGAAAAACCAGCATATCAAATTATTTTGTATAACTAGCCCAAAATGTAATCAAGTGGCTGATGGTAGAAATATCTTACTTAGAGAAGATACAATGATAAAAAAGAAAATGAGCAACCAAAAAGAATAGGCTGCATTAACCACAATAATATCATAGCAATAGATTCAGTGTTCATACTCATGATCTAGGATTTTCATAGGGAGATGTTGCAGGGGTTCGGCAGGAAACAGGGTGCGTGCCAATATATTTGCAGCATCTGTATTTCTTTGTCTCTCATCACCTTGTTTTTCGCCTGAGGCCAAGTGACTGCACACAAAACAGAAGCTTGTTTCATGCAAGCGGAATCTGACAGAGACTGAACCCTGTTATCAAGTGTAGATCCTGTTAGTTTCTTCTTATCCCCTAATCATATCATAATAAACACATAATGGTAAAAAGTTGGAAGAATATTGGATATCCTATTTGATAGATTACACGATAACAAGGTTCTATTACTTCTTTAATATTTTTTCTCTGAAAGAAAGATATATTTTGTGTCTATAGGACTAATAATTACCTTGTTGCCCAGGCGGCCCAAGATACCACAGCCTACGCATGAGATACTTGGATGATTGATATAACCATGCAACTCTTTTCGTATCCACACGGTAATATATATGCCTACCATCTGTTTACTTATTATGCATTCAAAATCTGGAGGACTTGAGTTGATGCAACTGGTTGACTTTAGAGGATAAATTCGTTGAGTCTCTACCATTTCTGCCTTCTGTAGTCTGTCTCCTGTTACCATTCTCTTGTTGAGAGCTTCTTTAATTAAAGAATTCCATTTCATAGAAATATTATTATTTTCTGGCACTAAAATATTTCCAGCATTGAGAGGCACAATTTCTTGAAACCTGCCAAAAGTTGTATGCCTCATTAGTTATCACAATAAAACTTGGTTATCACAATAAAACTTGGTTCTACTCTTTTCTTTTTCTTATATTACTTTAAGGGTTGAGTTTACCCAAAAACATAAATGTCTGCTGTGCTGTTTTGATTGTCGAGCAACTCCTCGAGGTCTAGATTATCTGGTGGTGAGATGCCTCCTACATTCCAAGAGCTTACAGACAGTCTTTGGTAGGGGGAAAGAAAAAGCAGCAGTATGGGATGTTAGGTTTATCACTGTTTAAAATTCTTTCTTATTTCATATACAAAGTTAATACGTAGAAATACATAGGTTTTTTCATTTGAAACACTTTTTGTACCAAAAATATAAAAGAAAAAAGAAATATGTAGGCAAAAAAGTTACAAATGTTTCTAGAAGAAATTATGCAGAAGAATAAAGAAGAAAATGTTGAAATTATAATGGTGACGAGTTGCTCTATGACTTTGGTAAAAAGAAATTGCTTAGTAAAGACTCGCACTTGAAAGTTTCTTGATCAATGAAATACTTGTCAGAACTTGAATATGCTTGTTTTGAGCTTTGTATTTGTACTGCTGTTTCTCGTAGATTATAGGAGTCTGTACTGAAAATGTTGTTGGTGACTCTCCTTTTAAAGATCTTACTAGCTGCCATGTTGTGCCTCGCGACCTTAGTGTCGACACACAGACCTTAAATCATTGTGTAGTGGTTTTTATAGATGATGGATGATTAAATTTATCGAGTTGGATACTACCCACATAAGATATATATAAAGGGGAGTGAGACTGAGTGATGAGGTAGGACCTCACCGAATCAGATATTAATAGTGGGGTAATGGAAGGGGAAAATATTGATTTGACATTATACAAGGGGTTGTTATTTTTTGTCCCCACAAAAAGAAAAAGACCATTAGTTATAGAAAAGTAGATTAATGATTCTGGAGAAAAAGAAGACCTTAGTTTTAGTTGTAAAATCCTTGCCCAACCCAGAGCTGACTTGGTCAAACCCAACCAACCTCAAAACAAGTGTTTGCATGAGTCATGTAATAGGTCACTCTCCTAGGAGTATTATCCAATCACAAGCACTTGCTATGTAGATGTTTGGGTTCAGCCAAGCCCGGTGTCCGCTAGAATTACCATTTTCTCACTTTTGGTTCTGCTTAGTACAAGATAATGGAAGAATTATGCAAGCAATGGATGTAATTTGAACTGCGTTGAACAAACGGCTCTAAGCTATTCAATTTAGAATTTGCATTTCATTTGTAGTTAACTGGATGAATTCTGTATTACTAGTTAATTCAATGGTGATACCTTCTATTCCTAGTCCCATCTCTTTTCATAGGGTTAAAAATCACTCGTCTTGCTTTCACCGTATTGGAAGTTAATACACGACCCCTTTATCACTAGCTTGGGTTTGGCTGTTTTTTGGTGCTTTAGTCGCCTTTTCATGGCTCTCTTTGTCGTGTGCTTGAGATATCCCTATTTGGTACTGAAAGCTGCCTAACATGATGGCCAGTTGGATTTGGCCCTTTTCCTCTCTTTTTCATTTTAAAGTGAGAGCAGAATTAAATGATTTGATACTTCTTCCGATCTAATTGTAGTCTTTCTGCAAGCATAATTGCTAGAGGGACATGAAATTTGAATCAAAATTGAGATAGAACATGTATAATTGTTTCACTGTTGAAGGAAAAAGGGGCGGACACTTATTTTGAGTGGGTTTTGTTGGTTCAGAAGAGCAACCTACTCGGAGATAAATTTTTCCTTAATGTAAATAATATCTAATCCTGCTTACTTGGGTAGTGTAAAATATACAAGGAATACACAGTGCCTCTCCAGACTTTTCCCGATAAAATGGGGTTGAAAATTAAATCAAGTAACTCAATATTTGATTTGAGCATCTTTGATAATTGTTTGAGATTTTGTTTGAGTTCGACTCGATAAGTTAAAACAAAGGAAATATAGTAAAATATTATGTTATTTCATATTTGATTCGGGTAAAACCGTAAAAGTTCTGTTGAACTTGATTAGCGTTAAGATAAATTTACTTCAAATATTATCATAAGAATGATAAGAGAATCAAATTAAATTTGACTCGACTCTATTGACGAACATTGCATTCATACCTTCCCACTTGTTTGATTGGTGCTTATGAAAGCAGGTTAATTTAAAATTTTAAATAAATGTATTCATGCGCACTCGGTAAGTTACTTGCAATTTAACATATCAACATTCAACATGACATAAGTGATTACGTACTCTAATTTCGTTCTAGTCAATTTTCATGCCGCATCTGATTGGCTGGTCGGAATTATATTCTGTAAAATATTGAAGCTAAATATGCAATTATTGACGAATGTAATTGGCTGTCGAAACCAATTAATAAATAAACCAATCGTCTGTCCAAAATGTCCTATGCAGTCGCCAGTATCAGCTAACATTAGCTCTTTGCCATTGGCGTAGAAAAAATAATTTCTTAATCTTCCAAGGACGGATATACTCTAATGCATAAAGCACGAAGTTTGGAGGACCATTTATTAATCTAATGCATTTTTAATGTTAAAAAGTGACAAAAGGTGATGATGGAAATTGATCCTTTGGCGGGGACCATGTTCAGTCAATTTTAGTGGTGAACTAGATCCAAATAAAGTTTGTAATAACGACATAAGTCCAATTACAAACAAATAACAGTTATCATTGCATTATATGTTTAATGATGTGTTCCAACTACGGCATGTTTTACGCTTTAAATTACTCCCTCCCTTTCTAATTAATCGATATTTTTTACACAGATTAAAAAACTCAATAATTAGTCACTTTCTAAAATAAAATGTCAAAAATACTTTCATTGATTTTTTTGTGCTCTATTTTATTTTCTAAATCTTTGCATTAATTTTGACTCTGTTACACCTTGACGTCGAGGCGTGTCAAAATATTGTTTGTTGTAAATTTGGCATCGATTGCCTCGATGAGCCAATGGCTCGATGTGGTGTAAAATGAATGTGGACGTGCCAATGTTTGTGCGTGCAAACATAACGATCTAAAAATGGACATGTTGATATCAGTGTAATAATAATTTAAATTTCCTGATAAAGACAAATTGATTGCGGCGGAGTAGGCAAACACTACCCCTATGTTTTTTCCATGCCTGCCTGGCCGCAGGACTTAAATAATTTATGATAATCTCTCCAAAATGCCAAAGTTTTACAGCCACTTGATGGCTTACTCAATATATCAATGAATTTGTAAATCAGCAAACGAGTTGACAATCAATCAGTTTAATATTCAACTTGACTTCAAAGACATAGACTTAACAAATCAACACATCAATGAAAATCCGTTGACGTAAAGCATACTTTAATAAAAATCAGGAGATACGGACCAAAATACTTTCATTAAATTTATAAAAGAAAATCAGTGAGTTTCTCGATTCACAAGTATTACAAAAATATGCAAAACGATAAAAGGTCTCCTGTGTTGGCATACATCTGCCAAACGAGTTGATGATTCTATTAAGTTCTGAAAAATAACTCCTTGATTGGATTGGCAGGTAAACCCGCCCTCGAGCTGATGATGTATGATACTGCAGCTTGTTGACAGAAAGTAACACTGATGGCAGAGAACCACCATCAATAGGTCGCCCAACGAGCTCATCAAGCAGATGGCTACTTGATAAGTTTGTCATGTAATTACGTGGGCTCTTACATGACGGTTGCAACTTGCTACTTGGTTGATATCGAGTGGTTTCGCTCGAGACAGCGTTGCTGACGGCAGAAGCAGCTGTGCGGCTAACTTTGAGTGGCGGTGCTAGACTTCAGGCGGCCATGACTTGCTGGTTGCTAAGGATTGACGACTGGTATCAAGAAGTTGGCAATGCTGACTAACTTGACAGAAACAACGTGCTATTTGCTTGCTATCAAATGGTTTCGCTCGAGACAGCGTTGCTGACGGCGGAAGCAGTTGTGCGGCTTACTTTGAGCGGCGGTGCTGGACTTCAGGCGGCCATGACTTGTTGGTGCTGAGGAGGGACGGTTGATGTCAAGGAATTGGCAGTGTTTGCTGACGGTAGAAGCAGCGGTGCGCTGGACTTCCGGTGAGGCGTTGAGCCGATTCAGTGATGAGTGAAGATTTGTTGATGAGTTGTGTGTGTTTCGCGTATGGCTGCCCTGTTCGTATTTATAGCTGATGGCTGAAAACTGACAGGCTGATGGCCGAATATTGGCTGGCTGATGGCCTATCTCCCCTCTTATCTCCACTACTCTTGAATATCTCCACTACTTCCACTTTCCCACTATCTTTGGAGATGGTTTTCCTTCTTCCTTTTGCTGAATTTTGATTTCAATGGCAGTTTTTAGGAGAGAACGTGTGTTTGCCAATTTGAATTTCAGTTTAATTAATGTGGGTAACTAATTAAGAGATAATTAAGGAATTTGTTATTAAGCCAACTACTTATATGACCTTATCCTTATCTCCTAATTAATTGTCTTTATCATTAATTAAATGACCTTTTATTGATGGGCCGATTATTCTGATCGGGCCGTGGGCCGATTATGCTGATCGGGCCGTGGGCGGCTTTGGGCAATCGGTTGGCCTGATAATTGGGTCATTTAACCTTACTTCTTAATTGTAATTAATTATTCAATTAATTACTTATTTTGGCAAATGTTAATTATATGGGCCATTTAATAATACTCGGCCCGATTAATTAATTAATTAACTTAATCAATTAATCCATAATAGCCAAAATATCTTATTGGGCTCGTCCGCTTTTAACCCCCACTTGACTTTATTAATTAATTACCTTTGACCCATAAATCAATTAATTTATTAATTAATTAATTTATATTCAGCCAAAATTAATTAATTATAAAAATTGGGCCGTATCTCAAGTTGGGCTCGTGATCCGTTTTAATTTCGGTCGAACTGATTTCCGAATCAGAGTGGGTCCGATCCTGATCCAATTCTCTTGGCTCTACCGGGGTCGGCCCATTGCTGTTTTTCGACCCATTATCGAGCAATTATTCTTCGATTAATCGAGGGTGATTTTTTGGGTACAAACAATAAACTTATAAGTAAGAAATGGGAAAATTAAAAAAAAATACATTGATAAATCAAATATAACAATAATTTGAAACATAAATCTTTTTACAAGCGTGTCAGTTAATTTAAAACGGAGTAAGTATTAAAATCATAGTTGCATGGTTGCAAAAGTGTGATGCAGCTTTTATACGATATATTTTCTTTTTGTCTGAAACTTAACGATAGAATTTTTAAATAATATAATGGTGCCTACATGGTGCCAAAGAGTGATGCAAGTGTTTGGAAAATTTAATTTGAATTCAATCTAGTTTAAAATATTCCATCGGGATATTAAGTATATTATGGTTTGATCTGATAAATATGATCTGTAATCATAAAATATAACAATCAATTAGAGTTATTGTCATTTCCTTTCATGTGATATACATAATATTCAATTTATCCTAATAATATGAAAAATAACAGTTTATCCCCTATGAAAATTTTAAAGGAGCAATTGACCTCCTTCAATCGGAGAGTGTAACTCACATGAAAAGTCGTTTTGTTGTTATATAGGTGGGTAAAGTGCAACATTATCATAACTCAAGAAAAAAGTATCATATTTATTATAATACATGGGGTAAAGTATCACTTTTATCATGATACATGAAAATAAAGTGTCACATATAATAGAGGTAATTTTGTCAATTCATATATTTTATAAGTTTAAGAATGTCAAGAAAACATTGTGAAACTCTTATGACATTATATTATAAGGGATAAAACACTATTTTTCAAATCAAAAGAGATAAATTGTCATTAATTCCAAAAAATATGTTATGAATACAAAATTGGAATAAGGTAATTAAATTGAAAATATTTAATTATGTTCAAGAATTTAGGGGAACGAAATTAGAATATTACAGGAAAACCTTATCTACCAAAAATAAATTTTAGGACAATTTGTCTTTTCCTTGAGATATTTCAAAGAACAATTATATATATATATATATATATATATATATATATATATATATATATATATATATATATATATATATATATATATATATATATATATATATTGTGAATCTAACACATTCTTGGAAGAAGAGTTTTTCAAACTGATCACTTGTCATCCATCAAGAAACGAGTAACAAAAGACAATTAATATACCAACCAGAAGAATACATATATAATCAATCCACAATTGTCTTAAATTATTTCAAATATATAATTCTACAATAAATTAATGTTGTTACATTATTAATTAGTGAAGACAATTGTTCCATTGCACCCATAATAACCCTAACTTGTTGAGTTCATTGCAGATTCAGTCCACTACTCAACATTTCTGACTCTCCGTTTGTTTCCCGGTCCCGAAACCGGATCATAGTCTCATACTCACAATCTCCTTCTCAACCACTCAATAATACTCTCCGCAATTTCTTCCTTCTCGGGTTCGAAAAGCAGATCATGCAACAATCCTTCGTATAACTTGATCTTTTTGTCAGTCGAAGACGCCTCGTTGTGCAGCTTCAACGAGGCTTCCGGCTCGGTCACTGAATCATCCATACCATGAAGTACGAAAAAGGGCACGGTCAACTTTCTCAAGTTCTGCTGCAAGTAGTCAGTTATTCGGAGAATTTCGTAGCCCGTTCTGATCCGGATAGATCCAGTGAAAACTAAAGGATCCGAATATTTGGCCAAAAGGGCTTCTGGATCTCTTGAAACTGCAACCCCCATCTTGTTTGCTGCAGTAAATTGAAACCTTGGGAACAAGAAGGAAAATACTGGGGCAAGCACCTGTATATTATCAACAACATTAAAGTCGAAAAAACAGGATTGCATAAATAATGAATTTTTTTTAGTATCACAAGACTGAACCTTCTACAGTTTTTTTAGTCCCACAAATTTTAAATTGTCTTGCACTTTTGGTCTCACGACTCCTTCCTTCCCATTCGAATTGGGACCAAAAGTGCAAATTGAGACTTTTCTATGGGACAAAAATGTCAAACAAAGACTATCTCATAGGTCAAAATATTAGTGAAATATTTATGAAAATTCGGGGATTTTGCATGCAGGACCAATTGTACCAATGTCCAACTCTCTAGTATCATTTTCATTGTGTACTAAAAATATACTATAATTTTGCCAAATGATAATCATGTGTGGAAAGCTTACAGCAAAAATTGGATGGGACGGCTGAACACCCACAGCAGGGGAAGTCAAAACTATTCCAGCCACACGTTGTCTTACTTTCGGATCAAGCACTGCCTGTAGATCATTCAGATATATTATATGTTTTTAATACACAAACTCATGAGTTTTAACAATGTAAACAATTGACGATCTTACGTAAAATTAGTATTACCTTCAAGATTATAGCTCCACCAGTTGAGTGTCCGAAGAAAAAGCAGGGAAGTTCTGGATTTTCAACTAAAACCTTGCTCAAAAACATTTTCTGTACTCAATTGATGAGAAATAAATCAATACAGATGCTACATTTGAAGTTAATTTGCGTAAAAGACTACTACTTGTTTGCATGAAATGAAGGGGATAATACCATGTCACTAACTGCATAGTCGAGAGAATGAACATATGCGTGCAGTCCATCGCTTCCACCGTGTCCTGCAACAAGGTGTAAAAGATCGAGGCATGAGATCTTTTGCATAAAATGAAAACCACTGCGATAAAGGCCACAAAAAGAATGTCTTCAATACAGAATAAGCACTATGTTTCTATTGGACTTGTGCAGAATAAGAGTCTTGAACACTCCAAAACACGGATACACAAGAGACAATTTTGGTCATGTATATAAGACACTGAACTGAGTCGTCATATTTTCGGACCTGATAACTACACTTATATATAGGACATGTCACTTGATTCAAGACAAATCAAGACAAGTTTCATCGTGAACTTGCTGCGCATTATTAGTAGTCACATGGGGTTACACTAGGCACTCGACTACTTCCAATGTTCAAGGGGTATCAGTGTTACATTGAAATATATATATTTTTCAAGCTACAAATTTACTTTCCTTTTAGGCTTCATTTGGATTTGAGACAGGATTTGGAGAAAATATTACAAAAATACAAAGTGGATTTAAAATTCATGATGTTGGATGAAAGTGTAGTATAAAATGGCTATCTAAAGATACATAATCAAGATGATCCAAATGGATTTGTTTCTATGGATTTGAAATGCTTAGCTCCATATCCCACAATCCAAATGAGGCCTTAGTTTTCAGATTTTCAAAAGCATGGATATTCTCTATACCAACCTTTACATGCAAGGTAGATGTAAAGACTCGAAAAAACAAAGCTTACTTATGGAAGGCATCACGTGTTACTTTTACACGCACCAATGGCTTCCTGGTTGCCCTGCAACATACAATGTATATGCATAGTTGAAGACTATATGGTTTCTACACTATAAAAACAGTACACACAGAAATGCTTCTGTCTGCATATATAAGAAGAAAATGGGGTCGACTATACATTTAGAGAATACAAGAAAGATTATGTTTTGATGTTACACTTCATGACTTTTTCATCTTATAATTTGTGTGAAGCTTGTTCATAGCTCAACAAACAACATTTTTTTCCCATTCTAGAAGTGAGATTTTAACATGATACTGATTTTCTTAATAAACTTGTTTTTGCAATGTTAGAACAATTTCAGGGGTTAAATAAATAGTTTCAACTCACCAATCCAGTCCATTCCATAAACCTTGAAACCATTTGCATTCAGTTTCTTGGCAAAATCATTGTATCTCCCACTGTAAAAATTATATACAGAGGTTAAGAGCGAGATTTAGATGGAAGACACTAACGAAATAATATTGCATTAAATGTAAAAATCTGATATAAACACTTAATGAAATAACATTGCGCGCATTAAATGTAAAAATCCGATATAAACACTAATGAAATAACATTGCATTAAATGTAAAAATACGCTATGCGTATTAGTTTGCAGACCTGTGTTCATTCAGGCCGTGCAAGAGAAGAACCATGCCCCTACACACCCAAAAAAAGTAAAAGAATTACAATCAACATCTCATCCTGAAAATTAAATACACTCATATTTATTGAGCAAAACTAAAATCAGGTTATTGGTCCTACTATTTGTTTTCTTCGGCAATAAGAAAAACTGTATCCAATAACCAATGAATCTTTCATTTAAACATGATTAATAAGCGACACTAGTTTTTTAAGAATAAAGGAAATGTAGTCCCTTTGCTTTTAATAATTTCTTGGCACAGAATATAGGCACTTTGTCAGAGAATATAGGCACTAGTCTGGAATAACTGAAAGTCTTGCAAAGACAATAGCAATTGGCAATAGTGACATTTGCAGAAATTCATATTATCTTTACCCATGTCCTGCTACTGCTACTACATGCTACATAAAAAGCATAATGCAGATAAATAAATACAAAAGCCACTTGGATTTTTGCGAATATTGGGATGCGGTCCAGATTTCAAAAACAGGAAAGATATTATTCCCTTACATTACATAGCATAAGAACATTCCTTTCAAATTTTTGGAATTAAATTTCCTTCATATCTAGATTTATTCTTGCAGCTAATTAAGTAACATCACCTACTTGAATGTGAAGATAAAATACTTCAATTAATATTACACCTCAGAGAGTTGTCACGCTCGAAATTTTTTTGACAACGATAAAAACAAAAAGAATAACAGAAGCATATTATATATTTTAATCTAAGAGCAACCTCTGCTCATACAAAATTGTGGTGGTCATAGCGGAAAACTAAAATTAACATCTACATCAAATTATTAAGAACCATAGTCACAAAATGACATAGTTGAAGAAGATACTCCCTCTGATTTTTTTTTTTTATTTGTCATTTTGAAGGATTGCGCACGGATTTAGAAATTTAATATGTATCCACTTTTTTCAAGCAAAAATCCCAAAATACCCTTTTAATCAAATAATCATAGAATTAAGTAGCATTTATTACAAGTATTAATAAGAAGGGTAGAATTGGTAGAAAAAAATTAATCTTACATTGAAATCCTAAACGGACAAATAAAAGCAAACAAAAGAATAACAAAGACACCATTAAATGACCATAATCAACAAGACCCTCCTCATTAAAACATAAATTAAATGAAAGAAATCAAAGAATGATTATTTATAGCAACCAGAATGCCTTAATTGATAATAATAATAAATGAACTAGAAATCCAAAACTAATCTAAGGCATACATTAGTTACTCATAAATTGTGTTAAACCAGACAACAAAAGGAAACGTGGATCCAAATTTCCATTAGTCGTCACCGAAAACACCAAAAGGTTCATATTTTTGGGTCAATTGAAAACACCGCATAGTTTTGGGTCAATCGGAAGATAATTGGAACCCTCAAAATACATCATTTTGGCACTATGTAGCCTTCAATTAAAATTTTGGCATTTTGCAACTTTTGAATTGCAAATTCTTGGCCATACAACATTTTGCACCATATAGCCAAAGAATATGCAATTTGATGGTGCTGTGACAAAATTTTAATTTCAGAGTGCAAAATCTCAATTACTCCAATCGAAAGAAAAACATTCATTTACCTGACTTGAACATTAACAGGGGACCACGACTGAGTAAAAATGGTGTCACCTCTCGACGAAGTAAACAACGAAAACTCCCTAACCGTATCCTTGTCATCACCGCCGTCCTCCTCCACCCTCTTAACAGCCAACGCCCTCCTCGCCGCCACCTCCTTGTCCACCGCCGCGGCCACGGTCTTCCTCGGCACCATCGCCGCCGGTACCCTCACAACCTTCCCCGACGACGGCTTCGAATTCTCCTCCTTCCCGCAACCTTTCTCCGTCGTATCCGCCACGCACCGCCGCCTCCCTCGAAACGGCAGAAGAAAAACCAAGAAAAACGCGTTTATCAACAACCATAAACTCCTCAACACCCGCAACGACAACAACGCGTTGATTCTACCGCTCGCCCCTGACGTCAGCATTACGGCATCGTTTGAGGTATTCACCATTTGCGTTCTTTATCACCTTAAATTAATTAACTTGTCGATAAATGTATAAAATTTCAAAAACCAGGAAATGCTGAAAAGATTGGATGAATATTGAATTGAGCTCAAAAAATTATGGAAGCAGGGGGGAAACGAAAAAAGAAGAGAAAAAACTTCGACTTTTTTTATTTCTCCAAACAAAAATTAGAAAACCTTGAATTGATAAACGTCCTGAAATTGGTCATTGATCGAGG